>CM055270.1:55248426-56565602 GCA_029237695.1 Conchocele bisecta | reverse complement strand
CCAATCTATAGGAAAATGAGTACCTGAGATAAAAACTCCCGGTTAACATGGGTTCTAATTCCTTCATTATTCTACCGGTGTTGTTGGTTTGAAGCTTTCTTCGAAGTTTTACTGTATCCACCCTACCCCCTTTCACTATTTCTATTTCTTTCTGTTTGTAATCTTCTAATATTTCCTCTCCCTCCACCATTATATTTTTTAATAAACCCGTTTTCTGAACTCTCTTTTTTGGTTGACCAATGTTTTTACTTCGAAGGCTTAAAGAAGCCTCATCAGCAAGCCTCTGTGTTATCTTTTCGACATCTTTATTTTCTATTTTCTTGAACGCCCCTCTGGCGTGGGCTCTGTGAAATCTTTTCATGTACTCCTCATTTTTCCTCTCATTTATAAGTTTTGTAAGACCCTTCTCCCTTAACCTTCGTGAAAACGCAACTCCCATCCTCACTAATTCAGAGCGAAGCTCTCTGATTTTTGGGGATGGGCTTTGTATATCCACCCTATGTATCTCACTAGTGATTATGTGAGGAATTTTAGGGCTGTTTTTGTTTGTGCTTTTTTTCTTATTTTGTGACATTTTTTTCTTATTTTGTGACATTTTTTTCTCCTATATCTAGGTAAATATAGTTTTCAAAATTAATTAATTAATTATATTAATTATGTCATTTCTTTAATTGAACGTTATTTTATATTTTATTTTCGATAACGATCATTTCCGTTTTTCAAACTTGATAAATAATAAACCCATTTTATAAATATTGCTATAGTGGGGTATTTTACCTCGTTTCGACTCCCTATTTTACTTTTCCAAAAACGACATGGGGCGTCTAGGCCACTTTTTGAAAACCGAAATATGTGGTGGATTGGTTTATAAAACCCTTATGTGTGGGGTAGTGTTTTTCGTTACTTTTTCTTTTTGTGTCTTCCAACCAATAAATAAACAATCGAATTGTTTTTTTATTGGTTGGGAGACACTTTTTGCTCTGCAAATTAAGGGTTTTTTGAGTCACATATTCCCCCCTAGGGAACATGTGTGGGGTCTACTCTACTCTTGACCCCTCGCGGTAAACTACTGACTCCCTCTATACTACTAATAGAGAACCGATTTTACCCAACCGGACCAAATGAGACCAATGAACCCATGAAAACAAAAACTGCCATGCAGTAACCCAAATCAGAGATATAAATAGCACCGTGTATGGTTTTGAATGATTATGTCTCTGCCAGAATTTGGTAAGTCGCCCGGAGTGACAGCCAGAAAATTCGGGTTAAACTGCCAGTATATCCATAGAGAATATCAGGTTAGTGTGTTTTCATATCAATTGTATCAGACAAGGCTAGGAAACGCGTAAGAATTCCGAGGCTTGCCGAGGAATTCCTACCGTTTCTGAGCTGAGCCTGATAGACTTGATATCAAAATACACTATAGTACGTCACTAGCATGGTATTCTATTTATCAGGTAATTTATGCTACGGAACGAGCAATTATGGCGTGGTTTTCGTTGGAAAGGATGCAAACTTGTTCCCGTGACGTAATTCCAGGCGTTATTCGGTAGCGTCATGTGACACCGTTCGACTAATGAAACGTCAGTTTTCAATTCTTTATAACCCGGCTATTCGTATCAGGTCAATGTCTGATACAATATTATGTTATCAGCCAGTACGTATTCAGCCAATAAAGTCTGATTACCTGATAAAGTCTAATGCACGGTCTCCTTATATCAATTAATTCCCTGACGGCCAGCCAATGGACTCCAAGTGCGGGATTTAGACACCAAAACAAAAAGGTGGGGTGGAATGTTAGACGTCCACTAGCCGGCTTGTCCTATTGGCTGTATGGGAAATATATGCTCCCGTTCCCATCGAAAATTGAACCGGCATTTCATTCGTAGCGCTGGGTGGGAATTAGACACTCGTTTGTATTTAATGTTTACATCCTGGGCGAGGGTGGTCATTGGGTGAGGCGGGCGTGGAAGACATTGATCAGTGCATGTATCTACCACAATGCATATAGCTATATTAACCCTTACATTGCTGAATTAAATTTTGTAGTCTGCTGTTTCTTTTTTACTTTCCATTTTCATCATCAAAACATGGTTTTGCAGCACTTTAGAACCATTTCCAATGCGACCACTTGAAGATATGTTTTTACTGAGAAAAAAAATAAAAAAATAAAATGTGAATGAATAGCAGGCGACAATTTTCGGTTCCCGCCAAACTAAGGGCTAAATAATTAATCTAAATGCACAACTCTATCAATCTTCACCGCCCGACGGAGTGGCGGACACCCACCATAGGAATTAGACACCTACACTTTAGCTAAATATTGCATCTCGGGATTAAATATTGGTATATAAATCTAGCATAAAAAACAAAACCAAATGCAACACATGCCGACAGCAAACGATCCCCAATTAATGAACAACGGAGAAAACAACAGTCTCAGCGGGGAAAACAAGACGCTCATATCCAGTGGGTTATCTCCACAATGGGATAATGACGTCATATGGCGGCAAAGATGTCGCTTCGGAACGGTCCATAAACCGGACGTACAATATACATGCACACTATATATGATCGATTTGGTCATATAGCAGGGTGTCCGGTTTAGAGAGGTTCCACTGTAAACAGACAGACAGCTACTGCAAGACACACGTGGGTGCGTTGCGATCACGAACAGACATGCTCAGCGGAACTAAATGACAATGAACCCGATTACAATTAAGTAGAGCTAACTTTTATGTGTGTCCGGTTTAAAGGGATTCGACTGTAGCATCGTATATATTGTTTAACTTTTAGACGTGAGGAAAACACAAACAAAATGTAGTCATACTATAATCAAATGTTCTTTATATAAAAAATGTTTCTAACATGTGCCTAAACATGTCTTTTCTTTGCTCTACACATCGAAAATGATGTATTATACCACTCTATCACCAAACCGACCGCCTCTTGTACTACATACACCAAGTTGTTTCATTTTGATGGAGTTCACTGCAGTAATTTAAGCACTGCAAATAAATGAATAATCTCATAACCTGCAATGATTGGCAATGTGTGTTAATGATTGCAAAACACATACATATGCATTGTAGTGATACATGAATATTTGACTGTGACTGGAGAAATGGGGTTTATGAGATTTGTGACCAGTCTAGCTCCTCCTCAAATAGCACACTCCTGTAGCCTGATAACGATCTATATTACTTGTTAGAAGCATGACGGTGTTTCGTTGCTGGAATGGCGGACAGTGCAGATCCTGATCAGACTGTGCGGATGCACAGGCTGATCTGGATCTACACGGTCGCAAAACACATAAGCCCCATTTCTCCAGTCACAGCCACACATATAAATTCCAGTGGGACCTCTATAAGTCGGACACCACGTAGACCTTTCAGGGTATCCGATTTAGAGAGACACCATTGTGCACGATACTACGGAAGCCCATTAGGGCCACTTCACTTTTTTATATTTTCTTGAATTTTCGAGATCTTTTCTTGAATTTTCAAGATACTTTCTTGAATTTTCAAGATGTTTTCTTGAATTTTCAAGAAAAGAACTTGAAAATTCAATATTTCAAGATGTTTTCTTGAATTTTCAAGTTCTTTTCTTGAATTTTTAAGATCTTTTCTTGAAAATTCAAGAAAAAATCTTCAAAATTCAAGAAAACATCTTGAATAAATGGACATTAAAAAAAAAGTGAAATGGCCCTAATGGGCTTCCGTACGATACACAGAGCTGAATAGATCTAGTTAATCTAATCACACTCGGCAAACTAGTATTGAGTTACAAGGGACATAGCATATGATGTTATTGTATTATGTTTACAAAAGTTATGCCCCTTGTTACCTTCATTTTGTCTTGAACTTCGATGTACCTCAGTCAAGTATCTACTTCATGGATTTGTTTTGTGAGGAACGACTTCTTACACAATGATATTGCATGTGGACAACTGCCATACACTCACACATGCATTGACATGACCTTGACCTTTCTGACCTTTCTGACCTTCACAAGGTCGCTGATACACTTAGCCATTTTTTTACGGCGACACGTTTGTAAAAGCTTCGATATCATGCCATAACTTTTATATTAATATATGGATTACTTTAACCCTTAGACCGCTATCTTTTTTGTCGTCTGCTGTTTATTTTCTATTTTCCATTTTTATCATCAAAACATGTTTTAACAGCGCTTTAGAATGATTTACAACATACATTGACAGCACTTCAGAATCAGAAGTGCTGTCAACACATGTTTTTATTGAGAAATAAGGCAATATATAAAAGCAACAGCAGACGACAATTGTTGTGAGTAGCGGTCTAGACTAAGGGTTAATATTCGGACACTTGATACATGTGTATGTGTGTAAAACGCTAACTCAACCATTTACACGACCATGGCATGTTTGAAATTCGCAAGGTCGCCGAAACACATATAGCCATTTTTGTGTCCAACAGTTGTATCAGTTTCCTCATTGTGCCATAACTTTCACATACCTTCAATTATTTCTTTAATATTTGGAAATTTCCTACACTGTATATGTTAACATATGCGACACACACATGTGACCATTAACGTGACCTTGAGATTTATTTTACTGTGACCTTCACATAATCGCTGAAACACGTAGGGATTTGTTACGTCAAAATGGTTGTAACAGGTTGGTCCTGTATACCAGTGCAGGGCTCACAGTAACACGTTTATGCCAGGTGTCATTTGACTCCTCTATCTGCATTGTTCTGATTTATTTGGTCAACATTAGGAATCAGAAGTCATTTTACGTCTAATTTCATCAACAAACTTTCCACAATTTCAAATGCAAAACAATTGAGCTTACACGTGATCTATTTCTGCAGTATTATAAAAATTGGCCAACCTAAGAGCAAATGCAATGACTGACAGTTGAATGACTCCTAAGCCAATTGAGTTTCTAAAGGAGTCAATTCCTAAAATTCTGAGTAGTTGCCTCCTTTTTTGGAGTTATTGGGAGCTCTGCCAGTGGGCATACCTACGAACCGCATCTACAATTTCTCTTTAGCTTTGCCGTTTTCCTCCTCGTTATCGAAGCACGTACTTAATCGAACAATTTCACAGTTGTGGTTAGCTATGATAAAGTTAGTTTTATGTGTCGGACGCGCAGCCTTTGGTTGACGTCATACAACATCGATATTCAATCAATAAGCACGACTGGCTATTCACCTAATAACACCAGTGGAAAGGAAGGCAGACGAACTTGGGAAAAGTACTTTCACAGCATAGTTTGTGTTATTGACGTTAAAAGAGTTCGCCAAAATAACGGATCGTAGTTAGTTATTTCCCTTTGCAAATATATTTATAGAAATCCGGTCCTATGGTTTATTTCCATGGGGCGCCGTTTTGGACTTTAATACTACTTTGTGATATCACTTTTAAACAGGTGATACCATAACACGAAAGGGTGATATCATCTATTCAAAAGGATGATATCACTCATTCGAATGGGAGATATCACCCTTTCATTTTGAATCAGTGATATCACCCATTCGAAAGGGTGATATCACTCATTCAAGTAGGTAATATCACTATTTCAAATGGGTGATATCACAATTTCGTGTTGAAACAATGATGTCACGCATTCAAAAAGGTGATATTACCCATTGGAATGAGCGATATCACCTATTTGAATGGGTGATATCACCGTTTCGAATGAGTGATATCACAAATTCAACATAAAAGTCCATTGTAGTCCATTAAAAACAAATGGCCGGGTGATATCACCTATTCGAATGTGTGATAACACCCATTCCAATAGGGGATATCACTAATTTGAATGGGTGATATCACCCTTTCGTATTGAATCAGTGATATCACCCATTCGAAAGGGTGGTATCACTCTTTTGAATATGTGATATCACTGATATGAATGGATGATATTTAGTTTCACTAAACTTCGTACGACTAAAATGTTCGTAAGTGCAAATTTAGGCTCGTCTGGAAATTTCAATTGATGGATTTACATTTATTGAGCATAGGCTGCATATACTCAATACATGTAAATCCAATAATTGTTTACAAGAAAACATTTTTAATGTGAAATCTACAGACTATCATAATTTTGCCCTTACGAACATTTTAATTGTACGAAGTTTAGTGAAACGGGCCCCTGGTTTGCTAACGCATTCCTGCAGCCCGCTAATGATTATAGTCTCTATGTTAGAAACATGGTGGGTGTTTTACTGATTGACTGTACCGGTGGCGAGCATTGCAGACTCTGATCAGAATGCGCGTCTGCAAAGGCTGATCTTGGACTACCAGTTCGCAAAACCGATAAGCAAAATTTCTTCATCACAGACACACATCGGCAGCCGATTCCAGTCTGCGAGTGAGTGCGTCCTAGAGAATACTGATGACGTCAGAGCGCAAATTGCAGATTACGGACTGTATTGATGGCTTCGCTGGCAGCTGTGTTACTGAGATTAAAATTAACACTGTCACTGGAGGCAGACTCGGTACTAGATGCAATATGCTCGCAGAAGTGCATGGTTGCGTTTTATTAATTCTAAGACCCATTTACAGTACTATAAAACGTATATACAGTGAAACCTCTCCAAACCGGACACCATGGGATGTCCCCAGGGTGTCCGGTTTAGAGATGTTCCACTGTAAATCAGACATGTGAGTACTTCATGACACATTCTAGTGTTTTGCAATCATGAAAAGTCATTGTAATCGGAGATACATAACAGCGAAACACATCTAAGGTCACCATCTATACAGCTACAGTAAATGACAGACAATATTTCGTCATGTTAAGCAAAAAACACAATTAACCCTTAGCCTGCTGATCGCGAAACTGTCGTCTGCTGTTGCTTTATATTTTGCTCTGTTTCTCAATAAAAACATGGTTTGACAGCACTTTAGAATTATTTCCATTGGAAATGATTCTAAAATGCTGTCAAACCATGTCCATTGGAAATGATTCTAAAATGCTGTCAAACCATGTTTTTGACGAGAAAAAAAATCGAAAATAAAACATAAACAGCAGACGACAACATTTCATTCAGCAGGCTAAGGGTTAACAATTCTGGTGACACAATATCCTCGTAAAACTGCGAAATTCTTGGTTAAAGCAATGCACATGCGTAGATTATTCTTGTATCAATAGCAAATTATTAATCTTACCAATGCGACCTTAAATCAACCCGCACAAGTATGCGGAGCGATCAGTGGCCATATTGTTCATACACACTTGCAAAATTCATATTCATAAGTTCAATGTGAGATTTAACCTTTAAAACCCTAAATATAATTTTGTCGTCTGCTTCTTTTGTTTACTAATTTTGACATTTTGTATTTATTTCTGCTTTAGCAACTCACTAGAATCGTCTCCATTGGTGACAATTCTGATGCGCCGCTGAAACAGCTTTATTTTAGGTAACAACATACATGTATAATAAAAGCAGCAGACGACCATTTCCGCTTTCCATGGTCGATAGGGTTAAAGCATGGAGAGATGTATTACTGCATTCTTGGAACTACAATGTTTGTAAACACACACAGTCATCATAAGTTATTAGGACTTGTATATGTCCGCTGGGTGGAAAAGAGTACATCACGGTAGTTGCAAATATTGATTAAACCAGATTATCTCATTAATCTAATGGCGTCGACGTGGTCCCTAAACATATTCGATCTGAATCAGCGTTTATTGTACGTGCCGTGATGTACCCTTTCCCACATGGAGACATATACACTGTAGGGTATAACTGTGACAATGCATGTGCGTATTCATTTATATATATGTACATATTCATGAATTGTGGTAAAAGTGACACATAGGCCCATAGGGCCGGGTGTATCTGAATACCAACTCTTAAACATTGCGATATATCTATATATATTGTTTACACATGTCACTATAATAAATAAATAAATTACTTACTTATACAGCCGTCTCATCCGGATCTGCACTTTTTGCAAGTAATTTCATATTTTTGAGAAATACACACCCCCTGTTCATAAATGGACTAGTCTGGAAACCATTTTGTAACGATTGGATTGGGTGAACAATTAACTTATCAAAATCTATTCCAGTTATTTAGGGATGAAAGGGTTAATAGTAGATTTGCATTGTATTTCTGAACCAAATTGTACCTACATGTATAACACTGGGGGCGCAAAGGGCAATGTTTGGGTCATTTCATGCTGTACATGCTGTCAAAGGTTGGCCCCCATTTTTGATAGATACAACCATTTGCCGACATATTCTAGTTGGCCAACCCTCTGGAATTGTCACACGGAGGCTATAATAGTACGATTTTCAAGATGGCCGCGATTTCCAGCTTCTTTCTTTCAATGTATGTGTCACTATTTGGAGCTGTACACATTGCAAAGCATGTAAGGTCATTTGCATAATGATAGAAAAATTACTTACCGTCTGTTCCACGTTTTGCTGCTGACAAACTTTTGGCTATTAAACATATGACATAAAATATTAAATGTCAGTATTTTTTCATCAATAGCAAAAAAGTCACCCTCCCCAATTATTTTTATTTGGTGAAATTCCATAAAATATTGATTTTATTGCGAAAAAACGACTTTCCTATGGGAATTTAATATGGGGGGAAAAGGAGGAGACTGACCAGGAGGGTGAACAACGAAAACATTTGGAAATTAACTCCGAAACCTGGTGAGATAGCTTAGAAATGATGTAAATAAGAAAACAACAGTTAAGATTTTGAAAATCGGTCCACAAATAAAAAATATTTAAAAAAAAACACTATTTTTAGCCCCCATGTTAAATTCCCATAGCAATCTATTTTTTTGGGGGGAGGGTGACGTTTTTATTATTTAATGTGTTTATAGCCAAAAGTTCGTCCACAGAAAAACGTGGAACAGACAGTAGATACTAAGTACATTGTAGTTGGTATGCTCTCATTTTTACCTGAATTATAAATGACAAAACTTATGTCAACTGTTCGAGAAACACATCTTAGTTCGATGTTTTCAGATATACTTGGTGAAATATATCCTGCGGTATCGCCATGTACCTCTAGCTATACTGGGTTGAATTAGAAACTTTTCATAAGATGCATTTTCTCGTGAACTGATGCTGGACAATTCATGGTAAAAGGCACCCTATGAGAAAACAACATCTTAAAACCAGTCTAGCTATGCTGGTTTCGATAAGGTACTTTTTTGTCGTGAACAGACACCGACACATTCATGGGAAAATGCAATATGATACAGTCTTAAAACAATTTGTCAAGCTATGCTGGTTTCGATTGAAAATGTTTTAAGGTATATTTTCTCATGGACCAACACTGCACAATTGGAATTTATCCCATCAACACAGTACGTATGTGCCGTGGAACACGGTGCCGTGAAACATTTTTGATATCCAGTCAATACTATTTTTGCATTTTACAGCCATTTGTAGGTGTTGACGGGATAAATAAAACAGTAGGTTAGTGCCGTAAATGCGAAAACAATATCTGCCGCGGCACGGAAACGGGATGTGCTCGGAAGAGCCTCCCCCATCCCGTTTCCTGAGCCTTGCCAGATATTTTTTCCCATTCACGGCACTAACCTACTATTCTCTATCTATTTTCCTTATTTCTGAACCAAAGTATATGTTGTGACCACTCATTTGAACCGTCTCTGCGAGACGGTTCAAATGAGTGGTCACAACATATACTTCTGATGAGAAATAAAGAAATTCTTGAGCCTTGCCAGATCCCATTCACGGCACTAACCTACTATTCTCTATTTAACACAGGGCAAACAGGTGGTGGGAGTATCCTGGAGGGTAAACAAAATAATAATTGGAAATTGATTCCGAAACCTGGCGAGATGAATGATGAAAATGGTGTAAATAAGAAAACAAAAGTTAGATTTTGAAAATCGGTCCACAAATAAAAAAATCTAAAAAATAAAATCTATTTTAGCCCCATGTTTACTTTCCATAGGAAAATCGTTATTTCGCAATAAAATCAATATTTGCTGGAATTTCATAAAATATTTTTTTTGGGGGGAGGGTGACTTATTGATGGAAAAGTACTTACAATTAAATAGTTTTAATGTGAGTAATAGCCAAAAGTTCGTCGGCAGCAAAACGTGGAACAGACAGTAGTCGCAAATGTCATAAGTCCCATTTTTCCAGTGTCAGCCACAGGCCATCGGTATGTTGATTGGATAGTGTATTATCATTTAGTAACGTTTATTTTACTGACAGTGACTTGCGATTGTATCAGGCTATTTGCATACACAAATGAGGCATGGTATCTTTTAATTATTTATACTAATTAAATGCTTCACCTGAACATGTTTTCTTTCTCGACAGATTATAAAGCATGATCATTGCACATCAAACAATTAATACAAAGAATAAATAGTAATGTCCGTTAACAGTTTAAGGAAACACGACTATCGCCCCTGATACCAGTGTGGAAATTTACATCTGATATAAAATGTATAATAATGCCAATCAATAGGTGGGTAATGGTGAATGAATGTTTATTTAGCCAGAAAATGTCTGGGATAATGTATCTGATATACATAACATTTTGTGTCTACTAAGTGGGCATGTACCTTTAAAGGACATTGATATTTATTATTACACTCATACGAGTTATTTGCATGGGTTTCGCTGTGAGAGAAACCCCGTAATCAACTCCTTACAAATAATACACCATGAAGAGAACACCCGTAATTGCACTCTCTTGTATTACAGTCAAAATAAAGTTATTTGAAAATTTGGAGAGAGTCTCGACTAATGTACAATGTTAATGTGATTGAACACATTCCAAACATGCACTCAAATATATCTACTGTCTGTTTCACGAAAGCTGCCCAAATTTTACGGCTATATAAACAATTCAAAAACAAGATTTCTTTCGATAATATTAAATTAAAGGAAAAATTAAGAATGAGCCTCCTTTTTATTTCGTGAAATTTGGTCAAATATTGATTTTATTGCCAAAAAACAATTTCCCCATGTTAAATCCCCATAGACATCTTCACAGAGTGAGAGTGAAGATGTCTATGGGGATTTAACATGGGGAAATTTTTTTGAATTTTAGAAATACTGGACCGATTTTTAAAATTTAACTTTTGTTTTCTTAGTTAGATCATATCCAAGCTATCTAGTCAGGTTTCGGAGTCAATTTTTTTTTTATAGTTCATAGAAACCGCTGCGTAATTTGGATCTCAAAAAGTTTACTAGACGTCACACATCAAAACGCGGGAAACACGTTAGTGTGTAACTATTCATACGCACAGCACACTTGTTTTGCTTACAATCTCAAAAATTATGCATATATATATCCGCCGTGAAGTGTAATAAATAGGATATTCCACTGTACATGTTTGAATAGCGGAAATAATACACTCATGACCGTCGGCTTCCGTGCAAGCAACTCGTTCGCTACTCTCACTCTTTGCTTACGCTGGAGCCGACGCACACTCGTGTATTATTTCCCGCTATTCAACATGTACAATGTACCCCCCCCCCTTCCGCCGCCTCTGAACATAGCCGAGATTTCCAGTTATCAACGTTTGTTAGACCGCAATGTTTAAGTTATCTAACGAACAGAACAACGCATGTCGGTGTTTTTATTATTTTAATGCATATTTACCAATGTGAGAGTTATAAATTCATTTAAATTTTATTTGAACTTTAGTTAAGTGCAATATGCATTCTCAAATATGAATATAATCGTTCGTATGTGTGTGAAAAAACGGAACAGTCTTTGATCTGTCCTGGGTCCTATCTGGAAATGTATTGGATGAGCGATAATACTACCGTACTAACGGTCGTACGATCGAAATCTGCCGCGTGACATTTTTATTCGAAACGGGCACATCTTATTCTATGTTTTGTATTAACAATAATGGCGTAAAGATACTTTTCTTTTATTATTTTCCTGTTGATATCACATATAAAAATGTTAGTCTGTTATTGACATGTGTTCTTTATGTTCCGTTATTTTGACAAAGTATTTTCCTTGACGCAGTTTACAGATAACCTTCCACGTTAACTGTTATCGACACACATTAACAGGTGAAAACTCTTTGGAAGCTCTATTTTTTTTTGTATTTACGTACAGATGGTCGGCAGCATATTTGTAGACCTATGTAGCCTGGGCCCGGTTTCTCGCACAACTACTTATTTAATATCTGGTTAACTCGGCGCGAATTTTCAGTTTATTGCTCAATTATTTCCTTCAAATATAATGTATACAATTAAAATTTAGCGCAACCTTTACCGATTTTAAGAAAAAAATAGCTCCTGCAAAAAACAAAGCCATGGATGTTACGACTAGTATAGCCACAGATCAGTCTCATCTGTGCATATGCGCCGTCTGATCAGAACATACGATGTCCGCCATTCAGTCACTCGATAATCCTTTCTCGATCGCCGACAGGATATGGCTCGCCGATAGTACATTTATTGCGGCTATTGTAAGGTCCAGGACCCGTTTCACTAAACTTCGTACGACTAAAATGTTGGTAAGTGCTAAATTACGATAGTCTGTAAATTTCACATTAACATTGTTTTCGTGTACACAATTATTGGATTTACATTTATTGAGAGCAGCCTATGCTGTACGCGAGACCATGTGGTGAACATTCGACGTTTCTGTTGTATGAATCACAGGTTGAAGTAACGGACCGAGGTCTATAAATACTTTAAATATGCATAAAAGCGTCCATAAATAAAAAAACAAAATAAGCTAAACTTTTTGTTTTACTCCCTCTATAATCACATATGTATTTGTGATTATAGAGGGAGTAACAAAATAGCTTTTTTTTTCATTTATGGATGCTTTCAGGCATATTTAATGTATTTATAGACCTCGGTCCGTTACTTCAACCTGTGGCATGTATATGAAAGGTTCAATCTGAATGCACGCTCACATCGTCTCGATGTGTGTCATGTTAATACAATAACTAGATACGGTGGGATGATATTTCAAGGCAACATGTTGGGGACATTAGTGTTATGGACTGTGAGTGAAAATATGCCGAGTCGTAACACAAAGACACTAATATAAAAAGTCAAAAGAACTAGATGCATGTATTGTAGGATTATATTTCACGGCAACATGTTGGGGACATTAGAGTCATGGACTGTGAGTGAAAATATTGTAAAGTCATGACAGAAATACAATAAAACTGTGCGCACTAGCAATTGATATGGTTCTTCTAGTCCTGTTCGACGATTCTCAAGAATCTCTTGACTTGGGGTCGTGTTATTTTATATTCCCCCCTCGCATTTCTTCGGAATTTGGAACCCTCGCATTTTGAGTTGAGTCTCCAAAAGACAAAACACTACCGTAACACTCCAAAAACAAACACAAGACGGTAGTAGGACAAGCTGATATTTCGTTCTCCCACTAGGCGAGTGATAGCTACAATAATTTGCTTCCGATATGTCATCTACGGCTACAATTTGACCCATTCAAAAAATGTGAGGAACCGAAATGCATACCCAAAATGTAGATCAAAATTTAGTAAACTGTATATTTTATACCTTTAAACGAATACTCTTCGATGTAGAACTAATAAATTGCCAAATATAATAGAACAGGGAAATCAGTTTCCCATGAAGCCATATTTTCTCTTGTTGTTGTTCAACATTCAACATAACGAAATGAAGTTTGCTAATTTACATGTGTATGTTCTTTATTAATACTTTATTGATACAGTTTGACAGTTTTATATCGCTAACATATCAAACACACCGGATAACCAATTTCAAAAGTCACGCTTCCATGTGTTACATTAAAGAGATGGCGTTAAATTGCTACCCTCGCGAGAGGCATGGAGTGTGGTAGCAACTTTGTTTCTATGTGAGTGAGAGCCTGCGATGGGGTAGAAATTATATGTAAGTGATGGAGGTTATTCGAGTGACTGTGAACTGTACATAGTGAGTAACGCATGGAAGTAAGGGTGTATTTTGCCTGTTATCAGACATGAACATTGCCTTTCTGAGCAACACGTTAACAATTGGGTATATTGTTTTCGTCACGGGCGTCCGTCCGTCCGTCTGTCCGTCGTTCATCCATCTCGTTTCTTGTAAGAAGTAAAACTGTTTAACCGTAATAGGTAGGGACTTGAAACTTGGTGTGTATAGATGGGCAAAGTGAATTTATATTTTTGATTGGACCCCCAGTCATAGATTATCTCCCCCTTTTCGACTTCGCATTTTGGGAAAAGTGGGTATATATTGCGACGGCGCGCTATCGACTGTGCTCCAGTTTTAATGTAATGTAATGTTGAACGTATTGTTCTTCCCGTATACACGTGTATGTGTGTATTTTCATTTGTTTATGTTGAACTAAACAGTCTTATAGCCCCAATAAACTAATAAGTTAAGCAATACAGAAATAACATACATGAACAGTAATTATTACTGTCTGTTTCATATACTTCCGTGGTTTTCTACAATTACAAATTGATAATTCCAGCACAAAAATATTTTCACAATTCCCTAACATTTGATTGGCCCGTAGCAAGTCTCTGTCCAAAATTTATATCCCAGTAAATTCCCATGCCGAACTACTTTCCGTAACCGTCAGGCGCAGTTAAAATAATTCTTAAGAAAACGGAAAATAAACACATTTTCTTGATGAATTATTTTAATAACGAGGGAACATGGCACCAACACATAGACTACATAACCGGAAAGGCATGGCGTAGGATCAATGTTATGAGAAAATTAAAATACATTCTAGATAGAAAATGCCTTGAAATAATTTATCTTACTTTTATTAGACCGGTATTAGAATATGCGGATGTCGTCTGGGATAATTGTACCCAGTATGAGAAGGATGCCCTCGAAAAAATTCAGATTGAAGCAGCACGTATCGCTACAGGTGCCACTCGGCTTGTTTCAATCGAGTCCTTATATATAGAAACCTGCTGGGAAACATTAGGAAATAGACGTCACTCCCATAAATTGTCCCTATTTTACAAAATGAAAAATGGCATCTCACCCGGTTACTTGGTCGATGTGCTTCCACCGAAATAGATACGTCCCGTTACAATTTACGAAACCCTGAGAATATACAGATTTTACGGTCCAGAACCACCCTTTATTATAACTCGTTTCTACCATCTACAATCCGGGAGTGGAACTCTCTTCCAGAGGACACACGGAACGCCCCATCACTTAATGTTTTGTTAAAACCAAAATAAAACAAAATACCGGAGAGGTGGTCCCAACCTACTACTACAGTGGTACTAGGTATGTCCAGGTAATTACACCACACGTCTTAGAACGAAATGCAGTTCTCTCAATCATGATTTATATCGTAAGAACATTATTGACTCGCCCAACTGTAACTGTGGACAAGTTGAAGATGCCACCCATTTCTTTTTCCACTGCACTCAATATGGAGCACATAGAGCTCAACTAATAGACGACATACACACTTTTTGCCAACCCACCCTCCACAATATACTCTATGGCAACAGACAACTTGACAATAACTCCAATGAAGCCATTTTCGCATCAGTTAGACTATTCATACAAAACACCGGTCGTTTTTAATGCACCATATAATGATGCCTGCGTGTGCACATGCTTATCACTAACTGACTTGGGGTGGCGATAACTGGGCATGGCTTGGTGTGGGAACAAGACTCCAACTCCTAATTGTGGCTTGCTTATTTCTTTATTTTTTTTCCATTTCATGTATCACGTAATTGATTATATAGAACCTATTGCCTGTAAATTTGTGTCAATACTATATTTTTCGGAAATTTTAAAATTTAATTGCTTTAATGTAATTGCCGTGTATCAGACGATGCTGAAACCAGAACAACTTATAATCCAGAAAATATCAATTATCACATAATATAAACTGTTCAAAAACTGATGGCAGGAATGTCTTGGTTTCGGCATCCTATGATATCTAGTCACATGTAAGGGAGAGGATTTAAATAAGCTTGCTTTCAATCCAATCCCATTTGCATAGTACTGTATATAGTAACTTTGACACTGACAATGAACTTGTAAACAATATGCAAATAAAATATGTTTAAACTAGATGCGCAAAGTGAATTTATATTTTTGATTGGACCCCCAGTCATAGATTATCTCCCCCTTTTCGACTTCGCATTTTGGGAAAAGTGGGTATATATTGCGACGGCGCGCTATCGACTGTGCTCCAGTTTTAATGTAATGTAATGTTGAACGTATTGTTCTTCCCGTATACACGTGTATGTGTGTATTTTCATTTGTTTATGTTGAACTAAACAGTCTTATAGCCCCAATAAACTAATAAGTTAAGCAATACAGAAATAACATACATGAACAGTAATTATTACTGTCTGTTTCATATACTTCCGTGGTTTTCTACAATTACAAATTGATAATTCCAGCACAAAAATATTTTCACAATTCCCTAACATTTGATTGGCCCGTAGCAAGTCTCTGTCCAAAATTTATATCCCAGTAAATTCCCATGCCGAACTACTTTCCGTAACCGTCAGGCGCAGTTAAAATAATTCTTAAGAAAACGGAAAATAAACACATTTTCTTGATGAATTTATTTCAAATGCTGGAATTATAAGGAATGAATGGCCTTTTGGAAGAAATCAGCATACTGAATCCGCCGTGCACGGTTATACTTGCTGGTACATGAACTTGCCAGTTTAACTTTGTCGCTTTGCACATTCATGCATTACCAAAATACTCAAGCTCATCCGTCTATATATTCATTATTCAATGCCAAACATGCTTCTAGTTCGATTATGTCAACTTGAAAGCTGTTGTAAATGTTGGCGTATTGTCAATGTCGCTTGACGTCGCTTTTACGTGACGTCTCTTTTGCTCAAACGACATACATAGTGGTGTTGTATAAAATATAATATCTTAATGAATATTGCAGATATCATGATCAAATAAAAAGCGTTCAATTCAGCATACAAATACCATTGTCATAGTAACAAAATGTCATATTTACCAAATATTTCCCGAAGACATGTTTTCTCGCGGCTCGGCTCATTATTATATACCCACTACTGTACTCTGTTATGAGCTATCACACCCATTGACATGTCAGCAGTTACCTGGGTGTGTTGCCCCTGGTATTTACATATGGATAACGTGTACACTAACAATAGGCTGTGGTTGAAACGTTTACACATCAACATTTATTTTGAGATTGAGGGGACAAATGCTCAGATGAGATATCTCGTCTTTTGTATAGTTTGCTGGCATCATATTTGTAGCACGCCGTTGACATAGCTGTCTATGATGTATTGCACTAAATTTTATTTGCTTTACTGTCATATTATTTTCTGTATGTGTCAAATGCACGAAGTGGTGAAACTGTACGATAGCTTGGACATACAAAGATGGCGAAGATGACAACTCAATGTACCATACAGTATACAGTAACAACTTCAAGACAATATTCACATGTGTTATATTCATATATCACATCACTCTTATGAAGCAATTATTATCATCAAAGCCAAGTGTATCTATCTATGACCTACTACCTTAATACATTGACGGTAAGCACGTGACAGAGATACAGTGCACTGTTGTCGTGCAGCCCGACTTTGAAACTTTGTACGAGGGGTGAACCACTCCAGTCCTTAGAGTTGGACCCATTGTTTTTAATCTGATTTTAATCTATATCTACCTTAATTAACACACTAAACACTGTATGTTTTTATTCCAGTCTACTGTCACTCTTTACCATCAGTGGAACAATTAGAATATGTCGCAAACGTGAAGGGCACAGAGCATGCATATAGATAGATAGATAGATAGATAGATAGATATATAGATAGATAGATAGATAGATAGATAGATAGATAGATAGATAGATAGATAGATAGATAGATAGATAGATAGATAGATAGATAGATAGATAGATAGATAGATAGATAGATAGATAGATAGATAGATAGATAGATAGATAGATAGATAGAGATGGATGGATGGATGGATGGATGGATGGATGGAGGTAGGTAGGTAGGTAGGTAGGTAGGTAGGTAGGTATATAGATAGAAATATAGATAGATAGATAGATAGATAGATAGATAGATAGATAGATAGATAGATAGATAGATAGATAGATAGATAGATGTAGATAGATAGATAGATAGATAGATAGATAGATAGATAGATAGATAGATAGATAGATAGATAGATAGATAGATAGATAGATATATAGATAGATAGATAGATAGATAGATAGATAGATAGATAGATAGATAGATAGATAGATAGATAGATAGATAGATAGATAGATAGATATGTAGATAGCTAGATAGGTATGTAGATACCTAGATAGATTGATAGGTAGATAGGTATATAGGTAGGTAGGTAGGTAGGTAGGTAGGTAGGTAGGTAGGTAGGTAGGTGTATGTAGGTATGTAGGTAGGTAGGTAGGTAGGTATGTGGTAGGTGGTAGGTAGGTATGTAGGTGGTAGGTATGTAGGTATGTGGTAGGTATGTGGTAGGTGGTAGGTAGGTATGTAGGTGGTAGGTATGTAGGTATGTGGTAGGTAGGTGGTAGGTAGGTAGGTATATATATGCAGGTAGGTAGGTAGGTGGTAGGTAGGTAGGTAGGTAGGTAGGTAGGTAGGTAGGTAGGTAGGTAGGTAGGTAGGTAGGTGGTAGGTAGGTAGGTAGGTAGATAGCTACCGAATGGTACCGAATGGTACCGGACCCCTTTCGTACCGGTACCGGCTTATAGGGATATACTAGTGACTCCAAACAAACACAAACAGGTGCGATAATTTATGCGGGGAACCAATGGGTGCGAAAGCACTTACGTGATTTATTGTGACATTTCTACATTAAGCAATGAACGCATCTTTATTTGACTGTTACGGTAATATATCACGTATAGCAATTTATATTTGAGAAATACTTTATGTTTAACTAATTTTAATAGCAAAGTAGGTTTCATGCGCACCACCAGCACAGGGAACCATTTTATCGCCTGGCAGCAAATCCAAACAACATGGCGCCGAAAAGCGCGTCTGTCAAGTGTTTGCAGATACCGTTTGCGTAGTGAATGACAAGTATTCAATCTTTATCTACATGTCTTAAAAAATTGAGTCATAGGTATTATTGATTTCTACAACTTTTTACATACTGTTTACAAATTTCATGCCATGTGTTTTGCAGGATTATGTGGACCCTGATAGTGATTCTGATAGTTCCATTTATTACGGAGTCGCCATTTATTACGGAGTCGCCACATAACACCCCCACCCCCACCCCCCCCCACCCATGGCATATATATAAAGTATGTCTATATATTTTTCGTATCTTTGTCCGTTCATACGTCCCTAACATTCAACGTTAACATTTTTGTTTGTCGGTCCAGCCTACGGTCGATTGTATCGTCAATCAATGTGAAATGGAACACAATGTGTTTCGGAACACCACCGGATATAATGTATAGCACGCTTGATTTCACAAATTGAATCACCGTTTTCGATGGGGTGACTGGAAAACACAGAAGTTCATTTACCACAGAAAAAATGTGGAAAATCACCATCTAAAATGTGATTTATCCTTTGGTCATCATCACACTTATAAGGTCAACTAAACTACCTTTTATCGCATTAAAACTGTTGACAGCTTTCACAACTGTATATTGCGGCTCCTGCAGTAAGCATTACATGACCTAGTTTCGAGGTAGGGTTTAATTCGATCAGTTTGTATGCTACTCAAGTTAGTTACTTTTTACAAACAAATCAGCTGGGATGTGTAAAATTTGAGCATACAAAGTTTATGGCTGCACTGTATGTAACCGCCCCTTGGAGGCGTAGTTTAGTATTACATGATTGCTGAGTCAGCAAGCCAGCATCATGACAGGCCCCGTGCGACCCCTGTGAGTTAGTTGTATTTTAGCTAGCAGTTAGTGCAGATATATTATTAACTAAAACCAATGCGTTGTTATTATTCTGCCTTAATTACTATATCCACATATATACAAGACATTACATTGGCGACGAGTCTGGGAGTTTATGTGAACCAACCAATTGTGTTAATGTCTAGTGGATGGACAGAGGATTTAATTCCAGACTGTCAAAGTAATTGTTACAACATAGGATTTAATTCCGAACTGTTGCTGTTAGCACATGATACGATTCAACCAAGAAACAAGTACTGAAAACAACTACAATGGCGTCGAAATTAGACATATCTAGTCCTGGACAATTTAACGTTCACGGTCAAAAGCAAATCAAGATGGGAAACAGTATCTCAAACGTTTTGAATACTATATCAAAGCTTGTGGTGTCACGAAAGACGAACAAAAAAGGGCATTACTCCTACATGTGTCGGGAAGCCATGTCCAAGACATCTTCGAGACAATGAACAATACGGGAACCACGTAAGATCACGCCGTGACCAGCTTGTCCAACTACTTCCAACCCAGGAAACACATCTTACGACCGACACGTGTTTCGGCAGGCGAAACAAGAAGATGGCGAAACGATATACAATTTTGTCGTCAGACTATCGAAGATGGCTGTTTCCTGCGAATACATGGATAACGACGAAATGGTACGTGATCAGATCGTCGACAACTGCCGATCGCACGAATTGCGGAAGAAACTACTATCCGAGACCGATAAAGTTAAAACCATCGCACGTACGTACGAACTATCCGAAACTCATGTAAACAAAATGGCAATGCATGATCGCCGCCCCACGGAGGAAGTCAACCAATTCTGGAAACCAAAACCGGGTAAACAACACGAGGTCACTACCAAACGAGGATACAGCCGTCCTGGTCAAAAGCAGCAAGGAGCCAATGGATGCAGATCCGCCGGATACAGATCCGCCGGGTATGGACAGACACAGAAACGCACACCGGGCCAGCGTACAGAAAAGACAGCCGTATGTTATCGCTGTGGAATCAAGGGACATTACGGAAAAGAATGCATCAAATCGCGAGGTGTCATTTGTAATGATTGTGGAAAAGAAGGTCATTTCGCGAAAATGTGTCGATCAAAAATCAAAAGTGTGCATGCTATAAATCAATCTGATGGTGATGAGGAAATATTTGTGTTACACGGAAAACAAGAGGCCAGTATAGATCTGAACATACAAGGTAAACAATTAAATGTTTTGATTGATTCTGGTTCGTCTGTCAATGCTATTGACCGAGGAACATATGAACAACTTAAACTCGCCGATACTCCGTTACACAGGTCTGATGCCAAAATATACCCATATGGTGGTAAAACAGCGATTCATTTATTCGGTAAAACAAAATTGCATGTCACCGTCGCAGACCAAACGCACGACATTGAATTTCAGATCATTAACAGAACCAGCAAACCTTCACTAGATCACAAAACGGCTACCGAACTAGGCTTGTTGCATGTCGGCATGATACATAACGTCTCTGCATGTACAGACACAACTGATCAGATTATCAGGTCGTACGATGACCTATTTACAGGTATAGGAAAATTAAAAGATTTTCAGTTGCAACTACACATTGATAAATCGGTCAAACCAGTAGCACAACCAGTTCGGAAGATTCCATTTAAAATGCGTCAACAAGTTGAGCATAAATTACAGGAACTTGAGAAACTGGACATAATAGAAAAGGTCGACGGCCCAACTCCATGGGTTAGTGCCTTAGTACCGATACCGAAAAAGGATGGCGATATCAGGATTTGTGTAGATATGCGCCAAGCCAACAAAGCTGTCCAACGCGAACGTTTTCCGATGCCAAACATCGATGAAACGTTAGAAGAAATTAACGGTTCAGTCGTGTACTCGAAATTAGATTTTAAACAAAGTTTCCATCAGATAGAAATCGAAGAAAAGTCGCGATATATCACAACATTTGCGTCACACAATGGGTTATACAGGTACAAACGATTGCTATACGGGGTTAACTCAGCGCCCGAAACACACCAGCGAATTATACAACACACAATTCAAGATATTCCTGGTTGCAAAAATATAGCAGCCGACATAATCGTATTTGCGAGAAACCAGACTGAGCACGACGAGACTCTGAAACGTCTATTCGCGCGCTTGCGAGAACGTAACTTAACACTCAACAAATCCAAGTGTGAGTTTAACAAAACCGAACTAAGGTTCATGGGACATATACTGTCCAAAGACGGAATCAAAATTGACGAAAGCAAGGTCAAGGCCGTCAAACAAACAAAACCTCCGCAGAATCCCACAGAGGTTAAATCATTCCTAGGGTTAATCAACTATTGTTCAAAGTTTGTTCCAAACTTCGCGACAATTGCGGAACCATTGCGCAAATTAACGCGTAAAGATGTGGAATGGGAATGTAACACCGAACAGCAAAATGCGTTCGAAACGCTCAAACAATCAATCACCAGCGCGGAAGTGATGTCTTACTACAATCCCGTAGCCGAGACAAGCATTGTAGTGGATGCGTCCCCACACGGACTTGGAGCTATTTTAAGCCAAAAACAACCAAACGTCGAAGTTAAACCGGTCACGTATGCCAGCCGAACTTTAACTCCAGTAGAACGACGGTTTTCTCAGACCGATCGCGAGGCATTGGGTGTTGCATATGCCATCCAGCGATTTAACGTGTATCTGTACGGTATTGATTTTGTTGTCTACACTGATCACCGCCCACTAGAGAACATATTCTCAAAGTCGCATGAAGCTACGCCACGTATCCAACACTGGGTACTCAAATTACTGTCATACAACTTCACAGTTAAATACATACCAGGACATTTGAACGCATCAGATAAGTTGTCAAGGTCACCCCTGACTGACACACGTGACTGTCTCGATAACGGTGCCGAGATGTATGTTAATTACATACTGACCTCCACCCTGCCTAAGGCAATCTCCCTAGATCAAATGAGACGATAAACTGTTGTCAAACGTTTGTAAGTGTCTTGAAACAAACAGGTGGTCGAAAGACGATCAGAGTCTGAGACCATATTACCAGATTAGGAATGAATTAACGGTACACAACCACATGGTACTCAAAGGTAACAAGATGCCGCAATCGTTGCGAAAACGCGTCATAGATTTAGCACACGAATCGCATCTGGGCATTGTAAAAACAAAACAACTTTTGCGTGGCAAAGTATGGTGGCCCAGCATAGACAATGATGTGGAGTACGTGATTCGGACATGTCACGCATGTCAATTGATATCAAATCCACCACGCGCACCCCCGATAGTAACAACTCCGTTACCAGATGGTCCGTGGAAAAGGTTGGCCATGGATTTGACTGGTCCGTACAGAAATAACGAACATTTACTCGTTGTAATTGACTACTATTCGCGATTTTCCATGGTTGCCATTCTTAAATCTACAACAAGTATGGCGATCATAAACAAACTACGGGCGATGTTAGCTTGATGGGAAATTGTGACGAAATTGTAACTGACAACGCGAGTAATTTCGTTTCTGGGGAATTTTCACAATTTCTCCAGGAAAATGGCATTAAACACACGCGTGTTACACCATATTGGGCCAGAGCAAACGGTTTAGTTGAAAACTTTAACAAATCGCTGAAGAAGGCAATCCGTGCCGCCGTGCTCGAAAAGAAAAACTGGCGAACTGAATTGTACTTCATTCTTGTTACATTATCGCGCTACACCGCATTGCACGACCGATGTCTCGCCAGCTGAATTGTTATACAGCCGGCAAATAAAGACCAAATTACCGCAGCTTATCAAAACCGCGATACCGCGTAAATTGAAAATGCGCGATGCACAGCAAAAACAGAATATGAAAGATAATGCAAACAAAAACAAAGCGAGCTCTTTCACAAAGTACAAATCTGGCGATTCTGTTATTGTAATAAGACGTAATCAAACAAAGCTTTCACCATCGTGGGAGGAAACACCTCTCACTGTAGTGAAACAAAAGGGAACAATGGTTCTCATGAAATCAAGTACTGGCCAATTGTTACGGAGAAATGTATGTCATGTAAGATCGTATTTTGTAAAGGAACAGAATAGTCAGTAATTCCACGTGCATACCACAAAATGCACTAAACCAAGGACATAAGCGTGTTCTCAAAACACCAAGTCGGTACACTGGATTTCACATGGGATGACAACATGTATTAATGAACTGAATATGAACACAGGACGTCACTACATAAACAGAGCTATCGGAACTGCAGCCAAACCCAGCGTCACCAATCACCCACACATTGTTTCATGTTTATTGTTTTAATTACATTTGCCATGATGTATACTTGTATCAGTTTTCCACATGAGTGTATCAATCTAAATAGGAGAGAGATGCACTGTATGTAACCGCCCCTTGGAGGCATGGTTTAGTAGTAAATGATTGCTGAGTCAGCAATCAGCAAGCCAGCATCATGACAGGCCCCGTGCAACCCCTATGAGTTAGTTGTATTTTAGCTAGCAGTTAGTGCAGATATATTATTAACTAAAACCAATGCGTTGTTATTATTCTGCCTTAATTACTATATCCACATATATACCAGACATTACAATGGCATAATGGTTTTTTAAAATAACATTGTCTGAATAATATATATATGCAATATACCACTGATAATGTAAGAAACAATGTGACAAACACTAGTAGTCAGCACTAACTAAAAAGAGGAACGTGTAACGGCTGTATTCACAGACCAGCATGACCATGGCAGACACAAATGTAATAAACAAAGGAATGGATGAAAATAATTATAGAAAGACTTTTAAGAATACACTTTTATATTAAAAACTAGAAAAAGTCGATGGCGCGCCATCGCAATATACCCACTGGGAAATTCTGAGTCCGAAAGGGGGAGGTAATCCATGATGGAGGGTCGGATAAAAAATCCGAATTCACTTTGCGCATCAGCACATCAAAACGAAGCTACGAACCAAATATCAGACGCGTAGGTATTAAGGTGAAAAAGTTTTTCGAGTTACAAGGAAAAAATGGGAAATTCTGAGTCCGAAACGGGGAGATAATCCATGATGGAGGGTCGGATGAAAAATCCGAATTCACTTTGCGCATGTGCACATGATAACGAAGCTACATAGCAAATATGAGGCGCGTAGGTATGAAGGTGAAAAAGTTTTTCGAGTTACAAGGAAAAAATGGGAAATTCTGAGTCCGAAAGGGGGAGATAATCCATGATGGAGGGTCGGATGAAAAATCCGAATTCACTTTGCGCATCTGCACATGATAACGAAGCTACATAGCAAATATGAGGCACGTAGGTATGAAGGTGAAAAAGTTTTTCGAGTTACAAGGAAAAAATGGGAAATTCTGAGTCCGAAAGGGGGAGATAATCCATGATGGAGGGTCGGATGAAAAATCCGAATTCACTTTGCGCATCTGCACATGATAGCGAAGCTACATAGCAAATATGAGGCACGTAGGTATGAAGGTGAAAAAGTTTTTCGAGTTACAAGGAAAAAATGGGAAATTCTGAGTCCGAAAGGGGGAGATAATCCATGATGGAGGGTCGGATGAAAAATCCGAATTCACTTTGCGCATCTGCACATGATAACGAAGCTACATAGCAAATATGAGGCGCGTAGGTATGAAGGTGAAAAAGTTTTTCGAGTTACAAGGAAAAAATGGGAAATTCCGAGTCCGAAAGGGGGAGATAATCCATGATGGAGGGTCGGATGAAAAATCCGAATTCACTTTGCGCATCTGCACATGATAACGAAGCTACATAGCAAATATGAGGCGCGTAGGTATGAAGGTGAAAAAGTTTTTCGAGTTACAAGGAAAAAATGGGAAATTCTGAGTCCGAAAGGGGGAGATAATCCATGATGGAGGGTCGGGTGAAAAATCCGAATTCACTTTGCGCATCTGCACATGATAACAAAGCTACATACCAAATATCAGGCACGTAGGTATGAAGGTGAAAAAGTTTTTCGAGTTACAAGAAACATGACGGACGGACGTACGGACGGACGGCCACTCGTGACGAAAACAATATACATGTACCTATTTTTTTTCCCAAAAAAAGTGGGTATAATAATTTTCAATTAACACTATTCTTAGAATATTCTTACCCGGTATTCACTTGTTTACTAGTGGCATGAATCAATGAGAAGGCACGAATCCATGAGAATTGGGGCTACTGGGTTTTCGTGCCTTTAAGGAAACAAATGTAAAATAAATAACATTAACAACTTAGCTGAACAGATATGTAACATGGACTGAAACGTTTGCTTATCTCCTAAGATCTTGTATATTATTTTTGATAATTCTCGGTGAGTTGACACGGTGGCTGCCATTCTGTTGATGACATATAAAACAACGATATTTTAGACTACGTTATGAGTTTTCGGGCCCTTCTTTTAAATTCGTCTGCGAAAGTTAGTGTATGAATTTTCTTAATATAAATAAAATATACATATCGGGAGACCATGTCTTCTTCGGTTTCTGATGATAAGAATCAGGCATGGTGTAAAAAAGTCCTTTTGGACTTGGAATTTTGCCTTGTTTACTATCAAAGCGATATATGGGCATCCGTGTTCTATGAACATATTTTTTTTTTAAGTTTGTGTAATGGTTACTTATTAAAGTTTATTTATTAGCATTTCTCAAATCCCCTATAATTTCTGTTTTCCTTCAGCTAATATTAGTAAGAGCTTCTCAAATCAGTCATAGCCTTAGAAAGTATAGGCTGCCAGCGGAGTGCTATGTTCGTCGATAGACCACATTTTCTAGTTTTCTGTGATTTTCAGTGTTTGTGTAGAATAAAGCTCGACCATGGATGAGAGACTGAAGTGGTTGGAGACGAGGATCAGCTCGTCCCTGCGACCCCGCAATGAGGAACTCAAGAACATGTTCCTCAATGATGAAAACAGGTACATAACAGAGCTCCAGTTAAGGTGCGTAATTTGATCAACTTTGGGGAGACTCGTTATTTCTTCGCCAAAATTGGCAAGTTTGGAGTGCTTTAGAATTGTCTCGATGAGACGATACAGAAGCAATCCCAACTTGCCATTTTTCGTGAAGAAATAAGAAAAATACCCAGAAAATTTGGTCCAATTACGCAGTAGGGATGGGTTGTGGCCTAGGAGTTAGAACACATGACTTCCAATCCAGTGGTTTTGGGTTCAAAACCTCGCCTAGGGCATAGACAAATACTTTCATAGTATTTCCATCCCTCTGGTCTGTCGGATGACTTTAAACGTTGGTCCCGTCTCTGTATGACCTTAGCTGTTGCTGGGACGTTAAACCCTTTTACTTTTCTGCATGCTAGTGATTGAAATAACAGCCAACAAAGTAGGATTATTTTCCTTATTTCTCTCTGTAAATAAGTCTTTAGGAATTTCATTTCAATTGAATTGCGTCCTTCCAACTACATTGCAATAATTCCAGCACAAAAATATTTACACAATTCCCTAACATTTGATTGGCCCGTAGCAAGTCTCTGTCCAAAAGTTATATCCCAGTAAACTCCCATGCTGAACTACTTTCTGTAACCGTGAGGTGCAGTTAAACTAATTCTTAAGAAAACGGAAAATAAACACATTTTCTTGATGAATTTATTTCAAATTCTGGAATTATAAGGAATGGATGGCCTTTTTGTTGAATTTAACGGGGATATAAACTTGGAAAAGTCGCGGGAATACTGGACGAAGGCCGGAAGGCCTCGTCCAGTATTCCCGCGACTTTTCCAAGTTTATACCCCGATAAATTCCACAAAAAGGCCATTCATTCCTATAATAACCAATAGGATAAATATAAACAATTGGCGATAAAAAATTACAATTTTTGTAATTTTTTATTCCAATTATTTATTTTTATCGCCAATTGCGAAAGTGGTTTTTCCAAGTTTATACCCCGATAAATTCCACAAAAAGGCCATTCATTCCGATAATGAAATTCCAAATTCCAAATTCCAAGACATTCATGATATTTACATGGAGATATATAAAATATTGTTGTCTGCTATTTTTGAACTATATATAGCTCTCATTCATTCCCACCATGTAAAGAGTTAACCCTTAGACCGCTACTCGCAACAATTGTCGTCTGCTGTTGTTTTTATATCTTGCCTTATTTCTCAATAAAAACATGGTTTGACAGCACTTCAGAATCATTTTCAATGGAAATGATTCTGAAGTGCTGTCAAAGCATGTTGTTAGTTATTCTAAAGTGCTGTCAAAGCATGTTGTTAGTTATTCTAAAGTGCTGTCAAAGCAATGTTTTTGATGATAAAAATGGAAAATAGATAATAAATAGCAGACAAAAAAAATAATAATAAGAGTCTAAGGCTTAATACTATGGGTGTTGTATGTTTTTCAGACTGGCGTTCTATGAGTTCATCAACAACGAAGATGTGCGCAGAATGTTTGTTTATGTCCGTCCACCGAGACAAATCACTGCCTCCCTGGTCCCTCCATTTGACATAAAATACAAGTCAATATTTTTCCTCAAGTCAACTATAGGCACAAAGCTAACCAAGGACAACATTGGTGAGTGTTTCTTATTTGTCGTAGCAACCCTAAATATTTGGTCACAACTTGTGGTATATGTGGCAGAGCTCCAGATAAGTTGCGTATTTGCTTGAATACCCAATTAAAATTGCCAAAACCCCAATTGAAATCAGAAGAAGCGAGTATCAAAAAGCAATATAAATTTTGTTGTACCTTTATCATGCTGCAGAAAACAATAAACAGACCACACATATAGCATATTTTTCTTATTTTCCATGAAAACACGTCTTGGTATTTCATTAGAATTGTCTCCTTGGAGACAATTCTAATGAAATGCCAAGATATGTTTTCATTTCGAAGCAAACTATTCAATAATTGCTGTCTGTTGATGTGTAAACAGTAGTGTGATTTTATTTTACCCAATTAAAATTTTGAAATACCGAATTGCTTCCGAAATGATGGAGTGACAATACTCAATTACTAATTCCTTATCTGGAGCACTGTGGGGTTTCAAAAAACAAATTGTATTCAAATACATTCAGAGCTCCAGTTAAGGTGCGTAATTTGACCAACTTTGATATTTTGTTATTTCTTCATGAAAAATGGTAAGTTGGGAGTCCTTTAGAATCGTCTCATTGAGACGATTCTAAAGCACTCCCAACTTGCCATTTTTCATGAATAAATAAGAAATGTACCTCTAAATTATGCAACTTAGCTGGAGCTCAGAACATTGTTATTTTGGTGATCCAGTACAACCATACAAACCCAATATTGGGACTCTTTACTGTGGGAAACCATATTTATTGTTTTCCTAAAATAAATTGTGTCAGAATACAGGCATTTGTAAACTACCGTGGAACCTGTCGAAGACAACTTATGTGTGTTTAAATCTTATCCGTTTTATTGTCATGTATCCAGAGCTCCAGGTAAGGTGCGGAATTTGGAGGTAAATTTCTTATTTCTCCATCAAAAATGGCAAGTTGGGAGTGCTTTAGAATCGTCTCAATGAGACGATTCTAAAGGACTCCCAACTTGCCATTTTTGATGAAGAAATAACAAAATTTCACCCCAAGTTGGTCAAATTACGCACCTTAACTGTAGCTCTGGTATCCCACGTGATCAATGATCATGTATGTTTGACATTCACGGTGTGGAACAATTTCGTTTCTGAATGAAATTTAATTTTTAATGTGACGTAATCTATGATGTCATTTTGCAGTAGATTTTCTTTAATATCTTTCTAACAAACTACGTTACAGGAGATGAGGTGTTCTACATTGACTGTACCGACGTTCCCCTGGAGCACCTCGAGCTGATTGTACGCGAGGTTTATCTCCCCCTGATGTGCACAAACCAGTCGGTAATGATGGGTGCAGGCGGCGACAAGGTGATGGACGTGTTGCATAGACTCATGTCTGCGGTAGAAATCACACAAGGCCATGTGGAGGTATAAACATTCTAGCAATATGCAGAGTTCCAGATAAGTTTTGTATCTATAGAGTATTATCCCGTCAACACAGTGCGTATGTGCCGTGAAACACGGTGCCGTGAAACATTTTTGATATCCAGTCAATACTATTACGCATTTTACAGCCATTTGTAGGTGTTGACAGGATAAATAGAATAGTAGGTTAGTGCCGTGAATGGGAAAAATATCTGGCGCGGCACGGAAACGGGATGTGCTCGGCAGAGCCTCGCCCATCCCGTTTCCTGAGCCTTGCCAGATATTTTTTCCCATTCACGTCACTAACCTACTATTCTCTATTTATACCCCCAGATTTCACATTCAATGCGTATTTTACTTTTACAAATGTATTATTGATTTTCTTCCTTATTAAATAGGTAACAAATGATAAAAAAATAAAACAAATTTAAAAATTCATTTATTTGAGCTGCAAAAAACAAACCCTCAACTATTAAAGAAAATTTTCAACTTTATTACAATATTTTCACTACTCAATGATAATTGATAATCAATGTGTATTTTGACATTGCTGTGCGTATTTTGTACTCCCACTTTTGATAATCAATGTGTGTTCCGCTAAAATTTGTGCGTAAAATTGCCAATAATGTTTGATATACATGTATCTTGCAAATGTTTGGATAATTTTGACACGTTGACATTTTTTTTCCTCCACTTCTCTGTATTTTTGGCTGTGACTGGAGAAATGGGGCTTATTGATATTTAGTGGGTGGCAGGTGGGAGCACGCGATGTGTAATTTAACGATCGGGGTTCATCAGACCTGGTTTGGCCCTCACATACGTCTTTGGCATTTTGTATGTGACAGTTGAATCTGGTTATACCCCTTATGTGAGTATTACGATATTCGTAATCATATTTTAGGGGAAGGGGCCAAGTGACTTGGTGTGGTATGGACCTGGCACCAGGTCAGGTTATTCTAATTTCAGGGCTGAATATTTTTGTTCTCGATGTAAATATTCCGTTCTGATTTTGGGATTTTCCCCCCAATGCAGCAGGTTAAAACGGGATCGAACCCGTTTGCCCGGCCTTACATGACCTTAGCTGTTGATAGGCCGTTAAACACTAATAAACAAACAAACAAACTTATTGATATTTCAATTATTTGTGACCAGTGTAGCTCCTGATCAAATATCAGTCTTCTGTAGCTTGATAACGATCTATATTGCTTGTTAGAAGCATGACGGGTGTTTCATTGATGGAATAGTGAACAGTGCAAATCTTGATCAGACTGTGCGGATGCACAGGCTTATCTGGATCTACACTGGTCACAAAGCCCATAAGCCAAATATATCCAGTCACAGCTATATATTACTGTATATCTGTATCTTACATAGCTATGCTGATCTGTTTCATATATACTCTTTCTGGTCCCATGTGTAGAGCAATTTCGGATAAACATATTTATACCCCCACAAACAAAGTTTGTTGGGGGTATATAGGAGTCAGCTTGTCGGTCGGTCTGTCGGTCTGTTGGAAATTCCCTTCCGCTCTATATCTTCTACACCCATGCATGGATTATCAAATGGCTTGGCACAAATGTTTCTCATGATAAGAAGGTGTGTCGCGATCAATAACCACGCACCTACGTCCAAGGTCAAGGTCACAGTTGAAGGTTAAAGGTCAAACCTATCGAAATTCCCTTCCGCTCTATATCTTCTACACCGATGCATGGATTATCACACTATGCCCAGGGTCAAGGTCACAGACTTGATGCGTTTGAAACCTTAACGCTCGGCTAAATGGCTTATAATAAAAAATGCCTCGTTTTCTTTGGCTGCCAGTGGGGGTATTCGTGTGCTGATAGGCCACATTTCTAGTTTTATTTGGAAGCCATGAAATTTCTCTACATAATTGTCAGGCTAACTACAGAAGTAACGCTGCTAAATTTGGTATTGTCGGTATCCTAGTGTTAACAGCTGGAACATGGTCATCATTATAAAGAATACACCACACTCGTATTGATGAAAAATAAGATTTACCTTTTACCGCGTTACGCAAAACCCAAAGAATAGACCACATGATCCAACATATGTACAAGTACAGTGAAACCTCTCCTGGGAGGTTTTACTGTAAATCAGGCATTTGATAATTCTGAGCCATAGCTGTGTGCCATGTGATCATGAACCGAAATTATCACCTTTGATAAATGACTAAGAAACTCGTAAAAAACAAGATAAAATGTGTTTTCTTGGTGTCCGGTTTAGAGAGGTTCCGCTGTACAATCACAATCCAAATTAAATTATTTTCACTTATTTGTTTCATCACGCAGTGCCTTTAACCCTTTCACCCCTATGTAGCTGGAATGAATTTTGATTCAGACTAGTCCATTTATGAAAAGGGAGTGGTTTTGTTCTAAAAAATATGAAAATTACTTGCAGAAAGTGCAGATCCTGATGAGACGGCTCGTCACGAGCCGGCTCATCTGAATCTACACTGTTTTCCAATACCACTAAACAGGCCTGTGTGTGGTGTTGAAAGGGTTAAAACATTTGACCGTTCCAGGGGCGGATCATCCTGAGTTTGCCATCCATAGAGGTGCTGGCAGAGGCAGCAGCTGCCCCTACCAGGCGGGGCTCGGTGTTACACGTGCTGGAGACCACCGTCCTCGGCTGGATCAAACAGATCAAGGTGATATATTCACTCAGCGAATTTTCAGTATCGGTACTGAATTTAATATTGATAGAAGTTTATGCCTATATTGGTCTTATGAAAACACTGCTTTCACTATCCAGAACATTACTTTTAAAGGTACATGCCCACTCAGTAGGCACACAATTTTCTTTATAGAATTAAATAAGTGTATAATTGTGTCACTATTCCACCAGTTCTAAAAATTACGAGTGCCTGCTATACAGATATAATCATAATACGACATTTAGTAATATTTAGTTTAGTGACTCGCGGTGGTATCAGACTATTTTCATATGCAAATGAGGCATAATATTTTTTAATTACTTATACTAATTAAATGAGTCATCTGAAAAAATAATATTTTCGACATATTATGAAGTATGATCATTGTACATCAAAAAATAAATACAGAGAATAAATAGTAATGTCCGGTAATATTTTAACTCTTTGCATGCTGGGAAATGTGTGGGCTATTAATAGTTCAAAAATAGCAGATGACTATTCATGATATTTTCTTTTATTTATCGTTATAAACATCATGAATATGTCTTGGAATTTCATTACAATTGCGTCCTCTGGACGCAATTCTAAGGAAATTTCAAGACATATTTACAGAGAAATAAAACATATACTCTTAATTCGTTTGGCGGATATTTTGGCCACTAGCATGCAAAGAGTTAAGGAAATTGCCAGTATTGACTTTTCCATGATAATTTTTGGACTATTCCATCATAGAAATATGTGGATTTTTTTTAGAATTGAACAATACTGACAAATACAGCAGATACTGATGAGATGGCTTGTTAGGAGTCGGGATCATCTGGATCTACAGTATTTGCACATGTCGGTTTTATGATTTATAGGGTTAAAGGGGTTAATGAGGGCATTTGCAGCAATTGAAGATACTCTTGCACATTCAGAACTTCTAATTCATTTGCTATATCAAATCTTATAAATAGGTTACCAAACTTGGTAAAGCATGAGTAGCTTCCCTTAGAACTATGTTGTGATGAAAAGACAGTGCTGAACAAGCAGGACTTGGTTTTCAGTACTAATTTGTGTATCCCATATCGCCTAATTGCTTCCCTTAGAACTACTTACATTGTAAGGGGCATCATCAGAATTTGTCAGTTTGTCTATTTGTCTATCATGCTATAATTCCAGCACAAAAATATTTACACAATTCCCTAACATTTGATTGGCCCGTAGCAAGTCTCTGTCCAAAATTTATATCCCAGTAAACTCCCACGCCGAACTACTTTCCGTAACCGTGATGCGCAGTTAAAATAATTCTTAAGAAAACGGAAAATAAACACATTTTCTTGATGAATTTATTTCAAATGCTGGAATTATAAGGAATGAATGGCCTTTTTGTTGAATTTATCGGGGATATAAACTTAGAAAAGTCGCGGGAATACTGGACGAGGCCTTAAAAAATTACAATTTTAGAAAAAAAAAGATTTTTTTTTTTTTTTTTTTTTCGAAAATTGTAATTTTTCATCACTTCATCCAGTATTCCCGCGACTTTTCCATGTTTATACCCCGATAAATTCCACAAAAAGGCCATTCATTCCTATAGTGACAAATCCACGACCCTCAGACCCCTGCATTTGCTCGCAGGTTGCAGACCCGGACCTAGGACCCAATAAATGGCACATTTGTAAAATGTTACCCCACCAACCCATTTCTGTACACTATACACAAGGTGTGGGATCACGTGTTTCCGAACGGCGTGACGTCATGTTTTTTAGATGCTTTTACAGTAGATTTCCTTTAATATCTTTCTAATGGAATGACATATTTTTATGAAATATACCGCATCAAATGTGGTACACGTTGCCCTTTATTGTATAGGCAGCTTTAATCTCATCATTGTGTCGTTTTGACGAAGAATAGGTTGCCGTAATTGTAAATAAAAACTAGAGCACGTGAATGTAAGAAATAAATGGGACTCGATTCTTTGTGTTAGTTATAAGTTATTGTAAATAACTTTCAGAGCGCCCATAAAACACATATGCCATCATATTTGGTGCGCTACATATCATCAAAATCCGTCCGTTTGTTAGGAAGATTTTAAAGAAAATCTGCTATAAAAATGACGTCACAGATTACGTCACGTCGGAAAATCGGGTTCGGAAATCACGTGATCCCCCACTTTGATACAGTATAGCCTATTCAAGGTAGTCAAGAGCATGGAAAAATGCCCTAGACAGGTTTAGTTTCCAGCTCGCTCAAATGCCACACATTTTTTTTTTCTGCCGACTTGCGTCTCTGGCAATAGATAAATGCCTTTGGCCCCCAAATATATTCACTTTAAACATATGTGTGTACTATATATTGTTATTTACACATTTTTTCCGAAAGAATCCCACACAATCAGTTTCACCCATCGCCACCTGATTGGCTGTACTATTTGTAATGCTCAAGTTTGGGTTTCCCTGTGACGTCATTATTGATCATTCTGCGAACTTCACAAAGGAAATCTGAAAGTAAAGTTCAAGGAAGGTTATGTCGAATTGTTGGGACGCAAATCAAAATAAACACACATTTTAGATCATTCAAGGTTAGTGGATGATACTTATTAGTCACAAATTGTAACATCGGAGTTCCACGTCAATATGTTGAGACCGTAATGGGATTTCAGCAAGATTTTACACGTAATTTATGCTTCCACAGCGCACAAAAATGTGTGACATTCTTTCGTACATACAGTTATCGCCTTGTTTTTGGTAGCTAATTTGCCCGTAACTAACAAAATGCTAAACACAGATCCTAAGACATTTATCGATTACCAGAAACGTAAGTCGGCAGAAATGTGTGGTGTTTGACCGAGCCCGAAATTACGGCATTTTTTCCAGGTCTTGACTACCTTGAATAGGCTATACTGTATAGTGTATGGAAATGGGTGGGTGGGGTAATGTTTTTCAAATGAGCTATTTATTGGGTCCTAGGTCCGAGTCTTCCAACTGTGCATTTGCTATTATAATTTCGTCAACTTCCGACATCATTTACAGAAAATATCACAATTTCTGTAAATATTTTTCATGACATATTGCACACCTTCTAAGATACAAAGTCACATGGCTTGTCTCATATTTGGCTGTCGCTGGAGAAATAGGGCTTATGGGTTTTGCAACCAGTGTATTCCCAGATCTGACAGGTCTTCACTGTTCACCATTCAGTCAGTGGAAGGACCCATCTTGCTTCAGACAAACATCATCAGGCTACATAATAGACCAGGTTCTACACTGGTCAAAAATCCCATAAGCCCCATTTTTCCAGTAACAGCCATATGTTTGCTGCCGTTTCAGGGAGTGCTGCGCCATGACCCGATTCAGGACCTGCTTGAACATTTCGGCTCGGACCCGGGACCACTGGACGAGATCAAGATGTGGGACCGACAGCTGGGACGTCACCACTCCATCCTGCGGCAGCTCGAGTCTGCCGTTGCCAAGGATATACTGCAGAACCTGGAACAGGCCCAGAGTCAGTACGCCCACTCCTTCAACCATGTCCTCAAGGACGTCAATAAGGTACGTGGTAGTTGTGTATCACCCACTTTAACTCATTACATTCGGAATACACCTTTGTGGGGAAGCGGGTGGTTGGTCGGGCGAAAGCAACGGCGTAAATTAACGGTAGGGGTTCCTCCTTATAGGAATCACGATGTTCCTGGTTTGGCCCTCGGATACGTTTTTATCCTTGGCAACGGCAGACTTGAGCTGCCGCAGGATGGAGTGGTGGCGTCCCAGCTGTCAGTCCCATATCTTGATCTCGTCCAGCGGTCCCGGCTGGGAATTGGGTTATTGCCCATTATAAAAGTAGTAAGATTATTTCTGATCCGACTGCTTTTGAGAGGGGGCCAAGTGATTCTGGTTTGGCGAAGACCTGGCATCAGATCAGGATTATTCTGATTTCAGGGCTGAATATATATTTTTTTTTATTGTAAATATTTAGTTCTGATTTTGGAATCTTCCCCCCATTTGTACATGTACTTGAACATGTACATGTACTTGTACAAGTAATTTATGGGATTTAGTACTAAACCCATTGACCCGGCCTTAATTGACCATAGCTGTTGATGGGCACTTAAACCCCAAGAAAGAAACAAACACCTTTGTGGGTATTAAAGGGGCATATCAGGATTTTTTTAAAAAATACTATAAAACATAACGTGTTTTCATCATGGCCCAGTTTCTGCCAGAATTTTACTGTTCAGTGAAGCTTCTAAACGTCGCATGCCTTAGACGGCCTTGTTAATTCCGCTTGATAACTACATATTTCTGCTTCTTCATTCACCTAGATGATAGACATGAATGTGTCTTCTTAATTACAATGTAGTTTGGACAATTTCTTGGAGATCTGAACATATCACTCTTTTTTGCCCGGAACTAAGATTGTCAGGCAAACACCTTGCGGAAATTGTTCTCATTTTTAAACACTGTGTTAAAATTGTATAAAAAATATGATTGAGAAATGTTGTATGCAAGACTAATCTATTCTTATTTCATTCACCCAGCTATCACATTTATTTCTGTCATTTTTGCAACATTATTATACCCCCCGCAACGAGTTGAGGGGGGGTATACTGGAGTCAGGTTGTCCGTCCGTCCGTCCGTGCGTCCGTCCGTCCGGATAAACTTAACATCAGAGAAATATTGTTATAACTTCTATTTCCTTCATCTAAAATGCTTGATATTTCACACATGCATTCCTGTAAGGCTCTACTACCATGCTGTGCCAAATCCACGACCGTCCAACCCCCGCAGATCCCAAGGTCAAGGTCAATTACTTAGTCCGTCAACTTAACATCAGAGAAATATTCTTATAACTTCTATTTCCTTCATCTAAAATGCTTAATATTTCACACATGCATTCCTGTAAGGCTCTACTACCATGCTGTGCCAAATCCACGACCGTCCAACCCCCCGCAGATCCCAAGGTCAAGGTCAAATACTTAGTCTCTTTACAAAACTTAACATCAGAGAATATTGTTATAACTTCTATTTCCTTCATCTAAAATGCTTAATATTTCACACATGCATTCCTGTAAGGCTCTACTACCATGCTGTGCAAAATTCATGACCGTCCAACCCCCGCTGATCCCAATGTCAAGGTCAAATACTCTTTACAAAACTTAACATCAGAGAAATAAGTTATAACTTCTATTTCCTTCATTGAAAATTCTTATTATTTCACTTGTGCATTCCTCTAAGGTTGTACTATCATGCTGTCACAAATCTACGAGTGTCCAACCCCCCGCTGATCCCAAGGTCAAGGTCACATACTTAGTCTCTTTACAAAACTTAACATCAGAGAAATATGTTATAACTTCTATTTCTTTCATGGAAAATACTTAATATTTCATATGCTGTGACAAATCCCCGCTGATCTCGAGGTCAACGTCACATACATACCGTATAACCTTGGCTTAACGCCCCCCTCCTAATAAACGCCCCCCCCCCCCACCCCCCCCCCACCCAAACCCCCCCCCCAAATAAAAAAAAAAAAAAATTTTTTTTTTACCAGTGACCGCCAATTTCAAACACAAATAAATCCTTAAATCCTTATTTGTGTTTGAAATTGGCGGTCCTTGGTAAAAAACAATTTTTTTTTTTTTTTTTTTTTTTTTTTTTTTTTAATGGCTAATAAACGCGCCCCCCCCCCCCCCCCCCCAAATAAAAAAAATTCTTTTTTACCAATGACCGCCAATTTCAAACACAAATAGTCTTTAAATCTTTATTTGTGTTTGAAATTGGTGGTCCTTGGTAATTTTTTTTTTTTTTTTTTTTTTTTTTTTTTTTTTTTTTTTTTTACTGGCTAATAAACCCCCCCCCCCCCCCCCCCACACAAATAAAAAAAAAAAAAAATATTTTTTTTTACCAATGACCGCCAATTTCAATCACAAATAATCTTAAATCCTTATTTGTTAAATGTTTGAAATTGACGGTCCTTGGTAATTTTCTTTTTTTTTTCTTTTTTTCTTTTTACTGGCTAATAAACGCCCCCCCCCCCCCCCCCCCCCCAATAAAAAATAAAAAATAATAATAATTTTACCAATGACCGCCAATTTCAAACACAAATAATCCTTAAATCCTTATTTGTGTTTGAAATTGGCAGTCTTTGGTAATTTTTTTTTTTTTTTTTTTTTTTTTTTTTTTTTTTTTTTTTTTTTTTTTTACTGGCTAATAAACGCCCCCCCCCCCCTTTTGTAAAATGTAACGCCTCCGGGGGCGTTAATTCGAGGTTATACGGTAGTCTCTTTACAAAACTTAACATCAGAGAAATCGGTTATAACTTCTATTTCCTTGCTCGGATCTGCTTCACATTTCACACACTCATTGCTCCAATGGACCTCTACCACCCTGTGACAAATTCACGTTCATGCCGCTCGCGCTAATCCCAGAGTCAAGGTCACAAGCCCACACACTTGGAAATTTGTACATATTTTAGGGGTACCTGGGCCCACGCGGGGGGTATTCTGTAAGCCTCGCTTACTGACCAATCTAGTTTGCGTCTGTAATTGAAATCAGCAGTTCCCATATTTCGTAGTCTCCTGTCCGGTACTGCAAGGCGCCACTCATTTCCTGACTGACTGGTAAAGTAGCATTGGCTTCCTATGAATGATGTGTTGTTAGAAAGATATTGGTCAAGTGACACTATTTATTGACCCACCATCGTATTTAGGATTTTCCACAAGCAAAAAAAAAAACCCATTTCTCCAGTTACGGCCACAATTTTGATCACTGTTGTAACACTAACCAACTCTATCGCAGGCTGTGAAGGAGACAAACAGAATCCTGAGTTTCCTGAGCACGATGCACTGGCTGCTGAAGGAACTGCACACGGCTCTCGAACCCCTCGAGATGCTGCGCCTCTTCAAACCCCTCATGCATGTCCTGTTCCTCGTCTGGCAGAACTCCACGTAAGTTTCACCGTGAATCACCAGTCCAGGGGGCCGTTTCACTAAACTTTGTACGCCTAAAATGTTCGTAAGTGCAAATTTAGGATCGTCTGAAAAGTTCAATTGATGGATTTACATTTATTGAGCATAGGCTGCATATGCAGCCTATGCTCAATAAATGTAAATCCAATAATTGTTTACAAGAAAATGTTGTTAATGTGAAATTTACAGACTATCATAATTTTACACTTACAAACATTTTAGTCATAGGAAGTTTAGTGAAACGGGGCCCCTGAGCTCCAGATAAGGTGTGTATTGGCGTATTTTATGCACTTATTTTAGCAGAATACGCATTGATTATAAAAAGTGGGAGTACAAAATACTCACAACAATGTGAACATATGCATTGATTTTCAAATTGAGTAGCAAAAATACGGTAATAAAGTTGAAAATTCACTTAGTTGAGCTGCAAACAGTTTGCAGCTCAAATAAGTAAAGGTTTAAATTTGTTATTTTTTTTTAATCATTTGTTCCCTATTTAATAAGGAATACAATAAATACTACATTTGTAAAAGTAAAAACGCATTGAATTTGAAGTCTGGGGGTATACTACTCTTTAGATACAAAACTTATCTGGAGCTCTGCTGTTCACTTCGAATGTCAGTAATGAGCATGAGATCAGATAGAGGGGCCAGTGTATGAGATTTTCTGACATAGTTCCGATATTTCACCGATATGGAGACAAAAATACAGTAAGTTCTGTGGATAATATGGAAAGCCTTTGGTTTTAGAGCACATGTGGAATTTATTTCACCATAAAGCGATAAAGCAGATTAAGTTTAAACAGTATTTTATTTCATTTGGATAATACACATTAGTATTGAATGGAGGATTGAGGAGAAAGCAAATATGCTTGTATACTATCTCTTTCCTATAAAGCATACTATTTCGTATACCGGCCGACATTATAGAAACTCAGTTCCTTTGTTTCCGTGCCTGCAGGTACTACCACCAGATAGACAAGTTCCACAACATCCTGCGCCTTATGTCCAACGAGGTTGTTCACCGGGCGGTTGCGCTCGTCGGCGAGGATATTCTCCGCGAACCTCTCGAGGTCAGTCGCCAGTTAATTACCTACTACAGGGACCACACATGCTTTAACCCTTTCACCCCGAAATAACTGGAATGGATTTTTATATGTTAATTTTGCACCCAATCCAATCATCACAAAATGATTTTCAGACTAGTCCATTTATGAAAAGGGGGTGTATTTGTTCTCAAAAATATGAAAATTACTTGCAAAAAGTGCAGATCCTGATGAGACGGCTCGTCACGAGCTGGCTCATCTGGATCTACACTATTTGCCAATACCACTATACAGGCCTGTGGTGTTGAATGGGTTTAGTGAAAATGAAAGGGTTTAACGTCACAACACCAGCTAATGTCATATAGAGACGTTTGAAGTCTCAACCAGTGGAATCAAAATATAATGAAAGTATTTGTTCATGTCTTGGCCAGAGATTGAACTATCTACCTTCGGTACTGAAGTCCAATGAAGTCATTAGATAAACAGAGCCATGGTCTGTTTAATTTGCTGTTGTCGTTTTTTTTTTCTATAAAAAAATAACAGGGAGGCTTGATGGTGCGTTGAACATTAGACTTCAATACCGAACATTGTCAGTTCAATCCCAGCATTAGGCAGGAAAAAATACTTTCGCTGTCACTTTTTCTCTTGAAAATACTTCTGTAGCCTATTTCACCAACATGGCAAAGTATACTTATCTAGCAAAGTACTTTCAATTTAAGGGTAAATTTATTAATTTTTATTATACTGAATTTATTACATTATCACAGCCATTTTGGCTGTGATTATGTAATAAATTCAGTATAATATTTCTGCATCAAATATGTGCAGTCGTTCTATATGAAATAATGCATTTTGGGAAAAATAAATGATTACTCCCTCAAAGTATACTTTGCTAGACAAGTATACTTTGCAATTTTGATGAAATCGGCTACTGGTTCCTGTGTTACTTACCCTGACAGTGCTGATTTCAATTAGATTGACTGATGTATGTTTTGCCTTTTTGAGCCGTTTTTTTTTTTGAACTACATGTACTTGTATCGGATTGATGAGGAGCGGGCGAAAACCCGGCCTTCGTAACTTTTGCCTCGTGTCTTGTTCTTGCTAGAAACATGCTTTGACTGCACACAAGACGATTCTTATGTGCTGGCAAAACATGATTTTTATGTATACCTCCCGATAGTGCTGAGAAAGTTGTATAAGTGTGGACCGTGATGTTTCAGTCGTACACGAAGCTGAAAGAGGCATTGCGGGTCTGTGCGGGATTCCGCGGCACATATCTCGACTACAAGGACAAGGCAGATGACCAGAATTTACAGAATATTGCTGAGAACGCGGAACGACTGTAAGTTGTGTGTATACTTCATTGATTGCTGCATTCAGTCCAGACTCAACCATATCTGACTACATTGCTGATTTTATTAAAATTTGCTATATTTCATGTAAATGACACTTATTTAATTCCATGTAATTATCAATTTGTCCACCCATTAAAGACGGGATACAATTATAGTAGTATGAAACTTTTTTTTGGGAAAAACCCTATTTTTGTCGCGCCCGCTTGCGGAAAGCGTGATATAGTCGGCATTTTGGCGTACGTACGTACGTACGTACGTACGTACGTACGTGTGTCCGGTTAAAGTTTTTGGTTAAGTTTTTTGGTTAAGTTTTTTGGTTAAAGTTTTTAGGTTCAGCTTTTTGCTTAAGCTTTTTGGTTAAAGTTTTTTGTTAAGTTTTTTGGTTAAGTTGTTTGGTTAAAGTTTTTTGTTAAAGTTTTTGGTTAAGTTTTTTGGTTAAAGTTTTTCGTTATACTATATCTCTGCAACTGCTTTGCCCATTACCTCACATGGGTGTTTATCATCATCTATATTTTCATTCTACCCCCCTCCCGTGTGGCCCCTGTGCCCAATGTCAAAGTCAAATTACTTTCAAGTTTTTGGTTAAGTTGTTTGGTTTAGTTTTTTGGTTAAAGTTTTTCGTTATACTATATCTCTGGAACTGGTTTGCCCATTACCTTGAAACTTCACATGGGTGTTTATCATCATCTATATTTTCATTCTACCCCCCTCCCGTGCGGCCCCTGTGCCCAATGTCAAGGTCAAATTACTTTGAAGTTTTTGGTTAAGTTTTTTGGTTAAAGTTTTTCGTTATACTATATCTCTGCAACTGCTTTGCCCATTACCTTGAAACTTCACATGGGTGTTTATCATCATCTGTATTTTCATTCTACACCCGTGCGGCCCCTGTGCCCAATGTCAAGGTCAAATTACTTTGAAGTTTTTAGTTAAAGTTTTTGGTTAAAGTTTTTGTCGCGCCCACTTGCGGTAAGCGCGATATAGTCGGCACTTTGGCGTACATACGTACGTACGTGTGTCCGGTTAAAGTTTTTGGTTAAGTTTTTTGGTTAAAGTTTTTCGTTATACTATATCTCTTTTTTTAGTGTTCATGCCTCGCCACAAGGCGCGACATGCAGGCTGCGGCCATCTAGTTAGTCAACCTTGGTTAAGGTTTTTAGTCAAGCTTGTAGATGGAATACGATTGTGCATACAGACACCATACTTGGACAACCTTTTCTCATAGGGATGTACATCAATAACCCCTGATATTTGACCTTGACCTACATTTCCTCTTGAATTACTTACTTAATTACCCTTGGTTAAGGTTTTTAGTCAAGCTTGTATATGGAATACTATTGTGCATACAGACACCATACTTGGGTAACTTTTTCTCATAGGGATGTACATCAATAACCCCTGACCTTTATTTTACCTTCACCTACATTTAACCTTGAATTACTTGCCTACATCAACCATACTTGGACAACTTCATCTCCTAGTGATGTACATCAATAATCCCTGACCTATATTTGACCTTGACCTACTTTTATCCTTGGATTACTTAGTTATTTCCCCTTGGTTACGGTTTTTAGTCAAGCTTGTATATGGAATACTCCTGGGCCTACACAAACCATACTTGGAAAACTTAATTTCCTAGTGATGTACATCAATAACCCCTGACCTATATCTGACATTGACCTACATTTAACCTTGAATTACTTACTTAATTTCCCTTGGTTAAGGTTTTTAGTCAACCTTGGTTAAGGTTTTTATGCAGGCCGCAGCCACCTTCTTTGTCAAGCTATATGTGTACATCGACAAGCCTCGTAGTCGAGCTATGCTGTTCTCCTACAGCTCTTGTTATGCGGGCAGCGGCCACCTTCTTTGTCAAGCTATGTGTACATGGAAAACCCTCGTAGTCGAGCTATGCTGTTCTCCTACAGCTCTTGTTATGTACCCCGATAATATTTTCAGGATGCATATAGTTGCTACCCTGTCCATCTGTTTGTGCGTCTCTCTGTCTGTCTGTCTGTCGGTCTGTCTGTGATTTAGTTACCTACTGTCTCTGTTACCGTCAGTTGGATTAGCTTGAAACTTCATATACTTATTTGTCATCATCCATATTTTATTCTATAGCCTACCCATGCGGCCCCTGTGCTCAAGGTCCAGGCCAAATGAGGCTGTTACGATATTCCTGAAGAACATGTTCCCCCTACCCCCAGTAACCAATCAATCAATTTACTGCAGGGCGTCTAGACCGCAGGCCGGCACGATATTCCTGACCAAGATGTACGGGCCTCACTCGTTCACCCCGCGGTATGGGCTGCGCCACAACGACGGCACATCCACGAGCAGCTCACTTGACGACGACGAACTGTGGACCGACAGCCCCTGGCCCCCGCGTAATGCCCCCTGCTTCGATCTGCTCAACAGCTTCATGGAGAGGTGCGTAATTGTTGTAGATGATGTAGATACAGTGCGACCCCGTTAGTACACGCTTCACTATAACACGAATTCAGTTAGTACACGGTTGTGCCTTGGCTCCCGAATTTTTTTCCTATTTGTATATCAAAATCGTGTTAAATTTGTAACACGACTATTGTTAGAAATCGTGTTAAATTTGCGATTCTTTCCCAAATTAGACCCAAAATGGACGATTTTTTTTTATGGGCGCATAGCCTCCTTTTATCTCACCGATGTGAATGTGCAGTGCAGCTGATCACGTTTGCACATTTCGTAAATTAATCCGAGCAAACTGGGAATAAGATCAGTAAGACCAGTAACAAAGCAGTGCTAGTTGTTATGTGCTCGATTTCATTTTTCCGGCATGCGTTCGCGCTCACCATTGGTGGAATATTAATTAGGTGTAAAGGCTGACCAATCGGAGATCGCGTATCAGTCGCGCAGATTAACTCGACCCAGATTAACTAAATTGTTAGAGCACTGCCCACGCCCCCACGGCCCCCGCATGTACACACATGTGTACGCGACAACTGGCCTTGTTTCGCTACTTCATAATTGAGCCAGTGCATGAGATAATCAACTTTATTATATACGGTAACTGAGATTTTTGCCGAGAATGATTCGACTTTTTTCTGCTAATATATCGGAAAGTTGATAACATTTTCAGAGCAAATGCGTAATAATTACTAATTTAATATTCGTCAACATTCGATATCGTTTACAGAAAATGTACACTATTATCAGATTCATCTTCGTCGAAAATCTCGCGTGATAAGCCTGATTACCTCATGAACTGGCGCAATATTATAACACGTCTGGCAAAACATGTCTAGACAGGTCTGTACTCAAACCCACAGGTGGAATAGTCGGACGTGTGACACAAAGAAAATGACCATTACAAAAATATCCATTACCCCACCCACTTGATCTCGTTCTATTATTAACGTCATGTACAGTACGATACCAGGTGGGTGGGATAATGGGATTTTTTTAATAGGCATTTATTTTCGTGTCATAGGTCAGAGTCTTCCACCTGTGCTCACCATATGAGTAAACACAGATTTCAACGCACGAGCTTGTCGGTGATGTTGCAGCTGATGGAACAGGATATCGGTCATTGGGTCATTGCGTCATCATTACTACACTTTTTTCTGCACGCGTTTACAATAATGGATTGCACGGACCTGCGTAGATCTACATTCTACATGAACATGATGAATAAATAAAACATGACGTTAACAATTCTTGGATTCAATATATTTATTATATGCGAAGATAACAGTGAAAACGTATGGCATATTATAGGCATTGGCGACGTCGTTCATTCGCAGTCACAGCGTACAGTGTACAGTGTACATGTATTTTTTGTTGACATTATGATGCGTCTTGGGCGAAAACGGATATAGCACGGTTCGGATAAGCAACACGGAAGGTTGTATGTCACCGGACTTCCGTGTACTAACGGGGTCGCACTGTATATGGTAGTTCACCCAGTAGATTAATATAGGGTTAACTGTGTTGTAATTTTGAAATTTGCGGCGTATATCAGAAAATGATAGGTCGGAAAATCTGTTTAATGGCGACGCGCTAGCGGAGCAAACCTATTTCTAATGTACTCCTTTACTACTGGCGTAGGAATACATATTGAAATAATTTGCGACCGTTCATGAACAATGATATACCTGTAATGTATGACCATCAGCCAATCAGATTGCGTGATATTTATAGAGTACATTAGAAATAGCGTTTATTATCCCCTCGCCGAGGCAGGAGAGGATATAGCAATATATGTTAGTATGTAGTAACACTTACTGTTTTCACTTTTTCTCGTTCCTTCGTTATGCATGCCCCCACATCCCCATGCCCAAGGTCAAAGTCACTTAGTTGTCATGTTCACCTTCTTTGTAAGGCAAATGCACTTAAGATTGTCTGTTTTCTCTATTTATACCCCCCGCAACGATTTATACCCGTCCGTCCGTCCGTCACTAAACTTAACATCAGAGAAATATTGTATAACTTCTATTTCCTTCATCTAAAATGCTTGGTGGGTGGAAGGTGGGTGCAAGCGATGGGTAATTTAACGATCGGGTTTCATCCTTACCGGAATTCCGACTGGAGACCTGGTTTGGCCCTCACATACGTCTTTGGCATTTTGTATGTGACAGTTGAATCTGGTTATACCCCTTATGTGAGTATTACGATTATTCGTAATCCTATTTTAGGGGAAGGGGCCAAGTGACTTTGGTGTGGTATGGACCTGCCACCAGGTCAGGTTATTCTAATTTCAGGGCTGAATATATTGTTTCTGATGTAAATACCGTATTCTTGCGATTATAGGTCGCAAGAGTGCATAAGACGCACCCCTATTTTCAGTCCAAAATCTGGGGGAAAATGTCTACATGAGATTATAAGACGCACCCAATTTTCCTAACAAAATGAAACAAAAAAAATGAAAAAAAGTCGCCAAGTTGTTGTTGTTATTTATTCCCCCACATTGTTTTTTTTTATTCGTACCTTGGACGTTTTTGTCTGTATTTTCCCCATCATAGTTTGCTATGTCCGTAATTTGCCGACTCTATGTCCATGATTACCCGGTCCGTATTTCACCGTTTTCTAGTATCTTCAATTACACCGTGAACTCGGTAGTACACGCTTCACTTTTACACGTGCTCGGTTAGTACACGTTTGTGCATTGGCTCCCGATTTGTTTGCCTATTTGTATATCAAAATCGTGTTAAATGTGTAACAGGCTATTGTCATAAATCGTGTTATATTGGCGATCATATTGCTGCCGAAAGTGGTATTATATTGTTAATTATTACCTCTTTTCAACACCATTTATGGAAACTATTTTCGAAATCAATATCGGCGAAATATGGCGACAGATCTGCATGCGTATAATCCAGTGTTTTTTTAACCCGTTCCTTTCTGAATACACATTCACGGATATGAAATTTATTAAATATTTTATTTTTATTTTTGTTATTTCTCACTGAAAGTATATGTTGTCACCACTCATTTGAACCGTCTCGACGAAACGGTTTAAATGGTGATCGCGGCATATACTTCTGATTGCATAGAAGGAAAATATTTAGGATTTTCCGCAAACATAAGCGTATCCTCAGCATGAAATGGGTTACTGATTGCCCCCATGATGCAAGGATGAAAGCCACACGTTCGCCACATCTGCGGCACACATCAAAAAGCGTGTTGACCAATCAGTGCAATTTCAAAACATAGCCTAAAGGTCACACAGTTTACAGCTTGTGCTGAATGATGACATAAGATAATAGCACCTGTTGACACGGTTGGGTGTTATCAATTTTTTTCCACAAAGCAACACACAACTTTCGCCTACAATATGTAATATTTCAAAATCAGTTGTATCTTCCGTAAATGACGCTGAAAGCAGCCTATAGCTATGACGAATTTGCATTGTCCGCTGACGTAATTATAATTTTTTAAATAGAGATTGGCGAACATTGTAAACCATGTGCAGACTACGCGAATCCACCGCCTGGTCTGGCCGCTAATGCAATAAGCCGGGATTTGTCAGAGATAAAGACCCAATTCACATAAACACGTTTGCCTTGTCATAGATAGAGTCTGGTTCTCGGTAGTATTGTTTCACTGGAACGCATTAGACAGGGTACCAGTTTAGTGACGAATACGAAACGGACGTCAGCAACCGCGTGTGTTGATATTTGATATGGCTTTGTGTTGTAAATCTTGACACGCGGTGTGTTTGATGTCGGCCAGCTGACTTAGGCTTGCCACTTTCATCAGCATCTTGTAAACACACAGTTTCGAAACTAATGATGGAGTTTTATAACTTTTGTGGAATTGCATTATGCATATTGGGATTTACCGTTAATGGCGTCATGCAATATTTTTCACGGCAAAATGACACCGACCGATATGGGACCGGTAAATGTTTTCAAAAGATAATTAAAATGATAGATGCAAGATTGTGATTCGGCAGAGAAAATGTCGACCGGATCTGATCTTGGTATACATTGTTCGCATTCGGTATAGAAAATGTGTACCGAATGTGACACATGGCCGGAACGAGTAAGGCGCGAGTAAAGGCGCGAACTGTTTAGAATACGAAACCAATATTCCAATACCGGATTTTACCCCAAAGACTAACAACAACAACAAATATAGGAACGCATTTTATTTTTGGTCGTTTATGTCAATATTTCGGGTGGAAAAAAATGCTCATGTATCTACATGTATTTATAAGACGCAGGGGCTTTCTGGGATACAAATCTGAGTACAAAAAATGCGTCTTATAATCGCAAGAATACGGTATTCAGTTCTGATTTTGGAATTTTCCCCCCAATGCAGCAGGTTAAAACGGGAATCGAACCCGTTTGCCCGGCCTTACATGACCATAGCTGTTGATAGGCCGTTAAACACCAATAAACAAACAAACAAACATCTGAAATGCTTAATATTTCACACATGCATTCCTGTAAGGCTCTACTACCATGCTGTGCCAAATCCATGACCGTCCAATCCCCGCTGATCCCATGGTGAAGGTCAAATACTTAGTCTCTTTACAAAACTTAACATCAGAGAAATATGTTGTAAATTCTATTTCCTTCATCTAAATGCTTAATATTTCACACATGCATTCCTGTAAGGTTCTACTACCATGCTGTGCTAAATCCACAACCGTCCAACCCCCGCTGATTCCAAGGTCAAGGTTAAATACTTAGTCTCTTTACAAAACTTAACATCAGAGAAATATGTTGTAACTTCTATTTCCTCCATCTAAAATGCTTAATATTTCACACATGCATTCCTGTAAGGCTCTACTACCATGCTGTGCCAAATCCACGATTGTCTAACCCCCGCTGATCCCAAGGTCAAGGTCAAATACTTAGTCTCTTTACAAAACTTAACATCAGAGAAATATGTTGTAACTTCTATTTCCTCCATCTAAAATGCTTAATATTTCACACATGCATTCCTGTAAGGCTCCACTACCATGCTATGCCAAATCCATGACCGTCCAACCCCCGCTGATCCCATGGTCAAGGTCAAATACTTAGTCTCTTTACAAAACTTAACATCAGAGAAATATGTTGTAACTTCTATTTCCTTCATCTAACATGCTTAATATTTCACACATGCATTCCTGTAAGGTTCTACTACCATGCTGTGCCAAATCCACGACCGTCCAACCCCCGCTGATTCCAAGGTCAAGGTCAAATACTTAACCCTTTTACAAAACTTAACATCAGAGAAATATGTTGTAACTTCTATTTCCTTCATCTAAAATGCTTAATATTTCACACATGCATTCCTGTAAGGCTCTACTACCATGCTGTGCCAAATCCACGATTGTCCAAGCCCCGCTGATCCCAAGGTCAAGGGTCAAATACTTAGTCTCTTTACAAAACTTAACATCAAAAAATATTGTTGTAACTTCTGTTTCCTTCATCTAAAATGCTTAATATTTCACACATGCATTCCTGTAAGGTTCTACTACCATGCTGTGCCAAATCCACGACCGTCCAACCCCCACTTTAACCTCTTTAACCCCTTGCCAGACTTTGATAATATTTCACATCAATGTTTGTCTAGGGATGAAGCTTCATTACGCACACCCCCACATCCAAATTCTCAAGGTCATGGTCATTTATTTACTTTTAATGTTCACCGGTTTTGTAACAGAAATGCTTTAAAGTTATTGTTTTTTCACAATATCTCTTTAACCCCGTGCCAGACTTTGATAATATTTCACATCAATGTTTGTCTAGGGATGATGCTTCATTACGCACACCCCCACATCCAAATTCTCAAGGTCAAGGTCATTTATTTACTTGTAATGTTCACGGTCAAATGCCTCGGCAGGCGCGATACCGCTTCCGTGGCGGAATTCTTGTTTTCTTGTAAATATTCAGTTCTGATTTTGGGATTTCCTCCCCCCCATTTGTACAGGTAATATATAGGATTTAGTACTAAACCCATTGACCCGGCCTTAAATGACCTTAGCTGTTGATAGGCCGTTAAACCCCAACAAACAAACAAACAAACAATTCTCATGTAATCTACAGATGTAACGATGTTCTGGAGCTTGTGGAGACAACCCGCCACTTCCGGTTACTGGCAGGTGCGGCCGAGATCGGAGGCGCGGGAAACATGAGTCTTGACGCTCTAGTCAAAGAAATCCACGAGAAATACACACACGGCATGACGGAGTTCTTCGACGTCGTCGATAACGTCCTCAGTATCGATGGTTCGCAGAACTTCGAGCGGTCTTTCTTCAGATTCAGAACAATAGTAAAGGTATGCTGTCCGAGTGGATGTAGAACCCCAGTCAATCAATGAAAAATCATTGAGAACCAATCATGCACATGTTAACCCTTTCAACACCACAGCCCTGTATAGTGGTATTGGCAAAATGTGTAGATCCAGATGAGCCGGCTCGTGACGAGCCGTCTCATTAGGATCTGCACTTTTTGCAAGTAATTTCCATATTTTTGAGAACAAAAACACACCCTTTTCATAAATGGACTAGTCTGAAAATCATTTTGTGACGATTGGATTGGTTTGGAAAATCCATTCCAGTTCCTTAGGGGTGAAAGGGTTAATATGGGACATAGTCTATGACACCTTATTGAGTTTGCGACCAATATAGGTCCAGATCAGCCTGTACATCTGTGCAGTCTGACCAGGGCCTTCATTGTTCGTTGTTGAGTAAGAGAAACATGTATGATACATGTAAATGTATTTAAAATTGTGTTCTTATGTTGACCGCAGGGCTCCAGAAAAGGAATTAGTAATTGAGTATTGTCACTCCATCATTTCTGAAGCAATTGGGTAAAATAAAATCACACTGCTGTTTACACATTAACAGACAACAGTTGTTGAATAGTTTGCTTCGAAATGAAAACATTTCTTGGCATTTCATTAGAATTGTCTCCTTGGAGATAAATTCTAATGAAATACCAAGATGTGTTTTCATGGAAAAATATGCTATATTTGTGGTCTGTTTATTGTTTTCTGCAGCATGATAAAGGTACCATAAATTTTTTATTGCTTTTTGATACTCACTATTTCTGATTTCAATTGGGTTTTTGGCAATTTTAATTTAAGCAAATACGCAGCTTATTTGGAGCTCTGGACCCACTGTGACCCACATCACTTAACATATATGATAAGTTGACCATAACATGGGCTTTCATTAGTGTAATAACAGAGAATTTAAAATCATAATACACCTGTGTAATACATATGTAATAATGTAATAAACTTCAAATACTTCTTTAACATCATCCATATTTTCATTCTGTAGCCGACCCATGCGGCCCACATGTCTAAGGTCAAGGTCAAATTTGCGTTATTTTTTTTCTTTCCAGTACCTTATATCTCCACTAACCTTACTAAGATTTACTTCCAACTTCAAATAAATACACTCCGAGACCATCAAATGCCTCGGCAGGCTCGACATGTTGGCCGTGGCCATCTGGCTTATGAAATCAGTAATTTGTTTTATAATTATCGTAATTAATCATCACTCGGGTAAAATATGTTGGTTGTAATTGTAGTCGTTGGAGAGAAGATTGGCTGAGATCCTGCGACTCTCCTACAACCAGTGCCCGACGGTCGAAGCTCAACTACGGCTATTGGAGGTGTTTGAGGGAGTTAGTGGTCGAGAACTTGTTCAGGTATACAGTGGGGTCAGCGTGTAAGTGCACACACGAACGACCTGTCGGGTTCGTTCGTGTGTGCACTTACATGCTGACCCCACTGTAATTCATGTATGAAAAAAAATGTAAATATTTTTCTGCATTTTTTCTCATTTCGCATCAAAAGTGTATGTTGTTACCACTCAGTTGAATCGTCTCGGCGAGACGGTTCAACTGAGTGGTAACAACATACACTTTGGGTGGGTAGCGAACCAACCTGTCGTGTTCGTTCGTGTGTGCACTTACACGCTGACCCCACTGTACTTTGTGCCATTAGTCTCTTAAATATGGACGGCTTGAAATGGTGAGCCATCGGATCAGTATCTGCACTGTTTGTGGATATTCTCACCTTTTAACAAAATTACTCCTTTCGGTTAAATGATTAGTCAACAAAATAAAGTGTTCATTCCAGTTATCTAGGGATGAAATGGTAAAGTGTAACCTCTCTACAACAGCCACCCATGGGAAGACGTAAAACTGGCTGTTGTAGAGAGGTGGCTGTTGTAGGGAGGTTAATTTTGAATTAAATTTTGTCGTCTGCTGTTTATTTATTTTCTTCGATAATTCTAATCAAAAACATGCTTTGGCAACATTTTAGAATCATTTCCAATGGAAATGATTCTAAAATGCTGCCAAAACATGTTTTTATTGAGAAAGACAGAAAATCAGACGACAATTTTCGTGCTCAGCTCAGGTTAAATACAGAGGAAATCATCCATTTGGGATATAAAATAGCGGCTGTTATAGAGAGGGTGTTGTAGAGAGGTGGCCGTTCGGGGAGGTTTGACTATATAAATGATGCATAAATATAAGACCAAATTCACAAAATCACATGGCATGTCTAATATTGATTCATCATTTATTTACCATTTCATCCCTTGGTAACTGGAATGGAAACTTTCATGTATTATATTTTTGGCTAATCAGTTAACTGAAAGGGGTAATTTTTTTGAAAAACTGAGAATATCCACAAACAGTGCAGATACTCATGTGATTGCTTGTAGTTCCGAGCCGTCTCATCAGAATTTGCACTGCTTGTGAATATTCTCAGTTTTTTTTAAACACTTAGATCATGAGAAAGTACAAGGAAATAACACTGTTTGCCAACATTTTGCTGAAAGGGTAAACACAACTTTTGCAAGTTCCGAATTTTGTTTTTAAAAGTAAATAAAGCATTAGTACACACTATTGTGCATATAGGTTAATATAGTGTTGTCATATTACATACTTAATAATCCATTTATTTACTTAGTTTCAGTAGACAACCTCTATGGAGTAACATTAAAATAACACATGACCTGGCCTTGCTGGTAATTAACCATTATACAAGTAGTAAGATTAGTACTAATTTTATTACTGTCAGGGAGTGGGGCTAAGTGATTCTGGTTTGGTGAGGAACTGGCACCAGATCAGGTTATTTTAATTTTTTAATTTCCAGCCTGAATATATATTTTGTCTGTAAATATTCCCCCCCCCCCCCACCCAGGTGAATTATAGAATTCAACCCCTTTAACCCGGCCTAAAATGACCTTAGCTGTTGAACGGCTGTAATATAAATAAATATTTACAATAGTTAACCTCTAAAGGGGTAATATGAAAAACCTTATTGTTGACTTCACATTAAACATTCTGTCAATGTATTCTAGGCACACCTAGCAGACAAAGATCAGGCGTTGGTTCAAGCGTTTGACGCGGAGCTGAACGACGTGCGACAAATGTTCGCCAACAGTCAGATGGACCCACCCGAACACAGCAACATGCCCCCCGTGGTCAGCAAACTCATGTGGATCCACGCACTCAAGGAGAGAATTAAGGTTCGTTCAGATTATCTCAGTTGTGGCTATGACTGGAGAAATGGGGCTTATGTGTTTTGCGACCAGTGTAGATCCAGATCAGCCTGTGCATAAGCACAGGCTGATCTGGATCTGCACTGTTCGCCATTCCATCAATGAAATACCTGTCTCACAAGGAATACAGATCTTTATCAGGCTATAAGAGTGTGTTACTTGATCAGGAACTACACTGGTCGCAATTCCCATGAGCCCCATTTCTCTATTGTCGGTGTGATGGTCCTGAGCCCAAGCTTATAAAACCTTTTCCCGTTCTCAACCCAGAGCCATGCTCAACTTGGCTGTCTCGGGCTCACCCAAGTTGAGCATGAAAGCGTGCTCTGATATGCTTTATCAAATCATAATTCGCAACAAACACATGTGCAAATATCGTCAGACCCACTGTTGAAGTTAACACCTCCATTGAAGAAGTCATAATTGATAGGTTAACCTGCACCTGCGCAGATCTTCTTCCTGATGAAAATTGTTTGTACACTTGTTTGTACCAAGTCATGCCAGTAAAACTTGGCATGCCCGTGATTGACACGATACATGGACAAATAACTGCTCTCGTCCGGGATACTTTGTGATTTCAGATGGATATCCTGAACAACACGGCACTATTGCACTTATCATAATACCTTTAGGAGTGGGGGCTAAATGACTCTTATATGGTGAAGATCAGTAGCCGATTTCATCAAAATTGCAAAGTATACTTATCTAGCAAAGTATACTTTGAGGGAGTAATCATTTATCTTCCCGAAATGCATTATTTCATATAGAACTAACAACTGCATATATTTGATGATTAAAAGTATGCAGAATTATTATACTGAATTTATTACATTATCACAGCGATTTTATATTATACTGAATTTATTACATTATCACAGCCAAAATGGCTGTGATAATGTAATAAATTAAGTATAATACAAATTAAGAAATATATCCTAAAATTGAAAATTTCTTCCTCAAAGTATACTTTGCTAGGAAAGTATACTTTGCAATGTAGGTGAAATCGGCTACTGGCATTAGATCAGGATATTTTAATTTCAGGACTGAATATATATTTTTCTGTAAATATTTTATTCCGATTTTAGGATATGGGATTTGATGCCATTAACCCGGCCTAATTGACCGTAGCTGTTGACAGGCTGTTAAACACCATTAACCCTTTCACCCATAAGTAACTGGAATGAAATTTGATATGTTAATTTTGCAACCAATCCAATGGTCACAAAATGATTTTGAGACTTGTCCAATTATGAAAAGGGGGTGTTTTTGTTCTCAAAAATTACTTGAAAAAAGTGCAGATCCTGATGAGACGGCTCGTGCCAACCCGGCTCATCTGGATCTACACTGTTTGCGAATACCGCTATACAGGTCTGTGGTGTTGAAAGGGTTATTAAATAACATTAAACAGAAATGAATATGATGATCGTTTACAGCGACCGATGGAGAAGATGCGCCAGGTGAGCCCCCACTCCCTGGAGGGCGACCTCGGCTGGCAGATGAGGAACAACTACAACGAGGTCTACCGAGAACTGGAGGAGTATGTATTCCAATAGCCAATTTCACCAAAATCTCCAAGTGTACTAATCTTGTAAATAACCCATAGAATGCGGGAAACAAAAATTGCCGTCGTGCTGTTGTTTTCTTCTTTGTCTTTTTTCTCAATAAAAACATGGTTTAGCAGCACTTTAGAATCATTTCCATTGGAAATGATTCTAAAGTGCTGTGAAACCATGTTTTATATGAGAATAATGGAAAATAGAAAATAAGCAGCAGAAAACTAAATTAATTCATCATTATCAGGGTCGAAGTGTTTGTTAGCCTTTTCAAACCTACAGACGGAAAACCCAACATAAACAAATTCTGTAGATCCAGTGGAGCTGGCTCCTAGAGAGCCGTCTCGTCAGGATCTGCAGCATTTGTCAGTATTATTCAATTCCACATTTTCTCATTAATCGAGTAGTCCAAATATTTGCATGGGAAAACCAATGTTAGATATTTAGGGGTGAAGTAATTATTTATTTCTACTGTATTATATTATTTTTTATAAAACAAATGCCTTTTATGCTTCCGTTCATCAGTGTGTACATCTGTGAGTTCTTCTGAAATCTGCTGTTATGTTTTTGAAAAAATTATATCAACTAATCAGAGTGACATATGTTTGTTTATCCATATTTTCATTTTATGGCCATGTGTTTCGCATGCCCAAGGTGAAGTTCATGTGGCCCTCAGCCATTTGATTCTGACTGATGGACCAGTCTAAAAATTAACATGGTAAGACCGTGCTTCATTATTGCAGCCGGGGGATGTGAGGGTATGCAGATCTTAATGAGTAATCCATATTTAAGGATCTCAATCAATCGATGGACATATACTCATTTGATTATTGTAGGTATGAGAGTCGACTAACTGTCGACTGGCAGCAGAACATCACAGGTGAACTGACAATGAGGCTCAAACAGCCATTGCTGGTAAGTCGAGTACCATACCTCAGATTGTGCTTATAGAAATGTCTGAGTACTCTGTTCTCCTGCTCAAAATCAGGACTTTTGATTGGCCGAAACTGTCCAATCTCACTGCCTAATGTAGAGTGCTAATTCACGCTCTGGTTGTTTTGTAAATACAGGCTCCGATATTGCAGAGATTCTATCTTTTGAAGAGGCTAAAACACATCTTGGTATTTCATTAGAATTGTCTCCTTGGAGACAATTCTAATGAAATATCAAGATGTGTTTTGCCTGTGTACCATGTTTATGTAACATGTGATATTGCAAGCAACCATTGCTAGCAAGTATTTTTGCATAACATGGATTTTGGCACAAATGAGAGTTATGTCATTTGTCATGTGTATATACGATATGTATGTAGCATATGATATTCGTAATTTGTTACATTTGGTGAAGCAATAGCTGGCCTGTCTAAAAGACTAGTAAGAAAAGGTCAGTAGACGATTTCACCGACAGTGCAAAGTATACTTTTCTAGCAAAGTATATTATGAGGGAGTAATCATTTATTTTTCCTGAAATGCATTATGTCATATAGAACTAACGACTGCATATATTTGATGATTAAAAGTATGCAGAATTATTATACTGAATTTATTACATTATCACAGCCAAAATGGCTGTGATAATGTAATAAATTCAGTATAATAAAAATTAATAAATTTATCTTAAAATTGAAAATTTCTGCCACCATGTATACTTTGCTAGAAAAGTATACTTTGCAATGTTGATGAAATCGGCTACAGGGCTTAGAGTGTTTTCGAAAGATCATAAATGGCCCTGTTCTTTGACAATCATTCTATTCATCGCATCTGTGTATCACTGTACATGTGGGTTTCTATGGAACAATATCTTCAACCATTCAACACTACAGACCTCTTGTATTGTTTGTAAACAATGTAGATCCAGCTCCATCAGGATGTGCATGGTTTGGACGTAGTTTCTGAATATAGTTTCTTAATATTTACAAAATTTACAAAACTAATGAAATTAGACTGAAACTAAAAAACTCAATGTAACAGCCTTCTGAAATTATGAACATGGGTGATTGGATTAATTAGGAATTTCACCTCAAGTATTCAACCAACGATGCATTTATCATTCCCAGATCGCTGAAGAATACGACGAGGACATTGAGGTGCGACCCCAGGTCGTCCACGTGAACCTTGACCCCAAACTGCTGCTGCTCCTGAAGGAGACGCACTACCTCGGCCAGGACCCCTTTAACATCCCGCTGCCGGAGTCGGCCAAGGAACTGCTGCGGAACACAAACTCTTTCGAGCTGCGTGTCACGGCCACACGGCTCGAGACGATCGTGTCGAAATACAACGCCATCATGCGGACGATGACGCAGTTCGAGAAACCACTGTTTGAAAGAAAACTCGCGAAAATTGACATTGTGAGTTGTGTTGGGGTTTGTGTGTATTATCAATGTTAGTGGAACGTGAGACAAATTGGGCACAATTCTGGTGGATGTACACATAGATAAGTCTTCAGTAGCTTCCTCACATTATACAGTTATTTCATGGTAATTTCGGGAACATATTACCCTGAGGTGCTGTGGAAATAGTTTTGACTGTTCCCCAAATTGACCACGAAATAATTGTTTTATTACTCAACAGTGCATGTGACGTGGGGCACATCAACTGACCAATCATTTTACATAGAGAATTTGATGACGGAATCTTCGACAAAAATCATGACGTCATGATTTTCAGGGGTTTTTGGACCCGTCCTGTCCCGTCCCGTCCCGTCCCGTCCCGTCCCGTCCCGTCCCGTCCCGTCCCGTCCGTCCGGGCACACATTAGGGTACTTATGTGGCTAGCCCCACAGGGTTATGGACTTAGTAAAGGAGATAGGGTTGGTTACAATTAGCCACCTAAAAAATCCTTTTATGTGGCTAAAAATACGTCCATCCGTCCGCCCGCCCGCCCGCCTGCCCGCCCGTCTTTCCGTTCCGTCCGTCCGTCCGTCACACTTTTCGGTTAACCACTTTGTCACAGTTTCTCAAATATGCTGCAGGTGGCATCCGCGTTCGACAGACGCATTTCTTGTTCTTATAGGGAGTTGAGTAATAATGATAGCTAACCACTTTGTGACATCCTGGAGACATTGACATCCTTTTGTTGAGTGTGAAACTCTCCCTGGCAATTGCCTTGTTTCAGCTAGCTACCGTATATGTAAAAACCACTATGAATTGAAGTTTCTTTTTCGCAATTGTTTAGGTGTATGTTTTTGAATTTGTTCTTGAAGCTGTTTGATTAGCTGAGCACAGCCAACTCACAACAAACCTATGTATACATGCTCAGAAAAATGGATTACATGTATCAGACCTATGATGTTCTGTAACATCTTGAAACCTTTCTGTCCACATCTCACATCCACTAGTTAACAAGATGTAAATTTACTTGTATAATGGGCTTCTCGAAACCAAACTTCCTGGAAACTCACCATTATTATTGAAACATATGAACTCCCTATGAAATGGTTTTGTTCTTTGCAGTTTCGTTAGATTTAGATTTCAATGAAACCCATACAAATTTAACACATTGATGTCCAATTATGAGAGTTTCCCCTATATGGTTGTACAATTATACTCACTTACAATAGAACCTCTCTTAACACGGCATGAATAAAACCTGTGCATGTTCCATTTTGATGGGATTCACTATCTTTTTTCTCAGACTATAATGTCGGTTCATAATTACACGGCAACAATTGCTCAGTATGAAAATTACCCATATATATCACGTATGTATAACATCATTAGTACCGTATATGAATTTAATAGTGTGCAATTCTTGCTTTGTACAAAGCACACATGCACGCACGCACACACATACATGCATGCACACCTCTTGGAGGGAGTGCTCCTATACCTGAATTACAGTGCAACCTCTAAACCAGTAGCCGATTTCACCAAAATTGCAAAGTATACTTATCTTGCCAAGTATACTTACTTATCTTGCTAAGTATACTTTGAGGGAGTAATCATTTATTTTTCCTGAAAATATTAAATTATAATATCAATATTGATTAAAAGTATGCAGAATTATTACACTGAATTTATTACATTATCACAGCCAAAATGGTTGTGATAATATAATAAATTTAGTATAATAAAAATTAATAAATTTATCCTTAAATTCCAAAAATATTCTCCCTGAAAGTGTACTGAGCAAGATAAGTGTACTTCGCAATTTTAATGAAATGGGCTGCAGGGGCCCGTTTCACCAAACTTCGTACGACTAAGATGTTCGTAAGTGCAAATTTAGGATCGTCAGGAAATTTCAATTGATGGATTTATATTTATTGAGCATAGGCTTCTGCAGCCTATGCACAATAAATGTAAATCTTGTAAACGTTTTTCATAACATTATGCAGATGTCCGTAGGTACAAAATCCCATGGTGTGTCTCATATTTCCATTGCAGCTGTTTGAGCAAGGCCTACAGGAGTACACATGGAAGATGAAGGAGTCTGCCGACTTTATAGAGCAGGCGGTGGCCCTGGTCTGTGTGGACATCCACTACAACCTGGACGTCGTGCAGACCAACTCCCACGAGATAGCCGAGATCACCATCTCCTGGTCCAAGGGAGTCCTCGATGTGTTTTCTGGCCGCGAGGCGGGAATGTCATACTCCATGGAACAGCTGCTTGGCATGCAAGCGTAAGTTTAGATCGTAAACCCCATTCATTTCATTTCATTTGGAAAATATGTATGAAAATTTTACATTTTTATTTGTGGATGTGACTGGCGAAATGGTGCGTATGGGTCTTTGCGACTAGTGTAGATCCAGATCAGCCTGTGCATCCGCACAGTATGATCTGGATCTGCAGTGTTAAGTTTTCCATTCCATCAATGAAATGCTGTTTCTGGATTCTAACTTATATATCAGTATTAGGGTGCAGTTTCACTAAACTTCACTAAAATGTTCATAAGTGAAAAATTATGATAGTCTGTAAATTTCACATTAACACTGTTTTCTTGTAAACAATTACTGGATTTATAGTTATTGCCTATGTTCAATAAATGTAAATCCATCAATTAAATTGTTTGCACTTAATTTTGCACTTACGGACATTTTAGTCGTACAAAGTTTAGTGAAACGGACCCTTGGCTACAGAAGTGTGTTATTATACCCTCCTGCAACAAGTTGTGGTGGGTATACTGGAGTCAGTTTGTCCATCCATCCATCCGTCCGTCCATGTGGGCGTTTGTTCATCACTAAACCATAATGCTCGGGTAAATGGCTTATAATTTCTGTTTCCTTACTCGGATCTGCTTCTTATTTCTACCGCCCTGTGGCAAATCCACGTTCATGCTGCCCCCAGGGTCAAGATCACAGTTGGTGCATTTGAAACCTTAATGCTTGGATAAATGTCTTATATTTTCTGTTTCCTTGCTCGTATCTGCTTCATATTTCACACACGCATTAGTCCAATGGTCCTCTATCGCCCTGTGACAAATCCATGCCACCCCCGCATCCAAGTCACATACTTTGTGCATTTGAAACCTTAATGCTTGTGTAAATGCTTTATAATTTCTGTTTCCTTGCTCGGATTTGCTTCACATTTCACACACGCATTGCTCCAATGGTCCTCTACCGCCCTGTGACAAATCCACATTCGTGCCACCCCTCCTAAGCCCAGGAACAAGGTCATAGACTTGGTGCATTCCAAACCTGGTACACGTATTCCATAAGCCTCGCTTACTGACAAATCTAGTTTGATAAGGAGCTACACTGGTCACAAATCGCATAAGCATCATTTCTCCTGTCACGGCCATTCTCATTGAATGCATATGTGACCATTGAACTGTTTCAACAGGAATGAATGTCTTATACTCATTGTTATATTTTTATAGGCGGCTGACGGAGGAACATGAAAGCCTGGTGATACCGTCAGGAAACAAGATCCACAATCTTGTCATGAACTCATTTGACGTAAGAGTTGTGACTCACTTGATTCTATAGTTTCATGCCATATTCCCGATTGATGTTTTCTCTGCGACCTCGAAACAAAAAGTAGTTGATCAGGGCTCCAGATAAGGAATTAGTAATTGCGTATTGTCACTCCATCATTTCTGAAGCAATTGGGTATTTCAAAATGTTAATTGGGTAAAATAAAATCACACACCTGTTTAGACATCAACAGACAGCAATTATTGAATAGTTTGCTTTGAAATGAAAACATGTCTTGGAATTTCATTAGAATTCTAATGAAATACCAAGATGTGTTTTCATGGAAAATAAGAAAAATATGCTATATTTGTGGTCTGCTTATTGATTTCTGCAGCATGATAAAGGTACCACAAATTTGTTATTGCTTTTTGATACTCGCTACTTCTGATTTCAATTGGGTTTTTGGCAATTTTAATTGGGTATTTAAGATCTTATCTTAGCTCTAGTTGATGTTAAATGTTGAAAAAGTATTCCTAATCGAACAGTTTATGGATATCTACAGCATATTGCATGGTCTCATGACGTTCAGGCCAATTCATGCAGCATTTGCATTTGTCTTGCCAGGGGAAACCAGAAGTGAACGCCGTCCAAACGTGCATTTCTTGTATTCCTATATGCCAATCATATCCCTGTATTCACGTTTTCAAACATCTGAAAATTATGTAGCATTACCTCTAAAAACTAGCGCATACATGTATGCATTGAAACAAAAATATAAAACAATTTTCCACATGTGCAGTGATATAAAAATGGTTAAACATTTGTGATGAAAACGCTGAAACGTTTCGTCTTTTTTATATCACTGAGAATGCACTATAAAGATATACATGTAATGGGGAAAAACATTGAAACCACAAAAAACTGGTTTTCTGGCAAACATAGAGCAAACATGGGTCAATCCAAAACGTCACGTGTAAACTTGGAACAAAATTCTGCTCTACTAAACAAAAACTCTACTGTAGTATTTTTTTCCAAATTTCCATTTCATATAAAGAAAAATTGCAATTTTTCATAATTATCTTGCCATAATTAAATTTCCATACGAGACATGCCATGCGATTTTGTACCTACGGATATCTGCGATATTTCATGAACTATATTTACAGAAACTCAGATATTTTCCGTAAATGATTTCAGAAGTTGACACAAATTTCAGAGTACATGCGGAATATAATTCCACCATGTACTCTGAAAATGTGGTCAACTTTTGACTTTATTTATGAAAGATATTGTAAATTTTGTAAACATATTTAATGAAATTACGCAGATGTTCGAAGGTACAAAATGACATGGCGTCTCTCATATATCAACATACAATAGAAGTGTAATCTCGTGGATTGTTGCTGTAGGCGGTACAGATCAGCCAGGCGTCTCCGGCGTGGCAGGACTTCATCGACTACATCGACGCGATCGTGTTGGACGGGCTGAAACAGGCGACCATCACCAGTCTCAAGGACATGCTTAACAACCTCGTACAGGCCAACATGGTCGAGGTAGGGTCGTGGATGTTTATCGTACTAATGTATAGAGAATAGTAGGTTAGTGCCGTGAATGGGAAATAATATCTGGCAAGGCTCGGGAAACGGGATGGGCGAGGCTCTGCCGAGCACATCCCGTTTCCGTGCCACGCCAGATATTTTTTCCCATTCACGGCACTAACCTACTATTCTATTTATCCCGTCAACACCTACACATGGCTGTAAAATGCAAAAATTGTATTGACTGGATATCAAAAATGTTTCACGGCACCATGTTTCACGGCACATACGCACAGTGTTGACCGGATAATATATTTTACAAGGCTAAATTCAGATTGTTTTATGTTCACTGAAACAGAATATTTTTGGGGTACATATAGTCGCTCGCCACCCTGTATCTGTTTGTCTGTTTGTCTGAGATTTGCATTAATGTTTTTAGGTATCTACTCTCTCTGTAACTGTAAGTTGGATTGGTAAGAAACTTCATGTGCTTATTTGTCATCATTCATATTTTAATTTTATAGCCCACCCATGCGGCCCCTGTGCCCAAAGTCAAGGTGAAATAAATTTACACTAATATTTTGGCAAATTTTCGTTTAAATTTTTCTTTTCTTTGTTGGTGCAGACGTCGTTTTGGGTTACATCAATCTATGTTACTGATTTCTTGTTTTCTTCTATTCAACATGGCTTATTATACTGACATTATCTTTACAATGCTGAATTCAGATTTTGTTTTCTCCCATTCAACAGGCAGAGATAGGATGGCGTGTATCATACTGATGTTACATTTAGTTTAACTCTTACAGTGCTGAATTTGTTACATATTTTCCATTTTTCTTATCAAAAACATGGTTTCACAGCACTTTATAATCATTTCCAATGGAAATGATTCTAAAATGCTGCCAAACCATGTTTTTATTTAATAGAGAAAATACAAAATAAGTTACAACAGCAGACGACAGTTTTCGGTTCCCGCCTTCTAAGGGTTAAACCCTTACAATTGAGAGAGATGACCCTTTGAGGAGGTTCGACTCAATTTCATCGATGTGTTCATATCCTATAACCATCACTTTATATATAACCACCAGGATGACGAAACCGTTGTCCCTGTGTTGACCATCCGCCTGGAGTTGATCGACAACCGTGTCGCGTTCCGGCCGCCGCTTGACCAGAGCACCTCGGTGATCAGTGTACAGGAATTGGTCAACAAGTGGCTTGATGGCTTCCTGGCTCGCGGTCGTCTCGTCAAGATGCTCGGACCAAAGGTAATACAGTGAAACCTTGAAATACCGGACATCATGGGAGGTCCCCAGGGTGTCCTGTTTAGTGAAATTGCACTTTAGTTCCGTACAGTGGAACCTCGCTAAACCAGACACCCTGGGAGGTCCCCAGGTTGTCCGGTATAGCGAGATTCCACTGTAATTCAGGAATATTAACACTGCCAAACATTCTTGGGGTGATTTTCCATAATGAATAGACATTGAACTTACAGATAAATGAGCTGTTTAGTGAGTATTGACTGTACAAGTGAACGTAAGTATGCAAATATCGTGCTCAAAATTGGCCGTGTTTCTTATGCAATCAGTGAAATTGTTATAATCAATGGCATCATGAATGTAATATCCTGTCCATGTAAAATACATGAACAAAACGTAATACGAGACACGCCATGTGATTTGTACCTTAGAACATGTGCGATTTTTCATGAAATATATTTACAGCAACTGATATTTTCAGTAAATAACGTAGAAAGTTGACAAAATTTTCATAGCAAATGCGGAAGAGAAATCGGCATTTGCTATGAACATTTTGTCAACTTTCTACGTAATTTACGCGAAAATATCGTAAATTTTGTAAATATATTTCATGAAAAATAGCACTTGTACAAAATCACATTGTATGTTTCATATAAGGAAGCATGTTTCCGAGTATTTACAATCTGATGTTCAAAATCGGGAAGTTTCATTGGTCGAGGCTGAGCTGCTAAATTTCTAGTAGAGATTTTGGAACATGTTGAGAAAGTTTTATAAATGTGGGCTTTGAGGGAGAAATTTTCAATTTTATGATAAATTTATTAATTTTTATTATACTGAATTTATTACATTATCACAGCCAATTTGGCTGTGATAATGTAATAAATTCAGTATAATAATTCTGCATACTTTTAATCATGAAATATATGCATTTGTTAGTTCTAAATGAAATAATGAATTTCAGGAAAAATAAATGATTACTCCCTCAATGTATACTTTGCTAGTAAAGTATACTTTGCAATGTTGATGAAATAGGCTACTGACTTGCACTTGGAAATTTAATGTAAAGTAGTCGGTAAAATATTGTATTGGCCATTTGTTAAAAAGCACAAGAACAACACTGTAGCACTGCAAATTTAATTAACACTTTCAACCATACAGACTGTAAATCAATTACACTGTAGATCCAGATGAGTCGGCTTGTTACGGGATCTGCAGTATTTGTCATTATTTTCTGTGAAATACCACTCTTGACACCCTTTCAACACTACATACCTCTATAGTGGTCTTTGCAAACAGTGTAGATCCAGGGGCCCGTTTCACTAAACTTTGTACAATAAAAATGTTTGTACGAAGATTTTTATGAAATAGCTTCTCACGTTAATGGGTTTCTCAAATGCTACCATTTTGTACAGTGGGGTCAGCGTGTAAGTGCACACACGAACGAACACGACAGGTTGGAACCAACCTGTCGTGTTCGTTCGTGTGTGCACTTACACGCTGACCCCACTGTACCTACGTGTTCATGTCATTAATTGTAGCACATCCACAAAATTTTCTCCAAAATCGAATTTCAGAAGAAATGTTATTGTGGATTTCAATTTCGCACTGACGAACTTCTTAGTCGTACAAAGTTTAGTGAAACGGGCCCCTGAGGAGCCGGCTCATGACGAGCCATCTCATCAGGATCTGCACTTTTTGCAAGTACTTTTCATATTGTTTTCTGGTGAAAAAAACCACCCCTTTTCATAAATGGACTAGTCTGACAATAATTTTGTGACGATTGGATTGGTCGGAAAATTCACTTAACAAAATCCATTAAAGAAATTTAGGTTGAAAGGGTTACTGGAATAGTCCAAAAATTATCATAAACCAGTCTATTCTAGTTACTGAGGGGAGAAATGGTTACTTTCAGGGTACGTACCAAGACTACATTTCGGCAGATGAGGAAGTGAAGCAGCTACTGGCCGACATCGTCAAGTTGGTTGACGAGAACAGTGAGGAGTGCAAGGTAAGGACTGACAGCATTGCGGAGTTGATGTTAAACCATTCATGTGTTAGAATAGACAGTCGTGCCTAGAGCGAGCCAGAGGGACATTTTCCCACTGACTGTCCATGTCCCTTAACCCTTTTCATGCCGAGGATATGCCATTTTGATTGGGGAAAATCATAAATATTTTCTTTAAATGTTCTTAGAAGTATATGTTGCGACCACCATTTGAACCGTCTCGTAGAGACGGTTCAAATGAATGGTCACAACATGTACTTTCACTGAGAAATAACAAAAATAAAAATATAGAGTTTATTTACCTGCCATTTTGAAATATCCAGAGACATCTGTAGCCTATTTCATCAACATTGCAAAGTATACTTTACTACCAAAGTATACTTTGAGGGAGTAATCATTTATTTTTCCTGAAATACATAATTTCACATAGAACTAACAAATGCATATATTTCATGATTAAAAGTATGCAGAATTATTATACTGAATTTATTACATTATCACAGCCATTAAATGGCTGTGATAATGTAATAAATTCAGTATAATAAAAATTAATAAATTTAAAAAAAATGAAAATTTCTCCCTCAAAGTATACTTTGCTACTAAAGTATACTTTGCAATGTTGATGAAATAGGCTACTGGAAATCTGATAAAGAAACGAGTGTCTGATTTACAGATATCGAGGCAAATAAATCTGGTATTTCAAAATGTGTATTACATGCCCTTCAAAAAATGTGAAATTTGCTCTTAGATCATCAGCTTACAACGTCAAAATTGGCAATTTTGATGTTAGCGTATGAATTGTTTCTTTGCCGGAAACGACGTCAAAACGTGACGTCAATTACATCTCGCGAACATCTAGGAGGAAATAATGCCTTCTAGGAAATAAAGCCCACCAGAATCACGGTAAATCACTGGGTAGCCTGTAATATAAAATATTTAATAAATTTCATACCCGTAAACGTGTATTCCGAAAGGAATGGGTTAACATATGAGCATATCCCATTGCTTATAATGGTGAATGTAGACCAAGCTCTGGAATTGTCCCCTTGGAAATAAGATCTAGGCACAACACTGGATATATAGTTGTTACAGTTATATTTTCACTGCCAAATGCGTTCTACCCCACTTATTGTGTTGAACTTTTGATAAATACGTTAGCCCTATTTGACATTGTTGATTGGCTTAGACAATAGATGCATCAACTGATGGTTTTAGTTCTTACATAGTAAGTGTTTGTTGTGATTTGAATATTCTCAGCGTCACAGGTAATATGAGTGGCCACATTACATAACATCACACTGACATCACCAAATGAGACGAGGCATGCGATTTTGTACCTAAGAAGATTTGCTATGAAAATCTTGTCAACTTTGGACGTCATTTATGAAAATTATCGTACACTTTTCTTGAGATATCGCACATCTTAGGTACAAAATCGCATAGCCTGTCTCAAATATCGTCTGTCTATTGCAGAAACTGCGAGACATTCTCTGTCTGTTACACTAAATGCAACGCATATCGTCTCTCTATTGCAGAAACTGCTGGAGATATTCGGCGACTACGCCTTCCTGTGGCTGCAGGACGTAAACATCACATTTGACCAGTTTCTTCGAGGCAGCCTCACCCCCAACCCCCTGCGGTCACCCAACCGGAACCTGGTGGGCAGTGCCAGACAGAACATCATGGATCGGTCAAGGGTCTCGTCCAGGTGGGTGTGGGATTGGGGGTTTCTGAACATGTCGCTGTGGCTAGAGAAATGGGGCTTATGGTATTTGTAGCTGTGACTAGAGAAATGGGGCTTCTAGTATTTGTAGCTGTGACTAGAGAAATGGGGCTTCTGGTATTTGTATCTGTGGCTAGAGAAATGGGGCTTATGGTATTTGTAGCTGTGGCTAGAGAAATGGGGCTTCTAGTATTTGTAGCTGTGACTAGAGAAATGGGTCTTCTAGTATTTGTAGCTGTGGCTAGAGAAATGGGGCTTATGGTATTTGTAGCTGTGGCTAGAGAAATGGGGCTTATGGTAGTTGTGTCCAATCCAACTCCTGTAGCCGATTTCATCAAAACTGCAAAGTATACTTATCTCGCAAAGTATACTTTGAGGGAGTAATCATTTATTTTTCCAGAAATGCATTATTTCATATAGAACTAACGACTGCATATATATGATGATTAAAAGTATGCATAATTATTATACGGAATTTATTACATTATCACAGCCTAAATGGCTGTGATAATGTAATAAATTCAGTTGTTTAGGCTGTGATAATGTAATAAATTCAGTTGTTTAGGCTGTGATAATGTAATAAATTCAGTATAAAAAAAAATAAAAAAATTATCCTTAAATTGAAAATATCTCCCTCAAAGTATACTTTGCTAGATAAGTATACTTTGCTAGATAAGTATACTTTGCTAGATAAGTATACTTTGCTAGATAAGTATACTTTGCTAGATAAGTATACTTTACTTTGCTAGATAAGTATACTTTGCTAGATAAGTATACTTTGCTAGATAAGTATACTTTGAAATGTTGGTTGAAATGTTGGTGAAATAGGCTACTGATCCTGTAGGCTACTGATTCCTCACCTGAGATAGAATGATGCATACTAGCACCATTGGCGTTTCACTGTCTGAATGGTGAACAGTGCAGACCCTGATCAGACTGCCTGCATTTGCAGACTGATCTGGGTCTACACTGGTTGCAGTGGCCGTAAGTCCAATTTTTCGGTGACGGCATTACCTGACCTGGTAGGTATGCTAAATCAATAGATAACCCAAATTGTTTAATCACTTGTATAAATTGCCTGCAGTAGCCAAGTTGTGGGACATCAGACTGCTAACACAACTGTATTGTATTCAAGCCTCGCCTGCGGCGTTTATTACTGATCTTATGGCTTTTGGGAAAGCGCCAAGTGATTCTGGTGTGGCGAGGACCTGGCATCAGATCAGGATTATTCTGATTTCAGGGCTGAATATATATATATATTTTTTTGTAAATATTCAGTTCTGATTTTGGGATCCCCCCCACCCCCATTTGTACATGTACTTAAACATGTACATGTACTTGTACAGGTAATATATGGGATTTAGTACTGAACCCATTGACCCGGCCTTACATGACCATAGCTGTTGATAGGCCGTTAAACACTAACAACCAAACAAACTCACCTGCGGCGTGTGTTATGTCCTTCAGCACAAAACTTCATCCACACTGCTTCAGTTCACCCAGCTGTAAATGGGTACCAGCTAATTAACCGGGAACCTTGATTGAATTGAAATTGTTTGTCGTTGTATGAAATGACAATATTATGTACATCTATAAGTCACAGGGATTGACTTGCTATAGCTATGTGAACTACAAGGGCACCAACTGAGGTCAGACGCAGGTTCGTATCATAACAGTTTCAGTGCCTTTATTAACCCTTTGAACCCGACAACCTGTTATAGCGGTATTTGCAAACAGTGCAGATCCAGATGAGCCGGCTCGTGACGAGCCGTCTCATTTGGATCGGCACATTTTGCAAGTAATTTTCATAAACATCCCCTTTAAAAATGGACCAGTCTGAAAATCATTTTGTGATGATTGGACTGGTTGCAAAATCAACCTATCAAAATCCATTCCAGTTAAGTAGGGGTGAAAGGGTTAACGTTAATGCTAATAACCTGCTAACGTCAAGAGGAGTTTGAGATTAACCCTTTCAACCTCGCAGGCCATAGTTCCAATATTCACATTCACTGCAGATCTAGATCAGCCGGCTTTTAACAAGCCGTCTCCTCAGGATCCGCAGTGTTCACAATTTGTTCTAAGATTTTGAAATGATACCCATGTTAACCCTTTAAACCCGAAATCCCGCTATATCGGTTTATGCAAAAAGTGCAGATCCAGATGAGCCGGCTCGTAACGAGCCGTCTCATCAGGATCTGCACTTTTTGAAAGTAATTTTAATATTTTTGAGAACAAAAACACCCTCTTTTCATAAATGGATGAATCTGAAAATCATTTTGTGACCATTGGATTGGTTGCAAAATTAACATATCAAATTTCATTCCAGTTACTTATGCTGAACATTAGCATATCACAGTCCATTCCAGTTCCTTAGGGTTGAAAGGGTTAATGCCCCTGGTCTTAGTAGGGCCAGAATGCATATAGTGTTTGGACTGTGTGTCCATCCATGGATTTGTTTACCAGATTTTCTCCAGTCTGCCACTGGTGGTGGCATTTGTGTGCTTACAGGCCACATTTTCTTGTTTGATTAATGAAATAGTCCACAATTAACATGGAACATACCATGTTATACATGTATGGGCTGAAAGGGTTAATGGAAGGTACAGTGAAACCTCTCTAAACAGGATACCCTGGGAGTTCCCAGGGTGTCCGGTTTAGAGAGGTTTCACTGTAAATCAGGCATTTGATCATTCTGAGCCATAGTTGTGTGCTATGCGATCACGAACATACATTATCACCTGAGATAAATGACCAAGAAACTCATCAAAAACAAGATCACAGGTGTTTCTGTGATGTCCGGTTTAGAGAGGTTCCACCGTTGATAGAAGTGAGTGAGTATAAGCAGTATAATGAATGTATCACCATACCCGTTATAGAGCATCGTCAGCCAGTAGCATGCAGTCGGGAGGACTGATGGGCACGGCAGAGAGGACCTTCCTCACACCCAAGAACCACCACTCCAACCAGCCAGCAAACGTGCCGTCACTCGACGAATTTGATGCGGAAATAGAAATATACAGGGTGAGAGTCTTTGGTAACAAGCCAGTGTCCAAGTTTATTTAGATAGTTAAACCATCTTAAATTAGTTATAAATCTGCAGCCATAAGTCAGGTCGATTTAAAACTTTATTTTCTTGTGGTCCATCATCTGCAGATTCATTCTATGGCCCACCTTTGTGGCCCACATGCCCAAGATCAAGTTCAAATGACTCGGAAATTTGTTTGAAAGTTTTTCCAACTTGTGTACATATCTTTGCAATCATAAGTCGGACAGACATGGAGCTTGTTTATCTTTGTTCATATTTCAATTCTATAGGCCACCCAGACCACCCCCATCCCACAGTCAAGGACACTGAACAATTGCATGCCTTGGCATTATGTGTTTTTTTTATCATGATTGGAAATAAATTGCAGTCAAAATTAAACCGACTGTTTTTTTTTGGTGAGTAGAGTAGAGTTTGAAGGTTTCACTGTATTACATTGATCTTGTGACAAACGTTTACCCCTTATCTCATAGACTGCACGGGACGAGGTTCAGAGTCTGGAAGACTACCACAACGTCGGCTGGCTGCGTGTTGACCTCCAGCCAATCAAACAAGTCCTTACAACCTACGCGGCCAAGTGGATGTGGACGTTCACAAAGTATCTCTCCGATCAGGTCAGATTTGTGTTTCAACTCATTTGTGGCTGTGACTGAAGAAATGGGGCTTATGGGATTTGTGACCGTGTAGTAGTAGTACACACATGTAGCTTGATAACGATCTCTAGTGCTTGTTAGAAGCATAATGGCTGTTTGATTGATGGAATGGCGAACAGTGCAGATGCACAGGCTGATCTGGATCTACCCATTTCTCCAGTCACAGACACATTTCATAGCTTATTGTAGCTATCAACTGGTAAAAATCTGCATAAAGTTTGTTTTTATTCTGCCATTGAGCATAGCTTTAGAAAGGATGACAGATAGATAACTGCAGCATTTTGCTGCTTACTTCAACATCTTGTTGCTTCATGTGACAAAAGGAATTCATTGCTAATAGTATTAAACTGTGTCGCCCGAGATCAACCTGTGCACCCACAACAGTCCATATATGCTGACAGATATCATAATTCTGTATGAGACGTTGTCACTGATAAAATGTATCATCGTCGGTCCGAATGCTACTACTATCACTGACGTTTCATTCGTTGTACGGTGTCACATGGTGCTACCGAATGTTGTTGGTGTAATGATGCAGTGTAAGCAAGCCCACATTTATCCTTAAATAGAACATTTCTCCCTCAAAGTGTACTTAGCTAGATAAGTATACTTGCAAGTTTGGTGAAATCGGCTACTGAAATGATAGGAATTACCACATGTTTTCTAGCCTCAGTTGTAAACTTGATATCAATAGACACTACTGTCTGTTCGACGGTTTGCTGCCAACCTACATTTTGGTTATTAAGTGCATTAAATCTGAAATATATTCAAAATGTACTTTTGTATCAATACAAAATAAATCGCCCTCCTAAATTGTTTTTATTTCCATCAAATATTGATTTTATTGCAATTCCTATGGAATTATCAAACTCACCAGACCCGGTTCGAAAACGGTAGGAAGTCCTCGGTGAGCCTCGGAAGTCCAACTTGTTTCCGAGCCTCACTTGACCAATTTGATATCAATAGACACTAACCTGGTCATCTATATGTGTCCCATTGTGTAGGTGAGCCACATGCTGGAGCGGCTGGACATCTTCCTGAAGCGAATCGAGCCCGAGATTGAGAGCATCACTGGTGAGGAGCGAGACACGGCGTCGTTCATGAAGATGATGAGGCTCTTCAACGAGGTCAGTAGGACTCGAGATTGTAACTGTTCCTGAGCATTGCCTCTTATCTCGTGTTCAAAATCAAGTTGTTTCATTTGTCGAGTCTGCGCCATGTATGTTTTTGTATGCAACTCTATATAATTTCTACTTTGCTCATGTCTACCTAAATTAGTATACCTGTTTATCACAAAAAGAGGAAGAAATAATGCTATAGTAATTTCCAATAACCTCCGAAGGGAAGCACATTTAATACACATTGTTTTAAAGTCACTCTTTTTATTAATAAAAAGAGTGACTTTAAAACAATGTGTATTAATAATGCCATATTTTCAAATTCATATTAAGGTTTCTTGCATTGGTGACAGCTTCACATTTCTGCGTCTTCCTTGTCTGGCCGATATTCGACGTGCGTGTTTTATGACTTACAGCACTCTTGGTGTAACTAGATCGGACAAAAACGGATGTTATCCCAATATAGAGAGTTACTGTGGTACAACTCGCAGTACACCCAGTTCTCTCGACCAGGAAGATGGGAGGGTATGTGTATTGTAGCGATGAATTTATCCTTAAGGAATCGTATTTTAATTTTGAATCATACTATTGATTCACACCTGGGGCTCAGTGATCAGTAGCCGATTTCACCAACATTGCAAAGTATACTTTTCTAGCAAAGTATACTTTGAGGGAGTAATCATTTATTTTCCCCGAAATGCATTATGTCATATAGAACTAACGACTGCATATATTTGATAATTAAAAATATGCAGAATTATTGTACTAAATATATTACATTATCACAGCCAAAATGGCTGTGATAATGTAATAAATTCAGTATAATCAAAATTAATAAATTTATCCTAAAATTGAAAATAGATAAGTATATTTGCAATGTTGGTGAAATAGGCTACCGGTGTAGTAAGGGTGCTAGCCACTTGCCCACTTTTGGACACTGTCTTTTAGTGCTGAATGTACAGTTCTCCCCCATCTCCCCCTGTATATGAACGGACGTAAAACTACAACCAACCAATCCATCAACCAGGTATCGGCACAGCAGTCGGAGATGGACGGCAAGTTTGCCGCGATGCACCGGACGGTGCTGCTCCTGAAGAAGTATGGCCAGAAGCTGCCCGACAAGACCCAGCAACTGTTCAATGCGGCCCCTGGGCGCTGGAACAACCTGAAGACCAAGGTCTCCCTAGCCAAACAGAGGCTCGGACCCAGGATCCAGGAGGAGTCTGTCAGGATTACACAGGTAGGTGGAAAAATTAGGATATATCCACAAATAGTGCAGATTCTGATGAGTTACGAGCCGTCTCATCAGGATCTACACTGTTTACAAGCATTGTGATTGAGATCTGTAGTGTTGAAGGGTTAAAATGACCTCCTTATTGGTACATGAGGTATAAGGTACATGATTACACATTTGCTAAAATAAATGGTGACCGATAATAAAATGCTGTATCAGGCGTTGGTGTATATTGGTTAGTCTGTTTTAGGAAACTACTTTCGCTGGCGTTTCATTATTGAATGACGGCGGCGTCGGCGGCGGCGGCGTCATCATTCAATGTTAAGTTTTCGTGTTACGGTCTTTACTTCAACACCTTATCAGCTACAGTCATCAAACTTTATACATACCTTTACTATGATATGTAGATGAATATAGGACTATTATTTGTTTTCTCGGTCCCCAGGGTCAAGGTAAAACTCTATGTTTTTAATACTTTCAATGTTAAGTTTTCGTGTTACGATCATTACTTCAACACCTTATCAGTTACAGTCATCAAACTTTATACTTACCGTTACTATGATATGTAGATGAATGTACGACTATTAAATTTGTTTTTCTTGGGCCCAGAGTCAAGGTCAAGGCGGAACAAGGCGAGACATTTGATTCCGCGAAATTCTTGTGATGAAATAGGCTACAGATGTAGTAAGAGTGCCAGATACCGAATGAGGACCCTGTCTGAAAGTGCTAACAGTTTTCAAACATAAAACCACAATCAATCAAGCAATCACTCCATCAATCGATCAAATCCATTCCAGGACCTGGAGCAGTTTGGACGACGAGTGAACCAGCTGAGTAAGGAGCTGGAGACGTCCGAGATCTACAACCGTGACTGTGACATTGCGGAGGCCTGGCACACCATCGACAACTTTTCCAAACGCCTCACTGTGCTGGAGAACGAGGCACAGGACCTCATAGAGCTGCAGGAACTGCTCGAGGCCTCCGTCGTCAACTTCAATATACTGCCAACGTATGTGATCCTATCTTCTATCAAAATCTCTTGTTTCTACTTGAGGCCTCCGTCGTCAACTTCAATATACTGCCAACGTATGTGATCCTATCTTCTATCAAAATCTCTTGTTTCTACTTGAGACCTCCGTCGTCAACTTCAATATACTGCCAACGTATGTGATCCTATCTTCTATCAAAATCTCTTATTTCTACTTGAGGCCTCCGTCGTCAACTTCAATATACTCCCAACTTAAGACATGTTCACTGTTACTGGATGTAACCATTAAACATTGAGCGTAAAGCATTGCTTGACTTGTCAGGTGTGGATTTCAATCCCAATGTAATACATTTTCACTGTAACTTTGCTACGATCTTATTGAGATGAAAATGCTGTTTTAATTGTTAGGTGTGGACTTCAATATCCTGTCAAAGTAGGACCTTTTGACTGTAACGGGGTGGGTGGCAGGTGGGAGCATGTGATGAGTAATTTAACGATTGGGGTTCATCCTTACCGGAATTCCGACTGGAGACCTGGTTTGGCCCTCACATACGTCTTTGGCATTTTGTATGTGACAGTTGAATCTGGTTATACCCCTTATGTAAGTATTACGATTATTCGTAATCCTATTTTAAGGGAATGGGCCAAGTGACTTGGTGTGGTATGGACCTGGCACCAGGTCAGGTTATTCTAATTATTTTATCTCGATGTAAATATTCTGTTCTGATTTTAGGATTCCCCCCCCCCCCCCCCCCCCCCCCCCCCCCCCCCACAATGTAACAGGTTAAAACGGGATTGAACCCATTTGCCCGGCCTTACATGACCTTAGCTGTTGATAGGCCGTTAAACACTAATAAACAAACAAACAAATTGACTGTACCTGGTCTTTACAAAAGCATTGTTTGCTTTTGACAGTAACGGGGTGGGTGGCAGGTGGGAGCATGTGATGAGTAATTTAACGATTGGGGTTCATCCTTACTGAATTCCGACTGGAGACCTGGTTTGGCCCATGACCAATGAGATCATGACAGGTTAGTTTCTTAGTTGAATAGTTAATTTAGTAAGTAAGACAGCTCTTCCATCAGCAGGGTATGAGGATTTTACACATTTTGACTATATTCTGAATAACCTTTTACCAAACTATCGGAATGTGATAACATTGTGCCACAGTGTAGCAATTAATCAGCTTGTTTATTCCAAAATCCAAGGCTAAATTGCGCATTAGCCAATGTGCAGAATTAGCCAAAATGACAGTATGTGTAGCAGTTGTACATTCATCTAAGCTACTGTATTTGCAGATGTCGCCATGAGCTGAACAACCTGAAGCAGGTCTGGGAAACAGTGAGGTAAGTTATACATTGCTGTTTCTCAAATACTTGGATTTCAAGTTACGTGATTTCAACTAAACTGGGTCAGTCATTCGTGCCTCATTTGGCCGCTGGATGACAACATTTACCTTTGCTAACAGCATAGCCCCAGATCAGACTGCACATCCGTGCAGTCTGATCTGGGGCTATTCTGTTCGCCATTCAATCACTAAAGTAGGCTTAGTACTGTCAGTAAAACGATTTGATCATCTCCTACTATGTGACTGAACAAGACTACCAGAATATAGAATTGTTGTAAATATAGTAGCTCCTTTTTGTCGCGCCCACTTGCGGACAGAGTGATATAGTCGGCACATTGGCGTACCTATGTGCGTCTGGTTAAAGTTTTTCGTTAAAGGTTTTGGTTAAAGTTTTTCGGTATACTATCAAAGTTCATTTCGTACTAGCAAATGCCTCGGCGGGAGTGACATGCGGGCCGTGGCCATCTAGTCTCAGTTGACGCCCCTTATGTTGATATTCTCTATACAGGGTGATAGATGAGCAGCAGACAGAGTGGAAGCGGCACCGCTGGCAGAAGATGAACACGAAGTTCCTACGGGAGGAGACAAACAAACAGCTGGACATTGTGCGAGCCCTGCCGGAGGATGTGTTTACCTGGGACACGTACATGGGGCTGCACGAGTCCATCACAAACATCCAGGTGGGTAGTTTATATGGCTCCAGGTCAAACATGGGCGGGGCCTTGGGAGGTCAAATATGGCCAAGTGGGGAAACTATGTACATCACAAACATCCAGGTGGGTAGTGTATGGGCCAACTGAAATTACCTGTGTGTGGCTTAAATGAAAAAAAAACACACTACTGTCTGTTCCACGTTTTGCTGCCAACAAACTTTTGGCTATTAAGCACATTATATCTAAAAAATATTTGATTGTAAGTACTTTTTCAGAAATAGCAAAAAAGTCACCCTCCTCAAAAAAAATTCTGTAAAATTGTGATTTTATTGTGAACAAATGATTTTCCTATGGGAATTTAACATGGGTGCTAAAAATATATATTTTTTTAATAATCATCAGCAGATTGATATATGTCTCCTGAATAAATGGAAACCGAATATTGAAAAAGCTTTCATTCCATGGGTATGCTGACAGTAAAAAATGGTCCGAAAGTTCGGATTGGTGAATATGTAGATAATTGACAATTTGTGTCATGTCTAATGATTGAGCATTAGTAGCTACACAAAACTATGTAAATTACCCAAAACCAACGAAATCCACCCAAATCTACAAAATTCACCAAAATATCCAACATACTGACCATCTGTTCAAACACCTGTGGTATTAGCAAGTGCTGTGAGGTTTACAACCGGTTTTATCCAACAATAATATCTGGCTATAAGTTAACTAAAATAACTGTGCCTGCCTATCTATTACAATCCCTGTGCCTTATTCTCAAATCATTATACAAACGAAAATCCGTTTTATACATGTGAGCGAAGCAGTGATCAACTGACACAATTGTCCATGCGGGGCATTTAAGGAACACAATAAATGGGATCATGGTCTTTACAATCACGATAAAACCGTTATATGCGCTTGGATCCGGCCACTCAATCAGCTATGTATTCTATCCATATGACGTGGATAGAAACATCGGTGATTGCCTGGTGAACCACGTAAAAACAGACCAGAATGAGCTGATGCGCAGTCTGATCTGTAGTTACAGTGGTGAGAAATACCGCATGGTCGGTTGTGTCAGCGGAACACAACATGTAATATACTAAGTTCTTGCTCTATTTATAGATGTATATAAATTATGTTTAGTGTTTAAAGTGACATATAGGCCCATCGGGCCGGGTGTACTTTACGTCAGAATTACTATTGTTAACTGTTTATTGGTTACACATGTCACTATAATAAATAATTTACTTACTTACTTACTTACTTACTTATTAACCCTTTCAGTACAACTTATATAACATGATGTGTTCCATGTTCATTTTGGACTATTTCATTAATCAGAAAACTCGTAAACTAGTGACAAATACTGTAGATCCAGATGAGACGGCTCGTTACGAGCCGTCTCATCTGGATCTACAGTGTTTGCAAAGATTGAATTTATGGTCTGTAGCGATGAAAGAGTTCATATGACTTTCTGTTGTTTTTCCAGGCGTGTTTGCCGTTGATAGAAGACCTGAGTAACCCGGCTATGAGGACGCGCCACTGGAAGCAGTTGGTGCGTGTAACCGGGGGCGCTCTCACCATCGACAACGACACCCTGAAACGCATGACTCTCGGGGAACTCCTCAGTCTCGGCCTCCAGCGTATGTACCTTTCGATCTTACCTTTGTCATAGATATTGTAGTATGTGAGATGGTAATATGGGGATCCACAAATCAAACAAGTTTGTTGTCCCCGGGCACTCGGGTTTCCTCCCACATCAAGAACCACCTTTATACCTCCATCTGTGCCAACAAAAGCTGATACATGCTGTCACACTTATTTGTAATTGTTGCAAAATAATAAAGTTTACTTTTAAAATAAAAGAGAATACCAGTAGCCGATTTCACCAACAGTGCAAAGTATACTTTTCTAGCAAAGTATACTTTGAGGGAGTAATCATTTATTTTTCCCGAAATGCATTATTTCATATAGCACTAACGACTGCATATATTTGATGATTAAAAGTATGCAGAATTATTATACTGACTTTATTACATTATCACAGCCAAAATGGCTGTGATAATGTAATGTAATAAATTCAGTATAATAAACATTAATAAATTTATCATAAAATTGAAAATTTCTCCCTCAAAGTATACTTTGCTAGATAAGTATACTTTGCAATGTTGGTGAAATAGGCTACTGGCTATTGTCTTTGATACCAAGGTTATCCGGTAAGGCTTGGAAACGTGTAGGAATTATTCAATCAATCAATCAATCTCTCAACCATTGTCTCAATCAACAATCCACCAATCAATCAACCAATAGATCGACCAATCAATCAATCAGTCACTATGTCCACCATTACAGGGCAGTTACAGACCTGTCTATAGACCAATCACTCAATCATTGTCTCCACCATTACAGAGCATGTAGTTTACGTGTGAGCCATCGTCCAGTGGGCGGTCACAGAGCTGTCTATAGACCAATCACTCAATCACTCAATCATTGTCTCCACCATTACAGAGCATGTAGTTTACGTGTGAGCCATCGTCCAGTGGGCGCTCACAGACCTGTCTATAGACCAATCACTCAAACACTCAATCATTGTCTCCACCATTACAGAGCATGTAGTTTACGTGTGAGCCATCGTCCAGTGGGTGGTCACAGAGCTGTCTACAGACCAATCACTCAGTCACTCAATCATTGTCTCCACCATTACAGAGCATGTAGTTTACGTGTGAGCCATCGTCCGGTGGGCGGTCACAGAGCTGTCTATAGACCAATCACTCGATCATTGTCTCCACCATTACAGAGCATGTAGTTTACGTGTGAGCCATCGTCCAGTGGGCGGTCAAATACCTGTCTATAGACCAATAACTCAAACACTCAAATCATTGTCTCCACCATTACAGAGCATGTAGTTTACGTGTGAGCCATCGTCCAGTGGGCGGTCAAAGACTTGTCTATAGACCAATCACTCAATCACTCAATCATTGTCTCCACCATTACAGAGCATGTAGTTTACGTGTGAGCCATCGTCCAGTGGGCGGTCACAGAGCTGTCTATAGACCAATCACTCAGTCACTCAATCATTGTCTCCACCATTACAGAGCATGTAGTTTAAGTGTGAGCCATTGTCCAGTGGGCGGTCACAGACCTGTCAATAGACCAATCACTCAATCATTGTCTCCACCATTGCAGAGCATGTAGTTTACGTGTGAGCCATCATCCAGTGGGCGATCACAGACCTATCTATAGACCAATCACTCAATCACTCAATCATTGTCTCCACCATTACAGAGCATGTAGTTTACGTGTGAACCATCGTCCAGTGGGCGGTCACAGAGCTGTCTATAGACCAATCACTCAATCATTGTCTCCATTATTACAGAGCATGTAGTTTACGTGTGAGCCATTGTCCAGTGGGCGGTCAAATACCTGTCTATAGACCAATAACTCAAACACTCAAATCATTGTCTCCACCATTACAGAGCATGTAGTTTACGTGTGAGCCATCGTCCAGTGGGCGGTCAAAGACTTGTCTATAGACCAATCACTCAATCACTCAATCATTGTCTCCACCATTACAGAGCATGTAGTTTACGTGTGAGCCATCGTCCAGTGGGCGGTCACAGAGCTGTCTATAGACCAATCACTCAGTCACTCAATCATTGTCTCCACCATTACAGAGCATGTAGTTTAAGTGTGAGCCATTGTCCAGTGGGCGGTCACAGACCTGTCAATAGACCAATCACTCAATCATTGTCTCCACCATTGCAGAGCATGTAGTTTACGTGTGAGCCATCATCCAGTGGGCGATCACAGACCTATCTATAGACCAATCACTCAATCACTCAATCATTGTCTCCACCATTACAGAGCATGTAGTTTACGTGTGAACCATCGTCCAGTGGGCGGTCACAGAGCTGTCTATAGACCAATCACTCAATCATTGTCTCCATTATTACAGAGCATGTAGTTTACGTGTGAGCCATTGTCCAGTGGGCGGTCACAGAGCTGTCTATAGACCAATCACTCAATCATTGTCTCCACCATTACAGAGCATGTAGTTTACGTGTGAGCCATCGTCCAGTGGGCGGTCACAGAGCTGTCTATAGACCAATCACTCAAACACTCAATCATTGTCTCCATTATTACAGAGTATGTAGTTTACATGTGAGCCATCGTCCAGTGGGCGGTCACAGAGCTGTCTATATATAGACCAATCTCTCAATCACTCAATCATTGTCTCCATTATTACAGAGCATGTAGTTTACATGTGAGCCATCGTCCAGTGGGCGGTCACAGAGCTGTCTATAGACCAATCACTCAATCACTCAATCATTGTCTCCACCATTACAGAGCATGTAGTTTACGTGTGAGCCATCGTCCAGTGGGCGGTCACAGAGCTGTCTACAGACCAATCAGTGAATCTCATTGTGTCCACCATTACATAGCATGTAGTTTATGTGTGAGCCATCGTCCAATGGGCGGTCACAGACCTGTCTATAGACCAATCACTCAATCACTCAATCATTTTCTCCACCATTACAGAGCATGTAGTTTACGTGTGAGCCATCATCCAGTGGGCGGTCACAGACCTGTCTATAGACCAATCACTCAATCACTCAATCATTGTCTCCACCATTACAGAGCATGTAGTTTACGTGTGAGCCATCGTCCAGTGGGCGGTCACAGATCTGTCTATAGACCAATAACTCAAACACTCAATCATTGTCTCCACCATTACAGAGCATGTAGTTTACGTGTGAGCCATCGTCCAGTGGGCGGTCACAGACCTGTCTATAGACCAATCACTCAATCACTCAATCATTGTCTCCACCATTACAGAGCATGTAGTTTACGTGTGAGCCATCGTCCAGTGGGCGGTCACAGATCTGTCTATAGACCAATAACTCAAACACTCAATCATTGTCTCCACCATTACAGAGCATGTAGTTTACGTGTGAGCCATCGTCCAGTGGGCGGTCACAGACCTGTCTATAGACCAATAACTCCAACACTCAATCATTGTCTCCACCATGACAGAGCATGTAGTTTACGTGTGAGCCATCGTCTAGTGGGCGGTCTCAGACCTGTCTATAGACCAATAACTCAAACACTCGATCATTGTCTCCACCATTACAGAGCATGTAGTTTACATGTGAGCCATCGTCCAGTGGGCGGTCTAAGACCTGTCTATAGACCAATAACTCAAACACTCAATCATTGTCTCCACCATTACAGAGCATGTAGTTTACGTGTGAGCCATCATCCAGTGGGTGGTCACAGACCTGTCTATAGACCAATCACTCAATCACTCAATCATTGTCTCCACCATTACAGAGCATGTAGTTTACGTGTGAGCCATCGTCCAGTGGGCGGTCACAGACCTGTCTATAGACCAATCACTCAATCACTCAATCATTGTCTCCACCATTACAGAGCATGTAGACGATGTGCGAGCCATCGTACAGCGGGCGGTGAAGGACCTGTCTATCGAGCAGTCTCTGAAGACGTATGAGGAGGTGTGGCTCAGCAAGATATTCCAGTTCCACCTGCACATCCGCAGTAAATACGACATCGTTGCCGAACCCTCCGCCCCGGTACGTTCTCACTATGGTGCATGATTATATACGGCTGTGACTGCAGAAATGGAGCTTATGGTATTTGTAACCAATGTAGCTCCTGTAGCCGATTTCACCAACATTGCAAAGTATACTTTTCTAGCAAAGTATACTTTGAGGGAGAAATTTTCAATTTTAGGATAAATTTATTATTTTTATTATACTGAATTTATTACATTATCACAGCCATTTTGGCTGTGATAATATAATAAATTCAGTATAATAATTCTGCATACTTTTAATCATCAATATATGCAGTCGTTAGTTCTATATGAAATAATGCATTTCAGGAAAAATAAATGATTACTTCCTCAAAGTATATTTTGCTAGAAAAGTTTACTTTGCAATGTTGGTGAAATAGGCTACTGATCAAATAGCATGCTCGTGTAGCCTCATAACGATCTACATTGTGCAGTTGCACGGGCTCATCTGGATCTGGATCTTATATTTATTGAATAATCATCGAGTCGTACATTGTAGCCGACACATTTCAGACACAAGTGTATTATGATATTTTCTAACAGTGTGTTGTTACACTTCCAAAACCCATTTTATGCAATAATCTGTATTTACCCCCAACATTGGCCCTACATAATACTCTTTTGTGTTGGTGGGCCGTTAAGCACCATTCCATTCCATTACCCCGTCAACCAGAGCGAGGTTACATTGTCGGTACCCATTTTGTGCAATAATCTGTATTTGCCCCGTCATCCAGGACAACCAGAGCGAGGTGTCACAGAGTGACACGGGCGCGGACAACTCGCAGCACAAGGGCATGATCCAGAGCCGCAGCCAGGCCCGCACGACGAGCCGCATCTCCAACCAGAGCTCCCACAGCAAGAACAAGCGCAGCAGTGCCGCCTCGCTGCCCGCCTCTCTACTGAACCTCGGCGAGGTACTTCCCACTGGATCTACTGTCTGTTTCACGAAAGCTGAAATTTGGTCAAATATTGGTTTTATTGGGGAAAATGTTAAATTTTGAAAATCGATCCAGGATTACAGAAATTCTAAAAAATTTCCCCATGTTAAATCCCCATAGACATCTTCACTCTGTGAAGATGTCTATGGGGATTTAACATGGGGAAATATTTTAGAATTTCTAATCCTGAACCGATTTTCAAAATTTAACTTTTGTGGTCCTGTGTAATAGAGGTGCCTGGTACCAGAGCAGGATGTTGTATTTCAGTGCTGCATATTCAGTACTCAGCACCTGACAACCTCACTCCCCATCCCCACATACAGGGGCACGTTTCATTAAACTTTGTACGATTAAAATGTTCGTAAGTGCAAAATTATGATAGTCTGTAATTTTCACATTAACAGTGTTTCTTGTAAATAATTATTGGATTTACATTTATTAAGCATGCAGCCTATGTTCAATAAATGTAAATCCATCAATTGAAATTTCCAGACTATCCTAAATTGTGTATTCCTGTCTGTATTTTACTGTGCTGTATAACGGATTTATAACCTCAATCAATTAATGAGTCGATCATTTTAAGTTAGAAAAGACACTGGAAGATGTAACATTCCACTGTTTAACCCTACACCCCTAAATAACTGGAATGGATTTTGAATTGTTAATTTCGTGAGGAATCCAATCATTACAAAATCATTTTCAGACTAGTCCATTTATGAAAAGAGGGTGTTATTGCTGTCAAAAATATGAAAATTACTTGCAAAAAGTGCAGATCCTGATGAGACGGCTCGTCACGAGCCAGCTCATCTGGATCTACACTGTTTGCAAATACCACTATACAGGCCTCTGCTTGAAAGGGTTAACTCACATCATATTTATCTTATTCTTCACCATGCCATAATATAACTTGTAGGATCACCAACTCTTTATTATTCTGACAATTGATACATGTGGACATGGGCAGTACACTCATGAATGAGCTGGCATGTCATTCTATATGCATGGGTGGCAGGTGGAAGCATGCGATGGGTAATTTAACGATCGGGGTTCGTCCTGGTTTGGCCCTCACATACGTCTTTGGCATTTTGTATGTGACTGTTGAATCTGGTTACACCCCATATGTGAGTATTACGATTACTCGTAATCCTATTTTAGGGGAAGAGGCCAAGTGACTTTGGTGTGGTATTGACCTGGCACCAGGTCAGGTTATTCTAATTTCATTTTGATACATTTTTTCTTGATGTAAATATTCCGTTCTGATTTTTCTCCCATTCCAGCAGGTTAAACGGGATCAAACCCGTTTTCCCGGCCTTGCATGACCTTAGCTGTTGATAGGCCGTTAAACACCAATAAACAAACAAAACAAACAAACATACAATATGCTATAAGGTACATTTCTCACATTCACATGACCAGCTGACCAAAATTCACCACTCCACGATCCCTATTACAGGACACTGGCCGACACGTACTGCTGACCCACACAGATCCGATATTCGAGGAGCTGGAAAGCCACCAAGTGGCACTGCAGGCTATGCAGAGTAACAGCGCGGCGGGCTCGTTCCTCGACGAAGTGGTCAAGTGGCAAAAACGGCTACAGACCATAGAGGCCGTGTTGTCTACCTGGCTGGAAGTGCAGGAGAAATGGGTGGAACTCGAGGAGGTATGGTTGTCTGGGTGATATATATGTGACGGTTCATTTAGTATGATGTTGATTAAATAGAGAATTATAGGTTAGTGCCGTGAATGGGAAAAAATATCCCGTTTCCGTGCCGCGCCAGATACTTTTCCCATTCACGGCACTAACCTACTATTCTATTTATCCCGTCAACACATACAAATGGCTGTAAAATGCAAAAAAATAACACCAGCAACCGCACATATTCATACGCAGTGATTATGTCGTATTCACAGTATGTCAAAAGTGTTTCACGGCACATACGCACTGTGTTGACGGGATAAATGAGTTTACTGAGTTCATAAGAAACGAGGCTATGCGAGCTTCTTGTGACATCTGTGAACTTGTTTAATAAATAGAGAATCTTACATGAGTGATGAATTAATAGGATATTTATCAAGCAAGTTTATTCGTAACAACAATTCTGCAAAAAAGCAGGAACCCATTTTTCCGACGTTTCGAGGGAAAAGTGGGTTCCTGGTTTTTGCAGAATTGTTGAACATATTGTATTATTGCGGAAAGATTACTATTCGTAACAAGTTTATTGATTTTTGACATAATGATTTTTTCACATTGCATCAATTGCACATCACTAAAATCAGATAATTTCCATTACGAAAATAGGATGATGGCTGGTATAAACAGAGTTGTAATCTGCTAACAACTTGACAGTGTGTAGACAAATCCAACATGTTTTCTTAGATGATTTCCAGCTGCCATACCTAGGTTTAAGAGTGGATTTCTATTGTTTTCTACAGCAGGAGATTTCTACAGCAGTGGATTTCTACAGCAGGAGACAAAAATCAAAATGGCAGTGGGCTAGACCCACTGCCATTTTGATTTTTGTCTCCTGCTGTTTTTCAAATTGACCAATCAACATGTAAGGAACTTGACAAGTCTTATTTTATCTGTGATGGGGAAGCTCATATAAACTATGCCCCTGGACCATGTATTGCAGGTATATTCGGGCGCGGATGTGCGGATTTCCCTGGCCCATGACGCCAACAGGTTCGCCGTGATCAACCGCGACTTCCGCCTCCTGATGCGCGCCACAGAGAAAAACCCCAACGTTCTCCAGTGCTGCTCCCGCAAAAGTAAGGAAAACCAAGAAAGAAAAGATGTTGCCAGTTTCCACATAAGCAACTGTAATTCGTGAAATGGAGCTTATAAAATTGTCTTTGTTTGTCCTTATTGGTACATGTATATTGAAAATGCCAAAGTATGCCAAGCCAAGTTGCCTCCCCTGCTTATCACAGATTCTGATATATATAATTGAATATAACACGTTTTGGGGTATGTGATCAAATAAAATGATGCATTTGATTTATATGTCGGATACTGTGCATGAAGCGAAAATATCTGAGACATCATTTGAGACGCAATCCTTTCACTACTCCCACAGACGTGTTGACGATCCTGGAGCACATGAACCACAACTTGGAGCTGTGTCGCCGCTCCCTCCTTAACCACCTGGAGCGACGTCGACAGATCTTCCCGCGCTTCTACTTCCTCTCCATGGAGGACGTGCTCCACATCGTCTGTAACGGTGAGGCTCGCTTAACCCTTTCAACACTACAAACCTGTATAGTGGTATTGGCAAAAAGTGTAGATCCAGATGTGCCGGCTCATGACGATGGCAGTGATTAATTGCTCCATGTTAATGTTTGGAACAGTTGACCTGTCGTATGTGGAATATTTTTGTTTAAATGATGAGGCTCACTTACATTCTACCTACTAAACCTGCAATTTAAAAATGTTACTTTTCGCATAACGGTGGCAGCGCCTAGCACTACAGTGATGTAGCGATACCAGAGCTCCAGATACGCTGTGTATTTGCGTAAATACCCTATTAAAATTGCCAAAAACCCAATTGAAATCAGAAATAGCGAGTATCAAAAAGCAATACCAAATTGTGTGGTACCTTTATCATGCTGCAGAAAACAATAACCAGACCACAAATATAGCATATATTTCTTATTTTCCATGAAAACACATCTTGGTATTTCATTAGAATTGTCTCCAAGGACACAATTCTAATGAAATGCCAAGACATGTTTTAATTTCGAAGCAAACTATTCAATAATTGCTGTCTGTTGATGTGTAAACAGTAGTGTGATTTTATTTTACCCAATTACTAATTCCTTATCTGGAGCCCTGGATACCATTTCGCCTTTAACTTCATATACTTCCTTATCATCATCCGTATTTCATTCATACCACACCCATGCAGGCTTCGTGTCCAAGGTCAAGGTCAAATTACTTAATTTGCGTCCGTAAGATTTGTGTTAAAAGTTTTCTGGTACCCATTATCTCTGCAAGGGTAAGTCTGATTGACTTCAAACTTCATGTACTTCCTTATCATCATCCATATTTCCATACCACACCCATGCCGTCTTCAATTCCAAGGTCAAGATGAAATTACTTGGAAATTGGCATTAGAGTTTTTGTCCCGCCTGCTTTAGCATAAGCGGGACATAGGCATAGATTTTCCATTGGCGTCGGCGGCGTCAACATTTCACGTTAAGTTTTTGCGTTTAGCTCAGTTTCCAGAAAACTATAAGTCCTACAACCTCCATACTTGGTATACATCAACACTGTGGTGTAACCATCTTAGAAAATGCTCAGTTTTGAAAACTTAACGCTTGGGTTAATTTATTATAACTTCTGTTTCCCTTGAAGGAATGTTTTAATATTTCATACATGCATTTGTAAGAACATTCCACATCATCTGCAGAAAGTTCATGGTGTCCAGTAACTTCAAGGTCAAGGTCATGGACTTCAAAAATGTCTAGTATAGAAATTTAGCTTCGGTGCCAGGAGATACATGTCGTTGGCGGCATTCTTGTTGGAAAATAAGTGTTTTGGTTTCAGTTTATTATCCCCTCGCGTAGCGAAAAGGGGATATAGGGATGCAAAAGTTGTCTGTCCGTCTGTTCATCACAAAAATTAACATTGGGGTTAATCTGCAATAACTTCTGTTTCCATTGATGGAATGCTTTACTATTTCATAGGTTCATTTGTAACATCATCTTGCATCATTCTACAGAAAGCGTATGGTGCCCGCTAACCCCAAGGTCAAGGACTTAGAAAATGTTTTGTTTCAAAAACTTTACACTTCATTATAACTTCTCTTTACCTCAATGGAATGCTTTAATATTGTATAGGTGTATTTTAACAAGATCTCACATCATTCTACAGAAAGCCCATGGTGCTCACTAACCCCAAGGTTATTACAAGCTCCTTATGTACTATCAAACTGCACCAGGCCAGGACATTTTGCTCCGCGGAGCTGTTATTTATATATTTGCTTTAAAGTTTTTATTTGTCAGTCCAGGTCGCGGCCGGGGGTATACATGAGCCCCTGCTCACATTCTCTAGTTAGCCAGGTTTTTTGAAAAAAAATCCAGGCTATTGGATTGGCGAAAGCCGGGCGGGCGGGCGGCGGGCAGGCGGCGGGCGGCGTCCACAATCAATGTTAAGTTTTCATGTTTGAGTCCATTTCTTTGTTACTGTACCACCTAGGACCACCAAACTTTCACAGCTTCATAATCAAGGGGTGCCCACCACATATCACTATCCAACATGTTACTTTTTTTTTAACTTCACCCATTTTTTTACATTCACCTATTATTTCTACGTAATTGTCTTAGCCATTTTCAACGTTAACTTTTTAACGTACGTTGGTTAAATTTTTTGGTTAAAACTTTTTCGTTATACTATATCTCTGCAACTGCTTCGCCCATTACCTTGAAACTTCACATGGGTGTTTATCATCATCCATATTTTCATTCTAACCCCCAACCGTGCGGCCCCTGTGCCCAATGTCAAGGTCAAATTACTTTGAATTTTTTTGTTAAAGTTTTTTCGTGTACTATATCTCTGCAACTGCTTCACCCATTACCTTGATACTTCACATGGGTGTTTATCATCATTGTCGCACCCGCTTGCGGAAAGCGCGATATCGTCGGCATTTTGGCATACGTCCGTCTGTCCATACGTCCGTGTGTCCGGTTAAACTTTTTTCGTTAATGTTTTTCCATCTACTATATCTATTTTTTTAGTGTCCATGCCTCGCCCCAAGGCACGACATGCAGGCCACGGCCATCTAGTCTACAAAAAGTGGGTATAATTATGTTATCCAAGTGTCTCTGCTTGGAAAAAACCTGGCCTTCGTGGCTTTGCCTCGTCTCTTGTTTTATTCTATATTCATATTTTCATTTACTCTTGTAAATTAACCAATTACGCTCTGTGTCCATAGGTTACGACCTGAGCCAAGTGAACCTGTACATCAGTAAGCTGTTCCAGGGCGTCGGCTCCCTGGTCTACGAGGAGGTACCAGACAACGAAAAGTGTAACTTCATCATAACCGGGGTCCAGAGTGAACTGGGCGAGAAACTAGACTTCCAGCAGGTAGGTCCACTCAGCTCATTGTCCATTTTGGTTCAGATATAAGGAAAATAGATAGAGAATAGTAGGTTAGTGCCGTGAATGGGAAAAAATATCCGGCAAGGCTCAAGAATTTCTTTATTTCTCATCAGAAGTATATGTTGTGACCACTCATTTGAACCGTCTCGCCGAGACGGTTCAAATGAGTGGTCACAACATATACTTTGGTTCAGAAATAAGGAAAATAGATAGAGAATAGTAGGTTAGTGCCGTGAATGGGAACAAATATCTGGCAAGGCTTAGGAAACGGGATGGGCGAGGCTCTGCCGAGCACATCCTGTTTCCGTGCCGCGCCAGATATTTTTTCCCATTCACGGCACTAACGTACTATTCTATTTATCCCGTCAACACCTACAAATGGCTGTAAAATGTAAAAATCGTATTGACTGGATATCAAAAATGTTTCACGGCACCGTGTTTCACGGCACATACGCACTGTGTTGACGAGATAAAATGTGATTAGTGGATGTAGTCTTTCATGAAGTCGAAGGACTTCATTCACTGATCACATTTCTGCCAATGTCTGAGAAAGTGACATTACAACATTCATAAAAATGGTCAATCTTAATTCTCTTGTGCAGTCATATTGGAGACAAGCCATGTGATTTTGTACCTAAGAAGATTTGCGATATCTCATGAAAAATATTAAATGCTGTCGAATGTTGACAAAATGTTCACAACAAATGCTGAATAGAAATCCGCATTTGCTATGAAAATTTTGTCAACTTTCAACACTGGTATCGACCTGATCACACTGCGTGGGCTGATATTGGGCTACGCTGTTTGTAAACAGATGAAAGTCAATGATGCATTCTATGGCTCAGCCATATAGTCGAGCACTAGTATCTCGAATATCAGTATCTCGATGATTCACTAAACTCCCGAATTATATCCTTATTTGTTTAATATAAATTTCCGTGGCTATCTCAACCATGCCCTATCCCGTATATGTTCTCTATCTCAACTGTTCATTCTGTCCCCTCCGTATAAAAATACGTTAAAAATCTCTTCGCTATCTCGATCACATAAACGCTTGGATAAATCGCCTGGATGCCAAGATCGATTTGGTTTTCAAAACAAATTATCAAACAAAACAAAATAAATTTACACCTACCTCAGGTTGTTTGCTCAATTGGTCCACCTGGATATATTTGAGTGTTTGACACAATTCATTAAGCATATCATGATGGTCATTTAAGCAATTCACTGAGAGTCGTGACGCCACCTTGCAATGTTGATTAGCCTACTATCTTCGGTCATTAGTTAATTGGTGTTTGTTTACTCGAAGTGTAATGGGTATTAAACATGATTTCAGATTTTTCGCGAAAATATTCGACCATGTCACTATCTCGAACCTAGTCCTATCTCGACTATATGGATGATCTCCCTTCGACTTCAAGATACTGGTGCTCGACTGTATATTGAAAAAAAAAAAAATTTGCAACCAATGTTGCAACCAATATTGACCCATGTCAGCTTGAGATTCCATGCAGTCCAGATCAAGGTCTAATTGAGTCGCCTTTCAGCCACTGAAGAAGCATTACAACAGTTTTATATCTCGATTGGATACAGAATGATCTGGATCTACAACGGCTGTAATATGCAGTCAGATCTATTCTGTTAACCGATGGCATAAATATAAAATCATTGCCTCATTTCTCGCCAGCCATTCTCAACAATTGGCCCAACTATTAAATCATTGCCTCATTTCCCACAGGCCATTGTCAACATGTGGCCCAACTATCAAATCATTGCCTCATTCCGCACCAGCCATTCTCAACAATTGACCCAATATTAAATCATTGCCCTATTTCCCGCCATTATTTCCCGCCAGCCATTCTCGGCCAGTGGCCTATATATTAAATCTTCACCTCCTTTGCCGCCAGCCGGTGACCTGTGAAGGTCAAATAGAGACGTGGCTGACCAGCTTCGTCCAGGGCCTCAAGTCGGCCCTCCAGTTCCAGTTGGCCACTGCGATGGGCGCGGAGAAAATGCCCGGCAAGACACGACAGATTCGCAGTGCCGGGTCACGTAGAGTCAACCTGCCCGTACAGCCATCTAACTCCGGGGGAAAGGCAATCAAAGGTGGGTAACGTGGAACCTCTTGAAACCGGTTTAGAGATGTTCCAATGTAGGAATGAATGGCCTGTTTCTGGAATTTATCGGGGTATAAACTTGGAAAAGTCGCGGGAATACTGAACGAAGGCCGGAAGGCCTCGTCCAGTATTCCCGCGACTTTTCCAAGTTTATATCCCCGATAAATTCCACAAAAAGGCCATTCATTCCTTATAATTCCAGCATTTGAAATAAATTCATCAAGAAAATGTGTTTATTTTACGTTTTCTTAAGAATTATTTTAACTGCGCCTCACGGTTACGGAAAGTAGTTCGGCGTGGGAGTTTACTGGGATATAAATTTTGGACAGAGACTTGCTACGGGGCCAATCAAATGTTTGGGAATTGTGTAAATATTTTTGTGCTGGAATTATTAGCCCTTCTATACACATGTGTGCACAATTATGGATAGACATTACGTTAGATATAAATTACAATTAGACAAACTGAAGTCCATAACGTGCCCGATGTAGAGAGGTTACAATGTAATTCAGACACAATAGCTCTTCTATTCACCTTTAGATACATTACAGTGAATCCCATCAAAATGAAACAAACAGAGGTACCAGGGTGTCCAATTTAGAGAGGCTCCACTATATTTTAGGTACTTGCACTTCAAGAGAGGTTTGTGTGTGTTGCAATCATGAACAGAGATTGCATTACCACATATGCATAATTTAGTGAATCAACAAACAAATGAACAAAGAAATGAATGAATGATCGAATGAATGAAGATTGAATCAATTGATTAATCAAAGCAGGATGGAACAAATTAATGAACGAATGATCGACCCATTGAAGAAAGGAACAAATGAATGAAAAATCAATCAATCAATCTGCCATTGTTTTCCAGACAAAGATAAGCCAAACAGTCGCCCCAACAGCCATGCGAGCGCGAAGCTAGAGAAGGGCAACAAGAACACGAGTCGCTCCCCGTCGGTTACCGACCTGATCTTCACAGACGGTGACTCTGACTCCCAAAGGTCATGGACGCTGGACCACGTGACGGAGATTGTCCACCTCGCGACCCAGATACAGATGGCCGAGCAGATAGAGCTGGCCTTGGCCGAAAAGGAGCAAGGGAATGGCAATGCACTTATGGTAGGAAATGTAGGGAAATACAGTGGAACATCTCTAAACCAGACACCCTGGAACATCCCCAGAGTGCAGGGTTTAGAGTGGTTCCACTGTTAGCTGACATGGAGCCAGGGAAGGGCGGTGCACTTATAGTAGGAATTGTAGAGAAACACAGTGGAACTTCTCTAAGCCAGACACCCTGGGACGTCCCCAAGGTGTCTGGTTTAGAGAGGTTCCACTGTAGATGGAGTTGGAGCAAGTGGCAGAAAGTGTAGACCCAGATGATCCATCAGGATCAGAGCTCCAGTTAAGGTGCGTAATTTGGAGGTAAATTTCTTATTTCTCCATCAAAAATGGCAAGTTGGGAGTGCTTTAGAATCGTCTCGATGAGACGATTCTAAAGGACTCACAACTTGCCATTTTTGATGAAGAAATAACAAAATTTCACCCCAATTTGGTAAAATTACGCACCTTAACTGGAGCTCTGAGGATCTGCACTTTTTGCTTTGCAAGTATTAAATTTTCATATTTTTGAGAACAAAAACACCCCTTTTTCATAAATTGACACGTCTGAAAGTTGGATTGGTTGCAAAACTAACATATCAAAATCCGCTCCAGTTACTTCGGGGTGAACGGGTTAATAAGTCATACCAATTGTACAACACTACATGCTACATAACAACATGTATAGCATGATTCAATGTGCAAATCAGAAAACAGCAAACCTCGTTCTTACAATTGAACAGTTTAGTCATTCCAACGTTAACATCGGAACATCAATGCAGTTATTTAGTGGTGAAAGTGTTAATCAATGACCAGCTATTGAAAGTCCTACCAATTCTACAACACAACTTAAAAAAAGGCATTGACATGCAAATAATACTATAAGGAAATATGTTTCACTGCCTTAGATATGCTTATTGTCTAAGATTATGAATATTAATACACGCTAGAAATATGGTCTTATATAATTTTTTCTGGGGCGTTGCACCAACTGGCTACGTAGTTCAAGGTTTCTTGAATTTCGCGCTTTTCTGAATCGCGTGTCACGTGATATTTATATTGATCAATTAAGCATGCTCGATTGAATCAAGGATGGCGCACAGATCAAATCCTTTTCTTTGTTGAACGAGCTTCTTCCGGTCGACCTTGACTCTTCGCGTAAGAGGCAATATCCCAATCACGTGATTAATTTTGTAGAAATTGTGATTTTCCAGCTGTCTACTTTCGGTTGCGTAATACCTATATTACACCTACTACAACACAAATCTATTGTATAGTATTACAGATAAGGATTATAGCTTATTCAATATATGCATTTATTAAATATGTTTAGATATACTCTGAATGTAGAGTTCACGCGTCGGTCAATGGCATTAACCCTTAGACCACTACACACAACAATTGTCGTCTGCTGTTGCTTTATATCTTGCCTTATTTCCCAATAAAAACATGCTTTGACAGCACTTTAGAATCATTTCCAATGGAAATGATTCTGAAGTGCTGTCAAAGCATGGTGTAAATTATTCTAAAGTGATGTCAAAGCATGTTTTTGATGATAAAAATGGAAATAGAAAATACACAGCAGATGACAAAATATTAAGATAGCGGTGTAAGGGTAAAAAAAAGAATGAAATAGTCGAGAATTATGAAATTAATATAGGAAAATCCATGCCAGTTATTTAGTGGTGAAAGTGTTAAACTAGCTTCAGTCTGTTAGTGTTCAAAGTTGCCGTCTGATGTTTGTGCTCTATTTTTATCATCAAAAGCATGGTTTAACAGCACTTTAGAATCATTTCCATGGTTTTCCTGCATTCTTATTAGTCGACACTTTTAGTGGTGACAATACTACTCACCTAACAACCTATTAGCATTGACAGTGTTAGCATTGAACATGTTAATCAAGCACCACCCTGTTAGTGGAGAATAATAATCAAGCACCATCCCGTTGGTGGGGAATATTATAATCAGTACGACCGTGTGGCTGTTGTAGGCAGTGCTGAAGAAGATCAGTGAGAGCATGGAGGCGACGGCTGTCCTCCTGAAGGGGGTGGAGGGGGAGAAAGAGAAGGAGAAACGACACAAGACAGAGGCAGGTCTGGATCACATCTGTGTCTATGTGCAATTACTGTCTGTTCCACGTTTTTCTGCCAACGGACTTCTGGCTATCAAACACATTAAATGTAAAATATATTTAAATGTAAGTAGTTTTTCATCAATAACAAAAAAAGTCACCTGCCCCCAAAGAAATAAAATATTTGACGAAATTCCATCAAATATTGATTTTATTGCGAAAAATGATTTCCCTATGGGAATTTAACATGGGGGCTAAATATATATATATTTTATTAAATATTTTTTAATTGTGGACCGATTTTCAAAATTATTTTTTTTTCTTAGTTACATCATTTCCAAGCTATCTAGCCAGGTCTCGGAGTCATTTTTTTTTAATTGCCATAAAATCAATATTTGATGGAATTTTATAAAATTTAAGATTATCAATTTTTATTTTTTTTCATTGCTTATATAGCCGTAAAATTTGGGCAGGTTCGTGAAACAGACAGTAATTCATATATTGTTACCTTCGCCATTCATGTTCATTTTGTATTTTCGTAAAACAATATAATAAAAAATGTACTATTGGACTGGATGACCGTAAAGAAATTGAATATGAAAATAACTTTGTCAAATCTCCCATTGTCATGTTATTTCAGCCATCAACAAAGATGGTGACTCGGAGGTGGACTCGAATGTGGGTGGGTTACGGAGCAGCAACGTGGCGTCGATGTCCAGGAAGGGTTCGACGTTCGACATCACAAACCTCGACACGACTCACTCGCCCATACCGGAGGAGGGATCAGAGGATGCTCAATGTAGGCAGTAAAGGATATTGTCACTGGGGAAATGGGATTTATACTGGATATTGTCACTGGGGAAATTGGATTTATGGCATTTAGGGGAAATGGGATTTATACAGGATATTGTCACTGGGGAAATTGGATTTATGGCATTTACAGGATATTGTCACTGGGGAAATGGGATTTATGGCATTTACAGGATATTGTCACTGGGGAAATGGGATTTATGGCATTTACAGGATATTGTCACTGGAGAAATGGGATTTATGGCATTTCTAGGATATTGTCACTGGGGAAATGGGATTTATACAGGATATTGTCTGACACTGGAGAAATGGGATTTATGGCATTTACAGGATATTGTCACTGGGGAAATGGGATTTATGGACTTTGCAGAATATTGTCACTGGGGAAATGGGATTTATGGCATTTACAGGATATTGTCACTGGAGAAATGGGATTTATGGCATTTCTAGGATATTGTCACTGGGGAAATGGGATTTATACAGGATATTGTCACTGGAGAAATGGGATTTATGGCATTTACAGGATATTGTCACTGGGGAAATGGGAAATATGGACTTTACAGAATATTGTCACTGGGAAAATGGGATTTATGGCATTTACAGGATATTGTCACTGAGGAAATGGGATTTATGGGCTTTATATGATCTTTTAACATTTATGGCCACTATAAATATTTTTTGGTGCTTATTGCACACTTTACATTACATTAGATTACAGGGGCCGTTTCACTAAACTTTGTACAACTAAAATGTTCGTAAGTGCAACTTTAGGATCGTCTGGAAATTTCAATTGATGGATTTACATTTATTGAGCATAGGCTGCATATGCAGCCTATGCTCAATAAATGTAAATCCAATAATTGTTTCCCAAGAACGCATTGTTGATGTGAAATTTACAGACTATAATAATTTTGCACTTACAAACATTTTAGTCGTACATAGTTTAGTGAAACAGGCCCCCTGATCTAGGAGTCGGTAAAACGAATGTATAGCAATATCAACCAAACAAATGCACATGCCCACATATTATAAATTACAGCTCTGGTCGAACCATCAACAATGGAACCCATCGACACAATGAACATTATGGCGTTGTCAATCCGCAAAAACAAGGAGCAGGAGATACAGGAGGAGGAGCAAGAGGAGGTGATTGAGCCGACTGAGCTTCGGCTGATGTTGTTCCCGAGCCAGGTACAGAAGCTGAGCTGCCTTTTGTCCCTGCTGGCCCACATGCGGGACCTCGTGGAGCGGCTAATAGAGCTGGACGACCCCGCCGTGCTACAAAGTCTCAATTGGCGGTCCCAGCTTCAGTACAGGTTCAATAAGGACACACGCGCCGTCTCCATCAAGGTGGGTAATATGGTAATTTGGGCTCATATTACCCGTCAAGCTGACCAATCAAAACGCGAGAAACTGTGGTATGACAATGAAAGTTATAGAACATGATCAGGCTACAGATGCTGGTTTATAGGAAGTGATATAAAACACATTCAACAGATTTAATATTTACTTAGCCAATTACAATATCTCACAGGAGATTTGTGACTGGAGAAATGGGGGCTTCCAGCTTTTACGGCCAGTGCAGACCAATATACCTGTATACCCTGCTCGTCATTAGGTTATTATAAAACACCTATTATGCAGTACTAATAATCCATATGGATCGTTATCAGGCCAAATAAGTGCTCTAACAGATCAGGAGCTAAACTGGCCAAAATTGCCGAAATCACATTCTCTAGTCTGACACATGTTGCTGTGACTCAAGAAATGGGGCTTATGTGATTTGTGATCAGTATAGATCCTGATCAAATAGCACACACCGGTAGCCTGATAATGATTTATATTGCTTGTTAGAAACATGACGGGTGTTTCATTGATGTAATGGCAAACACAAACACAAATGAGTAAGTCGGCCCTATGGTGTACAGTGTTCAGTTTTACAAGCAATGCCACCTATCACACCTATTCCATTCCAGAGCCTGGATACGGAGTTTGAATGTCTTTAACCCTGAGACCGCTACTCACAACAATTGTCGTCTGCTGTTGCTTTTATATCTTGACTTATTTCTCAATAAAAACATGGTTTGACAGCACTTCAGAATCATTTCCAATGGAAATGATTCTGAAGTGCTGTCAAACCATGTTGTAAATTATTCTAAAGTGCTGTCAAACCATGTTTTTGATGATACAAATGGAAAATAGACAATAAACAGCAGACGACAAAAAAAGAGAAAAGATAGCGGTCTAAGGGTTACTACAGATTAAACTCCAATAAATCATTACTTTAGTTATGAAACTGGGGGCCGTTTCACTAAACTTCTTACGACTAAAATGTTCGTAAGCGCAAATTTAGAATCGTCTGCAAATCTGAATTGATGGATTTACATTTATTGAGCATAGGCTGCATATGCAGCCTATGCTCAATAAATGTAAATCCAACAATTATTTACAAGAAAACAGTGTTAATGTGAAATTTACAGACTATCATAATTTTGCACTTACGAACATTTTAGTCGTAGAAAGTTTAGTGAAACTGGCCCCTGGTCTACATGCAGTGTACAGTGTCCAGTTGTACGACCATAACCACCTATTCCATTACAGAGCCTTGATGCAGAGTTTGAGTACGGGTTTGAGTACCTGGGTTCGAGTCCGAGGGAGGTGATCACCCCACAGACCGAGCGCATGCTCGCCTCCATGATCCAGAGCGTCAACTCGTACACGGGAGTCCTGGGAGTTGGCCCCATCGTAAGTTGAGCCAGTCTACACAGGGTGACATTACTAGCACAGTCTGTGTGACACAATGAAGTTGCACTGGCAATGCATATGTTTATGCCCCACCACGATAGTGGAGGGGGTATAGTTGATTTTGATAATATTTGGCCACAACGTGTGTCTAGGGATTGTGCTTTGTTTTGCACACAAACCACGTCTGACAACCCAAGGTCAAGGTCTCCGAAGACTTGTGTTTACCTTGTTTGTAAGGCAGATGCATTAAAGTTTTATGCCCCCGTCACCGAATGGTGAGGGGGGCATATAGTGTTACTGGCGTCCGTACACATACGTCCGTCCCGAAATCCTTAACACTCATGTAAATGGCTTATTATTTCCTTGTTCGGATCTGCCCTCGGTTCTTTTGCTGCCAGCGGGGTCATTCGTGTGCCAAAAGGCCACATTTTTATGCCCCAGCCACCGAATGGTGAGTGGGGCATATAGTGTTACCGGCGTCCGTACGTACAGCATGTACGTCCGTCCCGATACCTTACCATTCGGGTATATGGCTTATAATTTCCTTGCTCAGATCTGCTTCACATTTCACACACGCATTGCTCCAATGGTCCTCTCCCGCCCTGTGACAATCCACATTTGTCCCGCCCCCGTCAAGCCCAGGCTGAAGGTCACAGACTTGGTGCGTTCGAAACCTTAACACTCGGGTAAATGGCTTATAATTTATGTTTTCTTGCTCGGATCTGCCCTCGGTTCTTTTGCTGCCAGCGGGGGCATTCGTGTGCCGACAGGCCACATTTCTAGTTTTGTTTTGCTTTATTATCAAGGCTGCTACCGAGGGTATTAGCTTAGTGATAACGATGGCCTTGTTTGAATTGTTTTCGGACGATTCAACAATTAAATTTTGCAATATAAAATTCTGTGTAACAAAACAGTACAACTTGGCGGGAAATTAACATCCATATTAACATTACAGGACCCTGTTGACCTGGCATAAAATGACCATTAGCCCTTTAAACACTGTTAACCCTTACAACGCTATCTTAATTTTTTGTCTTCTTCTGTGTATTTTCTATTTTCCATTTTTATCATCAAAAACATGCTTTGACAGCACTTTAGAATAATTTACAACATGCTTTGACAGCACTTCAGAATCATTTCCATTGGAAATGATTCTGAAGTGCTGTGAAACCATTTTTGTATTGAGAAATAAGGCAAGATATAAAAGCAACAGCAGACGACAATTGTTGTGTGTAGCGGTCTAAGGGTTAAATAAATAACATTACAGGACAGCGGAAAGTTTGAACTAGTCCACGAGCTGAGTCGCAGTTTCGGCCACTCGCTCTACAAGTTCAACTGCACGAAATCGATGGACTACTGCGGCCTACAGGACATATTCCGGGGCATGGCCGCCACAGGAAGCTGGATTTGCTTCAACAACCTGAACCACCTCGACCCCTCCGTGCTCAGTGTGTTCTCCCAGCTGATATTCACTGTCCTGGAGGCGCTGCGAGCAGGGAAAGCCGCCGTGCATCTACAGTCGGATGACGTGCAGCTTAGTCCCCTTGGGGCGTGTTTTGCCCTGGTGGATAGCGCGGTGACAGTGACGTCGACCAACCCGGACAAACTGCTATTGTACCCTGCCGTGACGGCAACCCTGCCTGACTACATCATTCGCCACTTCAGGACGGTCGCCATACACAAACCAGATCTCCGATTGTCACTCGAGGTCATGCTATTCAGCCAAGGTATGCTATCTACTTTTCATGCCATGTCATTAACGACTTTTAACCCGTTCACCATTACATATATAACATGGTTTGTTGCATGTTAATTAACTATTCTATTAATACAAACAAGGGTTATGTTTCAGAATCTTAACCCTTTCACCCCTAAGTAACTGGAATGGATTTTGATATGTTAATTTTGCAACCAATCCAACCATCACAGAATGGGTTTCAGACTAGTCGATTTATGAAAACGGGGTATTTTTTGTTCTCAAAAATATGAAAATTACTCTCAAAAAGTTCAGATCTTGGATCTACACTGTTTGCATAAACCGCTATAGTGGGCCTTCGTGTACAAAGGGTTAAAAATAATGACAAACACTGCAGATCCCTATGAGATGGCTTAACACAAGGGTAGTGTTTCAAAATGTTTAAAATAATAACAAACATTGCAGATCTTGATGAGACGGCTCGTTACGAGCCGGCTCATCAAGATCTACAATGTTTGTAATTGTTGGCTCTACGGTCTGCAGGACCAGAAAGGTTAACGTCAGAATTGATATTTATCACATGAAAACCTTGTTATGACGTGCTGTAACCCATTTGATATGTCACATGTGTAATAACAACACCTGGAGCGAATATGATTGGCTAGCCGCATCACATCACCCTAATTACGTATTCGTATTTTGCGCTCTCGTTATGCCAAATGAACAACATGAAGGCATTCCAAATGACGTTCCTAATGGCGTGACAAAGCAATGTTGTTTTCACGTTGACGTCATCGTGTTTTAAACGTCATTAGAGACATCCCTGACTAAGTAGTGGGTGGTGGTCGGGTGAATGAGACGGCATAAATTAACGGTCTGGGTTCCTCCTTATAGGAATCACGATTTGCCTGGTTTGGTACGTTGATATCTTTGGCTCTTTAGTTACCTGGGAGTTGAATTGGGTTAATACCCATTATAAAAGTATTAAGATTATTACTGATCCTACTGCTTTTGGGAGGGGCCAAGTGATTCTGGTGTGGCGAGGACCTGGCATCAGATCAGGATTATTCTGATTTCAGGGCTGAATATATAGTTTTGTTATTGTAAATATTCAGTTCTGATTTTGGGATTTCCCCCTCATTTGTACATGTACTTGAACATGTACTTGTACAGGTAATATATGGGATTTAGTACTAAACCCATTGACCCGGCCTTAAATGACCTTAGCTGTTGATAGGCCGTTAAACTCCAACAAACAAACAAACCAACAAACAAACAAACTGACTAAGTAAACTAACTGGAAGTGTTAGAATGTGCTCCAGTATAGTAATATGAAGTGCTTACAAAGAGCATGAACTGATAATACGACAGATTTATAACATGTTTATTGCTAGTATTAAAACTATTTTTCTCTGTGGAGATTTTCAACTACATGCAAAAATAGTCAATGGCTTCTTCTCACTGAAACATATCAGATATCTCCCGAGTTGTATGCTAGTTGGGGTGTGTGAAGTAGTGCGATAAACAGAACCTCAAACTCGTTTCCATTTGATATGAAATTGTGCCTGACTCGTTTGATAAATTTTGTATCAAATGGAAACTCTATATGTCACACATACCCAAGGTTGTGAATTGAAAGTCTGGCTGTGAGTTGTGCTATTGAAGCAGGGTCATGTTTTTTCATTAACATTTTAAAGGCAGAATTGATTGGCTTGAAACTTCATATACTGATTTGTCATCATACATATTTTCATTCCATACATAGCCCACCCATGTGAACCCTGTGTTCAAAGTCAAATGACTTTGGGGTACATTGCCGTTCAGTGAACCATCTATCACATATATTGTAACATATATTCCGTATTTCAGGTGTTGTCACAGGTATATATAAATGTATGACAAGATAGTATGTAATAGACATGCTATTTGCTGTGGTGTATACAAGCTTAGTGCAGACGTACTGTCATTTTCAGCTGAATATTGATGCTTGTCATTGGCCTGTTCATAATACACACTTGTGACATGATTTGCGTCTTTATAAATGCTGTTTGGAGAATGAAGGATGGTTTAATATAGGAATGAATGGCCTTTTTGTGGAATTTATCGGGGTATAAACTTGGAAAAGTCGCGGGAATACTGGACGAAGGCCGGAAGGCCTCGTCCAGTATTCCCGCGACTTTTCCAAGTTTATATCCCCGATAAATTTAACAAAAAGGCCATTCATTCTTTATAATTCCAGCATTTGAAATAAATTCATCAAGAAAATGTGTTTATTTTCCGTTTTCTTAAGAATGATTTTAACTGCGCCCCACGGTTACGGAAAGTAGTTCGGCGTGGGAGTTTACTGGGATATAAATTTTGGACAGAGACTTGCTACGGACCAATCAAATGTGAGGGAATTGTGTAAATATTTTTTTGCTGGAATTATGATGTTGAAAATATTTACATTTTCTCCTGTCTGTCCATTCCGTCTACCACTGATGTTGTAACTAAGCGAACTTGTATTGATTAATATGTAGATCTACAGATTTGATGTTTGAAGGGGTCAATGGAACAAGTGGACATAGCCCCCAAACTTCCACTGACCCCTTCATTTGATATGTAGCTTGCTTTTGATTTGCATATCCACAAAGCTTTCATTGATGTTAGCTTGGCAATTGTCCAATTTTGCTTTCTTTTGTAACTTACAAAACATTTGTACTTTGACACAGCCTCAGTAATAAACAACTTGTGTATTATAGTAAATTATATTGCTAGATTTGAGTTATATGTCTTAGAAGGTATGTGTATGTAATATAGATTACCGGTAAGCTATGATAACATTAACATTACATTTTCATACTCATTTCCGTTGGCCTGATATTATTGTCATACATTCCATCCCACAATTTCAACCTGTCCCGACCACCACCTGACTCTAAATGGCATACTTCTGCGCCGCTGGGCTGATGAACTCTATTTCATTCCAGTGCATCTGTTTCACTGTCTGTTTTTGTCAGCCATCACTCCCTAGATGCACATGCGTATAATGATGCTGACTGTCCCATAGTCCCATAGTCTGTAGTAGTGTTTTTAGTTCTTTCACCCCTCAGTAACTGGAATGGATTTTGATATGTTAATTTTGCAACCAATCCAATTGTCGCAAAATGATTTTCAGACTAGTCCATTTATGAAAAGGGGGTGTTTTTGTTCTCAAAAATATGAAAATTACTTGCAAAAGTGCAGATCCTGATGAGACGGCTTGTCACAAGCCGGCTCATCTGGATCTACACTGTTTGTCAATACAATGTACCACTATACAGATCTGTGGTGTTGAAAGGGTTAGCAACGAGCTTGATAACTGCAACTTCAGAACTACAACATTTTTAATACATCCCCAGGGTGTAATTATCAACTTCACACTAATAAATATGTCGTAGTGACTAACTGTGGCTGATAAAATAGTCTTTCAGCTCATCTGAAGGGGTCAGTGCAAAAAGAGGGCCAAGTCAATGCCAACTTTTTTCTCTGTTAAGTGTCAAAACCTGCTTTCATATCCGGTAAAAACAAACAAGACCTTGAAAAAAACAACAAATGTAAATTTATGTTAAAAACTTCCTCAACCCTTTGCAGTGTGCAAAGGGTTGATGAAGTTTTTAATATAAATTTAAATTGCCGCTAAATAATAAGAAAACACTCTTATTAAACTTATTAAGTGTAAATTCATGAACGGATTTAAAACTGTGACAAGTCCGAAATCAATTTTCATATTACTTCACCAGTAAATAGTGTAAAATAGCATACACGTTTGTTTGTTCATAGAACCACCCTCAAACCCTACCCGCACGCAGATGCTTAACAGGAAGAACTTTGTATGGCCTTAGGCACTTTAGGCTTTTCTTCCACTGACTCCTTCAATTACCATCTGATCAACCTCACAGTCCATCATCAATTTGATGAGCTACCGGTAAACCATGACATGATTTTGTACCTAAGAAGATTTTTCATGAAAGATATTTGCAACTACTGTGATATTTTCTGTAAATGATGTCGAAAGTTGAAATTTTCATAGCAAATCCACATTTTCTATGACAATTTTGTCAACGTTCGACGTCATTTACGGAAAATATAGTAAATTTTGTATATATTTTTCATGAGATATTGCACATGTTCATTGGAACCAAATCACATGGCTCATCTCATATGTGGAATCATAAATTTCAGCCGCTATATTTTTTGGCTTCAACAGTTGATATACATGTCATTCTCGTTATCTCGAAGTCGAATGGACTGATGAAAATATATCGACATATCCGAACTTCGAGATAATAATTCGCCAAATTTATCGGAAAAAAATCTGAACAAAATCTCTTCAGAATTGCCTCTTTACTTTATTTCCGGGTTTTCATAAATCGCAGCTTGAGTTTATTCTAAGCTGATTTCGTAATTAATAGACGATTTACTTATTGCTACACCGTTTAATTCATTTTTTTGTTAAAAGAGATTTGATATCACATTAAGTTTAATTGATTAATTATGGTTTTAAGTGAACTGCTTGAACTGGTCATGCAACTTTAAACGCATTTTAGCAGCGGCGGTGTCTTTGATTTCTATAGACGTGTGAAAACTTACCTGAGATAATCGCGCTGATTCAGACTTGGCGGCGCCGGGCGCTTAGTTTTTGCATCGACATATCAGAATACAAATGTGAAGGAAACATACTATCGGGACTCGATTTCCACTTCGACTAAACCGATATATCGACATATCTGATATCGAGTTATCAATCAGGAGTAAAATATATGATCTATATAGGGAATTCTGCCGGGATCTGGGATGTATATCGAGATAAGCAGGTATATCGAGATAAACGATATCGAGATAACGAGATTCAGCTGTATAATTTTTTTTAATTTTTTTTTGGCTTTTTTTTTGTAATGGCTATACATGTACCCTAATTTAAATTTACACGTAACATGTTTAGCCATATTGATATTCTTCACCGCACAAAAATAATATACATAATTATTAAATAATTGAAATGTGGATATATTTTTTCACATATTAAAGCGTCATTTTCTAGAGTGAAAAAATATACACACGAGTGAGATAAATTTTATATTCTGTAGACGTTACGCATGTATTTTATTTATACAATGCTGAAAACTATCATATTTACTGGACTGTTTCTTTGAGTATCATAATAACCCTAAATATTCGGACACCATTTATGTGGCGAAAGACATAAACTATATGGTTTCTCTACAGCAGTGACTGCCAATATTTAGGCTTAGTATGGCAGTACTGGTTTCATCACAATAACAATGTATTTGGATAAAATTTGCTTTGTGAAACCCCTATTTAATAGGGGTTTCCCAAAGCAAATTTTGTCCGAATATTTAGTGTTATTACAGTATTGTTTGTGCTTCCTGCGAGTAACTTGGTGAATGTATTTCCAGCAACGTGTATGGCACTTTGATCAGAATGGGTCTTCTTCCATTGTAGAAATACGTTTGCATTCATATGCCGGTAAATTACAAGTTATTTATGAAATAACTTGTTTTGCTCCTATACTAAAAACCACATGTTATTTTTAACATGTATTGTATAAATAGAGGATCTTGCATGAGTAATGGTTCAATACGATATTTATTAAACAAATTTTTTGATATGAAATCAATCAACCAATTTAATAAATACCATATTAACAAAGTGTGGGATCACGTGTTTCCGAACGGCGTGACGTCATGTTTTTATGCCCCACCACGATAGTGGAGGGGGCATTTAGTGTTACCCTTGTCCGTCCGTCCGTCCGTCCGTCACAAAACATTAACGCTCGGGTAAATGTCTCATAATTTCTTCATCCTTCGACCGATCTGCTTCATATTTCATATACACATTGCTCTAATGGTCCTCTACCGCCCTGTGCCAAGCCCAGGGTCAAGGTCACATACATGTACTTAGTGCTTCAAAAACTTTAACGCTCAGGTAAATATTTTATAATTTCTGTTTTTTTTTCACGGATCAGCTTCATATTTCATATACGCATTGCTCTAATGGTCCTCTACCACCCTGTGCCAAATCCACGTTCGTCCTGCCCCCGCAAAGCCCAGGGTCAAGGTCACATACTTGGTGCTTCAAAAACTTTAACGCTCGGGTAAATATCTTATAATTTCTGTTCCCTTTCATGGATCAGCTTCATACTTCATATATGCATTGCTCTAATGGTCCTCTACTGCCCTGTGCCAAATCCACGTTCACCCTGCCCCCGCCAAGCCCAGGGTGAAGGTCACATACTTGGTGCTTCAAAAACTTTAACGCTGAGGTAAAAAATAATTTTGACTTGGAATTTGGCCTCATTTATTATCAAAGCGATATGTGGGGCATCCGTGTTCTATGAACACATTTTCTAGTTTTTAGATGTTTTTTACCGTAGATTTCCTTTAATATCTTTTTAATGGAATGACATATTTTTTATGAAATATACCGCAGCAAATAAGGTACACCGGTACTCGTTGCCCTTTATTGTACAGGCAGCTTTAATCTCATAATTCTGTCATTTTGACGAAGAATCGGTTACCATTATTGTAAATAACTTTCAGAGCACCCATAAAACACATATGCCATCGTATTTGATGCGCTACATATCATCAAAATCTGTCCTTTCGTTAGAAAGATTTTAAAGAAAATCTACAGTAAACATGACGTCACAGATTACGTCACGTCGGAAAATCGGGTTCGGTAACCATGTGATCCCACACCTTGTTTAAGCCATCACAAATGTTAGATTCTATTTATTGCATAAGCATATCATCATAATTCAAAGATGTGTTCATTACCAAACATTGTTTCTGTTGCGGGCTCATTTGCATATTTATTACACTAGTGTATTATGATTTTTATTACGCTGTGTTATTAAACTGTGAAAGCCCATTTTATGCAATAAATTATGTTACGATATTCTGCAGGATTTGTGAATGCAGCGGAGCTGGCCAGAAAGACAATGACGCTCTGTGAACTGTGCTGTAAGCTGCTGGGTACCAACGTGTTCATCACAGACAAAGTGGCCATGGGTAGGTTCCCGGTCTCTGCTTCCATTTTCAGACACTGTGTTTATTCAACTAATGAATATATATACTGTGACATGAGGAATGACTACTAGAAGCACATTCATTACAATGGATATTATACAGGTCAGTGCCTGTTGTGATCATTGTGGCATACTTTTTTCCACTCCAATGTGGTTTTCTCATACTAACGTTTTCATCATACATATCATTAACCCTTAGACCGCTACTCACAACAATTGTCGTCTGCTGTTGCTTTTATATCTTGCCTTATTTCTCAATAGAACCATGGTTTGACAGCACTTCAGAATCATTTCCAATGGAAATGATTCTGAAATGCTGTCAAAGCATGTTGTAAATTATTCTAAAGTGCTGTCAAAGCATGTTTTTGATGATAAAAATGGAAAATAGAAAATAAACAGCAGGCGACAAAAAATTAAGATAGCGGTTAAGGGTTAAATGTGAGCACATCCACGATTGATTTGCCAACATCGGCTGTCAAAATGTCCCTATACAAATGTTAGTGTAAATTTCAATTTTGAAGTGACAAACTTGTTTGCAACCAAAGTTCAGTGAATGTGCCCCTGTAGCCGATTTAACCAACATTGCAAAGTATACTTTTCTAGCAAAGTATACTTTGAGGGAGTAATCATTTATTTTTCCTGAAATGCATTATTTCATATAGAACTAACGACTGCATATATTTGATGATTAAAAGTATGCGGAATTATTATACTGAATTTATTACATTATCACAGCCAAAATGGCTGTGATAATGTAATAAATTCAGTACTTTTTTGGTTGTGATAATGTAATAAATTCAGTATAATAAAAATTAATAGATTTATCCTTAGATTGAAAATGTCTCCCTCAAAGTATACTTTGCTAGATAAGTATACTTTGCAATCTTGGTGAAATAGGCTACTGGTCTGTACCGCTGGCTGTAGGTATGGATAACTTTGTCAGCTTAATCCATGGGAAAACGAGCCATATGTGTTTGTGACTGGAGAAATGGGGCTTATGGGTTTTGAGACCAGTGTAGATCCAGATCAGCCTGTGCATCCGCACAGTCTGATCAGGATCTGCACTGTTCACCATTCCGCCAATGATACACGCGTCATACATCTAACAATCTATTATAGATTGTCATCATACGACTCGAGTGTGTTATTTGATCAGGAGCTACACTGGTCACAAATCCCATAATCCCCATTTCTACAATCGCAGCCACATATCATTACAATAGCATCATATCCATTGGTTGTAGGTACAGACATCTCGGCCGGGTTCCACGGCTGGAGCCTGAAGACACTGAAGGGAGTTGTGTCCGAGGCCGGGGCACATCTCGAACAACTCAACTCCGAGATCAGCGAGACAGGTACGTGTGGCAGACATCTCGGCCCAGTTCTCAAATATTGTCCTATGAAAATCAGTCCAATCATGGTGTGTCATTGTACAACTTGCTCAGATTTTATTCAAATCTTATGCTCGAAATTGAGAGGGTCAGTGGAAGAAGGGGGCTGACTCCCTGAGGGAGTTAGACCCCGTCTTCCACTGACTCCTTAAGTTAGGAGTAGGTTAAATGCGGGATCGAACCCTTCGTCCGGCCTTAACTGTCCTCAGCTGTTGATAGGCCTTTTAAATACCAATAAATCAAATCAATTTTTCAGTTAGGAAGTTTGATTGGTGGATGTTATATAGATGGTGCCTGACACTGGATCAGGACATTTCAGTGCTCAAAGCTTTTTATTATAAGTTTAGTGTTGAATGTACAATGTGTGCTCCCCATATAGTTATATGACCATCTGTATGTGACCTTGCAGTTTAACATGTATAAATCAATCAATCAATCAACTAAACAGCCAATCAATTAACAAATTAATCAATCCATTTGTGACAATGTTGTTTTCTGTTCTTTTCGTTATTTCTCTTGACATTTATATCTGTCTATGTCACTAGGCATTTGCTGCTGATCATGAGATCAGAACTGGTACTTTCTTCGTTGTAACTGTTGTTGTATCTGTTCACACTGATTATGAAAGTCACTTGCAAATCGGGCCAATATTTATACAATTATGGTCAAGTTGTTATCAATCATTGGTAATGTCAGTGTCAACACTGTTGTCATCAATGCTTGCCACTTCACCAAGTTAAATAGCTAATGTTACATGTATATGTCCTATGTTAGAGACTGGTAAGTTTTGCAAATAGGTGTTGGGCTTAAAGTCTTATATGAGTACATGCATTGCACATTTGGTTAACCGTTTGAATACGGGAAACAAATATTGGTGTTTGCTGTTTTGCACCGTACCCGGGACTCGAACCCGGCACCTCCCGCTTACAAGGCGGTCGCTCTACTAACCGGGTACAGACACATATCTTCTCTCCTGAGTTACTAGATCCGTACCGTGACATACTCCCCCGCCAAATTGAAATTCGTCTTCGAATTACATATTTTTTGGGTACAGTGATTATCTGTGGTACAATCTCGGAGTATATGTATCAGTCACGGTCCCTCGTTGGAAGAAGAACAGAACAGAACGTACTGAATGATAACTATTGACAGCACATTATAATTGAAGGGATCAGTGGAAGAAAGGGGCTAGAGGCTAGCCCCTTTCTTTCACTGACCCCTTCAATTCTCACGTGCAAACAAACTTGTTATTTATTAAGAAAAATATAAGTCTGAATTATAAGGGTTTGGCATAAAATTGTTGCTCTGAGGTCAACATGTTTTCCCTGGTGGTTTGTGGTGTTCAAATTGCATGTTTATTTCACGTGTTTGTTGTTTTATAACCTTCACTGTGTGATTTGTAATCTGACAACACTGCTCAATAGTCATTTAACCCTTAGACCGCTATCTTATTTCTTTTGTCGTCGGCTGTTTATTTTTTATTTTCCATTTTTATCATCAAAAACATGCTTTGACAGCACTTTAGAATAATTTACAACATGCTTTGACAGCACTTCAGAATCATTTCCATTGGAAATGATTCTGAAGTGCTGTCAAACCATGTTTTTATTGAGAAATAAGGCAAGATATAAAAGCAACAGCCGATGACAATTGTTGTGAGTAGCGGTCTAAGGGTTAAGCATGTACTAGATTATTATTGCAGTGACTCCGTCTGATAAAGGTTTAAATTATCTGCCAGCAATTACAAGTCCAGTTCACTCACGTTATAACAGCAAAATCCATCAACGTGATCTGGGTCTACTTTCGTCGCAAAATTAGTCTTAACAGTTTCGTCAAAGCATATATAGAGTATACACAGCCAGTGTCTTTTGTTATTCAGTTTATAGACAAGGCTAAGAAATGGAATTATCTTGGTATCGGATATAATCAAATTCTGGAATAAACTGGTGTAATTCCGTGTCTTGAAAATATCTGCAATGTGTCACTCACCACATCAAAAAGGAACGGGCTTATCGTCTCAAACCCTGGTGACCTTCACGATTGACCTTCACCTAACCTTCACCTTGCACTCTGTACACAGATTACACTGATGGTGAGCACTCGGTTGACAAACAGGACGAGGAGGCGGACACAGGTATGGGTGTAGAGATGTCAATTCACCAGTATGAGTGATGTCATAGTAGAAACAAACTCACTGTGAGACTTACAACTGGGGGCCGTTTCACTAAACTTCGTACGACTAAGATGTTCGTAAGTGCAAATTTGGAATCGTCTGAAAAGTTCAATTGATGGATTTACATTTATTGAGCATAGGCTGCTATTATAGGTTTGCACTTACGAACATTTTAGTCGTAAGAAGTTTAGTGAAACGGCCCCCTGGTATTACTTAGAGTTTTCTCATGTCCATAAATGTTTAGTGTGAAAAACAAATATTTCATTTTTATACCCCCGCAACGAGTTGTGGAACGGAATACTGGAGTCAGGTTGTCCGTCCGTGCGTGCCTCCGTGCATGCTTGCGTCCGTCCGTCACTAAACTTAACATCAGAGAAATATGTTATAACTACATATTTAGGGGTACCTGGGCCCACGCGGGGGGTATTCCGTAAGCCTCGCTTACTGACAAATCTAGTTTTTGATACTTTATGTAAAAAGAATATCACTGTCTTTATCTCACTAGCTCTTTCTGTAAGCCTACATGTATTATGTTCCGAATGCTATGTCGGGTTTGCGTACAATGGGGATGTACATGTATTTGTATCTTAAAGATGAAGCGATCAGTATCCTATTTCACCAACATTGCAAAGTATACTTTTCTAGCAAAGTATACTTTGAGGGAGAAATTTTGAATTTTAGGATAAATTTTTATTATACTGAATTTATTACATTATCACAGCCATTTTGGCTGTGATAATGTAATAAATTCAGTATAATAATTCTGCATACTTTTAATCATCAAATATATGCAGTCGTTAGTTCTATATGAAATAATGCATTTCAGGAAAAATAAATGATTACCTGGTACTCCCTGAAAGTATACTTTGCTAGAAAAGTCTACTTTGCAATGTTGGTGAAATCGGCTACTGGGCATCCTGGCTTTATGGTGAATTCTTACATGGATTCACACCCCTGGCTTGATGGTGAATCAATCCTTAAAGTGTTCGCACCTTGGGGCCAAGGTTACCAAACTAAAATCATGAGTAATTTCCTTAGAATGTGCGTACGTACGTTAGTAACATTTACACCTTTCATTTTTCAATAACTTCAATAACCGCTTCACCGATAATATTTGACCACAATTTGTCTCTAGGGATGGTGCTTTTGCTTTACATAGGACCCACATTTGACCGCCCAAGGTCAAGGTCACTGAGAACTTGTGTTCACCTAGTTTGTAAGGCTTTGTAAGGCAAATGTGTGACAGCGAGGGGATTAACGTCACAATAACGATGCTCTTATTGACATTAGAATTGGCGGAATTTGTTGGTTTACATCACATTGCTTAGTTTAATGTGCCAATTATTAATGCTGATGATTACCCGGGAGTAGTTCTAATTCAAGTTACTAGTGATATTTCAAAGTCGATAATGTATTTATTAGTCATTGTTTTCAAGAAGGGAATTGCAGCGGAAGTCTTGTTTATCAGATACATGTATAACTGAAATTCTGAACCTATTAAAGAACCAGAGATGACTATTTTAGAGCTGTTTGTCTGTTTGTATACGTTATTCTCTCTTCACACTCTATGAGAAGGCATAATTGACATAGACATTGACAAGCTGTTAACCCATTTCATGCTGAGGATATGCCATTTTGATTGGGAAAAATCATAAATATTATTCTTTAAATGTCGCGACCACCATTTGAACCGTCTCGTTGAGACGGTTCAAATGAGTGGTCGCAACATATACTTTCATTGGGAAATAACAAAAATAAAATATTTTGACAGATTCATACCCGCATGTAATGGGTTAAACAATAAACACAGGCCCAGCGTACACTTTACCAATATCCATATTGCCAATCATTTCAGCTTGTGTTGTTCGTTAGAACAACTTCCAGGGCATCCTGGATGTTAGAATCAGTAGAATTTGTCAGTTTGACATCACGTTGCTTAGTTTAAACTAAGCAACGGGACATCAAACCAGCCAAATCTGCCAATTATAACGCCGATGATGCCCTGGAAGTAGTTCTAAGGTATATTATCTCCATAATTGCCCATCATTTCAGCTCGCCCCGTCCTAGAAGGCTTCACAAGCAAGAAGCTTCGTCTGGAAGAGAAAGCCCTCGTGATCGCCATTCGTGACACCTTCCTACCCAGGATGCACGGGCGTGATGCTAGCGTCTTCATCACCTTGGTAACGGATGTGTGGCCCCACGTCGACGTGCCGATGATGTTTGGAGGGGAGGAGGAGCTGATGGACAGACTGCCAGAGAACCAGTCTAGGATCAGTTCTAAAAATAGCTCCAGTGCCAGGATTAGAACCGCAAAGAGTCAAAGTTCAACAAAGTCTGTCAAAGGTAAGGGCTTGTGATTGGAGATATTTGTGTCTGAGTGGAGAAATGAGTCTAGTGGGTTTTGTGGCCAGTCTAGCTCTTGATTTGCTGGCACACTGGTGCAGCCTGATACTCATCAATAGCTATACTGTCTGTTGCACTACTGCAGCTGTTTCACTCATTGAATGGCAATGTGTGCAGAATCTGATCAGAATGCACAATCTGCATCTCCACTGGTCACAAACGCTATTAGGCCCAATTCTCCAGTCATAGTCACATAGATAGTTAGAAGAAGGTATTTAAAGTACACGTTTGACATACACTGCATATTGTTCCACATTAGAGTCATAATTATGCATGTGTCAATGTAACTTCAGTTTTGTGTTATTAGTTTACATGTATCACCACCCATATAGATTCTTATGAAACTTCACATTTATATGGTAGAATCATATTTATATTAGGAATGTATTGGAACTGAATGATGACCAGTGTAAGCCCTGACTAGACTATGTGGAATCACTGGTTTCCTCGGCATCCTCCATCTTTTGTAATTTTATTAGACACGTTAGATAACTGCAATACATGATGTATGTTCCAACACTGTCATATTGGTATGGTATCAATTGTGTTTGTGGCATTGAAAGCAAAAGCAATCAATATCGCACTTAAAGGCGACAATTAAATTATTTTTGTTCAATCCTGAATATTGGTAGGCTGGTAGGAAAATTCCTTATTTTCTTGTAAAAGCCATAAATGCCCCCCGGGCTCTGCAATTCATGGGGATCAAAACATGGAAAATAGAATCAAAATATGTTATTTTCACATACAAAAGCCATTTAAAACAATGTTTTAAATTGCTATTGTATGTGAAAATAACATATTTAGAATACAAATATGAGAGGGGGTTACTATTAGAGAGGAGGCTACTATTAGCATAAATACGGTATACTCATCTCTATTAAAATACATGCCATGAAATAAAAATATTTTTTTTACTTTTACAGTGAAAAGAGATTTCGTTTAGGCACACATTTTTTTAGGTCGTTCGCGTTCAGACAAACCGATATGTATTTTATTATGGGCCATACCATCGCATTACAATGTTTTCAAGTATTGGGCAACGGCCTACTTCTATTGTTAACAATACTGATAAAAATTTGATTCATAGAAATATACCAACCCAATCATTTACCACATTTAGTTGAATTGACTATAGTGTGTCCATATTTACGAATGATGACTGCACTTGATCAAGGTGCAATATCACATAGTTACAACAACAACAACAACAACAATGGCTGAAAGTGTTGAAAGCGCGCCCATTATTATTTTATATTTTCCTTAATAGGCAACGGATTTTGATGTAATATGGCGCAGAAAACGTGTATTCATGAGCTGCATTTGGTGGTCCCTGGAGTTCGGCACATACTTATGTTGTCTTTGCGATGAATCGATTTCTTTTATTAGACACGAAATCGATTCTTCGCAAAAACGACAGAAGTTTGGGCCAAAGTACCGAGATCACCAAATGCAGCTTAACAAGACGCGCCATACTTCAACATCTGTTACATAATAAGGACAAAATAAAAGAATACGTACTTTGAATTGGAGAGCTTCTGGAAGTTTCAGCACTTGTTGTTGTAACCACATGATCATACACCTTGTTGATGTCAAGCACACACAATATGTCATACCATGATCATAAATCTGAATGACCTCATTGCTAAATAGACAAAACTTGATTAAAATTCTATATTAGTACATACTGTTCAGTGACACATTCTCTGTGTGTTTTGCAATAATTTTGTGTCTCCTGATGCAGATGAGAAAGTGAAATCATTATACGGCAAGTAGAATACTTATGTACATATTAGTCGTACTAGAATTGTAGCAGTAGATCACAGTATCCCATCCTCATATACGCTTATATCTACATGTATTCCAGAATTCAGATACAGGCTATGCATGGGCCGACGGCTGACAAAAGGTACCTTACGGAATTTACAATAATTTACAATAATCAAAATTATGTCATCTTTCAAGTCACATAGCATGATTATGATCTAATTTCTTTGCTGACCACATCATATGTACTCCATTTACTGAACTGGCGAACAGTGTAGGCCCTGATCAGGCTGCGCGGATGCGCAGCCTGATCTGGGGCTACGCTGCTCGCATACGTCGTAAGGTCCTTTTTCTGAGCCAGGGGCCCTCAGTTACTTGCTTGTCTCAGGGATTAAACTACCATGCCCCAATACCCCAACCCTAGGGGCCTTTTATTTTTCCCAAAATGTAAAGTAAATTGCCAATTGAAAAGTAAAACAAAGTGTCATCACCAATATAATGGTCATAAACTCGATAACCTACTCAGGAAAATGCAGTAGAAAGAATCTCAACGCAGTTACAACTCACTTGGAAGTGTTTTAAGTGCCTGAGAGCAACCTACTATTTTGCTTGCCCAATTTTCAAGGATGTCACATTTCCCAATTTACTCAATTCACGCGCTATTTTTTCCCAAAATCTATCAAAGGCCCCTTCCAAAAATGTGTTGTTTAATCCCGGTGTCTGCAAATGCTCCTATTGGCTCCTCATAACCCCTGACAGGGGCGGATCTGGAGGGGTGGTTCCGGGGTTGCAACTTCCCCGTTCAGCCACGGAGTTTACATAGATCACAGTTTACCACCAGTTGGAGTCTGAATTTAAATGCCGTAAAACACAGGAAAGTGCATTTCTAAGAGCTCGAAATTAGGACAACTCCATAGTTTAGTTGCAATTACTCCCGTACCGTATGGGAGTAGATTATTGCAAGAGTTACCTTCTCAACTAGACAACCCCCCCCCTCCCCCCGTTCCCCAAATGCTGGATCCGCCCTGCCTGACCAAGTTGGTAGGGTTTGGTTACAGCGATCCAGTCATAGCACCTACATTGGATTTGGGCTAAGTGATAATGATTAAATGACTACTCTCATGCCCATAAATTTTCTCTTTTATTATCTATTTATTTGTAAGGCAAAGCGAGGGGATTAGCTTTATATAATAGTGATAACGATGCCCTTGTTGTGCTTTATTTGATTGCGCATTGATGTTGAGGGGTGAGGGGGAGGGAGAATAGCTGCCACTCTCTGATTGCTATGTTCCTTTTATTCTGTCATGATAAGCTAGCTTGCCGTGCTCTATTTGCTTAAATATTGCTATCTTACAAATTGTGCTTATTACATTACACATTTAGGCGTACATGTATATAGAATTCATCATTCCAGCTTGTCCAATGACTGTATGTATGTCCTTACTGTCTGTTTCACGAAACATGCCCAAATTTTACGGCCATATAAACAATGCAAAAACAGTATTTTTTTGATAATATAAAATTTTATCAAAATTTAAGAATGAGCCTTTTTATTTCGTGAAAATTGGTCAAATATTGATTTTATTACGAAAGATTAATTTGTCTATAGGAATTTAATATGGTGGAAAAGGAGATGGAGGAGCTGTGGGAAGAGTCAGAAAATAAAAAAATTGGAAATTGACTCCGAAACCTGGCTAGATAGCTTGGAAATGATCTAAGAAAACATAAGTTAAATTTTGAAAATCGACCCAGTATTTATGAAATTCAAAAAATTTCCCCATGTTACATCCCCATAGACATCTTCACTCTTGTTTTTTCGCAATAATATCAATATTTGACCAAATTTCACGAAATAAAAAGAAGGCTCATTCTTAAATTTTCCTTTAATTTAATATTATTGGGAAAAAAATAGCTTTTAATTGTTTATATAGCGGTAAAATTTGGGCAGCTTTCGTGAAACAGACAGTAGGTACATATTATCTCGGTAACCATACATTCATTACATGTACCTTGAAACTTATATGCTTGTTTGTCACCATCTGTATTTTCTTTAGCTCACCCATGCGGCGCCATGTTCAGCGGCCATATCAAAATATCTTTCTTTTGCAACATATCTTTTATTTTTGTTGTTTCTGTCTTTTGACTGGGTGTATATCTTGACCCTTGCTTATTAAACTCTTTGAGCCTGAGCTCAACGTCAGCATGTCCAGTAGCCTATTTCACCAACATTGCAAAGTATACTTATCTTGCTAAGTACACTTTGAGGGAGAAATTTTCAATTTAAGGATAAATTTAATAATTTTCATTATACTGAATTTATTACATTATCACAGCTATTTTGGCTGTGATACTGTAATAAATTCAGTATAATAATTCTGTACACTTTTAATCATCAAATACATGCAGTCGTTAGTTCTATATGAAATAATGCACCTCGGGAAAGTAGACTTTGCTAAATAAGTATGCTTTGCAATTTTGATGAAATAGTCTACTGATCATGACTTTAGAAAAGTTGCCATAACGGCCTACATATGCATTATTCAGTAAACTATAACTTACTGCCAAATCTAGTTTATCCTGTAATTTGTGATTCAACAGAGCAAGATGATTGGACTATATATGGCAAGTATATTCCTGTGCAATCAACAAGCAAGTTTTACAGTCGCACAGTTTTTCATTTTCTGCTCATGCAGACAGTTTTATGACTACACTTTACTTGCACTCAATTTTCGAAGCTCAACTCTACGCATTTTACAGCACATTTGTCGGGTTTCACACTTGATCTCCCATTGTTCTACTCGTGTACGTTCATACTGAATGAACTAAAAATGTTGGACGGAAGTAATTTCCCACTCATTGAAATCCCATAGACTTACATGTTCTTGTATTTGTAACTGTGCTTGTTAGCATGTTACTTCAAATATACTGTACAGATTTTAATGAAATAATATACATTAACTCTTTGCATGCTAGCGGTGAAAATGTCCGCCAAACAAATTAGGAGTATATATTTTATTTCTCTCTGTAAATATGTCTTGAAATTTCATTAGAATTGTGTCCTCCTCCGGACACAATTCTAATGAAATTCCAAGACATATTCATGATATTTACAAGGAGAAATAAAAGTAAATATGTTGATTATTGTCGTCTGCTATTTTTGAACTATTTATCGCTCATAAATTTCCCAGACCCCTGGACAGCCCCCCCCCCTCCCCCCTGTATCCGCGCCTGTAATCAGTAACCAAAATGTTCATATTCTGCATAAATCTATTTTCTTTCAAACATTTTATATTTTATTCAAATTGGTCAAGTATATACTGAGCTACATATTTGTTGTTATTTGTATTTAACAGCCTATCAACAGCTAAGGTCATTTAAGGCCGGGCCAACGGGTTCGATCCCGTATTCAACCTGATGTATTGGGGGAAAAATCCCAAAATCAGAACGGAATATTTACATCGAAAAAAGTATATAGTCAGCCCTGAAATGAGAATAACCCAACCTGGTGCCAGGCCCATACCATACCAAAGCCACTTGACCCATTCTCTTTAAAGTAATATAATTACGAATAATCATATTACTCATATAAGGGGTATAACCAGACCTACATATTTGAGAGTAAAGATGGAAATACATGTAAGTCTATGGGATTTTACTTCGGTTACTTCTGTCCACCTAATGTATGTAGGGTAGTTCCTTATCATATCTGCCTTATTCTATACTTAAGTTATTTTTTATACCCCCCGCAACGAGTTGTGGGGGGGTATACTGGAGTCAGGTTGTCCGTGCGTGCGTGCGTGCGTGCGTGCGTGCGTGCGTGCGTGCGTGTGTGCGTGCGTGCGTGCGTGCGTGCGTGCGTGCGTGCGTGCGTGCGTCCGTGCGTCCGTGCGTCCGTGCGTCCGTGCGTCCGCGCAAACTTAACATCAGAGAAATATTGTTATAACTTCTATTTCCTTCATCTAAAATGCTTGATATTTCACACATGCATTCCTGTAAGGCTCTACTACCATGCTGTGCCAAATCCACGACCGTCCAACCCCCGCAGATCCCAAGGTCAAGGTCAAATACTTAGTCCGTAAACTTAACATCAGAGAAATATTGTTATAACTTCTATTTCCTTCATCTAAAATGCTTAATATTTCACACATGCATTCCTGTAAGGCTCTACTACCATGCTGTGCCAAATCCACGACCGTCCAACCCCCGCAGATCCCAAGGTCAAGGTCAAATACTTAGTCTCTTTACAAAACTTAACATCAGAGAAATGTTGTACTTCTGTTTCCTTCATCTAAAATGCTTAATATTTCACACATGCATTCCTGTAAGGCTCTACTACCATGCTGTGCCAAATCCACGACCATCCAACCCCCGCTGATACCAAGGTCAAGGTCAAATACTTAGTCTCTTTACAAAACTTAACATCAGAGAAATATTGTTCTAACTTCTATTTCCTTCATCTAAAATGCTTCATATTTCACACATGCATTCCTGTAAGGCTCTACTACCATGCTGTGACAAATCCACGACCGTCCAACCCCCGCTGATCCCAAGGTCAAGGTCAAATACTTAGTCTCTTTACAAAACTTAACATCAGCGAAATATTGTACTAACTTTCTATTTCCTTCATCTAAAATGCTTCATTTTTCACACATGCATTCCTGTAAGGCTCTACTAACCATGCAGTGACAAACCACGACCGTCCAACCCCTGCTGATCCCAAGGTCAAGGTCAAATACTTAGTCTCTTTACAAAACTTAACATAAGCGAAATAAGTTATAACTTCTATTTCCTTCATTGACAATGCTTATTATTTCACTTGTGCATTCCTCTAAGGTTCTACTATCATGCTGTGACAAATCTACGACTGTCCAACCCCCGCTGATCCCAAGGTCAAGGTCACATACTTAGTCTCTTTACAAAACTTAACATCAGAGAAATATGTTATAACTTCTATTTCTTTCATTGAAAATTTTTAATATTTCATATGCTGTAACAAATCCCCGCTGATCTCGAGGTCAACGTCACTTACATACCGTATACCTCCAATTAATGCCCCCCTCCTAATAAACGCCCCCCCTCCCCCCAAATAAAAAAAAAATGACTGCCAATTTCAAACACAAATAATCCTTAAATCCTTATTTGTGTTTGAAATTGGCAATTTTGAGAATTGCAGTCCTTGGTAATTTTTATTTTTTTATTTTTATTTTTATTTTTACTGGCTAATAAACACCCCCCCCCCCCCCCCCACCCCCCCCCCCTTTTGTAAAATGTAACGCCTCCGGGGGCGTTAATTCGAGGTTATACAGTAATCTCTTTACAAAACTTAACAAGGTCACAAGCCCACACACTTGGAAATTTTTACATATTTTAGGGGTACCTGGGCCCACGCGGGGGGTATTCCGTAAGCCTCGCTTACTGACCAATCTAGTTTAACCCTTAAAAGGTGTGAACCGAAAATTGTTGCCTGCTGTTGTGTCATATTTTCTCTTTTTCCTCAATTTAGCATTGTAAGGTTAAGACTGCTACTCGCAACAGTTGTCGTCTGCTGTTGCTTCATTTTCGATCAAGACTAATTTTTCAGTGTAACTTCTTATTCTTTATACCCCCCGCAACGAGTTGTGGGGGAATACTGGAGTCAGGTTGTCCGTCCGTGCGTCTGTGCGTCCGTGAGTGCGTCCTTCCGTCACTAAACTTAACATTAGAGAAATATATTACAACTTCTATTTCCTTCATCTAAAATGCTTAATATTTCACACATGCATTCTTGTAAGGCTCTACTACCATGCTGTGCCAAATCCATGGCCATCCAACCCCCACTGATCCCAAGGTCAAGGTCAAATACTTAGTCTTGTTACAAAACTTAACATCAGAGAAATATATTATAACTTCTGTTTCCTTCATCTAAAATGCTTAATATTTCACACATGCATTCCTGTAAGGCTCTGTTACCATGCTATGCCAAATCCACGACCGTGCAACCCCCGCTGATCCCAAGGTCAAGGTCAAATATGTGGTTTCTTTACGAAACTTAACATCAGAGAAATATGTTATAGCTTCAATTTCTTTCATAAAAAAATCTTAATATTTCACACATGCATTCCTCTAAGGGTCTACTATCATTCTGTGGCAAATCCATGACCGTCCGACTTCCGCTGATCCCAAGGTCAAGGTTACGGGCCCAGACTTTGAAAAAATCTACATATTTTGGGGTACCTGGGCCCACGAGGGGGCTATTCCGTAAGCCTCGCTTACTGACAAATCTAGTTATTACACCCTTTGCACTGTTGTCTAGCAAATTGATTGACTTTCAGAGCTCCAGATAAGGTGCGTAATTTGACCAATTTGGGATGAAATTTTGTTATTTCTTCATCAAAAATGGCAAGTTGGGAGTCCTTTAGAATCGTCTCATTGAGACGATTCTAAAGCACTCCTAACTTGCCATTTTTGATGGAGAAATAAGAAATTTACCTCCAAATTACGCACCTTAACTGGAGCTCTGACTTTATATACTATACTATCTGTACTTTATCTTGCCATCACTGTTGCAGGGGTGCACTTTTTCACTGCAGTGTACCCTGTTTTGTCAACATTTCCTTATTGCATTTAGGTATTTGAAGCTACAAGTAATTTGGTTTATAAAACTGATCATGCTTTTTAACGTAATTCACATTATTAGGTTTTATTATGCTCCCTATGCGATAGCAAGGGTGGCATATTGCGTTGCAGTTGAGGTTCCGTTCGTCGGTCCGTCCGTACATTTACATCAAAAAGTTTGTGAAATATTCGGCCTAAAATTACTACCTCTATCATAATGTTTGCAAACGGTGTAGATCCAGATGAGCCGGCTCGTAACGAGCCGTCTCATCAGGATCTGCACCATTTGCGGATATTTCCTTATCATTGAAAACAATACCCCTTTCTGATAAATAGAATAATCTGATATCATGTCCATTCCAGTTCCTTAGGGTGATTGGGTTAATATTTCCTATGTTACTATAACATTACAGAGTCCATACAGCTGAACACGCCAGTCGTCAACATGACCCAGGGAGACAGATTTGGCTTCATCGACCCCGGCCAGAAACAGATCTTACAGGACATTCATGATGCCATTGCCGTGGCAACCGGCGACCTTGGACTGTTGCCAGGGGTTGCATTCCAGGCCAGGGTTGCTCAGCTCGCTAATCTGAATTCTGCGCATCAGACAGTAAGTGCAATGATCAAAAGTATGTGAATGTGGTAGTGTCACCCCTACTAGTGAAAGGATCAGTCAGTTTTGACTTATGAGACACACTACTGTGTGTTTCACGAAAGCTGCCCAAATGTTACGGCTATATAAACAATGCAAAAACAATATTTTTTTTGATAATATTAAATTAAAGGAAAATTTAAGAATGAGCCTTCTTTTTATTTGTGAAATTTGGTCAAATATTGATTTTATGACGAAAAATGTATTTCTCTATGGGACTTTAACATGGGGGGAAAAGATCAGAGGAGCTGTGGGAGGAGTCAAAAAACGAAAACTTTTGGATATTGACTCCGAAAATTCAGAAAACAAAAGTTAAATTTTGAAAATCAGTTGAGTATTTCTGAAAATCTAAAAAAAATTCCCCATGTATGTGAATGTGGTAGTGTCGCCCCTAGTGAAAGGACCAGTCAGTTTTGACTTATGAGACACACTAATCTATGGGGTACACCAGTAGCTGATTTCATCAACATTGCAAAGTATACTTTCCTAGCAAAGTATACTTTGAGGGAGAAGTTTTCAATTTAAGGATAAATTTATTAATTTTCATTACACTGAATTTATTACATTATCACAGCCATTTTGGCTGTGATAATGTAATAAATTCAGTATAATAATTCTGCATACTTTTAATCATCAAATCATTAATCATTATGGACTTGACGCCCTTCTTCTACTGACACCTTCATATATTTTCATCACGAAAACAGAAACAATTAGAAATTTGTCTACCTATGAAACCCTATCTCGCATAAAAAATGTTTTAATCAATCGTGCACAGATATTTGTGGTGGGTCCGCCGGGCTGTGGTAAGAGCGAGTGCATCAAGACGTTCGCGGTGGCAGAGAGGGAGCGAGGCAAGACGATCAGTGTACAGACTGTCTTCTCCAAGGCCGTAGAGTCGGAGGAGCTCATGGGATACGTGGACCCCAAATCCAAGTAAGTAGTTTATGCACTAGTCTGTAAGTTAAGGAAATTTTCAATGATCTATTCTAAAGCAGTCGTCCCCAGACTGTAATGTTTTAAAATCATGACAAATACTACAGCTCCATGTGAGACGACTTTACATTGGCTACAACCAACCGACCGACCGACCGACCGACCGACCGACCAACCAACCAACCAACTAATCAATCATTTCCCCCGACAGAGAGTGGAAGGATGGCCTGTTTGCGGCGCTACTGCGGAAGTTCTGCCTACAGCCGGCGAACACGAACTACAGCGTGAAGACGAAACCGATCATGCGGATCATGCAGCTGGATGGTGAGGCGGACCCCGCCCAGATGGACCTCCTCCAGACCGTGCTCATGAACTGTGGCAGCGTCGTCCTCGGCAACAACGAGAGGATTACCGTGCCTGATACGCTCCGCTTCATGTGGGAGGTACGGATAATAATAATAAGGGTGCCTTGTGCCAGGTTAGGATGATGAAACTGTGGTAGCATCGTACTCTGCAATAATGAGAGGGTAACCTGGGGGCCGTTTCACCAAAATACGTACGACTAAAATGTTCGTAAGTGCAAATTTAGGGTTATATGGAAATTTCAATTGATGGATTTATATTTATTGAGCATAGGCTGCATATGCAGCCTATGCTCAATAAATGTAGATCCAATCATTGTTTACAAGAAAACATTGTTAATGTGAAATTTACAGACTATTATAATTTTGCACTTACGAACATTTTAGTAGTACAAAGTTTCGTGAAACGGCACCCTGTTCCATGTCATCATTGACAGAATACACTGGTCAGAAATGTTGTACAATCTTTTAGCCGCTGGGCAGCCAAAATTCAATATCGTACCCAACATGGACGTGGGTTATGCCTGTCAAGTCGGGGCCTGTGATTATAAAACATTCTTGGCTCGTTCTCCAATTTTTCTTGAAATCAGACACTTTGCTTGGCTGAGACTGAGCACAGCCTAGGCCAATCAAACTTTCAGGTTTATTTATGAGAACAGAGTACATTCTAAGATGGTTCTATAGCACATTTCCAGGCTTACATTCGCGTTCTGTGGGTGGCTGGTGTGAGCATGCGATGGTTAATTTAACGATCGGGGTTCATTCTTATCAGAATTCCGAATGGAGACCTGGTTTGGCCCTCACATACGTCTTTGACATTTTGTATGTGACAGTTGAATCTGGTTATACCCCTTATGTGAGTATTACGATTATTCATAATCCTATTTTAGGGGCCAAGTGACTTTGGTGGGTATGGACCTGACATCAGGTCGGGTTATTCTAATTTCAGGGATGAATATATTTTTTCACGATGTAAATAATCCGTTCTGATTTTGGGATTTTCCCCCCAATGCAGCAGGTTAAAACGGGATTGAACCCGTTTGCCCGGCCTTACATGACCTTAGCTGTTGATAGGCCATTAAACACCAATAAACGAACAAACACATTCTCGTAACATCCATATCTTGAATAATTTATATATCTTTGCCCATCAGCTGGAAAGCCTCGCGAACATGAGCCCGTCATTACTGGCGAACGTGGGCGTCCTGGTAATGAACATGAACGACGTTGGCTGGCAGCTCATGCTGGTCCAGTGGCTGGAGAGACGGCCGGAGACGGACAAGGACCTGCTGACCAGCTTCTGTGATGTGTACATATACAAGACAATCAACTACCTACAGGAGTGCACGATGCCACACATGTTTAGTGACATGAAATCAAAGGCACCGCGATTCAGACGGATTATAAATCATACCGTGGAGAACATGGTGCAGACTTTCACAACGTTACTCGATGTATGTAACTTCTTTGTGGCTGTGATTGGAGAAATGCGGCTTATGGGTTTTGTGACCAGTGTAGATCCGGATCAGCCTGTGCATCCGCACAGGCTGATCAGGATCTGCACTGTTCACCATTCCATCAATCAATGCTTCTAACATACATACAAGCAATATATATTATTATCAGACTACAGGAGTGTGCTATTTGATCAGAAGCTACACTGGTCACAAATCCTATAAGCCCAATTTATCCTGTCATAGCCACAGTTGATACCTGATGCTCTAATTATAAAACTGTAGAATATCTTGCGGTATTATTTTTCCAATTCTTGGTTGCCATTAAGCACGCGGTTGTCATTTTGACAGTTGATTACGTTTGCTATTTATGGTATTATTTTTACCACATTCTGATTCTGATTAACTCGTTGCTTGTAGGCATTTGTTTCATGAAATGTGGCAAACTAGGACTGTCTGACACAAATGAACAGGCGCAATAAAATGGGTTGGGGGTTTGAGCTTAGAACACCTGACTTACAATCTGGGCCCAGTTGCTCAAAACCTCTGTTAGCTTAACAGACTGTTAAATCCTTAGCAATGCTAAGGATTTAACAGTCTGTTAAGCTAACAGAAGCTTTGAGCAACCAGGCCCTGTTAAGCTAACAGAAGCTTTGAGCAACCAGGCCCTGTTAAGCTAACAGAAGCTTTGAGCAACCGGGTCCTGGAGGATTGTGGGTTAAAATTCGCCTTAGGCATCAAAAAGTACTTTCATAGTGTTTTCATAGTCTTTCGGATGAGACTTGAAACCAAGGTCCCCTCTTTACATGACCTTAGCTGTGGCTAGGACGATAAACCCATTCACTTTGACTTTTATCCCAGGCGATGGTGAACCCGTACCCGGACCTGAGCGACCTTGAGTTTGAGCGATACTTCAACTTCGCCGTGATCTGGGCATTTGCTGGTACCCTGGAGACGCAGTGCAGGGAACCGTTCAACTTCTGGTGGCGGGAACAGTTCGAGCAGCACATCGACTACCCCGATGATGGAACCGTATGTTCTGTTAGGGCTACTGGCTGAGATCTGTAGCCGATTGCAGTAACATTGCAAAGTATACTTTTCTAGCAAAGTATACTTTGAGGGAGAAATTTTCAATTTTAGGAGAAATTTATTAATTTTTATTATACTGAATTTATTACATTATCACAGCCATTTTGGCTGTGATAATGTAATCAATTCAGTATAATAATTCTGCATACTTGTAATCATCAAATAATTTATATGCAGTCGTTAGTTCTATATGATTGCTCCCTCAAAGTATACTTTGCTAGAAAAGTATACTTTGCAATGTTGGTGAAATAGGCTACAGGGATATTTATTTACCCCAATCAAAAATTTGGGATATCCGTCTGTTGATATATCTGTCCAAGATGTACATTAATGTTTTCGGCTATGTACTATCTCTGTTTCTCAAGTTGGATTGGCTTGTAACTTCATATACAATGTACTTATTTGTCATTATCCATATTTTCATTCTTCAGCCCACTCCTGTGGCCCCTATGCTCAAGGTCAATTTTGTGTTAGAGTGTTTTATTTTAATTTGTGTGAAAGCTTTTGAGGGGTACATCCATCAGTGTTGCTGATTTATATTTTTACAAAGTTGCTTCTATTTCATGACTAGACCCATTCATTCTCCAGAATTTTCTTTTTCACAATTTTGTGTTAATTACGCACATACATTTCTGTGAAATTGTTAAACATAGAATAATCCTAGTCAATCAACCACTCACTAAACAATTTGCAGGTGTTTGACTACACGATCGACGGTGAAACCCACGAGTTCTGTAAGTGGTCGGACGTAATCCCGACATACAGTGGTACTCCCCACATCGGTATCCCGAGTGACGCGTTTGTCCACACGGTGCAGATCGAGCAGCTGATGACCATCCTGGGGCTGCTGAGCGACGCGGGCAAGGCTGTATTGTTGGTCGGGGAGAACGGCTGCGGCAAGACGGCCCTCGTCAACGAGCGGATCCGCACGGTCTGTTCCGGGGAGGTGGCCGAGGTGCTGTCCCTGTCCATACAGGCCAACAGGTGAGATGGAATCTGCAAAGTCTTTCTTTACATATCAATAAGTAGTTTACACATATATAACAATGAATTACAGCACAGTTGATGGCACCATCGCAATATACCCACTTTTCTCAAATTCTAAGTCGAAAAGGACGAGATAATCCATGACCGGGGGTCAAATAAAAAATCTAAATTCACTTTGCGTATCTATACACCATAAGGAAGACACACACCATTTTTCAAGTCGCTAGCTAATACAGTTAAAAAGTTTTACTTCTTACAAGGCAAAATTGGGAAATTCTAAGTAAAAAAGGGGGAGATAATCCATGACCGAATCAAAAATAAAAATTCACTTTGCGCATCTACACACCATAAGGAAGGCACACACCATGTTTCAAGTCCCTACCTATTACGGTTAAAAGTTTTACTTTTTGTAAGAAAGTTGACGATAATAATATACCCATTTTTTTTTCTTCAAAAAGTGGGTATAATTACATCACTCTCGCGTTTTCCGTTTATGGAGAACTATCATATCATGTTGCCTTGTCAATACAGGCCAACAGGTCAGCTGAAATCTACAATGGCTATTGCATAAAATTGGCGATCACAGTGTATTAACAATTTCAATATTACATACATCTATAGTAGTGTTTGCAAACAGTGTAGATCCAGATGAGCCGACTCGTGACAAGCCTTCTCGTCAGGATCTGTACTGTTTGCAAGTAACTTTCATATTTTTTAGAAGAAAGAATACAACCCCTTTTAATGAATGGACAAGACAGAAAACATGTTGCGTGAGGAGTACAGTAAACTTGTTTTTAATTTTAATGAATATATTAAATGTTACATACCTTATATATATCTCCACAATCCTTACTTCAAACTTTCAATAATTCAAGCACAAAAATATTTACACAATTCCCTAACATTTGATTGGCCCGTAGCAAGTCTCTGTCCAAAATTTATATCCCAGTAAACTCCCATGCCAAACTACTTTCCGTAACTGTGAGACGCAGTTAAAATAATTCTTAAGAAAACGGAAAATAAACACATTTTCTTGATGAATTTATTTCAAATGCTGGAATTATAAGGAATGAATGGCCTTTTTGTTGAATTTATCGGGGATATAAACTTGGAAAAGTCGCGGGAATACTGGACGAGGCCTTCCGGCCTTCGTCCAGTATTCCCGCGACTTTTCCAAGTTTATACCCCGATAAATTCCACAAAAAGGCCATTCATTCCTATAATAACCAATAGGATAAAAATAAACAATTGCCGATAAAAAATTACAATTTTCGGGAAAAAAAAGAAGAAAACAAATATTTTTTTTCGAAAATTGTAATTTTTTATGCCAATTGTTTATTTTTATCGCCAATTGCGAAAGTGATTTTTCCAAGTTTATACCCCGATAAATTCCACAAAAAGAAAGGCCATTCATTCCTATAATATTTCTTCCATTGATCCGTTCACTTTTATATCTCCATTCGCCAGGTTCACAAATGCGCGGCTGCTGTACGACCGGTTAGACGAGAGACTGGAGTGGAAACATGGCCGCACCTATGTTCCCAAGGGCAACAAGCGGCTCCTCTGTTTTGTTGACGACATCAACCTCTCGCAGGTAATGGTCTGCTGAAGCCGAGTTTGTTCTTGTCACTATGTGCGACTATGTGCCACTATGGATAAGGAACATATTGGGTTTACAACTAGTGCACCCTCAGCTCAGTCTGCAAAGTCTAAACATGTAATGCACTGAAGTTTAGTTTGTGTGGTGATGTGTAAATTTCAGAATTTTGAAATCTGTTTCACAATAGGTATTACCATTAATCAGATATCGAGATTTACACTTGCCTAATACATTCTAACTGATAGCAAATTGTCACATCTGCATTTCTACAATTACAAAATGATCTAGAAGCTAAAATAAGCCATTTACTTCACTAATCATTGTTGCCACATGATCTGGAATGATGAATGTGAAGAAAAAAATTATATTTTTTTCCAATATTTTGTTTTTCAATTTTGCTATATTTTTCTTCTTCAAAAGGCTCTAAGCAGTTTACAGCACTAATTGTTGTTGCTACATGATCTTGAATGATGAATCTGAATGATTTTGTTTGTCAAAAACTAGGTCGACAAGTGGGGTCACCAGACGGCTGTGGAGTTGATCCGGGAGCACATCGATGACGGGGGATTCTACAACGAAGACAGCCACGCCTGGCGGTACGTGAAGAACGTCACGTATGTGAGCACCATGAACACCAACACGACGGCCAACGTGCCCAAGATGAACCACCGACTGCTGCGACACTTCGCCATGTTTGCTGTACCTTATCCAACGTAAGTGGAAACATTCAGTTGTATTCCAACCAAGGACAGGCTGATTGCCTAGTGGTGAAGTTCTGTTGCCGATTTCACCAAAATTGCAAAGTATACTTATCTAGCTAAGTACACTTTACGGGAGTATTCATTTATTTTTCCCAAAATGCTTTATTTCATATAAAACTAACGACTTCATATATCTGATGATTAAAAGTATGCAAAATTATTATACTGAATTTATTACATTATCACAGCCAAAATGGCTGTGATTAAAAGTATGCAAAATTATTATACTGAATTTATTACATTATCACAGCCAAAATGGCTGTGATAATGTAATAAATTCAGTATAATAAAAATAATAAATTTATCCTTAAATTGAAAATTTCTCCCTCAAAGTGTACTTTATTAGCAAGATAAGTATACTTTGCAATGTTGGTGAAATAGGTTACAGGGCTTCAATACCCGAGTAGATTCAGTCTTTGGTCTTAGCCTGAAATAATACATTTATTATTGTTCCATGCCACTGCTGCTTTGTAAAAAGTCCTGCCTCAAATATGATATCAGTTGCTGCTGGTATGTTAAACCTTTTCACTGTTAATTGAATTTAAACATTGGCCATTTCATTTTGTCAGCAAAGATACGCCTGTGACTGGATAAATATGTGCTTATGGAATTTGTGTCCAGTCCAGTTCCTGATCTGATTGCACAATCTTGATGTATGATAAGGATCTGTACTGTTTGTTACGAGCCTCATGGATGTTTCAGTGACGGACTGATGAACAGTACAGTCCCCTGCGAATGTGAAGGCTGGCCTGGGTCTACAGTGGTCACACATGTCATAAAGGACATTTCTCGAGTCACAAACACATATAAAATTATATAATACCAAACTTCATACAATAATACAAAGATGGGATCCTTACATTAACGTCAGGCCCGTACGCAGAGGGGGTGCTACCCCCCCCCACACCCCCACCCCCCCCCCCCCTAACCATTTAAATACCACCGGTCTGTATAGCGGTATTGACAAAAAGTGTAGATCCAGATGAGCCGGCTCGTGACGAGCCGTCTCATCTGGATCTGCACTTTTTGCAAGTATTTTTCATAATTTTGAGAACAAAAACACCCCATGTGAAAATCATTTGTGATGATTGGATTGGGTTGCAAAATTAACATATCAAAATCCATTCCAGTTACTTAGGGATGAAATGGTTAATCTGCCGAGGTCTATCCGTGGATGTGCAAAAAAAGTGTTTAGCCCTCGATAACGCACCCCCCTAAATTAATTTCTGCGTACGGGCCTGAAGGTCATTCACCAAATCTGCCATTTTCCACCGACATGAACCAGTTGGTAAGCGTGAACAAATCCACAAACGATTTGTAAAAAATGGTTGTTAGTGGCCCCAGTTAGACAGTATATTTATTATGCAGGAATGTGGACCTGCAGACGATCTTCACGACGTTGACCCACACCCACTTCATCACCCCGGAGACGGCGGCTGGGGCGGGCGGGGTTCACCACAGTCAGTACGACGAGAAGGTGAGTACACTCTGAAACTCATTGGCATCACAGACGTTAATGGTAATGTCGTCCAAAACTGGACATAAAATATTTATGTCAAATTCAATCAAACATGTTCTCCTAGACTGCTTATGATATAAGTGATATAAATAAAATGATAGATTCCATGATGATATCAATAAATATTTCATGAAGCGCAGCTAACGTGCTTCTTCATGGAATAGTACAGAGAAATGCACAAACCGCCCAAGGTCAAGGTCACTGAGGACTTGATTTATTTTTTAGTAAGGTTGCCAGCGAGGGGATTAGCTTCGTTTAACGATGCCAGTTCTTGTTTCACATATCAGCAACAACAGTTGCTACAGCAGATGGAGGAAAACATGAAGAGATCACACGGCCACTTGTGCTTCGTGGAATATTTGTCATGTGACTGTGCATTTTCATCACCCAATGCACATCCAAAAATTAATTTCCTTATTATTTCACATTTTCAGCAATGACGTTTCTGCAACAGATGACACTGAATTTATTACACTATCACAGCCATTATGGCTGTGATACATGTAATGTAATAAATTCAGTATAATAATTCTGCATACTTTTAATCATCAAATATATGCAGTGGTTAGTTCTATTTGAAATAATGCATTTCAGGAAAATAAATGATTACTCCCTCAAAGTATACTTTGCTAGAAAAGTATACTTTGCAATGTTGGTGAAATATTCCATGAAGCGCAATTGCTCTAAATGGAATTTGCCAAGTGACCATGCGTATTCATACGTCAAAACACAATGAAGAGCAAAAAAAAACAACACAAAGTTTAATTTCATAATGATTTCACATTTCAGCAACAACAATTACAACTGATGGAGGAAACGTAAAGAGAAATAATTCCAGCACAAAAGTATTTACACAATTCCCTAACATTTGATTGGCCCGTAGCAAGTCTCTGTCCAAAATTTATATCCCAGTAAACTCCCACGCCAAACTACTTTCCGTAACCGTGAGGCGCAGTTAAAATAATTCTTAAGAAAACGGAAAATAAACACATTTTCTTGATGAATTTATTTCAAATGCTGGAATTATAAGGAATGAATGGCCTTTTTGTTGAATTTATCGGGGATATAAACTTGGAAAAGTCGCGGGAATACTGGACGAAGGCCGGAAGGCCTCGTCCAGTATTCCCGCGACTTTTCCAAGTTTATACCCCGATAAATTCCACAAAAAGGCCATTCATTCCTATAATGAACGATGAACACACACGGTTACATGGCTAATATTCCATGTGGCATGTTTTCCATGCAACTGTTAATACTCATCATACACCCAACGAACAGTAAAAACTACAATTATTATTACATTTTCAGCAACAACAGTTGCTCCAGCAGATGGAGGAGAACATGAAGCGGCTGTTGTCCATGGTTGTCCAGGTAACCATTGAGCTCCAGGAGAGACTGGCCAACATGTTCCTGCCCACAGCACAGAGGTGCCACTATATCTTCACTCTGAAGGACCTCTCCTGTATATTCAAGTAAGTCGCGGTGTGATTTATTAAAACTTATGCGATTCAATTGTTCGTGGAATTGGTTTTCATTTTATTTGTTCAGGAAGTATCCATTGTAATTTACAGCCATCAAATCTAAGTTAAAAGTTGAGAGCCCAAATCTATGTGGTGTTGCTGGTAAAGGAATGTTAAACAAACACTTAAATGTACTTGCCCACTCAGTAGGTTATAATATAGAGAGACAGATAGTTTTTTATATTCTGTAGATATGACATCTTCTGACAAAATAAACATTCATTCACCTGTACCCCACATATTGATTGGCATTATTATACATTTTATTATATCAGACGTAAATTTCCAGACTGATATTGGGGCAATAACCGTGTTTCCTTAAAATGTTAACGGACATTACGATTTATTCTCTGTATTTATTTTTTGGTGTGCAATGATCATACTATATAATCTGTTGACAATATTATTTTTTCAGGTGACACATTTAATTAGTATAAATAATGAAAAAAATATCTTGCCTCATTTGCATATGACAATAGCCTGATACCACCGCAAGTCACTATAAGATAACTAAATTAAATAAATGATTATATCTGTATAGCGGGCACTCGTAATTTTTAGAACTGGTGCAATAGTTACACAATTATATATTTATTTAATTCCTATAAAGAGCATAGCTCTCTCACACACAACCTATTAAAAGGCCTCAAATGCCGAAGTGTCACCGTAGGCCAGCTATTGAAACAAACGTGTCATTTCAGGAATATGTGCCTATCGATGCAACCGAGCGCCACCAAGAAGAACTTGCTGTTGCTATGGCAACACGAGTGTCACTGGGTGTACGGACACCGGATGGTGAACGAGGTTGACTTCAAGCGATTCCGCCAGGCATTTATTGTTGCCGTCAAGAAGGAATTTGCAGATGATGAGCTGGTACGAAAAACTTAGTTACTAGCATATTTATTAGTGGCCCTCTCTCAAACAGTAACCATCCCCCCCTCGCCCCCTCCTGCAATATATGTTATGTACCCTGAACCTTTTTGGGGGTGAATATAGTAGACACAATGTCCATCTGTTCATCTGTTCGTCTCTGTGTATGTCCGAGATTTGCATTAAAGTTTCGGCTACCTATTATCTCAATTACCGTAAGTCGGATTGACTTCATATGATTATTTGTCATCATCCATATTTTCATTCTATAGAAGTATGTTATTTTCACATGGGAAAGTAATTTCAAACATAAACAAATGCCATGCATTGTGCCATAATAATGCACTGACAACTATGCATAGCCATAGAATAAATATGGTAAGCTGACGTCACTTGTGTAGTGTAAAATACTAACCGTGTAATTCAGATATTCGAGCATTCTGTAATTATAGTATTTTGGTGTTTTCCAATCACTAACGCACATTATCAGAAACTAGCCATCTAGTCTGGGTCTGCAAGTTTCTCATTATTTTTAATACGTTTATAAATGGACTAGTCCAAACTTATCATGGAACAATCAATATTATATGTGACAATATTTGACAAAATGGGTCATATGATCTTTGCAAGCAGTGTAGACCTAGATAGTTTGCACTGTTTGCAATTCAGTCAGTGTAATGCCTAATATATTGTCCACAAACCGTATAAAGCTACAGGAATGTTCTAGAGCACTACAGACAATTGTTGTAAGCCATATTTATCCAGTCACTAGCCCATATATTTAACCCTTACACCGCTATCTTAATTGTTTGTCGTCTGCTGTTTATTTTCCATTTTCCATTTTTATCATCAAAAACATGCTTTGACAGCACTTTTTGATAATTTAAAACATGCTTTGACAGCACTTTTTAATAATTTAAAACATGCTTTGACAGCACTTTAGAATCATTTCCTTTGGAAATGATTCTGAAGTGCTGTCAAACCATGTTTTTATTGAGAAATAAGGCAAGATATAGAAATAGCAGACGACAATTGTTTTGTGTAGTGATCTAAGGGTTAATGAAGAATTGTACAATTTTTTTCGAATGATTCTTCAGTAAAACAATAAGATATATTTGATTACTTGGCAGTAGTATAAAAAGCAGCCATTGCTATATTTTCTGTGCAAATGTAATAAAATATTACGTCACAGATTACGACTCGCTTATCACGCGATCCCACCTCCTGACTAGACCCTATTTTCTGCACATGTGCCAGGTGCAGACGATGATCAAGACGCGACAGCCCCAGTTCAGTAACATGATAGAGCAGGACAGCGGCATCGTTACCGCGGGGATGATCGACACGCGCCACAGCACCAAGGTCTCCGAGGAGGACGCAAAGACCGACCTCTACAAGCCGTTCTACAACCTCACAGAGGTCAAGGACATGATGGCCAAGGGGGTCGAGGAGTTCAACAAGATTCACCCCCGGATAAAGCTCTCGCTCTACAAGGTAATAGTGGACAACATTGGTGTTTTTGCTCATCATGAAAAGCAAAACAACAATGCAATTTGTGTCTAGGACATTATGGCTATCAAGGTGCATGATCACGTGGTTACAACAACAACAACGTCGCCCACTCCAAAGTAAGTATTATTTGATGTTTTCCTTAATATGCAACGGATTTTGATGAAATATGGCGCAGCAAACGCGTCTTCATGAGCTGCATTTGGTGGTCTATGGAGTTTGGCACAGACTTATGTCATTTTTGCGAAGAATCGATTTCCGTGTCGGAGACACAGAAATCGATTCTTCGCAAAAACGACAGAAGTTTGGGCGAAAATAAAGAGACCACCAAATGCAGCTTTACAAGACGCGTTTGATGCGCCATATTACATCAAAATCCGTTACGTAATAAGCACACTATAAAAGAATACGTACTTTGAATCGGTACTTGTTGTTGTTGTTAGTACCACGTGATCATACACCTTGGCCATGGGCATTGAGGAGTTCAACAAGATTCACCCCCAGATCAAATTCTCACTCTACAAGGTGAGATGATGGGGTACAACTTGAAAAAAAAATGCGTTGCCATGTCATCAAGATCTACAATATTTTTCAGATTATTTAAATCATTAAAACATTAACATGGACCAGTCTATAGCATTTATTTAGGAGGGACAGGGTTAATTCATGACACATTTCAGGGATATCATCAGATCATAGTGGAGCAAGTATGCTATTTTATCATTTTGTTTGCAAGTGTGCCACCTTATCAGGAACCAGTGTTCACCATTCAGTCACAGACAGCCATGTTTTCCCTATCGCAGATCGTGGTTGAGCAAGTGTGCCGTCTGTCCCGTACGTTCGCATCGCCCCACGAGAACGCCCACTGTGTACTGGTGGCGGACGGTGGGCCAGGCCACTGTACCATCATTGTGAAGCTGGCTGCCCACCTGTGTGGCTACACGGTGTACCAGATCAACCCGAGCCCCCTCGGCTCCGCCACCGACTACAAGATGGAGCAGTTCAAGGCTGACCTTGTACAAGGCTACACCAGGGCCGGAGCTAAGGTCGGTGCTTAACCCTTAGAAGGCGGGAACCGAAAACTGTCGTCTGCTGTTGTTTCTTATTTTCTCCAAATAACAACATGGTTTTGCAGCATTTTAGAATCATTTCCATTGGAAATGATTCTAAAGTGCTGTCAAAACATGTTTTTGATAAGAAAAATGGAAAATAAAAAATAAACAGCAGACGACCAATTTTAATTCAGCACTGCAAGGGTTAAACCTTTCAACACTACAGCAGGGGTGTGAATTTCCTCTTTTAAGATGATTTCCTGTTTTTTAATCAAATTTTACACAATAAAATGTGCTGGATGTTTGACACTGCCCAAAAATCATACTTTTGTGGAGGGAATGAATAATGGGTTTCCAGTTTTGTGTTGCATTTTTATGCTCACCATGTGATAGCAAGGGGGTTGGGGGGGGGGGGGGGGGTGGCATATTGCGTTGCTCTTGAGGTTCCATACGTCCATCTGTGTACATTTACGTTCAAAAGTTGAAAAATTTGTGTGAGTTTCTGCAGTTAGAGTCCAGTATGGCACGGGGGCATATCCATGTTGTACAAACATAATGTCTAATTTACTATTTTCCTCTTTTCTGACAATGTGCTGATCACTCCCCTGTTTGCAAACAGTGTAGTGTAACGAGCCGTCTGTCTGAAAACACCAGTAGCCTATTTCACCAAAATTGCAATGTACCGGTATACTTATCTAGCAAAGTATAATTTGAGGGAAAAATTTTCAATTTTTTATTATACTGAATTTATTACATTATCACAGCCATTTTGGCTGTGATAATGTAATACATTCAGTATAATAATTCTGCATACTTTTAATCATCAAATGTATGCAATCAATAGTTCTATATGAAATAATGCATTTTGGGTGAAATAAATGATTACTTCCTCAAAGTATACTTTGCTAGATAAGTATACTTTGCAATTTTGATGAAATTGGCTACAAGGCTGGTGCTAAGCTCGGTGCTTAACTTACTATGATGTTAAGACATTGACGTCTCATTAGAACCATCAATGACCCAGTAAAATTGCTGCTATTGTTAGAATGTGTTCCCGTTTGGTAAGAGGGAGAATCGTTGGAGATCTTCAACTAGATATAGATATCGTCCATTGCATCTGCTCCTTAAAAGGTGGTGAATATCGCCATGCTCTCTGCTCTTTGGCATATGAAGTCATGTGATAAACAGAATTTCATATTCATTATGCCACCGGGTTTCGAAGAAACGGGTGGCATATAGTGTTTGGACCGTCCGTCTGTCTGTCTGTCTGGGCACACATTAGGGTACTTATGTGGCTAGCCCCACAGGGTTATGGACTTGTTAAAGGATAGGGTTGGTTACAATTAGCCACCTAAGATATCGTTTTATGTGGCTAAAAGTGGTTTTATGTGGCTAATATTTAACATGCGATAAGCCACATAGTTACCTGAAAGTAAGAACGTCCGTCTGTCTGTCCATCTGTCACACTTTTCGGTTAACCACTTTGTCACAGTTTCTCAAATATGCTGCAGGTGGCATCCGCGTTCGACAGACGCATTTCTTGTTCCAATTTGAGATGATATTTATGAAACTTGAAACCGAAATATTGCTTATAAATTGTGCCGGAGTTGTTTCTTAAATCACATATCAAATGGGCTTGACACTAACTTTTTAGCCAGGGATTCCGCAGCATGGACATATAGAGTTTTACATTATATTGAATGGGATTTACTTGAAACTTCAGGTATTTCTCCTACAAAACTGGGCTCCTTGGGATTTTTCAACCCCTGTCAAATGGAAACTTGTTGAGATCTTCTGTTCCTCCAGTGACAGTCACAAATTTCATCTATACCAGGAACCTATTTTATCAACATTGCAAAGTATACTTTAGTAGCAAAGTATACTTTGAGGGAGAAATTTTCAATTTTATGATAAATTTATTAATTTTTATTATACGGAATTTATTACATTATCACAGCCAATTTGGCTGTGATAATGTAATAAATTCAGTATAATAATTCTGCATACTTTTAATCATGAAATATGCATTTGTTAGTTATATATGAAATAATGCATTTCAGGAAAAATAAATGATTTCTCCCTCAAAGTATACTTTGCTAGTAAAGTATACTTTGCAATGTTGGTGAAATAGGCTACTGGGGGAGAAGGTGTTGCTGCTGCTACATGAAGAGGAGCTGCTGCAGGAGGACTTCCTCGTGTTCCTGATTGAGTTCATCATCGGGGGGGTGGGGGGGGGGGGGATCTATATTGCTTGATAAAAGCATGACAAACAGTGCAGATCCTGATCAGACTGTGCAGATGCACAGGCTGATCTGGATCTACACTGGTCGCAAAACCCATAAGCCCTATTTCTCCAGTCACAGCCACATTTAAACTCTTCATTTTCAGTTGTCCATACCAGGGAGAGAAGGTGTTGCTGCTGCTACATGGACTGACCCATGTGATATTGTAGGGAGAGACGGTTCTACTACATTTAACCCTTTCCCTGTTTTGCGATATTTCAACTCATCCAAATCCAAAACATCTGAATAAAAGAATCAAATACTGGGTCAAATGATGGTTAAATTATCTGATAGAGTAGAAAACATTGTGGGAAAAGGAGAAATTGCTTGTTACAAGCAATTTCTCCTTTTCCCACAATGTTTTCAAAAGACATCTTCTGCAGAGGCGTGAAAAGTCGTCTCTATCAGGGAAAGGGTTAAGCTATTATTTATCCATTCCAGGGAGAGAAGGTGTTGTTACTGCTACACGAGGAGGAGCTGCTGGAGGAGGACTTCCTTGTGTTCCTGATTGAATTCATCATCGGGGGCTCGATCTCGCACCTGTTCCAATACGAGGAACAGACCACGATCATCAACTCGATCCGCACCGAGGTCACGCAGGCCGGCCTCACCTACACCCGTGACGTCGCATGGAACTTCTTCCTCAAGTAAGGCCACAGTACTGGCCTGATATATTCTGATATTGTGTAATCTAAATAGAGCACAACAGGCTAGCAGCTTTTGACCACAATACGACACTAGATTATATGAGACTAGCTATGTAAATTTTGTAAAGAATTCTGCATAGCTCTGAACATTTTGTCAATTTTCGATGGTATTTATCATAATTTTGTGAATATTTTTGTGAGATATCGCACCTCTTCTTAGGTACAAAACCACATGGCTTGTCATATTTGCAGGCCGCCGGCTAATTTTCCTTAAAACATTTGCAACAATTAGAGATCTTGGTCCTCTTGCACAGTCGTTCAGTCTGACAAGAATCTACCCGATATAGTGATGACAGTACATCTACTTCAATCACTGAATGTCCTGATCAGATTTAAGATAAATTTGTCAAAATAATCAATTTATAATTAGTATGAAATTTGAATTATTACACAACATTTTGACTTTCAGGACTGTTCGGAACAATTTCCGTTTATGCCTGATTGTTGGAGATGGAGGCAAGACGTTCCAGAGACGTTGCCGGGAGTATCCAACATTCACCAAGAACGTGAACTTCATCTGGTTTGCCCACTGGTCCAAGTCTCAGCTGGTGGAGCATGCCCTATACCACCTGAAAAGTAAGTTTTGTCTATAAATTATTTTTTTGTTACCTTATTTATTTACTTATTCATATTCCAGTTTTTGTCGCGCCTGCTTTACGACTACACTGCAGCTCCATTATAACGCGATCGCGTATAGCGCGATCTCCATTATAACGCGGGTCTCTCGTGGATCCCAAAAAAATACTTAAAAAATAGAGAAGAAAAAGGAAAACAAAGAAAAAAAATCGTCGGACGTCGTAGTCATCGTGTAATTAGTTGATTCGTGATTTCTGTAAGTTTCAAATTCAAATGTCGTTGTTTGAATAAAATAATTATTATTAGTATGTTAGCAAATGTAATACCTTTAATCAGGTAATCATGTTAATAGGCATACAGTGCGACCCACCCGATTGCCCGGAAGTCCGGCGACATACGACCTTCCGTGTTGCTTATCCGAACCGTGCAATATCCGTGCCAGGGGATATGAATTCCAAATCCAGATGCGATTACACCCGACACATATTACACAGATGAGATTTGTGTGAAGCTTTGTGCAAAAAATCGATACACCCAGCTGTGTGTACAGGTGTTTATTGTATGACATCATTCAGCACGAGGCTGTAAACTGTGTGACCTTTAGGCTATGTTTTGAAATGTTACTGATTGGTCAACACGCCTTTTGATGTGGCACAGACGTCGCGAATGTGCGACTTTCATCATCGCATCACGGGGCAATCATGCAGTAACCCATTTCATGCTGAGGATATGCTTATGTTTGCGGACAAATATTTTCCTTCTGTGCACTCAAAAGTATATGCCGCGACCACCATTGAATCCGTCTCATCGAGACGGTTCAAATGAGTGGTCACAACGTATACTTTCATTGAGAAATAACAAAAATAATTTTTTTAATCATTTCATACTCGTAAATGTGTATTCCGAAAGGAATGGATTAAAAAAAAACACACTGGATTATACGCAGATCTGTCGCCATATTTCGCCGATATTGATTTCGAAAATATTTTCCGTAAATGGTGTTGAAAAGTCGGCACAAAATTCAGAGTTCATGCGGAATTGTCGGTGGGATTATGCACGTATCAACAGCTAATCGTCCGCATGAATAGGCAGGACACGTGACCATTATTTATTATCAATTAATCCTTTTAAGCGCCTATTGATCGCGAGCAGTATACATTGTAATAAGCGTCTGTCTATCGCGAGCACTATACAACGTAACAAGCATGATTTTATAAATAACTTGTATGTTTAATACATTAATACAAGTTTGTATGTCATTATTAATAATTACTTTAACTTCTGTTCAAATGACATGATTTTATATGGGTCCGTTGCTAATGGAATTCCCGCAATAGTTGATAACCGAAATGCGGATGATACCAGTACCCGTGCATGTCCCGAAATTTTATAGCCTGATCGGATTCGATCGCGATTTGAAATCTTGGGCCCTGACCATCGCGTTATAATGGAGCTGCAGTGTATAGTCGCCCCATGCTATAACTTTAATATCACTTTACGGATTGCTTCAATATTTGGACACTTGATACATATATGCATTTATAGGAACATATTCATGCCGCCAATTCACATGACCTTGACCTTTTTTACCTTCAAATTTTGGCTGAAACACTTAACCATTTTTTGCGTCAAAAACTTTGTACAAGCTTCGTCACCATGCTATAATTTAAATATTACTTTACAGATTGCTTCAATATTTGGACACTTGATACATGTAAGCATTAGGAACACACTCATGCTGCTAATTCACATGACCTTCACCTTTTTTACCTTAAAATATTTGCTGAAACACTTAACCATTTTTTTGTGGTAAAAAGTTTGTACAAGTTTCTTCATCATCGTATAACATTAATATTACTTGATGGATTGCTGCAATATTTGGAAACTTATACATGTAAGCATTTGGAACACACTCATTCCGCCATTAACAAGATCTTGTCCTTTTTGACCATCACATGGTTGTGGAAACACTGGCCATTATTTTATGTCAAAAAGTTTCTTTAACCTTTGACCTTTTTCATATTTTAAGCATGCACTTCTCTGAAGTTTTATATGATGCTTACTGTAGCACATGCCCATGATCATGTTACAGTCAAATGCCTCGGCACGTGCGACATTGCTTCCGTGGCGGAATTCATGTTCTTAATCCTTGTATTCATTATGCTGTCTCAAACCGAAGTCCTAGGCAAACAACTTTGAATTAGGCATTAACGTTTCTACTAAATACAGGTTTCCATATATAGGCTGCCGACTGAGAAAGGGCACCTTACTATCATTTCAACAATTAGAAATATTGATACTTTTATACTTCCACACAGTTTGGTTAGAATTAATATTTTTTCTAATTATTCCCCCGCCACCGAATGGTGAGGGTGCATGTAGTGTTACCGGCGTCCGTACGAACGTCCGTCCCGAAACCTTAATGCTCGGGTAAATGGCTTAGAATTCCTGTTTCCTTGCTCGAATCTGCTTCACATTTCACACACACACTGCTCCAATGGTCCTCTACCGCCCTGTGACAAATCCACATTCGTCCCGCCCCCGCTAAGCCCAAGGTCAAGGTCACATACTTGGTGCGTTTGAAACCTTAACGCTCGGGTAAATGTCTTCTAATTTCTGTTTCCTTGCATGGATCTGCTTGATATATCACACATCCATTGCTCTGATGGTCTGTGTTCACATTGTGACAAATACAAGCTTCTCTCGCCCTCTGTGTTTTCAAATGTGCCTGATTTTCTTTGGCTGCCCGAAAGGCCATATTTCTAGTGGTAGTTAGCCTTCTTGAGCAACAAGATGACGAACAGTGTCGGCCATGATCAGACTGCGCAGATGCTCAGGCTGATCTTGGGCTACACTGGTTGCAAATGTCGAAAGGCTCATTTTCTCAACATGATTTTTCTCATCAGATGTGGAGTGGATGAACGACATTCTGCGTGAGAATGTCGCCCACATGTTAGCGTCGATGCACCTCGTGCTGAGACAACAAGACGGTCAAGAGCGCGACTCTGGCGAATACCAGCACATCACCAACACTACTTACGAGAAGTTCGTCGAAAGGTAAGCTGGCAGTAGGTTGAAATGGGAGGCCGTTTCACTAAACTTTGTATGATAAAAAAGTTTGTAAGAAGATTTTTATTAATTTGCTTCTCACATTAACGTGGCTAACTAATGCTACCATTTTCCGCCTACATCATCTGTCATTGTAAATGCTATTGTTAATTCCAATTTTGCACATACGAACTTCTTAGTACAATATTTAGTGAAACGGGCCCCAGTTCTTTACCGCTGCTTTATCCTTAACCCTTTCAACACCAAGTAACTTAATAGGATGTTCCATACCAATGTTTCACGCTATTTCATTAATTTTGTTCATTCAAATTATCCCATTCTTCTAAAAGGGTAATCTGTACGACGTTTAAAATTATTAACAAACAGTGGAGATCCTGATGAGACGGCTCGTTACGAGCCGGCTCATCTGGATCTGCACTGTTTGCAAACATTGTCTCTATAGAGGTCTGTGGTGTGTGGTTAATGACACGCACTTGTTTATGTTGTGTCATTACACCGACGTAAACGGTAACATAATGTGCAATACAATGTTAGAGAAAGTTGTTGTGACCCGATTGTGCAACTATTTGCTATCAGCCGGTGTGTACTCGATCAGTGCATATAGAGTTACCTGATACAACGTTTATTGTCTCCAGGTTTATATCGATCACAAGCCTGCGACACGACTGTATACAGAAGGATCATGAGGCAGTGAGCACGTCGTTACAACAGATCCGACGCGAGAACGAGATTGCCGTGAAACTCCGCAATAATCTCGAACACGAAGATGTCGTCCTGAAGGAGAGAAAGGCGGTCAGTGTTAACGGCAGTTGGATAATATTTGGTCTTTGTTAAGATCACAGTAATCACTTCCTCCATGGTGGTTGGTTGGTCGGGCGAACGGGACGGCGTAAATTGCCCATTATCAAAGTAGTAAGATTATTACTAATCCTACTGCTTTTGGGAGGGGGCCAGTGATTCTGGTGTGGCGAGGACTTGGCATCAGATCAGGATTATTCTGATTTCATGGCTGAATATATAGTTTTTGTCGAGCCCGCTTGCGGAAAGCGAGACATAGTGATCACAATGACGTCTGTGCGTCTGTCTGTGCGTCCGTTTGTGCATCCGTCCGAAATCTGCATTAAAGTTTTTGAATACCTTATATCTCTGCAGTCACATTGATTTGAAACTTCAAATGCGTATTAGTCATCATCCATTTATTCATTCTGTGTCCCACTCATGCGGCCCCTGTGCCCCAAGGTCAAATGACTTAGAAGTTTGGGTCCAAATTTGCGTTAAAGTTCTCAGATACCTACTATCTCTGTAACCGTAAGTCAGAATTGCTTGAAACTTTGTATGCTTATTGGTCATCATCCATATATTCATTATGTATCCCACTCATGCGGCTCCTTTGCCCCAAGGTCAAGGTCAAAGTTTGCGTTAAAGTTTTTGTTCAAATTTGCGTTAAACTTTTCACATGCCTACTATCTCTGAAACCGTAAGTCACATTTGCTTGAAACATTGTATGCTTATCGGTCATCATTCATATATTCATTCTGTGTCCCACTCATGTGGCTTTTGTGCCCCAAGGTCAAGGTCAAATGACTTCGAAGTTAGCGTAAAAGTTTTTATCAAAATTTGTGTTAAACTTTTCACATACCTACTATCTCTGTAACCATAAGTCAGATGTACTTGAAACTTTGTGTACTTATTGGCCATCATCCATAAATTCATTATGTGTCCCACTCATGCGGCCCCTGTGCCCCAAGGTCAAGGTCAAATGACTTAGAAGTTTGCATTATTATAAAATCTGCATTAAAGTTTTTACATACCTTATATCTCCACAATCGTTACTCTGATTTACTTCAAACTTCCCATAATTTTCATCATCCATATTTTAATTCTATAGCCAACCTATGTGGCCCGTATGCCCAAGGTCAAAGTCAAATGACTTTCAAATTTTACATACCTTATATCTCCACAACCCTTAATTCAAATTGCCTCGGCGGGCTCAACATGCGGGCCGCGGCCATCTGGTTTTATTGTAAATATTCAGTTCTGACTTTTTAATTTTCCTGCCATTTGTACATGTACTTGAACATTTATACAGGTTATATGGGATTAAGTACTAAACCCATTGACCCGACCTTAAATGACCTTAGCTGTTGATATGCCGTTAAACCCCAACAAACAAACAAACTTCCTCCATGGCTCATAACCACTGTCGTATATGTGGCTGTGACTGGAGAAATGGCTTGTGGGATTTGTGACCAGTATAGTTCCTGATCAAATATCACACTCCTGTAGCATAATAACAATTCCTTGTTAGAAGCATGATGGGTGTTTCATTGATGGAATGAATGGCCTTTTTGTGGAATTTATCGGGGTATAAACTTGGAAAAGTCGCGGGAAAACTGGACGAAGGCATTTGAAATAAATTCATCAAGAAAATGTGTTTATTTTCCGTTTTCTTAAGAATTATTTTAACTGCGCCTGACGGTTACGGAAAGTAGTTTGGCATGGAGTTTACTGGGATATAAATTCTGGACAGAGACTTGCTACGGACCAATCAAATGTTAGGGAATTGTGTAAATATTTTTGTGCTGGAATTATTGATGGAATGGCGATGAAATCCGACTGTGCGATCTGGATCTACTCTGGTCGCAAAATACATAAGTCACATTTCTCACAGCCACATACATGTATTTATATTGTCAAGGCTCAAATTATTTTTTATTTTTTCGGCCAATGTATATTCTGACCCTCTTCCATACATTACCGAACTGACTGTAGCAATAATCTTTTCTATGGCAGTATATACGTCAGTGATATTTCAACAAAATAATGAACATTATATAATCAGCTCTGATCATACTTCATTATACAGAGACTGATAAGAGGCTACATTTACATTAAATGACATACGGTCTTTGTCAGCTTTTATCAAATAACTAATCTGTAGCCGATTTGATCAAAATTGCAAAGTATACTTACCTATGTAGCAAAGTATACTTTGAGGGAGATATCATTTATTTTTCCCAAAATGCATTATTTCATATAGAGCTAACGACTGCATATATTTAATGATTCAAAGTATGCAGAATTATTATAATGAATTTATTACATTATCACAGCCAAAATGGCTGTGATAATGTAATAAATTCAGTATACGGTAATAAAAAGTAATAAATTTATTATAAATTGAAATTTTTCCCTCGAAGTATACTTTGGTAGATAAGTATACTTTGGTAGATAAGTATACTAGNTTTGGTAGATAAGTATACTTTGGTAGATAAGTATATTTTGGTAGATAAGTATACTTTGGTAGATAAGTATACTTTGGTAGATAAGTATACTTTGGTAGATAAGTATACTTTGGTAGATAAGTATACTTTGGTAGATAAGTATACTTTGCAATGTTGGTGAAATAGCCTACTGGTAATCTGGATGAAATCAGCTAAATGTATGGGCTGTCGAAATCGATATTAATACATGTATTTTGGAATAATTATACATGTATTTAGTATTTTGTCTCCCACAGGGTACCATCAAGATCCTATCCCAGATTGGACAAGACACGGCCATCACAGAACAACATGTCAAGGTTGTCAAAGCTCAACTCGACAAAATTGCCAAGCTTAAAAAGGTGGGTGTAGTAGCTACATGGATACATTTGGCAGGTAGCTCATTATCTTCAGAATCTGGTCTCTCGGCTATGGAATGCATTCTGGTCTCTCGGCCACGGAACTGGTCTCTCGGCCACGGAATGCATTCTGATCTCTTGGCAACGGAATCTGGTCTCTCGGCCATAGAATCTGGTACAAAATTACATTATCTTTACCCATTATATTTTGAGGATACATAATTACCTACATAATTTTACAGATCAAATTATCTAAATATCTTCTTCAGTTATCATAGCCACCATGAGAACTGTCAAATTGAGATGGTTGAAATGAGTGGTAACAACATACACTTTCATTGAGAAATAGGACAAATAGAAAATATAATATTTACAATGTTTCACACGCTTACAAGCATGTTCTGAATATAATTGGATTAATATTCCCCATCGATCTCCCCATGGAAGCGTGCAGAGGACCTAGATTTGCCACACATGTCCTAATGCAGTGGTCCAATTAAGGTGCATTTTAAAATTAGAAGAAATGACAAAATTTCACCCCAAATTGATAAAATTACGCACCTTAACTGGAGCTCTGTAATGTACCTTTTCTCTACCGGCAACCCAAGAATCTGCATTATTTTCCAATCACTACCTGAGTATCAAGTAGTTCATGAGAGGGCCGTATACAAAGCAATTGAGTATACCGGTACTATGTTATACAGGGCTCCAGATAAGGAATTAGTAATTTAGTATTTTCACTCCATCATTTCTGAAGCAATTGGGTATTTCAAAATTTGAATTGGGTAAAATAAAATCACACTACTGTTTACACATCAACAGACAGCAATTATTGAATAGTTTGCTTAAAAATGAAAACATGTCTTGGCATTTCATTAGAATTGTCTCCTTGCAGACAATTCTAATGAAATACCAAGATGTGTTTTCATGGAAAATAAGAAAAATATGCTATATTTGTGGTCTGTTTATTGTTTTCTGCAGCATGATAAAGGTACCACAAAATTGTTGTTGCTTTTTGATACTCGCTACTTATGATTTCAATTCGGTTTTTGGTAATTTTAATTGGGTATTTAAGCAAATACGCAGCTTATCTGGAGTTCTGTTATACATGGGCCTCTGGCTGAAGAAGTTACCATACGATGTTTGCGACCAGCATAGCCCCAGATCAGCCTGCGCGTACGCGCAGTCTGATCAGGGCCTATGCTGTTCGTAATTCTGTCTCTCGAACATTATTTCTGTCGTTATCGAACAAATTCAATGCTGCTGCCACCATGGAAGTGTGGAGAATGATGAGGACCAAGATTTCCCATACACGTCCTGATACGTATTCTGAGCCGGCAGCTCATACTTCTCTGTTAATTTCCAGTCACTCCCAGAGTACCAAGTTGCCCATGAGAGGGCCGTGTACAAAGCGATCGCGATTGTGGCCGACACGAAGAAAGTAGTACAGATAATCAACATAGATAAGCTGCACGAACTGCGGGCCATGCAGAAACCAATCATCGATATTGAGGACCTCATGGCTGCCATCATTATGATATGTAAGTCAGTGACCTCAACTTTTTGCTAATAAATATAATTAGTTCATTCAAGTTTTATTATCTTGTATGTTTGAGCCTGTTAACCAGGCCTAAAATGAGCATAGCTGTTGACAGGCCATTAAACATTCAATAATTAATATTGTGATTCACATATTGGGCCAAGTGATCTGTAGCCTATTTCACCAACATTGCAAAATATACTTATCTAGCAAAGTATACTTTGAGGGAGAAATTTTTAATTTAAGGATAAATTTATTAATTTTTATTATACTGAATTTATTACATTATCACAGCCATTTTGGCTGTGATAATGTAATAAATTCAGTATAATAATTCTGCATACTTTTAATCATCAAATATATGCCGTCGTTAGTTCAATATGAAATAATGCATTTCGGGAAAAATAAATGATTACTCCCTCAATGTATACTTTGCTAGATAAGTATACTTTGCAATTTTTATGAAATCGGCTATTGGTGTAACACATGTGCCCGACACCTGACCAGGACATTGTAGTGCCAATGCTGGGAAAGGTATTGAAATGTCAGTAATGACGATACAATGCTTCTATATGCAGCTGTATTCCCGCCTGTGTGTGACATTGCTGTTGAACGAACGTAAAACTGCAATAGATGTATCATGCTGTTGAACGAACGTAAAACTGCAATAGATGTATCAATCGCTAAATGACAAACCGTATACATCTATTTTTTTCATCAATGCCACATGTGTTTATTTTCTATTTTCCATTTTTATCATATAAAACATGCTTTGACAGCACTTTAGAATAATTTACAACATGCTTTATTGAGAAATAAGGCAAGATATAAAAGCAACAGCAAACGACAATTGTTGTGAGTAGCGGTCTAAGGGTTAACTCTGCATTATTACATATTTTCTTATAACACTTTTTCGTTTCCAGTGAAGTCGCCAACAGCTGATCTGACCTGGCAGAAGGGAGCTAAACGCCAAATGGCAAACTTGGAGAGGTGAGACCTTGCTGAATATTTGTGCTCGTCTAATTGTGATTTTATCCCATCGCAGTATTATCTGATATTTATTTTGAAAACGATGCATACTTCATGTAATCTTTGTGTTCATTTTATTTTCATGTGAAAGATGGGTGGGTACAGGGCTCCAGATAGGTTTTGTATCTAAACAGTATTATACCCCCATATTTCAAATTCAATGCATATTTTACTTTTACAAATTAAGTACTTATTTTCTTCCTTATTAAATAGGGAACAAATGATAAAAAATAAGACAAATTTAAAAAATCACTTATTTGAGCTGCAAAAAGCAAACACTGTTTGCTTTTTGCAGCTCAACTAAGTGAATTTTCAACTTTATTACAATATTTTCACTACTCAATTTTAAAATCAATGCGTATTTTCACATTGCTGTGAGTATTTTGTACTCCAACTTTTGATAATCAATGCGTATTCTGCTAAAATAAGTGTGTAAAATACGCCAATACGCACCTTATCTGGAGCTCTGTGGGTATGCTTATCTTAGCGCCGAATCCATCCTTATGTTTTCATATCTTAGCTGCGAATCTTACTTGGATAAGGGCTAAGAGATACAGTATAATAAGGGTGCCTGGCTCCGGTTAAGGGCACTGTCATTCATAGCGGAAAGTAATGTCAGTGTTGAATGTTCAGTGATCCCGCCCATATATTCCCATATATTTTTCCTAGCCGTTGAGTAAACATAAAACCCCAATCAATGAAAAAAATCTCCTGTTACAACAATAGATTATCGAAAGACAACAAGCCAGGGTATATGTATCCCTCACAGTTCGTTCTCTCGGATATGATCCGAATAAGTTATCAATTGTCAACCAATGGATGACTGATTGCAGGTTCATGGAGGAGTTGATGTTTGATGTGATTTTCCAAGTTGGGTAACCTATTTTATCCCCGTCAACACAGTGCGTATGTGCCGTGAAACATTTTTTATATCGTGTAAATACGACCTAATCACTGCGCATGAATATGTGCGGTGGCTGGGGTTATAAATAGAATAGTAGGTTAGTGCCGTGAATGGGAAAAAATATCTGGCGCGGCACGTAAATGGGATGTGCTCGGCAGAGCCTCACCCATCCCGTTTCCTGAGCCTTGCCAGATATTTTTACCCATTCACGGCACTAACCTACTATTCTCTATCTATTTTCCTTATTTCTGAACCGAAGTATATGTTGTGACCACTCATTTGAACCGTCTCGGCGAGACGGTTCAAATGAGTGGTCACAACATATACTTCTGATGAGAAATAAAGAAATTATTGAGCCTTGCCGGATATTTTTACCCATTCACGGCACTAACCTACTATTCTCTATTTATAACACTGCCCTATATTGCACACACCAATGCCTGGTTGTAGGTTCATGGAGGAGTTGATGTCGTTTGATGACAACCAGCTACCGGAGGCCACCCTCGCCCTGGTGGAGCCCTACCTGAAGAAACCCTCCTTTGACCCCAACACACTCGAGAGGAAAACCCAGAACTCCGCCTGTGGCTCCCTCTGCAAGTGGGTGAGAGGCGTCGTCAGGTATGTACGAATTGAAGCCAATTTTATCAGCCCTGGTAGATTGTCAGTAGTTTGGACTGAACATAGAAATCAACCCAATTGAATATTACTAACTTCTGAAGATATACGGTTTATTCAACCAGGCGAGCTGATTATTTTGAAATAACGTGTGAATTATTGGGTTCTTCCTCTCAACAAACGAGTGAGCATAATGAACCATATTTGTTCAGCGGTTTTATTTGTTCGCATTAATTCGCGATAATCAGCTTACGTGATTAAATAAAGATTTTATTACATTCGCATATGATATTTTATATAAAAACAGAGTGAATCAAGAGTAAAATATTTCCCAGAGTGCATATAAAGCTTTTTTGACCATGTTTTCCAAATTTGTACTCAAAATCAGGCCTGATTTTGAACACGACAATAGAGTACATACACCAGTTTGATAATGTTATTAATCTCTTGCGACAGGTGCCACAGAATGATGGGTTTCCAAGGTGAAGCCTCTGTTGTGAGACTAGTCATGAATCTTTAACTCTTTTATTTAAGCTTTGCAATAAAGGAAATATTTAATTTAAATTTGGTAATGTTTTAAATCGCTGGACACAGGCATCACGGTGAAGCCGCTGTCCTGAGACCAGTAGCCGATTTCATCAAAATTGCAAAGTATACTTATCAAGCAAAGTATACTTTGAGGGAGTAATCATTTATTTTTCCCGAAATGCATTATTCCATATAGAACTAACGACTGCATATATTTGATGATTAAAAGTATGAAGAATTATTATACTGAATTTATTACATTATCACAGCCAAAATGGCTGTGATAATGTAATAAATTCAGTATAATAAAAATTAATAAATTTCTCCCTCTAAGTATACTTTGCTAGATAAGTATACTTTGCAATGCTGGTGAAATAGGCTACATTTATATATCTCTGACTGTCTCTGTGTCCCACAGGTACCATAGAATGATGATCTCCAAAGTGAAGCCGCTGCACCAGAAGGTGGACGAGACGACGGCGGCGGTTGACGATGCGGAACACAAGATGACGACCCTGGAGAACAAGCGTAAGGGGCTGGACATCCGCCTGTCGGGGCTCGCGAAGGCATTCGAGGAGGCCACCATCGACAAGAACGAGCAGGAGGAGAAGACAATCAAGATGAAGAAGATGCTCGAGACGGCCGCACAGCTACGGAAGGTGAGTAAAAAAAATAATAAAAGGTGTAGATGTCATGTTCCAATACGAGACAATTGAGAAGTGGTTGTGACGGGAGAAATGAGGATTTTGACATCTGTGACCTGTCTAGTTCCTGCTCTGCAAAGTTCTAGCTTTCAAGTACACGTTTGGGGAACATGATGAAACCTTTTATAACTCAGGGGCCCGTTTCACTTAAATTCGTACAACTAAAATGTTCGTAAGTGCAAATTTATGATCGTCTGTAAATTTCAATTGATGGATTTACACTTATTGAGCATAGGCTGCATATGCAGCCTATGCCCAATAAATGTAAATCCAATAATTATTTACAAGAAAACATTGTTAATGTGACATTTACAGACTATCATAATTTTGCAGTTACGAACATTTTAGTCGTACAAAGTTTAGTGAAACGGCCCCTTGGGATGTTGCTTTATAAAACAATGTGATCAAATACTCTTAATATCATGCTCGAAAATCAGGAAGTTTGATTGATTAAGGCTGAGCTGTGCCAACTCTTGGTCAGTGAAACTGCATTTGAGCACACATTTGGAGAACATGCTCAGATTGTTTTATAGGCACATGCTTTGAATGATGTTTTTATCAATCTCTGAGCACACGTGATAAAATAGCCACAAATGTCCTAATGTTTCGTTTCATAGTCGGCGACTCATATCTGTGACTGTGACTGGAGAAATGGGGCTTGTGGGAATTTTTGACCAGTGAAGATCATGATCAACAGCACATTCCTGTAACCTGATTATGATATATATTCCTTCTTAGAAGCATGACAGGTGTTTCATTGATGGAATGGTGAACAGTGCAGGTCCGGATGCACAGTCTGTTCTGGATCTAGACTGGTCGCAAAACACATAAGACCCAATTTCTCCAATCACAGCCACATATGGTAGTTTAAAATTATGTAATTACTCAACCTAGGGTCCGTTTCACTAAACTTCGTACCACTAAGTGCAAATGTAGGATAGTCTGCAAATTTCAATTGATGGATTTACATTTATTGAGCATATTCAGAAAACATTGTTAATGTGATATTTACAGACTATTATAATTTTGCACTTACCAACATTTTAGTCATACAAAGTTTAGTGAAATGGCCCCCTGGTGGTTTTATAACCTTGGGCCCGGGAATATTTTGACAGATCCTGAAGGGTGAGAGACAGCGGTGCCAGCAGATCTACGACTCACATAACCGACGGCTGGTGGCTGCCCCGGGCGGGTGTGCGATGGCGGCCGGGTTTGCCACGTACCTCGGCCCCTACCACCACAACTTCCGCCGCATCATGCTGACCGTCCACTGGCCCAACTGTCTCCGCGAGCGGGGAATACCCCTCGTGATAGACTCGCTCGATGGTCTTAAAGGTGCGTGATTTCGTTTGTGGATAATATCTAACTAGGGATATTGTAATATGACATGCATGATTTTTGTCTCGCCCATTTTAGTGGATAGTGAGACATATAAGCTGGATTGTTATCAAACTTCATCAGTAGATTCCTCAAATTGATGTCTAATTAGTTTCATTTGTGTGACCTTGACTTTCATTGTATATGTCATGCCTTGTAAAATGTATAGATGTATGTCTAAATTTTCATATCTCCTGAACTTTACTAAACTTAATTGTTTATTCCCGGGGTAAGTGATTGACAAATGAATCTCCGTGTAATGTACAAATTGTTTATGACCAGGGCGAGTGATAGACTGGTCGATTGACTTCCTGAAGACAGCATCGGGGGCTAGCCAGGTGTACGAGGTGGACTATACATCCGCTCTCCTCGGGGATGAAGACGGCAAGGTGGGCCGGCAAGGTGGGCAATACACTTGATTATGGCTGTCACTGGAGAAATGGACTGGGTGGGATTTGTAACCAGGGTAGCTCCTAATGAAATAGCACAATCCTTTGGCCTGATAACAATTCATACTGCTTGTTAGAAGCAGTATGATAGGTGTTTCATTGAGGGACTGGTGGCCGTTTCACTAAACTTTGTACGACTAAAATGTTTGTAAGTGCAAAATTATGATAGTCTGTAAATTTCACATTATGTGTGTTTCTTGTTAACAATTATTCGATTTTCATTTATTGAGCATAGGCTGCATATGCAGCCTATGCTCAATAAATGTAAATCTATCCATTGAAATTTCCAGACGATCCTAAATTTGCACTTACGAACATTTTACTCCTACAAAGTTTAGTGAAACGCCCCTCTCGTGAACAGTGCAGATCCTGATCAGTCTGTGAGGATTTACAGTTTGATATGGGTCTACCAATGTAGCAAATCCCATAAGCCCCATTTCTCCAGTCACAGCCACATTTAAGGAATAGAACCATTGGCTGTTGTGTTTATTGTGGTAAATAAATGATTTGAGTCCAAAGGACTACTTGGAAACATTGACGGTTGCATTTATTGTGATTAAGCCAAGCGTTTATTATACCCCCGACATTATGAAGTTTGCCGACGGTTATTATATAGTCTTTGTCTTTTTGTCAGGTCGTTCGCCCACGTAATACAATAACTTAAAGTATGATTCTGATGATGAACAAAGAACATTCAGTAGTAAAGCAGACATAAGAATACATCCCTGCATTCCAGGCTGATTAAGTATGGATGTACTCCATGTATTTTTAATATCCACAGCTGGACAATATACCAGAGGGAGATGAAAATGTGGAACAGCCGAGGAATGAAAGTGATGAAAAACGTGACTCGGAAAAAGACTCTGAAAAAGATAAAAAACAGGGTGCATCAAAGAAGGAAGAGGATCGGGCCAAGGAGGATGAAAAGGACCGTGAATCACCCACCAACGACCAGGAGGATGGGGAAGATGACAACTTATCTGGTAACTAGCTGTTCATTGACCAACTGTGTGCTAGTGACTGAAGAAATGGGGCTTGAAGAAATGGCTTTTAACTTTTGCAACAAGTGTCGAAATAGAAATGTGTTACTACTGAAGAAATCAGGCTTATGACTTTTGTGACTTGTGTAGAAATAGAACTTTGTGACAACTGAAGAAATGGGGTTATGACCTTTTTACCCGTGAAGACAAATTGTTTGCATCCTGCAGTCCACTTGACATCAAAAGGTGCTAGCCTTGCATTGTACATCAAGGCTATGCTATTTTATAACCATTGTTCCCATTGCTCCCAATGGCAAATATTTGTTTTTCCAATTTCAAGACAAAAATCCCAATTGAAAAATTAAAAAAAAAAATTCCTTGCTGTTTTAAGTCATTTACCTGCATTATTCATTTGTATTCCCTCGGTCTCGGCTGAGCCACGCATATATAGGGTTTGAACTTTTTGTCTGTCCAGTAGCCGATTTCACCAACATTGCAAAGTATACTTTTCTAGCAAAGTATACTTTCAGGGAGTAATCATTTATTTTTCCTGAAATGCATTATTTCATATAGAACTGACAACTGCATATATTTGATAATTAAAAGTATGCAGAATTATTATACTGAATTTATTACATTATCACAGCCAAAATGGCTGTGATAATGAAATAAATTCAGTATAATAAAAATTAATAAATTTATTTTTAAATTGAAAATTTCTCCCTCAAAGTGTACTTTGCTAGACAAGTATACTTTGCATTGTTGGTGAAATAGGCTACAGGTGTTGGTCCGGTAAAGCAATTTGCCAGAGTTTCTCCAATTTGTCATTGTTTCTATCCCTTTAATGTTTACTTCAATATGTCAATAGTTTATGCATGTCTACAAATACCAAACATCCATGCCACCCTCAATATGACCTTGACCTTCTCAACTTGGCTTTAATAAACACTTTTCAGTTTCAATATGCCACTGCGGGCATTTGTGTGCCCACAGGCAGCCTTTTCTGTTTAAAACTGGCATTTCTTAAAGAAATAATATTTTCCGAACGTTGTTTAAAAATCGCCGTGAATGTTCCACAATATTTTTCATGTTCCCGAAAATGACAAATTCTCCCCTGAATATGTAGAGCCGCAGCCGATGGAAAGTATAAAGGAGGAGGACAGTGACGCGGGGGGCGACATGGACAGCCAGTACACACAGAGTACGACACCCATGCTCAACTCGTCACAGTACAACAAGTACATCCGCTCGCTCGTCAAACTGCTGGTCGGCGAGGCCGTTCTCAATGAATGGATCAGGGAAGGTGAGACTTGTGTAGAAAATATGGTCACCATTGGCAGCACGGGACAGTGGTCATGGCCCGGACTGCACAAAATTCCTCTATCTTTCATACCGGTACTCATTTTGTTTTCCAGCCCGTAAACTAAACATTATTTTGACACTCTTTACTTCTTTAACCATTTAAACCATGCATACAATAAGCCAACATTTGCAAACTCTGTAGATCAAGATCTACTGTAACAAGATCTACACTATTTGCCTGTATTTGTCAGATTTGTAAAACAAATATTCCTCAAATCTTTAATCCTTAGACCACTACTCACAACAATTGTCATCTGCTGTTGCTTTTATATCTTGCCTTATTTCTCAATAAAAACACGTTTTGACAGCACTTCAGAATCATTTCCAATGGAAATGATTCTGAAGTGCTGTCAAAGCATGTTGTAAATTATTCTAAAGTGCTGTCAAAGCATTTTTTTGATGATCAAAATGGAAAATAGAAAATAAACAGCAGACGACAAAAAAATGAAGATAGCTGTCTACGGGTTAATTAATTGTTGTCAACATTACCATGAACCAGTCTATACCAGTTAGTCAGGGGTGAAAGTGATGGAAACCTCATGGATGAGAGGATGGGACACATGATTGTTTCAGGGTGGCGCTTCGCTGTCCTTACATGCTGATGCTCTATGCAGGTATGTGAGGCGGAAAACAAACATTGTCGTCTGCTGTTTTTCATTTTAGCACATATCTTAACAAAGAGAAAAAGATTTTCATTGAGAAGAATGGCAGATATATAAAATATAAGCAGCAGGCGATAACAATTAATACAACATTCGGGATTACGGTAGTTATTAATATATTCAATATTTCTTGGTAGATTTTGGACCTCGGCAGATGGAGAACGCGGCAGTGCTGTGTTCGTCATGGCAACGACCCCCAATGCTGATTGACCCGAACTCCGAGGGAGCCGCGTGGCTCGGTCGACTCAACTCGATCATGAACCACAAGAAGCTGGTGTCCCTCGACATGGAGACTAGGTCAGTATCCATAGAAACTAGGTTGACCTATCGTGATGGTGTCACTTGAAGGGATCTTGACATTGAGATATTACATTGTGCAATAAAACTGGAGTCAACCGGAAACCAAGAAAACCTCTGTGTTCTTAATTTTGATTTGTTACGTGGCTCTGACTGGAGAAATGGGGCTTATGGAATTTGTGACCAGTGTAGCTTCTGAACAAATACCACACTTCTGTAGCCTGATAATGGTCTGTATTGCATGTTAGAAGCATGGTGGGTGTTTCATTGATGGAATGGCGAACAGTGCAGATCCTGATCAGACTGTGCGGATGCACAGGCTTGATCTGGATCTACACTGGTCGCAAAACCCATTAGCTCCATTTATCCCCATACAGTCGCTTATTATCTGATGAAAATTGTTCATGATTGCAAAGCACTCACACATTGCTTGAACAGTTTTACAATTTACATGTTTAAAACAAAGTGATGGTAGAAAACTTTTTACCACAAGTTTGAAACAGATTTATTGTCTATTTCATGAAACCTGCCCAAAGTTTACAGCTATATAAACGATACAAAAACAATATTATTTTCGATACTATTAAAAAAAAGAAAAAAAAGAAAAAAAGAAGCAGAGTGAAGATGTCTATGAGGATTTAACATGGGTAAATTTTCGAATTTCAGAAATACTGGACTGATACCCACAGCTCCTTCACCTCCTTTTCCCTCGTGTTAAATTTCCATAGACAAATCAATTTTTCGTTATAAAATTAATATTTGACCAAATTTTACAAAGTAAAAAGAAGGATCATTCTTAAACTTTTTTATAAAAATTAATATTATCAAAACCAAAAAATTGTTTTTGCATTGTGTATATGGCCGTAAAATCTGGGCAGGTTTCGTGAAACAGACAGTAGAAGGAATTGACGAGGAACATACCGTTTCATATACATTGTACAATGTCCCTCAAATGGTACCATCGTCCAAGCTACTTGATATTTAGATGCGAGTAAATTTGTTTGATGCTTCTTCCAAAAATGCTGCTGAAAAAAAATATGCTATTGGATATTATATTGCATATTGTAAAGAAAGCAACTTTTGTGCTTAGTAGTAGTAGTAGTAGTTTTGCCTGGCTATGTGTTTATAACATTCATTAATTTCAATTCTCATTAACCCTTACTATGCTGAATTAAATTTTGTCGTCTGCTGTAAATGTTTTATTTTCAATATTTCTCGATAAAAACCTGTTTTGGCAGCCCATGAGAATCGTCTCCGCTGGAGACGATTCTCACGTGCTGTCAAAACTGTTTTTTCTTAAGAATTAAGGCAAAAATGAAAAACAGCAGACGATAATTTTCGTCTCCCGCGTAGTGAGGGTTAATGCTTCATATCAATTGCATTTCATACCATTTTAGAAGAGACGCTGTGTACGAGCGCAGGACCGACAGGTTATTTCTCTGTCTCATTATTACAGTCAAGTGCCGAATTAAAGTTCACAAGATGAAATTTTACATTGAAAAAAATGAGTTAATTTACGCAAGTCAGTTGAGTTAAGATATATATGTAAATCTATCATAGCAATGTATTACACGTGTGATAGTATACGAGTACAATTCAAGTGTTCTCTAAAACATAGGTAGAAAAGTTGTCTACTATTTCCATTCTAGGTGCCTAACAACAAGCACACATTCACTAAATATAGCTTATCATGTCAATTTAAGTGGGGGGGGGGGTGGTGTGGGTGGAAGGTGGGTGCAAGCGATGGGTAATTTAACGATTGGGGTTCATCCTTACTGGAATTCCGATTGGAGACCTGGTTTGGCCCTCACATATGTCTTTGGCATTTTGTATGTGACAGTTGAATCTGGTTATACCCCTTATGTGAGTATTACGATTATTCGTAATCCTATTTTAGGGGAAGGGGCCAAGTGACTTGGTGTGGTATGGACCTGCCACCAGGTCAGGTTATTCTAATTTCAGAGCTGAATATATTGTTTCTCGATGTAAATATTCAGTTCTGATTTTGGAATTTTCCCCCCAATGCAGCAGGTTAAAACGGGATCGAACCTGTTTGCCCGGCCTTACATGACCTTAGCTGTTGATAGGCCGTTAAACACCAATAAACAAACAAACAAACAAACAATTTAAGTGGTTGCCAGGTTACTATAATGCCATGTCAGAGAAATTCATTCACCCCTCTATCTACGATACACATTTATGATACAACTTGAAAAGAAACTTGACATATCGATGGTCTAGTAACATAAGGTCGTAACTGCTATGCTTTAGCATAGCAGTTACGACCTTATGTTACTAGACCATCGATATGTTTGTATGACACGTTTGTATGTCTGAATGAATGAGAATGGAAAAAGTCCAAGGATTCTACATGTGCATCAAGTAACATAAGGTCATAGCAGTTACGATCTTATGTTACTAGACCATCGATATATATACAGAAACAGACAACTACAAGTTTTCTAACTGTGTGTCAGATAGCACTTGAACTGGGCTATTGTATTATGATACCTGTGAATATATTTCTTTGATAGTTCTACAGAAATCAGGACGGACTTGTTTAATTTTTTTTTAATTTTTTCATTGAAAATTTCATCTTGTAAAGTTTTAATTTAGCATGGGACTGTATGTGTTTTAATTTCGTGTCATTCTGTACCTAATACATGTCTTATGTCTTAATTTGGGACCTTTAAGATTTGCACCGGCATAGACATAGACCCAGATTAGACCGATCAGGGCTGCCATTAATAGCTATTCAATCAATCAAACACTATTTAAACCCTCTGTGGAGCAACATAGATTCATCTGCGAGCACATGATAATGATCAAGGTCTACAAGAGTCGCAAGTGTTCTAAGGTTCTTTTTGTCATATTTGTTCTTGGTCAATGAAGTTTCATTATACGTGTACACGCAGTTTGGCATCTAGATGCCAAACTGCATGTACACGTATAATGTAACTTCAAAGACCGTTCATTTGTGTGTTGGTTGATAGATCACGATCGTGTGTACAAGTTTAGCTAAGTTATTCTTAATCATTCATGGCAGGAAATGAATTTTGTCATCTGCACGTCTGTTTTTGTATTCAAATACAAAATTCCCTCGGTCATCATAATAGTAATAATCTTCAGAGATGTAAATAGAGGATCTTGCACGAGTGATGATTTACTATGATATTTATTAAAAGAGTTTACTGATTTCATAAGAAATGAGGTAAATGTTATAGGTGAAGTTCTCGATAGTTGTAGAGATCTTAGCGGTTTATAAATAGACTGGCTTTAGCGTATTTAAGACTCGCCATTTCTGATGTTTTTAACATAAAATAAAGAACCCATGCACAGTGGTTATCCGTGTTTGTAATATTTATTTTACACATTTCATCCCCAAGTAACTGACACGGACTATTCCATATTAAGTGTGGAACTGTTACATTACGCTTAATTAGGGGTCATTTTTGGTATAAATAAAGTACGTACGAATGGCATAGATCCTCGTGAATAGCCGGCTCATCGGGATCTACAGTTTGTAAACATTTTGATAAAGGACAAAGGTACATCTGCCATGTTAAAAGCGTTTATCTGTAATCCAAAATAAAACAATCAGCATTATGAATCGTCTAGAGCTGTCGTTTCGCAATTTTTCCGTCTTGCGAAAATATGCGAATCGTCTCCTAAAGACATGAGAATAGTCTTGCGTTTTCGCCATCTCGTCTTCCACTTTTGCAAATATATTTTGCTATAACCCAAATTATATAATGCAGGCAACGCAGGGCGACTTACCCTGTGTTACAGACAGAAAATTTGGGTTAGTTTTGCTCATGCATGTTGATGCAGATCGCGAAGCAAAAACGAACGATCTTCCACGAACGATATTGATGGTTGAGTAATGCATAATCAGTATTAGTCATTTCCAGCATTACTGTGCATTAACAATGCATGTAGAATGTTACTGTTTAATTTTGAAGTATGCTGTGTGCTTAACAATGTTAATACCTGCTTGAATCACAACTTAAACTATTTGCGTCTAATGTTAAATGAAGTTGTATTCCATACAAAATATTTCCATTTCAAATAATGGCCAGTCATATTGTACTTGTAGTTAAATTAAATAATCGTAAAAGTTTGTTGCAGCATGGTAATAACATGAAGACCCATGGTTGCTGATAATAATTACAATCATCACATGCATTTTGTTACAAACATACCGACAAGACGCATGTCACAGGTCACTTATGCTTTTCTATGCTTTTCAATATGGCATTTTGTAACATCAAGTGACACATGAATTAACAGCAAAAATAGTTGTAGTAAATAGCGAAACTCCAGACTGACTTGCTTGATACATAAAATCGTTCTAAATTTATGTGTATTTGGTTAACCCATTCCTTTCGTAATACACGTTTACGGGTATGAAATTTATTAAATATTTTATTTATATTTTTGTTATTTCTCAATGAAAGTATATGTTGTGACCACTCATTTGAACCGTCTCGACGAGACTGTTCAAATGGTGGTCGTGACATATACTTCTGAGCGCATAGAAGGAAAATATATAGGATATTCCGTAAACATAAAGTCGTATACTTGGCATGAAAATGGTTAATGCTAGTTACATGATATTGTCTTATAGGTACCAGGGCCCGGTTTTTCAAAACCTCTGTTAGCTTAACAGACTGTTAAATCCTTAGCAATGCTAAGGATTTAACAGTCTGTTAAGCTAACAGAATCTTTGAGCAACCGGGCCCAGGTAGTGTGTTTGATTTGTTGCTTGGGATTAATTTGACTAATGCCGTTTATTTGCTTTGTTTGCCGCTGTTTGCTGTGTCCTGCTGATTGACCACGGCTGTATAGATGGTATGTATCGCTTGATAGTTAACATATATCAACCTTAAGTAACTGACAATGACTATTGATGTTAAGTTTCAGATTGTTCCAATATGCAGAAAAAGGGGGCATTTTTGTCGCGACTACTTTAGCTTTTTCCATCGTCGTCGTTGTCGTCCGCGTTGTCGTCCGCGTCGACAAATGTCAAAAAGTTTGTACAAGCTTCATCATCATGGTATAACTTCAATATTACTTGACGGATTGCTTCAATATTTGGACACTTGATACACGTGAGCATTGGGAACACACTCCTGCCACCATTACCATGACCTTGACCTGTTCATATGTTTGCGGAACCACTTAGCCATTTTTTTTGCGTCAAAAAGTTTGTACAAGTTTCTTCATCATTGTATACCATTAATGTTACTTGATGGATTGCTTCAATGTTTGGACATTTGATACATATAAGCATTTGGAACACACTCATGCTGCCATTAACATGACCATGATCTTTTTTTACCTTCACATTTTTGCGGAAACACATTTTTGGCGTCAAAAAGTTTGTAAAAGTTTCTTCCTCATGATATAACTTTAATATTACTTAACAGATTGCTTCAATAGTTGGACACTTGATACATGTGGGCATTTGGAACACACTTATGCCCCCATTAACATGATCTTGACCTTTTGTACCTTCACATATTTGTGGAAACACATTTTTTCAAATGTCAAATAGTTCTGTACAAGTTTATTCATCATCGTATGACATTAATATTACTTGATGGATTGCTTCAATATTTGGACACTTGATGCATGTAACCATTTGGAACAAACTCATGCCACCATTAACATGACCTTGACTCTTTTGACCTTCACATGGTTGTGGAAACATGAGCCACTTTTTTATGTCAAAAAGTTTCTTCAACCTTGACCTTTTAAGCATGCATGTCGCTGACGGTTTTTGTGATGCATACTTTAGCGCATGCCCATGATCATGTTACGATCAAATGCATCGGATGGCATGACACGGATTCCGTGATGGCGGAATTCTTGTGTAAAAATTAAAAAAATATCCACAAATGGTGCAGATCTTGATGAGGCGACTTGTTGCGAGCCGGCACACCATGATCTACGCTAATACAGAATTCAATTCCTCATAACTTCATAAGCTCTAAATTTTGTGTTCACTTGCGATATTTATAGAATATAAGAGACATAGTGATCACAATGACGTCCGGGTATCCGTCATTTAAAAACTTTTACGCCGATTTCGGACAGACGCACGGACGCATACCCCCGGCGGCTTTGGGTCCACAAACTTAACATTGGGGTAAATGTCTTATAACTTCTGTTTCATTTCATGGAACACCTTGTCATTTCATACATGCATTCCTCAGATGACCCTCTATCATGCTGTAGCAAATCCATGACCCACCACCCAACCCTTACCCCAAGGTCAAGGTCACAAACTTAGCACATTCATAAACTTAACGTTAGGGTAAATGTCTTATAACACCTGTTTCCTTTCATGGAACACCTTGATATTTCATACATGCATTCCTCAGATAACCCTCTATCATGTGGTAGTAAATCCATGACCCACCACCCAACCCTTACCCCAAGGTCAAGGTCACAAACTTAGCATGTTCATAAACTTAACGTTGGGGTAAATGTTGTGTAACTTCTGTTTATTTACAGGGAACGCTTTCATATTTCATACATGCATTCATCTGATGATCCTCTATCGTGCTATAGCAAATACAATACCCACCGCCCACCCCTTACCCCAAGGTCAAGGTCACAAACTTAGCACATTCATACACTTAACGTTGGGGTAAATGTCTTATAACATCTGTTTCCTTTCATGGAATGCCTTGATATTTCATACATGCATTCCTCAGATGACCCTCTATCATGCTGTAGCAAATCCACAACCCACCACCCAACCCTTACCCCAAGGTGAAGGTCACAAACTTAGCATGTTCATAAACTTAACGTTGGGGTAAATGTTGTGTAACTTCTGTTTCTTTACAGGGAACGCTTTCATGCATTCATCTAATGATCCTCTATTGTGCTACAACAAATCCATGACCCACCCACCACCCATTTCCCCAAGGACAAGGTCACAAACTTAGCACATTCATACATGCATTCCTCATGTGAATAGCTATCATGCTGTAGAAAATCACTTAGTGCGTTCATAAACTTAGCGTTGGTTAAATTTTGTATAACTTCTGTTTTCAGGGAGCGCATTGATATTTCATACATGCATTCATCTTAATATGCTATATCATGCTATAGCAAATCCATGATCCACCTTCCACCATGGGTGGGTGGTGGTCGGGCGAATGAGACGGCGTAAATTAACGGTATGGGTTCCTCTTTATAGGAATCACGATTTGCCTGGTTTGGCCCTCCGGTACGTTTTTATCTTTGGCTGTTTAGTTACCTGGGAGTTGAATTGGATTATTGCCCATTATAAAAGTAGTAAGATTATTACTGATCCTACTGCTTTTGGGAGGGGCAAGTGATTCTGATTTCAGGGCTGAATATATAGTTTTGTTCTGATTTTGGGATTTTCCCCCCATTTGTACATGTACTTGAACATGTACATGTACTTGTACAGGTAATATATGGGATTTAGTACTAAACCCATTGACCCGGCCTTAAATGACCTTAGCTGTTGATAGGCCGTTAAACCCCAACAAACAAATAAACTTCCACCACGGACCCCAATGTCAAGGTCCACCGCACACCCCTTAACCCAAGGTCAAGTTATATAATATTCATGTTTTTTATACAACTGTGCCAAGTTTGAGTGAAGGCTGCCAACAGGCGAGCTTCATTGTCTTCTGACAACTCTTGTTTAGATTACTTCTGTTTGCATCAACATTGCTTTCAACATGTCTGTCAATGTGTTTGTACCATCTATCTGTGGATCCATATGAAATATTCACCTTAAATGCCATATATTAAAGTACATACCCACTCAGTAGGCACAAAATGTTCTTTATATCGGAGACCTCATCTGAGACATTTTCTGGCAAACTAAACATTCATTCACCATTACCCCATGTATTGATTGGCAATATTATAGATTTAATATCAGATGTAAATTTAGACACTGATATCAGGGGCGATAACTGTGTTTCAATAAAATTCTCTGTATTTATTTTTTGATATGCAATGATCATACTTTATTATATACACATATTTAATTCCTGGAAAGAACATTTTGTGCCTACTGAGTGGACATTTACCTTTAAATTGCCTTGTCATCATCCATAATTTCATGCTGTAGCCCAGCCAAATGTTCAAGGTCAGTGTCAAATACCGTTACAAATAAAATGTTTGGCAAGGCACAATAATCATAATAATTTGTGGTTTTATTTCATTAATAATCTGTGATAATGTACAGTAGAATAAAACACAATTTACTGTTCGATCAAATAAAATGTTTGGTTGATGTATGTCATTTTCTGCTTGTAGTCCATAAAGTAAAAAACAAAACAAATTGACATCATACGAAACACAATGCCTTTAATATTCAGCCGCTTGATACATGTGGATATTAGTTGTGAACAGTAACTCTTGCAGTCTACTCCCGTACCATCCATAGCTACGGACGATACGCGAGTAGATTTCAAGTTACTGTTTGCAACTATGTGGACATATGCAACACACTCACTCCACAATTAACTTGAACTTGACCTTTCTGAACTTCTGAAGGTCGCTCAATCATATTTTTAACATCAAAACATTGGTAAGAGTTTTTTTGTTTGTCCGATTATCTTGATATATGTATTCCCTACTTAACAATGCAGTTGAAAATCCCCATGTAACACCCATGCCCTGTATTGCCTATTATATGTACCATTGGTGTGGAGGTCAGACCCCCATTCCCATGTAAGCCCACATTATGTATTCCCTACAAACCATTTATGTGCAGGTCGGACCCCCATGTGATCCTCACTCTGGAGAAGGCTATTATGCGGGGCAAGCCGGTGTTACTAAGGAACTGTGAGGAGCACATAGACAACATCATCACCCCGCTGATGCACCACCGCAACACCGCAAACGAGCACGATAAAAACGAAGGTATATGTCACTCAGTTGACTTTATCCCTTCCTACGCTGTTGACGGAAATTGCCGTCTGCTGTTTTTCATTTTTGCTTTAATTCTTAACAAAAAACTTGTTTTGACAGCACATGAGAATCGTTTCCACTGGAGACGATTCTCATGTGCTGTCAAAACCAGATTTTTGTTGAGAAATATTGAAAATAAAATATTTCCAGCAGACGACAACATTTAATTCAGCGTAGTAAGGGTTAAATGTATGTATTACCTGTTTAGGGAATGATTTATTGTCTGGGTATATGTTTATAACATTTCCTGAGCATGTTCTTGAAATTTGTACTGTAAATCAAACTGCTTGATTTTGAGTTTGTTAATTTGACTTTGAGGAATTTCTACCAACGCTGAGCTGAAACTGTACATCAAAAGACACGAACATTGTATTCAATCAGGTAACAGTTTATGCTAGAGGAAGGGCAAATATAAAATGGTTTTCGTTGAAAACACAGACTGGTTTATGTTGCTTCATTTCATTGACATCATTCGGTAATGTCATGTGATGCTATTCGACCAATGAAACGTGATTGCATGTACTTGTGACATTGATATGCATATCTAGTCCATGCAGGATGCATGTACGACAAATTGTTATAAGTCAGCGTAAATTTGGTCAATGCATAGAGAGAGTAAGTTATCTGATAAATTGAAATACATTTTAAATCATCTTGGCGTGTGTAATTAATTCTATGTAGTATAATAATTATGAAAACTGAATATGTGGTTGTGACTGGAGAAATGTGGTTTATAGAGGTTTTGCGATCAGCGTAGCTCCTGATGAAATAGTACACTCCTGTAGCCTGATAATGATCTATATTGTTTGTTAGAAGCATGATGGGCGTTTCATTGAAGGAATGGCGAACAGTGCAGATCCTGATCAGACTGTGCGGATGCACAGGCTGATCTGGATCTACACTGGTCGCCAAACCCATAAGCTCATTTCTCCAGTCGCAGCCATATGATATATAATTGATTTACAGAGCCGAGAATGATCCGATTCTGTGGGCGACGTATCCTCTGCCACCAAGACTTCCGCTTCTATCTCTCGACCCCACTCCCCAAGCCGAAGTTCAACCCCGGAATCGCGTCGACCACGACCATCATAAACTTTGGTGTGTCGCACGACACTCTAACCGAGGACCTTCTGACGCGGGCGTTTGCCCGGACGCGCCCGGAGCTGTACCGGGAACGGTTGCTGGCCCTGAAGAACATTGAGCTGGAGAAGAACACCCTACATCACCTGTCTGTGACGGTGCGCGATCGCGTCCTAACCAACCAGGAGGCAATTATGGGCAGTGCCAAGGCCGTCAAGTTCATCACCGACTTCACCAACGCCAAGGTCGAGGTAATTGCGAGGATTTGGTCTACATATTAACACTTGTAATTATAAAACTTTCTGAACTCGACAGCAAGAAGTCAGGATTGGATGGACATAAGCTATGTTCAAAGCACATGCTTTGAGCCTTCAAACTGTTCTGTTTTATTACGATTATATTTAGAGAACTTCCTCATTAAAAGGCTAAGAAACGTGTTGGAATTCTGAGGCTCACCGAGCAACTCCTACCGTTTGTGAGCCAAGCGCAGATGTTGGGACTATACCTCAAGATAACCATGCTAGTGTCTTGATTAAGTTTATCAGGATTGGTTCGGAAATGTTTAGTATTCCTACATGTTTACTAGCCTTGCCTTATGTCATGCAAGCAATATTGATCGTTATCCGGCTACAGGAGTGTGCTTCTTCATCAGGAGCTACACTTGCCCATAAGCCCTATTTCTCCAGTCACAGCCAAATATATGCTAATGTTATTGGCATGTATTATTTCCTTGCAGTTGTCCAACCGACTGCAGGAGACGATGACTTTGGTGGACGACCTTGAGACGTTGAAGGACGAGCTGTACCCATTGGCGCGGCGGGCGGCCATGTTGTACGCGATCGTTCGGAGTCTGCAGAGCGTAAACAACTTATACCAGTTCTCCCTGAACTATTTCATCAAGCTGTTTGACGAGGCCGTCGGTGGGGAATTACCGCCCGAGTACGGCAACGGGCTCCATACAGCCGAGGTAGGTGTGGGGTGTCTATACGGCCGTTTTATGGGTGGGGTGTCAATATGGCCGAGGTAGGGGTGGGGTGTTGATACTGCCTAGGTAGGGTGGGTCGTTGATACGGATGAGGTAGGAGTGGGGTGTCGATACGGCCTAGTTAGGGGTGGGGTGTCGATATGGCTGAGGTAGGGGTGGGTGTAGATACGGCCTAGGTATTTGATGGAAGTTCATCAAATAAACAAAAATGGTGAGGATGACTTTTTTGTTATTAATGAAAAAGTACTTTCATTTAAATATTTTTTAGATTTAATGTGTTTAATAGCAAAAAGTTTGTTGGCAGAAACATGTGGAACAGACAGTAGATGTATACACATTGCGACCACCATTTGAACCGGTTCATGAGTGGTCACAACATATACTTTCATTGAGAAATAACAAAAATCTAAAAATATATTTATTAAAAAAATTTCATACCCGTAAAGTGTTAATTGAAGTGTTATAATCACGCTTTCCGGCCTATCACAGGGCTACGAGGATGATGACAACATCAGTCTAGATGGGGACCGAAAGCCGCGGGTTGGCAGCTCGTCGTCCCACGGCTCGAAGGAAGATACCGGGGAGAAACAGACGACTACACGGCAGGAGGACGGCCAGTACGAGGCCGACTTCGACGACGAACAGAAGGACACAAATGAAGGTGAGTACGACAGTAACTGTTTCCGCCCATCTCTGTAGCCTATTTCATCAACATTGCAAAGTATACTTTAGTAGCAAAGTATACTTTGAGGGAGAAATTTTCAATTTTATGATAAATTTATTAATTTTTATTATACTGAATTTATTACATTATCACAGCCAATTTGGCTGTGATAATGTAATAAATTCAGTATAATAATTCTGCATACTTTTAATCATGAAATATATGCATGTGTTAGTTCTATATGAAATAATGCATTTCAGGAAAAATAAATGATTACTCCCTCAAAGTATACTTTGCTAGTAAAGTATACTTTGCAATGTTGATGAAATAGGCTACTGGTATTGCAGTCAACCTCATTGCAATAGCCACCCATGGGAAGACACAAACTGGCTATTGTAGAGAGGTGGCTGTTGTAGGGAGGTTAAATATAGAGCCTGTTACATAGAAGTGGCTGTTTGAGGAGGTTCGACTGTAGCTCATTTATTGCAGTGCTGATGTTTGCCGATATTTATTAAAAAAAAATAAAAAAATTCCACCAATGATTTTGAAAGTTGATAAAGAAATTGAGAGCTCATGCGGAATTCAATTCTGCTTAAGTTCTGAATTTTTTACTCAATTATCGACGTCATTTACAGACAATATGACTGATAGTCAAAATCAATATCGGCTAAACAACGATGTGATAAGAAAGGTCATATCAGGGCCTGGTTTATGTATGTCCATCTTATGCATGTCAGAACTTATCTGTTACTAGTAATGGACCAATAATCAATAACACCACAGGCCAGGGGGCCGTTTCACTAAACTTTGTACGACTAAAATGTTCGTAAGTGCAAAATTATGATAGTCTGTAAATTCCCCCATTAACAACGTTTTCTTGTAAACAATTATTGGATTTTCATTTATTGAGCATAGGATGCATATGCAGCCTATGCTCAATAAATGTAAATCAATCAATTGAAATTTCCAGATGATCCTAAATTTGCATTTACGAACATTTTAGTTGTACGAAGTTTAGTGAAACAGGCCTCGTTATAGTGGTACATGTATTGGTAAAAAGCTGTCTCATCATCTGCACTTTTTGCAAGTAATTTTCATATTTTTTAGAACAAAAACACCTTTTTTTATAAAAATGAGTTGTCTGAAGATCATTTGTGACAATTAGGTCGTGGTTGCAAAATTAATGTATCAAAATCCATTCCCGTTACTTAGGGTTGAAAGGTTAAACCATACATGCTTCTGTGACTTACACAGAGTCGGCCAGCACTGCCGCCGCACAGAGATTCGTGGCTGGGACAGAATCCGAAGAGTTACCTTCCCTAGAACTGCCACAGACGGCGCCACTGCCATCCGAGGGCATCGAGTACTCAAATCTGTCGGCCAATCAGATCAAACAACTCATGGACAAACTCACCGGGCTCGTGTACCGGAGGATTAGAGAGTACGTGTTGGCAATTTATTTTCATTACTTCATATGAGATGCCATGTGATTTTTGTACATAAGAATATGTGTGATTTTTCATGAAACATAGTTACAGAAAATGTGATCTATTTTAGTGATATTTTCTGTAAATTACGTTGAAAGGTGACATTTCGTCAACTTTTGATGTCATTTACGGAAAAGATCTAAAATTTTATAAATAATTTTCATGAGATGTCTTTGGTACAAAATCACAAGGCGTGTCTCATCAGTGACTGTGACTGGAGAAATGGCGCTTATGGTATTTGTGACCAGTGTCACTCCTGATCAAATGGCACACTCCTGTTGCCTGATAGCGAACTACCGTATTAACCCTAAATATTCGGACACAATTTGCTTTGGGAAACCCCTAGGGGTTTCCCAAAACAAATTGTATCCGAATACATTGTTATTGTGATTAGACCACTACTGCAATACTAACCCTTAATATTGGCACGCTCACTGTTGTGGGGAAACCATATATTTTTATGTTTCCCCAAATAAGTGGTGTCCAAATATTTAGGGTTATTACTGTTGATAGCGAACTATATTGCTTTTTAGAAGCATGACAGGTGTTCCATTTATGGACAGTCTGATCTGGATCTACACTGGTCGCAAAACCCATAAGTCCCATTTCTCGAGTCACAACCATTTATTATTTCCTTCATTTACATCTCGCGAGTAATGATCATGTTATTAAACCACAGCGATTGAAGTTCCCTCTCCACATTCAGAGCCCACCCCCCTCCCCCCCCCACCCATACTATTATAAATATATATATACGTACTAGTCGGACCAGATTGATTTATCTAAGGGGCTATGTGGGTGGGGAGTTCAATCGCCTGTGATTAAACATACATGGTTTCATATCTTTTCTTACAGAATTTAGTGTGTACCTTCTTTATCCTTGAACAAAAGAAATTTAGCTTGCTTATCATATGTCTGGAAAAATGAGCAATACTTAATCTGATTTAACAGTGCCTATCATCAGGTTATAATTCCAGCACAAAAAATATTTACACAATTCCCTAACATTTGATTGGTCCGTAGCAAGTCTCTGTCCAAAATTTATATCCCAGTAAACTCCCACGCCAAACTACTTTCCGTAACAGTGAGGCACAGTTAAAATAATTATTAAGAAAACGGAAAATAAACACATTTTCTTGATGAATTTATTTCAAATGCTGGAATTATAAGGAATGAATGGCCTTTTTGTGGAATTTATCGGGGATATAAACTTGGAAAAGTCGCGGGAATACTGGACGAGGCCTTCCGGCCTTCGTCCAGTATTCCCGCGACTTTTCCAAGTTTATACCCCGATAAATTTCACAAAAAGGCCATTCATTCCTATAATAACACATGATAATGTAATATATTCAGTATAATAAAAATTAATAAATTTATCCTTAAATTGAAAATTTCTCCCTCAAAGTGTACTTAGCAAGATAAGTATACTTTGTAATTTTGGTGAAATAGGCTACAGGACCTGTATATTTGTTGCAAATGTTGTAACATGGCCTGTGTGTATGCGCAGGTGTCTATATGAGGAGAACTGCTTGCTGTTTGCCACCCTGCTCTGCCTGAACATCCAGGCGGAAGGTGGAGAGAACTTCACCAACGAGGAAATGTCACTCTTACTGCAAGGTACGCACTCTGACACTGCTCCGAGATACGGAATAGTTTATACAGGTCATGGAAGTTAAGGGTAAATGAAAAGGACATATCCTGAGAATTGTCCTGGAATTTATTAACCCTTAGACTGTGGGAAACGAATACTGTCGTCTGCTGTTGTTTTGTATTTTGTTTTCGTTCTCCATAAAACATGGTATGATAGCAATTTAGAAGCATTTTCAATGCTGTCAAAGCATCTTTTTTATGAGAAAAATGGAAAATAGAATGGGGTGGGGTGGGGTGGGGTGGGGGTGGAGATGGAGTCTGTGTAGGTAGCAGGTATTCATGCACCTACCCATCATTCCATCTGTCCATTCATTTGTATATCTTTCAGTCACAAAATCTAAAACTTAAGTCAAACATTTATATTTCTGAATAGGATTTTCTTAATATTGAATACATTATATGACAAAAATCACTCACCATTGTTCGATAAATATATAACCCCTGCTTATTATTCATTTTTATGCACCCGGTCTCTGTAGAGCCAGCAGATATATAGTGTTTGGACTGTGTGTCTGTGTGTCTGGTGTCAGTCCGTGGGTCCATTTAAGACGTTTGCCGAAGTTTCTCCAATCTGCCACTGGGGGTATTTGTGGGCCGATAGGCCACATTTCCTTGTTTCCTTAAGTTTAGCTTCCATCTATATACAACCTTGTTGTACAATGGACATCATTTTGTCAATAATTTACCATATTTATTCTAATAAACTCACCCGGAGCTATGCAATTCGTGTGGATCGAAACATGGAAAATAGGATCAAAATATGTTATTTTCACATACAAAAGCCTAAATGGCTTTTGTATGTTAAAATAACATATTTAGAATGCAAATATGAGAGGGGCTACTATTCGAGAGGGTGCTACGGTAATTCATTTTGCCTTCTGTTTTTAGATAAAGATGATAAGTTAGGTGAGCATCGTTGTTCTATGTATGTTTATATGATACATTTTACTGTTAATTTGTTTATCTGTTATTGGTTCTTGTTGGTAAATTTTAAAAATCTGTATAAATATTATGTATTCCTTATCCACCTATCAATGTCTATTGTATGTTTCACAAAATTCTGCCCAAGATTTATTGCTATAAAAACACGGAGCCAATGTGGAGCTGGCTTCTGGATGTCTAATTTTGCCAGCTCCGGAATTAATTTTTTTGCCGTCAAAAGCCTGTCTCTGGAAAATAGTGTTTTTCTGTGTAATAATTCCACTGATATGCCCCTAGTGGGTGGGGGTTTTTGTGGGTGGGATGGAGAAAGGCTGGGTATACAGCTAATCCTGGCATTTGTTGATGAACTAGACTACAGATGAGACGAGCTATGTAATTTTGATTTTAAGATTTTTAACAAACAATATTGTCATATTTTCTGTAAATACCATCAATGGTTGACAGAATGTTCATAGCAAATTCCACATTTGCTCTGACCATTTCGTCAACATTCGATGTCATTTACGGAAAATATTGTAAATTTTGTAGATATTTTTTATGAAATATTGCACATAATTACAAAATTACATGACTCGTCTCAATTGTGAATGTTAATATCCCCCAATTGGTAACCCGGGCTTAGGTATGCAGCTGACCGTGGTCGACTTGGACTGCAAGGATGAGCTGCCTGATTAGTGATTAGTGTACTATATGATATAATATTTGTGCACTTTGGAGCACTTTGGATTTTCGCCGGGGAAAATATATATGCGACCAGCATAGCCCCAGATCAGCCTGCGCATCCGCGCAGTCTGATCAGGGTCTATGCTGCTCGACATGCAGTTAATGAAATAGCTGTGGTGTCATCAGCCAACCAATAGTCAGCATCTAGACTTTTCGGAAATGTTGCAAGGTAACCATTCTCTGCCAGTGGCCCAAATGTGAATGTCCACCCTAAAGGTAAACCTGGCCTGGCTAGGCAGATAACCCTAGGTGATGTGACATTCTTAAAATATATGTGGCTGTAATTGGAGAAATGGGGCTTATGGGATTTCTGACCAGTGTAGTTTCTGATCAAATAGTACACTTGTGTAGCCCAATAACAATTGTATTGCTTGTTAGAAGCATGACGGGTGTTTCCTTGCTGGAATGGCGAACAGTGCAGATCCTGATCAGACTGTGCGGATGCACAGGCTGATCTGGATCTACACTGGTCGCAGAACCCATAAGCCCCATTTCTCCAGTCACAACCATATTTCATGAAATAGGCTACAAATATAAACACCCATGTCCTTCCCACAGGTAATCCTGGCCTAGGAATGCAGCTGACCCTAGCCGACTTTGACTGCAAGGACGACCCGCCTGATTGGCTGCCCCAGGAGAAGTGGGAGGACATCCTGGCCCTGTCTGTGCTGCCCGGGCCCCTCGACAGCCTGTGCGTGAACTTCGCCCAGAACTTCGATGCTTGGAAGACCTGGTACAAGGGAGATTACCCCGAAAGGGAGCCACTGCCGTTGTCACTCACCGCTGCAGCCGCATCTATGGGTAATGCCCGATTCAGTTAACCATGACCAAATTATTTTATGTCCATTTTTAAAAATACAAAATACAATGTAACTATACAGTCTACTCTCATTACATCAAACTCTGTTTTTTATTTGTTAATTTTGCAACCAATCCAACCGTCACAAAATGGTTTTCACACTAGTCCATTTATGAAAAGGGGGTAGTTTTTGTTCTCAAAAATATGAAAATTACTTTCAAACAGTGCAGATCCTGATGAGACGGCTCGTTACGAGCCGGCTCATCTGGATCTGCACTGTTTGCATAAACCGATATTGCGGGTTGTCGGGTTCAAAAGGTTAAGTCAAACTACTGATAACTGAAAGTCAAATTCTTGGTCCCAAGTACATGTTAACTTGTTAACTAAAAGTTTTGTTAGCTCATATTATTTTCCTCAGTCCCCTGGGCTTTGAGTAATCGAGTGTAGACTATACCGCTTTCCGTCCATCTAGGGATTGGCTCTGATAATGTAATAAATTCAGTATAATATAAAAATTAATAAATTTATCCTAAAATTGAAAATTTCTCCCTCAAAGTATACTTTGCTAGAAAAGTATACTTTGCAATGTTGGTGAAATAGGCTACTGGATATGCATATCTAGTGTTGTGCCTAGGTCTCGGCTCCATGGGGACCATTTCAGCGTTAGAACCATCCTAAATATTGCGACACTCTTTGTTTTTGGAAGCCATATATTATTTATATGTGTTTCCCAGAATAAATGGTGTCCGAATATATAGGATATTCCTGATAGATGTAATTCTCCACAGAAATGCGGCCAAGTTCGACCGACAGCCATGAGAAGGAGAGCCTAGCGAAGAGCCCTGACCTTGGTCCCCTCTCCGACTTTCACCAGCTCCTCCTGATCCGCATGTTACGCCCTGACAGACTCCCGTCCGCGCTGTCCAAGTACATCAACAAATACCTGACGCTGAATCTCCCCGAACAGAATGAGTTCAGCCTGCAGGACGTGCTCAGTGACTCAAAGCACCACCTGGGCGTGTTGTTGTTGTTACCCGAGGGAGTGGCGGGACAGAACGCACAGCCGGTCACACGGCTTAAGTTGACGCACCCGCCCGTGGAAGTGCTCTTTAGTCTTGCCAAGGTATTGTAGATTCAAGGTGCATGATCACGTGGTTACAACAACGACAACAAGTATGATTTGATATTTTCCTCAATAGGCAACGGATTTTCATGAAATATGGCGCATCATGAGATGCATTTGGTGGTCCTGGGTACTTATGTAGTTTTGCGACGAATCGATTTCCGTGTCAGCAGACACGAAAATCCATTCTTCGCAAAAACAACAGAAGTTTGGGCCAAAGTACTGAGGCCACCAAATGCAGCTTAACAAGACGCGTTTGATGCGCCATATTTCATCAAAATCCTTTACATAATAAGGACAAAATAAAAGAATACGTACTTTGAATCGGAGGGCTTCTGGTAGTTTAAGTACTTGTTGTTGTTGTTGTAACCACGTGATCATACACCGTGAGATTGTACAGCTAGTGTCTATTGATATCATGTTTATCAGACTCGGCTCGGAAACGGTAGGAATTCCTTGGTTTTGCCTAGTATTCTCTATGTATTCAGCCAATGTAAATTCCGTCACCAGATAATCTCCATTGTAGACGGTGAAGGTGGACGTGGAACATGTGCGTATCGGGGAAGGCAGTGAGCTGCTGGTGGAGGAGGCGATCGATGCAGCCGAGAAGAATGACGGCTGGGTCGTCATTGAGGACCTGCACCTCGCGCCCTGTATCTTCTTCAAAAAACTGAAGAAGCAGCTCGTACGAGTGTCACGCAGTCGCGAGAAGCTCAATGGTAGGTGGATAAGGATTTCATGGAAATACAACTTCAAAATGAATGAACACACATGAGTAATTAAGATTTCGGCAACTTTTGACTTTGACTTGAATATACATGTATATTGTAAATTTTGTAAACGTATTTAATGAAATTACGCACATGTCCGAAGGTACAAAATCGCATGGCGTGTCTCATATAACCGTTTTGCGGTGCCCATATGCCTAATTTACAGTGGAGCCTCTCTAAACCCTGGGAACCTCCAGGGTGTCCGGTCTAGAGAGGTTCCACTGTATATGTAACTCAATTATGGTGGAATCTTTCTAATTTCCCAAAGCACAAACACATGGTCTGGGGCACTTATTTACCGGAAACATAGTGAATTCTTCCAAACCAGACACTCTGAGCATTCCCTAGGGAGCTCTCAAAGGTGTCTGGATGAGACAGGATCAACCGTAAATCAGTTGCATATCTTTGTGTATTGCAGTAAACAGTGGAGATAAATTGCTATGAAACCATGTAAGCACATGGATGTCTCCATGGTGTCATGGAGGCCGTTTCACTAAACTCCGTACGACTAAAATGTTTGTAAGTGCAAAATTATGATAGTCTGTAAGTTTCACATTAACAATGTTTGGATTTACATTTATTGAGCATGGGCTGCATATTAATATTGGATTTACATTTATTGAGCATAGGCTGCATGCAGCCTATGCTCAATAAATGTAAATCCAATAATTGTTTACAAGAAAACATTGTTAATGAGAAATTTACAGACTATCATAAGTTTGCACTTACGAACATTTTAGTCGATCAAAGTTTAGTGAAACGGTCTCCTGGTCCATGCGGATTGATGTGGCCCCTTGATACCCAGGGTCTCTGATTTATGGAGTTTCCACTGTATAGCATACAAAATAATTGTTTACAATGGGCAAAATATATATTTAGTAACACAGACTACAATATTATTCCACCCTCACAGTGACCAGCCGAGAGGAACAACAGAAGGCGTGTAATGGTCTGTGTGTGGATCACAAATGAACCTGCGCATGGTTCATTAGACATAATATCGGTTCATGATTGCAAAACAAAAATACTAAGACGTTTCATTTATCTGAATTACAGTGGAATCTCTTAACCGCACACCCTGGGAAGTCTCACTTGTATCGGGAAGTCTCACTTGTATCGGGAAGTCTCACTTCCCAGGGTGTGAAGTTTAGAGAGGTTCCACTGCAACAGAATATATAAAAAAAAATTGACCATAAAACCTTTGCCCACAGCGACCAGCCTAGAGGAGAAACAGAAGGCGAGCAAATTCTGTGTGTGGATCACGAGCGAACCGTGCGCCAGGATCCCAGACTTCCTGCTGCTGAACTTGCACAAGTTGGCCTGGAACCACGTGACCATGGACGTCCTGGAGCCCGCGAATGTTACCGAGAGTACGGCCGCATCTAACGACGGTGGCGAGGCGCCACTCGCCATTAACTACCGGTCGCCGCAGACCTACCTGCACACAGGTATGTATTTATATATAACACAAGTTGCCTTGATTGACTACCAGTCACACCAGACCTACCTGCACACAGGTATGTATTCATTATAACACAAGTTGCCTTGATTGACTACCAGTCACACCAGACCTACCTGCACACAGGTATGTATTCATTATAACACAAGTTGCCTTGATTGACTACCAGTCACACCAGACCTACCTGCACACAGGTATGTATGTATTCATTATAACACAAGTTGCCTTGATTGACTACCAGTCACACCAGACCTACCTGCACACAGGTATGTATTCATTATAACACAAGTTGCCTTGATTGACTACCAATCACACCAGACCTACCTGCACACAGGTATGTATTCATTATAACACAAGTTTCCTTGATTGACTACCAATCACACAAGACCTACCTGCACACAGGTATGTATTCATTATAACACAAGTTGCCTTGATTGACTACCAATCACACCAGACCTACCTGCACACAGGTATGTATTCATTATAACACAAGTTTCCTTGATTGACTACCTGTCACACCAGACCTACCTGCACACAGGTATGTATTCATTATAACACAAGTTGCCTTGATTGACTACCTCACACCAGTCCTCACACAGTATTATTCATTATAAACACAGTGCTTGATGACTACCGTTCACACAGACCTACCTCACACAGGTATGTATTCATTATAACACAAGTTGCCTTGATTGACTACCTGTCACACCAGACCTACCTGCACACAGGTATGTATTCATTATAACACAAGTTGCCTTGATTGACTACCTGTCACACCAGACCTACCTGCACACAGGTATGTATTCATTATAGCACGAGTTACCTTGATTAACTACAGGTCACACCAGACCTACCTGCACACAGGTATGTATTCATTATAACACAAGTTTCCTTGATTAACTACAGGTCACACCAGACATACACACAGGTACATACTACTTTAACACTACTGTAAAACTGTTCATTATGAACTGTTACAGACATGACCTCTGCATGTCTGATGTTTTGTAAATTTTCCCAATCATTTACGGAAAATATTACAGATTTTCAAATTCACAATCAGTGAAATATGGCGATACAATTCCAGCACCAGGCTTATCTCACCTTAATTATTGCCTGGACATTAAACCATTTCCTTCTACTTTCCTGTCTTTTGGATGAGACTTTAACCTTTGACCCCGAAAGCCCGCTATAGCGGTTTATGCAAACAGTGCAGATCCTGATGAGCCGGCTCGTTATGAGCCGGCTCATCACGATCTGCACTTTTGCAAGTAATTTTCAAAACACCCCCTTTTCATTAATGGACTAGTCTGAAAATAATTTTATGATGGTTGGATTCATTGGAAAATTAGCATATCACGGTCTATTCCATTTACTTTATAGGGGTGGAAGGGTTAAACTGAGGTCCCATCTCTCTATGTGACTGTAACTGTTGCCGGTATGTTAAACCACTTTCCTTCCACTCTGCAGCGATCGTGTCCACCCTGAAACAAGTGCCGGTGAGCGTGTGGGAGAAGACCCTGCAGGAATCGCAGCCGATCAGGAACATTGTGTTTGCCATCTGTGTCATACAGGCGATGCTTGTCGCTCGACAACTGTTTGGTACCCAGGGTCTCACCCAGTTCTACCCATTCACACAGGTATAGGAAAATGTGAATAACATTGTATTACCGATTTTCTGTGTATTTCACACACTTTTTGTGTCCCGCAATGTCGAATGTAAGACATAAGCGGTCACAATTCTGACATAGTCGTCATAGGATGTTTGGATGTACAGTCGAACCTCCAAGTGACTTTGGTGCAGTATGGACCTGGCACCAGGTCAGGTTATTCTAATTTCAGGGCTGAATATGTTGTATCTCGATGTAAATATTCCGTTCTGATTTTGGGATTTTCCCCCCAATGCAGCAGGTTAAAACGGGATCGAACCTGTTTGCCCGGCCTTACATGACCTTAGCTGTTGATAGGCCGTTAAACACCAATAAACAAACAAACAAACAGTCGAACCTGCTCGGCCGGTCACCTTTAATCAGCGGTCACCGCCGTTAAGCGGCCACTTCAAATTCCTCTCGCGCATTTTTGCTATATAAAACGCTTTCATTCAACGGTCACTCGTCTGACGCGGTCAGCGGTCATTAATTATCGTCCTGAACTAGTGATCCAATTTCATTAAACGGTCACCGCTAATCCCGATGTCAATGTACCCTGCGGCGGTCGTTACCGAAGCGCGAATTAACAACGATGTCGGCAGTCAATGCGGATAACTCGGTCGACATTTTCTCTGCCGAATCACAATCTGGCCTCTATCATTTCAGTTAACTTTTGAAAACATTTACCGGGCCCATATCGGTCGGTGTCATTTTGCCATGAAAAATATTGCATGACGCCATTAACGGTAAATCCCAATATGCATAATGTAATTTCACGTATGTTATAAAACTCCATCATTAGTTTCGAAACTGTGTGTTTACACGATGCTGATTCGTCCAAAGTTAGCTGGCCGACATCAAACACACCGTGTGTCAAGATTTACAACACGAAGCCATATCAAATATCAATACACGCGGTTGCTGACGTCAGTTTCGTATTCATCACTAGACTGGTACCCTGTTCTGATGCGTGCCTAGTGAAACAATTCTACCGGGAACCAGTCTATTTATGACACGTCAAACGTGTTTATGTGAATTGGGTCTCTATCTCTGACAAATCCCGGCTTATTGCATTAGCGGCCAGACCAGGCGGTGCATTCGAGTAGTCTGCACATGGTTTACAGTGTTCGCCAATCTCTAATTAAAAACATCATAATTACATCAGCAGACAATGCAAATTGGTCATAGCTATAGGCTGCTTTCAGTGTCATTTTGGCTGCACTGCCGAAATTTCTGTCGACATTCAGCGTGATTTTGAAATATTACACAAGCGAGATTTGTGTGTTGCTTTGTGCAAAACAATCGATAACACCCAGCCGTGTCAACTGACAGGTGTTTATTGTATGACATCATTCAGCACGAGGCTGTAAACTGTGTGACCTTTAGGCTATGTATAAGTTAGATACTGTGTTCGAGTCGAATATGGTTAGTTAACAGCGCATGGGGGAAATTTAAGGGGTCGGAAATCGTCGAGCCGCTAGGCAAGATTGCTCGGATTGGTCAACACACCTTTTGATGTCGCGTCATGGGGCAATCAGTAACCCATTTCATGAGGATACACTTATGCTTGCGGAAAATCCTTTTCTTCTATGCACTCAGAAGTATATGCCGCGACCACCATTTGAACCATTTCGTTGGACGGTTCAAATGAGTGGTCACAACATATACTTTCATTGAGAAATAACAAAAATAAAAATAAAATATTTAATAAATTTCATATCCGTAAATGTGTATTCCGAAAGGAATGGGTTAAAAAAAAAACACTGAATTATACGCAGATCTGTCGAAATATTTTCCATAAATGGTGTTATCTTCATTTCGATTTTCAAAATTTACCTGAAATGTACCTGAAAACACAACCCTCTATTAAGAGGTCACCTCTGTTAAGCAGCCAATTTTGTCACTTCCCTTGGGTGGCTAATTAAGACAGGTTTGACTGTACGTCAAATAAGTTAGTCAGTAGCTTCCTCATACATCTTTAGTGGGTGGAACACTCCCTGGCGATTGCCTTGTATATCCACATGTTCAACCCATGTTCGGAATACAAAGGTACTCAGTTCTGCCCATTCATACATGTAATGGAAAATCTGAGGCCAACAGACCAGTTTTATAAATAGATTATTGAACTTGGAATATGAGGAGTAACTTCCTGACAAATAGTCAAATAGAAATATTTCCCCTCTGGTTTGTAATCGAACTGTCAGTACAATGAACCGGTACTTGTTAAATTCTCATTAATTCAACACATTATTTTTTTTCCAATTGAGACGAGCCGAGTCTACCTAAGAAGAAAAATATGTACAAAATTTACGATATTAGAATTTTGCATTTGCTATGAAAATTTTGTCAACTTTCGGCATTATTTACAGAAAATTACTGTAAAAGAAAAATGCATGAAAAATCTGTGGTACAAAATCATGTGCCATGTCTCAATTGACTGTTTCCAGGTACAGACGTCCCAAGCGATCCTGTTGGCTCTGGGCCGGTTCTTGAGGCCCCAGGGGGAGGCAACTGGGGAACCAAATAAGGAGCACCTCACACAGATAGTCGCGGAGGTACGTAATGGCGTTCATCTAATATGCGTCTGTGACTGGAGAAATGGGTGTGATTTGTGTGATGAGTACAGCTCCTAATCAAATAGCACACTCCTGTATGTAGCCGGATAGCAATTTATGTTGCTTGCTAGCAGTATAATTGGTGTTCCATTGATGGAATGGCGAACAGTGCAGATCCTGATCAGACTGTGCGGATGCACAGGCTGATCTGAATCTGCACTGGTCGCAAAACCCATAAGCCACATAACTCCAGTGACAGCCACATAATTTATACATGTCTAATCAGACTTTAGACATTATATCGAAAAATGGGGATTACAGGAATTGTGTCGCGTGTAGCTCCTGATCAAATATCATACTCGTGTAGCCTGATAATGTTCTATATTGCTTGTTAGAAGCATGACGGGTGTTTCATTGATGGAATGACAAACAGTGCAGATCCTGATCAGACGGTGCAGATGCACAGGCTGATCTGGATCTGCACTGGTCACAAAACCCATAAGCTCCATTTCTCTAGTCGGCCACATTTGCGGGTCCAATCGGACATTAGGCATTAGATCAACGATGACTGCCTGTAATAGCACAGGTTCTTGAAGAACGGTTAATATTTCGGTGTTTTATGGCTTATTTCGGTATATCTGGTGGTTTGGGTGCAATGTTACCTACATACAATTTACGTCACCTCCCACGAGTTAAACGTACAAGTATGGTAATACAAAGGTGTGAAAATGAGCTACGACCAGTGTACGTTTTTAACCAATTAAACCATTATTTGTTAACCCTTTCCCTGATAGAGACGACTTTTCACGCCTCTGCAGATGTCTTTTGAAAACATTGTGGGAAAAGGAGAAATTGCTTGTAACAAGCAATTTCTCCTTTTCCCACAATGTTTTCTACTCTATCAGATAATTTAACCATCATTTGACCCAGCATTTGATTCTTTTATTCAGATGTTTTGGATTTGGATGAGTCGAAATATCGCAAAACAGGGAAAGGGTTAACCGATAACAATAAAACCGATCTCAAATTGTTTGTATAGATTTATGTATTGGACCTGAACCACCAATGCAAGTCAAACATTTAAATATCGTCTGAAAAACGCCAATAAAAGGTCGAGCTCTCAAAGCGGTCAAAATTTGGTTACACGTCCTTACATAGTCGTGTAAACCTCTTTACATCGCGACGCTCATTGGCTGACTTCTAATAATAGCATGACGGGGGATGTCGTAGTGGATTTTGACACATCGCAGGAAATGGCTATCCAATCAAATGGCTCGCCACATGTGTAATCTCTGCTTTCAGGGCTAGTTAGAAAATCATGCAATTGTATGACTTTTAATGTCTTAAATGCAGGAACAGATAACTGTAGTTCACATATTCTATCGCCATCAACAGATTGTTATGTCTCCTGAATCGATAGAACCAGAATTTGGAGTTTGTGGTTAAAAATTGATGATATAATCGGTCTGAAAGCAACGCATGTTGGAAATTTTATTGGCCAAATATTGAAAAAACTCATTCCTTTGTTCCATTGTGGGTATTTTGACAGTGTAAAAGGCGTCCGAAAATTCGGAACGGTGAATGTGTAGATAATTGACAATTTCTGTCATATGTAATGATTGAGCATTAGTAGTTGCACAAAACTATGTAAATTACCCAAAACCAACGAAATTCACCCAAATCTACCCAAAATTCACCAAAATACCCATATGACACCACACCAAACATACGGACCATAATAGCACAGTTGTTGAATGCTTGTATTGCTTGTTTGGATTACCAACTCTGTGTAAGCAGTGTAAGTAATATAGATGGATCATGCCTTGAACAAAATGCTTGGTAGCTAGCTGGCTGAGTAAAGCAGTTTTATTGAACCAACTACTTGCAGTTTCTCCAATGCCTGATCCATCTTTTAGTTTAAACAGTTGTTGTATACAGTGGAACTTCTTTAAACCGGACACCCTGGGGACACCCCAGGGTGTCCGGTTTAGAGAGGTTCCACTGTACAACTGGCATATAACTACTTCAAGACACGCGTAAGTGCTTTGCGATCATGAACAGACATTAGTCTTAGAGATAAATTGCAGCGAATCATAACGAAATTAAGCACAACTTACTTGTCTCTCTGTCCCCGGTTTACAGGGGTTCGACTGTATAATTACAATTGACTACCAGTTCTCCCAACATAAATTACAGCCCTTAGCCTTAACCATCTATGTTGTTTAACCCTTAGACCGCTACTCACAACAATTGCTGTTGGTTTTATATCTTGCCTTATAGCGGTCTAAGTGTAAACTGTTGATTTGAATCATGAACAAACTGTGATGGAACATTTAGATAAGTAATATACATAATTTGCAGGTGATTTACGAGAACATTGCGTACAGTGAGTTTGACCGGGACTATGTGGGTGCCCTGGTGAAGAGCGTCCTACATAATATCTACACTGACTCGTCAGGCACGCTGGTGCTGGGTACAGTCGCTGTACCGACGCCACCCGCCAATGTCGGTAAGTTGGGGATATTGGGCAGAGTGGTGAGGTAGATGTGGCTGTGACTAGAGAAATGGGCTTTGATAGAATGGCTGGTGTTTTACTGGTTGAATGTTAATAGCTTTTGTATACAGGTTCAGATATGTGTTAGTGTGTCCCACTCTGATTGATCAGATTGATGTCATACCCTTATTGATATGGCTACGGTACTCATATAAAATAAACATCAACATAAGCAAAGCATCAGCATTTTAATTAACGTGATTATTTCATGAAAATTGATGGGAACAATTTTGAAGAATAGCTGAAAACTAAAAACCAACATGATTATAGTGACTGTAATTAGTCAACCAAACAATCGCAATTAAAGTGATATACCATTAGATGGGGCCGAGACGCCAGTAGCCTATTTCATCAACATTGCAAAGTATACTTTAGTAGCAAAGTATACTTTGAGGGAGAAATTTTCAATTTTATGATAAATTTATTAATTTTTATTATACGGAATTTATTACATTATCACAGCCAATTTGGCTGTGATAATGTAATAAATTCAGTATAATAATTCTGTATACTTTTAATCATGAAATATATGCATTTGTTAGTTCTATATGAAATAATGCATTTCAGGAAAAATAAATGATTACTCCCTCAAAGTATACTTTGCTAGTAAAGTATACTTTGCAATGTTGGTGAAATAGGCTACAGATATCAAGTAGTAATGGCTGTTCTGTAGTCACGTTAATACATTCAACCCCACATACTTAAAGTTAAAACCAACTTGTAGAAACTACAAACAGTGTAGCCGACCGTCTCATCTGGATCTGCAGCATTTGTCAGTAGGATTTCAATCAATCCAGCAACCCGTCCACCATGTAATATTCCAGAGCCGAGTGAGTATGCGTGGTGGTATGAGAAGAATGTGGATGAGGAGTTTACTCTGGCCGCTCTCCAGCTACACACCAGTGTCGAGAAGGAGTCTTGTGTCGCTAGGTATGTACAATTACATGTACAGTATAGTCGACCAGCTCATGACAGGCTCACAATACGTACATGTGTGACCAGTCTAGGTCTGACTCATCATATAAATAATAACAGGCTAGTGTATTGTGATATCAAGAGCTTATCAGACAAGGCTAGCAAACGTGTAGGAACTCTGAGGCTTGCCAAGGAATGCACACCATGTTTTTTTGACATCAAGTTTATCAAGCGTGGCTTGATAAACTTGATGTAATAAAAACATGGTATTCTATTTATCAGGTAACGTTTTATGCTACAAAATGTGCACATGTAAGGTGATTTTCATTGGAACTGACGCGGACTTGCTTACGTTGTGTGATTACACTGCATCATTCGGTATATATCGTCACACCGTTCGATCAACGTCAGCAGAAGTAGTTTTGAATCAGTTGTGAGCCAAATATGCATATCCAGTCAATGTAGGGTATGGCAAATCATTTTCAGTCGGTATATGTATTGGGCCAATGCAATGACTACTGTCTCTTTCTGCCGACAAACTTTTGACTATTAAACACATTCAAGGTTCATGCCCACTCAGTAGGCACAAAGTGTTCTTTATAGGAATTAAATAAGTGTATAATTGTGTCACTATTCTACCAGTTCTGAAGATAATGAGTGCCTGCTATACATATATAATCATTTAGTAATATATATTTTACTGATAGTGACTCGCGATGGTACCAGTGTGGAAATTTACGTCCGATATAAAATATACTTTTTTTATCAACAACAAAAGAGTCGCACTCCCCAAAAAAATGTATTTAATGAAATTCCACCAAATATTGATCTTATTGTAAAATTAATGGTTATCCCCGCAGCTCGACGGAGTTTGTGAGTGCGATGGACCACATGTTTGAGACCCAGAACATGGAGGCGGGAGACGTGGCGAGGTCCAACACTGACCAGATCAACACGTCACGACTTCGCTCGGCCGTCGACCTCTGTCTCGATGAGTTACCTCCCCTGCTGGAGCTCGGACAGACCCCAGATAATATTGAGGAGGAATTCAACTTCCCATACCACCGGCCGAGCGTCATCAGTCTCGCCACGGCATCCAGCACTATGATGCCCGAGACTATAGGATACGTGCTGCTACAGGTATGTTTAGCTCTCCATGTATGGAAGGCCATCAAAAATATTTCCCTCCATAAATTAAATACCTACATAATACGGGGATTTTCTCCTCATCCGTACAAGTGAAATATGGGATTCAACCCCGTTAACCAAGCCTAAATGACCGTAGCTGTTGACAGTCTGTTACAATTACCCAATTAAATAAACTTAATTATTTCTGAGGGTCTAGGGTCTTGGTAGATGGGAAACTCAAGTTCAAGAATGATAAATATTCACAAAAAAAATATGCTGTGCTTGGAGTAGTGTCCATCTAACATTTTGCCCATATTTCAGGAATGTCTGTGGCTGAACTCGGTGCTGTGCCACATCCGACAGCAGATCAGCGAACTGCAGGACCGGTTGCTCGGCGGCCCGGAGGCCCTGCCACACAGTCACATGACCACGATACTCAGTCTGCAGGAGGAACACGTGCCCGTCTCGTGGATCCATCCCAACTCCCAGCCGTGTACTCACTCGCTTGTCTCATGGCTCACAGGTGAGGCGAACTTTAGCTCGGCTAAGGCTGATTCAACAACAGATGGCGAAGCAGTTGTACATTATAATTGCACAGTATCAGAAAACAAGCTTTATAAGCTTATAATAAGCTTGTAAGCTTGTTTTCTGATCCTGTGCATTTTGTATTGTATATAACATTGTTTAAGCTAAATGGCAAAGCATTTGTCTGACCCAATCAATCAATCAATCAACCAATCCGTTGGGAGAGGATTTAAATAATCTTGCTTTCAATCCAATCCCAATTGGTTTTTGTAATGTATCTGTAGCCCATTTCATCAACATTGCAAAGTATACTTTACTAGCAAAGTATACTTTGAGGGAGTAATCATTTATTTTTCCTGAACTGCATTATTTCATATAAAACTAACAAATGCATATATTTCATGATTAAAAGTATGCAGAATTATTATACTGAATTTATTACATTATCACAGCCAAATTGGCTGTGATAATGTAATAAATTCAGTATAATAAAAATTAATAAATTTATCATAAAATTGAAAATTTCTCCCTCAAAGTATACTTTGCTACTAAAGTATACTTTGCAATGTTGGTGAAATAGTCTACTGGTAACAACGACAAATAAAATGTAAACAAAATGTAAATAAAATATGTTAAACCAACCAATCAATCAATCAACAATTCAGAGAGTTTCCACTGCATCGAGATATTATTGAAATTTTGCACAAATAAATCCATCGGTTACAGACATGAGGAAGCGATACGACCAGCTCCATTCGTGGGTGAAGAGCGGGATGGTGCCCACGTATGTGAATGGTTTACTCTCGGAGGACCCTGTTATAGGGCGGGGCCGACTCGGCCGGGTGTGGCTCGGCGGCTTGGTCAACCCACAGTCACTGCTGACATCACTGCGGCAGGAGAAGGCTATCGTCTGTAAATGCCATATAGACGACGTAAGTTGCTTGGACAAATCCTGTATTGTAATATAAGTTTTGTATGAATTATTGATGTACAATAGTTATATTATGGTTCATTCAAGTCTGTCATTGAAAGTGTATTTGAATATATGTTTGTCTCTCATTAAAGGAAATATGTGGCTCTGACTGGAGTGTAGATCCGCACAGTCTGACCAGGATCTGCAGTTCACCATTTGATTCTCTGTCTCTGTAGGTAATATTTGACATCAAATTGTCTATGATTCCAGGTGATATTTGAGTGCATCGTGCTGGACACAGAGAACACCATGCAGTTTGACGTGGACGAGGGCGGCATGTTCATCTCCTCCATGTACCTGCAGGGCGCCAGTTGGGACTACGACAACGACTGCCTCGGCGACGCAAAGTATGCTTGTCATAATTATTTACACCGCAACCAGGGCTCCAGATAAGGAATTAGTAATTGAGTATTTTCACTCCATCATATCTGAAGCAATTGGGTATTTCAATATTTTAATTGGGTAAATAAAATCACACTACTGTTTACACATCAACAGACAGCAATTATTGAATAGTTTGCTTCGAAATGAAAACATGTCTTGTCATTTCATTAGAATTGTCTCCTTGGAGACAATTCTAATGAAATACCAAGATGTGTTTTCATGGAAAATATGAAAAATATGCTGTATTTGTGGTCTGTTTATTGTTTTCTGTAGCATGATAAAGGTACCACAAATTTGTTATTGCTTTTTGATACCCGCTACTTCTGATTTCAATTGGGTTTTTGGCAATTTTAATTGGGTATTTACGCAAATACGCAGCTTATCTGGAGCTCTGCCGCAACCATTGCTCCATGTAGCATAATAAAGAGGCAATGACAAACTACTTTAACCTTTGTCTCATCATGCTACCCCACTCCACACTCCCACCACCTCCTCTTTTCTTCAATTAAACAGGGATGGGTTGTGGAATAGAGGTTAGAACACCTGACTTCCAATCTGGAGATTGTGGGTTCAAACCTCGCCTTAGGCATAAAAAATACTGTCATAGTATTTCCATCCCACTGCACAGGTTGAAGTAACAGACCGAGGTCTATAAATACATTAAATATGCCTAAAAGCATCAATAAATGAAGAAAAAAAAAAGCTAATTACACACTGTATTTTTTTTTACTCCCTCTATATAGACTCCATATGGAGTCTATATGGAGGGAGTAAACAAAATTGTTTAGCTTTTTTTTCTTCATTAATTTTATTGATGCTTTTAGGCATATTTAATGTATTTATAGACCTCGGTCCGTTACTTCAACCTGTGTCCCACTGGTCTGTCGGATGAGACTCGGGTGAGAGTTTAAACTGTGGTCCCGTGTCTATATAACCTTAGCTGTTGCTTGGATGTTTAAACCCATTAAACAATTGAACTTTTGTATCGTTGTAGCTGTGCGTTGTACCACATTCCCAACATTTACGTGAAGCCCGTGGCCCAGTCTGAGCTGCAGGAGGAACCAGCAACACCGCGACCCAAACAATATGTCTGCCCCACGTTCATCAATAAGGTACGTTGGCTCACATCGCTAAGCAGAGAAATGTGTAACTAAAATTTACAAATCCTGTGCAATAGTAGCATTAGCCGCCCTGCTGTGACAATGTAAATATTCTGTTCTGATTTTGGGATTTTCACCCCATTTGTACATGTACGTTGTACAGGTAATATATGGGATTTAGTACTAAACCCATTGACCCGGCCTTAAATGACCTTATCTGTTGATAGGCCGTTAAACCCTAACAAACAAACTAAATTTCGCTCGACTAACATGTTCGTAAGTGCAAATTTAGCATCGTCTGAAAATTTAAATTGATGGATTTACATTTATTGAGCATATGCTGCATATGCTCAATAAATGTAAATCCAATAATTGTTTGTTAATGTGAAATTTACAGATTTTTGCACTTACAAACATTTTAGAAGTACAAAGTTTAGAGAAACAGCCCAAAGTACTGCAAATACCGCTATAACCCTAAATATTCTGATGCAATTTATTGATGAGAAACGCATAGAAATAAATGGTCACCCACAATGAAGTGTCCCATGGGTTAGTGGCATTGTACTGTTTTATCACAATAACAATGTTTTTGGATGCAACTTGCTTTGGCAAGCATGTACTCTGTTCAAAGGCTCCAAATCAGGAATTTGGATTGGATAAGGCTTAGCTGTGATTCTACCCAGTCTGTCTGAATATGTTCTCACTCGTGAATGGATGTTATCCCTTGCAAAGCTGAATTACATTTTGTTGCTGCCATTTATGTTTTATTTTTCATTTTTCTCATCAAAAACACGCTTTGACAGAACTATAGAACCATGGAAATGATTTTAAAAAGCTGTTGAACAATGTTTTTATTCAGAAAGAATACAAAATATGAAACAACAGCAGACAACTATTTTCGGTTCCTGCCTTGTACGCCTTTCAACACTACAGACCTCTTTATAGGGTTTACAGACAATATAATTCCAGCACAAAAATATTTACACAATTCCTTAACATTTGATTGGTCCGTAGCAAGTCTCTGTCCAGAATTTATATCCCAGTAAACTCCCATGCCGGACTACTTTCCGTAACCGTCGGGCGCAGTTAAAATAATTCTTAAGAAAACGGAAAATAAACACATTTTCTTGATGAATTTATTTCAAATGCTGGAATTATAAGGAATGAATGGCCTTTTTGTGGAATTTATTGGGGATATAAACTTGGAAAAGTCGCAGGAATACTGGACGAGGCCTTCCGGCCTTCGTCCAGTATTCCTGCGACTTTTCCAAGTTTATACCCCGATAAATTCCACAAAAAGGCCATTCATTCCTATAGTAGATCATGATGAGCTGGCTCCTAACGAGCCGTCTCATTGGTATCTTTTTGCAAGTAATTTTCCTATTTTTTTTAGAGATAAAACCCTCAAGTTTTATGAACAGACAAGACTGAAAATGATTTTGTGATGATTGGATTGGTAGGAAAGTTAACATATCACTGTCCATTCCAGTTACATAGGGTTGTAAGCAGGGCTCCAGATAAGCTTTGTGTCTTAAGCGTACTACACCCCCTGATTTCAAAATCATTGCGTATTTTACTTTTACAAATGGATTATTGATTTTATTCATTACTAAATAGGGAACAAATGATAAACAAAATATAACAAATTTAAACATTCACTTATTTGAGCTGCAAAAAGCAAACACTTTGCTTTTTTGCAGCTCAACTAAGTGAATTTTCAACTTTATGACAGTATTTTCACTACTCAATTTGAAAATAAATGCGTATTTTCACATTGCTGTGCGTATTGTGTACTCCCACTTTTGATAATCAATGCGTATTCAGCTAAAATAATTGCGGAAAATACGCCAATACGTACCTTATCTGGAGCTCTGGTTGTACGGGTTAAACCCCATTGAATCCATCCATTTCCAGAGTCGACAGTACAAGGTAACAGATCTGCACCTCAACTGTCCGTCCTCACAGGACGTGTGGAAACTCTCCCGAACTGCCCTTATCCTCAACCAGGGTAAGTGCTCGAATATAGGGACTTATACCGTACATTTCATTCATTTATGAGTGACTGGAGACATTGGGCTTATGGCATGTGCAAGGGTGGGAGTTTTGAGGATATACGTCCTGAAATGAGGATTTGAGCTTCCTGATAATTGCAGACAAAATACTAATGTTTCAACATGGGAAGCACATTTCTACGCATTTGTGCATGCAAAAATATGTTTGTTTAGCAATTTTCAGGATTTGGCATTTGGATATGTTCCCACTCCTGCATGTGCAACATGTGTAGACCCATGCCTTTCCCCAGCCCATTATAGCGCCTTCATTTCAAAAACAGGATACCCCAGCGCTATAAATTTCAGATAGAAATATAAAAAGGTTCCAATTTTGAGATTTTTTTCATTTAGTTTCAGTTCCGTTTGATCATTGAAAGCACTATTAGAGCGTATTATAAGGTTTAAACCTGTGACTTGGGAATTTTCATTAACCCTTGGACCACAACACACAACAATTGTCGTCTGCTGTTGCTTTTATATCAATGGAAAATAGAAAATAAACAGCAAACGACAAAAAGTTAAGATAGCGGCGTAAGGGTTAAGTTTTCGAGGGGACATCCTCTGTTTGTCCTGTATATTTACATTACAGTGGGTAGTTTATAGAATTCAGTGAATTACATCACTCTCGTGTTTACCATATATGGAGAAATGACGTCAGTAACGTCGCAATGACGCGTTTCCTTCGATCAATCCCCTCCAGAAATTAATTCACATAGCTGTCATATTTTACGCTTGATTCACTTTATTTTTCATGAAGAATCATGTGTGAAACGTAAGAAAAAGTTTATTGAACCAGGTGAGCCGTTTATCTTGAAATGATGCCCTCGTGCTTGGGTCCTACTGCTAAACAAACTTGTTTCGCTATGCTCACTCGTTTATTTAGCGTAAGGACCCAATCACTTGTGCATTATTTTACGATAATCAATGATTTTTATAGAACTTAATTGTACTAAGTTAAGCCCTGTATAACCATTTTGTGTAATCACCTCATTGATCGTTCCCTACTCAGGTTTGCCGGAGGACGGCGTAAAGAAGTCGCGATCGTACCTGATGAACCTGCGAGCGACCGCGTTGGCACCGCTAGAAGATTCGGAGGACTCCGAGGATGCGGATCAGGAACTTGAGGAACTGGAGCCCGACGATGAATCGGACATTGAGGAGATCGGGCCATCCGAACCCTCGCAGCTCTCATATAGGTGCGTGTAGACGACGTTACAGTTATATAGTTGTGACAGCGTATCTCTAAATCTACTGATAGTATAGTGTAACTTTGAAATCGACTGTACCATCCGAATTGGATTCGGATGGTACAGTCAATTTCAGAGTTACACTATCATACTTTGGATGGTGCGGTCAATTTCAGAGATACGCTGTTCCAACTAGCTTTTCAGTGGAACATCTCTAAACCAAACATGCAGAAATTCTACATGTGTAATTTTTTATGTATTTCACTGTCACTTAATTCTGATGGTAATGTAGGTTCATGATTGCACAGCACACAGGTCTCGTACAGGTGTGTGTAGACCAAATTCAATATTAAACTGACTTTGGCAAAGAATAATGCAAAAAGGTGCCTTATATTTTGTTCTGTAACTGTGATTGGTCAGTCAGGTTCTATATCAGCATGGACATGCAGATACTGGAAATAACCCTCTATATTCAGACATTTATTCCAGGAAGTAGTATAGGGGGTATCAGTACGTTACCGTTTTTGTATAACAAGATAACAGAGTGAAACAAACACCCCACACCCACAATATAGTATAAAAAACCTATTAAAAAGGTATCACAATAAGTCTTATATATAGGGTTTTAAACCCATAGACCGTAAAAGGTGAATAAAGTAAAAAGTTTATAGATAGTGGTGTTATATGTATATAACCACTTAAACAAAAAATGAAAAACACTATAAATAATTTACAATTAAACATTAACTATTTTCTATATATAAACAACAATAATATACAAACATGAGCCGACAAAGTCCTGCAGTATATCAACAACTTGTTGACGGTATAGAAGGACTCCCCAACATTGAATCATTGAGGAGTGATCTAACCAAAATGGGAATACCATTTTTCCATGAGGATGAAAGAGAAAAAACTTCAAAAGTTGATAAACGAGGGAAAGAATGATATAATATGGGATAGAATGCGGAGATCCGCAGCTAAGTTTTTTTAGGGGGTTTTACAAATATTGAGAAGAAAGATATAAAATATAAAACAGATAAAAGAATAGACTCAGAAGCGCTTTAACTGTACGTATCTAAAGGTGTTGGACTTATTAAAAAACCGAAGCGTAAGATTAACACCTCACTAGTAAGTAAGATAGTAAAAGAAGGGCCAGAAATACTTGAAGATATAGAGGGATTTGGGGTTAATATAGTGAAAGGACGACGTGTTGTAACAATCACAATAAAGAGAAATCTTGATCGTAATTCCTCAAGAAGACTCATGAAACAGCTCGATAATAAGATGACAGGTAGTTTTTATTTAAGATATTCATACGCGTATAAGTTGCAACACATTGAGGAGGTTGATGATGGGGGGAAACCTAACATAATAACATTTGGTAGAAACATTTCAGGAAGTCCCACATTTGAAGGGTCTGTTGGGGTACGCCAATGGGTTAAAATGCAGGAAGAAAATAGATTGGACGTTGATAAAATAGATAGACCAAATACGAAATGGTTGTTTGTAAGATGGTCAAGCACAACAATTAAGATTATTTATACCAGTCAGGTTTCACACCACCGAGATACACAAGTAACTGCACTAGGTGGTGGAAAACTCCCAAACTGGTTGAGAAATAAGAAAGGGATAAAACCACTCGACACTTTCAACGATAATTTATGTCTGTTCAGATGTTTAGCTTTATATAAAGACACATCATTGAGAGCTGATAGATCAATAAAAGAGATAAAATCTTTAAACAAAAAGTATCACGATTTCCTTGTGGGAAAGCATAAAAAGAAGGTCCTATAGGTTTTGATGATCTTAATATGGTTGAAGAATGTTTCAAAATTGGGATTGAAGCGTACGAGCCGGAAGAAACTGGCACTTGGTATATCAGACACACAGCTGCCCACTATGAAGAAGTTGGTGTTATGAAAATGAAGATAGGTATTTACAAACAATCACGCGTTTCTTATAACAGACATGAAGAAGGCCACGCAAAACTATGCCTGCCCTAATTGTCAACAACGATTTACTCAATCCCACTGTATCGCGAGACACGCGCAAACTTGCAATCGCGGTCAAACTAAAGTATCATGTAAGGGTCTGGAAATAGACAGACCACAATCTGCATTCGAGAAAGCATTTTATCCTAAATCTCATTGTAGTAAGAAATCTATAGAGTGGATGAATACGCTTTCCAAAAATCATCATATTCATACGGCCGTTTGTGGGCACGGTGGAGAAAGATTAATAATGAAAGCACCGGTTGATGGATATTGTTCCGAAACCAACACAGTTTATCAATTTCACGGATGTTATTGGCACGGTTGTCCACAACATAGTAAGAATAGAAAAGATAAGTATGCAAACACAATTACGCGAGATATAATAATTTAGTAATTCATATAATTTAGTTAAAATTTGGGAATGTGAGTACGATCGACATAGAAATAAAGCCATAACACCACCTCTTCCAACACCACCAACAGTAATTTATCCATATAAAATAGTGTATGATTTTGAGTCTTTACTGGTTAAGAGTGATCCAGACAGACCTATAAAAGATCTAGATGTGATTGATACTCATATTCCAATAAGTGTAAGTATTGGTGATACATTAACTAGAAAAGTTGTACACATTTGTGATACAGACCCAGAGAACCTAGTTAAAAGGTTTATAGAAGAAGTATCTAAACGCGGAGATAAGATAAGAGAAGAAGTTGGTAAAAATCCATTATACGGTTTTCCAACCGATTTCGATCTACTTCCAACCACCCAGCAGAAAGAAATTACAAGATGGATTTCACAGGTTCCTACATTAGGATTTAACTGTGGATCATACGATTTGAATGTTATTAAGAAATATTTAGTAGGGATTCTAGCAGGTACTACAGAGAAAGTATTGGTTGGTAAGAAAACAAATACGACCATTTTCTTAAATAACTCCAAAATTAAAATTTCTAGATGTGAGAATGTATCTATCTCCAGGTGTGAGTTATGATAAATGGGTACGCGCATATGGTTGTAAATGTAATAAATCATTCTTTCCATATGAGTGGTTTGACAATTATGATAAGTTAAGCTACCAAGGGTTGCCACCTATCGAATGTTGGACTAACAGATTAGCACCTAGTAATAAAATTAAACCTGAGGAGTTAGCCGCGTGTGTTGAAATTTATAAAACAAGAGGTATGAAAAGTTTCAAAGATTGGTTAGAATATTACAACGATCTAGATGTTTCACCATTTCTAGAAGCTCTGAGAAAATGTTCTAACTTTTATTCACTCAAAGAAATAGATATATTTTAAAGACGCAGTTACCCTTCCAGGAGTCGCATTGCAATATATTTTGAGAGGAACAATTAAAGAATATGTTAAAACTTATAAGACTAAAGAAAGCGCAGAAGTTCGCAAGAAATGTCCACCACTATTTGCGCCTGAAGAGGAAGAGTATGAAATGTTGAAAGGTGCACTAGTTGGAGGGCCTTCTATAGTATTTACAAGACATGCAGAGGTTGATGTTACAAGGTTAAGATCCTCTCCAGACGGTAATGGAAAAAAATGTAAATCTGTATTAGGATTGGACGCTAACGCTCTTTATCTCTCAACGCTCGCCATGGACATGCCTTGTGGTAAGGGTGTTTTAATAACAAAAACTTCAACCCCATTTAATAAGACTAGGATAAATGATTTAACCAACAGAGTTAAGAGTGGTACTTGGTTTGGGTTTGCGGAGGTCGACATCCGTGTTCCTGACAGTTTATACGAAACCTTTTCAGAAATGTCACCTATCTTTATAAATCGTGTAGTAGAGGAAGATGAAGTTCCAGAACATATGTTGAAATATCTTCATGATACAAACCGTACTCGAGAGATGGTAAGAAGTTGGTTGGAGCTATGAGTGCAGAGAAAGTTTTACTATTTGCACCACTATTGAAATGGTATCTAAAACACGGTTTAACCATCACAGGATGCATAGACTTATAACTTATAAACCTGGGAAACCGTTTGAGTGGTTTGTGAAAGAAGTTACTGCAGCGCGTAGAGAAGTGATGTAAACGCTGAAGCCGCCCCGATTGCAGATATTATGAATTATTAGGAAATTCGTGTTGTGGAAAAATGATAGAATCTCCCGAAAAACACCTATGTACCACTTATACTAAAGATGAGACGTGTGTTGATAGATCATTAAGATCTGCGTATTTTGAGGATATTGAAGAGATAGGTGATGCGTACGAAATATCCAGTAGAAAAAAGTCTTCAGCAAAAATGACAAGACCATTTCATTGTGGTATAGCTGTATATCAATACGCCAAGTTGAGAATGTTAGAATTTTATTATGACTTTCTCGATAAATATGTTGATAGATCTGACTTTGAGTTAGTACAGATGGATACAGATAGTATGTATATGGGTATCAGCGAATAAATTCGTTGGAAGATGTGATAAAACCGGAAATGCGCGAAGGTTTTAATAATTGTAAAAACGAATGGCTCGCTTGGGATAAATGGAGCAACAGAGAGCCAGGACTTTTCAAAACCGAATTCAGAGGGGATCGTGCTATAGCCCTATCCAGTAAGTGTTACGTAGTTGAGAAAATAGGTGGAAATATCAAACATTCTGCTAAAGGACTTAACGCCCGGCAGAACACCCTCAACTGGGATAGATATAAGGCAGCACTCGATCTCACTACTAAAGATGTAGGGATGAATAGAGGTTTCCGTATGCTAAACGGTTCTATGAGAACTTACACACAGAAAAAATTAGGACTTTCTGCATATTACGATAAGAGAAGATTGAATGTAGATGGAATACATACAGAGCCTCTATAACTAATTTTAGAAAAAATAGTTATTGAAATCTATATGTTTTTCACACTCAACTCTTCTTCCTCAGTAATTATTTCCTCTTCCTCCCTAAGTTTGTCTGTTAGTTTATTAACTCGGATTTGTTGTTCTGGTGTGAGATTTTTTAAATCAAACTCAAAAACAGCTTTAATTTCCTCACAAAGATCATAATATTGATTTGCATTATTATTTTGTTCTTGCAACCACTTTACATCGCACGGTAATTTTTCCATTCTTTTAATTAATTATTTTTTAAACTACAACATAAAAAAAGAAAACCAATTTAATAATTTTGTAAAAATTAATTATTAACAAGTTGTAGGTATTAATACCTTCTTTCTAGGTCTTCCAACCGGGTTTTTAACCAGGCTTTTTAGATTACTCTTTTTTAATTTTTCATCTTTTTCCAAACACCCCAAACTTTCAACTCTATTAATAAAATGTTTCATATTTGTTACCGAATCCCATATTTCCTTTTGTCTTTTTACACAAATGTGATACTTTTTTCTAGTTTTTGTTGTGCAGTAACAACATATCGCGCTAGAATAATATTAACCAAATCATCATCAGAAAGTTTAGTCTTTGTCATAATTTTAAATAAAATTATAATTATATATACACGTGTAGTTATTGTTTAACAGAAAAATAAAAAATATATTTATTTAAAACATGATAGTTAACAACAGCAAGGGTTTTTAATAAGCCCTATAACCACCAATATGAAAAAGTGAGCCAGAACCCCCATCCAAGTTTACTGGGTGGGTAGTTGAAACCATTACAGATTTGCCACCAATATGAAAAGTGAGCCAGAACCGCTACTAATTTAAAAAATTATATATTCTTTATTGTTATTATTATTTTTAATTTCTTTTAACTCATTAAATACTCTTTTTGTTCTTTTTACGTTTTTTAGATGATTTTGATAATTTATTAATTTTATTAAAATTATCTCCGCCACTAGCCAGCTGTTTTGCATTCGTTATCCACGAAATCGTTTCCAAATCAGCGTTTTCCCACAACTTATTAAGACGTGCGCTACCTATTTTATACTTCTTTTTAATATGATCCGCGGACACCTTTCCACGGGATAAAACAATTTCCTCAATACTTTTATTAGATAAGTATGACTTCGGCATTTCAAAAACTACTTTATAATAAGTAATTTATATAAATTATAAATATGCTCAAAATGCTTAAAATAATTAATTTATTTAAATTATTAAAAATCAAAATCAGCCCAACCTAAATCTATACGTTCTTGAGCGTACGCTTCATCAAATCCAGCATCTATATATTGTTGAACCAGCTCTTCATAATTTCCTTGAATTACCCAACCATGCTCTTCTTCTTTTAAATTCTTTATTGGAATATATTTGTTCTTAATAATGATTTTATCAACTTGTTTTTTCTTAATATCTTTAATTTTATCAACTTGTTCTGGATTTATCTTTTCACTAGTTAAACACAACTTTGACATAGTATAATAATATATATAAAAGATATATAAAACACGTTCAACAAACGATAAATATTTGAAAAAAATCCATTTTATAATAATATTAGTTAGAATGGACAAAGTAATTTTATGGGAAATGGAGTTTTTAAAAGGGTTTGTTGGAGAATATTTTCCTTATTTTAAAATGAAAGAATTATTTAAAATAGAGTACATGAAATATCAGCGCAACCTATTACGCACCGAATGAAAAAGAGTTGCATTTTCAATATTCTATAGAAAATTATCTAGGTGTTTTAAGAAACAAATTAGAGAAATTAGGGGTTTAAACAGGATTAATAAAGAATTAGTTGAAGAGAATGCAGCAAATTTTATAAACCTATTTCAAATAAAAGACTCATTTACTGATATGGATTTCTACCAAGAAACGGAAGAATTAAACGCGTTATTTGAACCAATTACAAGTAGTGGTTATTGGTAAAGCTGAGTAATTGTTGAGCAATGCTGAGTAATTGTTGAGCAATGCTGAGGAATTGCTGAGCATTATTTACTAGTTGCTCAGCATTGAGCATTATTTGCTCGTAATTTGCTCAAAATGCCCAAAATACTCGAAATTTCCAGAATTCCCAGAATTATAAATAAAAAATTAAAACCAAAACAACATTTTAAAAAAATAAATCCCAAATTTAAAAAAATTCCTATACAAAAAATGTACTCTATATGTACACTTAGTTTGGAATTATATATACTTGTACAAACAAGGAATTTTTTTAAATTTGGGATTTATTTTTTTAAAATGTTGGTTTTTTTTTTAATTTTTTATTTATAATTCTGGGAATTCTGGAAATTTCGAGTATTTTGGGCATTTTGAGCAAATTACGAGCAAATAATGCTCAATGCTGAGCAACTAGTAAATAATGCTCAGCAATTCCTCAGCATTGCTCAACAATTACTCAGCATTGCTCAACAATTACCAATAACCACTACTTGTAATTGGTTCAAATAACGCGTTTAATTCTTCCGTTTCTTGGTAGAAATCCATATCAGTAAATGAGTCTTTTATTTGAAATAGGTTTATAAAATTTGCTGCATTCTCTTCAACTAATTCTTTATTAATCCTGTTTAAACCCCTAATTTCTCTAATTTGTTTCTTAAAACACCTAGATAATTTTCTATAGAATATTGAAAATGCAACTCTTTTATCGGTGCGTAATAGGTTGCGCTGATATTTCATGTACTCTATTTTAAATAATTCTTTCATTTTAAAATAAGGAAAATATTCTCCAACAAACCCTTTTAAAAACTCCATTTCCCATAAAATTACTTTGTCCATTCTAATTTTTATTATTATAAAATGGATTTTTCAAATATTTATCGTTTTGAACGTGTTTTATATATCTATTATATATCTATTATAAACTATGTCAAAGTTGTGTTTAACTAGTGAAAAGATAAATCCAGAACAAGTTGATAAAATTAAAGATATTAAGAAAAAACAAGTTGATAAAATCATTATTAAGAACAAATATATTCCAATAAAGAATTTAAAAGAAGAAGAGCATGGTTGGGTAATTCAAGGAAATTATGAAGAGCTGGTTCAACAATATATAGATGCTGGATTTGATGAAGCGTACGCTCAAGAACGTATAGATTTAGGTTGGGCTGATTTTGATTTTTAATAATTTAAATAAATTAATTATTTTAAGCATTTTGAGCATATTTATAATTTATATAAATTACTTATTATAAAGTAGTTTTTGAAATGCCGAAGTCATACTTATCTAATAAAAGTATTGAGGAAATTGTTTTATCCCGTGGAAAGGTGTCCGCGGATCATATTAAAAAGAAGTATAAAATAGGTAGCGCACGTCTTAATAAGTTGTGGGAAAACGCTGATTTGGAAACGATTTCGTGGATAACGAATGCAAAACAGCTGGCTAGTGGCGGAGATAATTTTAATAAAATTAATAAATTATCAAAATCATCTAAAAAACGTAAAAAGAACAAAAGAGTATTTAATGAGTTAAAAGAAATTAAAAATAATAATAACAATAAAGAATATATAATTTTTTAAATTAGTAGCGGTTCTGGCTCACTTTTCATATTGGTGGCAAATCTGTAATGGTTTCAACTACCCACCAGTAACATGGGGGTTCTGGCTCACTTTTTCATATTGGTGTTATAGGCTGTAAAACCCTTGCTGTTGTTAACTATCATGTTTTAAATAAATATATTTTTTATTTTTCTGTTAAACAATAACTACACGTGTATATATAATTAATAATTTTATAAAATTACGACAAAGACTAAACTTTCTGATGATGATTTGGTTAATATTATTCTAGCGCGATATGTTGTTACTGCACAACAAACTAGAAAAAAGTATCACATTTGTGTAAAAAGACAAAAGGAAATATGGGATTCGGTAACAAATATGAAACATTTTATTAATAGAGTTGAAAGTTTGGGGTGTTTGGAAAAAGATGAAAAATTAAAAAAGAGTAATCTAAAAAGCCTGGTTAAAAACCCGGTTGGAAGACCTAGAAAGAAGGTATTAATACCTACAACTTGTTAATAAATTAATTATTAAATTGGTTTTCTTTTTTTATGTTGTAGTTTAAAAAAATAATTAATTAAAAGAATGGAAAAATTACCGTGCGATGTAAAGTGGTTGCAAGAACAAAATAATAATGCAAATCAATATTATGATCTTTGTGAGGAAATTAAAGCTGTTTTTGAGTTTGATTTAAACAATCTCACACCAGAACAACAAATCCGAGTTAATAAACTAACAGACAAACTTAGGGAGGAAGAGGAAATAATTACTGAGGAAGAAGAGTTGAGTGTGAAAAACATATAGATTTCAATAACTATTTTTTCTAAAATTAGTTATAGAGGCTCTGTATGTATTCCATCTACATTCAATCTTCTCTTATCGTAATATGCAGAAAGTCCTAATTTTTTCTGTGTGTAAGTTCTCATAGAACCGTTTAGCATACGGAAAGGAAACCTCTATTCATCCCTACATCTTTAGTAGTGAGATCGAGTGCTGCCTTATATCTATCCCAGTTGAGGGTGTTCTGCCGGGCGTTAAGTCCTTTAGCAGAATGTTTGATATTTCCACCTATTTTCTCAACTACGTAACACTTACTGGATAGGGCTATAGCACGATCCCCTCTGAATTCGGTTTTGAAAAGTCCTGGCTCTCTGTTGCTCCATTTATCCCAAGCGAGCCATTCGTTTTTACAATTATTAAAACCTTCGCGCATTTCCGGTTTTATCACATCTTCCAACGAATTTATTCCGCTGATACCCATATACATACTATCTGTATCCATCTGTACTAACTCAAAGTCAGATCTATCAACATATTTATCGAGAAAGTCATAATAAAATTCTAACATTCTCAACTTGGCGTATTGATATACAGCTATACCACAATGAAATGGTCTTGTCATTTTTGCTGAAGACTTTCTACTGGATATTTCGTACGCATCACCTATCTCTTCAATATCCTCAAAATACGCAGATCTTAATGATCTATCAACACACGTCTCATCTTTAGTATAAGTGGTACATAGGTGTTTTTCGGGAGATTCTATCATTTTTCCACAACACGAATTTCCTAATAATTTCATAATATCTGCAATCGGGGCGGCTTCAGCGTTTACATCACCTTCTCTACGCGCTGCAGTAACTTCTTTCACAAACCACTCAAACGGTTTCCCAGGTTTATAAGTTATAAGTCCTATGCACTCCTGTGATGGTTAAACCGTGTTTTAGATACCATTTCAATAGTGGTGCAAATAGTAAAACTTTCTCTGCACTCATAGCTCCAACCAACTTCTTACCATCTCCTCGAGTACGGTTTGTATCATGAAGATATTTCAACATATGTTCTGGAACTTCATCTTCCTCTACTACACGATTTATAAAGATAGGTGACATTTCTGAAAAGGTTTCGTATAAACTGTCAGGAACACGGATGTCGACCTCCGCAAACCCAAACCAAGTACCACTCTTAACTCTGTTGGTTAAATCATTTATCCTAGTCTTATTAAATGGGGTTGAATTTTAAGTTTTTGTTAAAACACCCTTACCACAAGGCATGTCCATGGCGAGCGTTGAGAGATAAAGAGCGTTAGCGTCCAATCCTAATACAGATTTACATTTTTTTCCATTACCGTCTGGAGAGGATCTTAACCTTGTAACATCAACCTCTGCATGTCCTTAGTAAATACTATAGAAGGCCCTCCAACTAGTGCACCTTTCAACATTTCATACTCTTCCTCTTCAGGCGCAAATAGTGGTGGACATTTCTTGCGAACTTCTGCGCTTTCTTTAGTCTTATAAGTTTTAACATATTCTTTAATTGTTCCTCTCAAAATATATTGCAATGCGACTCCTGGAAGGGTAACTGCGTCTTTAAATATATCTATTTCTTTGAGTGAATAAAAGTTAGACATTTTCTCTAGAGCTTCTAGAAATGGTGAAACATCTAGATCGTTGTAATATTCTAACCAATCTTTGAAACTTTTCATACCTCTTGTTTTATAAATTTCAACACACGCGGCTAACTCCTCAGGTTTAATTTTATTACTAGGTGCTAATCTGTTAGTCCAACATTCGATAGGTGGCAACCCTTGGTAGCTTAACTTATCATAATTGTCAAACCACTCATATGGAAAGAATGATTTATTACATTTACAACCATATGCGCGTACCCATTTATCATAACTCACACCTGGAGATAGATACATTCTCACATCTAGAAATTTTAATTTTGGAGTTATTAAGAAAATGGTCGTATTTGTTTTCTTACCAACCAATACTTTCTCTGTAGTACCTGCTAGAATCCCTACTAAATATTTCTTAATAACATTCAAATCGTATGATCCACAGTTAAATCCTAATGTAGGAACCTGTGAAATCCATCTTGTAATTTCTTTCTGCTGGGTGGTTGGAAGTAGATCGAAATCGGTTGGAAAACCGTATAATGGATTTTTACCAACTTCTTCTCTTATCTTATCTCCGCGTTTAGATACTTCTTCTATAAACCTTTTAACTAGGTTCTCTGGGTCTGTATCACAAATGTGTACAACATTTTCTAGTTAATGTACACCAATACTTACACTTATTGGAATATGAGTATCAATCACATCTAGATCTTTTATAGGTCTGTCTGGATCACTCTTAACCAGTAAAGACTCAAAATCATACACTATTTTATATGGATAAATTACTGTTGGTGGTGTTGGAAGAGGTGGTGTTATGGCTTTATTTCTATGTCGATCGTACTCACATTCCCAAATTTTAACTAAATTATATGAATTACTAATTATTATATCTCGCGTAATTGTGTTTGCATACTTATCTTTTCTATTCTTACTATGTTGTGGACAACCGTGCCAATAACATCCGTGAAATTGATAAACTGTGTTGGTTTCGGAACAATATCCATCAACCGGTGCTTTCATTATTAATCTTTCTCCACCGTGCCCACAAACGGCCGTATGAATATGATGATTTTTGGAAAGCGTATTCATCCACTCTATAGATTTCTTACTACAATGAGATTTAGGATAAAATGCTTTCTCGAATGCAGATTGTGGTCTGTCTATTTCCAGACCCTTACATGATACTTTAGTTTGACCGCGATTGCAAGTTTGCGCGTGTCTCGCGATACAGTGGGATTGAGTAAATCGTTGTTGACAATTAGGGCAGGCATAGTTTTGCGTGGCCTTCTTCATGTCTGTTATAAGAAACGCGTGATTGTTGTAAATACCTATCTTCATTTTCATAACACCAACTTCTTCATAGTGGGCAGCTGTGTGTCTGATATACCAAGTGCCAGTTTCTTCCGGCTCGTACGCTTCAATCCCAATTTTGAAACATTCTTCAACCATATTAAGATCATCAAAACCTATAGGACCTTCTTTTTTATGCTTTCCCACAAGGAAATCGTGATACTTTTTGTTTAAAGATTTTATCTCTTTTATTGATCTATCAGCTCTCAATGATGTGTCTTTATATAAAGCTAAACATCTGAAACAGACATAAATTATCGTTGAAAGTGTCTGAGTGGTTTTATCCCTTTCTTATTTCTCAACCAGTTTGGGAGTTTTCCACCACCTAGTGCAGTTACTTGTGTATCTCGGTGTGAAACCTGACTGGTATAAATAATCTTAATTGTTGTGCTTGACCATCTTACAAACAACCATTTCGTATTTGGTCTATCTATTTTATCAACGTCCAATCTATTTTCTTCCTGCATTTTTAACCCATTGGCGTACCCCAACAGACCCTTCAAATGTGGGACTTCCTGAAATGTTTCTACCAAATGTTATTATGTTAGGTTTCCCCCCATCATCAACCTCCTCAATGTGTTGCAACTTATACGCGTATGAATATCTTAAATAAAAACTACCTGTCATCTTATTATCAAGCTGTTTTCATGAGTCTTCTTGAGGAATTACGATCAAGATTTCTCTTTATTGTGATTGTTACAACACGTCGTCCTTTCACTATATTAACCCCAAATCCCTCTATATCTTCAAGTATTTCTGGCCCTTCTTTTACTATCTTACTTACTAGTGAGGTGTTAATCTTACGCTTCGGTTTTTTAATAAGTCCAACACCTTTAGATAACAGTACAGCTTGCGCTTTCTGAGTCTATTTTTATCTGATATTTTATTTATATCTTTCTTCTCAATATTTTTAAAAACCCCCTTAGCTGCGGATCTCCGCATTCTATCCCATATTATATCATTCTTTCCCTCGTTTATCAACTTTTGAAGTTTTTTCTCTTTCATCCTCATGGAAAAAGGTATTCCCATTTTGGTTAGATCACTCCTCAATGATTCAATGTTGGGGAGTCCTTCTATACCGTCAACAAGTTGTTGATATACTGCAGGACTTTGTCGGCTCATGTTTGTATATTATTGTTGTTTATATATAGAAAATAGTTAATGTTTAATTGTAAATTATTTATAGTGTTTTTCATTTTTTGTTTAAGTGGTTATATACATATAACACCACTATCTATAAACTTTTTACTTTATTCACCTTTTACGGTCTATGGGTTTAAAACCCTATATATAAGACTTATTGTGATACCTTTTTAATAGGTTTTTTATACTATATTGTGGGTGTGGGGTGTTTGTTTCACTCTGTTATCTTGTTATACAAAAACGGTAACGTACTGATACCCCCTATACTACTCAGGAAATACTATAGGAATGAATGGCCTTTTTGTGGAATTTATCGGGGTATAAACTTGGAAAAGTCGCGGGAATACTGGACGAAACGATAAAAAATGACAATGTTTTTATTTTTTATTTTTTTTCGAAAATTGTAATTTTTTAAGGCCTCGTCCAGTATTCCCGCGACTTTTCCAAGTTTATATCCCCGATAAATTCAACAAAAAGGCCATTAATTCCTTATAATTCCAGCATTTGAAATAAATTCATCAAGAAAATGTGTTTATTTTCCGTTTTCTTAAGAATTATTTTAACTGCGCCTCACGGTTACGGAAAGTAGTTCGGCGTGGGAGTTTACTGGGATATCAATTTTGGACAGAGACTTGCTACGGGCCAATCAAATGTTAGGGAATAGTGTAAATATTTTTGTGCTGGAATTACATATAAATATATGGTTTCCCACAAAACGCATGTCCCAACATTTAGCATTACTCACAATAACTATTTACAGTCTACACTTCTTTGCAGTAATTCCAAACTTCGTACGACTAAAATTTTCGTAAGTGCAAATTTAGCATCGTCTGGAAATTTCAATTTTTGGATTTAAATTTATTGAGCATTGGCTGCATTTGCAGCCTATGCTCAATAAATAAAAATCCAATATCTGTTTTAATACAAGAAAACATTGTTAATGTGAAATTTACAGACTATCATCATTTTGCACTTACAAATATTTTAATGGTACGAAGTTTAATGAAACGGGGGCCCCCAGGGGATTAATACTTTCGGTTAACAAAAATTTATTTATGAGTTATTATATAGGAAAACATGAACTTGGTACCAAGAATTTGACTTTGAGGTATCAGTAGTTTGACTTAAGACAGTTTGAGGTATCAGTAGTTTGACTTAAGACAGTTTGAGGTAACGAATGTAGACTGTGCTTGGATCATATTGTGTCTGAATATTTAGGGTTATTACAGTAAACTATAAAGTCACCTTTGCTTCCAGACCCATCAGCCCGAAGGCACCACCATTGCCGCCCGGTATGGGACTATCGCGTGAGCCCCACATGGGCACAGATGAGGAACTCGAGGAATCTGAGAAGGGCAAAAAATCACCTGCGGAACGAAAACCAATCCTGCGTAAAACTCCTACAAAGAGTCCTAAATCCACACCGCCGAGACGTCAGAAAACGCCATCATTACAAGCATTCGGGAAACCGGACAAAGAAACCACTGACAAGTCCGCGGTAGGCAAGGAAAGTCCGAACGGACGACAGTCACAACAGGGGAGGTTATCGCGGGGGTCAAAAGGTCACGCGTCAAGGTCATCGCAGAGAAAGACACCGATTGACGACCTTGAAGACGAGAACCGACCTTTCTCCCAGGCTCATGAAGATCCACAGACCCAGGTGGAGATAGAGACGGAACCCATAGCCAAGGATGGGGAGACAGGCGACGAGTCAAAGGCACCAAAGTCATAAGGGGAGATAATAATATTTGGACAGTCAACGTGAACAATATGTGACATGAAAAACGGGGAACAGTCTATTATTACAATCAATGAGGATTGTCTAGATAAATGTGAACGTTGTGTATAAATACTATTTCATGTACAAGTGGCTTATTTATAAGACGGTGTATAATGTTGGATGATTGGGACATGCAATCTTCGAGAAGATACTGCTTAAACGTACTGGAGGATATTTATTAAACAAGTTTACTAATTTCATTGAAACCATATTGATCACCTAACATGTTTTCTGTAGCAGTCTCATTCATATATGTATTACACTGGTGTATCATGATTGTTAATACTATACAATTATAGTCTTTTGAGTCGGTGTACATGAGATTTACAGAACTGAGAAAAGTGATGTTCACCTCCGCCACCTTTGGCGGTTGGCGGAGGTGAACATCACTTTTCTTAGGTCCTTCAATCTCGTGTACACCGACTCAAAAGACTATAATTGTTTTATGATTTACCCTTACCACGAATATTCAGAAAATCAGGAATAGTCACTAACAGTGTAAACACAATAACAATTACATGTGTCAGATTTACGAATGTGCTTTCTAAGGAGGTGAACATGTTTGTTTACATGAATAAACACATCTCGGACCGGTCTCGCGTGTGCTTATTCGTGTAAACAAACCGTTCAAGAGGTCTACATTCAATTTGTAGATAATCACGTGGCCATGTTTCGGCCAATGAGAATGACTGAAATACTTAGTCATATAATTAACTGTGTTATTACGCTGATATTTATGCAATAATTGTTTTTTGTCTACATGGACAATGTGTCTGTGTGATTTGGATGTACACGTGATGCAAATGTGCAGTTACACCATAGCAAAAATACTTGAGTATCGTATTTACAGTGAAACCTCTCTTAAGCCGGACACCCTGGGGACCTCCCAGGGTGTCCGGTTCAGAGAGGTGTCACTGTATATAAAAATCCAGCTGACAAATGGACTGTAGGATATTTGCGAGTGATGTACATACAGATCAGTATGCACTCTTCAAGAGGATTGACTGGCAAACAACATTGACCCTGCTAAGCTGCATAGTCGATCAGCGACATATTTATTGTGTGTGTTATTTTTGCAGTTATGAGCCAATCCATGACAAAACTGGAAACGGTGGAACCTCTAAACCAGACACTGAGGACATTTTTGTTTGTCTAATTTGATGGGTTTCATTGACATTTATATCTGATGCTATTGTCTGTTCATGATTGCAAAGCACACAACTGTCTTGAAGGGTTTGTATTCCAGAATTACAGTGCAACCTGTCTAAACCCGACACCCTGGGGGCCCCCAGGGTGTCCGATTTAGACAGGTTGCACTGTACACTGTGTTTACGACAAGTGTCGACTTGGACCAGTCTATGCGCGAGCACAGGTGATTGAACTCCCCATCCACGTACCCCCTTTTAGATAAATCAATCTGGTCCAACTATACTACGTATATAGACTAAATTTATAATAGTATACTATAGGGGGTGGGGGCAGGGGCTCTGAATGTGCAGAGGGGACTTCAATCGCCTGTGGTGAGAGTGGTCATACATGAAGTAAGCCTAGTTTTTGTCGCGTCCGCTTGCCGACAGTGCGATATAGTCCGTACATTGGCGTACATATGTTAAGTTTTATGGTATACTATCAAAGCCTAGGTGGGCGCGACATGCGGGCAGCAGCCATCTAGTTACATATCTTCGCCCATATACGAGACACAGGCTAAGAAAATGTGTCGTGTGACTACCACCAGCGCAGCCTAATCATGGCGCATTTGCTAATTGCATTTCTGTGCATCAAATATTGTTAGTGCCTGAAAATAATAGTCTTTGATAGTCCATTTTCTCAGTCAGTGGCAAAATTATGACAATATTTACTGTATACCGTACATGGTATAACTGGAGAAATATATCCATGAAACTGGAGCTATGTTATTGATTGTAGAAAGATGAGTTATGACCCATCTATATATATATATATATACCGGGCCAGAAATGAAATAAAATCTTTGTCTATTTACACACAGTACTGCCAATGATCATGTGATACATACTATTTATTAAAAACAAATGTATATATGAGACAAGTTGTGTGATTTTGTACCTAAAATATAAATAAAATATCGTAATTTATTTTTAATTTTTCATGAGATCTTGCACAAGATGTGCAAGATATCATGAAAAATTTAAAAAATATTACCATATTTTAAATGTCGAAAGTTGACATAATGGTCAGAGCAAATCATACAGAATAGAATTATTAGAATTCCGCATTTGTTGTGAAAATTTGGTCAAGTTTCAATGTCATTTGCAGAAAATATCACAGTTTCTGTAAATATTTTTCATGCGATATCTTCGGTACAAAAGCACAGGCTCCTCTCATGTATGTAAATATCAGTGTGTGAATCATGTGACCAAAATGGCGGTGATAGCAAACTATTTGCTCAGATCTTCCAATGAAATGTTGTTAACCATTTTATTTTATATGCTATTTTTCATCTGATGTTACCCACAGAATGTTAACGGACATTGCCGTCTGCTGTTTTTCATTTTTGCTTTAATTCTTAACAAAAAACTGGTTTTTACAGCACATGAGAATCGTCTCCGTCTCCACTGGAGACGATTCTCATGTGCTGTCAAAACCAGGTTTTTGTTGAGAAAACATTTCCAGCAGACGACAACATTTAATTCAACGTAGTAAGGGTTAATGATGAAAACGCTGGTGTGTTTTTACATGTCCACAGGAGGTATTTACGATGTGTTTACCCAAAGTTTGTGTGGGTGGCAGGTGGGAGCATGTGATGGGTAATTTAACGATCGGGGTTCACCCTTGCCAGAGACCTGGTTTGGCCCTCACATACGTCTTCGGCATTTTGTATTTTTGTGTGCGACAGTTGAATCTGGTTATACCCCTTATGTGAGTATTACGATTATTCGTATTACTTTTAGGGGAAGGGGGTGGGGGGCAAGTGATTTTGGTGTGATGTGGACCTCGCACCAAGTCGGGTTATTCTAATTTCAGGGCTGAATATATTTTTTTCTGAATGTAAATATTCTCTGTTCTGATTTTGGGATTTTTCCCCCCAATTCAGCAGGTTAAATACGGGATCAAACCCGTTAGCCCGGCCTTAAATGACCTTAGCAAACAAAACCTGTCCGTACCAATAAATACACCAGTGTGTTCAGTATGTTTACCTCTATTTATTAGCAAATATTTCGAAATCACCTCTATTTTTGGTCCAACACATAATTCCACACACTGCATGTGATATTATATTGTATTCCAAATGCAGTTTTTTTCTTGTGAATTCAATTTTGTCATTATTTTAAACTGTATTTTTTTACAAAAATCGGATGTGCTAAGGTGTCAATTTCTGATTGTATGTTGTTGTTTGACCACAACATTCAACATTCCGTCCAGGTAATACCCAGATATTCCATTTATCACAGACTACAGTGGATTACCGTATGCAGTTATGTGAATTTGAAGATTTTATATTTGTTTTCACTTGTTTTGAATCCATGTATACATGTATGTGAATGTTATTAATTGTGAGATGATTAAAATTATTTTACATTTTAAATAAATAATAAAAACTGAATTGAATTTTCTTGTTATATACCTTGCCACGTTGCAGATTTTGTAGCCTATTTCACCAACATTGCACAGTATATTTATCAAGCAAAGTATACTTTGAGGGAGACATTTTCAATTTAAGAATATATTGGGGCCAAGTGACTTGGTGTGGTATGGACCTGGCACCAGGTCAGGTTATTCTAATTTCAGGGCTGAATATATTTGTTCTGATGTAAATATTCCGTTCTGATTTTGGGATTTTCATGCAGCAGGTTAAAATGGGATCGAACCCGTTTGCCCGGCCAGCATGACCTTAGCTGTTGATAGGCCGTTAAACACTAATAAACAAACATTAATTTTTATTATACTGAATTTATTACATTATTACAGCCATATTGGCTGTGATAATTAACAAATTCAGTATAATAATTCTGCATAGTTTTAATCATCAAATATATGCAGTGGTTAGTTCTATATGATATAATGCATTTCAGGAAAAATAAATGATTACTCCCTCAAAGTGTACTTTGCTAGAAATTGTATGTTTTTAGGTCGGTGACACTCGAATCAAGTGAAACGGGTTTTAATTTGTGTGTATGCATGTGTGCTTGGGATTGGAACATTAATTTCCGAAATGCAAAACAAGGAGATCGCCAGGAAGTGTCTCGCCCACTACCAATGGGTCGAGGTTAGTCGAATGACCCCAGGGGGGTTAGCTATCAATGTCAGGGAACATTAGCGAACATCCGACTAACGAGTATCAGGAGATATGCAAAATTTGGATGTACGCCCCAGTTTTTATGGATGTGACCTATATTTCAAGGAACGTAGGTCACTTGTATGACCCATGACAGCAAGCAAGCAAGCTACAGATAAAGCTTGGCGAAGATCCGACTAACATACGAGGATATTTGGGTGGTTAGCTACATTGTATCAATGTCGGGAACTATAGAGCGAAGATCCGGCTAACATACGAGGATATTTGGGTGGTTAGCTACATTGTATCAATGTCGGGAACTTTAGAGCGAAGATCCGACTAACATACGAGGATATTTGGGTGGTTAGCTACATTGTATCAATGTCGGGAACTTTAGAGCGAAGATCCGACTAACATACGAGGATATTTGGGTGGTTAGCTATCAGTTTTGCGACCATCCAGATGTGTTGAACATACGTCCACAGTTTGACGGACATGACCTACATTTCGATTAATTGATTGATTATTGGTGTTTAAAAACAGCCTATCAACAGCTAAGGTCATTTAAAGCCGGGTCAACGGGTTGGAGTATCCGGTATTTAACCATAATGAGGGAAATTCCCAAAATCAGAACTCGATATTTACAGAAAAATATATATATCAGCCCTGAATTTAGAATATCCCGACCTGGTGCCAGGTCCATTCCACACCAGTCACTTAGCTCCAACCCCAAAAGTAATATGATCAGCACTAATCTTATTACTTTTTAATGAGGTATAACCATGATAACAGGATTTAGCTCTCAAGTATCCGAAGGCCAAAAATATACATGAGGGCCAAACTGTGTAAGTCGGCATTCCGGTAAGGATGAACCCCGATCATTAAATTACCCTTTGCATGATCCCGACCAACCAACCACGACCTACATTTCAAAAAAGTAGGTCGAGGAATGACCCCAGGGCCCAGGGTGGTTACTGTCTGTTTCACGAAAGCTGCCCAAATTTTACAGCCATATAAACAATTCAAAAACAATATTTATTTTGATAATATTAAATTAAAGGAAAATTTAAGGATGAGCCTTCTTTTTATTTCGTGAAAATTGGTCAAATATTGTTTTATTACGAAATATTGATTTATCTATGGGAATTTAACATGGGGAAAAAGGAGGAGTCAAAAAACAAATTATTTTGGAAATGGACTCCGAAACCTGGCTAGATATCTTGGAAATGATCTAAGAAAACGAGTTAAATTTTGAAAATCGGTCCAGTATTTCTGAAATTCTAAAAAATTTCCCGTTAAATCCCCATAGACATCTTCACTTCGTGAAGCAGACAGTAGGTATCAATGTAAGGAAGCAGCTGATGAAGATATACAAAATTTGGACGTACCTCTATATTTTGACGGATGTGACCTATATTTCGAGACAGCCTGGGAGTGTCTTGGCCACTAAACAAGGCGATCACCACGAAGGTCAAGGTCACAATATGAGGAAGTCCATTATTACTGATACGAAGGTCACTGTCACCAAGGTCCCACAAATGTGTGGATAGCCATCAATGTGAGGAAGCTATTGATGAAGTTTGGTAATGATCCGAATAACGGATCACGAGATACTCAACATTCTAAAGTGCTGTAAATCCATGTTATTATTGAGAAATAAAACAAAATCTAGAACAAGAGCAGACGTCAATTTTTGTTTCCCACATTAAGTGCAGAACAATATACTCTACTGACAGGATAATGATAAATGAGTAAACAGCAATATTTATGAACATCATGTAATGTTTGTTTGGGTGATAAAATTACAATGGTTATAATGGTAGACAGAATGATTGAACAACATTCGTCACATATGACAAAAGATATCTATTCTTGTATTTAAGGAATAAAACCATGGGCTGTTGCGTTTACTGGGGTGAACAATACATTTGGTCTGTTAAAAGTTTGCGAGGAGTCCTCGCAAACTTTAAACAGACCAAATGTATTATAGACCACAGTAAACGCAACAACCCATGGAGTTATTACTTATGTTTACACTGCATTTTCCGATGGATTCAAAAATGTAAATATTAAAGCAAATATGGAGTTAAAATTAAGAATAATCGTGTTTTACGTCATTTTGTCGCAATTGCTGGAACAGCAACGTTGCCGGTCAATAGCGTGACGTTATTGACAACGACGATGAACGTCATGTATTTTAATGACGTCAAAGAAACTTTAACGAATGAACGTCACGTGGGGCTAATGTAATGTACTGGGATATAAACACAATACGTTGAATGTGCGTTTCCATTATGAATGTAAGGACTGTAAACACTTACATTTAAATGGTAATTTTATATGGCTTGTATAACATTCCCATCATCTAAATTACAGCTAAAAACAATTGCTATAAGCATTTGACGTTATGAATAAATGTTACTTGGAATGTCATTGGCTAGAATTATGAATGGCGTTAATAACATCACATGTCGAACAATGAACAACGTTTTTTTTCATTATCAGACTTTCAAACGTTTTAATACTTAACCCTTAGACCGCTATCTTAATTTTCTTTTGTCGTCTGCTGTTTATTTTCTATTTAACATGCTTTGACAACACTTTAGAATAATTTACAATATGTTTTTTATAATAAATAAGACAAGATATAAAAGCAACAGCAGACGACAATTGTTGTGAGTAGCGATCTAAGGGTTAATAGTTTACAGGTATTCCAATTTTAATACTTAACCCTTCGACCGCTATCTTAATTTTGTTGTCGTCTGCTGTTTATTTTCTATTTAACATTTTTATCATCAAAAACATGCTTTGACAACACTTTAGAATAATTTACAACATGCTTTGACAGCACTTCAGAATCATTTCCATTGGAAATGATTCTGAAGTGCTGTCAAACCATGTTTTTTATTGAGAAATAAGACAAGATATAAAAGCAACAGCAGACGACAATTGTTGTGAGTAGCGGTCTAAGGGTTAATAGTTTACAGGTATTACAGTTCCAACCATTAAATATAAGCAACATTACAAACTCAAAGCAAAATGTTAAGTCTAGGACTTAACATACTGGCATATATAACTTTCACACAACTAAATGTAAATACCAGCACAAAATTTGGGCACAATATTCGTGGACATGTTCCTTTTATGCCCCTGCTCAGCTAACTAGAGCAAGTACACGCCCCCGGCCGCCACCTGGACCGACAAATAAAAACTTTAACGCAAATATGTAAAAAACTAAACGCAATTTTCTAAGTAATTTGACCTTGACCTTGGACATGTATGGGTGTGGTATGGAAGTATATGAAGTTTGAAGTCAATCCAACATACCGTTATAGAGATAATTGATACCCAAAAACTTTAACGTGAACAGACGGACGGAATTACGAAAACTATATATCCATCGACATAATTCGTATGCCGGGGGGATAATCAGACCGATTTGGAATTAAGCTGGCCATTTTTTGTCTACAAATCAGTAACTGCTGCACATTTTATTAGCTGATCTAAAAAATTTCCCCATGTGAAATCCCCATAGACTCTGTGAAGATGTCTATGGGGATTTAACATGGGGAAATTGTTTTTTCGCAATAAAATAAATATTTGACCAAATTTTACGAAATAAAAAGAAGGCTCATTCTTAAATTTTCCTTTAATTTAATACTATCGAAAAGAATATTGTTTTTGAATTGGTTATATGGCTGTAAAATTTGGGCAGCTTTCGTGAAACAGATTATAGTTGATCAGTGGCATAGTAGTAGTATATAAATCTGCAGAACGTCAATAACTTCAGCTCGCAACTATGTCTGTTGTTGTCCCCGATATTCATATATTCCGAATAAATAGTAATTTATCTGTAACACAATATACCAGTGTCAAATCTAAACCACAAGTAACTTCCCTTGGAACAACTTCCGGGGTATTCTTGATATTAACCCTTTCAACCCTAAGGAACTGGAATGGACTGTGATATGCTAATGTTCCGACCAATCCAATGGTCACAAAATGATTTTCAGATTCGCCCATTTATGAAAAGGGGATGTTTTTGTTCTAAGAAATATGAAAATTACTTGCAAAAAGTGCAGATCCTGATGAGACGGCTCGTTACGAGCCGGCTCATCTGGATCTGCACTGTTTGCAAAAAACGATATAGCGGGCTTTCGGGTTCAAAGGGTTAAGAATTGGCGGAATCTCTCTGTTTAACCTACTGTCTGTTTCACGAAACCTGCCCAATTGTTACGGCTATATAAGCAATGCAAAAATAATATCAAAATTTAAGAATGAGCCTCCTTTTCATTTCGTGAAATTTAGTTAAATATTGATTTTATTGTGAAAAAAATCAACAATTTCCCCATGTCTATGGGAATTTAACATGGGGGAAATTTTTTAATTTCAGAATTAGTGGACCGATTTTCAAAATCTAACTTCTGTTTTCTTAGTTAGATCATTTCCAAGCTATCTAGCCAGGTTTCTGTCAAGAGTCAATTTCCAAATGTTTTTGTTTTTGGACTCCCCCCCGATCCTCTGCCTCCATTTTCCCCATGTTAAATTCCCATAGACAAAATCAATTTTTTGTGATAAAATCAATGTTGGACCAAATTTCACGAAATAAAAAGAAGGCTCATTCTTAAATTTTGCTATAATATAATAACAAAAAATATTGTTTTTGCATTGTTTATATAGCCGTAAAAGTTGGGCAGCATTCATGAAACAGACAGTAAGCAATTTGATGTCAAACAGCCGGCGATGCTCTGCAGTAGTTCTAAGGGAAGTTTGGTCACCTATTTATAAGACTGGGGCCCGTTTCACTAAACTTTGTACGACTAAAATGTTCATAAGTGCAAATTTAGGATCGTCTGTAATTTTCAATTTATGGATTTACATTTATTGAGCATCGGCTGCATATGCAGCCGATGCTCAATAAATGTAAATCCAATAATTGTTTACAAGAAAACATTGTTAATGTGAAATTTAAAGACTGTCATAAATTTGCACTTACAAACATTTTAGCCGTACAGTTCAGTGAAACCCTGGTCTATAATAAATACAGAGTAATATTCACACAAATACATATGTACATGGACATTATGACATTCGACACCAATATTAAAAAAATAAGCTGGAATCTAATCTGTTCACAAATGTGGCTGTGACTGGAGAAATGGGGCTAATCACAGTTGTGACCGGTGTAGACAAAGATCAGCTCGAGCATCTGGCAGCCTGATCAGGGTCTGCACTATTAGCAAATCGGTCAGCAAAATCAATCTAAACAAGAAATGCGTCTGTCTAACGCGGATGCCACCTGCAGCATATTTGAGAAACTGTGACAAATTGGTTAACCGAAAAGTGGGACGGACAGACGGACGGTCCAAACACTATATGCCACCCGTTTCTTCGAAACCCGGTGGCATAAAAATAGAACAGAAGTTTATCAGGCTAGGGGAGTTCGCTAGTAGATCAGTAGTCTATTTCACCAAGATTGCTAAGCATACTTATCTTGCTAAGTACACTTTGAGGAAGAACTTTTCAATTTAATATACTGAATTTATTATATTATCACAGCCATTTTGGCTGTGATAATGTAATAAATTCAGGATATAGTTCTGCATAATTTTAATCATCAAATATATGCAGTCATTAGTTCTATATGAAACAATGCATTTCGGGAAAAATAAATGATTATTCCCTCAAAGTATACTTAGCTAGATAAGTATGCTTAGCAATTTTTGTGAAATCAGCTACTGGCCAGGAGGTAGACAATCAGAAATCACATAAGTCTCATTTCTCCAGTCACAGCCACAAATCACAAGGAACATTGATTCAATGGCGAACAGTGTAGCCTCTGATGAAACTGCACAAATGTGCAGTTTGATCAGAGGCTACACTGGTCGCAGGTATCCTAATGACGGTCAAGCAAAGCGACGGTAATGCCCACAAGTGATTATGCACACTTCCTGATTGGAATCGTGAACAATATAGGCTCTAATCAGACTACGTGGAGCTGCAGGATGATCAGAGGCTACAATGCTGTCAAACATCCAAATGACCACCAGACAGTAATATCCACAACTGACGATGCACACCTCATTCATTTGTGGCTGTGACTGGAGAAATGGGGCTTATGGGTTTTGCGACCAGTGTATATCCAGATCAGCCTGTGCATCCGCACAGTCTGATCAGGATCTGCACTGGTCGCCTGTCCATCAATGAGACACCCGTCATGGGTCTAACAAACAATGCATATCGTTTTCAGGCTACAGGAGTGTGGTATTTGATCAGGATCTACACTGGTTACAAATCCCATAAGTGCCATTTCTCCAGTCACAGCCACATTTAATGGCGAACAGTGCAGCCTCTGATCATGGAAGGTCCATTAAGTCCACCGGCAGTTACTCCAAAATCGCGGCAGTTGACATTCTGCGTGGACATACCGAGGTACGTCTGTAAGGCTATCGTGATCAGTAGTACGAGTTGACATTCTGCGTGGACATACCGAGGTACATCTGCAAGGCTATCGTGCCCACGCAGCCCGTGAATATCGCCTTGGCCATCAATAACGTCCACGAACCCAGGCCCACCGCGTGGATTAAAATTCTGCAAAAGCGATCAAATATATTACGTCTATGAACAAAGGTGTATGGCATGCGTTAAAAATCTGGGGCCCGTTTCACTAAACTTCCTACGACTAAAATGTTCGTAAGTGAAAATTTAAGATCGTCTGTAAATTTCAATTTATGGATTTACATTTATTGAGCATGAATGCATGTGTGAAATATTAAGAATTTTAGATGAAGGAAATAGAAGTTAGAACAATATTTCTCTGATGTTAAGTTTTGTAAAGAGACTAAGTATTTGACCTTGACCTTGGGATCAGCGGGGGTTGGACGGTCGTGGATTTGGCACAGCATGGTAGTAGAGCCTTACAGGAATGCATGTGTGAAATATTAAGCGTTTTAGATGAAGGAACTAGAAGTTAGAACAATATTTCTCTGATGTTAAGTTTTGTAAAGAGACTAAGTATTTGACCTTGATCTTGGTATCAGCGGGGGTTGGATGGTCGTGGATTTGGCACAGCATGGTAGTAGAGCCTTACAGGAATGCATGTGTGAAATATTAAGCATTTTAGATGAAGGAAATAGAAGTTATAACAATATTTCTCTGATGTTAAGTTTACGGACTAAGTATTTGACCTTGACCTTGGGATCTGCGGGGGTTGGACGGTCGTGGATTTGGCACAGCATGGTAGTAGAGCCTTACAGGAATGCATGTGTGAAATATCAAGCATTTTAGATGAAGGAAATAGAAGTTATAAGAATATTTCTCTGATGTTAAGTTTACGGACGGACGGACGGACAGACAACCCGACTCCAGTATACCCCCCCCCCCACAACTCGTTGCAGGGGGTATAATAAGATAGCGGTCTAAGGGTTAAAAAAGGGTGCCAAAACACAAAATGTAACCATAGAAAAAAATGTGTTTTAATGCAGTTTTATGAATACTTCAGCATTTTTGTTAACTGTAAATTAGAGATAAATGATTACTATATAAAACAAACCACAAAGTCACATGGCTTGTCTCACATGTGGTAAGGGTGTTTTTATGAGCCAATTGTGTGTATATACTTCAGAGCTCCAGTTAAGGTACGTAATTTGATCAATTTTGGGGGCAATTTTGTTATTTCTTCACCAAAAATGGCAAGTTGGGAGTGCTTTAGAATCGTCTCATTGAGACGATTCTAAAGAACTCCCAATTTACCTTTTTTGGTGAAGAACTAAGAAAAATACTCTAATATTTGGTCAAATTACGCGTTTTAACTGGAGCTCTATACTTACTCTACAATGAGGGGTCTGTAACAGCTGAGGGTGAGCAGTGCCATCACGATGGGGAAAAATGACTTGTTTAAATCATTGCGGTTGTATAACCACACCAGCATCGCTATCCCGATATGGTGTAACTGAAATAGAGGCACAGATATGAGGCAAGCCCTGCAATTTTGTTTGTAAAATGATGTGTGATATCTCAGGAAATGATTTACACAATTTACGACATGTTCCGTAGTTGATGTTGGAACGGAATGGAGTATCATTTAGGGCCAAGCAATGTAGATGAAGAATACAAATAATAGTAAAATAGTATCAGAGCTCCAGTTAAGGTGCGTAATTTGACCAAATATTCTAGGTATTTTTCTTAGTTCTTCACCAAAAATTGCAAGTTGGGAGTTTTTTAGAATCGTCTCAATGAGACGATTCTAAAGCACTCCCAACTTGCCATTTTTGGTGAAGAAATAACAAAATTCCCCCAAAAGTTGATCAAATTACGCACCTTAACTGGAGCTCTATAGTATGTTAGATGTGGTAGGTAATCTGACAGATGATTAGGGTAAAAATAAAACTATATAACAATATAAATGAGCAACATGTCTACAATGATAAAATCAGATTTTCCGATACAAGCTGGTTTCATGGACAAAGCTATTAAGCAAACCTTCAATGTTCTCCACCTGGAATAACTCCACAAGTGAAGTAACATTGAAAAATTGATGTTGGAAGTTGCAGTCATGTTCATAGTGGATGCGGAATATAATTCTGGATGCGGAATCCCGCATTTGATATGAAAATTCGTCAATTTTCGCATTTGCTATGAAAATTCGTCAATTTTCGACATCATTCACAGAAAATATCACAGTTTCTGTAAATATTTTTCCTGACAAATAGCACATCTTGGGTAGAAAATAACACGGCTTGTCTCGTATGGTACGTTACATTACAGTGTAACCTCCATAAACTCAGGATCAACCAAACGCTCTTGGGGCCTGTTTCACTAAACTTCGTAGAACTAAAATGTTTGTAAGCGCAAATTTAGGATAGTCTGTAAATTTCAATTGATGGATTTACATTTATTGAGCATAGGCTGCATAAGCAGCCTATGCTCAATAAATGTAAATCCAATACTTTTTTACAAGAAAACATTGTTACTATGAAATGTACAGAATATCATAAGTTCGCACTTACAAACATTTTAGTCTTACAAAGTTTAGTGAAACGGCCCCCTTGGTGTCTCCAGTTTACTGGTTCCGGTATTCCCCATTTACTGCTGGTGTGACATAACCTGCAATATTCTACAATATCGACAATATTCTACAGACACGTACAGCGAAACCTCTCTAAACCGGACACCCTGGGAGGTCCCCAGAGTGTCCAGTTTAGAGATGTTCCACAGTAAATCAGGCATATTATTATCTGAGATGCGCTACCAAGAAACCTGTTTAGAAGTACAGTGTATATGGACAATACACGGGTACATGTAAATGTGTGAGCATGTGGTGCACAGTGAAATTACATATTTGTTTCCTAAAGCATTATACATTTCTGTAAGAAATATACTTCAAACTAGATGACTTCGGCCCGCATGTCGCGCAGACCCAGGCTTTGATAGTATACCAAAAAACTTTAGAACCAAATCTTTAACTAGAAACTTTAACCAAAAACTCTAACCGGATGCACATACGTACGCCAATGTGCCGACTATATCGCGCTGTCTGCAAGCAGGCGTGACACATATTAAATTGTCTGTGGTGTTTACTTGTTGCTGCCATATTATTTTGACGGTTTCATAACACAAGATACCATAAAATATGAAGTCAAAAAATGGCCACTTCAGGGTCGTACTCACCAGACTAATATTTGAGTCGAAGCTCATCTGTATATACTTCCAGTCAAACTCCACCCCTCGCGCTCCAACCCACAATGGCAGAAACCTGTAAATAGTGTGTATAACCGTCGAGCTCATATGATCAAGATGGATGATCACGTGTTTAAAACAACAACAACAAGTACTGAAACTTCAAGAAGCCCTCTGATTCAAAGTACGTATTCTTTCATATTGTCCATATTATGTAACGGATTTTGATCAAATATGGCGCATCAAACGCATCTTGTTAATCTGCATTTGGTGCTCTCGGTACTTTGGCCCAAACTTCTGTCATTTTTGCGAAGAATCGATGTGCCAAACTACAGGGACCACCAAATGCAGCTCATGAAGACGCGTTTGCTGCGCCATATTTCATCAAAATACATTGCCTATTAAGGAAAATATCAAATAATATTTACTTTGGAGTGGGCGCGTTTTCAACACGTTCAGTCACTGTTGTTGTATTGTAACCACGTGATCATGCACCTTGATGATGGAAGTGTATAGCAAATACAATATACTCATGAACAGATTGTGTGTATTGACTCAATACATAAATCTGTTCAGGACCTACAACACAAAGTGTGATGAAGATCTCACAGTTTTTACTGATGACAGCCTATGCTCAATAAATGTAAATCCATCAATTGAAATATCCAGACGATCCTAAATTTTCACTTACGAACATTTTAGTCGTACAAAGTATCAACATTGCAAAGCATACTTATCTAGCAAAGTATACTTTGAGGGAGAAATTTTCAATTTAACTTAAGGATAAAGTTATTAATTTTTATTATACTGAATTTATTACATTATCACAGCCATTTTGGCTGTGATAATGTAATAAAATTCTGCATACTTTTAATCATTAAATATATGCATTTGTTAGTTCTTTGCTAGATAAGTATACTTTGTAATTTTGATGAAATCGGCTACTGATGTTCTGTTGGCCAAACAGTCACATGACGTTACAGAATAACTTCACTGTAATCAGACAATGCACACAAACCTGCATTCTTTTCAACTAATACCACATTATATTTGCTTATTCAGGGGTCATCACTCGCAGTGACCCCGGATCCCGAGGCCCTCTGTTTTGTAGGTCCCTGAACTTTCAAGAAGAATCTATTCAACATAATGTAAAAATGTACATGCTGCGGAATCCCTGGACCAAAACTGACTGCAGGGCTCCAGATAAGGAATTAAATGTACTAGTAGTAATTGAGTATTGTCACTCAATCATTTCTGGCAATTTCAAGCAACTGGGTATTTCAAAATTTTAATTGGGCAAAATAAAATCACACCACTGTTGACACATCAATAGACAGCAATTATTGAATAGTTTGCTTCGAAATGAAAACATGTCTTGGCATTTCATCAGAATTGTCTCCTTGGAGACAATTCTAATGACATACCAAGATGTGTTTTCATGGAAAATAAGAAAAGTATGCCATATTTGTGGACTGTTTTCTACAGCATGATAAAGGTAACATAAATTTGTTATTGCTTTTTGATACTCGCTACTTCTGATTTCAATTGGGTTTTTGGCAATATTAATTGGCTATTTAAGTAAATACGCAGCTTATCTGGAGCGCGGTGAGTGTGAAACTGTGCTTATTCTGTAGTAAAACAGAACACCAGGTCAGTGTCTTCATATCAAACTTATCACAATCGGCTTTGGAATTCCTCGAAATTCCTACACCTTACCTAGCCTGACCTGAGAAACTTCATATCACAAGACATCTGGGACCGTTTCACTAAACTTTGTACGACTACCGGTAAAATGTTCGTAAGTGCAAAATTATGATAGTCTGTAAATTTCACATTAACACTATTTTTTTGTAAACAATTATTGGATTTACATTTATTGAGCATAGGTTGCATATGCAGCATAAATGTAAATCCATAAATTGTGATTTACAGACAATCTTAAATTTGCACTTGTGAACATTTTAGTCGTAAGAAGTTTAGTGAAACGGGCCCCAGCTTGGTAACAGGGCTTCCCCCCCCTATAGAATTGGGGTAGATCCAAAAAAAATGTGTTTTTTTTTCAAAATTGAGAAAAAAAAACAACTTTTGTTTTGCTTATCGTTTTATCGTTTATCATTATTACAGGCAATATCATTATTCTATTGTTCAATCACCATTGAAAGTTGCTATAATCCAGCATAATTTAGCGACCTTTCAGTGTTACCATGTTTTGGCGAAAATCTCGGTTCTTCACAATTTTGGCAAAAACAGCGCGCTTATTTCTTCACAAAATTAGAAGGCCCAGACCCCTTCACAATTTCTCTAAAAACGGCCCTGGATACAGAGCTCCAGATAAGGTGCGTATTAGCGTATTTTATGCACTTAATTTTAGCAGAATACGCATTGATTATCAAAAGTGGGAGTACAAAATACTTACAGCAATGTAAAAATACACATTGATTTTCAAATCGAGTAGTGAAAATACTGTAATAAAGTTGAAAATTTACTTAATTGAGCTGCAAAAAGCAAACAGTGTGTTTGCTTTTTGCAGCTCAAATAAGTGAATTAAAACTGTTTTATTTTTTATCATTTGTTCCCTATTTAATAAAGAAGAACATCAATAATACATTTGTAAAAGTAAAATACGCATTGAATTTGAAATATGGGGGTACAATATTCTTTAGATACAAAAATATCTGGAGCTCTGTGGATATTCTGTAAAAATCAGAGTATAGGACACATTACCTGGTCATAATGAGCTCGGCAGTTGCCCAGCCGATGCCAGCGACCATGAACTTGAGCTGACCCTTGCCGGCAATACGAGACATGATGAAGTACACACCAACCAAGTCGCCCACGTCCACTGTACACTTCATAAACTCCTGTAGCAAAAACACAAATGTCAAATCATTTAACCCATTAACCCTTAGACTGCTACTCACAACAATTGTCGTCTACTGTTGCTTTTATATCTTGTCTTATTTCTCAATAAAAACATGCTATGAAAGCACTTCAGAATCATTTCCAATGGAAATGATTCTGAAGTGCTGTCAAAGCATGTTGTAACAAGAAACGAGGCAAAGCCACGAAGGCCAGGTTTTTTCCAAGCATAGACACTTGGATAACATAATTATACCCACTTTTTGTAGACTAGATTGCCGTGGCCTGCATGTCGCGCCTTGGGGCGAGGCATGGACACTAAAAAAATAGATATAGTAGATGGAAAAACTTTAACCAAAAAACTTTAATTTAACCGGACACACGGACGAACGGACGGACGTATGCCAAAATGCTGACGATATCGCGCTTTCCACAAGCAGGTGTGACAATGATGATAAACACCCATGTGAAGTATCAAGGTATTGGGAGTGAAGCAGTTGCAGAGATATAGTACACAAAAAAATCTTTAACAAAAACATTCAAAGTAATTTGACCTTGACATTGGGCACAGGATCGCGCTTTCCGCAAGCAGGTGCGACAATGATGATAAGCACCCATGTGAAGTATCAAGGTATTGGGTGAAGCAGTTGCAGAGATATAGTACACGAAAAAACTTTAACTTTAACAAAAAAATTCAAAGTAATTTGACCTTGACATTGGGCACAGGATCGCGCTTTCGCAAGCAGGTGCGACAATGATGATAAGCACCCATGTGAAGTATCACGGTATTGGGTGAAGCAGTTGCAGAGATATAGTACACGAAAAAACATTAACAAAAAAATTAACAAAGTAATTTGACCTTGACATTGGGCACAGGATCGCGCTTTCCGCAAGCAGGTGCGACAATGATGATAAACACCCATGTGAAGTATCAAGGTATTGGGTGAAGCAGTTGCAGAGATATAGTACACAAAAAAAGTTTAACAAAAAAATTCAAAGCAATTTGACCTTGACATTGGGCACAGGATCGACGCTTTCCCCGCAAGCAGGTGCGACAATGATGATAAACACCCATGTGAAGTATCAAGGTATTGGGTGAAGCAGTTGCTGAGATATATACACGAAAAAAACTTTATCAAAAAAATTCAAAGTAATTTGACCTTGACATTGGGCACAGGATCGCGCTTTCCGCAAGCAGGTGCGACAATGATGATAAGCACCCATGTGAAGTATCAAGGTATTGGGTGAAGCAGTTGCAGAGATATAGTACACGAAAAAACTTTAACAAAAAAATTCAAAGTAATTTGACCTTGACATTGGGCACAGGATCGCGCTTTCCGCAAGCAGGTGCGACAATGATGATAAACACCCATGTGAAGTATCAAGGTATTGGGTGAAGCAGTTGCAGAGATATAGTACACGAAAAAACTTAAAAAACTTCAACAAAAAAAATTCAAAGTAATTTGACCTTGACATTGGGCACAGGATCGCGCTTTCTGCAAGCAGGTGCGGTGCGACAATGATGATAAACACCCATGTGAAGTATCAAGGTATTGGGTGAAGCAGTTGCAGAGATATAGTACACGAAAAAACTTAACAAAAAAATTCAAAGTAATTTGACCTTGACATTGGGCACAGGATCGCGCTTTCCGCAAGCAGGTGCGACAATGATGATAAGCACCCATGTGAAGTATGAAGGTATTGGGTGAAGCAGTTGCAGAGATATAGTACACGAAAAAACTTTAACAAAAAAATTCAAAGTAATTTGACCTTGACATTGGGCACAGGATCGCGCTTTCCGCAAGCAGGTGCGACAATGATGATAAACACCCATGTGAAGTATCAAGGTATTGGGTGAAGCAGTTGCAGAGATATAGTACACGAAAAAACTTTAACAAAAAAATTCAAAGTAATTTGACCTTGACATTGGGCACAGGATCGCGCTTTCCGCAAGCAGGTGCGACAATGATGATAAACACCCATGTGAAGTATCAAGGTATTGGGTAAGAAGCAGTTGCAGAGATATAGTACACAAAAAAACTTTAACAAAAAAAAAAAAAAATTCAAAGTAATTTGACCTTGACATTGGGCACAGGGGCCGCACGGTTGGGGTTTTAGAATGAAAATATGGATGATGATAAACACCCATGTGAAGTTTTTTCAAGGTAATGGGCGAAGCAGTTGCAGAGATATAGTATAACGAAAAAGTTTTAACCAAAAAACTCGAACCAGACGTACGTTAAAAAGTTAACGTTGAAAATGGCTAAGTCCAATTACGTAGAAATAATAGGTGAAGGTAAAAAAATGGTCACTGTTTGGATAGTGATATGGTGGTGGTAACCCCTTGATTAATGAAGCTGTGAAAGTTTGGTGGTCCTAGGTGGTACGTACCAAAGAAAATGGACATAAACACGAAAACTTAACATTGTAAACGCGAAAACTTAACATTGAAAATGGCTAAGTCGACTGCGCTGGAAAAAATGGGTGAAGTTAAAAAAAAAGTAACATGTTGTATAGTGATATGTGGTGGCACCCCTTGATTATGAAGCTGTGAAAGTTTGGTGGTCCTAGGTGGTACAGTACGAAAGAAATGGACTTAAACACGAAAACTTAACATTGTAAACGCGAAAACTTAACATTGAAAATGGCTAAGTCGATTACGCGGAAAAAATGGGTGAAGTTAAAAAAAAAGCAACATGTTGGATAGTGATATGTGGTGGGCACCCCTTGATTATGAAGCTGTGAAAGTTTGGTGGTCCTAGGTGGTACAGTAACAAAGAAATGGACTCAAACACGAAAACTTAACATTGATTGTGGACGCCGCCCGCCGCCCGCCCGCCCGCCGCCCGGCTTTCGCCAATCCAATAGCCTGGATTTTTTTTCAAAAAACCTGGCTAAAAATTAAGTGCTGTCAAAGCATGTTTTTGATGATAAAAATGGAAAATATACAAAAAAGACAAAAAAATTAAGATAGCGGTCTAAGGGTTAAATACAGGTACACCATTTTACAGGCAGAATATTTCAAATATTTGATTTATCTCTCATCCGCAGTATTTACGTATTGTGGCCAACACTTGAACAGTCTCATCGAGACAGTTCAAATGAGTGTTCACAACATATACATGTACTTTCATTGAGAAATAAGAAAAATAGAAAAAAATAAATATTTAAAAATGTACACGCACCTAAAGGATTTGATTTATTGGTGTTTAACGGCTTATCAACATTTTAGGTCATTTAAGAACGGGCCAACGGGCTCGATCCCGTATTTAGCCTGTTGTATTGGGGAAATTCCAAAATCAGAACGGAACATTTACAGAGAAAAAAAATATATATTCAGCCCGGAAATTAGACAAACTGGCTTGGTGACAGGTCATACCACACCAAAGTCACTTGGCCCCTTTCCCTAAAAGTAATAGGTATGTGGTGGGCACCCGTTGGTTATGAAGTTGTGCAAGTATCGTGGTTATAGGTGGTACAGTAACAGAGAAATGGACTTAACACAAAAACTTAACACTGAAAATGGCTAAGTCAATTATGCGGAAAAAATTGGTCAGGGTAAAAAAAGGTCACATGTTGGATATTGTTATGCGGTTGGCACCCATTGGTTATGAAGTTGTGCAAGTATGATGGTTTTAGGTGGAATAGTAAGTGAGAAACATTTAAACGTGAAAACGTAACATTGAAAATGGCTAAGTCGATTACGCGGTCAAAATAGGTTAAAGTTAAAAAAAAGGTCACATGTTGGATAGTGTTATGTGGTGGGCACCCATTGGTTATGAAGTTGTGCAAGTATGGTGGTCCTAGGCGGCACAGTAACAAAGAAATGGACCTAAACACAAAAACATAACATTGAAAATGGCCAAGTTGATTACGCAAAAAAAATAGGTCACATAGAAAAAGGTCACATGTTGGATAGTGTTATGTTATGGTCACCCGTTGGTGATAAAGTTGTGCAAGAATGGTGGTCCTAGGTGGTACAGTAACAGACAAATGGACCTAAACACAAACATTTAACATTGAAAATGGCTAAGTCGATTACATAGAAAAAATAGGTCAAGGTAAAAAAAAAAAAAGGTCACATGTTGGATAGTGGAATGTGATGGGCTCCCGTTGGTTATGAAGTTGTGCAAGTATGGTGGTTCTAGGTGGTACAGCAACAGAGAAATGGACCGACCTAAACCCTAAAACTTAGATTGCACTTGGATGCCGCCGCCAGCCCGCCCAGCTTTCGCCAATCCGATAGACGGGATTTTTTTTTAAAAACCCGGCACATATTACAAGTAAAGGAAAGAAAGACTGTGTTACCCCGATGACATCCAAACCACCAGTGGGGACCTCTGTAGTCGGGAAGAACGTAGCAAGCACCAGCATCTTACACAACTGTGTAAACATGTATATACCGCCAGCCTGTACACACTTCCAGAACGCACTGTACTCCGCTCTGTAAAATAAATATTTTTGTTGTACACGTATATACTAACATAGAATGCACTAACGATCTGCTGATCTAATGGATGTGGGTTTGAAAAAAAAAGTGAAAGTGAATGGGCTTAACGTCCCACCAACAGCTAGGGTCATATAGAGACGGGACCACAGTTACAGTCTCATCCGACAGACCAGTGAGATGCAAATACAATGAAAGTATTTTTTGATGCCTAAGGCGAGGTATGAACCCACAACCTCCGGATTGGAAGTCAGGTGTTCTAACCCCGAGGCCACAATCCATCCCGGATGTGGGTTTGAACCTCACCTATCATTTTGTGCAGTTGGATGAATACAGATCAGAAGCTATTATTTATTTAGCTATTACTTATTGTCTGTAATTCTCATAAACCAGTAGCCAATTTCATCAAAATATTTTTCTAGCAAAGTATACTTTGAGGGAGTAATCAATTTATTTTCCCCCGAAATGCATTATTTCATATAGAACTAACGACTGCATATATTTGATGATTAAAAGTATGCAGACTTATTATACTGAATTTATTACATTATCACTGTGATAATGTAATAAATTCAGTATGAAAAAAATTCTCCCTCAAAGTATACTTTGCTAGATAAGTATACTTTGTAATGTTGGTGAAATAGGCTACTGAACATGATGCTGATGTCAGTCAATGAATTGCCTGTCCAGGTTACTTCATGAAGCCAAATGAATATCGTCTTTTATTTTCCCTTTGTGGAGTAAAACAGCAGTACTTTAACCTATACATTGAATGCTGAATTCAATTTTTTCGTTGACAATTTATTATTTATTTTTCTAAAGATTTAAGAACTTTAGAATCATTTCCAATGGAAATTATTATAATGTGTTGTCAAACAATATTTTACTGTGAAAGAAGACAAAATAATAGCAAACGACAAATATGTTTCCTGAATTGTAAGGGTTAACCCTTAGACCGCTACTCACAACAATTGTCGTCTGCTGCTGTTTTTATATTTTGCCTTATTTCTCAATAAAAACATGGTTCGACAGCATTTCAGAATGGAAATGATTATAAAGTGCTGTTAAAGCATGTTGTAAATTATTCTACAGTGCTGTCAAAGCATGTTTTTGATGATAAAAATAGAAAATAGAAAATAAATAGCAGACGATAAAAAAAAACGCTATCTTATTTTTGTTGTCGTCTGCAGCTCAAGTCAAGTATTGCAAAATAGTTACGCCCCCCCCCCCCCCCTAACCCGAAATCCTGGATCCGCGCCTGGATAGTATACTGAAAAACTTAACCGAAAACTTTATCCCGGATGCCATTGTGCCGACTATCAAGCTGTCCGCAAGTGGGTGCGGACAACTACAGTAGCTCAGAGCGGTATTAGCATTTCCCACTCTGACACCGTGAGAGGAATTTTCTCAGTGGGAAATCACAGTTGAAGTAATGTGCCTCCCCATGGTGACCATATGTTTTACCTGTATTACCAACTCGGACAGTGTGCTAGCTGGACAAACTTCTAATAGCCATAAAATTGCCATGGTGTTCCCCGGTGATACGACCGCACGTTCCACCGGCAAGGCCAGGCTGGCTTATATGTACAGTAATAGCATAATACCCAAACATTTACACATATTTAGACACAGTTTTTTTGTATTTTTTTCGACGAGAAAAGCAACCCAGCGCTTATTAGCAATGCCAATGCTAGTATATGTTACCGGTATCACATCTTTGATACATTTTTGAGTTATGTTTCTATATTTACACAACACATGGGCAATGTATGGACATTATAGGAATGAATGGCCTTTTTGTGGAATTTATCGGGGTATAAACTTGGAAAAATCGTGGGAATACTGGACGAGGCCTTCCGGCCTTCGTCCAGTATTCCCGCGACTTTTCCAAGTTTATATCCCCGATAAATTCAACAAAAATACCATTCATTCCTTATAATTCCAGCATTTGAAATAAATTCATTAAGAAAATGTGTTTATTTTCCGTTTTCTTAAGAATTATTTTAACTGCGCCTCACGGTTACGGAAAGTAGTTCGGTGTGGGAGTTTACTGGGATATAAATTTTGGACAGAGACTTGCTACGAGCCAATCAAATATTAGGGAATTGTGTAAATATTTTTGTGCTGGAATTATGAGGATGTGATAACGCAGCTCAACTAAGTACAACATTTTCAACTTTATTTTCAGCACTTAATTTGAAAATCAATGCATATTTTTACATTGCTGTGAGTATTTTGTACTCCCACGTTTTGATAATCCATGCTATGCAGCTAAAATAAGTGCATAAAACACGCCAATACGCTTACATGTATATGGAGCTCTGTGATCATGGCACATCAAAAAATAAATAAAGAGAATAAATAGTAATGTCTGTTAACAATTTGAAGAAATACGGTTATCAGTGTGGAAATTTACATCTGATGTGTAATAATGCCAATTAATATGTGGGGTAATGGTGAATGAATGTTTCTTTTGCCAGAAAATGTCTCAGATGATGTCTGTGATATAAAGTACATTTTATGCTTACTGAGTTGGCATGTACCTTTACTGACTGATTTACTTGGGAAAGGTCTTGTTACGAGGTAAAAACATTCCTCTATGTGTCGGTTTAAATAATATGTGCAAAATACTGTAGAATACCGTAGAATCAAAGCTAGGGTCATATACCTTTTTAAGCCTACATTTATATTGTATCTTCTTGACAAAACTGTACTGTTTTGAACTTGTACATATTTTGTGTTTAAAAACACATACTTGGAACAGATCTGGTGATATCGCGGTACTTTCGTCACCACATTTAGAGGTAACATACTTCTTATTAGAAATACTGACTGTCATTGTCCCAAAGCCTGTCAATCTAATGTTTAAAATTGTTGAGGGCTTTGCTGATACAACATCATATGGTAAGTTGTTCCATTCGGATATAATTCTCTGAGAAAAGCTTCAGAGTCTAATTTGTTTCACATCTAGGTTTCGCTAATTTATAACAGTGACCTCGATTCCTGGTTTAAATAATCGTGAAAAATCGTTCACATGGAATGTCCTCAATTCCTTTCATGATTTTAACACTGTATAATGTCACCTCTTTTGAGCTAAGCTTGGTAATTTGAGTGATTCTGGAAGTCGGTGTGACGTAGCACTAGTCACGTGACTCGATACGTTTGGGGGTATTTCGATACATTTTGCTCTAACATACAACATTTTTATGCCAGAATATTTCACATTTAGAACTACAAAAATACTAAATGGTGATAAGAATATTTTTAATGACAATTTAACATTATAAATCTGTATTTAAATTTGATTTAGTGAATGGAATTTAGTTGTTTGAAGCGTTAAAAAATTATTAAATTATATAGGAAACGGGTCAGATTTCCTCCTGCGTTCCTCAAGATAATTATAACGTGCAGGTGCGCAAAAATTATTTTCTCTGACTTGGTAGGTTGCAAGATGTTATCCCAGAAACGTTCGATTTGTAACCACTGGTAGTTCATTTAAGCACTTTGGTTGGTTTCTTTTATTCTGTATATTGTGTATATGGCGACACATTAGAATCGTTGAGACCTGTTCCTGTACGCTGAGTGTGCCGTCTGTATAGAAGTCCATGATTACAATGGTGTCGGCTAATTCTGCGCACCTACATGTAAGGCTTTTCAAACAAATTTAAATGTTATTAACATTCCCATATTCAGTCAAAATTCCCTGAACATTCAACAAAATTCAATGAAGTCTGTGTAGGTAAAATGTCATAACGTTCTGACGTCAGTAAGTGACGTAAATTGTACGATGTATGACATCACATGCGTGTTTGCAACGTCACATTTTTTTCTGCTAATGCTGCGCATCTAGTAGTGTAAACAAAAATGGCGAACAGCATAATTTATGAATCAGCATAGCAAAATTGGTATTAAACTTGAAGCATAACTATCCAGTGACATCATGCAGGGCTCACGCTGGCCTTCGCAAATGGCGCCAAATGCGCTAATAAATTGAATGTGGCACAAGAAAACAAAATTTGGCGAAAGTAATGGCGCCGGTAAAAAAATAGCAAAATTGACACAAGTCTGCTTTTCCCAGGACACGGTCTCTGTGTGTGTATTGAGTCCAGACTGGGTTTTGCTTGCCTCTAAGCATGCACATTTCACTTGGAGAAAATCAATAACCAGTCCACCTGTATGTAATTTTGACAGAAACATGTGAAGTTTTAAGTGGTGGTCAATTACTCTGTATGAACTTTTTGTTATGTATTATTAACAGGTGTGCTCCATAAACTGGTCAAGGGATTCTTTACAAAGTTAATTATCATGGTTTATCAACAAGAGGCACCTCCTGTTGTGGTCTAGGAAGTGAAATTCTCCTGGTAAACAGAGAAATATCTGCAGTTGTATTCACTTGAAACAGCTGATGCCTACTTGAGATTCAGCCTCTTTGATACTTTTATTCAAAATTGCATGGAACCTAGTGTATACAAGTTATATTTTCAACCCTTAGAATGAGGGAACCAAAATTGTCGTCTGCTGTTGTTATATATTTTGTTCTTTGTCAATAAACCATGGCAGCATTTCAGAAACTGAGAAAGTAAAAGTCAGTGGGTTATATGTCCCAGCAACAACTATGGTCATATAGGGATGGGATCTCGGTTTGTAGTGTCATCCAACCTGGCAGCAATTCAATGGAAATAATTCTAAAGTGCTGTGAGAGCATGTTTTTGATGAAGAAAAGGGAAAACAAAATAATAATCAGCAGACGACAACATTTCATTCAGCATTGTAATGGTTAAAGGCCCTGGGTGGATGAACTGTGAGCAAAACAGTTAGTGAAAGATCATTTTACGGTAGATTTGTATTTCGGAACATATATGTATATGACCAGAAAAAAATTAAGTAATAATAAAAAAAATATTATTGAAAAAAAATAACTTGTTGCAAAGCCAGTTTTGCTAAATATAGCATTCCTATTTCCCGCGCATGACCTAGCGATTGTGGTCACATGACTGAATACTACATCATCGGTTACGCCAGCGAAAACATTCAGTTGTCGTATTGTTAAATTCGGTTAGTTTTGCTTATCATGCACAATTGTTGTATTACAGTGTTTGTGGTGATTATGTAGAAGTGTGCAATGCTGAAATATCTTATAATGTGTCTTATCTGCAGCAAAATGGTAGTCGGTGGCAACTGTAAATCGGTGAAAGGAATTACATCACTACTAGTGAGATTTTCCAGATAGATTGCAATACGGCCAAGTTAAATTTAGCATGGAATTTTCTGGATTTGCTATCCATGGCGTTGAAAGTGGACATGCAGATGCGATAATTAGCCGAACAAGAAATGCGTCTGTCGAACGCGGATGCCACCTGCAGCATATTTGAGAAACTGTGACAAATTGGTTAACCGAAAAGTGTGACGGACGGACAGACGGACGGACAGACGGACTAGACGGTCCAAACACTATATGCCACCCGTTTCTTCGAAACCCGGTGGCATAAAAACATATATTTATGAACAAGGACAAGTTGCGATCACAGGTTGAAATGACGGACCGAGGTCTATAAATACATTAAATATACCTAAAAGCATTAATAAGTGAAAAATAAGCTAAACAAATTCTTTACGCTCTCCTATATTTTGACTTATTAATGCTTTTAGGTATATTTAAGGTATTTATGGACCTCGGTCCGTTACTTCAACCTGTGGTTGCTATGGTATTTATTGATGTATCTCAACTGTTTTTGTGAAATGCATCTTCGGAGGTACCATCTGAGACACAATCACATTAAGTCTCTCAAAACGGTCTCTGAAAAACTAAGATGGTGAAATATTTGATTTTGAAGCTGGCTTAAAATTTGGCTCCAACTTCACTGAAATGGCTCCAATTTTTTTTATTTGGAGAAAGTGTTGGCGCAAAGAAAAAAAAAGCCAGTGTGAGCCCTGATCATGACAGGTTAGTTTCTTAGTTGAACAGTTAATTTAGTAAATAAGACAGCTAGCACTCAACTGGTGATAACACTCATGTGTGAGGGTATACCAGTATACCGGCAAAAGCAAAAAGCAAAAGCAAAGCTATTCGATCAGCAGGTTCTGAGGATTTTGACTATATTCGGAATAACTTTTTACCAAACTATTGGAATGTGATAAATTGTGCCACAGTGTACCAATTAATCATCTTGTTTATTCCACATATGTTATTACGACATACGCAAGGCTACATTTGACGTGAATTGCGCATTAGCCGATGCGCAGAATTAGCCGACATGACAGTACTCCACCCACAATTTATTCAAGCCATTTTTTAAGTATTTCAAATGTCGTGATGTATGCTTTACTTACAAACCAGAACATCTGTAAACTAGTACATATGGAACATATGCTAGAGCCACACAATTTCCGAAGTGGAAAAGTGTCATAGTGTCCGTTTATTTTGATTTTTATCAGGAAAATGTGATAATCATTAAACCGGAAGTAACTGATCGGTATGTTGTTGTTGTTGTATGTTTGTAATTCAGGCGCTTATTTTTCGCCTCCATCTCTCAACAGCCACAAAGATTGCGAGAGTATTGTTCCGACACAGCCCTGTAGCCGATTTCACCAGCATTGCAAAGTATACTTTTATAGCAAAGCATACTTTGAGGGAGTAATCATTTATTTTTCCCGAAATGCATTATTTCATATAAAGCTAACAACTTCATTTGTTTGATGATTAAAAGTATGCAGAATTATTATACTGAATTTATTACATTATCACAGCCAAAATGGCTGTGATAATGTAATAATTCAAGCACAAAAATAACATTTGATTGGCCCGTAGCAAGTCTCTGTCCAAAATTTATATCCCAGTAAACTCCCACGCCGAACTATTTTCCATAACCGTAAGGCGCAGTTAAAATAATTCTTAAGAAAACGGAAAATAAACACATTTTCTTGATGAATTTATTTCAAATGCTGGAATTATAAGGAATTAATGGCCTTTTTGTGGAATTTATCGGGCATATAGACTTGGAAAAGTCGCGATAATACTGGACGAGGCCTTCCGGCCTTCGACCAGTATTCCCGCGACTTTTTCAAGTTTATACCCGGATAAATTACACAAAAAGACCATTCATTCCTATAATAAATTCAGTATAATAAAACATTAATAAATTTATCCTAAAATTGAAAATGTCTCCCTCAAAGTATACTTTGCTAGAAAAGTATTATTTGCAATGTTGGTGAAATAGGCTACAGTTGTCTGTACCTGATCTAAAAAATACCCAAGACAAACGGGGTTTCCTATATACGCACGACCAGCATGCTGTCACAGAGTCACCTGGGAGGTCGCGGCCTTTTTAATGTGGAGAAAACCGTCCGGACATAATTCAGTACAAGTACAGAGACATTGGTTAAGCTGATCGGACATCGAATATCCACAACATACAAGCTGCCCACCAACAGTATAGGACACCGAATCATCATCAACCCAGCTGCATCATCATGTGGATAGTGACTATGAGTAGCGGTTTGTGTCATAAGTGTTGTTTCTAACATGTCGGGTCGTTGAGGAGTTGACCCGAGCGTCTATCGGAAAATCGATTGGGCTTTGAAACACGCACCTGCTGTTTGTTTATCAACAACTATTGATATTTTCATCGACTACAAACTCATTTTTGTACCAAAATGGATGCAAACAGTTTCAAAGTGTGTGTAAATAGAAACCTGTTGGATTTATATGTGGGAAAACCCAATAGGAGGCCAAATTCGACAACTTGAGCCGTATAGGGGCTTTAATATGCAACGGATTTTGATGAAATGGCGCAGCCAACGCGTCTTCGTGAGCTGCATTTCGTGGTACAGGGAGTTTGGCACAGACTTATGTCGTTTTTGCGAAGAATCGATTTCCGTGTCTTCACAAAAACGACAGAAGTTTTGGCGAAAATACAAAGACCACCAAATGCAGCTTAATAAGACGCGTTTGATGCGCCATATTTCATCAAAATCCGTTACGTAATAAGGACACTATAAAAAATACGTACTTTGAATAGGTACTTGTTGTTGTTGTTAGTACCACGTGATCATACTCCTTGAGTCACAGCTAATCCATGTTTAGAGGTTAGAGGATACCAAATGGTGCGAAATCGCCCATGGTGTATGCAAAAATAGTCCGGTATGAAAAAATAGTTCGGGTGTTTTGAGGTCAGAGATACCGTTTACTTGCAAATCTTAATCCATTACTACCCAGTTTCACTGGAGGAACATTTTGGGGTGCTTTTAACACCAGTTTTCAGCATATTTGTATTATTTAAAAGAAAACACTGAACCTGTTGGTCACGTGGTGTAAACAGAGCTTCCGTGGCCAAAAAATGTAACCAATATTGGGAGATATGACAAGGTTGGATTTTTCTTTCTTAGGAGTAAGTGAACCTATTGTTTAGTTCATGCAGAACCAGTACAGACTGGCTGCAGGGCATGTACAAGTGGGTCCCACAGCATCCATACGAATAGTGAAAGTAGGAGAGACTGGCCTTATTGGATGGCATTCGGTTAAATTAAAGAGTAAAACTATTTGGTGGTGTCTAACCTATAAGGTGAGCCTAGGCCCTATGTGAGGTATCTTTTTTGTAGAATTTGAAATTGGAAGTTTATGTTTCTTGTAGCTATGTCTCTGGGAACATAATTTAAAGTTACTGCGACAAGAGCAATCGAGCGATGCAACACATTTGTTCTTTTCGTATCGCAGACGGACAGTTATCGGCTTCTAAAATCTTGATTTCTTAGCTTTATTTGTCAAATATAATAACCCAGTGTATGTAAGTTACCTGTAGGTGATTGGGCTTGGAATGTGACAGTAATATACACCAAAACAGTCATTATAGTGTGTTTTTCTCTTTGTTTTCATTGATATTGTCTTCCTGATGGACAATTAAGTTCGGGAAAGTGGCGCGACATCGCGACGCTGTTCCAAAATTTGCCAAAATTAGGCGTAAGTCTATTGTTTTCGCATATCGGTATATTACAAGTACACTAGTACTCAGAAAACATTGTTTTTCCTTTCCTCCTGTGTCATAAAGCAACTTTCTTGACTGACCGTTCCAAGCCAGTACCCTTTTGTATGTCGACCATTCCAGAGTGCCATACATGTTGGTATAGTTTGAGTGATGAGTCTTTATTTGTAGAATGATTAGCTATAACACTATTTAGGGTAATGTTATGTGTTTTTTATGGACTTTTGTGCTTTTAATTCATTATCTATTAAAATTATCCATAGTTCTGAAGTAGCTCAATTTAAGGCAGAATGTGGACAGTCACATGGTGGAGTTACACAGATGCTGTGTGACAACCATTTGAGATATTTGCTCCAAACTTGGTACTGTATCAAGGAATATAACCTATTTTTGAATAGTGAATATTGTAGAATTATTTATAGTGAGACTGGTACACTTATAGAAGGCCGTGCTCTATTTGGACTGGCGACCGATAAAAAGTCCCTGATCACCATAGTGTGTATGTAAACATGTATATGCACACAACCGATAGACAGATACAAACAAAAACAACTCGTCAGCGACGCAACGTTGAACTGACTGTATGCCGACCAGCGTATACCCTGATCAGACTGCGCGGATGCTGCGCAGTCTGGTCTGGGACTACGCTAGTCGCGCGTGTCATAAGATCCCTTTTCGTAGCCCAATCAACATTCGCATACTCTCTGACCGATCCTGGTATACACTGTTCACTGTTTAATCGGCGGAACACGTCTCCACATTGACTCGAACATTTTCATTTTGGGTAGATCTACGTATATGCGTTAGATGATCTGGAGCTACACTGGTCAAACTGTTAATACATGTACGTGTCATTTGACAATGACCTGTCATTTCGTATAATTGATGGGCGAATGTGAACCAGCTAATGAATTGGCTCCAATGTCAAGGTTATGGCCATATAATGGATTCGGGCATCATGTTAAATGTGGTCACAAAACTGCAGTGGCAAAATGAACTTTATACCGTTAGCAAAAAGTACTATATGAATATTGGTTTGCTTGTTTTTCGGAATAGGAAGAGCGTATACGCGTCTTTATTAACGGCAGTAAGGGTTGACTTATGGAGACTGTTTAGTGACCTTGTGTCCGGCGGCATCTTCACTTCTATGCCGTGAAGGAACGAAGATTAACCCTTTGCCACGCTATTACCGCATCCATATATTCGTCCCTTAGTCCGCCATCACGCTGTTACCGCATCCATATATTCGTCCCTTAGTCCGTCATCACGCTATTACCGCATCCATATACTCGTCCCTTAGTCCGTCATCACGCTATTACCGCATCCATATATTTGTCCCTTAGTCCGTTAATTATCACGCTATTAGCGCCTTCTGAACCCATTGCCACGCTATTAACGTCTCCATATAATCGTCCCTTAGTCCGTCATCACACTATTAACGCCTCCATATAGTCGTCCATTAGTTCGTCATCACGCTATTAACATCTCCATATATTCGTCCCTTAGTCCGTCATCACACTATTAAAGTCTCCATATATTCGTCCCTTAGTCCGTCATCACGCAATTAACGTCTCCATATGTTCGTCCCTTAGTCCGTCATCACGCTATGAGCTCATCCATATAGTCGTCCATTAGTCCGTCATCACGCTATTAGCGCCTCCTCACCCCATTACCACGTTAGTAACGCCTCCATATATTCGTCCCTTAGTCCGTCATCGCGCTATTAACGCTTCCATATATTCGTCCCTTAGTCCGTCATCACGCTATTAACGTCGCCATATATTCTTCCCTTAGTCCGTCATCACGCTATGAGCGCATCCATATATTCGTCCATTAGTCCGTCATCACGCTATTAGCGCCTCGTGACCCCATTACCACGCTATTAACGCCTCCATATATTCGTCCCTTAGTCCGTCATCACGCTATTAACGCCTCCATATATTTGTCCCTTAGTCCGTCATTACGCTATTAACGCCTCCATATATTCGTCCCTTCGTCCGTCATCACGCTATTTGCGCCTCCATATATTCGTCCCTTAGTCCGTCATCACGCTATTAACGCCTCCATATATGTGTCCCTTAGTCCGTAATTACGCTATTAACGCCTCTATATATTCGTCCCTTAGTCCATAATTACGCTATTAACGCCTCCATATATTCGTCCCTTAGTCCGTCATCACGCTATTTGCGCCTCCATATATTCGTCCCTTAGTCCCTCATCTCGCTATTAACGTCTCCATATATTCTTCCCTTAGTCCGTCAGCACGCTATTAACGTCTCCATATATTCGTCCCTTATACGTCATCACACTATTAACGCATCCATATATTTGTCCATGAGTCCGTCATCACGCTATTAACGTCTCCTTATATTCATCCCTTAGTCCGTCATGATGCTATTAACGCCTCCATATATGTGTCCCTTAGTCCGTCATTACGCTATTTGTGCCTCCATATATTCGTCCCTTAGTCCGTCATCACGCTATTTTTCGCCTCCATATATTCGTCCCTTAGTCCGTCATCACACTATTAACGCCTCCATATATTTGTCCATCAGTCCGTCATCACGTTATTAACGCCTCCATATATTCGTCCCTTAGTCCGTCATCAAGCTATTAACGTCTCCATATATTCGTCCCTTAGTCCGTCATCACGCTATTAACGTCTCCATATATTCGTCCCTTAGTCCGTCATCACGCTATTAACGTCTCCATATATTCGCCCCTTAGTCCGTCATCACACTATTAACGCCTCCATATATTTGTCCATGAGTCCGTCATCACGCTATTAACGTCTCCATATATTCGTCCCTTAGTCCGTCATCATGTTATTAACGCCTCCATATGTTCGTCCCTTAGTCCGTCATCACGCTATTTACGCCTCCATATATTCGTCCCTTAGTCCGTCATCACACTATTAACGCCTCCATATATTTGTCCATCAGTCCGTCATCACGTTATTAACGTCTTCATATATTCGTCCCTTAGTCCGTCATCACGCTATTAACATCTCCATATATTCGTCCCTTAGTCCGTCATCACGCTATTAACATCTCCATATATTCGTCCCTTAGTCCGTCATCACGCTATTAGCGTCTCCATATATTCGTCCCTTAGTCCGTCATCACGCTATTAACGTGTCCATATATTCGTCCCATAGTCCGTCATCACGCTATTTGCGCCTCCATATATTTGTCCATGAGTCCGTCATCATGCTATTAACGCCTCCATATATTCGTTCCTTAGTCCGTCATCACGATATTTGCGCCTCCATATATTCGTCCCTTAGTCCGTCATCACGCTATTTACGCCTCCATATATTCGTCCCTTAGTCCGTCATCACACTATTAACGCCTCCGTATATTTGTCCATCAGTCCGTCATCACATTATTAACGCCTCCATATATTCGTCCCTTAGTCCGTCATCACGCTATTAACGTCTCCATATATTCGTCCCTTAGTCCGTCATCACGCTATTAGCGCCTCCATATATTCGTCCCTTAGTCCGTCATCACGCTATTAACGTGTCCATATATTCGTCCCATAGTCCGTCATCACGCTATTTGCGCCTCCATATATTTGTCCATGAGTCCGTCATCATGCTATTAACGTCTCCATATATTCGTTCCTTAGTCCGTCATCACGATATTTGCGCCTCCATATATTCGTCCCTTAGTCCGTCATCACGCTATTAGCGCTTCCATATATTCGTCCATTAGTTCGTCATCACGCTATTAACGTCTCCATATATCCGTCCCTTAGTCCGTCATCATGCTATTAACGCCTCCATATATTCGTCCCTTAGTCCGTCATCACGCTATTAGCGCCTCCATATATTCGTCCCTTAGTCCGTCATCACGCTATTAACTCTCCATATATTCGTCCCTTAGTCCGTCATCACGCTATGAGCGCCTCCATATATTCGTCCGTTAGTCGGTGAAAATAGCCAAAACTGACTGCTTTTCTGAGGGTGGCGGTTGACTTATAAAAATCACCGCCTCTCACAATCAGTTAAGGAGGCTCTTGCGACAAATATTGAAAAATACTCGCAAATGAAGTACAAATCGGGCGCCACAATAAAAATGCAGTAACCGCATCAGATGTGTTCAATTAATGTTTTACAAAGTTACCCCACCCACCTATTTTTGGCCAGAAATTTCAACACGACTGAATTTGTCAGAATTGTTTTCATGAAAACATGAGGCACAGAGACTTTGTTATGTCGTGTTCTATCACTTGTAACACCACACAATTTCCGGAAAATGATTCCAAAGCGGGTCATAACCACCTCAAATTTTCGCTACAAATGCCCGAAAAATACCTTAAATTCTGACGCGAAACGGTACCGGCGAGACAGCATAGCATGCGCCATTTTACAAAATGTCAAACTCAACCGGAGCTAACATTCAGTTTCGTAGAATTATGAAATACTCTAAAAAAATACACCTAGTCAAGCCTTCCAAAGTCAAGACTGCAATATTCATGAACCTATTTTTCTAGACACACTGGTGTAACTTGCAGGGTCTGTAGTGAAGTATATCGAAAATCGTCCTCCCCCTTTTTAAAGCTAGCCGCCCACTGTCCCGTGAGACCTAACGCCTCCATATACTCGTCCCTTAGTGCGTCATCACGCTATTAGAGCCTCCTGACCCCATTGCCACGCTATTAACGTCTCCATATATTCGTCCCTTAGTCCGTCATCACGCTATTAACGCCTCCATATAGTCGTCCCTTATAATTAAAAAGTGCTGTTTTACAAATTCTGATTCCCTTTTTTTGTTATCCACACGATAAAATGTATAGTTTTAATCATCTGAGGCAATACCTTTAACATTGAATAGTGTTTACATACACACAATTTATTATCTCTCCAATCACGTGAACATATGTGCGTAATGTGTTATCAGCGCCTGTATTTCACACCACAAAGTCTTAAACTGTGACGGTAGTTACCAGGCTACCTACACGCTCAGAAAACGTAATTCTAACATTGGCGACCAGTGTAAAATGGTATGCGAAAGTTGTAGAAATTGCGGACACAAATTAATGTCATTTTAAACGTACGGGATGATTCTACACACACAACTCCGTTCGTCAAAATAATGCAGTTCGGTTTTTGTCCAGCGTATGTCTTAAGAACAAACATGTACACATCACCAGTTTAACTGACATTAACACAGTACAACCTCTCTCTAACAGCCACCTATGGAACGGCACAAAACCGACTGTTTAGAGAGGTGACTGTTGTAGGGAAATTAAATATATGCGGCTGTTACAAAGAGGGCGTTCGTTCGGGGAGGTTCAACTGTACTAGTTATGTTATCCTGGCACATTACAGTTTGCTGACCTCGTATATTGTACACTGTACGGAGCCCCGCAGGTGACATGGATTTTTTTTTACTAATTCCTCCCCACGAAATAATATTTCTTTCCCTCAATGTAACAATCCGTTCCCACGAATTAACAATTCGTTCTCTCAGTTTAACAATTCGTTCCCTCGAAATGACAATTAGATCCCTCAATTTAACAATTCTGTCCTACAATATAACAATTCGTTCCCACAAATGAACAATTCATGGGAACGAATTGTTATTTCGTGGGAACGAATTGATAAAACATAAGTTTACGTCCTCTGCGGGGGGGGGGGGGGGGGGGGTGGGGGGGGGGGGGGGGGGGGGGGGGGGGGGGGGGGGGGGGGGGGGGGGGCGTCGCTCCGACACGCTGTGTACATACAACTGATAAAAATAATCAATTCCCTCACATTTATTTTTAGCTGACTGTAGGCTCGCTATGATAAAGAAAACACAAGATATCAGACAGGAGTTTCAGTGTCAATTTTGAAATACATCGTAAACGGCTACGGTTCAATTGAGAGACGTTCGTGGAGTAAAACAGAAAATACAAAAAAAAACCTTCAAAACGTAAAACATTGCACGGCTAACTGTGAATAAGTGAAATAATTAGTGGACGAAGGACTTAGTGGAAGAAGAGGGCGAAGTCCTTAAGGACCCCTTCTTCCACTGATTCCTTCATGTACAGTCAATCAGAAAGGAAAACTACTAGAAAGTAAGCATTTAGTATCATTTTCAGTAATTAGATAATACGCATTGGTGATTACAACGGAGAGAAATATCAGACAGTTGGTGTCATATGATGGAACTTGGCAAGACAGTTATTGGACTCGCTCTGTTGGCGTTATTCGTTTTCGTTGCCAGCAGTTCGGCTGACCCAGGTAGGCAATGCAAGACTTAGCGAAGTTATCTTTACAAAACAAACACGTTCATCGTAGATCAATTATGTATTTCTTTTAAAGGTGCATGCCCACTCAGCAGGCACAAAATGTTCTTTATATAAATTAAATAAGTGTATAATTGTGTCACTATTCCACCAGTTCTAAAAATTACCCACTATACATGTATTAGTAATCATTATGTTATTGATAGTGACTCGCGGTGGTATCAGGCTATTTTCATATGCAAATGAGGCCTGAAACATAATATTTTTTCTCAAAAAAATAAATACAGATAATAAATAGTAATGTCCGTTAACATTTTAAGGAAACACGGTTATCGCCCCTGATATCAGTGTGGAAGTTTATGTCTGATATAAAATATATAATAATGTCAATCAATACGTGCAGTAATGGTGAATTAATGTTTATTTTGCCAGAAAATGTCTCAGATGATGTATTTGATATAAAGAACAGTTTGTGCCTACTGAGTGGGAATGTACCTAAGAACTAAAATAACTGGAATAATAATAGACTCGGAAATAAAAAAAAAGATATGCGAATTATTGTCATGTCTACGAAGAATATCAATAACATCTTAGTCCAGTAGCCTATTTCACCAACACTGCAAAGTATACTTTTCTAGTAAAGTATACTTTGAGGGAGTAATCATTTATTTTTACCGAAATGCATTATTTCATATAGAACTAACCACTGCATACATTTAATGATTACAAGTATGCAGAATTATCATACTGAATTTATTACATTATCACAGCCAAAATGGCTGTGATAATGTAATAAATTCAGTATATTTTGGCTGTGATAATGTAATAAATTCAGTATAATTAAAATTAATAAATGTATCCTAAAATTGAAAATTTCTCCCTCGAAGTATACTTTGCTAGATAAGTATACTTTGCAATGTTGGTGAAATAGGCTATTGGTCCTGTATTATCTCTGCCCTTTGGACTTTAACCCTTACAATGCTGAATTAATTTATGTCGTCTGCTGAATATTTTTATTTTTTTAATTTTCTCATCAAAAACTTGGTTTGGCAGCACTTTAGAATCATTTCCAATGGAAATGATTCTAAAATGCTGCCAAACCATGTTTTTACTGAGAGAAAAGACAAAATATGAATTATCAGCAGACGAATATTTTCGTATTTCGTATTTCTGTAGTATTTCTATCAACATTATTGGCACGTGACCGTGATAAAAGTGTTAGACTAAATGTTAAAACAAGACAATTAAATTTCAAATACCACGTAGAGACTAGCATCATAGCTAAATAACAACGTAAACATTACATTATAAGAAACACGAAGGTATAAATTAATTGTCCGGTTAATGTATGATCTACTGCATCAATATATGCAATGTGCTCAACAAGTAGTTTGCCACTTTAAGGATGTGTTAAAGGTACATGCCCACGCAGTAGGTTATAATATAGTGATACAGATACTTTTGTATATTCTGTACGTATGACATATTCTGGCAAAATAAACATTCATTCACCATTACCCCACGTATTGATTGGCATTATTATACATTGTATTTTAGACGAAAATCTTCACACTGATATCAGGGGCGATAACCGTACTTCCTTAAAATGTTAACAGATAATACTATTTATTCCCTTTATTTATTTTTTGATATGCAATGATCATACTTTATAATCTGTCGAAAATTTTATTTTTTCAGCTGACGCATTTCATTAGCATAAATAAGTAAAAAATATCATGCCTCATTTGCATATGAAAATAGCCTGATACCACCGCGCGTCACTATCGGTAAAATAAATATTACTAAATTAATGATTTTATCTGTATAGTGGGCAGTCGTAATTTTTAGAACAGGTGGAATAGTGACACAATTATACACTTATTTAATTCCTATAAAAAACATGTTGTGCCTACTGAGTGGGCATGTATTTTTAAAGTCAATATTGCGTCATGTTCTAAGTGCACATTCTCCATTATTACCCAACTTCCTATATAAGTTGATATCATATAGTTATGACTATTTCCGTGGACTGCACGTGTCTGAGAAATAGTTGCACGTGTCTGGGAAATAGGGAAATAGTTCCGCGTAACTGGGAAATAGTTCCTCGTGTCTGGGAAATAGTTCCGCGTGTCTGGGAAATAGTTCAGCGTGCCCGTGAAATAGTCAAAACTATTTTCACCCAAGGAAATAATGATGTCATGATTCTACGCAATTGACTTCTGCAGTCAGCATTTGGTTTATTCAGATTAGAATATAGAGAATAGTAGGTTAGTGCCGTGAATGGGAAAACATATCTAATTCGAATTGTTATTTCGTGGGAATGAATTATTAAATTGAGGGAACGAAGTGTTAATTCGCCGGAACAAAGTGGAAAATAATTGTAATTTCGTGGGAAAAATAAGTATACGTCCCCTGCGGGGCTCCGTAGAAGCCAGGTTGGTCATACATGCTATGAGCCCCATTTCTAAACTTTCAGTTCCCGTGCAGACCTATCCATGGCCACCATATCCTTGGCGTGACTCGGAGACGGTGAGGGAGGGACGTAACCTGTTGACAGCGTGTCACATGACGCCGTCAGCTGACCTAGATATCTACTGGACCAAGAACGGCAGCAGCTCATTCCTAGCAAATGGGACGAACCTGGAGTTTGTAAATATTGGGTAAGGGCAGGCATCTATTGATCAATGTCTTCGACACATCACGGATGGCTACGTCATTTTACAATTCAATGACGAATATCTTTACTATAGGGACATTGACAGGGAAAACACGACTTCTAGAAAGTGGGATAGTATGTGTATGGTGGCTCGTTATGGATAAGGTATCTGCGTTCAAGTTTGTGCGCCGTGAGACGAAGATTTAGAATATTAAATTCACATCCTTCAAATTCGTAGGTACGCCTCGAGAAGAAGATTTAAAATTGTAAATGTCCTTCCTTCGTGTGTACGCCGTGAGACGAATATTTAGAATATTAAATCACATTCTTCAAATTAGTGTGCATGCCTTGAAACGAATATTTAAAATATTAAATTTCGAACATTAAATGTCCTTCCTACGTTTGTATGCATTGAGACGAAGATTTAGAATATTAAATTTCCTTTCTACGTTTGTACGCAGCCGATGGAGTGGGGGTCAGCGCAGAATTTTCCATAGACCTGCTAGTACGGGGTACATGAACATTAGCCCGTCCGTCAGTCATATTGGCTACACAGGAAAACGTTCCCCCGCTTTCTGAGATGTAAATATAATCCCGAGAGACAGGAATGGACAGTCGATTTATAATTTGTTTAAAAATCTTCGGGGGTGTCCGACTACCCTCTAGACCCCATCGGGCGCTGTTCAATCACCGATACGATGTGCATATAATTTACAATTTCAAACACCAGGAATGCCGTTAGTTTTTTGGTCTTTGGTGACTTAATGTCTACATCAATAAATGACGTCACAATTAACTGTAAATGACTTCAATTATATTCTGGCCTAAATTCTGAAATAAGTGCAATATATCTTTCTGACGACACATTTATATGAATCTATTATGGCGATGGTTACGGGGCGCCAAGTGGGACATGGCTCATTTTTGTGCCACAAAATTCAATTCTGTATCACAAAATTCACAAAATTCACTTTTGTGCCACAAAACTCAATTATGTGTCACAAAATTCAATTCTGTGTCACAAAATTCACTTCTGTGCCACAAAATTCAATTCTGTGTAACACAATTCAATTCTGTGTAATTTTGTTACACAAAATTCAATTCTGTGTAACAAAATTCAATTCTGTGTCACAAAATTCACTTTACTTTTGTGCCACAAAACTCAATTCTGTGTCACAAAATTCACTTTTGTGTCACAAAATTCAATTCTGTGTCACAAAATTCAATTCTGTCAATTCTGTGTAACAAAATTAAATTATGTGTCACAAAATTCAATTCTGCACACGCATGCCATGTAAGAAGGACTACCATTGGTCAGAAACTGCACTGGAGAAATGGGTCATTGTCGCCGATCTACACATTCAATGTCGATGATTCATTTCTCATTCTGCCGATGATTCATTTCTCATTCTGCCATTTTGCTTCAACTATATTCAAACAGTCAAACGTTGACAAACCCATTCGTATTTAAACTCATTTGCGTTATAATTGTGCACATAATTCATGTACATGTAGATCTCCCGCGAGTACAGACCTCATTTATTGTGTATCGCACGGTACATCTGCCCCAGTTAAATCAATAATACACGCGCTGTGACCTGTGTTCTGACAGCTGTCTGTGTTTATAAACAGAATGTGTGTATTGGGCCATTTGAGGAAACCATTTGTAGTATTTGTGAAGATACCATGGATACTAAGATGGTGTATACTGTAAATAATGCATGTAGACACATAGTTGCGAACACGTAACTTTGCAACTAGTAGACACAGATCCAATACCATTTGTTTCACAAGGTTAGATCTACTGTTAGAATACGACGTCATCTAATGTCATTTTCGAGCATAAAACGTTACCTGATAAGTAGAATACCAGACTAGTGTATTTTAATATCAAGTTTATCAGGCTCGGCTCGGAAACGGTAGGAATTCCTCGGCAAGCCTCGGAATTCCTACGCGTTTCCTAGCCTTGCCGATAAACTTGATATCAAAATACACTAGCCTGGTATTCTCTATATATGGGCATGATCTTAGGTCTAGCTATGTCCCGGCTACTTTATGTTTGACCCTGTTTACATAATTGAGGGAAAATTCTGAATATTTTTCTTATTTCTCCTTCAAAGTATATATGCTTATATGGTGTGACCACTCATTTGTAATCATAATATAACCAAAATAACTGTGCATAAAGAAGTATAATATTGATAAATTGGGTTATATTTTCGCATTGAAATATTTAAACCTGCAAGTGTACTCCACCATCTAGTAAAATGGACTAAGACCGATCTCAACCAATCAACGTTGAGATGACATAGACTATCCTACGCAAACTAATTTTTGTGGACAAAAATGAATTCTGTCCCACAAAACTGAATTTTCTTCACAAAACTCAATTCTGTCTTACAAAATAGAATCCTTTATAACAAAAATGAATTTTGTATATGAAACGTATGCAGAATTGAATTTTGTGACACAGAATTGAATTTTGTGACACAGAATTGACAGAATTGAATGTTGTGACAGAATTGAATTTTGTGACACAGAATTGAATTTTGTGATTTTTAGTGTTACAAAACTCAATTTTGTCTGGACAAAATTGGTTTTGTACACATAATTAACCTGTCCTGCATGGCGCCCCGTAATGGTGGCAAATTACGAAGCCACAGGTCGGCTAATTATAGATTTAAAATCGATAGTGGTGCGTTTGTTTTGTTCACTACATGTACATATCATAGTTGTATTCTGATGAATGTTTGATAGTATACATACTAACACTTGTAGATACATTTAGTGCAACTTATCAGCAAAGTACTGTAGGCTGTTGAGTTGCATTGTACAAACGTCGCCGTTTCAATAACGTCATTTTCTCGATGACGTTACGTTTTTTTACGTGCGTGATTCACATGGTGCTACAAAAAGTGAGATAAAACAAAAACTATGAAACATAATTGCATTTTCTTTTCGGAATATTGTTTTTGAAAGGTGTTGTCGAAAATGTTGTCATTAAGGCTGGTTTTCACAGAGCGCGGCCCATGTTTATTTTGCCAGAAAATGTCTCAGATGATATCTCTGATATAAAGAACAGTTTGTGTCTACTGGGTGGGCATGTACCTTTAAGATAACGAACAGTGTCGAGCGTTTTTACCTTAAAGGCAATGGGCTCTCAGATATGCATCGAAAGTGAAGAAACAGGTGCCCGTTTCACTAAACTTCGTACGACTAAAATGTTCGTAAGTGCAAATTTAGGATGGTCTGGAAATTTCAATTGATGGATTTACATTTATTGAGCATAGGCTGCATATGCAGCATATGCTCAATAAATGTAAATCCAATAATGGTTCACAATAAAACATTGTTAATATGCAATTTACAGACTATAATAAGTTTGCACTTACGAACATTTTAGTCGTACGAAGTTTAGTGAAACGGCCCCCAGAATCATGAGAATAGGAAATTTAACTGTAGATTTTTATCTTAATTCTGAACCAAATTGTACATATGAGTCGCCTGAAAAAAATTGTTTGGTTTAGTAAAGAAAAAGGTTATATAGAGAATAGTAGGTTAGTGCCGTAAATGGGAAAAAATATCTGGCAAGGCTCAGGAAACGGGATGGGCGAGGCTCTGCCGAGCACATCCCGTTTCCGTGCCGCGCCAGATATTTTTTTCCATTCACGGCACTAACCTACTATTCTATTTATCCCGTCAACACCTACAAATGGCTGTAAAATGCAAAAATTGTATTGACTGGATATCAAAAATGTTTCACGGCAACGTGTTTCACGGCACATACGCACTGTGTTGACGGGATAAATACTATTGAATCGATAGTTATTAATTAAATTGTACAGTGGAACATCTCCGAACCGGACAACCTGGACACATGTCCATTCTAGCCTCGACCATACCATCCCACGCACGGTCACGGTCAAAGATCTACATCAGGCCACATTAGGGGAGAACCACATCTTGTTATTACAGTGGAACCTCTCCAAAGGAGGCCCCCAGGGTGTCCAGTTTGGAGATGTTCAACTGTAAATGAGACATGTGAGCACTTCACGACACATTCTAGTGTTTTGCCATCATGAAAAGTCACTATAATCAGAGATACATAACAGCGAAACACATCTAAGTTAACCCTTTGAACCCGAAATCCCGCTATAGCGGTTTATGCAAAAAGTGCAGATCCAGATGAGCCGACTCGTAACGAGCCGTCTCATCAGGATCTGCACTTTTTGAAAGTAATTTTAATATTTCTTAGAACAAAAACACCCCCTTTTCATAAATGGACGAATCTGAAAATCATGTTGTGACCATTGGATTGTCGGATCAGTAGCATATCACAGTCCATTCCAGTTCCTGAGGGTTGAAAGTGTTAAACATCCATATTTTCCCGAGTGTCCGGTTTAGAGAGGTTCCACTGTAGTTGTATTATTTCATGAATACTTTCCGCCCACCAAATATGTTCCGGCTTCTATCACCAACTGCCGAAAATATGTATTTATTATATACCTACCCATGAAATACATAGTTATACGATGTAAATAAAAGTCATATGTTCTCATCGATGAAATAAACATCTTCCGGTGAAAATACAACTACTTTCGCTATCTATATTCATAACGCGCACCTGCAGTGCCGGACTGCAAATAGGCTGCAAATACACATTCATTACCGTATACAGTCTAAAAAACTGCTAATTTGCATGGAGCGGTATATAATAAATAGAATATTCATATTTTTGCAACGAATATAACATATATGTTCATCTCGTGGTATGAAATGTCCATATTTCACGAGTGCCCTTAGGCACTCGTGAAATATGGACATTCCACACCACTCGATGAACATATATGTCAACAAATATGAATATCCTCTTTGTATCGGGTACCGGTAGCTTGAGCTGTTTTGTTTGACTTGCAGACGAGAGTCGTCCGGCGTCTACATCTGCTATGCAGAAAACACGACCGCCATTGACGAACCTGTCCACGTTATGGAGCTACTCACCATTGAAGTACAATGTAAGTAGGCTCGGATTGTAGGCTCGGGGATTCGGCACGGGGATTCGACACGGGATTCGGCTGCATTCGGTTTTCTTTGCTATTACTATGATCACAGTACCGAGGGGCGATATGTTTTGACTGTTTACCGAATGACCGACCATGAAATAACTGTTTTATTACTCAACCTGTAATATACAGTTACTACAATAACTGTATGTGATACAATGAACGTGAATTTTTGGTGGGGCGCATCGACTGACCGAAATAAAATACGTAGAATTTTATGACGCAATCTTCGACAACACGTCATGATTTTTAGGGATGAAAAATAGTTTTGACTATTCCACAAGCACGCGGAACCATTGACCAGGCACGCGGAACTATTGCCCAGGCACGCGGAACTATTGCCCAGGCACGCGGAACTATTACCAGAACCATAGAGCAGAACCATTGACCTGGCACGCGGAACCATTGAGCAGGCACGCGGAACCATTGCCCAGGCACGCGGAACTATTACCCAGGCGCGCAGAACCATTGACCTGGCACGCGGAACCATTGACCAGGCACGCGGAACTATTGCCCAGGCACGCGGAACTATTACCCAGGCGCGCAGAACCATTGACCTGGCACGCGGAACCATTGACCAGGCACGCGGAACTATTGCCCAGGCAAGCGGAACTATCGCCCAGGCACGCGGAACTATTGCCGAGGCACGCGGAACTATTACCCAGGCGCGCAGAACCATTGACCTGGCACGAGGAACCATTGATCAGGCACGCGGAACCATTGCCCAGGCACGCGGAACTATTACCCAGGCGAGCAGAACCATTGACCTGGCACGCGGAACCATTGACCAGGCACGCGGAACTATTGCCCAGGCACGCGGAACTATTACCCAGGCGCGCAGAACCATTGACCTGGCACGCGGAACTATTACCCAGGCGAGCAGAACCATTGACCTGGCACGCGGAACCATTGACCAGGCGCGCAGAACCATTGCCCAGGCACGCGGAACTATTACCCAGGCGCGCAGAACCATTGACCTGGCACGCGGAACCATTGATCAGGCACGCGGAACCATTGCCCAGGCACGCGGAACTATTGGCCAGGCACGCAGAACCATTGCCCAGGCACGTTGAACCATTGACCAGGCACGCGGAATCATTGCCCAGGCAAGCGGAACTATTGCCCAGGCACGCAGAACCATTGACCAGACACGTGGAACCATTGCACGCGGAACCATTGCCCAGGCACGTTGAACCATTGACCAGGCACGCGGAACAATTGCCCAGGCAAGCGGAACTATTGCCCAGGCACGCAGAACCATTGACCAGACACGCGGAACCATTGCATTGATAATTCGTTCCCTCAATTTAGCGGGAACGAATTGTTAATTCGTGGGAACGAATTGTTATATCATGGAAACGAATTGCTAATTCGAGGGAACGAAGTGTCATTTCGTGGGAACGAATTGTTAATTCGAGGGGACGAATTGTTATATCGTGGGAACGAATTGTTAATTCGAGGGAACGATTTGTTAAATTGAGGGAACGAACTGTTATTTCGTGTGAACGAATTAACAAAAGAAATCCATGTCCCCTGTGGGGCTCCGTACATTCAGACCCATTGTCTTCTCACGAATACAGACCCAGCCACGATCACGAGAATGGTGCTGACACCAGACAGTTCACGCCGGTGATTATTTCATGATCAACGGCACCATCGAGGGAAACCCGTATGCAGAATTCAAGTACATAAACGTGCGGACTGGGCGGCTCATGTTGAGCGGGTGGGTCAATGGGGTCATGCCCGTAAAGACCAACTCCAGGTGTGACGATTTCGGCACCTGGGCGATACAGGCGTCCAACTTCCTCAACGAAGGGGAATGGGTCACACAGACACGGGAACTCACGGTGATATGTATGTTGAAAACGTACATGTATGAGACTATAGTCTGTTTCACGAAAGCTACCCAAATGTTACGGTCATATAAACAATTCAAAAACAATATTCTTTTCGATAATATTAAATTATAGGAAAATTTAAGAATGAGCCTTCTTTTTATTTCGTGAAATTTGATCAAATATTGGTTTTATTACGAAAAATTGATTTCTCTATGGGAATTTAACATGGGAGAAAAAGGAGTCAAAAAACGAAAAGTTTTGGAAATTGACTCCGAAACCTAGCTAGAGAGCTTTGAAATGATCTAACTAAGAAAACAAAAGTTAAATTTTAAAAATCAGTCCAGTATTTCTGAAATTCTAAAACATTGCCCCATGTTAAATCCCCATGAAGATGTCTATGGGGATTTAACATGGGGAAATTGTTTTTTCGCAATAAAATCAATATTTGACCAAATTTCACGAAACAAAAAGAAGGCTCGTTCTTAAATTTTGCTTTAATTTAATATTATCACCAAAAAATATTTTGTTTGCATTGTTTATATAGCCGTAAAATTTGGGCAGGTTTCGTGAAACAGACACTAGTACTTTATAGAAGATTTTATTTGCGTGATGATTTACTATGGTATTTATTAAACGAATTTACTGATTTCATAAGATAGGAGGCTACAGTAGCAATTAAGTTTTAACTTTTTTTTTTTTTTTTGTTGTTGTTTGTTGTTTATGTTTTCGTGTTTTTTTGTGATGAGCAAACATGGTCAAATGGCAGATTGCCATGTGTTTGCGCGTGTTCATCCTCCCAATTGACCACCTTATTTACCATTTTAAATTATGTCTTGCTAAATTGATCTTTAAAGGTACATGCCCACTCAGTAGGCATAAAATGTTCTTTATAGGAATTAAAGAAGTGTATAATTATGTCACTATTCCACCAGTTCTAAAAATTACCAGTGCCCGCCCGCTATACAGATATAATCATTTATTAATATTTATTTTACCGATAGTGACTCGCGGTGGTATCAGGCTATTTTCATATTCAAATGAGTCATGATAATTTTCAATTATTTATACTAATGAAATGCGTCACCTGAACAAATAATATTTTCGACAGATTATAAAGTATGATCATTACACATCCAAAAATATATACAGAGAACTTATAGCAATGACCGTTACTATTTTAAGGAAACAATGATTTCGCCCATGATATTAGTGTGTAAATTTACATCTAATATAAAATGCATACTAATGCCAATCAAGACGTGTGGTAGTGGTGAATGAATGTTTATTTTGCCAGAAAATGTCTCAGATGATGCTTCTGATATAAAGAACATTTGCGCCGACTGAGTGGGCATGTACCTTTAACCCTTAGAATGCGGGAACCGAAAATAGTCGTCTGCTGTTGTGTTATATTTGGTCTTCTTTCTCAATAAAAGCATGGTTTTGACAGCACTTTATAATCATTTCCATTAGAAATGATTCTAAAGTGTTGTCAAAGCATGTTTTTATAAGGAAAATGGAGAAGAAAAAAAAACAGCAGCCGATAAAACTTAATCCAGCATTGTAAACATCTCATTTCACGGGTAGGTGTCCCAGAACCGGACCCGCGCGGTGGAATAACATACCAGACGAAATCCTTCCTCCGACACAACGCCACCCTCCGGATGGAGTACGTCGGCTACCCAGAAGTATCGGTCACGTGGGAACACAACGACAGGGTCTTGCCGTCATGGCAACAGAAGAACGATCACAACTCGACAACGCTGCTAATAAACCACGTGGAGGTGGACGATTTTGGAAAGTATACGCTGAAGATGACCAACAGTTTGGGGACTTACACGGCGTATTATAAACTAAATCCTGATGGTACGTAATAACCATATATATTCGGTCACAGGTTATTCTAGGAAACACACCTACAGCGGTGACTGGATAAATGGGGCTTATGGGATTTGTGACCAGTGCATCTCAATATCAAATAGCACATTCCCAAGGTGTATGATTACGTGATACTAACAACAACAACAACAACAACACGTACTGAAACTTCCAGAATCTATCCGATTGAAAGTACGTATTCTTTTATATTGTCCTTATTACATAACGGATTTTGATGAAATATGGCGCGTCAAACGCGTCTTGTTAAGCTGCATTTGGTGGTCTCTGTATTTTCGCCCAAACTTCTGTCGTTTTTGCGAAGAATCGATTTCCGTGTCGGAGACACGGAAATCAATTCTTTGCAAAAACGACATAAGTCTGTGCCAAACTCCCTGGACCACCAAATGCATCTTATGAAGACGCATTTGCTGCGCCATATTTCATCAAAATCCGTTGCATATTAAGGAAAATATCAAATAATACTTACTTTGGAGTGGGCGACGTTGTTGTTGTTGTAACCACGTGATCATGCACCTTGACTCATGTAACCTGATAACAATCCATAGTGCTTGTTAGAAACCAGGGGGCCGTTTCACTAAACTTCGTGCGGCTAAAATGTTCGTAAGTGCAAAATGATGATAGTCTGTAAAATTCACAATAACAATTGTTTCTTGTAAACAATTGTTGCATTTACATTTATTGAGCACAGGCTGCATATGCAGCCTATGCTCAATACATGTAAATCCATCAATTGAAATTTCCAGGCGATCCTAAATTTGCCCTTATGAACATTTTAGTCGTACGAAGTTTAGTGAAACGGTCCCCAGATCTGCACTGTTCGCCATTTAGTAATGAAACACGTGTCATGCTTCTAACAAGCGATAAACTATATCGTTATCAGTCTACAACCACAGGTTGAAGTAACGGACCAATGCTATAAATACAGTTAATATACCTAAACGTAGCAATAAGTTAAAACAAATAAGTTATACTTTTCTTTACTCCCTCTTATAACACATTAGTATTACTTATTGATACTTTTATGTATATTTAATGTATTTATAGACCTTGGTTCGTTACTTCAACCTGTGTCTATATCACTGTCTTATTCGATAAGAAGCTATACTGGTTTCAATCCCATAGCTACCCTTTCGTCAGTCACATCAACGATTATGGGGGTCTCTCTCACCATCTGTTGCGGTCAAAAAGACTTTGCCAGACCACAGGTGAAAGACTCGGAAAACCCAGAAAACATCGTATTCAAGAAGGTTAGCACATCTACCGCAAGTACGATATGTAACAAAGTCACCGCTTACCGATGTCCTATCTCTATATGTGGCTGTGACTGGACAAATGTGGATTATGGGTTTTGTGATTAGTGTACCTCCTGATAAATAGAACACCCATGTATCCTGGTAACGAATATGTTATTGCGTATTCGCAGCATTAAGGTGTTTTTTTATAATGGAATGGCGAACAGTGCATATCCCGACCAGACTGTGCGGATGCACAGGCTGATCTGGATCTACACTGGTCGCAAAACACATAAGAGCCAATATAGAGTATGGACTTTGATAAGCGGGATGCCTTTGTTAAATGCGCCATTTTTGTCCATGTGTTTCATCTGTGGTCCGGACATGGTCTATAATATAATCTATGTGAAAGTTCCTCCAAGTATTATAAACAAACAAGAACACATGAATGTATAGTAGCATATTCGTATAAGCAGTCTGTGAATTTTGTTATATACGACGTAACTGCGCACATGAGAATAAAATGAAGGACCTATTAAAAGGTTACCGCTCCCACCCACTTCTATATAGACTAAATATAGTGTTCAATACTATGTCCATATAGCCTATGTATGTGATTTCTATATAGCCTATTGAAGTGGGTGGGTTGGGTAAGCTAGGAATTGGCCATTTTCTTCGTCCTAGGTCCGAGTCCTTCGCCTGTGCAATTGTGCGTTACTATTTATATATGCAGGTCCGCCACAGCGTCCGTTTAACCTCGAGTATTATGACGTCACGTATGACAGCGTCATTCTGCGCTGGGAGTCGGGGTTTGACATGGGCAGTCGTCAACATTTCACCGTCTACCAGTTGCACGGCAACATGTACGAATCGGTATGTCTGCAGCTTCTATTATACCTTTCAACACGACACGCCTCTATTTCAATGCTGTTATGCAAATCCAGATGAGGATTTTTTCTGAAACAAAAAAAAGATATATTACACATAGAGCTGATCTTGAAAAGGCGGCTCGAGTAGAAATGTCGAGAAACGTACCATGAAAACAGTTCGCAGCAATATTTCTATGAATTTACAAATACCGTACACTCGACATTCACGGATCAGACCAATGCTACCATACACAGTTCAACATATGTGATTATGTATTTGAAAGCATCGCTTGTCAGAGGATATCTTTAAATTTGTTCACTTACGAACTTCTTAACGGTCGGAACTCTGGTAAAACGGGCCTGTAGTCAAGATATACGTCACTTTCTAGTAGCCCTGTAGTGTATGACTATACGTATAATTCTCATAGATTATGCAAGAAAGTAAGGCCATACTCTGCCCATATGTTAGGCAAGAAGGTAATGTCATACTTCAGGGGCCGTTTCACTAAACTTCGTACATGTACGACTAAAATGTTCGTAAGTGCAAAATTATAATAGTCTGTAAAGTTCACACATTAACACTGTTTTCTTGTAAACAATTATTAGATTTACATTTATTGAGCATAGGCTGCATATGCAGCCTATGCTCAATAAATGTAAATCCATCAATTTAATTTTCTTGTAAACAATTATTGGATATAGAGGATATTCCATCGTACATTTTGAAAAGCGGGAAATAATATACGAGTGTGCGTCGGCTTCCGCGTAAGCAACGAGTGAGCGTAGCTTGCACGGACGCCGACGGACACGAGTGTATTATTTCCGCTATTCAAATATGCACGATGGACTATCCTATTTATTTCATTTCCACGGCGGATATATATCCACATTTAGTCTATTTTTGAGATTATAATCAATGAATTGTGATGTGTGCATGAACAGTTATGCAATGACGTGTTTTCCCGCGTTTTGACGTTACGTTGTGTGACGTCAAATGTGACGTCATGTAAACTTTTTGAAATCCAAATTACGCAGCCGTTTCTATGAACCAGATATATTTGAGTGCATGTTTGGAATGTGTTCAATTTCCAAATTTTCAAATAACTTTAATTTGACTGTAATAAAATTAAACATGTTGCATGGTAGCTCGTGGTTTCCAAGAAAACAGGCTCGCAATTACGGGTGTTCTCTTTACGGTGTATTATTTGTAAAGATTATGGTTTTCCTCTCACAGCGAAACCCGTGCAAAAAGTTTGCAAGAGTGTAATAACGTGATTATAAAAACAGGTCAGGTAGTAACATAGAACCGTGTTCAGCTTAGATTTAATATGCTAAACTCGTTGACAGATTTCTGAAGAAACTCTACTCATGGAATCAGTGAACTCGTTCAATATACTGTATGTACATCACACGAAACTACTGTCTGTTCCACATTTTTCTGCCGACGAACTTTCGGCCATTAAACACATTAAATCTGAAAAATATTTAAAAGTAAGTACTTTTTCATCAATAGCAAAAGTCACCCTCCCCAAAAAAATTATTTCATGAAATTCCATCAAATATTGATTTTATTGCGAAAAAACGATTTTCCTATGGGTATTTAACAACCTGACGAAATAGCTTGAAAATGATGTAACTAAGAAAACAAAAGTTAGATTTTGAAAATCAGTTCACAAATAAAAAATAAAAAATCTATTTTAGCCACCATGTTAAATTCCCATAGGAAAATCGTTTTTTCGCAATAAAATCAATATTTGATGGAATTTCATAAACTTTTTTTTTTGGGAGGGTGACTTTTTTTGTTATAAATAAAAAATTACTTACTTTTAAATATTTTTTAGATTTAATGTGTTTAATAGCCAAAAGTTCGTCGGCAGCAAAACGTGGAACAGACAGTAATGGTATTTTATTAAACTCGTTAACTGAACTCATAAGATACTCGGCTATGCCACGTTTCCTATGAAATCAGTAAAACACGTTTACAATCACATCAGCTCATTACTACTGTAATACCCTCTACATAAGTTGGTTATACATGTTTATTATATGGCTATAAATGTGCTTCTTGCTGTTTAATGCCAATAAACGAATTGAATTGAATTGTATTGTCAGGTGTCCGGTCCTATATACGACACGTCCAGCACCCACGGTATTGGTAAACACTGGACATACACCGCAACTGGGCTGTCCAGTGACACCGCCTACAACCTCACCGTGGAATCTATGAATGCAGACGAACACTACACGGAGGGGTTTGCCCGTCCGTACGCTTGTTTCAGGACAAATAGTAAGATTTACCTGCTATCCGTGAATAATTCCAGCACAAAAATATTTACACAATTCCCTAACATTTGATTGGCCCGTAGCAAGTCTCTGTCCAAAATGTATATCCCAGTAAACTCTCACGCCGAACTACTTTCTACAGGTGCGCTGTCAGTGCTGTCAATGTAAACAAATGGCTGCCGTCTGTCAAAATTAACACATTTTCTTGATGAATTTATTTCAAATGCTGGAATTATAAGGAATGAATGGCCTTTTTGTGGAATTTATCGGGGATATAAACTGGACGAGGCCTTAAAAAATTACAATTTTCGAAAATTGTAATTTTTTATCGCTTCGTCCTGTATTCCCGCGACTTTTTCAAGTTTATACCCCGATAAATTCCACAAAAAGGCCATTCATTCCTATAGTAGTATGGCGTGGGTGGTTTCGCATAATATCAAGAGAATACGATTCTGGGGCCGTTTCACTAAACATCGTACGGCTAAAATGTTCGTAAGCGCAACTTTGGAATCGTCTGGAAATTTCAATTGATGGATTTACATTTATTGAGCATAGGCTATGCTCAATAAATGTAAATCCAATAATTGTTTACAAGAAAACAATGTTAATGTGATATTTACAGACTATCATAAGTTTGCACTTTAGTTTAGTGAAATGGCCCACAGTAGATAGGTGACGTCTTAGCTGACCTCTTCCCGGCTGAAGTAATCTATCTTTCTTGTCTCTTATTCGCTGATAAAATGTATACTAATATTCTTATTTCTTCAGGAATGTATTTTTTTACGCTCGTATCTACAGCATATGCTATGGCCACAAATGTCACGTTTCTCCAGTAGCAATCATATTTTTAAACATTCTTTCTAGACGTGCCTGTTGACGACTATGAGTGCCACTGTACGCCTGTCCATTTCTTACATGTGGTCTTAAAGTGTTACATTTTTGTTTACCTGTGCTCTATAGACTGATTTAGGTATACTTTCACAACATTAATTACTAGTATTCTGACGTATTGTTTAATTCTTGGACGATGACTTATTGTTTCTAACATATGTGTAACAACTTCACTACTGTCTGTTCCAAGTGTTGCTGCCCACGAACGTTTGGCTATTAAACACATCAAATGCGTTTAATAGCCTAAAGTTCGTCGGCGGAAAAACGTGGAAACAGACAGTAGGTGTGTTTTCTAATCCCTGCACCAGGAAGTCCCCAGCCGTACCCCGACGAAGATGACGGCGAGCAGGGCACGACAATCGTGATCGGAGCGACCGTCGGCACTCTCGTCTTCTTCGGCATCCTCGCATTTGTCGTATACCTCGTAAAGTATCGGCACATGCGCACTTCATGTACGTATATTCGACTAGACGGGAGTATGTTGCTGCCGTGAATGGGGAAAATATCTTACGATTCAGCCTTGCCAGATAATTTCCCCATCCACGGCATTAATCTACATATATACAACACGTATTAATATATATATTCATCAGTATGTTAGTTGGTATATTCGTATATATATGTATCAGTTCAATAGCCACTGTATGTGCAGGCCATTTTATGAGAATTTCAATCGTCCAATGTGTTAATTAAGTGTAACATACAGGGGCGCCGGAAGCATCATAAGATTGATCCTGCGAATCTAGTGGCTGCCCCCGCTACCCACCCAAAGTGTATGTTGTTACCACTCAGTTGAACTGTCTCGCCGAGACGGTTCAACTGAGTGGTAACAACATATACTTTTCATGCGAAATGAGAAAAAATGCAGAAATATATTTACATTCCGTTTGTTTATGCATGAATTACAAATATGTCAAAAGAGTAATCTGGCGGTGGCCGGATCTGCCGGGCCTGTTCCGGAGCCCCTGTCATAGAATGTCCAAGATGACGCGATTAACATTTTATTCTACGAATTACGTCTAGGTGATTCTGGTCTTCAGTGATATAAATGCGTGGCTTGTTTCTAATTTAGACATTTCTAATATTTCTGAGCCAAGTCAAGTTCCGTTTATATCAATCGATGCTGAAATATATATGAGTATCTGTATTTATGTTTCAGATATCGATTTGAGCAAAACGTAGCAGCGATGGTGACAGGGGAAGAAGACGTGTACAAAATGAAATGTGGACGTGTATGTTTCTAAGAACAAAGTGTGACAATACCATCAGCAACTGGCGCACAGAGCATATATAGCAGAACCGCAGATAAGCTCTGTGTTTAAAGGGTATTGTACCCCCTGATTTCAAATTAAATTAGTATTTCATTTGCTATACGCTAATGTTCTATCTTCTATAGAATACCTGTTGCCAATACCTGTTGTCATACTGTACGCTACGTTTCTTTCTGCTATAGAAGATACGCAGAGGTGGGTAGGGTATTTTTAATGTGCAGTTTATGTCTTGTTTAGTTCTTGTATATCAGCTCATACCATCATGGTGCCTGATACAGAGAACGGATGTTTAAATAGTAGCAGTCGGCATCGACATTACCCTCATACACGTGTACTTTCGTCAAATACATACATGTATATTAAACCATTAAAGGTGCATGCCCACTAAGTTCAGTGGGGTCAGCTTGTAAGTGCACACACGAACGAACACGACAGGTTGGTTCCAACCTGTCGTGTTCGTTCGTGTGTGCACTTACACGCTGACCCCACTGTAGGCACAACATGTTATTTATATCAGAGACATCATATGAGACATTTTCTGGCAAAATAAAAATTCATTCACAATTACCCCATGCATTGATTGGCATTAGTATACACTTTATATAAATATCCACACGGATATCAGGGGCGATAACCGTGTTAGAACTTGTGGAATAGTGACACAATTATACGCTTATTTAATTCCTATAAAGAACATTGTATGCCTACTTAGTGGGCATGTACATTTAACCCTTTGAACCCGAAAGTCCGCTATATCGGTTTATGCAAACAGTGCAGATCCAGATGAGCCGGCTCGTAACGAGCCGTCTCATCAGGATCTGCTCTATTTGAAAGTAATTTTCATATTTTTGAGAAAAACAAATACCCCCTTTTTATAAATGGAATAGTCTGAAAATCATTTTGCGATGATTGGAATGGTTGCCAAATTAACATTCCAGTTACTTAGAGGTGAAAGGGTTAATGTATAATCATGGTGTGTTCGTCACACACCACCATCATACATTACTACTGTCTGTTTCTCGAATTGTACGGCTATATAAATAATGCAAAAATAATATATTTTTCGATAATATTAAATTATAGCAAAATTTAAGAATGAGCCTACTTTTTATTTCGTGAAATTTGGTCCAATATTGATTGTATTGCGAAAAAACAATTTCCACATGTTCACAGAGTGAAGTGAAGTTGTCTGAAGATGTCTATGGGGATTGAACATGGGGAATTACTTCTAATTTCAGAAATAGTGGACCGATTTTCAAAATATATTTTTTGTTTTCTTAGTTAAATCATTTCCAAACTATCTAGCTAGGTTTCAGAATCAATTTCCAAAATGTCCTCCTCCATGTTCTCCACCTCTTTTTTCCCATGTTAAATTCCCATAGAGAACTCATTGTTCTTAATAAAATCAATATTAGACCAAATTTCACGAACTAAAAATAATTATTATGTTTAAAGTTTGATAAAATTTAATATTATCGAAACAAATATTGTTTTTGCATTGTTTATATGGCCGTAACATTTGTGCAGGTTTCGTGCAAGAGACAGTAGTTCCAAATATGTGGCTGTGACTAGAGAAATGGGGCTAAATGGATTTGTGTCTAGTGTAGCCCCTGCTGGAATGGCGCCCTCCTGTAGCCTGATAACGACGTATATAGCTTTTTAGAAGCATAACAGATGTTTTATTGATGGAATGGCGATTTGTATTTTTCCGGGAGGTGTTGTCTGTCGCTTGTATCAAGTACATAACTGGGTGGTTTATAAATAGTACTATGCTGGCTAGCATACAGTACATAAATTAACACTTGGGGACTTCGTACGACTAAAATGTTCGTAAGTGCAAAATTATGACAGTCTGTAAATTTCACATTAAAAACGTTTTCTTGTAAACAATTATTGGATTTACATTTATTGAGCATAGGCTGCATATGCAGCCTATGCTCAATAAATGTAAATCCATCAATTAAAGTTTCCAGCCGATTCTAACGTTGCAATTACAAACATTTTAGTCGTACGAAGTTTAGTGAAACAGGCCCCAGGCGTTTCATTGGTGGAATGGCAATTTGTCTATTTCCCGGGAGGTATTGTCTGCCGCTTCCACTGTCGTGCAAGACATTTATTAAGTACATAACCGGATGGTTTATAAGCATGATAAGTCTTACTATGCTGGCTGGCATACAGTACATACATGTATAGACACTTGGAAACCAATGTAATAAAACGACATGCCACTGTATATTTGCTTTGTTTTTCTGAACGAAGATGCCTCTATGAATAACCTGGAACAATCTGTAACATGTGTAGAGCAATATAATGATGAAATCGTTGCTCATAGCTGACTTACTTCCCCTGTCTCCGACACTCATCGAACTTGCTGCAAACCCTGTTGAAGCAATGACAAGGTGTATGATCACGTGGTACTAACAACAACAACAAGTACCGATTCAAAGTACGTATTCTTGTATAGTGTCCTTATTACGTAACGGATTTTGATGTAATATGGCGCATCAAACGCGTCTTGTTAAGCTGTATTTGGTGGTCTCTTTATTTTCGCCAAACCTTCTGTCGTTTTTGCGAAGAAATCGATTCTTCGCAAAAACGACATTAGTCTGTGCCAAACTCCTTAGACCACCAAATGCAGCTCATGAAGACGCGTTTGCTGCGCCATATTTCATCAAAATCCGTTGCATATTAAGGACAATATCAAATAATATTTACTTTGGAGTGGGCGACGTTGTTGTTGTAACCACGTGATCATGCACCTTGAATGAAGCGATTCTCAGTTTGTGTACATTTGTACAGTATGTCTTTATATCAGATGGATACAAAGATTTACCCCCAGTTTTCAAAGTTGAATATCCCACATACTCTTTATAGTATCGCAATATAAGTTCTCATAGTGTTAACCCTTCCTATGCTGTTGACGAAAATTGTTTTTCATTTTTGCTTTAATTCTTAACAAAAAACTGGTTTTGACAGCACATGAGAATCGTCTCCACTGGAGACGATTCTCATGTGCTGTCAAAACCAGGTTTTTGTCGAGAAATATTGAAAATAAAACATTTCCAGCGGACGACAACATTTAATTCAGCGTAGTAAAGGTTAATTCATACACTTATCTCTGACGTCTAAAAGCTCCAACCGAAAACTTGTAATATCAGTTATGCTCCGGAAGCCATTGAATTCTATAAAATGGAAAATGTAAACTGTCATGTCAACTTTTCAGGCACCAAATGTTTCTGTGCAGTAGATGTGCTACATTATACAAACTCGCATGTCTGATATTGACTTTGAGTACTTTATGTGATGCATACTTTCCATCCCCAATTTGTATTTTCTGTGTTGTATTATCAATTTATTATTTTCCCAGTCAGCTCGATACTGAAAATTTGCGATTTTGACCCCTATGATGCTCTACACTATATATTTCACAGGTATAGGCCTGTACTTTTGCATGTACATATTAATATAAATAATTGTAGGCACAAACAAGGAATCATAATTGCAACTGGCACTATTATCTATAGAAGTGGACAGTCACCTTTTGATCAACCGGCACTCGGCTAACTTCGGCATTTTAGGTTTCGATCATGATCTTTATTTGCACCACCACGTGCTTATTTACAAAGTTACTGACTTCAAACTTTCAAATATCTGAGAAATGTACGTGAATTTATATTGGGATAAATTATACTGAATAAATTGTTTCATATTGTTCATCGTGCTGTCAATGTGCACATTTATGAATAGATAAGTATATGTGTACACCGGTACATCATACCCTGATATACAGGTTAAACTATACCAAATGGCGCGAAATCGCATAAGTAGTCCGGTATAAAAAAAGTGTGCGGGCGTTTTGAGGTCACAGACACAGTTTGCTTGCAAATCTTGATCCATTACTACCCAGTTTTACTTGAGGAACATTTTTGGGTGCTTTTAACACCAGTTTTCAGCATAGTTGTAGCATTTAAAAGAAAACACTGAACCTGTTAGTCACGTGATGTTTACAGAGTTTCCGTGGCCAAAAAATGTAAATAATATTGGGTGATATCACGAGGCTGGATTTTTATTTCTTAGGAGTAAGTAAACCTATTGTTTAATTCATGCAGAACCAGTACAGACTGGCTGCATGTCATGTACAAGTAAGCATCCATACGATTAGTGAAAGTAGGAGAGACTGGTCTTTTGGATGGCATTCGGTTAAATTATATAGTAAAACTATTTGGTGCGGTCTAACCTACAACATACTGTATCTTGGAAGCCGAGGTCTACGGAGCCCCGCAGGAGACATGGATTCTTTTTTATTAATTCGTTCCCTCAATTTGACCATTCGTTCCCTCGAATTAACAATTCGTTGCCCGAATTGACAATTCGTACCCACGAAATGACAATTCGTTCCCTCAATTTAACAATTCTTTCCCTCGAATTAACAATTCGTTCCCACGATATAACATTTCCTTCCCACGAATTAACAATTCGTTCCCGTGGGAACGAATTGTTATTTCTTGGGAACGAATTGTTAACTTCAGAACGAATTGTTAATTCGTGGGAACGAATTGTGAGTTAATAAAAAAAAATCAAAATCTACGTCCCCTGCGGGGCTCCGTAGAAGTCAGCTTGATATCAATATAGGTACAGTGGGGTCAGCGTGTAAGTGCACACACGAACGAACACGACACACGAACGAACACGACAGGTTGGAACGCTGACCCCACTGTATTTCATGTATAAAAAAGAAATTGTAAATATTTTTCTGAATTTTTTCTCATTTCGCATCAAAAGTGTATGTTGTTACCACTCAGTTGAACCGTCTCGGCGAGACGGTTCAACTGAGTGGCAACAACATACCTGTCGTGTTCGTTCGTGTGTGCACGTACACGCTGACCCCACTGTAAATTGATGCACCATTTTATGACATATGTTTTCAGCATATTGCTGTTTGACAAGTTATTAAAATACTTCTTATCTAATCTTATCATGTTCCATTTGCGTGTATAATGTCAAGTTGATATTAATATAGATGTCAGTCCCAGCAACGATGTGATAACAAACATCGAGGTCGTACGAAAGTGTTAACTAAGATTTCTCAACACAATGTTTTATTATTTTGTATCAGAAAAAAATAATATTATTGGCTTAAATCTAAAATCTAAAATTTATGATCATGTTGTTTTAAGGTTACTTAGGACGCGCTAAATAGTTTTTTGTTTTTATTTTAATTAAAGCATCCTTTATGAAATTATAGCTGCAAGCTATAGTGTAATAGATATTTCTCTAATTCCAAAATATTGTTTACATTTGTTCTGAAACTAATACTAAAACATTTATTTATTGCCAGTGTCAAACACAAAAATACCAACTAGACTCAAGAAAATAATACGGTGCAATATTCTGATTTAAGTTGGAACAGTATAATCACTGAAATTTAGTACATGCCACTCAATATAGCAACTTAATGACATTAAACACATAAACGAAATACTTAGCACAGAATACAGCTTGGTCTAAGAGAATGCACTAAACAAATCAGTCAATAACCATGGTAACTAATACATCAAATGAGATTATTTCAGGATCCGAATTCACACTGAGCAATACTCGTAATTGCTGTGACCAAGTGGAAAGAGAACTAATCTCCTTAAGGGACATGAACATCGTGCTAATAAGATATGCAATTGCAGCTGATGACATTTGAATGGTAAATGCCCAAGCTTATAACCTTTTTGAGCTCATTCTCTAAAAGTGTATCGATATCGGTCGGATGCATCGGCAGCGATTGGCTTAGCTTAGTTACCATCAATCAGCGCACATCTGGCAGTCTCTACTCCTTGCGTATTGGCATATATAGAGAATAGTAGGTTAGTGCCGTGAATTGGAAAAAATATCTGGCAAGGCTTAGGAAACGGGATCGTGCCGCGCCAGATATTTTTCCCATTCACGGCACTAACCTACTATTCTATGGTTCTTGCAAAAGAAATAACCCCAACCGCATCCTCAAAATCAGAGAATCGACTAGTGTGACAACCGCACATATTCATTCGCAGTGATTAGGTCGTATTGACAGGATATCAAAAAATGTTTCACGTCATCGTGTTTCACGGCACATACGCACTGTGTTGACGGGATAAATATGCCACCGCAGAAAACTAGGATTGATTGTCCCCTAGCTGTAGTGGAATGGAACGCGCTCCTGTCGGATACAGTTACATTTCCAACAGTGGCCGAATACAAAAGATGAGTCTGAAATGGAACTACTGTTTGTATCCATTTAAACTTATTGTAAATCCACAACCAGATCATCGGTCATCGGTCTGTCGATAATCTCGGTGTAGATACTGGCTCATAGTGTTGAGCCGAAACAAGTCAGCGGCTGAAATACAACAACACTGAGTTAAACTTTTCAGAAGTAACGAGTTAGAAATGTATGAGGTATATAATAAAATGTTTTTAGTAACTCGTTACATGGTGTTTTTTTTAATAAGTAACGCGTGTTACTTTTCTAACCAATCATAGCCAAAGAATGAGCGGTATGGCTGAAGTACGCAATAGAGCCTCTTGGTGTGCGTATGCGCAATTTATTTATTTGATTGCTTTGATTTATTCTTCTTATGTGGCTTTGCCTAAAGAACTGTCTACACTGTTTGCCATTCAGTCAATAAAACATCCATCATGCCTATAGAACACAGTAAAGAAAATACTCAACATCACACGCCTCATTGTACTAACAGTCTGTTTTACAGCAAATGCTCGATATGACGTCCATTCTCGGTAATAATGACGTCAAGCCGCTGTGTGAAGTTCCTGATGACACTAGAACATGTTTCCTGGATTATTTTCCGGATTTCTCATTTGATGGCTGCCTTTAATTCATTGGTAGTTGCTTGAGTAGGATTATACACACGATCCTTCAGATATCCCCACAAGAAGAAGTCCAGGGGGATTAGATCAGGGGATTGGGGTGGTCATTCACGGTCAGTTTTGAAAGAAATGAAGCGGCGTCCAAATGTTTGTGATAACCACTCAATCGCATCACCGGCTGTGTGTGGTGTTGCTCCATCTTGCTGGAACCATATACATGTATTGTTCATATTTATATGTTTTCTGCGCAATGCTGGCAGGAATTTCTTCTTCATGACATTAAGGTACAGCTCGGTATTGATTGTTTCGACGTTACCTTCAGCAACTGCAAAAAAGAAGGGGTCCACGATGCCGTCAGTGCTGAAAGCTCCACACTGTTATTTTCTCACCATGTAATGGCTTCTCTATATAAAAGTCGGGTTTCTCAGAACTCCAATACCTACAATTCTGTTTTTTTTACCTCCGGATTATAGAAATGAGCCTCGTCCAAAAACTATATTGTTTCAACATGGATATGGTCAGTCATCCATTGAGCGAAAGTTAGTCTACTGGCTATATCCGTAGGTTTCAAGTGTTGCATTATGGAAACTAGATAGGGAGTCAGTTTGATATCATACTTCAACATTCTGTAGATACTGGTGGGACACAGGCTCGTATTGTAACCAAATAACATGTTAAAAATTGTAATTTTCTATGCATTCTATGTATTTCTGCAGGATAACGATACTTCTGAAATAAACATATGAACTTGCCAGTGCAATATTAACGTTCGAGCTTTAAACACATTATTTCATTTCTTATGAAACCCGACCTAAAAAAAACAGCAGTAATTCAATATTGTTTGCATAATTATGTTCTAACTATGCTATTTCGGTACCAGTAACAATGATTCTCAAATGAACATGTGCACTTTCTGGCAAAATATTTGCATTAGCGTTAAGAAAATCGCGCGTTATGATACGAGGTCATGTCCGACCAAAGCTAGAAGCCTTGATGTTCATATATAGCTATACCGATGAAAGCCGAAACACGCCGAATGCCTGTGCTTTTGCCCATCATATCCTAGAAAACGTATAAGACTAAGGATTTGGGATTTTGCTGACAGTAATAAATGATTGAAATTCTTCTTTTATGATAGTCAACATTTAAACAAGGTTACATTATTTCAGCCAGGGCTCCAGATAAGGAATTAGTAATTGAGTATTGTCACTCCATCATTTCTTAAGCAATTGGGTATTTCAAAATTTTATTTGGGTAAAATAAAATCACACTACTGTTTACACATCAACAGACAGCAATTATTGAATGGTTTGCTTCGAAATGAAAACAAGTCTTGGCATTTCATTAGAATTGTCTCCTTGGAGACAACTCTTATGAAATACCAAGATGTGTTTTCTTAGAAAATAAGAAAAATATGCTGTATGTATGGTTAGTTTATTGTTTTCAGCAGCATGATAAAGGTACCGTAAAATTGTATTGCTTTTTGATACTACTTCTGATTTCAATTGGGTTTTTGGCAATTTTATTGGGTATTTAAGCAAATATGCAGCTTATCTGAAGCACTGTTCAGCTATAAGTTCCTTAGCCATTTTGCTTGATATTGTCCAGGAGAAGAATTCACATAAAAAGGCTGGTTTTCTAATCATGTTTCAAACTGTATGTATCACATGTATGTATCTCACTTATCAAACTGAATTAAATATTGTTTAGACTAAATGATAGGTATAGTGCCTTGAATTTGTTTGAAAATAATTTGCAAGACCTCTCGTACAATTTGTTGTTACAAAAACATTTTGCATGGTAGCTCATGGTTTCCAAGAAATCAGGCGCGCAATTACAGGTGTCCACGTCGTATTGCATACATACTGTTGTTATTATGTATATTGCAGTCAATAGCTTCAGTGTCTGTCGAGACAAAATGATAATAAACATACACTTTTATTTGATGTACATGTATTACATTTATTCTCATTCTCTTGTATTAATATCTCCGTACCTGTGTATTAAATATTCACACATTGAATAATTGATTTCTGTGATATACATGTTTTGTTTTATAGATTTGTAAAGTTTGTGGTGTTTAATTTAACATGCACTGGTGCAGTTTTTGACATTTTAAACTGATTATGCCCCCTATGTGATAACAAGGGGGAGACATATTGCATTGCACTTGAGGTTACGTACTTCCGTCCTTCCGTCCGTGTACAGTTGGTCGAAAATTCGAAAAGAGTTTCTCCATCATGCTTTAACCCTTAGAATGCTGGAACCGAAAATTGTCGTCTGCTGTTTTTTCATATTTTGTCTTTGGTCTCAATAAAAACATGGTTTGACAGCATTTTAGAATCATTTCCATTGAAAATGATTCTAAAGTGCTGTAAAGCCATGTTTTTGATGGTAAAAATTGTAAATAAAACATAAACAGTAGACGACAAATTTTAATTCAGCTATGTAAGGGTTAATATGTAGACAGTTCATGTACCTGAACATGAGTGACGCAATCGCACCACCAATGACATGACCTTGACCTTTGTGACCTTCAAAATGGTGCTGAAACACTATTTTATTGTGTCAAAAAGTTTGTAAGACTTTCTGAAATAAATTTTAAGTTTTCTTTTTTATACACAATCTCTAGTTCGAGCCCAGTATGTCATGAGGCATATCCATGTTTTACAAACATAATGTCTAGTTTTGAAATAAACTTTTGTTGAACTTGAAATATGTTTTTCGTTTTAAATATTACATTATTCCTGTTGGGAACATGCGAACGGTAATTTAACTCTTTGCATGCTGGGAAACTTGTGTGCTATAAATAGTTCAAAACTAGCAGACAAAATTCATCATATTTTTCTGTTATTTCTCCTTGTAAATATCATGAATATGTCTTGGAAATTCCATTAGAATTGAGTCCTGAGGACTCAATTCTAATGAAAGTCCAAGACATAATTACAGAGAGAAATAAAACATACTCCTAATTTGTTTGGCGGATATTTTCACCGCTAGCATGCAAAGAGTTAACGATGGGTTCATCTTTTCCGAAATCCGGAAATTCCTGGCTTGACCCTCCGGTACATTGTTGGCTTTCTGGTTTGTAAGAGTTGAATCTGGTTATATCAAGTACCGGTATAAGAGTAGTAAGATTAGTACCAATCATACCACTTTTAATTTGTCTGGCTAAGTGACTCTGTTGTGGTAAAGACCTATAGCTGATTTCATAAAAATTGCAAAGTATGCTTATCTAGCAAAGTATACTTTGAGGGAGTAATCATTTATTTTTCCAAAATGCATTATGTCATTATAGAACTTAACAACTGCATATATTTGATGGTTAAAAGTATGCAGAATTATTATACGGAATGGCTGTGATAATTTAATAAATTCAGTATAATAAAAATTAATAAATTTATCCTGAAAATTAAAATTTCTCCCTCAAAGTATACATTGCTAGATAAGTATACTGCAATGTTGGTGAAATAGTGTACCTCTTTTTTTAGAACATGTCCTCATTTAATGTCGCTCACCGCACATGACGTGTGATATAGCTGATCGTACATTGGTGATGATTTAGTATGATGCAGATATTTATTAAACGGCTTTATTTATCCTTACATTGAAAATTTCTCCCTCAAAGTATACTTTGCTGGCGAAGTATACTTTGCCATATTGATGAAATAGGCTACTGGCACCAACTCGGGTTATTCAGTTTATTACCAGAATCCTGGTATCCCTGGTTTGGCCCTCGGGTACATTTTTTGCTGTCTTGCTGCTTGAGACTTGAATCCGGTTATACCCATTATAAAATTAATACGATTAGTACTAATTTTATTACTTTTGTGGATTGGGGCTAAGTGACTCTGGTGTGGTGAGGACCTGGCACCAGGTCAGGTTATTCTAATTTCAGGGCTAAATATATTTTTTTTCTGTAAATATTCTGTTCCTCCTTATAGGAATCACGATTTGCCTGGTTCGGCCCTCCGTTACGTCTTTATCTTTTGCTATTTTGTTACCTGGGAGTTGAATTGGGTTGCTGCCCATTATAAAATCAGTAAGATTATTACTGATCCTACTGTTTTTGGGAGGGGGCCAAGTGATTCTAGTGTGGCGAGGACCTGGCATTAGATCAGGATTATTCTGATTTCAGGGCTGAATATATAATTTTTTATTGTAAATATTCAGTTCTGATTTGTACAGGTAATATATGGGATTTAGAACTAAACCCATTGACCCGGCCTTAAATGACAGTTTTAATACAATTAAACATAAACTCTACTTTTTACAAGAAAAAGTAACCGAACTGACCACCCGTCAATACTAATGCAAGAACAACGTATAGAAGTCACAGAACATAAACACCTGGGAATAATTCCAGCACAAAAATATTTACACAATTCCCTAACATTTGTATCTGTCCAACATTTATATCCCAGTAAACTCCCACGCCGAACTACTTTCCGTAACCGTGAGGCACAGTTAAAATAATTCTTAAGAAAACGGAAAATAAACACATTTTCTTGATGAATTTATTTCAAATGTTGGAATAATAAGGAATGAACGACCTTTTTGTGAAATTTATCGGGGATAGAAACTTGGAAAATCCGCGGGAATACTGGACGAATGCCAGAAGGCCTCGTCCAGTATTCCCACGACTTTTCCAAGTTTATACCCCGATACATTCCACAAAAAGGCCATTCATTCCTATAATATTTCAAAAGATGGTACTTGGCATGCCCACATAGAGTATATTAAAGCTAAAGCAAGGCAACGCATAAACATATTGAGAAAGCTGTAATTCCGTCTATGCCGCAAAGCACTGGCGTCTGTCTATATTGCTTTTACCAGACCAGTTTTTAGTGATGGACGGAAGTCAAATAAATTCGCACATTTGGCTAACTTTTCCAAGTTTGGTACTATTGACCTTCTTATACTACCGTTCAAGAATTTTGATGGAAACAAGTTGAATGTTCATGTTCACGGCTATTTATAGCAGACATCCAAGATGGCCGCTAGTCAAGCATGTTATTGGCATATCTTAACAATCGATGATGCTATTTGCGAACATTTGATATTGATTTTATATTTTTTTAGATGACTGAGTAAGTTCGTGAAGTTTGTGAAATGATACTGGGTCAAAGGCACGTTCTGTATGTCAAGGTCAATGTCAAATGACCCTGAACTATATTAATATTCTTATTCCAGTAATCGCTGTACCACTCTGTGTGTTGCCTTGTCAATTATAAGGCGTTAGAGCTGATTGTTTCAATTTGACTTGTTTGGGTAGGGGAGGGGTGGGGTATCATGGTCGTATATTTTGTGGTCAAGGTCAATAAGTTTGCCGGAGTTTCTCAATTCTGTCATATCTTCTATATCCATTGAAGGATTACTATACTATTTCAATGCCTCATACTTGAGCACAAATGCCACACATCCATGCTGCCCTTAATATGACCTTAACATTTTGACCTTCACAGCTATGCCTATGAATACTTATCGCTTTTGGTTACTTAACTTTACCACAGTTTCTCCAATCTGCCACCGAGGGCATTCGTGTGCCAACAGGCCACATTTTCTTGAAAGTTAAAGTTTTTCGGTGTACTAACAAAGCCTCGAGGGGCGCGACATGCGGGACGCGGCCATCTAGTTTGTAAAGGGAATGAGGACCTCGCTGATTTTCAAACCAAAATAATGCGTTCATGTCGATATCGGGATGAAATTGGATCGTAATGAGGAGTCTGGTGATCAACGAAGTATCTATCTCTCTTTAACGCTGAATGTTTACTGCACTTATGTTTTGAGTCAATGCGCTTCGCAATAATGGTGTGGCATGCCTTTTGTTTGTTGATTGTATCCGCAATCAGCATGGACAATACTTTATCCGTCAAGCAGTAGACAAATACAAATTCAAGTTTTCTTGTGTGTCTGCTGTACCGCCGCGGCTTTTGCTACCTCCTTTGATTTTTTTCTGAACCACACATGCACAAAACATATTTTTCACAATATTTTGTAACCTCCCTACAACAGCCACCCATGGGAAGACGCAAAACTGACTGTTGTAGAGAGGTGGCTGCTGTAGGGAGGTTAATGCAGAATTAAATTGTGTCGTCTGCTGTTTATTTATTTTCTTCAATAATTATAATCAAGAACATGCTTTGGCAACATTTTAGAATCATTTACAATGGAAATGAGTCTAAAATGCTGTTAAAACATGTTTATATTGAGAAAGACGGCAAAAGCAGACGACAATCTTCGTGCTCAGCTCAGGTTAGATACAGAGGAAATCATCCATTTGGGATACAAAATATCGGCTGTTATAGAGAGGGAGGGTGTTGTTGTAGAGAGGTGGCCGTTCGGGGAGGTTCGACTGTATCAGGTTGGTCATAGATCTGTCATCTTCGGACTTAGATTTTGTGCTGTGGAACGTTTTGGGAAATGTATTTACGATGACAACCCGTCCATCTGACGTTGATATGCATGCAGAACATATATAAATACAGATTTTTTTTTGTTCATGGTTTCTTGAACATGACCTTGACCTTGAAAGTGTGACCTTGGCCTAAATTGTTTCAAAACATTTATAAATTTAATCAGCGCCCTCAACCCATGAACTAGACACCATGTTTATGAAAATAGCACGACATGGAGTTGAAATATAGCGATAACTGGTCTTGATTGGCGGCAATCTTGGATTTGGCCCAGTATGGATGATAAGGTGAAAATTCAGATTGCGTCCATCAAAATTCTTGAAAGGCATAACATGAAGATCATCTGTGCCAAATTTAGGAAAGTTAGCCAGATGTGCGGTAAAAAGAGGGGAAAAGAGTGTAGTATTCTCGGTTTTTGGCCGTTTTCCGATATTTCCAGCCAGTTTTTCAAACACTTCGACTTTCTATTTTTTTAAATATTTTAAACACACAGTGACTACAATTCATTATAAATTTGGTGGAGAATCCGGGGAATGTTTTACTGCGCATGTAGTTACAACAATAAACAATAGCAAACAAGTTCAATTGTTGGAATTTCCAAACATGATAACATAATATGTTACTGATGTCGCTAGCTTAGTATTCAGAAATTGCGTCCTAGACGTTTCCGTCCATTTCAGTTTTATTTTTCCTGCGGGTGAAAATTGTGTCTAAGGAGTTCTCGTTTCCAAAACTTTCTTGTCGGGTTGACCCTTTATGTCAACTTGAAATGTTATTAATTAAAAAGCATTGGAAGCTGTTATTTACGCAAGTTGTAGCAGGTGAAACAGTGACATGTGGACGGGCCTGGGAACCGCGTCCTTTAAAGAGGGTGTTGCACACTTGAAGGATAAATATTAAAAAAATTAAGTAAATGAGTCCATTCAACCAGTAAATGCATTTTGTATACAGGCAAAGTTATTTACCATTAGAAACGCAGTTGTCGCGCAAGAAAAAACACTATTTAGTTGCATCACCGGTCTAGAATAGCTGGAAATGTCATAAATTTTAAGTCAGCTCCTATTGCAGTGGACGTCTGTATGATAAAAAGAGTCCGACAAATATATCACCCGTAAGAATTTCGTAAATGTTGGCGTCGTGTAGTTCGAGGAATAACAAGTTACTGATTAATATTAGAGGCAATTACAATAGGGCACAAGTGTGCTTCCCCCGATATAAATATTATAAATTTGTTGTATCTGTATGTATAAAATAAAGGAATTGACACATATTTGGCCAATGCTTATAATCAATGCTTATACGAGGGGCAGTCAACCAGTTTTGAGACTGGCTTCGCAAAACATTATCCTGATGTCATATTGTGATAACATTTTACATATCGCTAGAGTGTCGCTTCGTCAATATAAATCCTGGGTTGTAGACTCTTGAAACGTCACTTCATTCGAAAAATCGTTTCCATAGCATTCAACGTTCGAGTTTACGGAAAACTTTGAAAACCACAGTAGAAATATTTAAGCACCATTTATTATACAATTAGTAATTTCGATCAATTTCTGACAGTAAATTCTCAATAAATGTTGTTCGATGTCATGTCGACATTAGATGTATGTGTATGCTCAGTGATACCATAACAAGTTTAGCGAAAAAATGTCACGTCGCACAAAAAGACGGAGCAGCGATGGCTGTGAAATTCTGCACAACGTGCCAATGACTCGGACAGACACTTGGAATATGATTTCCTGCAGCATGAAGCCAATGAAGTGTTCACAATCATCAGTGTTAAGGTGGTATGACTGATTTTCTGGTGGCTGGCACAGAGTCAGTATATATATATATATATATATATATATATATATATATATATATATATATATATATATATATATATATATATGATGATAATTCGCCTTCGGGAAGACCACCAACTGATGAATCAACGATAGAGAAAGTGAAGCACGAGATAATGGATAATCAACGAAATCGCAAGTACCGCTGATTTAAGTCATGGAACAACACATTCTATTTTAAAATCAAAGTTTACAAAATGGTCTATGGACATTTACAAGAACTGGATGGTCCGACAAAGAAACTGTATCCAGGCTACTTTGAGAAAAATGTAACACATTGTGTAGACTTAGCGTTACGTTACATCGTGACAGGCGTCGATGTGCTCCGTGCACGTTGAAGTTATGCTTGTAAAAATATCATTAACATTTTATTTTTTATGTTATTTACTTAAAATTTTCAAAATAAGCCCAACACATATTAAGATTTCTGGTAGGTGATTTTAGTCCTGTTATCTCTTGTAATAGGAAAGTTATGAGGATAGTCTCAAAACTCTCCGACTGCCGACTGAATTCGTTGAAAATACATGATACAATCATCTTATCTGACGGCCATCTTGGATTTATTCAAACAAAGTAGTTAATAATATATTGCTGTCATCATGGATATAAACAGATCTGATAATTACACATTGTGCATCAATGTGAAGTAAACTAATAGCATTGTGCAATGTCAAATATCAGAGAGTTAAATGAATGCAAAGAAATTTGGCGGCCATCATTGATCGTGTTGATGCATTTGCATGAGTACATATAGACTCTGATCTACCAAAAAAGATGATTAATCTGGTACCATAGGATTTTCCAGTGAGAGAACAAAACCATTCTTTTATCTCTGCATTTATGTATCAAATTTTGGAGATAATTTGACCTTGACCTTAGTTTATCATCTGACCTTGACATTTACTGCACCGAATTACTTTAGAAATACAACCACTGCACCATAGAATCCATTAATAGGTGTATTTTGCATGAGTTTATGGTCATTAGTTCAACAGTTAGGATATTAATATTTTTGGCGGCCATATTGGCGGCCACCTTGAATGATAGATCGAGCTCAAAGTTTACGGATGTATACTTTATTTAACTGGACTCAGTTAAGCCTCGGGTAACTTTGTTGAAAAATTCAGCTTTCTACATTTTGTTTCCATGTTCATGTCATATTTGGCATATTACTCATGTGCTAGTAATGTATATGAGCCTAATACGAGTGTTATATATCACGCATCGGTTGTCGGGTTAGCGCAATCGGTAACGAGCGCGCTTCTCACCAATGCCAGGGCAGTACGTGAGATAGTATGTGATCGCCAGACCAGACAAGTGGGTTTCCTCCGGGTACTCCGGTTTCCTCGCACAGTAAGGACCACCCATACGCCTCCATCAGTGTCAACGAACGCATTACTATACGTGTTTGTAATCGTTGTGAGATATAAACCATAGCCAATAAGGAATTGGTGTTATATAAATGTAGTCGAGACAATAGACTGGTAACTATGGATGCTGGAAATAATGGCATTTATATGATAACTTAAGAACCATAGATATGTAGATACGGACCTCGGACATATGAACAATTTATTAATAACTTTTGTCTAAATGTTATTTAACACTTACATGTATGCACTGGTGTCATTTAGAAGAATTTCTTTCATCGTATGATCCATTTCATACTCTCTTTTTTTTTTACATCCAGTTGTTCGCGATTTGTATTATAAATTAAAACTTTCAGTGCAAAAATAACAAATTTGCTAACTTCCGATTACTTCCGATTTGTTATACGTTGAACAGGACATATTCCGCGACATGAAAACAATAGTGGTATTTCTGTTGCAATTTCCCCCCTGTCTTTTGACATATGCCCTGGCCTAAATGGTATGTTTCGTTATGCACTGCTATTTCCATGTAATGAGGATTTTCGTGGACTGTTGAATTATGGTGATACGCTACTCTGGGCGCCGCGAAAAGTCGGCGCGGGGACTTGACAACAACAACAACAACAAAGCAAGTAACGACGTCTCTGAGCCGACCCTGCACGATGCTGCATGATGCAGGGTAGTGCATACAAACCGACCCTGTATGATGCTGCATGATGCTGCATGATGCAGGTTATGCATACAAACCCGAACATGCATGATGCTGCATGATGCAGGGTAGTGCATACAAACCGACCCTGCATGATGCTGCATGATGCAGGGTAGTGCATACAAACCGACCCTGTATGATGCTGCATGATGCTGCATGATGTAGGGTAGTGCATTAAAGACCTGACATGGATGACCCTGCATGATGCTGCATGATGCTGCATGATGCACGGTATTGTATACAAACCAGACCCTGCATGATGCTGCATGATGCAGGCTATGCATACAAACCCGAACCTGCATGATGCTGCATGATGCTGCATGATGCAGGTATTGCATACAAACCGAGCCTGCATGATGCTGCATGATGCTGCATGATGCAGGGTAGTGCATACAAACCGACCCTGCATGATGCTGCATGATGCTGCATGATGCAGGATAGTGCATACAAACCGACCCTGTATGATGCTGCATGATGCTGCATGATGCAGGGTATTGTATACAAACCGACCCTGCATGATGTTACATGATGCTGCTTGATGCAGGGTAGTGCATACAAACCGACCCTGAATGATACTGCTTGATGCTGCATGATGCAGGGTATTGCATACAAACCGACCCTGTATGATGCTGCATGATGCTGCATGATGCAGGGTAGTGTATGCAAACCGACCCTGCATGATGCTGCATGATGCAGGGTAGTGCATAAACCGACCCTGCATGATGCTGCATGATGCAGGGTATTGCATACAAACCCGAACCTGCATGAGGCTGCATGATGCAGGGTATTGCATACAAACCAGAACCTGCATGACGCTGCATGATGCTGGCTGCCTGATGCTGCATGATGCAGGGTATTACATACAAACACGACCCTGCATGATGCTGCATGATGCAGAGTGGTACATTAAATACCTTTATAGTACAGGTATTTAGCAAGCACCAGCATCATGCTAATTACTTTTAACGTACGGAAGGTTCAATATTCATCTTGTAGCAAGACCCTGTATCATGCAGCATTTTTTAGCATGTGGCTGAACAGTAATTATCATGACCCTGCATGATGCAGCATGATGCAGCATGTGCTAAAATATTACGTACTAAAAGGGTCATTAATGTACTACCCTGCATGATGCTGCATCATGCAGCATCATGCAGGTAGCATGATGCAGCATGATGCAGGGCAATACATTAATGACCCTTTTAGTACGTCATACTAAGTAGGCATACAATGTTCTTTATAGGAATTAAACAAGCGTATAATTGTGTTACTATTCCACAAGTTCTAGCACGGTTATCGCCCCTGATATCCGTGTGGATATAAAGTGTATACTAATGCCAATCAATGCGTGGGTAATTGTGAATGAATGTTTATGTTGCCAGAAAATGTCTCATATGATGTCTCTGATATAAAGAACATGTGCCTACTGAGTGGGCATGTACCTTTAATGGTTCGATATACATGTACAGTTGTATGTATTTGACGAAAGTACACGTGTATGAGGGTAAGGTCGGTGCCGACTGCTACTATTTAAACATCGGATCTCTGTATCAGGTACCATGATGGTATGAGCTGATATACAAGACCTAAACAAGACATAAACTTCACATTAAAAAACACCCTACCCACCTCTGCGTATCTTCTTTAGCAGAAAGCAGGCGGGATCCAGGATTTCGGGTTAGGGAGGGGGCGTAACTATTTTGCAATACTTGACTATATTATCGAACGAGCATAGCTCGTTCGTAGACCGAGCGGAGCTCGGGATAGCGTTAGGAGGGTCCGGACTTTTTTTGAAATCTACATCGCATTTCCTGCGTTCTGGCGCATTTTGGAGCAAACATATTGACACTGTCACAGTATGTTTAGACTTTTTGATTGAAAACGCTTACATTTTGAAACAATAAGACAACGACCGAAAAATGAATGGAATACATAGCACTTGGCAAAATTGCATCCCCCAATAAACAATAAATTCACAACGCGAACGTAGAAGGTTGCCTTGTAACTTGTAAAACATCTTTACTAGGCGAATGTTAGGGGGGTGGGGTGGGGGGGGGGGTGGGGGGCCCCACCCTGAATTCGCCCATGGAAAAACGTAGCGTACAGTACGACAACAGGTATGACAACAGGTATTGGCAACAGGTATTCCATAGAAGATAGAATATTAGCGTACAGTAAATGAAATACTCATTTAATTTGAAATCATGGGGTACAATACCCTTTAAACACAGAGCTTATCTGGGGTTCTGCTATACATGCTCTGTGTGCCATTTGCTGATGGTATTGTCACATTTTGTTCTTAGAAATATACACGTCCACATTTCATTTTGTACACGTCTTCCCCTGTCACTATCATCGATGCTACTTTTTGCTCAAATCGACATCTGAAACAAGAATACAGATACTCACGTATATTTCAGCGTATAAACGGAACCAGACTTGGCTTCGAAATATTAGAAATGTCTAAATTAGAAACAAGCCACACATTTATATCACTGACGACCAGAATCACGTACGTAATTCGTAGAATAAAATGTTAATCGCGTCATCTTGGACTTTCTATGACAGGGGCGCCGGAACAGGCCCGGCAGGTCCGACCACTGCCGGATTACTACTTTTGACATATTTGTAAATCATGCATAGAAAAACGTAATGTAAATATATTTCTGCATCTTTTCTCATTTCGCATCAAAAGTCTATGTTGTTACCACTCAGTTGAACCGTCTCGGCGAGACGGTCCAACTGAGTGGTAACAACATACACTTTGGGTGGGTAGCGGGGGCACCCACTACATTCGCAGGACCAATCTTATGATGCTCCCGGCGCCCCTGTATGTAACACTTAATTAAAACATTGGACGATTGGAATTCTCATAAAGTGGCCTGTACATATAGTGGCTATTGAACTGATACATGTATATACGAATATACCAACTAAAATACTGATGAATATACATATTAATACGCGTTATATATATGTAGATTAATGCCGTGGATGTGGAAATTATCTGGCAAGGCTGAATCGTAAGACATTTTCCCCATTCACGGTAGAAACATACTCCTGTCTAATCGAATATACGTACATGAAGTGCGCATGTGCCGATACTTGACGAAGTATACGACGAATGCTAGGATGCCGACGAAGACGAGAGTGCCGACGGTCGTACCGATAGCGATTATCGTGCCCTGCTCGCCGTCATCCTGATCGGGGTACGGCTGGGGACTTCCTGGTACAGGGATTAGAAAACACACCTACTGTCCGTTTGCACATTTTTCCGCCGACGAACTTTAGGCTATTAAACGCATTTGATGTGTTTAATAGCCAAACGTTCGTGGGAAGCAAAACTTGGAACAGATAGTAGTGAAGTTGTTACACATACAGTGGGGTCAGCGTGTAAGTGCACACACGAACGAACACGACAGGTTGGAACCAACCTATCGTGTTCGTTCGTGTGTGCACTTACACGCTGACCCCACTGTATGTTAGACACAATAAGACATCGTCCAAGAATTAAACAATATGTCAGAATACTAGTAATTAATGTTGTGAAAGTATACCTAAATGAGTCTATAGAGCACAGGTAAACAAAAATGTAACACTTTAAGACCACATGTAAGAAATGGACAGGCGTACAGTGGCACTCATAGTCGTCAACAGGCACGTCTAGAAAGGATGTTTAAAAATATGATTGCTACTGGAGAAACGTGACATTTGTGGTCATAGCCTATGCTACGGAAGCCCATTAGGGCCACTTCACCTTTTTTTGTTTTTACCTTTTATTGAATTTTCGAGATCTTTTCCTGAATTTTCAAGATACTTTCTTGAATTTTCGAGATCTTTTCTTGAATTTTCAAGATGTTTTCTTGAATTTTCAAGATGTGTTTTTGAGTTTTCAAGTTCTTTCTTGAATTTTCAAGTTAAATTCAAGAAAACATCTTGAATAAATGGATATTTAAACAAGAGCTGTAGGAGAACAGCATAGCTCGAATACGAGGGTTGTCGATATACACATAGCTTGACAAACAAGGTGGCCGTGGCCTGCATAAAAACCTTAACCAAGGTTGACTAAAAACCTTAACCAAGGGAAATTAAGTAAGTAATTCAAGGTTAAATGTAGGTCAATGTCAGATATAGGTCAGGGGTTATTGATGTACATCACTAGGAGATGAAGTTTTCCAAGTTTGGTTGCTGTAGGCCCAGGAGTATTCCATATACAAGCTTGACTAAAAACCTTAACCAAGGGGAAATAACTAAGTAATCCAAGGATAAAAGTAGGTGAAGGTCAAATATAGGTCAGGGATTATTGATGTACATCACTACGAGATGAAGTTGTTGTCCAAGTATGGTTGCTGTAGGCCCAGGAGTATTCCATATACAAGCTTGACTATAAACATTAACCCCGTTTGAGTACAAACCTTAACCAAGGGCAATAAACTAAGTAATTCAAGGTTAAATGTAGGTCAAGGTAAAATATAGGTCAGGGGTTATTGATGTACATCCCTAGGAGATGAAGTTGTCCAAGTATGGTTGGTGTAGGGCCAGGAGTATTCCATCTACAAGCTTGACTAAAAACCTTAACCAAGGAGAATTAACTAAGTAATTCAAGAGGAAATGTAGGTCAAGGTCAAATATAGATCAGGGTTTATTGATGTACATCACTAGGAGATGAAGTTGTCCAAGTATGGTGGGTGTAGGGCCAGTAGTATTCCATATACAAGCTTGACTAAAAACCTTAACCAAGGCGTGACGGTGACGCCGACGCCGACGCCTGGGTGACAACATAAGCTCTAACTATTCTTCGAATAGTCGAGCTAAAAAAGTGAAGTGGCCCTTATGGGCTTCCGTACTATGTTGTAGATACGAGCATAAAAAAATACATTCCTGAAGAAATAAGAATACTAGTATGCATTTTATCAGCGAATAAGAGACAATAAAGATATATTACTTCAGCCGGGAAGAGGTCAGCTAAGACGTCACCTATCTACTGGGGGCCGTTTTACTAAACTAAAGTGCAAAATAATGATAGTCTGTAAATATCACATTAACATTGTTTTCTTGTAAACAATTATTGGATTTACATTTATTGAGCATAGTCTATGCTCAATAAATGTAAATCCATCAATTGAAATTTCCAGACGATTCTAAAGTTACGCTTACGAACATTTTAGCCGTACGATGCTTAGTGAAACGGCTCCAGACTCGCATTCTCTTGATATTATGCGAAACCACCCACACCATACTACTATTTTTTTTTCGAAAATTGTAATTTTTTAAGGCCTCGTCCAGTATTCCCGCGACTTTTCCAAGTTTATATCCCCGATAAATTCTACAAAAAGGCCATTCATTCCTTATAATTCCAGCATTTGAAATAAATTCATCAAGAAAATGTGTTTATTTTGACAGACGGCAACCATTTGTTTACATTGACAGCACTGACAGCGCACCTGTAGAAAATAGTTCGGCGTAGGAGTTTACTGGGATATACATTTTGGACATAGATTTGCTACGGGCCAATAAAATGTTAGGGAATTGTGTAAATATTTTTGTGCTGGAATTATTCACGGATAGTAGGTAAATCTTACTATTTGTCCTGAAACAAGCGTACGGACGGGCAAACCCCTCCGTGTAGTGTTCGTCTGCATTCATAGATTCCACGGTGAGGTTATAGGCGGTGTCACTGGACAGCCCAGTTGCAGTGTATGTCCAGTGTTTACCAATCCCGTGGGTGCTGGACGTGTCGTATATAGGACCGGACACCTGACAATAAAACTAACTTATGTAGAGGGTACAGTCGAACCTTTATATACCAAATAGGATGATTTCCTCTATATCTAACCCATAGACTGCTGAGCACGAAAATTGTCGTCTGCTGTTGCTTTGCTTTCTTGCTCAATATAAACATGTTTTGACAGCACTTTAGAATAATTTCCATTGGAAATGATTCTAAAGTGCTGTCAAAGCATGTATTTGATGATAATTATCGAAGAAATAAACAGAGGACGACCAATTTAATTTAGCATTAACCTCTCTACAACAGCCACCTCTCTACAACAGCCAGTTTTGCGTCTTCCCAATGGTGGCTGTTGTAGAGAGTTTGCACTGTATTACAGTGTTGATGAGCTGATGTGATTTTAAACGTGTTTTACTGATTTCATAAGAAACGCGGCACAGCCGAGTTTCTTATAAGCTCAGTTAACGAGTTTAATACACAATATCATTAGTAATGATTTCGTGTGATGTACATACAGTATATTGAACTAGTTCTCTGATTCCATGAGTAGAGTTTCTTAAGAACTTACGGGTATGAACTTTATTAAATATTTTATTTCTATATGCTATTTCTTAATTAAATTATATGTTGTGACCACTCGTTTGAACCGTCTCGACGAGACTGTTCAAATAGTGGTCGCTATATAATAATACTTCTGAGCGCATAGAAGGAAAATAGTTAGGATTTTCCGTATAAAAATGTATCCGACTGGCAAGCGCCGTAAGTATCCTTATCACATGAAAACATTGTTATGCCGTGCTGTAACCCATTTCATAAAGGTGATATGACACACGTGTAATAGCACATGGAGCAAATTTGATTGGCTAGCCGCATCACCTTAATTACGTATTCGTATTATGAAATAACGTTATGAAAACCCAACAAAATGGAGACGTTCCAAATGACGTCCGTAATGGCGCGACAAAGCAATGATGTTTGACGTTAAAGTCATCAAGTTTGAAACATAATCAGAGCGTCAGTGACTCGCTAAAATTACTGAAATTGTTCGAATATACTCCTGTTTGGTAAAATGAAATGTTTACAAAAAAAAACAGGAACCTATTATATGGCATATTTTTTATAATTTTCTTGCAGGTATTAAAACAATTTTTCTCTGTGGAGGTTTCTAACTAGATGCGAAAATTAGCCAATGGCGTCTACTCACTGAAACGTATGGATATCTTCACGTTGGTTGCTCTTTGGAGGGTGACGTCATGTGATAAACAAAATCTCAAACTCGTTTCCATTTGATACGATATTTATAAAACTCGTTCGCAATTTTATGCACATCGCCAGAGGCTCGGTGCATAAATTGTGCGCGACTCGTTTCATAAATCTCCTATCAAATGGAAACTCGTTTGAGATCCTCTATATACGTAATGTTGGACCATTATAAGTCCATACTATCCCCATAGTATGCCCATGGTATGGCTTTCCGTCTATCCAGATTGCTGACAGTACGATCCATACCATGGGGCCGTTTCACTAAACTTCGTACGGCTTATCTGTTCGTAAGTGCAAATTTAGGATCGTGTGGACATTTCAATTGATGAATTTACATTTATTGAGTATAGGCTGCATATGCAACTCCAACAATTGTTTACAAGAAAACAGTGTTAATGTGAAATTTACAGGATATCATAATTTTGCACTTACTGACATTTTAGCCGTACGAAGTTTAGTGAAACGGCCCCTGAAGTATGACATAACCTTCTTGCCTAACATATGGGCAGAGTATGGCCGTACTTTCTTGCATAATCTATGAGAATTATACGTATAGTCATACACTACAGGGCTACTAGAAAGTGACGTATATCTTGACTACAGGCCCGTTTCACTAATTTAAAAGTTCCGACCGTTAAGAAGTTCGTAAGTGAAACATTTTAAAGAGATCCTCTGACAAGAGATGCTTTCAAATACATAATCACATATATTGAACTGTGTATGCTGGCAAAATATGGTAGCATTGGTCGGCTCCGTGAATGTCGAATGTACGGTATATGTAAATTCATAAAATATTGCTGCGAACTGTTTTCATTGTACGGTTCTCGACATTTCTACTCGAAAGTGTAATCTAAATAGAGACTGAACTATTTCTCATTTTCAGACTATAATATTAATCAGAAAAATGAGGAATTTTTGTTTACAAAAGGGAAATATCAAGATCTGCTCTTTGTGTGATATTTCTTTCAATTTTTTAGAAAAAATCCTCATCTGGATTTACATTGCAACATTGAAATAGAGGCGTGTGGTGTTGAAAGATTTAATAGAAGCTGCAGACATACCGATTCGAACATGTTGCCGTGCACCTGGTAGACGGTGAAATGTTGACGACTGCCCATGTCAAACCCCGACTCCCAGCGCAAAGTGACGCCGTCGTCCGTGATGTCATAATACTCGAGGTTAAACGGACGCTGTGGCGGACCTGCAAATATAAATAGTAACGCACAATTGCGCATGAGAAGGACTCGGACATAGGACCTAGAAAATGGCCAATTCCTAGGTTACCCAAACCACCCACTTCTATATATAGGCTATATAGAAGTCACATATATAGGTTATATGTACATCGTATTGAACACTATATTTAGTCTATAGAAGTGGGTGGGTGCGGTAACCTTTTAATAGGTCCTTCATTTTATTCTCATGTGCGCAGTTACGTCGTATATAACAACATTCACAGACTGCTTATACGAATATGCTACTATACATTCATGTGTTCTTGTTTGTTTATAATACTTGGAGGAACTTTCACATAGATTTAATAATAGACCATGTCCTGACCACAGATGACATGCATGGACCAAAATGGCGCAAAGGTATCCCGCTTATCAATGCCCATACTCTATATGTGGCTGTGACTGGATAAATGGGGTTTATGTGTTTTGCGACTAGTGTAGATACAGATCAGCCTGTGCATCCGCACAGTCTGATCAGGATCTGCACTGTTCGCCATTCCATTAATAAAAAGCCTGTCATGCTGCTAACACGCAATATAATATTCGTTACCAGGATACATGGGTGTTCTATTGATCAGGAGCTACACTAATCACAAAACCCATAATCCCCATTTGTCCAGTCACAGCCACATGTAGAGTATGGACATCGGTAAGCGGGGTGACTTTGTTACATATCGTACTTGCGGTAGATGTGCTAACCTTCTTGAATACGACGTTTTATGGGTTTTCCGAGTCTTTCACCTGTGGTCTGGCAAAGTCTTTTTGACCGCAACAGATGGTGAGAGAGACCCCCATAATCGTTGCTGTGAATGACGAAAGGGTAGCTATGGGATTGAAACCAGTATAGCTTCTTATCGAATAAGACAGTGATATAGACACTGGTTGAAGTAACGGACCAAGGTCTATAAATACATTAAATATACATAAAAGTACCAATAAGTAATACTAATGTGTTATAGGGAGTAAAGAAAAGTATAACTTATTTTTTTTAACTTATTGCTACGTTTAGGTATATTAACTGTATTTATAGCATTGGTCCGTAACTTCAACCTGTGGTTGTAGACTGATAACGATATAGTTTATCGCTTGTTAGAAGCATGACGCGTGTTTCATTACTAAATGGCGAACAGTGCAGATCTGGGGACCGTTTCACTAAACTTCGTACGACTAAAATGTTCGTAAGGGCAAATTTAGGATCGCCTGGAAATTTCAATTGATGGATTTACATGTATTGAGCATAGGCTGCATATGCAGCCTATGCTCAATAAATGTAAATCCAACAATTGTTTACAAGAAACCATTGTTAATGTGAATTTTACAGACTATCATAATTTTGCACTTACGAACATTTTAGTCGCACGAAGTTTAGTGAAACGGCCCCCTGGTTTCTAACAAGCACTATGGATTGTTATCAGGTTACAGGAATGTGCTATTTTATTTGATATTGAGCTGCACTGGTCACAAATCCCATAAGCCCCATTTATCAAGTCACCGCTGTAGGTGTGTTTCCTAGAATAACCTGTGACCGAATATATAGGGTTATTACGTACCATCAGGATTTAGTTTATAATACGCCGTGTAAGTCCCCAAACTGTTGGTCATCTTCAGCGTATACTTTCCAAAATCGTCCATCTCCACGTGGTTTATTAGCAGCGTTGTCGAGTTGTGATCGTTCTTCTGTTGCCATGACGGCACGACCCTGTCGTTGTGTTCCCACGTGACCGATACTTCCGGGTAGCCGACGTACTCCATCCGGAGGGTGGCGTTGTGTCTGAGGAAGGACTTCGTCTGGTATGTTATTCCACCGCGCGGGTCCGGTTCTGGGGCACCTACCCGTGAAATGAGGTGTTTACAATGCTGGATTAAATTTTGTCGGCTGCTGTTTTTTTTCTTCTCCATTTTTCTTATAAAAACATGTTTTGACAACACTTTAGAATCATTTCTAATGGAAATGATTCCAAAGTGCTGTCAAAACCATGCTTTTATTGAGAAAGAAGACCAAATGTAACATAACAGCAGACGACTGTTTTCGTTTCTCGCATTCTAAGGGTTAAATGTACATGCCCACTCAGTCGGCGCAAACTGTTCTTTATATCAGAGACATCATCTGAGACATTTTCTGGCAAAGTAAACATTCATTCACCACTGCCCCACGTCTTGATTGGCATTAGTATGCATTTTATATTAGATGTAAATTTCCACATGATATCAGGGGCGAAATCATTGTTTCCTTAAAATAGTAACGGTCATTGCTATAAGTTCTCTGTATATATTTTTGGATGTGTAATGATCATACTTTATAATCGGTCGAAAATATTATTTGTTCAGGTGACGCATTTTATTAGTATAAATAATTGAAAATTATCATGACTCATTTGCATATGAAAATAGCCTGATACCACCGCGAGTCACTATCAGTAAAATAAATATTACTAAATGATTATATCTGTATAGCGGGCACTCGTAATTTTTAGAACTGGTGGAATAGTGACATAAGTATACACTTCTTTAATTCCTATAAAGAACATGTTATGCCTACTGAGTGGGCATGTACCTTTAAAGATCAATTTAGCAAGACATAATTTAAAATGATAAATAAAGTGGTCAATTGGGAGGATGAACACGCGCAAACACATGGCAATCTGCCATTTGACCATGCTTGCTCATCACAAAAAAAACACGAACATATAAACAACAAACAACAACAAAAAACAACAAAAGTTAAAACTTATTTGCTACCGTAGCCTCGTATCTTATGAAATCAGTAAATTCGTTTAATAAATATCATAGTAAATCATCACGCAAATAAAATCTTCTATAAAGTACTACTGTCTGTTTCACGAAAGCTGCCCAAATTTTGCGGCCATATAAACAATTCAAAAACAATATTTTTTTCGACAGTATTAAACTAAAGGAAAATTTAAGAATGAGCCTTCTTTTTATTTCGTGAAATTGGTCAAATATTGATTTTATTGCGAAAAAACAATTTCCCCATGTTAACATGGGGATTTAACAAGGGGAAATTTTTTAGAATTTCAGAAATACTGGACCGATTTTTTAAATTTAACTTTTGGTTTCTTAGTTAGATCATTTCAAAGCTATCTAGCTAGGTTTCGGAGTCAATTTCCATTTTTTTCCGCTTTTTTGACTAATCCCATAACTCCTCTACCTCTTTTTCTCCCATGTTAAATTCCCATAGAGAAATCAATTTTTCGTAATAAAATCAATATTTGATGAAATTTCACGAAATAAAAAGAAGGCTTATTCTTAAATTTTCCTTTAATTTAATATTATCGAAAACAATTGTTTTTTAATTGTTTATATGGCCGTAAAATTTGGGCAGCATTCGTGAAACAGACTAGAGTCTCATACATGTACGTTTTCAACATACATATCACCGTGAGTTCCCGTGTCTGTGTGACCCACTCCCCTTCGTTGAGGAAGTTGGACGCCTGTATCGCCCAGGTGCCGAAATCGTCACACCTGGATTTGGTCTTTACGGGCATGACCCCATTGACCCACCCGCTCAACATGAGCCGCCCAGTCCGCACGTTTATGTACTTGAATTCTGCATACGGGTTTCCCTCGATGGTGCCGTTGATCATGAAATATCACCGGCGTGAACTGTCTCTGGTGTCAGCACCATTCTCGTGATCGTGGCTGGGTCTGTATTCGTGAGAAGACAATGGGTCTGAATGTACGGAGCCCCACAGGGGACATGGATTGTTTTGGTTTGGTTATTTCGTTCACACGAAATAACAATTCGTTCCCTCAATTTAACAAATCGTTCCCTCGAATTAACAATTCGTTCCCACGATATAGCAATTCGTTCCCTCGAATTAACAATTCGTTCCCACGAAATGACACTTCGTTCCCTCGAATTAGCAATTCGTTTCCATGATATAACAATTCGTTCCCACGAATTAACAATTCGTTCCCGTGGGAACGAATTGTTAAATTGAGGGAACGAATTGTCATTTTTTGGAGACTATTGTTAATTAGAGGAATATTTATTTGACTAAGTATTACCCAACTCCCTACATAAGTTGATATTACATAGTTTTGACTAATTCCCTGTCTGGATTTTGACGTGTCTGGAAAAATATTTTCACGTGCCTGGGCAATAGTTCCGCGTGCCTGGTCAATGGTTCAGCGTGCCTGGGAAATGATTCTGCGTGCCTGGCCAACAGTTCCGCGTGCCTAGGCAATAGTTCCGCGTGCAGTGGTTCCCGCGCGTCTGGTCAATGGTTCTGCGTGCCTGGGCAATAGTTCCGCTTGCCTGGGTAATTGTTCCGCGTGCCTGGTCAATGGTTCAGCGTGCCTGGGAAATGATTCTGCGTGCCTGGCCAACAGTTCCGCGTGCCTAGGCAATAGTTCCGCGTGCCTGGGCAATAGTTCCGCGTGCCTGGTCAATAGTTCCGCGTGCCTGGTCAATAGTTCCGCGTGCCTGGTCAATGGTTCTGCGCGCCTGGGCAATAGATCCACGCGCCTGGGCAATAGATCCACGTGCCTGGGCAATAGATCCGCGTGCCTGGTCAATAGTTCCGCGTGCCTGGGCAATGGTTCTGCGCGCCTGGGCACCTGGTTCTGCGCGCCTGGGCGATAGTTCCGCGTGCCTGGGCAATAGTTCCGCATGCCTGGTCAATAGGTCCGCGTGCCTGGGCAATAGTTCTGGGCGCCTGGGCAATAGTTCCGCGTGCCTGTGCGATAGTTCCGCGTGCCTGGGCAATAGTTCCGCGTGCCTGGGCAATAGTTCCGCGTGCCTGGGCAAAGTTTCGCGTGCCTGGGCAATAGTTCCGCGTGCCTGGTCAATAGTTCCGCGTGCCTGAGAAATGGTTCTGCGCGCCTGGGCAATAGTTCCGCGTGCCTGGGAAATGGTTCTGCGCGCCTGGGCAATAGTTCCGCTTGCTTGGGCAATAGTTCCGAGTACCTGGGCAACAGTTCCGCCTGCCTGGGCAATAGTTCCGCATGCCTGGGCAATAGTTCCGCGTGCCTGGTCTATAGTTCCCCGTGCCTGGGCAATAGTTCCGCGTGCCTGGTCAATGGTTCCGCATACTTGTGGAATAGTCAAAACTATTTTTCATCCCTAAAAATCATAATGTGTTGTCGAAGATTGCGTCATAATATTCTACGTATTTTATTTCGGTCAGTCGATGTGCCTCACCAAAAATTCACGTTCATTGTATCACATATAAGTATTGTAGTATATTACAGGTTGAGCAATAAAACAGTTATTTCATGGTCGGTCATTCGGGAAACAGTCAAAACATATCGCCCCTCGGTACTGTGATCATAGTAATACCAAAGAAAACCGAATGCAGCCGAATCCCGTGTCGAATCCCCGTGCCGAATCCCCGTGCCGAATCCCCGAGCCTGCAATCAGAGCCTACTTACATTGTACTTCAATGGTGAGTAGCTCCATAACGTGGACAGGTTCGTCAATGGCGCTCGTGTTTTCTGCATGGCAGATGTAGACGCCGGACGACTCTCGTCTGCAAGTCAAACAAAACAACTGAAGCTACCGGTACCCGATACATAGAGGATATTCATATTTTTTACATATATGTTAATCGAGTGGTGTGGAATGTCCATATTTCACGAGTTTCACACCACGAGATGAACATATATGTCATATTCGTTGCAAAACTATGAATATTCTATTTATTATATACCGCTCCATGGAAATTAGCAGTTTTTTAGACTGTATACGGTAATGAATGTGTATTTGCAGCCTATTTGCAGTCCGGCATTGCAGCTGCGCGTTATGAATATAGATAGCGGAAGTAGTCGTATTTTCACCGGAAATGTTTATTTCATCGATGAGAACATATGACTTTTATTTACATCGTATAACTATGTATTTCATGGGTAGGTATATAATAAATACATATTTGGTGGGCGGAAAGCATTCATAAAATAATACAACTACAGTGGAACCTCTCTAAACCGGAAACTCGGGAAAATATGGATATTTAACACTTTTAACCGTAAGGAACTGGAATGGACTGTGATATGCTAATGTTCCGACCAATCCAATAGTCACAAAATGATTTTCAGATTCGTCCATTTATGAAAAGGGGGTGTTTTTGTTCTAATAAATATTAGGGCCCAAAGGGCCCGATGTTGCTAGGTGGTTCCGGGGGCATGCCTCCCTCGTAAATTTTTGAAATTTAAAAGGCGTGAAATGAAATTTCTTGCATTCTCAGGGCCCAGTTTTGAGGACCCAAAGGACCTGATGTTTCTATGGGTGTCCGGGGATTTTTTTTAATCTAAGAGGCGTGAAACGCCATTTCCTGCATTCTCATGGCCCAGTCTTGAGGGCCCAAAGGGCCAGATGTTGCTAGGGGATCGGGGGCATGCTCCCCTGGAAAGTTTTGAAATCTAAGATGCGTGAAACGCCATTTCTTGCATTCTCAGGGCCCAGTCTTGAGTGTCCAAAGGGCCCGATGTTGCTAGGGGGTCCGGCGTGAAACGCTATTTCCTGCATTCTCAGCAAGTTTGAGGATGAGTGCTTTCTTACAGAATTATTGCTGCCCCCCCCCCCCCAACACAATTATGGGGGGTGGGGGAGGGGGGGGGGCAGGGCTGGAATTATTAACTGATAATTCCAGCACAAAAATATTTACACAATTCCCTAACATTTGATTGGCCCGTAGCAAGTCTCTGTCCAAAATTTATATCCCAATAAACTCCCACGCCGAACTACTTTCAGTAACCGTGAGGCGCAGTTAAAATAATAAGAAAACGGAAATTAAACACATTTTCTTTATTTCAAATGCTGGAATTATAAGGAATGAATGGCCTTTTTGTGGAATAAACTTGGAAAAGTCGCAGGAATACTGGACGAAGGCCTTCTGGCCTTCGTCCAGTATTCCCGCGACTTTTCCAAGTTTATACCCCGATAAATTCCACAAAAAGGCCATTCATTCCTATAATGGTCATCTAAATGACAGCTGGATAGAAACATTTCGTATCTTCGTTCCATCTCCTCGCAAAAATGTAAATTGAGAAGCTTAAATTTCGTCCCTTCGTTTCTACACAGTGAAGAGATGAAAACATGGAATTTAAGGTTAGTAGTTTTCGTCTCCACGTCGCGTAGACACGAAGTAAGGACACATACTATTCTAAATCTTCGTCTCGAGGCGTACACACGTAGGAAGTAAATTTAATATTCTAAATCTTCGTCTCAAGCCGTACAAGCGTAGGAAGGACATTTCATATTTTAAATCTTCGTCTCAAGGCGTACAAACGTAGGAAGGAAATTTAATATTCTAAATCTTCGTCTCCAGGCGTACAAACGTAGAAAGGAAATTTAATATTCTAAATCTTCGTCTCAAGGCGTTCAAACGTAGGAAGTACATTTAATATTCTAAATCTTCGTCTCTAAATCTTCGTCTCAAGGCGTACAAACGTAGGAAGGAAATTTAATATTCTAAATCTTCGTCTCAAGGCGTACAAACGTAGGCGTACAAACGTAGGAAGGAAATTTAATATTCTAAATCTTCGTCTCAAGGCGTACAAACGTAGGAAGGAAATTTAATATTTTAAATCTTCGTCTCAAGGCGTACAAACGTAGGAAGTAAATTTAATATTCTAAATCTTCGTCTCAAGGCGTACAAACGTAGGAAGTAAATTTAATATTCTAAATCTTCGTCTCCAGGCGTACAAACGTAGAAAGGAAATTTAATATTCTAAATCTTCGTCTCAAGACGTGCAAACGTAGGAAGTAAATTTAATATTCTAAATCTTCGTCTCAAGGCGTTCAAACGTAGGAAGTACATTTAATATTCTAAATATTCGTCTCCAGGCGTACAAACGTAGAAAGGTAATTTAATATTCTAAATCTTCGTCTCAAGGTGTACAAAGGTAGAAAGGAAATTTAATATTCTAAATCTTCTCCCCGGGTCAGGCGTAACAACTTCGTAAAAGGAAAGGTAATTTAATATTCTAAATCTTCGTCTCAAGGGTACAAACGTAGGAAGGAAATTTAATATTCTATATCTTCGTCTCAAGGCGTACAAACGTAGGAAGGAAATTTAATATTCTAAATCTTCGTCTCAATACGTGCAAACGTAGGAAGTAAATTTAATATTCTAAATCTTCGTCTCAAGGCGTTCAAACGTAGGAAGTACATTTAATATTCTAAATCTTCGTCTCTAAATCTTCGTCTCAAGGCGTACAAACGTAGAAAGGAAATTTAATATTCTAAATCTTCGTCTCCAGGCGTACAAACGTAAAAAGGAAATTTAATATTCTAAATCTTCGTCTCAAGGCGTACAAACGTAGGAAGCAAATTTAATATTCTAAATCTTCAAATTTAATATTCTAAATACCCCCGATATGGTTATGATAGCGTCCATAGATCGGACCCCTCTACACCAAACGAGGTTCCAGTGTTTGAGTGCGTTAGTTCCAAACGCACGCGCAGGTACTATATTGGTGGGATCGCCCGCTCATCCAACAGAGATGGGTTTCTCAGATTTCTGGAGCAGCGAGGTATCCACCCGACTGGACTCCGCATGATAAACACTAATCGGGGATCATTGGCCGCGAAAGTAACGGTAGACCAGTCTGACGGCTATACCATGGAAAACAAGTCCTTCTGGCCGGGTAAATTTTACTGTCGCCGCTGGTATAGCAACAACGCATGGAATGAAAAATTTGTAGCTACAAACATTGACGATGGGACCAATTATAATGGCTATGACCAGTATCTATCCACTCATGTGGACTAAGCCCATCGCAAATTACTGTGTAATATTTGTGCTGTTCTTAATAACCCTCATGGTGAATACAAATGCACTGCCTAATTGCAACTTCCTAACCTGGAATGTCAGAGGTATTTTTTCTAGTGCTGGCTCACTCGGTCAAACAGTAGATGACATGAACATTGATGTAGCTTTTATATCTGAGCATAAGCTTAAATCTCAATACAATCACGTCCTAAACTCTTTGCATTCCAATTACACATCTCATGCGGTATTTGACACCTCTGACGTCACAGGCCTAGGATGTGGCAAAGGCGGGTCATGTATACTGTACAAAAAACAATGCGCATTTCAGATAACTCCAATTGAAGGTGTGCAAAGTGATCGAATATGTGGTATATGTATTGCACAACCTAACGCATGTCCGCTGTATGCATTTTCTGTGTATATGCCGTCTGTTAACTATCCCATCACTGACTATATTGACGGTCTGAACATGCTGCAAGGCTTATATGACTCGTATTCCTCGATTGGTACAGTAATTATATGTGGCGATTTTAACGCAATGCTTATCACAAATCCCTCGAATGATAGAAATAGGCTGTTTTCGAGCTTTATCAATCAAAATGATTTTGTTTATAGTCGAAAAATGCTGGACCGCAATATACATTTCGTCCTACGGAAAAGACTCTTGATTATGTTATATTACCCCGAATTCAAAACAATCTTATCCGTTCCAGTCGAGTTTATGATAATGACATATTTCACGTATCTGACCACTTACCGATACATACGTGCATTTCAATACCAATTATCATGTTTCAGCAGGATAACAACCCTCAAGTTGCGTGGAATAAGTGTACACACGACAACTTGAGTATGTATCAATACATTTTAAATAATGAACTCCAAACATTTGACTTGGCAACACTCACCAAAACTAGCAATAATCGCCACATCGAATCGCTGTACAGTCATATAGTAAAGTCCATAACCATTGCTTCGAAACAAGCATTGCCTGTTAGTCATTTCAACAGAAATTCCAAGCCGTACTGGACAACCTCAGTGAAAACAGCTCATGCTACCCAGAGATCTTGTCGGATAGCATGGATTGCTGCGGGCCGTCCGCGGGATAGCAACAACACACAATACAAAGCATATACGTCTGCTAAGAGACAATTTCGAAAACATCAAAGAGATGCAATCCGAGAATCTGAACAAAAATTCTATGATGATCTTGATGGGACTGCCAATTGCGATATTAGGTTATTCTGGCGCACGCTCAATAGTAAACGAAATAACCGCAAGAATAGTATTAACCAAATTGAAGCACATGGTGTTATAACAAACGACCCGAATGAAATATGTAACATTTTTCAGTCACACTTTGCATCTGTATTTGTTCCGAAAGAAGAGCCAGCATTTGATCAATCATTCAAGGATCATGTAGACTCTGAGGTGAATGATTTTACCAGATCAGATGATGGCTTTTCATGTCCTATTTTGGGTTGTCCAGTCGACTTGGAAGAGCTTAAACATGTAATCGCTGATCTGAAAACCAGGAAAGCTCCTGGCATTGATTTAATTGTAAATGAGCATCTGATCAATGGTGGAAACACGCTCGTGTACTATCTGAAGATCTTATTTGATCTTATGATCGAGCATGAGTATGTTCCTACAGATCAGAAAATTGGAACCGTGATACCTATATACAAAGATGGTAAACCACGCTGTGCCCCGAACAGCTACAGACCTATCACCCTGCTCTCTGTTATATACAAAGCATTTGAAAAGATTTTACATCTGCGTCTACAACGTTGGTGTAAAATAAAAGAAATAGAATTTCCAAATAAACAGCAAAATGGCTATCAAAAACATTTAGATTCAGTGACAGTGTCATTTAACCTTCAAGAGACAATTGCATATAACAGAGAGCTTGGCTCGGATAGCTTTGTTGCCTTCTTGGACACAGCGAAAGCTTTTGATATCGTTTGGCATAATGGTTTGTTCTTTAAGTTGTTGGCATCAAAGGAAAGTTCCTAAGAATGATAATGAACAGCTATTCAGACATGTACAGCTGTGTCTTGGTCAACGGAGCAAAATCCGGTATTTTTCCTCTGAGACAAGGGGTGAGGCAGGGAGGAATCATTTCAACTTGGTTGTATCTTTTATACGTGGATGAGCTATTAAATACTCTGCAAGCCTCGCCACATGGGGCGCGCATTGCGTCGATTAAATGCGGAAATCCAACGCTAGCTGATGACATCACCATTATTTGCCCAAATATACGTTGCTTGCAAAATTCATTAAATACCGTACACACATATTCATTGAAATGGAGATATACTATGAACCCTAGTAAATGTAAAGCTATTACATTCACTGCCAGAAATCTGACCGACCTACAACCTGTCAAACTTGGGCAAAGTGTAATAGAGTATAACGATTGTGTAACGCACGTTGGAATTCAGCTTAATCGATCATTTAATAACTCTCAAAGTATACAATCACGTTGTAGAAAAAGCAGAGCTTCTCTATTCTCTATTTTGAACTTACATAACTTAGCTGCCAATGTCAATCCACTGACCATCGCATCCATCCTTACCAAAATATCCATACCTATTCTATTATATGGTTCTGAATTATGGCATAGCGTATCTCAACGAGATATGTATAAAGTAGAAAAAGTAGTAAGGCTTACAGCCAAATGTTGCCAACATTTATCCATAAGAACAAGTACTGTAATGACACTTTCAATGATCGGATGGCTCCCTGCCTCAGCCCAAGTTGACATGCGCAAACTCAACTTCATTTGCCGATTATGTACATGCCCAAATGATCTCCTGGTAAAACAAATTTTTAACTTTCGTCTATTCCAATATTTTACAAGGGGTTGTCAAAATCAAACTGGATTTATTCCGGATGTTTGTGAAATACTTGTCAAATACAATTTGATGGACTACCTACAAACATATATGAATACTGGAGTATTTCCTTTGAAACGTGCATGGAAGAGAGTAACAGGACCCAATATAGCCACATATCATAAGCGTACATGGACAAATGAATATGATAATAATGACAAATTTGTCAGATTTAGAAAATTGCACTCATCAAACTTGCACCATGCCATACAAAAGTATGGGTATCTGCACCAACTCGTCAACTGATGACTTGCAATAAATGCAACATACAGTGTACAGATATATACAAACACATTTTAGCAGAATGTACGAATCCGTATATTTGCAACAAGCGAGTGTGCTTCCACCAGCTGGTCGGGTTTTGATGGGTGCAAATTTTGTAAATCAGCTGCTCACATTGAATGCAGACAATTATACATGTGTTCTATTAGGCTCATCAACAGTGACAGATATAACAGAAGACAGAGACATGTTGTTGAACTTTTTCAGGTTATGTTGTGCGTTTGTGGCAGACGCCGTGCGTGCCTTGTGAGCAGTGACAATCTCTTATATATATATATGACACCGTAGACTGAACACCTAACAAGCTACTGATATACGATCTGCTTCCCGTGTGTAAAAGTTAACAATTAACCATTAACAAAGATACAAAACAACATCTTCATGTATTGACTGTTTCATATGTATCTATATCATGTACATGTGACCACCTAACTAGCTACTGATATACGATCTGCTTCCCGTGTGTAAAAGTTCACAATTAACCATGCACAAAGATACAAAACAACATCTTCATGTATTGACTGTTTCATATGTATCTATATCATGTACATGCATATATGTTCATTTTTGTTTCACATTTCATTTCTGTAACATGTTCATGTTGTAATCTCCGAAAGGGGGAAATAAAGAGTATATATATATATATATATACAAACGTAGGAAGCAAATTTAATATTCTAAATCTTCGTCTCCAGGCGTACAAACGTAGAAAGGAAATTTAATATTCTAAATCTTCGTCTCAAGACGTGCAAACGTAGGAAGTAAATTTAATATTCTAAATCTTCGTCTCAAGGCGTTCAAACGTAGGAAGTACATTTAATATTCTAAATCTTCGTCTCAAGGCGTACAAACGTAGAAAGGTAATTTAATGTTAGAAATTTAATATTTTAAATCTTCGTTTCAAGGCATGCACACGAATTTGAAGGATGTGAATTTAATATTCTAAATATTCGTCTCACGGCGTACACACGAAGGAAGGACATTTACAATTTTAAATCTTCTTCTCGAGGCGTACAAACGAATATTCTAAATCTTCGTCTCACGTCGCACAAACTTGAACGCAGATACTTATCCATAACGAGCCACCATACACATACTATCCCACTTTCTAGAAGTCGTGTTTTCCCTGTCAATGTCCCTATAGTAAAGATATTCGTCATTGAATTGTAAAATGACGTAGCCATCCGTGATGTGTCGAATACATTGATCAATAGATGTATGCCCTTACCCAATATTTACAAACTCCAGGTTCGTCCCATTTGCTAGGAATGAGCTGCTGCCGTTCTTGGTCCAGTAGACATCTAGGTCAGCTGACGGCGTCATGTGACACGCGGTCAACAGGTTATGTCCCTCCTGCACCGTCTCCGAGTGATGCCAAGGATATGATGGCCATGGATAGGTCTGCACGGAAACTGAAAGTTTAGAAATTGGGCTCATAGCATGTGTGACCAACCTGGCTTCTACGGAGCCCCGCAGGGGACGTATAATTATTTTTTCCCACGAAATTACAATTATTTCCCACAATTTAACAATTCGTTACCAGGAATTAACAATTTGTTCCGGCGAATTAACACTTCGTTCCCTCAATTTAATAATTCGTTCCCACGAAATAACAATTCGTTCCCACGGGAACGAATTGTTAATTCGTGGGAACAAATAGTTATATCGTGGGAACAAATTGTTAATTCGAGGGAACGAATTGTTAAATTGAGGGAACGAAGTGGTATTTCGTGGGAACGAATTAATAAAATAAATACATGCCCCCTGCGGGGCTCCGTAGGCTTCTGATGTATCTATGATTGATTTGTATCCCGTCAACACAGTGCGTATGCGCCGTGAAACACGGTGCCGTGACACATTTTGGATATCCTGTCAATATGACCTAATCACTGCGTATGAATATGTGCGGTGACTGCGGTTATTTTTTTTGCATTTTAAAGCCATTTGTATGTGTTGAGGAGATACATAGAATAGTAGGTTAGTGCCGTGAATGGGAAAACTATCTGGCGCGGCTCGGAAACAGGATGTGCTCGGCAGCGCCTCGCCCATCCCGTTTCCTAAGCCTTGTCAGATATTTTTTCCAATTCACGGCACTAACCTACTATTCTCTATATTCTAATCTGAATAAACCTAATGCTGACTGCAGAAGTCAATTGCGTAGAATCATGACATCATTATTTTCTGGGGTGACTATTTGACTATTCCACGGGCACGCTGAACTATTTCCCAGACACGCGGAACTATTTCCCAGGCACGTGCAACTATTTCCCAGACACGTGTAACTATTTCCCAGGCACGTGCAACTATTTCCCAGACACGTGTAACTATTTCCCAGACACGTGCAACTATTTCCCAGACACGTGTAACTATTTCCCAGGCACGTGCAACTATTTCCCAGACACGTGTAACTATTTCCCAGACACGTGCAACTATTTCCAGACACGTGCAACTATTTCCCAGACACGTGACTATTTCCCAAACACGTGCAACTATTTCCCAGACACGTGTAGCTATTTCCCAGGCACGTGTAACTATTTCCCAGGCACGTGTAACTATTTCCCAGACACGTGTAACTATTTCCCAGACACATGTAACTATTTCACAGACACGTGCAGTCCACGGAAATAGTCATAATTATATGATATCAACTTATATAGGAAGTTGGGTAATAATGGAGAATGTGCGCTTAGAACATGACGCAATATTGATGGTAAAGGTACATGCCCACTCAGTAGGCACAACATGTTGTTTATAGGAATTAAATAAGTGTATAATTGTGTCACTATTCCACCAGTTCTAAATATTACGACTGCCCGCTATACAGATTAAATCATTTAGTAATATTTATTTTACCGATAGTGACGCGCGGTAGTATCAGGCTATTTTCATATGCAAATGAGTCATGATATTTTTTACTTATTTATACTAATGAAATGCGTCACCTGAAAAAATAATATTTTCGAAAGATTATAAAGTATGATCATTGCACATCAAAAAATAAATACAGGTAATAAATAGTAATATCTGTTAACATTTTAAGGAAGCACGGTATCAGTACCAGTGTGAAAATTTTCGTCTAAAATAAAATGTATAATAATGCCAATCAATACGTGGGGTAATGGTGAATGAACGTTTATTTTGCCAGAAAATGTCATACGTACAGAATATACAAAAGTATCTGTATCACTATATTATAACCTACTGCATGGGCATGTACCTTTAACACATCCTTAAAATGGCGAAACTACTTGTTGAGCACATTGCATATATTGATGCAGTAGAGCATACATGAACCGGCCACATTTATACCTTCGTGTTTCTTATAATGTAATGTTTACGTTGTTATTTAGCTATAATGCTAGTCTCTACGTGGTATTTGAAATTTAATTGTCTTGTTTTAACATTTAGTCTAACACTTTTATCACGGTCACGTGCCAATAATGTTGATAGAAATACTACAGAAATACGAAATACGAAAATATTCGTCTGCTGATAATTCATATTTTGTCTTTTCTCTCAGTAAAACATGGTTTGGCAGCATTTTAGAATCATTTCCATTGGAAATGATTCTAAAGTGCTGCCAAACCAAGTTTTTGATGAGAAAATGAAAAAAATAAAAATATTCAGCAGACGACATAAATTAATTCAGCATTGTAAGGGTTAAAGTCCAAAGGGCAGAGATAATACAGGACCAATAGCCTATTTCACCAACATTGCCAAGTATACTTATCTAGCAAAGTATACTTCGAGGGAGAAATTTTCAATTTTAGGATACATTTATTAATTTTAATTATACTGAATTTATTACATTATCACAGCCAGTTTGGCTGTGATAATGTAATAAATGCAGAGTAATAATTCTGCATACTTTTACTCATTACATATATGCAGTCGTTATTTCTATATGACAGAATGCATTTCGTGAAAAGGCTACTGGACTAAGATGTTATTGATATTCCTCGTAGACATGACAATAATTCGCACAGTTTCTTTTATTTCCGAGTCTATTATTATACCAGTTTTTTAGTTCTCATGTTTTAAAGGTACATGCCCACTCAGTAGGCACAAACTGTTCTTTATATGAGAGACATCATCTGAGACGTGTTCTGGCAATATAAACATAAATTCACCATTACCCCACGTATTGATTGGCATTATTATACATTTTATATCCGACGTAAACTTCCACACTGATATCAGGGGCGATAACCGTGTTTCCTTAAAATTTTAACGGACATTACTATTTATTATCTGTATTTATTTTTTTGAGAAAATATTATTTTGTTTGAGGCCTCATTTGCATATGAAAATAACCTGATACCACCGCGAGTCACTATCAATAACATAATGATTACTAATACATGTATGGCGGGTAATTTTTAGAACTGGTGGAATAGTGACACAATTATACACTTATTTAATTTCTATAAAGAACATTTTGTGCCTACTGAGTGGGCATGCACCTTTAAAAGAAATACATACTTGATATATGATGAAAGTTTTTGTTTTGGAAAGAGAACTGCGCTAAGACTTGCATTGCCTACCTGGGTCAGCTGAACTGCTGGCAACGAAAACGAATAACGCCAACAGAGCGATTCCAATAACTGTCCTGCCAAGTTCCATCATATAACACGAACTGTCTGATATTTCTCCCCGTTGTAATCAGCAATGCGTATTATGTAATTACTGAAAATGATACTAAATGCTTACTTTCTAGAAGTTTTCCTTTCTGATTGACTGTACATGAAGGAATCAGTGGAAGAAGGGGGCTAAGTCCTTAAGTCCTTAAGGACTTAGCCCTCTTCTTCCACTGAGTCCTTCGTCCACTAATTATTTCACTTATTCACAGTTAGCGGTGTAAATGTTTTACGTTTTGAAGGTTTTCTTTTGTATTTTCTGTTTTACTCGACGAAGGTCTCTCAATTTAACCGTAGCCGTTTACGATGTATTTCAAAATTGACACTGAAACTCCTATCTGATACCTGTTTTCTTTATCATAGCGCGCCTACAGTCAGCTAAAAATAAATGTGAGGGAATTGATTATTGTTATCAGTTGTATGTACACAGTGTGTACGGAGCCCAGCAGGGGACGTAGAATTTTTTTTTATCAATTCGTTCCCACGAAATAACAATTCGTTCCCACCAATTCGTTCCCACGGGAACGAATTGTTAATTTGTGGGAACGAATTGTTATATCGTGGGAACGAATTGTTAATTCAAGGGAACGAATTGTTAAATTGAGGGATCGAATTGTCATTTCGAGGGAACGAATTGTTAAACTGAGAGAACGAATTGTTAATTCGTGGGAACGGATTGTTAAATTGAGGGAAAGAAATGTTATTTCGTGGGAACGAAACGAATTAGTAAAACATATCCATGTCCCCTGCGGGGCTCCGTACAGTGTACAATATACGAGGTCAGCAAACTGTAATGTGCCAGGATAACATAACTAGTACAGTTGAACCTCCCCGAACGGACACCCTCTCTGTAACAACCGCATATATTTAATTTCCCTACAACAGTCACCTCTAAACAGCCGGTTTTGTGCCGTTCCATAGGTGACTGTTAGAGAGAGGTTGTACTGTGTGCGACCACTGTTGTCCAATTTAGACACTGATTTTATATTGTTAATGTCAGTTAAACTGGTGGTGTGTACATGTTTGTTCTTAAGACATACGCTGGACAAAAACCGAACTGCATTATTTTGACGAACGGAGTTGTGTGTGAAGAATCATCCCGCACGTTTAAAATTACATTAATTTGTGTCCGCAATTTCTACAACTTTCGCACACCATTTTACACTGGTCACCAATGTTAGAACGTTTTCTGAGCGTGTAGGTAGCCTGGTCACTGCCGTCACAGTTTAAGACGCTGTGTTGTGAAATACAGGCACTGATAACACATTACGCACATAGGTTCATGTGATTGGAGAGATAATAAATTGTGTGTATGTAAACACTATTCTATGATAATTACAGCACAAACATATTTACACAATTCCCTAACATTTGATTGGTCCGTAGCAAGTCTCTGTCCAAAATTTATATCCCAGTAAACTCCCATGCCGAACTACTTTCCGTAACCGTCAGGCGCGGCTAAAATAATTCTTAAGAAAACGGAAAATAAACACATTTTCTTGATGAATTTATTTCAAATGCTGGAATTATAAGGAATGAATGACCTCTTTGTGGAATTTATCGGGGATATAAACTTGGAAAAGTCGCGGGAATACTGGACGAGGCCTTAAACAATTACAATTTTCGAAAAAAAAATAAAATATTTTTTGATTTTTTTTCGAAAATTGTATTTTTTTATCGCTTCGTCCAGTATTCCCGCGACTTTTCCAAGTTTATACCCCGATAAATTCCACAAAAAGGCCATTCATTCCTATATTAAAGGTACACGCCCACTCAGTAGGCACACATTTTTATTCACATCATCAGAGGCATAATCTGAGACATTTTCTGGCAAAACTAACATTCATTCTCCATTACTCCACGTATTGATTGACATTATTATACATTTTATATCGTAAATGTCCACACTGATATCGGGGGCGATAACCGTGTTTCCTTAAAATGTTAACGGACATTACTATTTATTCTCTGTATTTATGTTTTGATGTGCAATGATCATACTTTATAATATGTAGAAAATATTATTTTTTGAGGTGACGCATTTAATTAGTATAAATAATTAAAAAATATCGTGCCTAATTTGCATATGAAAATAGCCTGATACCACCGCGAGTCACTATCAGTAAACTAAATATTACTAACTTATTATATCTGTATAGCGGGCACTCGTAATTTTTAGAACTGGTGGAATAGTGACACAATTATACACTTATTTAATTCCTATAAACACATTGTTGTGCCTACTGAGTGGGCATGTACCTTTAACGGTATTGTCTCAGATGATTAGTTATATATTTTATCGGGTGGATAACAACAAAAAGGGAATCACAATTTGTAAAACAGCACTTTTTAATTATGAAATTATGAAATGATAATACAATGTAATATATCGATGGTCTAGTAACAGAAGGTCGTAACTGCTATGCAAAAGCATAGCAGCTACGACCTTATGTTACTAGACCATCGATATTACATGTACCTATGCAAATACGTTCCATGTATGGACACTATCTGAATTAATGTAAAAATAATATAATCTACCATCGATTGCACCAACACTATTTCATACCGTAAGTCTTATTTTGTCAGGTGTGGCATGATGTCATGAGGATCTAATGACGACGCGACGAAGGGACGGATATCAGGCGTTAATAGCGTGGCGACGGCGTGGCGACGGGACGATGATCAGGAGGTGCTAATGGCATGGCGACGGACGAAGATATAGAGGCGTTATAATAACGTGGCGACGGACTAAGGGACGACTATATGGAGGCGTTAATAGCGTGATGACGGACTAAGGGACGAATATATGTGACGGACTACATGTAAGGGACGAATATATGGAGGCGCTAATAGCGTGGCAATGGGGGCAGGAGGCGCCAATAGTGTGATGACGGACTAAGGGACGAATATATGGAGGCGTTAATAGCGTGGTGACGGAATAAGGGACGAATATATGGAGGCGCTAATAGCGTGATGACGGACTAACAGACGAATATATGGAAGCGTTAATAGCGTGATGACGGACTAAGAGACGAATATATGGAGGCGTTAATAGCGTGATGAAGACTAAGGGACGAATATATGGAGACGTTAATAGCGTGATGACGGACTAAGGGACGAATATATGGAGACGTTAATAGCGTGATGACGGACTAAGGGACGAATATATGGAGGCGTTAATAGCGTGATGACGGACTAAGGGACGAATATATGGAGGCGCTAATAGCGTGATGACGGACTAACGGACGAATATATGGAGGCGTTAATAGCGTGATGACGGACTAAGGGACGAATATATGTGACGGACTAAGGGACGAATATATGGAGGCGTTAATAGCGTGGCAATGGGGGCAGGAGGCGCCAATAGTGTGATGACGGACTAAGAGACGAATATATGGAGGCGTTAATAGCGTGATGAAGGACTAAGGGACGAATATATGGAGACGTTAATAGCGTGATGACGGACTAAGGGACGAATATATGGAGACGTTAATAGCGTGATGACGGACTAAGGGACGAATATATGGAGGCGTTAATAGCGTGATGACGGACTAAGGGACGAATATATGGAGGCGCTAATAGCGTGATGACGGACTAAGGGACGAATATATGGAGGCGTTAATAGCGTGATGACGGACTAAGGGACGAATATATGGAGGCGCTAATAGCGTGATGACGGACGAAGGGACGAATATATGGAGGCGTTAATAACGTAATGACGGACTAAGGGACGAATTTATGGAGGCGCTAATAGCGTGATGACGGACTAAGGGACGAATATATGGAGACGGAGACGTTAATAGCGTGATGACGAACTAAGGGACGAATATATGGAGGCGTTAATAGCGTGATGACGGACTAAGGGGCGAATATATGGAGGCGTTAATAGCGTGATGACGGACTAAGGGACGAATATATGGAGGCGTTAATAGCGTGATGACGGACTAAGGGACGAATATATGGAGGTGTTAATAGCGTGATGACGGAATAAGGGACGAATATATGGAGGCGTTAATAGCGTGATGCCGGACTAAGGGACGAATATATGGAGGCGTTAATAACGTAATGACGGACTAAGGGACGAATTTATGGAGGCGCTAATAGCGTGATGACGGACTAAGGGACGAATATATGGAGACGGAGACGTTAATAGCGTGATGACGAACTAAGGGACGAATATATGGAGGCGTTAAGAGCGTGATGACGGACTAAGGGGCGAATATATGGAGACGTTAATAGCGTGATGACGGACTAAGGAACGAATATATGGAGGCGCTAATAGCGTGATGACGGACTAAGGGACGAATATATGGAGACGTTAATAGCGTGGCAATGGGGTCAGGAGGCTCTTATAGCGTGATGACGCACTAAGGGACGAGTATATGGAGGCGTTAGGTCTCACGGGACAGTGGGCGGCTAGCTTTAAAAAGAGGGAGGACGATTTTCGATATACTTCACTACCGACCCTGCAAGTTACACCAGTGTGTCTAGAAAGATAGGTTTATGAATATTTCTTGACTTTGGTAGGCTTGACTAGGTGTATTTTTTAGAGTATTTCATAATTCTACGAAACTGAATGTTAGCTCCGGTTGATTTTGACATCTTGTAAAATGGCGCATGCTATGCTGTCTCGACGGTACCGTTTCGCATCAGATTTTAAGGTATTTTTCGGGCATTTGTAGCGAAAATTTGAGGTGGTTATGACCCCGCTTTGGAATCATTTTCAGGAAATGGTGTGGTGTTACAAGTGATAGAACAAGACATAACAAAGTCTCTGTGCCTCATGTTTCCATGAAAACAATTCCGACAAATTCAGTTGTGTTGAAATTTCTGGCGAAAAATAGGTGGGTCACATCGGATGCGGTTACTGTATTTTTATTGTGGCGCGCGATTTGTACTTCATTTGCGAGTATTTTTCAATATTTGTCGCAAGAGTCTCCTTAACTCATTGTGAGAGGCGGTGATTTTTATAAGTCATCCGGCATCCTCAGAAAAGCAGTCAATTTTGGCTATTTTCATCGACTAATGGACGAATATATGGAGGCGCTCATAGCGTGATGACGGACTAAGGGACGAATATATGGAGACGTTAATAGCGTGATGACGAACTAAGGGACGAATATATGGAGGCGCTAATAGTGTGATGACGGACTAAGGGACGAATATATGGAGACGTTAATAGCGTGATGACCGACTAATTTACGAATATATGGAGGCGTTAATAGCGTAATGACGGACTAAGGGACAAATATATGGAGGCGTTAATAGCGTGATGACGGACTAAGGGACGAATATATGGAGGCGTTACTAGCGTGGTAATGGGGTTACGAGGCGCTAATAGCGTGATGACGGATTAAGGAAGTCAGTTATGAGCAACGATTTCATCATTATATTGCTCTACACATGTTACAGATTGTTCCAGGTTATTCATAGAGGCATCTTCGTTCAGAAAAACAAAGCAAATATACAGTGGCATGTCGTTTTATTACATTGGTTTCCAAGTGTCTATACATGCATGTATTGTATGCCAGCCAGCATAGTAAGACTTATAAACCATCCGGTTATGTACGTAATAAATGTCTTGCACGACAGTGGAAGCGGCAGACAATACCTCCCGGGAAATAGACAAATTGCCATTCCATCAATGAAACGCCTGGGGCCCGTTTCACTAAACTTCGTACGACTAAAATGTTGGTAATTGCAACGTTAGAATCGGCTGGAAACTTCAATTGATGGATTTACATTTATTGAGCATAGGCTGCATATGCAGCCTATGCTCAATACATATAAATCCAACAATTGTTTACAAGAAAACGTTGTTAATGTGAAATTTACAGACTGTCATAATTGTGCTAGTACGAACATTTTAGTCGTACGAAGTTAAGTGAAACGGCCCCAAGTGTCTATACATTTATGTACTGTATGCTAGCCGGTATAGTACGATTTATAAACCACCCAGTTATGTACTTGATAAATGTTTTGCACGACAGTGGAAGCGGTAGACAACACTTCCCGGGAAATATACAAATCGCCATTCTATCAATGAAACACCTGTTATGCTCCTAACAAGCTATATACATGTACGTCGTTATCAGGCTACAGGAGGGCGCCACTTCAACAAGGGATACACTAGACACAAATCCATTTAGCCCCATTCTCTAGTCACAGCCACATATTTGGAACTACTAAAACAATATTTTTTTCGATAATATTAAATTTTATCAAAATTTAAGAATGAACCTTCTTTTTAGTTCGTGAAATTTGGTCAAACATTGATATTATTACGAAAAATTAGTTCTCTATGGGAATTTAACATGGGGAAAAAAGAGGTGGAGAACATGGAGGAGGAGTCGAAAAACGAAACGTTTTGGAAATTGATTCTGAAACCTAGCTAGATAGCTTGGAAATGATTTAACTAAGAAAACAAAAGTTATATTTTGAAAATCGGTCCACTATTTCTGAAATTAGAAATAAATCCCCATGTTAAATCCCCATAGACATCTGCAGACATCTTCACTTCACTCTGTGAATATGTCTATGGGGATTTACATGTGGAAATTGTTTTTTCGCAATAAAATCAATATTGGACCAAATTTCACGAAATAAAAAGCAGGCTCATTCTTAAATTTTGCTATAATTTAATATTATCGAAAAATATATTATTTTTGCATTATTTATATAGCCGTAAAATTCGTGAAACAGATAGTAGTAATGTATGATGGTGGTGTGTGACGAACACACCATTATTATATATTAACCCTTTCACCCCTAAGTAACTGGAATGTTAATTTTTCAACCAATCCAATCATCGCAAAATGATTTTCAGACTATTCCATTTATAAAAAGGGGGTACATGTATTTGTTTTTCTCAAAAATATGAAAATTACTTTCAAACAGAGCAGATCCTGATGAGACGGCTAGTTACGAGCCGGCTCATCTGATCTGCACTGTTTGCATAAACAGATATAGCGGGCTTTCGGGTTCAAAGGGTTAAATGTACATGCCCACTAAGTAGGCATACAATGTTCTTTATAGGAATTAAACAAGCGTATAATTGTGTCACTATTCCACAAGTTCTTGCACGGTTATCGCCCCTGATATCCGTGTGGATATTTATATGAAGTGTATACTAATGCCAATCTAATGCGTGGGGTAATTGTGAATGAATGTTTATTTTGCCAGAAAATGTCTCATATGATGTCTCTGATATAAAGAACATGTTGTGCCTACTGAGTGGGCATGTACCTTTAATGGTTCGATATACATGTATGTATTTGACGAAAGTACACATGTATGAGGGTAAGGTCGGTGCCGACTGCTACTATTTAAACATCGGATCTTTGTATCAGGTACCATGATGGTATGAGCTGATATACAAGACCTAAACAAGACATAAACTTCACATTAAAAAATACCCTACCCACCTCTGCGTATCTTCTATAGCAGAAAGCAGGCGCGGATCCAGGATTTCGGGTTAGGGAGGGGGCGTAACTATTTTGCAATACTTTACTATATTATCGTAGACCGAGCGGATCTCGGGATAGCGCTAGGGGGGTCCGGGGTCCCCCACGGACATTTTTTGAAATCTACATCGCATTTCCTGCGCTCTGGCGCATTTTGGAGCAAACATATTGACACTGTCACAGTATGTTTAGACTTTTTGATTGAAAACGTTTTTACATTTTGAAACAATAAGACAACGACCGAAAAATGTATGGAATACATAGCACTTGTACAAATTGCACCCCCCAATAAACAATAAATTCACAACGCGAACGTAGAAACGTGCCTTGTAACTTGTAAACAATATTTACTTGGCGAATTTTATTGGACCGGGCGCGCGCCCCCCCCCCCCGCCCCCCTGAATCCGCCCATGGAAATAAACGTAGCGTACAGTACGACAACAGGTATTGGCAACAGGTATTCCATAGAAGATAGAATATTAGCGTACAGTAAATGAAATACTCATTTAATTTGAAATCATGGGGTACACTACCCTTTAAACACAGAGCTTATCTGGGGTTCTGCTATACATGCTCTGTGTGCCATTTGCAGATGGTATTGTCACATTTTGTTCTTAGAAATATACACGTCCACATTTCATTTTGTACACGTCTTCCCCTGTCACCATCATCGATGCTACTTTTTGCTCAAATCGACATCTGAAACAAGAATACAGATACTCACGTATATTTCAGCGTATAAACGGAACCAGACTTGGCTCCGAAATATTAGAAATGTCTAAATTAGAAACAAGCCACGCATTTATATCACTGACGACCAGAATCACCTAGTACGTAATTCGTAGAATAAAATGTTAATCGCGTCATCTTGGACATTCTATGACAGGGGCGCCGGAAGAGGCCCGGCAGGTCCGGCCACCGCCAGATTACTACTTTTTACATATTTGTAATTCATGCATAAACAAACGGAATGTAAATATATTTCTGCATTTTTTCTCATTTCGCATGAAAAGTGTATGTTGTTACCACTCAGTTGAACCGTCTCGGCGAGACTGTTCAACTGAGTGGTAACAACATACACTTTGGGTGGGTAGCGGGGGCACCCACTAGATTCGCAGGCCCAATCTTATGATGCTTCCTGCGCCCCTGTATGTAACACTTAATTAAAACATTGGACGATTGGAATTCTCATAAAATGGCCTGTACATATAGTGGCTATTGAACTGATACATGTATATACGAATATACCAACTAACATACTGATGAAGATACATATTAATACGTGTTGTCTATATGTAGATTAATGCCGTGGATGGGGAAATTATCTGGCAAGGCTGAATCGTAAGATATTTTCCCCATTCACGGCAGCAACATACTCCTGTCTAGTCGAATATACGTACATGAAGTTCGCATGTGCCGATACTTGACGAGATATACGACAAATGCGAGGATGCCGAAGAAGACGAGAGTGCCGACGGTCGCTCCGATCACGATTATCGTGCCCTGCTCGCCGTCATCTTCGTCGGGGTATGGCTGGGGACTTCCTGGTGCAGGGATTAGAAAACACACATACTGTCTGTTTCCACGTTTTTCCGCCGACGAACTTTAGGCTATTAAACGCATTTGATGTGTTTATTAGCCAAACAAAAACGTTCTGTGGGCAGCAACACTTGGAACAGACAGTAGTGAAGTTGTTACACATATGTTAGAAACAATAAGTCATCGTCCAAGAATTAAACAATACGTCAGAATACTAGTAATTAATGTTGTGAAAGTATACCTAAATCAGTCTATAGAGCACAGGTAAACAAAAATGTAACACTTTAAGACCACATGTAAGAAATGGACAGGCGTACAGTGGCACTCGTAGTCTTCAACAGGCACGTCTAGAAAGGATGTTTAAAAATATGATTGCTACTGGAGAAACGTGACATTTGTGGCCATAGCATATGCTGTAGATACGAGCGTAAAAAATACATTCCTGAAGAAATAAGAATATTAGTATACATTTTATCAGCGAATAAGAGACAAGAAAGATAGATTACTTCAGCCGGGAAGAGGTCAGCTAAGACGTCACCTATCTACTGGGGACCATTTCACTAAACTAAAGTGCAAACTTATGATAGTCTGTAAATATCACATTAACATTGTTTTCTTGTAAACAATTATTGGATTTACATTTATTGAGCATAGCCTATGTTCAATAAATGTAAATCCATCAATTGAAATTTCTAGACGATTCCAAAGTTGCGTTTACGAACATTTTAGCCGTACGATGTTTAGTGAAACGGCCCCAGACTCGCATTCTCTTGATATTATGCGAAACCACCCACACCATACTACTATAGGAATGAATGGCCTTTTTGTGGAATTTATCGGGGTATAAACTTGGAAAAGTCGCGGGAATACTGGACGAAGCGATAACAAATTACAATTTTCGAAAATTATAATTTTTTAAGGCCTCGTCCAGTATTCCCGCGACTTTTCCAATTTATATCCCCGATAAATTCCACAAAAAGGCCATTCATTCCTTATAATTCCAGCATTTGAAATAAATTCATCAAGAAAATGTGTTTATTTTGACAGACGGCAGCCATTTGTTTACATTGACAGCACTGACAGCGCACCTGTAGAAAGTAGTTCGATTAACAACTTGTCAACTCCAGTAGACTGTCAGCTTAAGTTATTTGATCAATGTATCACTCCAATTCTCTGCTATGCCTGTGAAATCTGGGGATTTGAAAACATTTCGGCTATAGAAACAATTCATTTGAAATTTTGTAAAACAATTTTGGGGGTAAAGAAATCCACACCAAATTTCATGGTTTATGGAGAACTCGGCAAATTTCCGCTTATTATTGACATTAAATGTAGAATTATTTCGTTTTGGACAAAATTAGTTTCAGGGAAGCAGAGTAAATTATTGTTTCTTATGTATAAGTTATTATATACACAACATGAAGCAAATGTGACTCATTTCCGATGGATTCAGAATGTTAAATCTATTTTAACTGAAATTGGAGTTCCTGGCGTATGGCTTAGCCAGAACGATGTTAATGCTATCTGGCTGAGCCACTACGCCATAGCTTCAGAACCAGTTTATTCAGTCATGGCTCACCAGCATCGATTCATCTTCACGTGGAATTACGTATAGAATCTTTAAAACAGAGTTTGGATTAGAAACATATTTAATTAATCTCACGGAAAGGTTAAGAAAAACATTGACCAGATTTCGAACTTGTAATCATAGACTGGCGGTCGAAACTGGTAGATGGACAGGTGTGCCGAGAGCAAGCAGGGTCTGCAACAAATGTGGCGCTGGTGCTCTCGGTGACGAGTTTCATTTCCTTTTCGAGTGTCGCTTCTATGATGAAGTTCGAAAACGGTATATCAAGCCATTTTATTTTAGAAGACCAAATATTTTAAAATTCGCACAGCTATTTGAGGAAAAATCTGGAAAGCAATTAAGAAATTTAGCTATTTTTATAAGAAATGCTTTATGGTTATAATGACTAGTGAGCTTATACATATGCATTTTGTATTTTTACCCATCGTTGTATTATGTAATCTATTGTATACCTCGTGTGTCACGTATGTGGCTTAGAGTGAATAAAATGTATTGTATTGTATTGTTAAAGTTCGGCGTGAGAGTTTACTGGGATATACATTTTGGACAGAGACTTGCTATGGGCCAATCAAATGTTAGGGAATTGTGTAAATATTTTTGTGCTGGAATTATTCACGGATAGCAGGTAAATCTTACTGTTTGTCCTGAAAGAAGCGTACGGACGGGCAAACCCCTCCGTGTAGTGTTCGTCTGCATTCATAGATTCCACGGTGAGGTTATAGGCGGTGTCACTGGATAGCCCAGTTGCGGTGTATGTCCAGTGTTTACCAATCCCGTGGGTGCTGGACGTGTCGTATATAGGACCGGACACCTGACAATACAATTCAATTCAATTCGTTTATTGGCATTAAACAGCAAGAAGCACATTTATAGCCATATACTAAACATGTATAACCAACTTATGTAGAGGGTATTACAGTAGTAATGAGCTGATGTGATTTTAAACGTGTTTTACTGATTTCATAGGAAACGCGGCATAGCCGAGTATCTTACATGTATGAGTTCAGTTAAAGAGTTTACTAAAATACCATTACTGTCTGTTCCACGTTTTGCTGCCGACGAACTTTTGGTTATTAAACACATTAAATCTAAAAAATATTGAAAAGTAAGTAATTTTTTATTAATAACAAAAAAGTCACCCTCCCCCAAAAAAATGTTTATGAAATTCCATCAAATATTGATTTTATTGCGAAAAAAAGATTTTCCTATGGGAATTTAAAATGGTGGCTAAAATAGATTTTTTATTTTTTATTTGTATGGACTGATTTTCAAAATCTAACTTTTGTTTTCTTAGTTACATCATTTTCAAGCTATCTCGTCAGGTTGTTAAATACCCATAGGAAAATCGCATATAGTTTATGTCAATAAACTCTTCTTCTTCTTCTTCTTCTGTATGGTAGCATTGGTTGGCTCCGTGAATGTCAATTGTACAGTATATGTAAATTCATAGAAATATTGCTGCGAACTGTTTTCATTGTACGTTTCTCGACATTTCTACTCGAGCCGCCTTTTCAAGATCAGCTCTATGTGTAATATATCTTTTTTTGTTTCAGAAAAAATCCTCATCTGGATTTACATTACAGCATTGAAATAGAGGCGTGTCGTGTTGAAAGGTATAATAGAAGCTGCAGACATACCGATTCGTACATGTTGCCGTGCAACTGGTAGACGGTGAAATGTTGACGACTGCCCATGTCAAACCCCGACTCCCAGCGCAAAGTGACGCCGTCGTACGTGACGTCATAATACTCGAGGTTAAACGGACGCTGTGGCGGACCTGCATATGTAAATAGTAACGCACAATTGCACAGGCGAAGGACTCGGACATAGGACGAAGAAAATGGCCAATTCCTAGGTTACCCAACCCACCCACTTCAATAGGCTATATAGAAATCACATACAGAGGCTATATGTACATAGTATTGAACACTATATTTAGTCTATATAGAAATCACATACAGAGGCTATATGTACATAGTATTGAACACTATATTTAGTCTATAGAAGTGGGTGGGTGCGCTAACCTTTTAATAGGTCCTTCATTGTATTCTCATGTGCGCAGTTACGTTGTATATAACAACATTCACAGACTGCTTATACCAGTATGCTACTCTACATCCATGTGTTCTTGTTTGTTTATAATACTTGGGAAACTTTCACATAGATTATATTATAGACCATGTCCTGACCACAGATGAAACACATGGACAAAAATGGCGCATTTAACAAAGGCATCCCGCTTATCAATGTCCATACTCTGTATTGGCTCTTATGTGTTTTGCGACCAGTGTAGATCCAGATCAGCCTGTGCATCCGCACAGTCTGATCAGGATATGGACTGTTCGCCATTCCATTATAAAAAAACACCTTAATGCTGCGAATACGCAATAACATATTCGTTACCAGGATACATGGGTGTTCTATTTATCAGGAGGTACACTAATCACAAAACCCATAATCCACATTTGTCCAGTCACAGCCACATATAGAGATAGGACATCGGTAAGCGGGGTGACTTTGTTACATATCGTACTTGCGGTAGATGTGCTAACCTTAATAATAATAAGACAGTGATATAGACACAGGTTGAAGTAACGGACCAAGGTCTATAAATACATTAAATATACATAAAAGTATCAATAAGTAATACTAATGTGTTATAGGGAGTAAAGAAAAGTATAACTTATTTTTTTTAACTTATTGCTACGTTTAGGTATATTAACTGTATTTATAGCATTGGTCCGTTACTTCAACCTGTGGTTGTAGACTGATAACGATATAGTTTATCGCTTGTTAGAAGCATGACACGTGTTTCATTACTAAATGGCGAACAGTGCAGATCTGGGGACCGTTTCACTAAACTTCGTACGACCAAAATGTTCGTAAGGGCAAATTTAGGCTCGCCTGGAAATTTCAATTGATGGATTTACATGTATTGAGCATATGCTGCATATGCAGCCTATGCTCACTAAATGTAAATCCAACAATTGTTTACAAGAAACCATTGTTAATGTGAATTTTACAGACTATCATAATTTTGCACTTATGAACATTTTTGTCGCACGAAGTTTAGTGAAACGGCCCCCTGGTTTCTAACAAGCACTATGGATTGTTATCAGGTTACAGGAGTGTGCTATTTGATTTGATATTGAGCTGCACTGGTCACAAATCCCATAAGCCCCATTTATCCAGTCACTGCTGTAGGTTTGTTTCCTAGAATAACCTGTGACCGAATATATAGGGTTATTACGTACCATCAGGATTTAGTTTATAATACGCCGTGTAAGTCCCCAAACTGTTGGTCATCTTCAGCGTATACTTTCCAAAATCGTCGACCTCCACGTGGTTTATTAGCAGCGTTGTCGAGTTGTGATCGTTCTTCTGTTGCCATGACGGCACGACCCTGTCGTTGTGTTCCCACGTGACCGATACTTCCGGGTAGCCGACGTACTCCATCCGGAGAGTGGCGTTGTGTCGGAGGAAGGATTTCGTCTGGTATGTTATTCCACCGCGTGGGTCCGGTTCTGGGACACCTACCCGTGAAATGTGGTGTTTACAATGCTGGATTAAGTTTTGTCGGCTGCTATTTTTTCTTCTTCTCCATTTTCCTTATAAAAACATGTTTTGACAACACTTTAGAATCATTTCTAAAGTGCTGTCAAAACCATGCTTTTATTGAGAAAGAAGACGAAATATAACACAACAGCATACGACTATTTTCGTTTCTCGCATTCTAAGGGTTAAAGGTACATGCCCACTCAGTCGGCGCAAAATGTTCTTTATATCAGAGACATCATCGGAGACATTTTCTGGCAAAATAAACATTCATTCACCACTACCCCACGTCTTGATTGGCATTAGTATGCATTTTATATTAGATACATTTTCACACTGATATCAGGGGCGAAATCATTGTTTCCTTAAAATAGTAACGGTCATTACTATAAGTTCTCTGTATATATTTTTGGATGTGTAATGATCATACTTTATAATTGGTCGAAAATATTATTTGTTCATGTGACGCATTTGATTAGCAGGGCCGGATCCAGGATTTGAATAAAGGGGGGGGGGGGACGTAGGTGAGGGGGGTCTGGGGGTGCTCCCCCCGAAAATTTAGAAAATTGAAATGCCTCAGATGCATTTTCCTGGCATTTGAGAACAAAAATCATTGCTTCGTCAAAAATAGGGGGGGGGGGGGGGGGGCGTACGCCCCCACGCCCCCCTGGATCCGGCCCTGATTAGTATAAATAATTGAAAACTATCATGACTCATTTGCATATGAAAATAGCCTGATACCACCGCGAGTCACTATCAGTAAAATAAATATTACTAAATGATTATATCTGTATAGCGGGCACTCGTAATTTTTAGAACTGGTGGAATAGTGACATAAGTATACACTTCTTTAATTCCTATAAAGAACATTTTATGCCTACTGAGTGGGCATGTACCTTTAAAGATCAATTTAGCAAGACATAATTTAAAATGATAAATAAAGTGGTCAATTGGGAGGATGAACACGCGCAAACACATGGCAATCTGCCATTTGACCATGCTTGCTCATCACAAAAAAACGCGAAAATATAAACAACAAACAACAACAAAAAAAACCCACAAAAGTTAAAACTTAATTGCTACCGTAGCCTCGTATCTTATGAAATCAGTAAATTCGTTTAATAAATATCATAGTAAATCATCACGGAAATGAAATCTTCTATAAAGTACTAGTCTCATACATGTACGTTTTCAACATACATATCACTGTGAGTTCCCGTGTCTGTGTGACCCACTCCCCTTCGTTGAGGAAGTTGGACGCCTGTATCGCCCAGGTGCCGAAATCGTCACACATTGCGTTGGTCTTTACGGGTATGACCCCATTGGCCCGCCCGCTCACCATGAGCCGCCCAGTCCGCAAGTTTATGTACTTGAAGTCTGGATACGGAATTCCCTCGATGGTGCCGTTGATCATGAAATAATCACCGCCGTGAACTGTCTCTGGTGTCAACATCATTCTCGTGATCTTGGCTGGGTCTGTATTCGTGAGAAGACAATGGGTCTGAATGTACGGAGCCCCACAGGGGACATGCATTTTTTTTGTTAATTCGTTCACACGAAATAACAATTCGTTCCCTCAATTTAACAAATCGTTCCCTCGAATTAACAATTCGTTCCCACGATATAACAATTCGTTCCCTCGAATTAACAATTTGTTCCCACGAAATGACACTTCGTTCCCTCGAATTAGCAATTCGTTTCCATGATATAACAATTCGTTCCCATGAATTAACAATTCGTTCCCGTGGGAACGAATTCTTATTTCGTGGGAACGAATTGTTAAATTGAGGGAACGAATTATCAATTTTTGGAGACTAATTGTTAATTAGATGAATATTTATTTGACTAAGTATTACCCAACTCCCTATATAAGTTGATATTACATAGTTTTGACTATTTTCACGTGCCTGGGCAATAGTTCCGCGTGCCTGGTCAATGGTTCCGCGTGCAATGGTTCCGCGTGTCTGGTCAATGGTTCTGCGTGCCTGGGCAATAGTTCCGGTTGCCTGGGCAATTGTTCCGCGTGCCTGGTCAATGGTTCAACGTGCCTGGTCAATGGTTCAACGTGCCTGGTCAATGGTTCAACGTGCCTGGTCAATGGTTCAACGTGCCTGGGCAATGGTTCTGCGTGCCTGGCCAATAGTTCCGCGTGCCTGGGCAATGGTTCCGCGTGCCTGATCAATGGTTCCGCGTGCCAGGTCAATGGTTCTGCGCGCCTGGGTAATAGTTCCGCGTGCCTGGGCAATAGTTCCGCGTGCCTGTGCGATAGTTCCGCGTGCCTGGGCAATAGTTCCGCGTGCCTGGTCAATGGTTCCGCATGCTTGTGGAATAGTCAAAACTATTTTTCATCCCTAAAAATCATGACGTGTTGTCGAAGATTGCGTCATAAAACTTTTTTTCATTTCGATCAGTCGATGCGCCCCACCAAAAATTCACGCTCATTGTATCACATACAGTTATTGTAGTAACTGTATATTACAGGTTGAGTAATAAAACAGTTATTTCATGGTCGGTCATTCGGTAAACAGTCAAAACATATCGCCCCTCGGTACTGTGATCATAGTAATACCAAAGAAAACCGAATGCAGCCGAATCCCGTGTCGAATCCCCGTGTCGAATCCCCGTGCCGAATCCCTGAGCCTACAATCTGAGCCTACTTACATTGTACTTCAATGGTGAATAGCTCCATAACGTGGACAGGTTCGTCAATGGCACTCGTGTTTTCTGCATGGCAGATGTAGACGCCGGACGACTCTCGTCTGCAAGTCAAACAAAACATCTCAAGCTACCGGTACCCGATACATACATATTTTCGGCAGTTGGTGATAGAAGCCGGAACATATTTGGTGGGCGGAAAGCATTCATAAAATAATTTAACTACAGTGGAACCTCTCTAAACCGGACACTCGTGAAAATATGGATGTTTAACCCTTTCAACCCTAAGGAACTGGAATGGACTGTGATATGCTAATGTTCCGACCAATCCAATGGTCACAACACGATTTTCAGATTCGTCCATTTATGAAAAGGGGGTGTCTTTGTTCTAAGAAATATTAAAATTACTTTCAAAAAGTACAGATCCTGATGAGACGGCTCGTTACGAGCCGGCTCATCTGGATCTGCACTTTTTGCATAAACCGCTATAGCAGGATTTCGGGTTCAAAGGGTTAACTTAGATGTGTTTCGCTGTTATGTATCTCTGATTATAGTGACTTTTCATGATGGCAAAACACTAGAATGTGTCGTGAAGTGCTCACATGTCTGATTTACAGTGGAACATCTCCAAACTGGACACCCTGGGGGCCTCCTTTGGAGAGGCTCCACTGTAATACCAAGATGTGGTTCTACCCTAATGTGGCCTGATTTAGATCTTTGACCGTGACCGTGCGTGGGATGGTATGGTCGTGACCGTGCGTGGGATGGTATGGTCGAGGCTAGAATGGACATGTGACCAGGGTGTCCGGTTTGGAGATGTTCCACTGTACAATTTAATTAATAACTATCGATTCAATATTATATAGCCTTTTTCTTTACTAAACCAAACAACTTTTTTTCAGGCGACTCATATGTACAGTTTGGTTCAGAATTAAGATAAAAATCTACAGTTAAATTTTCTATTCTCATGATTCTCGGGGCCGTTTCACTAAACTTCGTACGACTAAAATGTTCGTAAGTGCAAACTTATTATAGTCTGTACATTGCATATTAACAATGTTTTCTTGTGAACAATTATTGGATTTACATTTATTGAGCATAGGCTGCATATGCAGCCTATGCTCAATAAATGTAAATCCATCAATTGAAATTTCCAGACGATCCTAAATTTGCACTTACGAACATTTTTAGTCGTACGAAGTTTAGTGAACCGGCACCTGTTTCTTCACTTTCGATGCATATCTGAGAGCCCAGTGCCTTTAAGGTAAAAACGCTCGACACTGTTCGTTGTCTTAAAGGTACATTCCCACCCAGTAGACACAAACTATCAGAGATATCATCTGAGACATTTTCTGGCAAAATAAACATGGGCTGCGCTCTGTGAAAACCAGCCTTAATGACAACATTTTAGATTTTCACTTTTTTACATTGGCTGATGCGGACACCTTTTAAAAACAATATTCTGAAAAGAAAATGCAATTATGTTTCATAGTTTTTGTTTTATCTCACTTTTTGTAGCACCATGTGAATCACGCACGGAAAAAAACGTAACGTCATCGAGAAAATGACGTAATTGAAACGGCGACGTTTGTACAATGCAACTCAACAGCATACAGTACTTTGCTGATAAGTTACACTAAATGTATCATCTACAAGTGTTAGTATGTATACTATCAAACATTCATCAGAATAAAAACTATGATATGTACATGTAGTGAACAAAACAAACACACCACTATCGATTTTAAATTTATAATTAGCCGACCTGTGGCTTCGTAATTTGCCACCATCGCCATAATAGATTCATATAAATGTGTCGTGAGAAAGATACATTGCACTTATTTCAGAATTTAGGCCAGAATATATTTGAAGTCATTTACAGTTAACTGTGACGTTATTTATTGATGTAGACATTAAGTCACCAAAGACCAAAAAACTAACGGCATTCCTGGTGTTTGAAATTGTAAATTATATGCACATCGTATCGGTGATTGAACAACGCCCGATGGGGTCTAGAGGGTAGTCGGACACCCCCGAAGATTTTTAAACAAATTAAAAATCGACTGTCCATTCCTGTCTCTCGGAATTATATATACATCTCAGAAAGCGGGGGAACGTTTTCCTGTGTAGCCAATATGACTGACGGACGGGCTAATGTACATGTACCCCGTACTAGCAGGTCTATGGAAAATGCTGCGCTGACCCCCACTCCCTCGGCTGCCCACCGCCGCCACTGCCCCCTCCCCCAACCCCTACACACCGAGGGAAGATATTGTCACGGGTTTGGGTAGCGTGGGCCGCGACTGATTTAAAGGGCCTAGTAAGATGGGAACAACAATTAGGTATATAACTACATGTATATTTTATTTACATACAATCCATACTGTTCACAATTTCAAATCAATAATAAACGAGGTCGCGTGGACCTATCCCTCTCTAATAGATGGTATGATTCTGGGCTGAGGGGATCTTTGTTGTGGTTCGAATAATTTACCGACAGGCAGAGACAACAAGAGATGATGTTTCTCTAAATGTGTAACCAAGGAAATATCTCCTTTAACTGAGGTTGTGAGAGGAGTCTATATATACTCCATCACTGATCAGGATCTATACAGTTCTAAGGGAAATAACTCCCTACATCAAACAGCTTTCCAGTCTTAGATGTGGGAGCTACGATACATAGGGGAACTCACTCCTCCTATCTTAATATTCTCACAACAAGGGAGGTAACCTTCACCTCTCTAATAGACACTTGTTGTTCTAGTAGCCAAATAACTGGCCATCATAGGATAGGGGTAATCACGGTAGTTGGGATAACAGGAGGAAGGGATATTAATAAAAATCCACACTTTCCCCAAAAACACACAAGGATCGACTATGTGTAAATTAAAAATACACTCATCCTAACAATACCCACCTATATTAGTCAAAGTTAGATGTGACTTAAGTAAGTCAGATAATATAGAACAATAAACTTCTTAGTGCATAAATATATGAAATCAGAGAATAGCCTCTGAATATAACTGTCCTCTGCTCTGCCGGTGCCCAGAATCCTCTCATTTGAATCTGCGCGGGTATTTATACCCTTAGGGTTGACACTAGCAATAGTGAAATCATCCTTACGCGCCCATAGCAACAATGGGATTCTTACAGTTTCTCCGGATACAGTGGGAAATAAGTTCCCTTAAGTTCACTATTTCAATGAAAGTTGTTTTATAAATAACACAAATACGACTAATAGTCATCTTTGAACACAATTGCCATCTCGGCATCGTTCATAATACATTAAATTTGAGTCTATTGGGGTTTATTTAGGGCGGACTGAGATGTGAAGGTTGCGCTGTGTCAGAAACGCTGACCTACTGAACTTTGGCATATGACGTATTTTCCGGAAGTGATCTAGCGCATGCGCAATGGTCACTAGTGGTTGGGAATATCCTCAGAAAACACGCTGAAATTCTCTAATTAAATCGACATTTAAGTCACTTTCCTGCATTGTCACTCTATGCAGATGAAGCAGAAAGTTTACAGGTAAACTACTTATTATAACTGGATCGAATTAGCGATCGCTACTATGTAATATTATCCAATAGACCTAGTTATATATCATTGATATTTACAATGGGAAATTACCGAACATCGGCGAGAACCAATAGTCGGATGCCATTGTGATCACTGTATAGCAGGCCGGTACATTACATTACCCTCTGCTTATGTGTGAGGTCCTCCGAACAACCACTACAAATTATAAAACTTGATTATGAATAACCATAATCGCTATATTTGATATTTTGTACTGTGTCTCCTCGTCAGTATGGTCGGTGTCTGTCAGTGTGTCCCTCTCGTCGCTGTCGGGTCCGTCCCGTCGGTCACTGTGGTGTCTGTCCCGTTCATCCCGGAAAAAGTTATTCAGTCCCCGCAATTCTTTTGTCATCTTGAGGAATGCCTCTGTCTGTCGATCCATGCACCCTGTCATTGTGTCCACTGATTTCTGTCCTGTCTGAAAACATGCACTCACGAACTCGCTGGTTACTGACAGGTTCCTGTTCAGCTCGCTCAGGAACGAGTCCATCTGGGTCCTATGGCCCCTTCTCATTGATGTAGTTGACGATGAACTAGATGACGAACTAGACGAGGACTCGTACCCTCTATGGTCACAATGGGCAGTTGCTGTAGCGGCAGAGGAGACAGTAGTTGTAGTAGCAGTAGTGGTAGCTGGGATAACAGAAGAGATGGTAGCTTGGATGACAGAGGAGGTGGTAGCTGGGATGACAGCGTAGGTGGCAGCTGGATGACAGAGTAAACGCTGGCTGACGAGCTGGTTGCCGTGATATCTGTGGCTGTGAGAATCTCACCTGGCTCGCAGAAATGCCGCATCTCCTCTGTCTCCTCAAACGACGGGAGCACGGACGTGGCTGCCTCTGTTAGCTGCTTCGGGCTGGGCATCACGCACTTCGTGACCTTGGTCAACCGTCCCCGCTCCGCCGACCTCCTCTCATACTCCGTCCTGGAACTGTCTCTATCATAGACTCGAATGTCACTCTCCGTCAAATAACGTGTGTTGCTGCCGGCACGAAAAAATAAACTCTCGTCCGTTATCACCCCTAATCGGCGCTGGGCCTCCACTATCTTGACATGCCTGATGAATGTATTGCAATGACGAACTAACTCGTCGCGGTCATTCGCCCTGAAGTCACAGAGTGCACAATACTGAGGACACTCCTCAGCTGTCAAGTGGATCTTCATTATGTGCTTCTGTACGTAGCGATAGCTGTTCTTGATCTTTCTGGGACCCTCACTACACCGTACGCACTCGTACACCCTCCCCCTCTTTGCTGCACGTATCATCGCAGACATTCTGCAAATATACAAAACTTGCTATCAGTAGTCCATTATTGCATGTACTACCTCGTCATTGTTTATGAACGACTGTCATGAATGACTAATTATAGTTTAACGTTCATTAACGGGAAAACCATATAACCCCTGCAACTGGGTAGAACCAATCTTCATTCTGACCTTAATTCAGTCTTTGAACCATATTTCACCTTTCCCGGTGAACCCTCTGAACTACATTCAGTAGTAAGGCATAATCAACCTGACAATATAGTGCTCAAGTATCCGAGTCTGATCTCTCTGTTTTTCTATGTATGCGATTGTGAACGCACAACCTCTCGTCCACAACTCGCACCATAGTCAGGCATTATCGTTCTCCTACCGTCACCCTACAGTACCCAAGTGATCTCTCTTTTTAAATTCTAATGAAATTCGTTCAATGGTTACATTACCACCCGTGCACACAGCACTAAATGCGAGCTCAAGGCATTGACTGCCCTACATCAATGGTTCTCCGTGTAAATAAACGCTGACACTGTACATATTTACAGTTGTGACCTTCTGTCACCATTTATTTTGTCATAGGCACATTTTAATCATTATATTGCCTCTAGGTTCCTTTTTCATATTCCCCCTAAACATAAACGTACCCCATACGCTTATGTACCGTGGTGCCTTCTGCTCCACTGAACTTAACGGGTCCATTACTGATCTATCTATGTGAATATTGTATTACATAGATATTTTATTGACATACAACAAAACAACACTAGACATGAATCTCCAGGCCTAGTTATTTGTGTATTATTTATTTACAACATTTTCACAATAATCGGTCTAACAATCGATTACACAACAATACACATTGTTATTGTCTGGTCGGCTCCAAATGACTTTTCACTTCGTCTGTAAACTCTTCATTCCCACTTATATTACTCCATGTATATTAAACATGTTATAAGCAACTAGTGCATTGCTGCTAGCCTCTCACATTTCGGCATCAGCCAATTACAAACACCACCCCTTTGGCCTACATACGAGAATAACCTCAATAATTTATTGTGCTAACACTAAACACTATGAATAATCAAGTTTCATATGCTAATAGCTAGCTATACATATATGTATCGACAATTATTCCCAACCTCGTAACAGGTTTGGTTCATCCAAATAGATGCTAACCGGTTAACCGGTTATAAACAATAACATGAATATAACTACATTTAATTGCCATTCAACAATATATTCTGTTCTATGGTAACATAAGCATCACCCATGATATGCACAGGAACATCAATTAACATATATATATATATATACTATATATATTTCGTCTATATGTAGCTTTACACACACAATTTATGCATTAACAGGTTTGCACTGTTAATGATCATGTTTGTCATCGGTCTTCTTCCCAAACTTCTCTGCTGCCAGTAGTTTTAATGCCTCTTCGTCCACTTTGGTGGTCTGTCCCCTTTGTATGGCTTCAATTTGTTGTGATGCACTAGCTTTTCATTGCCTTTAGCATCCAGCTGCAGCAGAAAGTTCAACGCCCCTGTTTGACTTTTAATAATATGCGGTCCTGTATACATCTTCTCCAGTTTCGGTGATATCCCTTTGGTTCTGTTTTCTGCCAGATACCATACCAGATCCCCTCCTTCATACTTAAAGATGGCCGCCCTAACATCATATATCTCCTTATGACGGGTTGCTGCTACTTTTAAATGCTGACGAGCTACTGAATGAGCTCTCTGCATACACTCTTTCAGGCTCTCTATATATTCCCCGTAAGAGCTCACTGGTTGTCCATTCATAGTTGTACTCCCAAATACTAACTCTGCCGGTAGTCTGGTTTCACGACCCAACATAATTAAGTTGGGGGTCATGCTGGTCGCTTCATGAGTACTGGAACGATATGCCGATGCAAGGCATCCTAAATTCAGATCCCAGTTCTCCTGTTCACCGCATAAATATGCCTTAATCATCCGTACTAAAGTCTTGTTGAATCTTTCAACAACTCCGTTTCCTCTGGGTTCTTAGGACTGCATCGCGTCTTCTTAATTTCCAACATTTTACACAGTTCTTTGAATACTTGACTTTCATAGTTTCTCCCTTGATCACTATGTATAGTGACTGGTGTTCCTAGTCTTGCTATTACTTCATTTAGTATAATCCGTGCACATGTCTCCGCTGTCTGTGCTTCTATGGGAAATATCTCCACCCATTTGCTGAAGTGATCTGTTACCACCAATATGTATCGGTTTCCGCGTGGTGTCTTTGGTAATGGTCCTAATATGTCTGTTGCTAAACAGTCCATTGGTGCACCCGCCCGTAACGACCCCAAGGCTGCCCTCGGTTTTCGGATTAGAGGCTTATCTGCTTCACATGTGTCACATTTCACTATATGATTTGTCACATCTGCCTTGACATTGTACCAGTAGTACTTTTGAAGTAGTTTCTGTTTTGTACGTTTCCGCCCCAGATGTCCTGATAACACCGAATTGTGAACTTGATATAATATCAGCTTCTGATGACTATGTGGAACTATACATTGTTGATACACGCCTGTGCCATCCAGCTTTGTGAATGTTTTGTATAGTACCTCATCTATTAAAACCAGTGATTCCCATAATATCCAATAGTGCCTTGTCGTTGGACTGCACATATTGATATCTGTGGTACTTGGTTTCTTTCCCTCCTTAACTGCTTTATAAATTGGTCCTATATGTTCATCTTCTTCTTGTGCCTTCGCCATCATGCTGTTTTCACTCGGTTTTTGCTGGACATCTTACGTACTTGTATGGTTACCTGGTCCTGCTGGCTCCCCATTCCGGTGCCTTTGTGATTATGGCTATTACATTTATCTATGTGCCCGTCCGACTTGTCCTGCCCTGCATTATCTGACTTTTCTGTCGTACGCAATATAACTTCCGGTGTAGTTATTTCTTGCTCATTCGATAGGTTCACGGTCACTTCTTCATGTAGTGTGGTCTCTCTTCCTGGATTTAAGAGCACCATCTCTTCTTCCCTCTTCCTACATTTCTTACATGGTCCACATTTTAACAACTCCAGTGTATTTTGCTCTGGACACTCACAATCATGTGGGTTCTCACAGCGACTCAAAGCATCTGCATTACCCATTTTCTTCCCAGGACGATATTCAATTACAAAGTTGTAGGCTGAAAGCACCTCTATCCATCTCGCTACACGGCCTCTTGGTTCTTTAAGTCTGAATAGCCAGACTAAAGCTTGGTGGTCACTTCTCACTGTGAACTTTCTACCCAGTAAGTATTGCCTGAAATATTCCACAAAGTGTCTGACTGCCAATAACTCAATCTGAGTTATGCAGTAATTTGACTCCGCTCGGTTTAGGCCTCGACTTCCGTATGCAATCACCTTCTCACGTCCATTTTTCACTTGGTGAAGTACCGCCCCAATTCCTGTTATGCACCGCCTCACATCCAGGGTAAATTCTCCATCATCGTTTGGATGGCCCATTATATCTGTACTCACCAGAGCCTGCTTCAGGTTCTGAAATGCACTCTCACATGCTACTGTCCAAATAAATTGTTTTTCCTTTCCGTGTTAGCTCTGTCAGTGGTTTGGCCAACGTCGCATAACCTTTAACAAATCGGCGATAGTACGACCCCATACCTAAAATGTGTTTCACTTGCTTCACCGTTTTAGGTCGTTCCCACTGTACTATCTTGATAATATTGCCAGGGTGCGGTTTTACACCGTCTTCGGACACCACATGTCCTAGAAACGTTACTGACTTTTGAAAAAACTCAGTTTTTGCTGGCTTCAACTTGAGATTTGCTGCTTCTATTCTTGCTAGCACACCATCTACCCGACATACATGTTCTTCAAAACTCCTCGAGAACACTATTATATCATCTATGTATATGATTGCAGTAGTCCACTGTAAACCTTGTAAGATTAACTCCATGGTTCTCTGAAAGGTGGCTGCACTTGAATTTAATCCAAACGGCATAGATAGAAATTCATATTGCCCATATTTCGTGCAAAAAGCTGTCTTTGGTATATCTGATTCCTTCATTGGTATTTGAAAATATCCGGACGTTAGGTCAAATGTCGAGAAATACTTTGCTCCTGCTACAGCGTCCAAACAGTCTCCCACTCTTGGTAATGGAAACGCTGATACATTTTTAATCACCGCGTTTAACCGTCTATAGTCCACACACGGTCTCATTTTTCCATCAGACTTCTTAACTAGCACTATAGGACTAGCCCATGGTGAATCCGACTTCCGGATAACCCCTTTTTCTTCTAACTCCTTTATTGCTTTCCTCTCTGCATCTGCATACGCTATTGGTACTCTCCTTGGTGCTTGTTTAATTGGAGCTGCATCTCCTGTATCAATAGAGTGTTCAGTAATATGGGTCAGTCCCAGATCATTATCATTGATGGAAAAAGTAGCTTGGTATTTTGCTAACAAATTCCCTATCTGATTCCTCTCATAGCTGTTCTTGTCTTCTGTTCCTTTCTTGAATAGCTCCATCAGGTGGCTGGGTATGTTATTATTTTCTTCTTCACATGTTGACCTATCCTCAATGTTGCTTCCTATTTCCGTGGCGCAACGATCTGTATTGCTTATCGGTACCCTTCTTATTGCCTCCCTTCCCGGTTTTACGGTAGTACTCTGTTCATCTGTTATGAACTGTATTTCTCCTATTCTTGGCTCCGCCATTCCTATTATTGCATCTTGATTTATAGACGTTGAGGTTGGAAAAGGATTTAAGACCCTAATCTGGTTTGTCACCCTGTCCTTTATATCTATCAGCGTCCTTGCCATTTGCAAACCATACGACTCTTTGAAGTTTTCTGTGGGCTCCACTATGAATTCTGTATCTTGTCTGTGGTCATCACTTTCTTCTCGGTGTACATATACGTCGATGATACACTCACTGTAGCCTGGTATTATAAAATGATCTGCCGCAATCACTCTTCTTTGACTTTCAACTCCTATTTGCATTACTGGTACTTCTACTCCTCTAAGTATAATAACTCCCTGGCTCAGTAAAAACATCACTTGGACCCGCTTGGTCATTCTGTAGTATGTCCATGCCTAACAGGCACTCATCCTGTATTTCTGCTACTACCAGTCCTTTTTCTAATTGTAGGTCGCCCATCTGTATTGAGAATATTGCTTTCCCAAGCTCTTTCAATGGTGTACCACTTGCACCTGCCAGCCTTGACGTTTTTTTCAGACAAGGTCTCCTATCATTATCTAGGCTATTATAAATGTTTGTTGACAACACTGTCCTTGAAGCACCCGTATCCACGGTATATATGACCTGTTTATTCTGTATCCTACCCTCGATGTATGCTCCGCTACATTTAGGCCATCTTGTTTCAGCTACTGCTCGACCTGAGGTTTTTACCTCATTTGCCTTATCTCGTAGGCCAGTATTATCCCGGGCGTCCTGTTGGCCTATTGAGGTCGCCCCGCAAAGTTTAAAGGCCTGCCTTCAAACTTCTGAGGGTACTCTTCCTGTCTCTCTGAAAATTGTTTATACGGTCGTTGCTGCCGACCATCTCTGTGATAATAATTATTAACTGTTGGGCACTGTCTCGCATAATGCCCCTTTTCCTTACATTTGAAGCATATTTGCGACCTGTCTGCATTTATAGGCCTTTCTGGCTTACTCGCTTTCACATGCTGTTCTAACTCCTTAATCCTATCTGTCAATTGCTGTATACATTGAATCATATTCTCGTTTGCTGACTGGTCATTTTGTGGTCTGTCCTGCTTCGCCTCCAGACCAACCTTTATTGTAGGTTTTTTTTCTTCTTTATTACTTGTTTTAGCATATCTCGCTGCATTCGGCTTCTTATTGTGTTGATCACTAATGTTTAATCTTAAAACCCTATCCTCATTTTCATCCTCGCTTTCATCTTCGCTTTCTATGTCCATTTGCTGAGTTCTTCTTAAAAACTTCCTCATTTTTTTTTCGCCATATGGTTCTTGGTGCCTACTTGTAGACCTTTCACTCTTACATTCTACAACACAAAACACTGCTTCATCAATGTCTCCCGGTTTCTTCATGAAATTAACTAGAAACCGAACTTCTTCATCTGCTATGCCTCTCATGAATCTCTCCACTAAATCATCCCTGCGTTGGTCTTTATCTCTCCTTGTAATGAAGCCGTTTTAGCTCGGCGGCATATTCTTCTACCGTTTCTCCTTGTTTCTGATTTCTGCTTGCAAACATTGCAGCATATGATTTCGTATTTTCTATTATTCGATATCTATAACCTAGCTCCACGACAAGTTCATCATAATTTCTGAGCGTCCGCTTAGACAACTGGGTGAAAACAAAATCGCCTGCCCCACTTTGAAGTCTAGGTAGTAACTCATCTAGCTTGTCTTCATCACTCCACTGTCTTCTCTCAGCTATCGCCTCAAACCTGCGTATCCACACCTTCCAATCTTCTTTCCCTGTAAATGCTGGTAATTTCAAGTTTCCTCGCATTGGTCCCTGACGACTACACGACCCTTGTATAGTGTCCCCTGCCGTAGGTACACTTCCCCTGTACCGTAGATCTTCTAAATCTGATTCTTCCAGACCATACGGTTGCTGTTGTCTGTAACTATTATTCTCGTGTCGTGTCTCTTCAGCGCATGGTCTCTCATAACTCTTCCTCTGGTACCTCTCTCTTTCTCTATTCTGATTATGCACATCTAAACCCTTTTCTCGTCTCTGTAATAGATGGGATCTCCCATCGTTGTATCTTTGTACGTGTGGTATCTCATCACATGACAGTACTTCTCTTCGACTGGTGCCTAATCCTATCGGATAGCCACCCTCTTCAGTTCGCCTCTCACGAACTGATGGCACTTGCTGACTTCGGGTTTCTCTTGCTGTGTATATCTCTGTATCTGGTATTGTGATTCTTGGTGGTCTCTCATCACTTCGCGCCCGTCTGAAATTTGAACTACATGTATAGGTACTCGACTGTGTCCCACCCAATATCTCTCCTACATGCTGCATATTTGCTGTCTCGACTTGCCTATCACAACTCTTTGACCGCCAGCACGCTTCACTGGGACCCTCTGCTTCAGCATTCATCCACTCAGCTTCTGGCCTGCTTCCCCTATGTATTGGCTGTCCCTGTGGTCTCTCTCGTAATTCTTGCAACCCTCCACATTTTCTGGTAACCCCATATCACTTGGTAGTTGCGCGTTGGTGATGTGGCTTCTATCGTCAATGACTGCGTTGCAATGGTTTCTCGTTCACTTGATGATGCTGGTTGGCTCAACACACCCGCCTGTGTCGTGGCTGGCTCCACATTCTCCGGGATATACTCTTGTATCTCTGTTTCCATGTCACCGTCCAAAGTCTTCCCCAATTTTCGCTTTCCCATCTTCTAAAGGTCGTTGATAAAGAAAAAACCGTTTTACCCGTTTTTGCTGTATAACCAGCTCTCGGTATAATTGGTATCGATCACTCGAAATAACTCGTAATACGAAAATATCACACGATATATGTTAAATCGCACCGCCGGCCACCATTTATTTTGTCACGGGTTTGGGTAGCGTGGGCCGCGACTGATTTAAAGGGCCTAGTAAGATGGGAACAACAATTAGGTATATAACTACATGTATATTTTATTTACATACAATCCATACTGTTCACAATTTCAAATCAATAATAAACGAGGTCGCGTGGACCTATCCCTCTCTAATAGATGGTATGATTCTGGGCTGAGGGGATCTTTGTTGTGGTTCGAATAATTTACCGACAGGCAGAGACAACTAGAGATGATGTTTCTCTAAATGTGTAACCAAGGAAATATCTCCTTTAACTGAGGTTGTGAGAGGAGTCTATATATACTACCATCACTGATCAGGATCTATACAGTTCTAAGGGAAATAACTCCCTACATCAAACAGCTTTCCAGTCTTAGATGTGGGAGCTACGATACATAGGGGAACTCACTCCTCCTATCTTAATATTCTCACAACAAGGGAGGTAACCTTCACCTCTCTAATAGACACTTGTTGTTCTAGTAGCCAAATAACTGGCCATCATAGGATAGGGGTAATCACGGTAGTTGGGATAACAGGAGGAAGGGATATTAATAAAAATCCACACTTTCCCCAAAAACCCACAAGGATCGACTATGTGTAAATTAAAAATACACTCATCCTAACAATACCCACCTATATTAGTCAAAGTTAGATGTGACTTAATGTAAGTCAGATAATATAGAACAATAAACTTCTTAGTGCATAAATATATGAAATCAGAGAATAGCCTCTGAATATAACTGTCCTCTGCTCTGCCGGTGCCCAGAATCCTCTCATTTGAATCTGCGCGGGTATTTATACCCTTAGGGTTGACACTAGCAATAGTGAAATCATCCTTACGCGCCCATAGCAACAATGGGATTCTTACAGTTTCTCCGGATACAGTGGGAAATAAGTTCCCTTAAGTTCACTATTTTCAATGAAAGTTGTTTTATAAATAACACAAATACGACTAATAGTCATCTTTGGAACACAATTGCCATCTCGGCATCGTTCATAATACATTAAATTTGAGTCTATTGGGGTTTATTTAGGGCGGACTGAGATGTGAAGGTTGCGCTGTGTCAGAAACGCTGACCTACTGAACTTTGGCATATGACGTATTTTCCGGAAGTGATCTAGCGCATGCGCAATGGTCACTAGGTGGTTGGGAATATCCTCAGAAAACACGCTGAAATTCTCTAATTTAAATCGACATTTAAGTCACTTTCCTGCATTGTCACTCTATGCAGATGAAGCAGAAAGTTTACAGGTAAACTACTTATTATAACTGGATCGAATTAGCGATCGCTACTATGTAATATTATCCAATAGACCTAGTTATATATCATTGATATTTACAATGGGAAATTACCGAACATCGGCGAGAACCAATAGTCGGATGCCATTGTGATCACTGTATAGCAGGCCGGTACATTACAATATTGTTAGGCGTGTCCTCTTAAACAATTATTGTGCGGGATACCCGTCTCGACCCTGACTATGAATTTACTGCCGGTACTAATTTCTTTTTGTAAGTTTTCTTCAAATTTTATGTTCGAATTTATCAACCGTACTATGCAGATTCCTTCATACATTTGTTATTTTCATGAGTGATATCCGCGCGACAGCATACGTATTTATTTAGAAAATGGATTGTTAAAATCGAAAGTGGTCAACAGAACATTCAGAGAAAAATTATCCATTACTGTGTATTTTTATATTTGTGTGGGTTTGAATTTTTGATAATGGGTTTACCATTCGAAAAATATTTTTTTTCATAAAACTGCAATATGTATACATCAATGTCGGGAAAATTAGGAGATGTAAGGGAAGAAAAGCACTCGGAAAGGGGGCGCTAAACGCCACATGAATGTGTTGCGTGATAACATCCAGCAGGAATGTGTTGCGTGATAACATCCAGCAGGAATGTGTTGCGTGATAACATCCAGCAGGAATGTGTTGCGTGATAACATCCAGGCTATCGCAAAGCCAGCTATCCGCCGTTTGGCTCGCCGAGGTGGTGTGAAGCGAATCTCTGGCCTGATCTACGAAGAGACCCGTGGTGTCCTCAAGGTTTTCCTCGAGAATGTAATCCGTGATGCAATCACTTACACCGAGCACGCCAAGAGGAAGACTGTACATACCTATGAAAGGTAATATTCGCCATAATTCTATGTGACTTGATGCTTGCGTGCTGATGACATTACAACTTATATTCATGTTATTTCATTCGTCATTTGTATTTATTACATTTGAAATCTGCTTCTTGTAATTGTATTTGTCTTTCTTACATGTCCATTCTGCTGATTTCTTTGTTCATTCGTCTTATTTACATTACAATTATTATGGATGTTGTGGGACCTACTTCTACATGACCTGCAGCCGGTCTGTACTGGTTCTGCATGAATTAAACAATAGCTTCACTTACTCCTAAGACAGAAATATCCAACCTCGTCATGTTCCCCAATATTGTTTACATTTTTCTTTTGGCCACGGGAACTCTGTTTACATCACATGACCATCATGTTCCTCAAGTGAAACTGGGTAGTAATGGATCAAGATTTGTAAGCAAACTGTGTCAGTGACCTCAAAACACCCGCACGATTTTGTTCATACCGGACTACTTTTACCGTCTTGACGATTTCGCACCATTTGTTATTCTCTAACCTATATTAACTAAATTGAATATGTATGTATGGTGTTTGACTTACTAATGTGTTTTATACATACATGTATCCTCATAATTAAATTACATATGTACGTAATTGAAAACAATCACATTTTTATAGTAAGTTACACATATGGTAACTTACACAGGTTGACTGTCAAACTGGCCCGTTACCGATGCAAACCAATAACCGTCCGGGATCAGACTAAGGTGGGCCACCACCATTGATTTTCCCTAAAAAACTAACCTGTTACCACACATTTTGCTATTCTCTGCTACTTTCAGTTTTCTTATGGATGTTGTGGGACCTAATTTCCAATAACCTGCACCCATTCTGCTCTGGATCTTGACTAATTACAATATAGATTTAATTATTGTTGAAGCTGGGGTCTCATCTAGTAGGTACACACTTTTCTTTATGTAACTTAAATAAGTGTATAATTGCAACTAGTCCACCACTTTTAAAAATTACGAGTGACACAGATATAATTATTTAGTAATATTTAATGTACTCATAGAGACTCGCGGTGGTATCAAGCTAGTTCCATATGCAAGTGATGCAATATTTTTAAATTATTTATATCAACTAAATGCTGAATAAATATTTTTATCGACATATTATATAGTATGATATTTCACATCAAATAGTAAATAAATGGAATAAATAGTTGCGTCCGTTATCATTTTAAGGAACCACGGTTATCGCCCCTGATATCAAACTGGCATTTCGCATTTGATATACAAAGTATAATAATGTCAATTAGTACGTCTGGTAATGGTAATCATTTTGCCAGAAAAATGTCAGATTGAAAGAATAAAGAAAAACATGTCTCCCTATATTATAACCTGGCATGTACACTCTAGGTTTAAGGTTAGAAAAGGGGTGTTTTTAACACCAGTTTTCAGCATTATTGAAGCATTTAAAAGAAAACACTGAGCCTGTTTGTCACGTGATGTAAACAGAGTTTCCGTGGCCAAATAATGTAAACAATATTGGGGGACATGACGAGGTTGGTCCCACAACATCCATACGAATAGTGAAAGTAGGAAAGACTGGCTGGGATTCGGTTAAATTATACAGTAAAACTCCTTGGTGTCTTTTAACCTAAACATGGCGCAACAGAAAAGGCGGCATCAATATACATCAACAACGTTAGGGACATGGAACCAATTGAGAGAGCAACGCATTGTAGGACGGGTACCAGCATATTACATCATTTTAGGGAGAACTATTTTAAGTTTTAGCAGCGCACCTGGCGTCATAATGGTTGTTCCCAAATTACTGTTGCAATTGTTGTTGTCAAGGGGCGTGGCTTATCGAGGTAACAAAAGGCATGGTAAAACAGCGATGCAATAATCAATAATGGAACTCCGGATGTCACTTAGAATGCAATCAACACAAACGCATTGAAACAGTGCGAATGAATAAAGCATCAAGCCAAATGCACATGCAATTTAGACTACAACCAAGAAGAGTTCAAATGTCACAAACATGAATGACGAATAAAATAATATGAAAGTAAGTTGTAATGGCACCAGTCAGCAAGCATCAAGCCACGTAGAATTGTAATAAGACGGATACAACTTAGAATGTCATCAGCAAGCAAGCATCAAGCCTAATAGAATTATGGCGGATATTACCTTCCATACATAACCGCCCTAATACACTAAATTTGACCCGATCACAAAATAGATTTCGTTGGAATGAGGCTCCACACCCTGCGACATTTGTTTAGATGCGTTTAATCTGCAAATCTGGAATGTGTGTGTGTGTTTGCTTTATATTATTTACACACCTCCGACTAGAACGGCCCTTTGAAAAAACAAAGCACGCAGACGTACAATGTACATGTAGTAAGTAAATTAACAACGATCTGACAAAGTCGGACTTCTTATATGTGTAAATGTGCATCTGTGCAGTCTGATCAGTGTCTGCAATGATTGCAAATATACTAGTAAAATTACTATACATACTTATAACCATATTTACAAGTGGTAATTGTAAAGAATATTTACATTGTTATCAAACGGCAATCAATGTGATATTTGTTTAAGGTACATATAAGTGGTAGCAGATACATATACAAATCAGTAGGCTACGTCACTGGCGGCTACACTTATGTTCGCAGTAAGTATGCATGTGACACAATACCAACATCTATGATACGCTTATTTTTCTGAAAATTTCCAAATTGTATTATGTTGATTTTCAAAACATTCGACAGGCGAAACAGTAAATTAAACGAATTAAGCCCTGTGCCCAGTTCTATTCGTGACCATTTTTATCCAGAATAGGTGTCCCAGTTAATGAGCCAACTGTTTACATTTTCGTTAATAAGAGTAACGTTTGCGGGCACACTTCCACGTTATCTGAACAGGACCGTTTAGCACAATTAGTAAAGAGCGCGCACATGCACCCCGGGTTCGATCCTCAGTTTTTACGTACATGTATATATCTGACGGTGGTCGCCAGACAGGATAAGTTTGTTTTCTTTGAATATTCCGGTTTCAACCCAAAATAGAAACATACAGACGCCTCCGTCTACGCCGACTACACTTGTTACCGCGTTTGTTTGTAAGTGTTGTATAAATAATTGTAAATGAAGTTTAAAAGAAATATTCGCAATATGATTACATAATACTGATGGTGTGATGTGTTATCTAACAAATACCGGTCGTATGGTTATTAAGTTTCAAATGTCAGGGCACAAGTCATCCATATATATTATAAAAATCATTTGTAATATGCCCATTTGTATAAACAATAATCGACAAAATCACTACGTGTTTCCTTGAAGGAAACCGAAAACAACAACAGACAACTTTCTGAACCACTATGCAAACAATTGTACGATTCTGCCACGCGTATCCAACATTAACGTATTTGTGAGCCACAATTAGTAAAGTGTACGGCTATAAATAGGACAACTTATTGCAATGACGCAACGATTTCAAGTGTCAAAATCCGACGTGACGTTGGTTTTAAGCGTAACTTTGCGACGTCATTTTCAGGCTTACATGACGTTGTCATTAAGGCTGGTTTTCACAGAGCGCGGCCCACATTCATTCCCCATTACCCCACGTATTTATTGGCATTATTATACATTTTATATCAGACGTAAATTTCCACACTGATATCAGGGGCGATAACCGTGTTTTCTTAAAATGTTAACGGACATTACTATTCTGTCTCTGTATTTATATTTCGATTTGCAATGATCATACTTTATAATCAGTCGAAACTATTATTTGTGTTCAGGTGACGCATTTAATTAGTATAAATAATTAAAAATAACCATGCATCATTTGCATATGAAAATCGTCTGATACCACCGCGTGTCGCTCGCTATCAGTAAAATAAATATTACTAAATAATTATATCTGTATATATATAGCAGGCACTCGTAATGTTTAGAACTGGTAGAATAGTGACACAATTATACACTTATTTAATTCCTACAAAGAACATTGTGTGCCTTTAAGGGAAAAACGCTCGACACTGTTCGTTATCTTAATATCGAACATAGGCTGCGGAACCGTGACATTATTGGGGGCGGGGCCCAATCTTGAGGGCCCAAAGGTCCCGATGTTCTAGGGGGTCCGGGGGCATGCTCCCCCTGAAATATTTGAAATCTAAGAGGCGTGAAACGCCATTTCCTGTATTCTCAGGATCCAGTCTTTAGGGACCAAAGGGCCCGATGTTGCTAGTTGGTTCCGGGGGCATGCTTCCCTCGTAAATTTTTGAAATCTAAAAGGCGTGAAACGCAATTTCCTGCATTCTCAGGGCCCAGTCTTGAGGACCCAAAGGGCCTGATGTTGTTAGGGGTGTCCGGGGATTTTTTTTAATCTAAGAAGCGTGAAACGCCATTTCCTGCATTCTCATGGCCCAGTCTTGAGGGCCCAAAGGTCCCGACAGAGCTCCAGATAAGGTGCGTATTAGCGTATTTTACGCAATTATTTTAACTGAATACGCATTGATTATCAAAAATGGGAGTAAAACATACGTACAGCAATGTGAAAATACGCATTGATTTTCAAACTGAGTAGTGAAAATACTGTAATAAATTTGAAAATTCACTTAGTTGAGCTGCAAAAAGCAAACAGTGTTTGCTTTTTGCAGCTCAAATAAGTGAATGTTTAAATTTGATGCATTTTTTTATCATTTGTTCCCTATTTAGTAATGAAGAAAATCAATAATCCATTTGTAAAAGTAAAATACGCAATGATTTTGAAATCAGAGGGTGTAGTACGCTTTAGACACAAAGCTTATCTGGGGCTCTGGCCCGATGTTGCTAGGGGATCGGGGGCATGCTCCCACGGAAAGTTTTGAAATCTAAGATGCATGAAACGCCATTTCTTGCATTCTCAGGGCCCAGTCTTGAGTGCCCAAAGGGCCCGATGTTGCTAGGGGGTCCGGCGTGAAACGCTATTTCCTGCATGCTCAGCAAGTTTGAGGATGAGAAAATGTGCTTTATTACAGAATTATTGAGGGGGGGGGGGGGGATAAGCCCCTGAACAAAATTATTTGGGGGGGGGGGGAGGGTGGGCCCCCCTGACCACCTCCCCCCCACTTCCGCCGCACCCGTAAAGGAGGCTAATATCAAGTAAACATTCCATCACCATGTATTTCTACGGAGCCCCGCAGCGGACATGGATTTTTTCATTCCCTCGAATTAAAAATTCGTTCCCACGATATAACATTTCGTTTCCTCGAATTAACAATTCGTTCCCACAACATGACAATTCGTTCCCTCAATTTAACAATTCGTTCCCACGATATAACAATTCGTTCCCACGAATTAACAATTGAACGAATTGTTATTTCGTGGGAACGAATCGTTAAATTGAGAGAACGAATTATTATTTCGTGGGAACGAATTAATAAAAAAAGAATTACACAACCGCCTGCGTTAATCTTGCCAATATGACATCGTTTCTGAACATCTATTGGCAATCTAAACTCGCTATCAATCAGCTTGAATGGCTGAGACTGAGATGTAAGACAGCTCAGGTTCATCCCATCAAGCTTCTTGATTTCAAGCACAATATTTAAGTACAATGTATTGGAAGTACAAATAAATACAAATACAAGATTAGCGCAGGTGGTGGTGTAAATTAACACAACTAGACTATAGGAATGAATGGCCTTTTTGTGGAATTGATCGGGGTATAAACTTGGAAAAGTCGCGGGAATACTGGACGAAGCGATAACAAATTACAATTTTTTTTTTCTTCGAAAATTGTATTTTTTAAGGCCTCGTCCAGTATTCCCGCGACTTTTCCAAGTTTATATCCCCGATAAATTCCACAAAAAGCCATTCATTCCTTATAATTCTAGCATTTGAAATAAATTCATCAAGAAAATGTGTTTATTTCCCGTTTTCTTAAGAATTATTTTAACTGCGCCTCACGGTTACCGAAAGTAGTTCGGCGTGGGAGTTTACTGGGATATAAATTTTGGACAGAGACTTGCTACGGGCCAATCAAATGTTAGGGAATTGTGTAAATATTTTTGTGCTGGAATTATTAACTGATGGTCATCTAAATGAGAGCTAGATAGAAACATTTCGTATCTTCGTTCCATCTCCTCGCAAAAATGTAAATTGAGAAGCTTAAATTTCGTCCCTTCGTTTCTACGCAGCGAAGAGATGAAAACATGGAATTTAAGGTTAGTAGTTTTCGTCTCCACGTCGCGTAGACAAGTGAGGAAACATAATATTCTAAATCTTCGTCTCAAGGCGTACACACGTAGGAAGTAAATTTAATATTCTAAATATTCGTCTCGAGGCGTACACACGTAGGAAGTAAATTTAATATTCTAAATCTTCGTCTCAAGGCGTACAAACGTAGGAAGGAAATTTAATATTCTAAATCTTCGTCTCAAGGTGTACAAACGTAGGAAGGAAATTTAATATTCTAAATCTTCGTCTCAAGGTGTACAAACGTAGGAAGGAAATTTAATATTCTAAATCTTCGTCTCAAGGCGTACAAACGTAGGAAGGAAATTTAATATTCTAAATCTTCGTCTCAAGGCGTACAAACGTAGGAAGTAAATTTAATATTCTAAATCTTCGTCGCAAGGCGTACAAACGTAGGAAGTACATTTAATATTCTAAATCTTCGTCTCAAGGCGTACAAACGTAGGAAGTAAATTTAATATTCTAAATCTTCGTCTCAAGGCGTGCAAACGTAGGAAGTAAATTTAATATCAATAATCTAGAAGCGTCTCAAGGCGTGCAAACGTAGGAAGTAAATTTAATATTCTAAATCTTCGTCTCAAGGCGTACAAACGTAGGAAGCAAATTTAATATTCTAAATCTTCGTCTCCAGGCGTACACAAGTAGAAAGGAAATTTAATATTCTAAATCTTCGTCTCAAGGCGTGCAAACGTAGGAAGTACATTTAATATTCTAAATCTTCGTCTCAAGGCGTACAAACGTAGGAAGGTAATTTAATGTTCGAAATTTAATATTTTAAATCTTCGTTTCAAGGCATGCACACGAATTTTAAGGATGTGAATTTAATATTCTAAATATTCGTCTCACGGCGTACACACGAAGGAAGGACATTTACAATTTTGAATCTTCTTCTCGAGGCGTGCAAACGAATTTGAAGGATCTGAATTTAATATTCTAAATCTTCGTCTCACGGCGCACAAACTTGAACGCAGATACCTTATCCATAACGAGCCACCATACACATACTATCCCACTTTCTAGAAGTCGTGTTTTCCCTGTCAATGTCCCTATAGTAAAGATATTCGTTATTGAATTGTAAAATGACGTAGCCATCCGTGATGTGTCGAATACATTGATCAATAGATGTATGCCCTTACCCAATATTTACAAACTCCAGGTTCGTCCCATTTGCTAGGAATGAGCTGCTGCCGTTCTTGGTCCAGTAGATATCTAGGTCAGCTGACGGCGTCATGTGACACGCGGTCAACAGGTTACGTCCCTCCCGCACCGTCTCCGAGTCACGCCAAGGATATGGTGGCCATGGATAGGTCTGCACGGGAACTGAAAGTTTAGAAATGGGGCTCATAGTATGTTTGACCAACCTGGCTTCTAAGGAGCCCCGCAGGGGACGTATAATTATTTTTTTCCCACGAAATTACAATTATTTCCCACAATTTAACAATTCGTTCGTTCCCACGAAAAAACAATTTGTTCCGGCGAATTAACACTTCGTTCCCTCAATTTAATAATTCATTCCCACGAAATAACAATTCGAATTAACAAAAGAAATCCATGCCCCCTGCGGGGCTCCGTAGGATTCTGATTTATCTGTGATTGATTTTTTATCCCGTCAATTATCCCGTATGCGCCGTGAAACACGGTGCCGTGTCACATTTTTGATATCCTGTCAATATGACCTAATGACTGCGAATGAATATGTGCGATGACTGGGGTTATTTTTTTTGCATTTTAAAGCCATTTGTAGGTGTTGAGGGGATATAATAGTTGGTTAGTGCCGTGAATGGAACAAATATGTGGCGCTGCTCGGAAACAGGATGTGCTCGGCAGAGCCTCGCCCATCCCGTTTCCTAAGCCTTGCCATATATGTTTTCCCATTCACGGCACTAACCTACTATTCTCTATCTATTTTACTTATTTCTGAACCAAAGTATATGTTGTGACCACTCATTTGAACCATCTCGGCGAGACGGTTCAAATGAGTAGTCACAACATATACTTCTGATGAGAAATAAAGAAATTCTTGAGCCTTGCCGGATATTTTTTCCCATTCACGGCACTAACCTACTATTCTCTATATTCTAATCTGAATAAACTTAATGCTGACTGCAGAAGTCCACGGAAATAGTCATAACTATATGATATCGACGTATATAGGAAGTTGGGTAATAATGGAGAATGTGCGCTTAGAACATGACGCAATATTGATGGTAAAGGTACATGCCCACTCAGTAGGCACAACATGTTGTTTATAGGAATTAAATAAGTGTATAATTGTGTCACTATTCCACCAGTTCTAAAAATTACGACTGCCCACTATACAGATAAAATCATTTAGTAATATTTATTTTACCGATAGTGACGCGCGGTGGTATCAGGCTATTTTCATATGCAAATGAGGCATAATATATTTTACTTATTTAAATGCGTCACCTGAAAAAATATCATTGCATATCAAAAAATAAATGCAGGGAATAAATAGTAACATTTTAAGGAAGCGATAACCGTGTTTCCTTAAAATGTTAATGGACATTACTATTTATTATCTGTATTTATTTTTTTGAAAAAATATTATTTTGTTTGAGGCCTCATTTGCATATGAAAATAACCTGATACCACCGCGAGTCACTATCAATAACATAATGATTACTAATACATGTATAGTGGGTAATTTTTAGAACTGGTGGAATAGTGACACAATTATACACTTATTTAATTTCTATAAAGAACATTTTGTGCCTACTGAGTGGGCATGCACCTCTAAAAGAAATACATAATTGATATACGATGAAAGTTTTTGTTTTGGAAAGAGAACTGCGCTAAGACTTGCATTGCCTACCTGGGTCAGCCGAACTGCTGGCAACGAAAACGAATAACGCCAACACAGCGATTCCAATAACTGTCCTGCCAAGTTTCATCATATAACACGAACTGTCTGATATTTCTCCCCGTTGTAATCACCAATGCGTATTATGTAATTACTGAAAATGATACTAAATGCTTATTTTCTAGTAGTTTTCCTTTCTGATTGACTGTACATGAAGGAATCAGTGGAAGAAGGGGGCTAAGTCCTTAAGGACAGGACTTAGCCCTCTTCTTCCACTGAGTCCTTCGTCCACTAATTATTTCACTTATTCACAGTTAGCGGTGTAAATGTTTTACGTTTTGAAGTTTTTTTTTTGTATTTTCTGTTTTACTCCACGAACGTTTCTCAATTTAACCGTAGCCGTTTACGATGTATTTCAAAATTGACACTGAAACTCCTATCTAATATCTGTTTTCTTTATCATAGCGAGCCTACAGTCAGCTAAAAATAAATGTGAGGGAATTGATTATTGTTATCAGTTGTATGTACACAGTGTGTACGGAGCCCCGCAGGGGACGTAGAATTTTTTTTTATCAATTCGTTCCCACGAAATAACAATTCGTTCCCACCAATTCGTTCCCACGGGAACGAATTGTTAATTTGTGGGAACTAATTGTTATATCGTGGGAACGAATTGTTAATTCGAGGGAACGAATTGTTAAATTGAGGGATCGAATTGTCATTTCGAGGGAACGAATTGTTAAACTGAGAGAACGAATTGTTAATTCGTGGGAATGGATTGTTAAATTGAGGGAAAGAAATGTTATTTCGTGGGAACGAAACGAATTAGTAAAACATATCCATGTCCCCTGCGGGGCTCCGTACAGTGTACAATATACGAGGTCAGCAAACTGTAATGTGCCAGGATAACATAACTAGTACAGTTGAACCTCCCCGAACGGACACCCTCTCTGTAAAAACCGCATATATTTAATTTCCCTACAACAGTCACATCTAAACAGCCGGTTTTGTGCCGTTCCATAGGTGACTGTTAGAGAGAGGTTGTACTGTGTGCGACCACTGTTGTCCAATTTAGACACTGACATTATATTGTTAATGTCAGTTAAACTGGTGGTGTGTACATGTTTGTTCTTAAGACATACGCTGGACAAAAACCGAACTGCATTATTTTGACGAACGGAGTTGTGTGTGAAGAATCATCCCGTACGTTTAAAATAACATTAATTTGTGTCCGCAATTTCTACAACTTTCGCACACCATTTTACACTGGTCACCAATGTTAGAACGTTTTCTGAGCGTGTAGGTAACCTGGTCACTGCCGTCACAGTTTAAGACGCTGTGTTGTGAAATACAGGCGCTGATAACACATTACTCACATAGGTTCATGTGATTGGAGAGATAATACATTGTGTGTATGTAAACACTATTCTATGATAATTCCATCACAAAAATATTTACACAATTCCCTAACATTTGATTGGTCCGTAGCAAGTCTCTGTCCAAAATTTATATCCCAGTAAACTCCCATGCCGAACTACTTTCCGTAACCGTCAGGCGCAGTTAAAATAATTCTTAAGAAAACGGAAAATAAACACATTTTCTTGATGAATTTATTTCAAATACTGGAGTTATAAGGAATGAATGACCTTTTTTGTGGAATTTGTCGGGGATATAAACTTGGAAAAGTTGCGGGAATACTGGACGAGGCCTTAAAAAATTACAATTTTCGAAAATAAATAATAAATTATTATTTTTTTTTTTTTTTTTTTTCGAAAATTGTAATTTTGTATCGCTTCGTCCAGTATTCCCGCGACTTTTCCATCTGAGACATTTTTTGGCAAAACAAACATTCATTCTCAATTACTCCACGTTTTGATTGACATTATTATACATTTTATATCGTAAATGTCCACACTGATATCAGGGGCGATAACCGTGTTTCCTTAAAATGTTAACGGACATTACTATTTATTCTCTGTATTTATTTTTTGATGTGCAATGATCATACTTTATAATATGTCGAAAATATTATTTTTTCAGGTGACGCATTCAATTAGTATAAATAATTAAAAAATATCGTGACTAATTTGCATATGAAAATAGCCTGATACCACCGCGAGTCACTATCAGTAACATAACTATTACTAACTTATTATATCTGTATAGCGGGCACTCGTAATTTTTAGAACTGGTGGAATAGTGACACAATTATACACTTATTTAATTCCTATAAACACTTGTTGTGCCTACTGAGTGGGCATGTACCTTTAACGGTATTGTCTCAGATGATTAGTTATATATTTTATCGGGTGGTTAACAACAAAAAGGGAATCAGAATTTGTAAAACAGCACTTTTTAATTATGAAATTATGAAATGATAATACAATGTAATATATCGATGGTCTAGTAACAGAAGGTCGTAACTGCTATGCTAAAGCATAGCAGTTACGACCTTATGTTACTAGACCATCGATATTACATGTACCTATACAAATACGTTCCATGTATGGACACTATCTGAATTAATGTAAAAACAATATAATCTACCATCGATTGCACCAACACTATTTCATACCGTCTTATTTGTTAGGTGTGGCATGACGTCATGAGGATCTAATGACGACGCGACGAAGGGACGGATATCAGGCGTTAATAGCGTGGCGACGGCGTGGCGACGGGACGATGATCAGGAGGTGCTAATGGCATGGCGACGGACGAAGACATAGAGGCGTTATAATAACGTGGCGACGGACTAAGGGACGATTATATGGAGGCGTTAATAGCGTGATGACGGACTAAGGGACGAATATATGTGACGGACTAAGGGACGAATATACGGAGGCACTAATAGCGTGGCAATGGGGGCAGGAGGCGCCAATAGTGTGATGACGGACTAAGGGACGAATATATGGAGGCGGTAATAGCGTGGTGACGGAATAAGGGACGAATATATGGAGGCGCTAATAGCGTGATGACGGACTAAGGGACGAATATATGGAGGCGCAAATAGCGTGATGACGGACTAAGGGACGAATATACGGAGGCGCAAATAGCGTGATGACGGACTAAGGGACGAATATATGGAGGCGTTAATAGCGTGATGACGGACTAAGGGACGAATATATGGAGGCGTTAATAGCGTGATGACGGACTAAGGGACGAATATATGGAGGCGCTAATAGCGCGATGACGGACTAAGGGACGAATATATGGAGACGTTAATAGCGTGATGACGGACTAAGGGACGAATATATGGAGGCGCTTAATGCGCGATGACGGACTAAGGGACGAATATAGGAGACGTTAATGGCGTGATTGAGGACTAAGGGACGAATATATGGAGGCGCTAATAGCGTGATGACGGACTAAGGGACGAATATATGGAGACGTTAATAGCGTGATGACGGACTAAGGGACGAATATATGGAGGCGTTAATAGCGTGATGACGGACAAAGGGACGAATATATGGAGGCGCTAATAGCGTGATGACGGACTAAAGAACGAATATATGGAGGCGTTAATAGCGTGATGACGGACTAAGGGACGAATATATGGAGACGTTAACAGTGTGATGACGGACGAAGGGACGAATATATGGAGGCGTTAATAGCGTGATGACGGACTAAGGGACGAATATATGGAGACGTTAACAGTGTGATGACGGACTAAGGGACGAATATATGGAGGCGTTAATAGCGTAATGACGGACTAAGGGACGAATATATGGAGGCGCTAATAGCGTGATGAAGGACTAAGGGACGAATAAATGGAGGCTTTAATAGCGTGATGACGGACTAAGGGACGAATATATGGAGACGTTAATAACGTGATGACTGACTAAGGGACGAATAAATGGAGGCGTTAATAGCGTGATGACGGACTAAGGGACAAATATTCGGAGGCGTTAATAGCGTGATGACGGACTAAGGGACGAATATATGGAGACGTTAATAGAGTGATGACGGACTAAGGGACAAATATATGGAGGCGTTAATAGCGTGATGACGAACTAAGGGACGAATATATGGAGACGTTAATAGAGTGATGACGGACGAAGGGACGAATATATGGAGACGTTAATAGTGTGATGGCGGACTAAGGGACGAATATATGGAGGCGTTAATAGAGTGATGACGGACGAAGGGACGAATATATGGAGGCGTTAATAACGTGATGACGGACTAAGGGACGAATATATGGAGGCGTTAATAGCGTGATGACGGACTAAGGGACGAATATATGGAGGCGCTAATAACGTGATGACGGACGAAGGGACGAATATATGGAGGCGTTAATAGCGTGATGACGGACTGAGGGACGAATATATGGAGGCGTTGATAGAGTGATGACGGACGAAGGGACGAATATATGGAGGCGTTAATAGCGTGATGACGGACTAAGAGACGAATATATGGAGGCGTTAATAGCGTGATGACGGACTAAGGGACGAATATATGGAGGCGTTAATAGCGTGATGACGGACTAAGAGACGAATGTATGGAGGCGCCAATAGCGTGATGAAGGACTAAGTGACGAATAAATGGAGGCGTTAATAGCGTGATGACGGACTAAGGGACGAATATATGGAGACATTAATAACGTGATGACGGACTAAGGGACGAATATATGGAGGCGTTAATAGCGTGATGACGGACTAAGGGACGAATATATGGAGACGTCAATAGTGTGATGACGGACTAAGGGACGAATATATGGAGGCGTTAATAGCGTGATGACGGACTAATGGACTAATATATGGAGGCGTTAATAACGTGATGACGGACTAATGGACAAATATATGGAGGCGTTAATAGCGTGATGACGGACTAAGGGACGAATATATGGAGGCGCTAATAGCGTGATGACGGACGAAGGGACGAATATATGGAGGCGTTAATAGCGTGATGACGGACTGAGGGACGATTATATGGAGTCGTTAATAGCGTGATGACGGACTAAGGGACGAATATATGGAGGCTTTAATAACGTGATGACGGACTAAGGGACGAATATATGGAGGCGCTAATAGCGTGATGACGGATTAAGGGACGAATATATGGAGACGTTAATAGCGTGATGACGAACTAAGGGACGAATATATGGAGGCGTTAATAGCGTGATGACGGACTAAGGGACGAATATATGGAGACGTTAATAGCGTGATGACGGACTAAAGGACGAATATATGGAGGCGTTAATAGCGTGGCAATGGGGTCAGGAGGCTCTAATAGCGTGATGACGCACTAAGGGACGAGTATATGGAGGCGTTAGGTCTCACGGGACAGTGGGCGGCTAGCTTTAAAAAGAGGGACGACGATTTTCGAAATACTTCACTACCGACCCTGCAAGTTACACCAGTGTGTCTAGAAAAATAGGTTTATGAATATTTCTTGACTTTGAAAGGCTTGACTAGGTGTATTTTTTAGAGTATTTCATAATTCTACGAAACTGAATGTTAGCTCAGGTTGATTTTGACATCTTGTAAAATGGCGCATGCTGTGCTGTCTCGCCGGTACCGTTTCGCGTCAGAATTTAAAGTATTTTTCGGGCATTTGTAGCGAAAATTTGAGGTGGTTATGACCCCGCTTTGGAATCATTTTCAGGAAATGGTGTGGTGTTACAAGTGATAGAACAAGACATAACACAGTCTCTGTGCCTCATGTTTCCATGAAAACAATTCCGACAAATTCAGTCGTGTTGAAATTTCTGGCCAAAAATAGGTGGGTGGGGTAACTTTGTAAAACATTAATTGAACACATCGGATTCGGTTACTGTATTTTTATTGTGGCGCGCGATTTGTACTTCATTTGCGAGTATTTTTCAATATTTGTCGCAAGAGCCTCATTAACTGATTGTGAGAGGCGGTGATTTTTATAAGTCACCCGCCACCCTCAGAAAAGCAGTCAATTTTGGCTATTTTCACCGACTGATGGACGAATATATGTACGCGCTCATAGCGTGATGACGGACTAAGGGACGAATATATGGAGACATTAATACGTCATGACGGACTAATGGACGAATATAGGAAATTTTAATAGGGTGATGACGGACTAATGGACGAATATATGGAGGCGCTAATAGCGTGATGACCGACTAATTGACGAATATATGGAGACGTTAATAGTGTGATGACAGACTAAGGGACGAATATGATTGAGCCGCGTCGCGAGAAAACCTGTCTTCGGGAGTCTGACGACGTCACAAGATATGACGTCGTGAACTTAGCTGACGTAATTTCAGCCGAGATTCCCAATTATCGACGTTTGTCAGACCGCTATGTTAGGTTTGTTCCGTTGTGTTAAAGTTATCTAACAAACAGAATATACATTTATCTATAATCGGGCGTATGTGTGTGAAAAAAACGAAACAGTCTTCGATCTGTCATGGATCCTGACTGAGAATGTATTGGATGAACGTTAGACTGCCGTACTAACGGTCGTACGATCGAAATCCACCATTTTTATTCGAAACTGGCACATCTTATATTATGTTTTTATTAACAATAATGGAGTAAGGGTAATTTTCTTTTATTATTTTGCTGCTGATATCACATATACAAATGTTTGTCTGTTATTGATATGTGTTTTTTATGTTCAGTTATTTTGACATATAATATTTTCTTTGACACAGTTTACAGATAATTGTCCACATTAACTGCTATCGACCACCATTTACATGTGAAAACTGTGTAAGCTACATTTTTTATTTACATACAGATGGTCGGCTGCATATTTGTAGACCGTTGTAACATGGGCCCGGTTTCCCGCACAACTATATGTTTCAGATCTGGTTAACTCGACGCGAATTTTCAGTTTATTGCTCAATTTTTTCTTTCTAATGTACATCATGTATTACATGTAATGTATATTTATTTAATTAACATTTAGCGCAACCTTTACCTGCAAAAACAACAAAGCCATGGATGTTACGATGTCTCATCTGTGCATATGCACCGTCTGATCAGAACATAGGATGTCCGCCATTCAGTCACTAGGGAATCCTTTCTCGATTACCGACATGATATGGGTCGCCGATCTTAGATTTATTGCAGATATTGAAAGGTCAGTTTTTTCAGCAAGTGGTCCAAGTACAGCTCTAAGCGGGACGATGTCGTGAACATTCGACATTTCTGTTGTCTGAATATGAACAACTTATATCTGAATGCACACTGACGTGTGTGTCATGTTAATATAAGAAATAGATACGGTGGGATGATTTTCAAGGCAACATATGTTGGAGACATTAGTATCATGGACCGTGATCTGCACCACTTGAGGATATTTTTTATTTTTTTGCAAAATGACCCCCTTTTCTGCATAATGGAAGTCTCAAACTTAACACGAAACAGTTCATTTCAGTTACTTAGGGGGTTACGTGTTAATTGTCAAAGGTTGTAGCAGCATTGTCAACGAAAAAATAGCAGTATGGACAAACTTTTAAAAATCTAATATCATATCCACAGGAATCTTCGGAATGTCAAATTATGGTGGATTAACTGTGCAGTTGGTCATATACATGCATAGACGGACGGATGGTTGACGCATCCACACATGCACAACGTGTGATTACTGGCAATGACTCATTTAATTTATGAAGTATCTCCCCTGTTTATCACAGTCCATTATAGTATACATATTAAGTAAAATAAAATGCAAAGTCCTCGGATTTTTATCAAATACAATAGTGTGTATTGTGATAATATAAATAGAAAATTTGCATTATGGAAAGCAAAAAAAGATATAAAACTTCCTGACACATCATCAGGGCCGTAACCAGGAAGCCAAAAATGAGGAGGCAGTGGTCATGCCCCCCCCCTCCACCCACACACGGGAAGAAAATTACGAGTATTTATTATAAAATATAAAAAATATTTACAAATAGAGCAGATTCTGATGACACGGCTCGTTATGAGTTGGCTCACATGTGTCTACACGGTTTTGTTGAAACTTTCGAATTAACTCGGGTTACCACATCTTTGACACACTTCCTGGTGTTGTTTTTGTATTAACACAGATAGTGTGCAAGGTAGGTGCATGAGGAGGTGATAAATAAGTTGGATCACGTTTTTGTATGAATAATATCGTCTAGCATTACAGCATCCGGACACGGATACGGATATCAAAACATCTGATCGAATATCAACATGATTAATTGAAGAAACTATTTTTAGTTGAAATTAACATGACAATTTGAAAAGCATATTTGAAAAGCATAATAAAGGGGGTTGAATAACTGCTGTTTATATCTGAAGTAACCTAATATGTTATACCTGAAGTAGCCTAATATTAGTCTCAACAGCAAATTCAAGATGGCGGCGAATTTTAAAATCGAAGTCGCTGTCCGTGCAGCTGAATTTTGTCCATTTTTACAGTAACAGTATATGCGACGTAACCAACGACATGGACATGTCCATTATGATTGCAATGATTATTATGACAACTGTGTAGTCTAACTCGAGCAAATATTGAAGCGCATCGTAAATAAATCGGAGATGTAATCAGATACAATACCGAATCTACATAGCGTGGACGCAGCCATTTTGCTTTAAATTACGTCACTGGATTTGTGACGCATGGCGAGGGAATGACGTCAAAACATGACGTCACGCACGTTCAAGCAATTACGTTTAGTATGCGGTATACATTAAATACATGATTAATGCCGTATAATATAAAATATATTCGGTTTCGCCCCGACAACTTTATAAGGGCTCGCTAAAGCTCGCCCCAATAATGCTGTCTAAGGCTCAACCGATTATATTTTATATTCGATGGCACTAACCATGTATTTACTATATACTGTAACGTCGTTTGACGTGGCTTTTACGTGACGTCTCATTTGCTCAAACAACCTGAATAGTGGTGTTGTATACAATATAATATCTTAATGAATATTGCAGATATCATGATCAAATAAAAAGCATTCAATTCATCATACAAATACCATTGTCATATTAACAAAATGTTAATTTGACCAAGAATTTCATGAAGACAGGTTTTCTCGCGGCGCGGCTCATATGGAGACGTTAATAGCGTGATGACGGACTAAGGGACGAATATATGGAGACGTTAATAGCGTGATGACGGACTAAGGGACGAATATATGGAGACGTTAATAGCGTGATGACGGACTAAGGGACGAATATATGGAGACGTTAATAGCGTAATGACGGACTAAGGGACAAATATATGGAGGCGTTACTAGCGTGGTAATGGGGTCACGAGGCGCTAATAGCGTGATGACGGACTAAGGGATGAATATATGGAGACGTTAATAGCGTGTTGACGGACTAAGGGCGATATAGAGACGTAATAGGCGTAATATGACGGACTAAGGACAATGATGGAGGCGTAACTAGGTTTGTTAATGGGGTCACGAGGCGCTAATAGCTTGTGACGGATAAGGGATGATATATGGAGACGTTAATAGCGTGATGAGGACTAAGGGACGAATATATGGCGTGTTTAATGGGGCGTGATGACGGACGAAGGCAAATATATGTGGCTTACTAGCGTGGTAATGGGGTCACGAGGCGCTAATAGCGTGATGACGGACTAAGGGATGAATATATGGAGACGTTAATAGCGTGATGACGGACTCAGGGACGAATATATGGCGACGTTAATAGCGTGATGACGGACTAAGGGACGAATATATGGAGGCGTTAATAGCGCGATGACGGACTAAGGGACGAATATATGGAGGCGTTACTAACGTGGTAATGGGGTCAGGAGGTGCTAATAGCGTGATGACGGACTAATGGACGACTATATGGATGCGCTCATAGCGTGATGACGGACTAAGGGACGAATATATGGAGGCGTTAATAGTGTGATGACGCACTAATGGACGAATATATATATGGACGCGTTAATAGCGTGATGACGAACTAATGGACGAATATATGGAGACGTTAATAGTGTGATGACGGACGAAGGGACGAATATATGGAGACGTTAATAGCGTGGCAATGAGTTCAGGAGGCGCTAATAGTGTGATGACGGACTAAGGGACAAATATATGGATGCGGTAATAGCGTGATGACGGACTAAGGTACGAATATATGGATGCGGTAATGCGTGAGACGGATAAGACTATATGGATGCGGATACGTGATGACGGACTAAGGAGAATATATGCGGTAATAGCGGATGACGGACTAAGGTACGAATATATGGATGCGGTAATAGCGTGATGACGGACTAAGGGACGAATATATGGATGCGGTAATAGCGTGATGACGGACTAAGATACGAATATATGGAGGCGGTAATAGCGTGATGACGGACTAAGGGACGAATATATGGATGCGGTAATAGCGTGGCAAAGGGTTAATCTTCGTTCCTTCACGGCATAGAAGTGAAGATGCGGCCGGACATTAAACATTGTCCATAAGTCAATGAAATACCCTTACTGCCGTTAATAAAGACGCGTAGACGCTCTTCCTATTCCGAAAAACAAGCAAACCAATATTCATAGAGTACTTTTTGCTAACGGTATAAAGTTCATTTTGCCACTGTAGTTTTGTGACCACATTTAACATGATGCCCGAATCCATTATATGGCCATAACCTTGACATTGGAGCAAATTCATTAGCTGGTTCACATTCGCCCATCAATTATGCGAAATGACAGGTCATTGTCAAATGACACGTACATGTATTAACAGTTTGATCAGTGTAGCTCCAGATCATCTAACGCATATACATAGATCTACCCAAAATGAAAATGTTCGAGTCAATGTGGAGGCGTGTTCCGCCGATTAAACAGTGAACAGTGTATACCAGGATCGGTCAGAGAGTATGCGAATGTTGATTGGGCTACGGTGCGCACAAATGTAAACGTATGCGACATTTCTCACATGCTGCTTTATTGCTGTATCCGTCATTCATTTACGTATACCCAGCTACGAAAAGGGATCTTATGACACGCGTGACTAGCGTAGTCCCAGATCAGTGTGCGCATCCGCGCAGTCTGATACGGGTATACGCTGGTCGGCATACAGTCAGTTCAACGTTGCGTCGCTGACGAGTTGTTTTTGTTTGTATCAGTCTATTGGTTGTGTGCATATGTATACACGTTTATATACACATTATGGTGATCAGGGACTTTTTATCGGTCGCCAGTCTAAATAGAGCACGGCCTTCTAAACATGGATTAGCTGTGACTGTGACTGGAGAAATGGGGCTTGTGTCTGACATACTTGGTTTTACAGATCGCAAGTCGTTAAAATCAATCATTTTAGAATCATTTCCATTGGAAATGATTCTAAAATGTTGACAAAGCATGTTTTTGATGAGAATTATCGAGAACAAAAATAAACACCGGACGCCAAAATTGAATTTAGCATGAACCTCCCTACAACATCCACCTCTCTACAACAGCCAGTTTTGCGTCTTCCCATGGGTGACTGTTGAAGAGAGGTTGCACTGTACTTACTTCTCAAATTAGATATATTTTCTGCATATGATGTCGAAAATTGACAAACAAATAGAGCTCATGTGGAATTCTTGGGTCCGTTTCACTAAACTTCGTACGACTAAAATGTTATAAGTGCAAATTTAGGATCGTCTGGAAATTTCAATTGATGCATTTACATTTATTGACATAGGCTGCATATGCAGCCTATGCTCAATAAATGTAAATCCAATAATTGTTTACAAGAAAACATTGTTAATATGAAATTTAGAGACTAAAATAATTTTGCACTTACGAACATTTTAGTTGTACGAAACGTAGTGAAACGGCCCCCTGATGTTTTGGTCAATTTTCCGTCGACAGCATTAAAATAATGTTGCATATTTTTTTGAAATCCAAATAGGCGGCGGTGCGATAAGGGTGGTAATATCAGATACACGTTATATTTAGACTATCGGGTTGAAATAGCCTAATATTTGTTTACTTTCCTACATAGCTTTCGTGCGTGAATAGAATAGTATATTTCAAGCACGATTAACCCGTCATCAAAATACACGATTCTTAAAGGTACATGCCCACGCAGCAGGTTACACTGTACTACTACTTTTCATTTTCTGTCATGCCTTATATGAACCATTTGTCTACCCACTAACGAGTTATTTTTAATTACGGCGCGTGTTAATTCGTGTTAAATCACATTTTATATGCCGCGACCAGAAAGGGTATTTTCCGACCTCGTGCTATTTTTACCAATACGCGTCACGTGACACGGTCAATCATATCGCATCTTTGACATGCGCAGTGAAGTATCGGAAGTTGAGAAGAAAAATCTTTCTGTTCGAGTTCAAATCTAAATCTCCACGTAACTCTTTCCATTTGGTGATCTGGTCGCCAATATTAACCACTTTCTCTCTGTACTGCCTGTCCCTCAGACATTTCGCCTTTTTTTTGGCCGACGCCGTTTCATACAATTTCCGTCCTGGTCGTTTCGACATGTTGATATTCTTGTTTACTTATTGGGAAGCCTACTGGCGCGCGTAGCGCCGCAAGCCGTGATGTGAAAGTCGTCGTCCCCGCAAATTATCAAAATAGACTGTTACCGCCGCGCGTCGCTAACAGAGAATTGATAATTAATAAATGATTATATTTGTATAGCGGGCACTCGTAATCTTTAGAACTGGCGGAATAGTGACATAATTATACACTTATTTAATTCCTATAAAGAACATTTTGTGCCTACTGCGTGGGCATGTACCTTTAACCCTTTGAACCCGAAATCCCGCTATAGCGGTTTATGCAAAAAGTGCAGATCCAGATGAGCCGGCTCGTAAACGAGCCGTCTCATCTGGATCTGCACATTTTGAAAGTAATTTTAATATTTTTGAGAACAAAAAATATCCCCTTTTCATAAATGGACTAGTCTGAAAATCATTTTGTGACAATTAGATCGGCTGCAAAATGAACATATGAACATCCATTACAGTTATCTAGGGGTAAAAGGGTTAAAGGCACTGTATTTCAGATATGCATATAGTCTGTTTCACGAAAGTTGCCCAAATTTTACGGCCATATAAACAATTCAAAAACCATATTTGTTTTGATAATATTAAATTAAAGGAAAATTTAAGAATGAGCCTTCTTTTTATTTCGTGAAATTTGGTCAAATATTGATTTTATTGCGAAAACAAAATTTCTCCATGTTAAATCCCCATAGACATCTTCACGGAGTGAAGATGTCTATGGGGATTTAACATGGGGACATTTTTTAGAATTTCAGAAATACTGGACCGATTTTTAAAATTTAACTTTTGTTTTCATAGTTAGATCATTTCCAAGCTATCTAGATAGGTTTCGGAGTCAATTTCCAATTTTTTTCGTTTTTTGACTCCTCTCACAAGTTCTCTACCTTTTTCCCCCATGTTAAATTCCCATAGACAAATCAATTTTTCGTAATAAAATCAATATTTGACCAAATTTCACGAAATAAAAAGAAGGCTCATTCTTAATTTTTCCTTTAATTTAATATTATCAAAAGAAATCTTGTTTTGAATTGTTTATATAGCCGTAAAATTTGGGCAGCTTTCGTGAAACAGACAGTAGAATGCTATGAAAGAGATAAAGAGAAACATAGTTTAATTATGGATTTTCATCGTATTACTGAACTCAATTACGAGTGATCTGAAAAGAAATTGGCACGAGTAAAAAGTTTATAATACTGAAAAATAACTACTGTCTGTTCCACGTTTTGCTGCCGACAAACTTTTGGCTATTAAACACATTACGTCTAAAACATGTTTAAATGTAAGTAGTTTTTCATCAATAACAAAATAGTTACCCTCCCCAAATTCGTTTATTTGTGGGAATTTAACATCGATTTTTTAATGTTTTTTTGTTTTATTTGTGGACGCATTTTAAAAAAGCTAACTTTTGTTTTCTTAGTTACTACATCATTTCTAGGCTATCTAGCCAGGTTTCGGAGTAAATTTTTCGACTCTGGGTGCCATCCTCCTCCTCCTTTTTGTCCCATAGGAAAATCATTTAATCATAGGAATTTCATCGAATACTTTTTTTTTGGGAGGTGTGTTTAATAGCCAAACGTTCGTCTGGCAGAAAAACGTGGAACAGACAGGAGTGTTGCCAAGCTGTTTTTTCTGCAATGGATGGTTACTAGATTTAATTGAATTTTAAGTATATTATTTATTTTCATTATACTATATTTTGCTTAAAATATTGTCTCTAATGAAAACCTCTTTCTAAATGTGTGATGCTGTATGATCATTTTACAGCAACAAAATAAAATAATAATTTCATGAATTTTCCTTACTCGGGCATGTTTCTCGAAAATGCATAACCAACTTTAGTTATTTCCCCTGTTCATCATTGGTTCTGATAGTATAATTATACTTGATTATAACACACTCTCTTTGGTATTCGATCAAATGAAATGGTGTCACAGGTTGATATATAGGTCATTCTCAGTGCATGAAGCGAGAACCCCACATATTGCATATCTGAAAACCATCTAGGACACCGTGTCTTTATACTCACTGGGTCTCAGTTTCACTAAACGTCGTACGACTAAAATGTTCGTAAGTGCAAATGTAGGATAGTCTGGAAATTTCAATTGATGGACTTACATTTATTGAGCATAGGCTGCATATGCAGCCTATGCTCAATAAATGTAAATCCAGTATTTGTTCACAAGAAAATAGTGTTAATGTGAAATCACAATGTTGCACTTACTAACATTTTAGTCGTACGAAGTTTAGTGAAACGGTCTTCAGATGCGGAGGAAACGTGAGTGAACTATGTGTAGTTTGTAAAAGAGCAATTAACGGTAGATTAGTATCGGTATTCTGAACAAATGCTTATTTATAATCCAGGACAAGATGCGAATGTATTTATAAGGTAGATTTGGGATCCGTGGGACCCCTGATCCAAGGTGTATGATCACTTGGTACTAAAAACAACAACAACAAGTACTGGAACTTCCAGAATCCATCCGATTGAAAGTACGTATTATTTTATTCTTTTACATTTTCCTTATTACGTAACGGATTTTGATGAAACATCTTGTTAAGCTGCATTTGGTGGTCTCTGTATTTTCGCCAAAACGTCTGTTGTTTATGCGAAGAATCGATTTCCGTGTCGGAGACACGGAAATCGATTCTTAGCAAAAACGACATAAGTCTGTGCCAAACTCCCTGGACCACCAAATGCATCTCATGAAGACGCGTTTGCTGCGCCATATTTCATAAAAGTCCGTTGCATATTAAGGAAAATATCAAATAATACTTACTTTGGAGTGGGCGACGTTGTTGTTGTTGTAACCACGTGATCATACACCTTGTGATCATAATATGATTTAAACAATCTTTCTCCCTAAATGGGATGGGATATATCTATGATCATCCCGCGTGGAACTGGGTTAGAGCCGATACCGTGAAACATGTCTAAATCGGACACCCTGGAAATGTCCACGGTATCTCTGGTTTGGGTCTGTTCCACGGTAATTCTTATATGTTTCGCACTGAAATAAACAGATTCTGATATCGTTACATCTAAATTACACGAAAATGATGGTCATTAAGAAACTGTGATATACTGATATCTTGTTTACCGAGGTTTTACTAATTGTGTGTAATATTAGTATTTGGTTTGTCGCAAATAGGACTAATACATTCATCACCGAGTGAACGTACCTAGACACCTGGACGGTTAATATTTGTATATACAACGTAGGTATAATTATAAGAATACACTATCAAGGTGCAAACATCCAAGTCATATGCAAAAGTACTCCGGTATAAAACACTATTCCCGATGTTTTGAGGCCACATACACTGTTTGCATGCAAATCCCGACCCATTATATTACGTACTGCAGGGGCGGATCTGGAGGGGGGGGGGGGGGGGTTCCGGGGTTGCAACCCCCCCTCCCCCGTTCAGCCACGGAGTTTACATAGATCACAGTTTACCACCAGTTGGAGTCTGAATTTAAATGCCGTAAAACACAGGAAAGTGCATTTCTGGACATCTAGACTTCAAAATTTGTCCTGGGGGGGGGGGGGGGGGGGGGGGGGGGGGGGGGGGGGGGGGGGGGGGTGGGGGGGGGGGGCTTGCCCCGGAACCCCCTAGCATATGCTAGGGGGGTCCGGGGGCATGCCCCCCCCAGGACAAATGTATATCCGTGGAGCTCGAAAATAGGACAACCCTCCCCCCCCCCGCCCCCCCCCCCCCGTTCACCAAATGCTGGATCAGCCCTTGGTAAGTGAACATATTTTTTCCTTCGTACAGATTCAGTGCATGCAGGTTGTTGATCATATATAAGTAGGTACATGTACCTCAGCATCAATGCTAAACACGAATAGTGAACGTATGAGGGAATAGCCATATTTGGAGGATTCACTTAAGCTATATAATACAACGATTTGGTGTTTTCTAACCTACAGTTTATCGTTTGCTGGAAATGAATGCACACTGGCTGACGAAAACGACATTACGATATGAGACACGCCATGTGAGTTTGTACCTTCGGACATCTGCGTAATTTCATTAAATACATTTACAATATTTTCATACATAATGTTAAAAGTTGACAAAATGTTCAGAGTATAATTCCGCTTGTACTCTGAATATGGTACATTCCCACTCAGTAGGTACACACTGTTCTTTATAGGAGTTAAATAAGTGTATAATTGTGTCACTATTCAACCAGTTCTAAAAATTACGAGTGCCCGTTATATATATATTGTAAATTTTATAGACGTATTTCATGTATTACGCAGATATCCGACGGTACAAAATCACCTGGCGTGTCTCGTATGTGTGGCTAGTGTAAACCCACATATGCCGTCCGCGCAACTTCACAAGGGTATGCGCAGGAAATAAATAAAGGAATAGAGAATATCAGTCTGGTGTTTTTGATATAAAGTTATCAGGAAATCGCTAGGAAACGCGTAGGAATTCCGATGCTCGTCTCGGAATTCCAACCGTTTCCGAGCCGTGACTAATAAACTTAATAACAACAAACACAAACCTGGTATTCTAATAATAAGGTAACATTGTACGTCTATGTGACCAAATGATTAAGTATGATGTGATTTTCAGCGAAAAGAACATGGACTTGTTTATGTTGCGCCATCACACTGACTGCAATCCGTCCCTCACGTGACGTCGTGCGACCAGCGAAGGTATTTTTTGAAAACGGATTGACCGCTATGCACGGTATCAGCGCCAGTGGCTGATATACAGTACCTTGTTATCGGCGGCATGCATTTCGTCAATATGCAGCTAGGTTACCGTCTACTGTTTGAAAACATCCAGGGGCCTGTTTCACTAAACTTCGTACGACTAAAGCGTCCATAAGTGCAAACTTATGATAGTCTGTACATTTCACATTAGCATTGTTGTCTTGTAAACAATTATTGGATTTATATTTATTGAGTATAGGCTGCATATGCAGCATATGCTCAATAAATGTAAATCCATCAATTGAAATTTCCAGACTATCTTAAATTTGCACTTACGAACATTTTAGTCGTACGAAGTTTAGTGAAACGGGCCCCAGAACACGATGTTGATGTAGCATTATTGTTTGCCCTAGTTTCTCGACCAATGCAAGGACAGTATTTCGTCTCAATTAATCGCATATTGCAACTCTTTTTCCAATATCTATTAAATTAATCATTAAATGTTGCAATACGTACGCATTTATATTTAGGAACTATGTCCCGCCTTGTTGACGTATATCGGTTTATGCAAAAAGTGCAGATCCAGATGAGCCGGCTCGTAACGAGCCGTCTCATCAGGATCTGCACTTTTTGCAAGTCATTTTCATATTTCTTAGAACAAAAACACCCCCTTTTCATAAATGGATGAATCTGAAAATCATTTTGTGACCATTGGATTGGTCGGAACATTAGCATATCATAGTCCATTCCAGTTCCTTAGGGTTAAACTAATTTCGCTTGCTCTAACAAAATCAATATGTCAACTATAACTATTACATATCTGATATCGCGTCATAAGTATTTGATAATAATAATGAAACAGTGCAACTGATCAGGATATACATTACCGTCTCTACTACATTTTATTTGGCTGCTGATTATATACATTTGGTTTATAAGCATACTATATTTCCAAGGCATTGAGCAGTTTTTCGTAACTAATAAATAGGTCAGCGTGAGCTCCATAATAAATTATATTTGATAAATTTACGTCAAGTAGTAAATCATAATAATTATGTTATCGGTATATAAATATTTATTGCTGCGCTGCAATGCCTGTCACATTTTGTCACAACATCGTAAACGCGCATTTTATTGTACCTATCATGTAGAAGTTAATCGGGGAAAAACGCATATCACGTATTCGATGTAATGATATTAATATATAAATTATAATCATGATATGTATGTTGTAATTTTTCTAATGCAATACAATTTGTGTGATCTGTATATAAAAGAAATATAAGTCAGCGTGTGAAAATATTACTTGATACAAATTACGCCGCGAGTGGTTAGTTAGATGCGCATTTTAGGACACACTGGCTCAAGGTGTATGATCACGTGGTACTAACAACAACAACAAGTATTGAAACTTCCAGAATCCATCCGATTCAAAGTACGTATTCTTTTATATTGTCCTTATTACGTAACGGATTTTGATGAAATATGGCGCATGAAACGCGTCTTATTAAGCTGCATTTGGTGGTCTCTTTATTGTCGTCCAAACTTCTGTCGTTCAAAAACGACATAAGTCTGTGCCAAACTCCCTAGACCACCAAATGCAGCTCATGAAGACGCGATTGCTGCGCCATATTTCATCAAAATCCGTTGCATACGTATTAAGGAAACTATCAAATAATACGTACTTTGGAGTGGGCGACGTTGTTGCTGTTGTAACCACGTGATCATGCACCTTATAGTTGATTCCAGGTTTGTATAGAGAGTTTCCAGTCTCCCGTGTTCGTGTAAACCAGCGTGTACATTTCGCGTCAAATGTTTGTTAAAAGCAAACTTTCACTTGTTTTGGCTCGTTTATGTTACAGAGGTTAAAACAAAAAGGGTGATTTTTTTTCCAAATCCAATATGGCCGCCAAATTCAAGATGGCAGTCAACACAATATAAATCAAACATATATGCTGCATTTTGACCTCTGAAGTTATGTATTACACTTGTATAATGACACATTCTTAGAAAGGTAATACAATGTGAATCATATCATACGATTTGACCAAATTAAATTTCAAAATGGCCGCTTAGAAACAAACGATATCACCGGTTGTATACATAATTCGCTGAAAGTGTTTAACTATCGACATACTATGGTATATTTCTCACACTTTTTATTATACTTAATTTATTACATTATCACAGCCAAAATGGCTGTGATAATGTAATAAATTCAGTATAATGCATCAGTGTTGCTATATATGTAGTGCATTGGATGATCCATGAGAAAATATACATACTTGTACATGTACATGTATGGGCAAAATTATCGAAATCCTTTCGCACATGATCATGTTGTAATTACTAAAATATAAAAAATGTGATTAATTTTCACAGTTATCTTGATGGTGTTCATAACTTTCTACACCATTCTACATCATTTCTATATTATTTTACACATATTTGAAACAGGATATACATGTGTATTGCAGTGTAGAGATAGTTTTCGAGTTTCCAAGTGTGAAATACATATGACCATATTGCTAGTGTATAGCCATATTCATATGTGCAGCAAAAAACAGTCATGCAACACAATACACCAAATAATAGTGATACAATTTACATAGTCTATCGTTGCCTGGGGCCCGTTTCACTAAACTTCGTAGGAATAAAATGTTCGTAAGTGCAAATTTAGGATCGTCTGTAAATTAAAATTGATGGATTTAAATTTATTGAGCCTAGGCTACATATGACAAAATGGCGAAAATGTGTAAAAGTCAACAAGGGAGGTAACCCTGGATAGTTTTGTACATTTGTGATATATTCATATTATTTGAATATTCGAAACATTGTTCAAGGGTACATACACAGTAAAATTGGTCAACATGCATCCATTCAATTAAACAAAGTACAGCTATTTGAATTAGGTCCCCGATTTTTGGGACACCCTGTAGTTTTATATCATACTATTCTTTGGTATCATTACAATATGTCACAGCTGGTTTGTTACATGCAGTGAAGACTTCAAAACAACATGTAAACATTTGAAGCAGATTGTAAGCTGTTCACTATTGCACTATTGCACTATATGTTCACTATTGCACGTCTGGCATGAATTAAATGAACGATTGTTCAGATTTTCACACGTATTCATACAGTGGGGTCAGCGTGTAAGTGCACACACGAACGAACACGACAGGTTGGTTCCAACCTGTCGTGTTCGTTCGTGTGTGCACTTACACGCTGACCCCACTGTAAGCTTTGTCTCATTAGATTTTAATTCCAAAATATGGCATTACTTGTACCGTATATCATACATATAAAACAAAACCGTACAGTTAGTATTTGTTAGATAGTGACTGCACATGTTTAATGAACATAAACGACTTTATTTATAATGCACGCTAAAAACCTTAAAATGCGATTTTCTCCAAACAGTGAAACATGCAATTGTACGGACCTCCGCAGGGGACATGGACTTTTTTTATTAATTAGTTCCCACGAAATGACAATTCGTTCCCTCAATTTAACAATTCGTTCCCTTGAATTAACAATTCGTTCCCACGATATAACAATTAGTTCCCACGAATTAACAATTCGTTCCCGATAATTACATATGTATTCCCACGAATTAACAATTCGTTCCCGTGGGAACGAATTGTTATTTCGTGGGAACGAATTTATAAATTGAGGGAACGAATTGTTAATTCATGGGAACAAATTGTTAATTCGTGGGAACGAATTGTTAAATTGAGAGAATTAATTGTTATTTCCGTGGGAACGAATTAATAAAATAATAGAATTCTACGTCCCCTGCGGGGCTCCGTAAATTTCATATGGTAAAAATATAATACGCTCCGTTTTGTCAAAGTACGACTCTTGTATTAACACCAATGGCTATCATGAATGGTAAATACACCACGGACTATCACAAAGTATAAAACAGGTTCGAAATTAATATTAGTTGTTTTTACATGTTACTATCATGATTGTTATTATGACGGCTATGTTGAATTAGGCGGCCATTTTGTGCTGGAAAAATTTCCACCCTAATTTGTTTAATTCGCCTATCCAAGGTGCATGATCACGTGGTTACAACAACAACAACGTCGCCCACTCCAAAGTAAGTATTATTTGATATTTCCCCTACTATCCAACGGATTTTGATGCAATATGGCGCAGCAAATGCGTCTTTATGAGCTGTATTTGGTCGTCCAGGGAGTTCGGCACAGACTTATATGGTTTTTGCGAAGAATCGATTGGAAATCGATTCTTATAAAAAACGACAGAAGTTTGGGCGAAAATACAAAGACCACCAAATTGCTGCTAAACAAGTCGCGTTTGATGCGCCATATTTCATTAAAATCCGTTACGTAATAAGGACAATATAAAAGAATACGTACATTGAGTCAGATGGATTCTGGAACTTTCAGTACTTGTTGTTGTTGTTAGTACCACGTGATCATACACCTTGCTATCTATATACAAAATCAAGAGAGGGTTTGCTTTTAAACAACAAATGATACGGGATTATGTTTAAGGACAATCTAGCCTCCACTATGTGTGTATACGTCTAGGGTTGCCGTTAAATCTCTGCGCTTTCTCTTGCTGCGATTAGTTTATTATTTAGCCTCTTCATACACAGGTTGAAGTAAACTTCCTATACACGTTACTTCAACCTGTGTCTTCATACTGAGTGAATGTGTAAATGCCATAAGGTACTTTTTCTCAGCTGGCGGCCATTGTATAAAAAGCGGCGGATATATATTTACACCTGTCACGTATTGAATCGCGGAATTGTGAACACATCGGTGAGTTACTGTAGTTCTATAATTGGCTTGTAAATGCCTTATGTGCAACGTTATTATAATTACCTTATGCAACCTGATACTAAAACACGAATATTCGTGTTTTAACTTTATAGTATCGGGTTACATAACGTTAACCCAGATAGTGGTTTTCTAAATCACCCATTGTTTTAACCACAATAGGAAAGCGTATCAGTCAACCACTTTCAACCTGATATTGGAATCACGATTACTCGTGTTTCTGGTATCGGGTTCGCATAGGGTAAACCAGGACAGCGGTAGTATTGATCACTGTTCGCTTTAACCACACTATGTATGTGCTTACTGAGTGCATGTACCTTTAACTCTTTGCATGCTAGCGGTGAAAATATCCGCCAAACGAATTAGAAGTATATGTTTTATTTCTCTCAGTAAATATGTCTTGAAATTTCATTAGAATTGAGTCCTCAGGACACGGTGAAACACGGTGCCGTAAAACATTTTTGATATCCTGTCAATACGACCTAATCATTGCGTATGAATATGTGCGGTGGCTGAGGTTATTTGGTTTTGCATTTTAAAGCCATTTGTAGGTGTTGACGAGATACATAGAATAGTAGGTTAGTGACGTGAATGGGAAAACATATCTGGCGCGACATGGAAACAGGATGTGCACGGCAGAGCCTCGCCCATCCCGTTTCCTAAGCCTTGCCAGATATTTTTTCCCATTCACTAGGCACTAACCTACTATTCTCTATGTAATCGTCACTAAAGTAATACACTAATATCATATTAAGCCATCACTCATGTAAGCTATTGGTTACTTGATCAATGGACGACTGAATCAATGTATCGCCCGTCAAGGGAAAATGTATGAAGCCCCGCAGGGGACGTAGAATGCTTTTTTTTATGAATTCGTTCCCACGAAATAACAATTCGTTCCCTCAATTTGACATTCGTTCCCATGAATTAACAATTCGTCCCCTTAATTTTACAATTCGAACGAATTAATAAAAAAAATCCATGTCATCCGTAAACATTTTCCAGTTGGGTGAACATTACAATATATGTGTGATTTTGCTCAGGATCTGTACTGCTCGCCATTCCATCAATGAAACATCCGCCATGCTTCTCACAAGTAATATACAGTCGAACCTCTCTAAACCGACCACAGATACAAATAAGTTATGCTTAATTTTGATATATTTCGTTTCCATTTATATTCGATGATAATGTATGTTCATGATCACAAAGCACACATGCGTGTCGTAACGTAGTTATATGCATGTTTCACAGTGGAGCCTCTCTAAACCGGACACCCTGGGGTGTCCCCAGGGTGTCCGGTTTAGAGAGGCTTCACTGTAGATCATTGCTAGGCTCTATGACTGTGTTATTTGATCAGGAGCTAGACTGATAACAAACCATACGCCCAATTTCTCCAGTCACAGTCACATGCTAGTATGAGACGAGCCATGTGTACCTAAAATTATGTGCGATATCACATGACAAGTATTTACAAAATATACGATCTTTTCCGTAAATGACGTCACTTACCGAAACTGTCAATAATATAACATTTATAATTCCAGACAAAAAATATTTACACAATTCCCTAACATTTGATTGGCCCGTAGCAAGTCTCTGTCCAAAATTTATATCCCAGTAAACTACCACGCCAAACTACTTTCCGTAACCGTGAGGGGCAGTTAAAATAATTCTTAAGAAAACAGAAAATAAACACATTTTCTTGATGAATTTATTTCAAATGCTGGGAATTATAAGGAATTAATGGCCTTTTTGTGGAATTTACCGGGGATATAAACTTGGAAAAGTCGCGGGAATACTGGACGAGGCCTTCCGGCCTTCGTCCAGTATTCCCGCGACTTTTCCAAGTTTATACCCCGATAAATTCCACAAAAAGGCCATTCATTCCTATAGTAAACAAGCCTACATCTTCTAAGGTGCAACGTTACATGGCTTGTCTGAAATTTGAGTGTTGGTATTTTCTGAATCGCCAGTTTTAAAGGTACATGCCCACTGGGTAGGCATATGCCAGGTTATAATATAGGGAGACAGATAGTTTTGTATAGTCTGTAGATATGACATTTTCTGGCAAAGTACACATTAATTCACCATTACTCGACGTAGTGATTGGCATTATTATACATTTTATATCAGACGCAAATTTCCACAATGATATCAGGGGCGATAACCGTGTTTCTTTAAAATGTTAATGGACATTACTATTTATTCTCTGTATTTATTTTTTGATGTGCAATGATCAGACTTCATAATCTGTCGAATATATTATATTTTAAGGTGACGCATTTAATTAGTATAAATAATTAAAAAAATATCATGCATTATTTGCATGTGAAACCACCGTGAGTCACTATCAGTAAAATAAATATTAATACATGATTGTATCTGTATAGCGGGTACTTGTAACTGTTAAAACTGGTGGAATAGTGACACAATTATACACTTATTTAATTCCTATAAAGAACAGTTTGTGTTTACTGGGTGGGCACCTTTAACATGTTAATCATGACGTTGTCAACTCGATGCTAACACACACTCAGTGTCCGAAGTTACATAAGCTTTCTAATGCACATGCTGATCTGGATCTACACTAGTCGCAAAACTCATAAGCCCCATTTCTTACATCCACATATAAGCTGTGCTTGGAAAATACGTGCTTTTATACCGCAACCATTGCTCCATGTAGCATAATAAAGGGGGTTGAATAAATGCTGTTTATATCTGAAGTAACCTAATATACCTGAAGTAGCCTAATATACATGAAGTGCCATTTTTTGTCTTTATTTTTTCACCTTTGACCCCTAATCGTGGCCTCTCATTGATCAGTCTTAACAGCAAATTCAAGATGGCGGCGAATTTTAAAATCGAAATCGCTGTCTGTTCAGCTGAATTTTGTCCCTTTTTACAGTATATATGCGACGTAACCAACGACATGCACATGTCCATTATGATTGCAATGCTTATTATGATAACTGTATAGTCTAAAACCAGCCAATATTGAAGCTCATCGTAAATAAATCGGAGATTTAATCAGATACGATACCGAATCTACCTAGCGTGGACACCGCCATTTTGCTTTGAATGACGTCGCTAGATTTGTGACGTATGGCGAGGGAATGACATCAAAACATGACGTCACGCACGTTCAGACAATTAAGTTTAGTATGCGGTATAAATTAAATACATGATTAGTGCCTTCGAATATAAAATATATTCGGTTTCGCCCCGACAACTTTATAGCGGCTCGCTAAAGCTCACCCCAATACAGCTGTCTAAGGCTCATTCGACGGCACTAACCATGTATTTACTACATATTATGGAACACATACGTCTAAAACTGACGTCAACTTTACTTTATACGGAGTCATGGCATAACTAATAAACACAATATTGAATTTAAATTTTCACCTAATATAATGTAACATTAGGAAAAAGGAACATCTCAACTTATGATATGTTTGTGAGAGTCCACATTTTAACGCTTATAACATTAAACGGCCACCACCTAACTGGTCCCTTTTTCCCTTGACCCTTGATGGGTCACATATGTGGCTGTGACTGGAGAAATGGGGCTTATGGGTTTTGCGACCAGTGTAGATCCAGATCAGCCTATACATCCGCACAGTCTGATCAGCAGCTGAAAACTGTTTGACATTCCATCAATGAAACAGCAGTCACGGTTCAAACAAGCAAATTAAATTGTTGTCAGGCTACAGGGGTGCGCTATTTGACCAAGAGCTACACTGGTCACAAATCCCATTTTATCACGTCAACACAGTGTGTATGTGCCGTGAAACACGGTGCCGTGAAACATTTTTGATATCCTGTCAATACGACATAATCACTGCGATTGAATATGTGCTGTGGCTGGGATTATTTTTATTGCATTTTGAAGCTATTTGTAGATGTTGACGGGATAAATAGAATAGCAGGTTAGTGCCGTGAATGGGAAAATATATCTAGCGCGGCACGGAAACGGGATGTGCTCGGCAGAGCCTCGCCCATCCCGTTATCTAAGCCTTGCCAGATAGTTTTCCCATTAACGGCACTAACCTACTATTCTCTATAATCCAGTCCCAGCCGCACATATGTGTTCGTATTTAGGTTGTTATTTTCATACATGTAGGTGAAACTTTGCAATAGTTGGATAAGAGTGTAGACCCATTTGTGATGATGTGACGTAGACTGCTCCCTGTTAATTGAGATAGAAATGTGGACGTGGCTGGAGAAAGAAAGCTTATGGGATTTGTGACCAGTGTAGGTCCTGCTCAATAACACACCAATGTAGCCTGATAACGATATTATATTGCTTGCTAGAAGCATGACGGAATGACTCATTGATGGAACTGTGCGGATGCATAGGCTGATCTGGATCTACACTGGTCGCAAAACCCATTAGCCCCGTTCCTCCAGTCACAGCTACAAATACATTAACGCAATGTCGGATGCATATGCAAAAACAGTGATTATCGACATAGTTTGCATTCGGTTCAGTTTACCACTTAAAATTATTTTCTATTACAGCACATTCGGTGTTTAAACATAATTGTATGACTGTCATAGAGTGGCGATTAATGGATTAGTGAAGGGAAACGATCCGCTCCAGATGTCAAAGTCATGCAAATATCTTAAGGTTTCACACTAGACGATTTGATAAGTTTTTATTTACAAACAAAAATCAAGATATTGTGTCAAATATGCGTTGCATGGCTACATAAGACCACAGGTGACAACAAAAACGCATGTCAGTTTCGTTTATAGTATACGTGTAAGGTCAGTAACATCGTCAAACCGTTTCACCGCGTTGCGACCTTTTAATTTATATATTAGAAACTAGATAATCAGGTGATATTTCACCAACATTGCAAAGTATAATTTTCTAGAAAAGTATACTTTGAGGGTGAAATGTTCAATTTTATGATAAATTTATTAATTTTATTATACTGAATTTATTACATTATCACAGCCATATTGGCTGTGATAATGTAATAAATTCAGTATAATAATTCTGCATACGTTTAATCTTCAAATTTATGCAGTCGTTAGTTCTATAGAGGATATTCCATCGTACATTTTGAATAGCGTGAAATAATACACGAGTGTGCGTCGGCTTCCGCGTAAGCATCGCGTGAGCGTAGCGAACGAGTTGCTTGCACGGACGCCGACGGACACGAGTGTATTATTTCCGCTATGCAAACATGTACGATGGAATATCCTATTTAGTATACTTCCATGGCGGATATATATGCACATTTAGTCTATTTTTCAGATTATAATCAACACAGTGACATGTTTTCCCGCGTTTTAACGTTACGTTGTGTGACGTCAAAATGTGACGTCATGTAAACTTTTTGAAATCTAAATTACACAGCTGTTTCTATGAACCAGATATATTTGAGTGCATGTTTGGAATGTGTTCAATCACATTAACATTCTAGATTAGTCGAGACCCTTTCCAAATTTTAAAATAACTTGATTTTTGTCGGTGGCAATTGTCTTTCCACGTGCTAAACTATACGTAAATAAAAATATACTGTAGACTACGTGTGGGAGATTCACCAGGTAAGCTTTTATTTATAGTATTCCAACAATGTTCTACATTATAGTTTAGACATTTCTGCCGCCCGTCTATATATATATTTCTGTCCACGGCATTGACACGATTTATGATTACATATGCGTCACTGGCATGATTCAAATTAGCGTTTTATGTTCTACATGTAATCATTCAGATGATCGCAAAACACAAACAACTGCTACATTGGTGACATGTAGTAAATATAGGAAATGGTATTGATCGAATGGTGACCAACACATGCAATGATCAAACTGTGCGGATGCGCAGACTGATCAGGGCTACGCTAGCCATCGTAAGACCGCTTTTCTTAGCCGGTGTTCCTTCTGTCAAGCTATCCATTCACACAATGACCAACGTGTGTGGTTTGCCGTGAGGCACGACTTTTTCGTGCCCAGATTTGCATATAGATGCAAACCTTTCTTTTGTCTACAGAGGTGTTCAAATTGCTTACCAACCTCTGACAAACAATAGGGTCGATGTGTAAAAGACTGTTATCCAGAGTAAAGATCATTGGCGGAATGAGCAGATTCGTATAAGACAAGCCAACTGAGGTTGTACCAAAGAAGATGTGCGATTTTTCAGAGAGACAAAATCAAATACTTTCTGTAAATGAGTTCGAAAGTTAACGGAATTGCCACAACAAATATGGAATTCTTTCCTCTGAACATTTTGTCAACTTTTGACATCATTTATATCGTAAATAGTTTTCATGAGATAGTGCACACCTTCTTATGTAGAAACTGACATGTCTTGTCTCAATAATGATGGAATAATTATGTACTGGGTCAGATGGAATAATATTTCTAGTAGCCTATTTAACCAACATTGCAAAGTATACTTTTCTAGCAAAGTATACTTTGAGGGTGAAATTTTCAATTTTAGGATAAATTTATTCATATTTATTATACTGAATTTATTACATTATCACAGCCATTTTGGCTGTGATAATGTAATAAATTCAGTATAATAATTCTGCATACTTTTAATCATCAAACATATGCAATCGTTAGTTCTATATGAAATAATGTATCTCTTGAAAAATAAATGATTATTCCCTCAAAGTATACTTTGCTAGAAAGGTATACTTTGTAATTTTGATGAAATCGGCTACAGATCACGGCGCATATACATGTAGATTGCATAAGGTGTAAATGAACTGTGCAATTTAATTTGATAACTACGAGCCCTTAACGCGCCTATGTTTACGTCTGAAGACTAATGATACCATCATCCAACACATTGCTATAGTGTTTAAGTGACAGGACAAGTTAACAACATTGAATGATGGCCACGAAATGACGAAGCAAATACAGATGGAAAAGTAGTCCACGGTAGAGACTCCATAATGCTCCATAATGCTCGATGACTACTGTCTGTTTCGCGAAAGCTGCCCAAATGTTACGGCTATATAAACAATGCAAAAACAATATTCTATTTGATAATATTAAATTAAAGGAAAATTTAAGAGTGAGCCTTCTTTTTATTTCGTGAAATTTGGTAAAATATTGATTTTATTGCGAAAAAACAATTTCCCCATGCTAAATCCCCATAGACATCTTCACAGAGTGAAGATGTCTATGGGGATTTAACATGGGAACATTTTTTAGAATTTCAGAAATACTGCACAGATTTTTAAAATTTAACTTTTGTTTTCTTAGTTAGATCATTTCCAAGCTATCTAGCTAGATTTCAGAATCAATTTCCAAAATTTTTCGTTTTTCGACTCCTCCTCCAGGTTCTCCACCTCTTTTTTCCCCATGTTAAATTCCCATAGAGAACTCATTTTTCGTAATAAAATCAATATTGGACCAAATTTCACGAAATAAAAAGTAGGCTCATTCTTAAATATTGCTATGATTTAATATTATGGAAAAAAATATTGTTTTTGCATTGTTTATATGGCCGTAAAATTTGGGCAGGTTTCGTGAAACAGACAGTAGGTGACGTGCCACTGTGAACTGACGACCGTATCTTTAATCATGTTCTACTTGAAAACCTATCAATATTATTTCAATTAACATTTTACAGCCATTTGACTACTGTCTGTTTCACGAAACCTGCCCAAATTTTACGGCCATATATACAATTCAAAAACATTATTTTTTTCGATAATATTAAATTTTATCAAAATTTAAGAATGAGCCTTCTTTTTATTTCATGAAAATTGGTCAAATATTGATTTTATTACGAAAAATTGATTTGTCTATGGGAATTAACATTGGGGAAAAGTAGATGGAGGAGCTGTGGGAGAAGTCAGAAAACGAACAATTTTGGAACCTGGCTAGATAGGTTGGATATGATCTAACTAAGAAAACAAAAGTTAACAGACAGTAGTTCTAAACTCTACCAAATTCCCGCCTCCCATCTGAAAGCCTGTGTTTAATTATCAAGAGTGGGGATGCAGTTTCCATTGAGACGACAGACTTACACATACATGTATGGACATCTACTATTTACAGGTGGAAGACTCGGACCTAGGACCCAATAATTGGTTCATTTGAAGAAAAAAAACGTCACCCACCCACCTATTTCCATACACTATACATTATAGTCTCTGAAAATACTGTAATGTATAGTGTATGGAAATGGGTGGGTGGGGTAATGTTTTTCAAATGATAGCCAATTATTGGGTCCTAGGTCCGAGTCTTCCACCGGTGCTACTATGTCACATGACGTTACCGAATTACGTCAGTGGAATGACGTCACGGAAACAAGTCCGCTTTTTTTTCAACAAAAATCATTCTGTAGTCAAAACGTTACCTGATAAATAGAATACCATGCTAGTGTCAAGTTTATCAGGCTCGGCTCGGAAACAGTAGGAATTCCTCGGCGAGCATCGGAATTCCTACGTGAAGCGTTTCATAGCATTGCCTGATAAACATGATATTAAAAGACACTAAATGTAACCTGTAGCCTATTTCACCAACATTGCAAAGTATACATTTCTAGCAAAGTATACTTTGAGGGAGAAATCATTTATAACGACTGCATATATTTGATGATTAAAAGTATGCAAAATTATTATACTGAATTTGTTACATTATCACTGCCAAAATCGCTGTGATAATGTAATACATTCATTATAATTCTTCTAACAAACAATATTATACAATATTTGACTTTTGGGGAGGTGTACACGGGATTTACGGACCTGAGAAAAGTCGTATTCATACATTGAATATGACTTTTCGAAGGTCCGTAAATCTCGACTCAAAAGACAATGATTATTTTATTATATGACTTATGGTGTTGCTGAAACTCGACTGACATTTACGCACACGTTTACTTCAGTTTGCATCCATTGGTGTTGTGTTGTTGGCAAGTGCATTTGTAAGCTTGTTGCTGATTGTATGATACTATTTGCGTAGTATTGTTCGATTTGCTCGTCGTTGAACCGTGTGATGTTTCCGTTGCGCGATCAGTGACTCGCGCACAGGTCACTTTTAGAACGCAAGCGAGACGAGTCCGAGACTGATATTCAGGTGAATATAATATATGTCCTCAATCATGTGACCCTCTATTGGCAATATCATTTGTTAGATTTCTCAGCATAGATCGCTATCAAGTGACAGTTTTATTTCACCAGGAGCTACACTGTCACAAATCCCATAAGCCCATTACTTCAGTCACAGCCACATATTGGATTTACATTTATTGAGCATAGGCTGCATATGCAGCCTATGCTCAATAAATGTAAATCCAATATGTCACAACAACATATGTTTTGCCTCACAAGTTCTGTTTCCTCATGCAGTAACAGCGGAAGTACAGTAGAATAAAACACACGTGAGCCACGCCATGTGATATTGTACCTAAGAACATGTGCGATGTTTTCCTGGAAAGTGTTTTACAGAAACTGTGATATTTTCTGTAAATGACACCGAAAGTTGACGAAATTTTCATAAATTGTGTCAACTGACGACGTCGTTTACGAACACTATCGTAAATTCTGTAAATCATTTTCATGAGATATCTTCGTAGGTACAAAATCCCATGGCGTGTCTCATATAGATTTTGGAATCTGATCAAATAAAATGGGTTGTTTATCTGCAATAGGTAATTTTCAGTCCATAAAGCAGACAAATCACAATTGTCAATCTTAGAAATTATCTGAAACTCAGGGCATTTAACCCTTTCACCCCTAAGTAACTGCAATGGATTTTTAAATGTTAATTTCCGGACCAATCCAATCGTCACAAAATGATTTTCGGACTAATCCATTTATGTTTTGTTCTCAAAAATTTGAAAATTACTTGCAAAAAGTGCAGATCCTGATGAGACGGCTCGTCACGAGCCGTCTCATCTGGATCTACACTATTTGCCAAGACCACTATACAGGCCTGTGGTGTTGAAAGGGTTAATATGGGTCACAGAGCTAATACAAATATGCATGTTTCTATATACATTCATGTACAATATCCATCGTATTATCTTCATTACACGGCCCGCCAAAGCCAATAAAAGGCCTCCAATAAAGTTGTGATGGCATTTTTTGTTACAAATGGGTACCCATGCTGATCGACTTTTATGATATGTAAGCTGTCGGATAGGGGTGGTACCCCCGCAGATTTGACCTTTAGAGGTAATTTTTGAGGTCATTTAGAGGTCACATTGACCTAAAATTTATCATCGACATGGGTGTATAGATGCTCATATATGATTTATACCAGCATCGATAACCTTCTCCTGATGAACTCTTTTGGTAGCTATATACATTGGGATTCTGAAAATACCGCATTATTGAAAAAAAGACATGTCTTAAATTCAAGATGGCCGCCAATTTGCCTAAGAAAAAGAAAATATCTTGTTGTACGTCATATCTTTGTTGATAGCTAAGTCATTTTAATAGTCATAATTGTAATATATATATTTTTCGATGGAGAAATTGTTTATGAACTTTTTGATACCATTTTATCAAATTTACTGTTCGTAAATCCAAGATTTTCCAAAAAACAGTATGTTGTATTCAATTCGTTCTGATTTAGCCTATTGCTAACAATGAAGATATTTCCTATTATCATGTCATTTTCATGGATTTTTTGACTAATATTATCCTTCATTTTGTATTATTGATTAAAGTAACAGAACATACTTTAAAATTGGGACAATTGGAGCTACATTTCATGGAACCCCACATTCACAATGGCCGCCAACGCAGTATAAAGTATGAGATGAATCTCTGTAATCCGACGAAAAAAAAACTAAAACTGAGATGTCTTTTTTACAGTTTTAGGTAGTTTTTGGTAGTACATTCTCATTGAAATGCGTACATTTTGATCTAGGCCTTGACATTCAAGATCCGCCATGTTGCAATAGTCAGATAAGGTAAAAATATAAATAGCATGATGTTTCCTCGCTAATTGTTACATGGTATGTGGCAATTTAGAGTTGAGTTAATCATAATTTTAAAATCTAAGATGGCGGACATCTACACTCTTGATAAACATATAATAGAATATATATGCGGAAATAGGTGACACACCATGTGTGTAGCATAAGCATGGCAATCCTTATAAATAGTAACATTTAGCACCATATTTTAATATATGCTCCCTCCACCCTCCCGAATCATACACCTTTGATATATCTTGAAATTAATAGCCACGGTCGTTGAAGTCCGGACCAACGGGGTCCATCCCGTATTTAAAGGTACATGCCCACTCAGTAGGCACAAACTGTTCTTTGTTTCAGAGACATCATCTGAGACATTTTCTGGTAAAATAAACATTCATTCACCATTACCTCACGTATTGATAGGCCTTATTATACATTTTATAACAGACGTAAATTTCACACTGATATCAAGGGCGATAACAGTGTTTCCTTAAAATGAAAACAGAAATTATTATTTATTCCCTGTATTTATTTTTTGATGTGCAATGATCATACTTTATAATCTGTTGAAAATATTATTTTTTCAGGCGACGCATATACTTAGCATACATAATTAAAAAATATAATGCCTCATTTGCATATGAAAATAGCCTGATACCATCGCACGTCACTATCAGTAAAATAAATATTACTAAATGATTATATGTGTATAGCGGGCACTCGTAATTTTTAGAACTGGTGGAATAGTGACTCAATTATACACTTATTTAATTCCTATAAAGAACAGTTTGTACCTACTGAGTGGGCATGTACCTTTAAGCTATATATACTGGGGTAAATACCAAAATCAGAACTAACTGTTTACATCACTGTATACTCAGCCGTAACATAAGAATGAGGGGACCTGGTTTCATGTCCATACCACACCATCGTGACTTAGTTCCATCTAAAAAGGTAATCAGATTACCACTAATCGTATTTTCTTTTAATGGGGTATGACAGGATTTCCCCTTCAATTACCAGAAGGTCGAACAATGGAAATGAGGTATAAACCATGTCGGCATTCTGATGAAGAGGAACATTGATCGTTACATTACCCTTCGCATGCCCGCAACCTACCAACCACCCACCGCAACGTACGTATCTAATAAGATAATATATAGAGAATAGTAGGTTAGTGCCGTGAATGGGAACAAATATCTGGCAAGGCTCAGGAAACGGGATTGGCGAGGTTCTGCGATTTCCGTGCCGCGCCAGCTATATTTTCCCATTCACGGCCCTAACCTACTATTATATTTATCCCGTCAACACATACAAATGGCTGTAAAATGCAAAAATAGTATTGACTGGATATCAAAAATGTTTCACGGCACCGTGTTTCACGTCACATACGCACTGTTTTGACGATATAAAATTAGATAGTACGTATTGACAAAATAGATACAAACATTGTGATACGAAACAGTATTTGTATGTTTCTGAGTGTCTTTAGATATGTGTAGGAACTAGTATTCCATTGGAAGAAAGCAAAGCAGGTAGGCATTGGATAGGCTGATAATCAGTCACTCAATATGACCATTTGATAGAACTTTCACTACGGTGTCATGGAAGAACCAGTAGGACAATATTGTCCAGTTTATACAAATTATAACATGACAGCACAAATCACATGCAGAATTGTCACACATCACGGACACTCAAGGACAAGCATCTCTGTTCCTTAAGATAAATCTGGATCTACAATATGGATGAAGAACTAGATGAACTAGATGAAGGCGACTACATATACAGTATTCCAAGAGGCACTGGGGGTAAGGTGATATCCGTAACTGCAGTTACGGACATCCCAAGATGGCGGACGTGAAATGAACTAAGTTGAAATATCGCGATTTTCGACTGTTTACGCTTCGTGCATTTAATGGCATTTAATGGCATTCGATGGTTAGCTCAATATGTGTATATACTATGATTTTAATGCCTATGTGTTCCCCAAATGTTGCTTATTCTGCTTTTATAGACGTTTGAAATTTCACCGATGATACGGGTAACGGAGCGCAGAGACATCCGTAACTTTTACTGTATTTCTGTAAATGATGCCCGTAACTGTAGAAAGATTCCCGTAACTACGAACGATGCCAGTAACTGCCACGTCATTTTAGCGTGCCTTCCGAGGAAAGGGATGCTTATGGCATAACCCCTGCGTGTATGCATCCGTCCGTCTGTTTGGCAACTGATTTGGTATACAAAACCAGCAGCAATGGCCGAGTGGTTGGGGCGTTGGACTTTAGATGTAAAGGCTGTGAGAATCTCGCTACAGTGAAAAATATTGTAATTGCAAAAAATGATTAATAAATCATATATGAGGGATATTAACCAAATGTACTGTCATTGTATCCCCCAGACGATAGTCGGGGATACTATGGATTTGACGTCATCACGCCGCCGTTGCGTCCGCCGCCGCCGCGTCCGCCGCCGCCGCACACATTTTCGTGTCCGGGCTATAAGTCTGAAACCGTATGGAATATTTTAACGAAACTTCATTCATGCATAGATAACGAGTCAACGACGTGTCGCGCACAAGAACCACAACTCTCAGGTAGCTAATTTTGGAGTTATTCCCCTTTGTTGAATTTTTTTTTCTGACATGGCGGCAGGGGGATACAATGCGGTCGTGGGCGACTGTCGTTCTAGTTTATTAATCATATTTGCAATCTAAGCTTACAATTAAAAAAAAACAATTGTTGACTGGAGCTAGATTCAAACCCACAGTTTTTTCGTCGCGAAAAGAAAAGAAGTATTAGTAAATATTGCACAAAAGGATACATTTGTGTATGTTCAAAACATGTGGAATAGTTACATAATTAGTTACCCGTGCAATATATGTAAAAAACATATTTACTTAAATTGAGGGCACCCATCTTTAAATACTTTTATATATTCTGCAGGAAAGTTCAGATGTTACCACTGCAGGTTCTTCTCGGACGCCACAGCCGTTATCGAGCACACAATTGCGTCACATAATGTCGAAAACACGAACTTGGGACATATACATTAAAATCTATTCATTTCCCAACAAAAATAAGCGATTTGTCCAACAAGCTTAAAGAGGGATTGAATCCCGTTATTCGCGAAGATCGTCACGAATTCAAAATCATCTTCAAAAGGATCCACGAAAATGAGACATTAGCAGAAGAGGCCATTGAAACAGGCAACAGTGTCCAAACAGACCATTCCACTATTTATGGGTTAATGCCAGCTGTAATTGAACAACTGGGAAGGGCTGGACGGCTGTCAGATCTTGAAGGTATATTAACAGCTGTCGGTGGCGGGATATTAAAAACTAACATTGCGTTCCACTTACTACTTGACATCGGTCAGTTCTATTCCAATTCAACAGTATCGGCTATGAGGTACTCATCTGAATCTCTACAGTTTTGGTCTACGGTCAAAAACCTATTTAAAGGCAAAGGAATTAATTTATTTCGGGGATATAAGGCACAGGGTTTAAATGAGAACGAAAATGCGCCTGTTAAGACAATTGATTGCAAAATTAACTTTATAGTTCCGTCAGACAGTGTTCTTAGGAAAGAATCCTCAAAATATATAGATGATGCTAAAGAACCAGGTGTACTGTTCGTCCCAATGACTGTTCGTCCCTGAGACTGTTCGTGACAATGACTGTTCACCCCGGGACTGTTCGCCCGGGACTATTCCTAGACCCTAATCATACAGTATTTTTAGTGATTATGGAGCGGAAGAGAAATAAGAAAAAAAATATTGTTGGTCCAGAGTACAGGTGGGTTGAGACAGTAAGACAAACATGGTACTGACATGAACACAGAATATTTATTGAAAAAGAAAACTTCGGAAAGCATGTTTATGCACGTACATGCATATCACATACATGATTTATTGATGTGTATAGAGAGCAACTGCTAAAATCCTCTCAAGAAACAGCAAATAACACAGTGTACGTTTATTAACGACAGCTCAGATCGTGTGACAGTTACCCATCTCATTGCCTCTAGTTACACATGTCATTAATTTTATCTGCGCTCCGTTACCCGTATCATCGGTGAAATTTCAAACGTCTATAAAAGCGGAATAATCAACTTTTGGGGAATACATAGGCATTAAAATCATATTATATACACATATTGAGTTAACCATCGAATGCCATTAAATGCACGAAGCGTAAACAGTCGAAACTCGCGATATTTCAACTTACCTCGTTTCACGTCCGCCATCTTGGGATGTCCGTAACTGCAGTTACGGATATCACCTTACCCCCAGTGAAGAGGGACAAACAATCACCGACATTTCTGACGATTTATTTTGACTTAAGAATAAGATTTGGTGAAAGCGTAGAATGGAATAACGCAAAGTTTGAAATATTTCTGTAACAAAATCAGCACCGAAGAAACATATGCGGTGTCTCATATTTTGATGTGGACTAAGTAATCAGCAGAATTGATCGTCTTCAATCAGAATGCTTCGGATTCTCCAGACATCTGCAGATAACAATACCATTATGAAAACTGTAATACATCGCATTATCAACATTAATAAAGGTTTTTTATATCTATTTTTGTCAGCTTTATACAAGATAGCGTGGTTTTTCTTGGGACTGTATACCGCTTTACCTGTTGTCATGGTTCGCTATGTCTCATTTGGTGTGCTTTTGTTTTGCTGTCTCTATTGACATTATGAAGGTAGATGTAGCTTTTATATTCGGCAAATAAACGTACTGTACATGTAGTTGTAGTAGACCAACTACTGTAAAATACAGCAAATTCAATATTACAAACAAATTCCCTAAAAATATAAATGTGTATGTGTTACTTGGAGATATATACTGATTGTTTCACCTCCTAGAAGTGAATGTCAGACAACTTTAACCCTTTCACCCCTAAGTAACTGAATGGTTTGCGATACGTTCATTTTGCAACCAATCCAATCATCGCAAAATGATTTTCAGACTATTCCATTAATAAAAAGGGGGTATTTGTTGTTCTCATAAATATGAAAATTACTTTCAAGCAGTGCAGATCTTGATGAGACGGCTCGTTACGAGCCGGCTCATCTGGATCTGCACTTTTTGCATAAACCGCTATTGCGGGATCTCGGGTTCAAAGAGTTAAAATGCGGGACTGGTATGTGTTTGGGCATAGTGTGATTTCTGAGGGAGAATAGCACAGGTCTATGATGATTGTCACATATAGTATTATAAATATTCTACCAGGCAGTATGCAAGCAATTTCATTCTCCCATAGATGGTTATTATAGGAATGAATGGCCTTTTTGTGGAATTCATCGGGGTATAAACTTGGAAAAGTCGCGGGAATACTGGACGAAGGCCAGAAGGCCTCATCCAGTATTCCCGTGACTTTTCCAAGTTTATATCCCCGATAAATTCAACGAAAAGGCAATTAATTCCTTATAATTCCAGCATTTGAAATAGATTCATCAAGAAAATGTGTTTTTTTCCGTTTTCTTAAGAATTATTTTAACTGCGCCTCACGGTTACTGAAAATAGTTCTGCGTGGGAGTTTACTGGGATATAAATTTTGGACAGAGACTTGCTACGGGCCAATCAAATGTTAGGGAATTGTGTAAATATTTTTGTGCTGGAATTATATAAGTATCGCACATACATGTACGAAAATTGTCTTCCGCATATCATGCACAATTCATGGTAGGGGACGCTGGTGTCGAACGAAGCACTAAGTACACGCAAACTGGTACACGAAAGCACGTATCAGGTACAGTCGTTTCTGTCAAAATGTTCCGGGTTTATACGTGTACAAAGTGTTGTGCGTTGCGTATCCGTGGAGTTTCCGTTAGTTGCGTTTCAAACCGTGTGTCGTCTACGTGTAATACTTTTTCGGCAATGCGTTGCGTTTCCCCACTCTTGCGCATGCGCGAAAGTCGAACAAACCGTGTTCAAGGCAATGAGTTTCAAAAGCGTGTAATCCGTGTACAACGGTTGTAAACGTATACAACGGTTGTAAACAACGCATTGAGTTTCAAAAGCGTGTAATCCGTGTACAACGGTTATAAACGTATACAACGGTTGTAAACGTATACAACGCTAAGGTAAACCGTTTAAACGATTTAACGCTTTCTTTGACGAACGGTTACACGCTTCTACATGTACACAGCACAGTACAGATGAAACCGTGTTATACGTATAACACGTTTCCACGGGTTTTAACGCATTACACGTTTTGGTATGCCAACCGTGTATCGCGTAGAATGAGCATGCTCAGATCGTTCTTCGTGTGTGTGTGTATATACTTCTAGACTGCAGGGCTTCTAAAATTTTCAGTTTTCCGGTTCTGGACCGATTTTTGAACTCTCAGACCGATTGAGATTTGAAAACTAGTCTTAAAAATCGGTCCGATAAAAATTGCCAGTCGGCTGCTATTACGCTATAAACCTTGTAAATTTACCGGTTTTGACCACCAAGTAATTTATGACACATATCCGCGGGCCATATCCGTGTTAAACCAGTGTGCAGCTCGCTGTGTATTCAGTTTCTCCAAATATCGACTCTTCTTAACACACGCGTGGGACAGGTGTATAGCGGATTAGTTACTGAAATAGACTGGCTTCAGCGTAAAGATACGAGAGTTCCTGGACTCGCCATTTCTGATGATGTTAAAATAAAATAAAGAAACCATGCACTGTGTTTATCTGTGTTAGTAATATTTAACCCCAAGTAACTGACACGGACTATCGGCCCGGGCTATTCCATATTAAGTTAGGAACTGTTACATTACGATGTATTAGGGGCCATTTTTGTGTATATAAAATGTACATGTACGTAGGAATGTCGCAGAACCCGATGAGCCGGCTCACGTGATCTACAATTCGCAAACATTTTGATAAACGACAAGGTACATCTGTCGTGTTAAAAGCGTGACTCATTAGGCATCAGGGATTAGGGATCAATTGAAGTGCTAAATCACACCGCCGATGTACTTTGAACTCGATCTGAGGGTATGTATTCGCGATATTTTAAAAGGGACGAAACAAGGATGCCCTGAAGCGATCGGGGCCGAACAGGTATTCGCGTTAAAACGTGTAACCGTTTTACACGTTTCAACGCTTTCATATAGCTACACGCTTCCAGGTAAAGCGTTGTACACGTTTCAACTCTTTCAACTCGCTACATATGTATACGCCAAAGCGTGTTGTATACGCCTTGAAGCTAAACGTAGTACACGCTTAAAAACTAAACGGTTTGACAATGTGTATTACACGTGTACGAACCGTATTATACGTTTAAACAACGTATACAACGCTTTTAAACTAAACGGTTTGACAATGTGTATTACACGTGTACGAACCGTATTATACGTTTAAACAACGTATACAATGCTTTCAAACTAAACGGTTTGACAATGTGTATTACACGTGTACGAACCGTAGTATACGTTTAAACAACGTATACAACGCTACAGCAAACCGTTGCGTTCGCGTTGCGTTCGCGTTGCGTTCGCGTTGAGTTTGTAAGTGTTGTCTACGGTGGAACAAAAACGGAGACTGCACTGTACACGAAAACTGTAATTTAATACAGTAAGGCTAAACCGCGTACGTAACCGATCACATTTAATTATTTGGATCACAGAATCTGACAACGTATTAGAACTAACAACTGCATATTTTTGAGGATTAAAAGTCTGCAGAATTATTATACTGAATTTATTACATTATCACAGCCAAATTGGCTGTGATAATGTAATAAATTCAATATAATAAAAAATAATAAATCTATCATAAAATTGAAAATTTCTCCCTCAAAGTATACTTTGCTAGATAAGCATACTTTTCAATGTTGGTGAAATCGGCTACTGGTCCCATGACTAACATTGGAACTGCCCCCAAACAGTCCACCTTGAGTGTAGACCCATATATAAACGCATAGTTTTGAAAGGTATACCCCACGTTGAGCACTCATTTGTAAACAAAAATGTAGAAAGGATAATCCCCCGTGTCTGGAGTCGAATCGTGACAATTTACAAGTTATTCATTTGAAAAGTTCACATATGTAATTATTGGTGGCCATCTTGGAATTGAAGTTAGCAAATGCACGAAACTGTCGTTTTTTCCATATAGTGTCACTATTTTGGCGGCCATTATGCATTTTTATTATTTATATTTCCTTTTTTATTACTAACAATAACAGTACTACCAGCATTTGACTTGTTTCCATCTTCAACATTGATTTTATGAGTGATGGTGACCTATATATGGCAAGCATTAAGACATCTATGATGTTTCTTGATTTGACCCCTAAATGACCTTGCAATGACATTCAAATGTCAAATTTGAGGGGGTACCCACCCCTATCCGAAAGCTTACCCATCATAGATATAAACTAGCATGGGTACCCATTTGTAACAAAAAATGCCATCAAAATTGTTTTTCATGCCCTGGCGGGCCGTCTATGTAACAACCATCAATTACGAGTTATTGTTTCGTACCCTCAGATCTTTAACGTTGTTACGTAAACAACTACAATCAATTAAATTCATCAATGTTCTTAAATCAACATTTTTAAAATTACTATTTCCAATTTCACATAGTACATGTTCAAAACTCTTTATTTTTATTTCAAATGCTGGCAGCTGATATAGAGAATAATAGGTTAGTGCCGAATGGGGAAATATCTGGCGCGGCACGGAAACGGGATGGGCTCGGCAGAGCATCGCCCATCCCGTTTCCTAAGCCTTGCCAGATATTTTTTCCCATTCGCGGCACTAACCTACTATTCTATATATCCCGTCAACACCTACAAGTAGCTTTAATATGCAAAAAATAACCCAGCCGCATCCTCAAAGTCGGAGAATCGAATAGTATGACAACCGCACATATTCATACGCAGTGATTAGGTCGTATTGACAGGATATCAAAAATGTTTCAAGATAGTCTGTAAATTTGACATTAACACTGTTTTCTTGTAAACAATTATTGGAGTTCATATGCAGCCTATGGTCAATAAATGTAAATTCATGAATTGAAATTCCAAGACGATCCTAAATTGGCACTTACGAACATTTTAGTCGTACGACTTTTAGTGAAACGGGCCCAGATCCTGATCAGACTGTGCGGATGCACAGGATGATCTGGATCTACACTGTGGCAAGAACAATAAGCCAAATTTATCCAGTTACAGCCACATTTGCGCAAATTACCGCTCATTTTCGGAGTCAGAGAAACAAAACGATGCTAGTGTATTTCCTCATTACTAGTATGCGGGTGCTGTTTTAGGTTTGTGTCTACTACACTCTTATAATTTCGAATTTCGTTTTCCCTGTAAGACCGTAGGACACAATGTGGCTACGAATTGTTCAACATAGATTACGTTTGTCCCGTCTCCAGCAGACAACTTGTTAATAATATGCGTTATTGTTGTATTGTGTGATTTCTTTTCAAGCTGGAGACGGAACACGAAGGGTAAAAGTGGTTTTTATTTTATATCTGCGCTGCCTGCACCAGAATCTCACTGTTCGCACTGAACTTACTTTGTGATCTACTTTGAAATGTGTAATACTGATAGACCTCGACAGATTATGCGAATTTATTTTCTCTTTATGCGACTGTTTATTATTATATTCTATTCTGTTCGGCTCATATTTAAGGGTGGTAATTGGCTCGGACACCTTCCATACCCGGTGTTTATTATGTACACTCTCGTATATTATATATCCTGGACTGCTCATAGTTCGAGACTCTAACGATATTAAACAACATGCGTAATAAATAATAGAGTATAAACCTTTTTTGTTAGTTACATGCAAATACAATTCAATTATCTGTATATTGCGTTTACTGGCTTCAAAAGCACGGAGAAATGCAAATGTTTACATTCAAAACACGCTCATCTACAAATGGCCGCCTCCCACATACCGTGAAAGGTCGCGACCTCTGACCCTATGACGTCATTTGCTCTTCCGGTGCAGGTACCCGGTTGGAAAACACCACAAATTGTGTCCGCATTATGTACCATTGCTTTCAGGGGTCACGATACATATTGTTTCCAACTTAAATGATTAGACAAACGATTGCCAACTTGGAAAATATAATTTGCTACATTAAGCAAATTAAACAATATGAAGGTTCAATTTGTATACTTTTTAGCTCAACTATTCGAAGAATAAGTATAGCTTATGTTGTCACCCCGGCGTCGGCGTCGGCGTCGGCGTCGGCGTCGGCGTCACCGTCACGCCTTGGTTAAGGTTTTTAGTCAAGCTTGTATATGGAATACTACTGGCCCTACACCCACCATACTTGGACAACTTCATCTCCTAGTGATGTACATCAATAACCCCGATCTATATTTGACCTTGACCTACATTTCCTCTTGAATTACTTAGTTAATTCCCCTTGGTTAAGGTTTTTAATCAACCTTGGTTAAGGTTTTTAGTCAAGCTTGTATATGCAATACTACTGGCCCTACACCCTCCATACTTGGACAACTTCATCTCCTAGTGATGCACATCAATAACCCCTGATCTATATTTGACCTTCACCTACATTTCCTCTTGAATTACTTAGTTAATTTCCCTTGGTTAAGGTTTTTAGTCAACCTTGGTTAAGGTTTTTAGTCAAGCTTGTACATGGAACACTATTGTGCATACAGACACCATACTTGGACAACCTTTTCTCATAGGGATGTACATCAATAACCCCTGATCTATATTTGACCTTGACCTACATTTCCTCTTGAATTACTTACTTAATTCCCCTTGGTTAAGGTTTTTAGTCAAGCTTGTATATGCAATACTACTGGCCCTACACCCACCATACTTGGACAACTTCATCTCCTAGTGATGTACATCAATAAACCCTGATCTATATTTGACCTTGACCTACATTTCCTCTTGAATTACTTAGTTAATTCCCCTTGGTTAAGGTTTTTAATCAACCTTGGTTAAGGTTTTTAGTGAAGCTTGTATATGCAATACTACTCGCCCTACACCCACCATACTTGGACAACTTCATCTCCTAGTGATGCACATCAATAACCTCTCATCTATGTTTGACCTTCACCTACATTTCCTCTTCAATTACTTAGTTAATTTCCCCTTGGTTATGGGTTTTAGTCAAGCTTGTATATGGAATACTACTGGCCGTACACCCACCATACTTGGACAACTTCATCTCCTAGTGATGTGCATCAATAACCCCTGACCTATATTTGACCTTCACCTACATTTCCTCTTGAATTACTTACTTAATTCCCCTTGGTTAAGGTTTTTAGTCAACCTTGGTTAAGGTTTTTAATCAAGCTTGTACATGGAATACTATTGTGCATCCACACACCATACTTGGATAACTTTTTCTCATAGGGATGTACATCAATAACCCCTGACCTTATTTTACCTTCACCTACATTTAACCTTGAATTACTTGGTTAATGTTTATAGTCAAGCTTGTATATGGAATACTCCTGGGCCTACATCAACCATACTTGGACAACTTCATCTCGTAGTGATGTACATCAATAATACTTGACCTATGTTTGAGCTTGACCTACTTTTATCCTTGGATTACTTAGTTATTTCCCCTTGGTTACAGTTTTTAGTCAAGCTTGTATATGGAATACTCCTGGGCCTACAGAAACCATACTTGGAAAACTTCATCTCCTAGTGATGTACATCAATAACCCCTGACCTATATCTGACATTGACCTACATTTAACCTTGAATTACTTACTTAATTTCCCGTGGTTACGGTTTTTAGTCAACCTTGGTTAAGGTTTTTATGCAGGCCACAGCCACCTTCTTTGTCAAGCTATGTGTACATCTTCAACCCTCGAGCTATGCTGTTCTCCTACAGCTCTTGTTTAAAGTGGTAATGTCTATATTTGGAGTAAGACATTTCAATCACTTCTGCATGTGGTACTCGTCCACAATGGGAATAACACAAACAGAGACCAGATTGCATATATCTGCTGATAAATGGAGGTATTGGACTGATGTGGACGAACTTAAAAGTGACAATTTAAAAATAAATAGGATAAGGTGGTGACTGAATGAAAATCCATATTCCTACATTATTAGTGCCTTTCTACCTACACATATTACGTGACCTCCATTGATAAATTGATAAACAACATACGGGTTCAAGCTGACTCATTTTCTTATCGAAATCCGGATTTTAATGGAGGGGGTTAATGGGATTAGTGGAAAACACAACATTTAGGTGTGTTGTGTTGTTTGGTAATGTATTAGTCCTGTTTAAATCACATTTTTCTAACTTGGCAGTTGTGACCTTTCATCTGGCTTCGGTTCAACACACAAGTATAATGGAAGTGATGTAGCCCGTAAATCTCGAGATAGAACGAGAACATAAAAATGGCATCGAATCTGTGCGGCTATCGAAGTTAGAGGATCGTATGATATATATGTGTGTATATACATATATATATATATATGTATGTGTGTATATGTGTGTATATATATGTATGTATATGTGCGTATATATACATGTATACGGTATTGTGTGTTCATGTTGTATCTGCGTGTTCTATTCTATATATATATATATATATAATATATTTGTGTGTGTATATATGTGTATATATATGTATATATATGTGTGTATATACATGTATATATATGTTGATATTGTGTGTTCATGTTGTTTTGTGTGTTCTATTCAAGCTGGAAACGGAACACTTACGGTAAAAGTTCTTTTTCTTTTATATCTGCGCTGTCTGCACACGGATGTCACTATTCGCTGTCTGCACACGGATCTCACTGTTCGCACTGAATCTACTTTGTGATATACTTATAAATGTGTCATGCCGAAACTGAGAGAGGACATATGAACATGTATATTTCTCTGATGAATAGATTATATTTCATATGGTAAAACATGTTTATAGGTACACAATAGATAACTAGTTTAACAATTTCGCATATGATAATTGTGCATGGAAGAATATTATCTGATTCAATAATTGTATGCTTACATAGAAGATCTCGAGTGGTTGCGGGCGGTGACTCTTGTGGTCTACCCCCGTACCATACATTGCCACAGACGGTGCGGTAGTGGATTACAGGAGTCACCGTTCGCACAGTCATATTGTGGTAAGCATTGTCCACCATATATCCATTTTTATAAGATTTTCTTCCTTCATTGTGGACAAATATCTTACATGATAAACACATGCTGCATGTTTAACCCGGTACTCCATACTTCATATAATCAAGTAGAATCGCAACATCTCCCTGTAAAATGAGGGTACTTATGATAACCTTAACTTTCTTTGTTCTAATCACTTATCTCTGGTCTTACCTCCATCCTCCTTCTTTTGAACAACACGATGCAATATCAGTAGATATTTTATCAGCTACGTACAGGGTATACATGTATCATTTCACCCTAACTCTCCATGGCAACTAACATATGCACTTTAAACGTCCGAGGACTAGGATCTAAGTTAAAACGGACTCAAATATTCCAGTGGCTCAAGGATAACAATTACGCGATACGTTTTTTGCAGGAAACTCATTCAGTAATAAAAATAGAAAAGGAGTGGGAAACTGACTGGGGGGCAGAAGGATTCTTTAGTGGAAAGTCAAACAACTCTGAAGGAGTCAGTATTCTTTTACTATCGGACAATTTGGTGAATACTGTTTCTAAAAGTGAAATAAAATGTAGTATAAAAACAAATAATTAATTGGTACAAATCATGATAAATATCAATGATCAGCCTAGAGGCCCAGGATATTTTAAATTGAATAATTCAATTCTTTTCGAAAATGATTATAATGATTATAAAACAATTATTACAAACCATATAGCGGAAATTGCCAACATTAACCATGAAGCAAACCCTAACTTTTTATGGGAGTTAATTAAAGGAACAATCAGAAATGAAACTATCAAATATACTACAAAACGTATTAGAAAAGATAAAACAGACGAAAATAAATTACAGCAGCAAATTGATATATTAAGTAATGACAATATCCTGAAGCAATCAATGAATTAAATAATTGTAAAAGCCGTCTCGAAGAAATTTACAAAAGACGAGCAGAAAGTATTATTTTTCGATCGAAATTAAATTGGGTGGAGGCTGGAGAAAAGAATACAAAATTGTTTGCGGAGCTTGAGAAAAGAAAATTTGAAAGAAACATTATTTCACAGCTAACTGTAAATGGAAAACTTGTTACAGACAAGGTACAAATTCTACTAGAAGAAAAACATTATTATGAAAAACTATATAAGAAAAAATAATGTACAGATTCTGATATTAATTTTTTTCCCAAATGATTATAATAATAAGTTAAATGATGAGGAGAAACGTAAATGTGAAGGTATATTGACAGAAGCTGAATGTTATAATGCCTTAAAAGAAATGAAAAACAATAAGAGCCCTGGGTCGGATGGAATAACTGTAGAATTTTTCAAAAACATAAAAAGCCATTTGGTAAAATCATTAAATTGTTCGATGGAGCAAGACGAACAAACAACACTACAAAAACAAAGTGTTATAAATTTAATTCCAAAAAGAGGCAAAGATACAATACACCTCGCCAACTGGAGACCAATAATTTTGCTAAATATCGACTACAAAATAGCAACAAAGGCCATCGCAAATAGAATAAAAAAGGTATTAAATAATTTAATAGATTCTTCACAAACAGGATTTATTAAAGGTAGATATATTGGAGAAAATATAAGGCTCTTATCCGAAATAATTGAACACGCAAATGATAAAAGTATACCAATCGATTTTGAAAAAAAGCATTTGATAGTATAAGCCATGAGTATATAATTAAGGTATTAACCTTTCTAAACTTCGGACCCAGCTTAATCAAATCGATTGAAATATTTTATCATACTATATCTAGTTGTGTAACAAATAATGGCTGTCTTTCAGATTGTTTTGGCTTGGGAAGAGGAGTAAGACAAGGATGTCCATTATCTCCTTATTTATTCATAATCGCAATAGAAATACTCTCGCACAGTGTCCGAACAAATCAATTAATAGAAGGAATAAATATAAATAGTGAAGAAATAAAAAATACTATGTTCGCGGATGATGCTACATTTTGCATGGATGGGTCAAGACAATCTCTCGAAATATTAATTAGTACAAAAGATAATTTTGGAAACATTTCAGGTTTACGTTTAAACTATTCTAAGTCAATACTGTTTAGAACAGGTTCGACGAAGAACTCTACAACTACGTACTGTGATGATAAACCATTTTCATGGACTGCAGATGTGGCTAAAACTTTAGGGATATATTTTTGTAATGATAAAAATAAAGTGCATAGTTTAAACATAGATCCTAAAATAAAGGAATTTCAGCAATGTTTAGGCAAATGGAAAAAAAGAAAGCTGACCATACTAGGTAAAATAACTGTCATTAAAAGTTTTGCATTTCCAAAATTAATATTCCCTTTAACAGTTCTAGACAATCCGGATCAGGAGACTTTAAAGCAAATTATACGCATTATGTTTGATTTTCTCTTGGATTGAAAGCCTGATAAAATTAGTAGAACAATTATGTTAAAACGTTCGAAGAAGGCGGGCTAAAATGATAGAATTAGAATCGTTTATTGATGCACTAAAGGCTTCATGGGTCAAAAGACTTGCAGAAATTGAAAATCACGGAAAATGGAAAGTACTATATTTAAACTATTTGAAGCCTTTTGGTGGTGTACATATATTTGAAGGAAATGTAAACCAAACAGACGTAAAACATTTGATAAACAATAAGTTTTTGACAGATGTTCGTAAATCATGGTGCAAGCTAAACTTCTGCGATAATCCAGAAACAATATCAAAGCAAATTTTATGGAACAATTCGAAAAGTAAAAGGTAATGGAAGAATGTTTTACTACAAGGAATGGGCTAATAAGGGGATTGAATGTATAGAACAACTATACGTTTATAGAACTACATCATTCTTTAATTTTACAGAAATAAAAGAACTATTTGATGTTAGTAATAACGATTACCTAAAATTCTTCAAACTGATTTCGTGCATTCCTCAAGACTGGAGAACACGAATTAAAAATTAAAGAATAAACACGATTAATACAAAGATACTATTAATAGAACAAATAAAAACCACGACCAAATGTAATAAGAAGCTATATAACATGTTTCTTAATCAATAGAAACCGGTTGTGCATAAAGCCAAGACAAAATGGGATGACGAAATAGAAATATAAATTGGAAGATAGTCTACACAAATCATTTTACAAACACTATAAGTTCTAAACTTAGGGATTTTCAGTACAAATTTTGATGAGAATTGTCGCTACAAACGATTATTTACTTAAGTGTAACATTGTCAGCTCCAATTTTTGTGATTTTTGCGCCATGGCTCCAGAAACAAATAAGCACCTTTTTTGGGAATGCACTATAAGCCAACATTTTTGGTCACAGCTGAATACCCTTTTAAACAATAATACTATTGTATGTAATTTTGATTGGCACACTGTTTGCTTCGGGCAATATGAGCAAGACAGCAAGACAACAAGTTTTTCAACTTGTGTATCATACTAGGAAAATACTTTATATGTACATGTAAATTACGAAACACGGATACACGAACCTTCTGATTATACATACAAATATTACAGTTAGGTATAACAGCATATACCGTAATAGTATTGTATCGTGGTGTGTTGCTCAATTATTATTCACTAAACCTATTTCACCATATCTCATTTTCAACTCTATTCTCTCATCTGCATAACATTCTGAAATGAAAAGTCATGCAGAGCAAGATGTTATTAGCCGATCAATTCAGGGTTCAATATATGTCCACATTTTAGTAGTTACGGAACCTGAGGGAAAAATGAGAGAAATGTTGACCAAATTCTCCCAGTTATATTTAGTAAATTACTATGGATTTGCCATTTACTTGGCGGCCATTTTGAGTTTTCTGACAATGGAGTATATTAACTGCAATATTATTCCAGTTGAAAGAAGTAACCTTTGAATATAGTTGAAGGCGCTTAGCATTACACAAATATGTTTATGAGTTTCTTTAGTCGCTTGTACGTACAGTCAATTGTCCGTGTAAAATGTCTAGATATTGTTGATTGAGTAGTGTCAAATTCATACGCAAGAAAGAGATTTGACAAATTTATTCGCTATTTCACTAATGTCAATAGCATTACCTTGAATTTGGGCATGACCAGACTGGATGGCAGGTGAGGCTCCAGAAAATTAAACAATATAGATAGAACTGTGAATGATGGTAATCCTGTTAAATGTTTCACCTTCTCGTCACTACCCTTAAAATAACTTGCAGTGAATTTAGTTTCCAAATGGGCCACTTTTTCCTTCAACTCTCCATTCTCTGTACGCAGTTCATGCAGTTCCAGCGACATAGCCTCCATGAGTGGACCATCAACATCAGTATGTGACTGAACGACGTCTTCATCAACGCTGTTACCCATATCCATACCCGTCTCAGTGTGATCAGGTCCAACAATAGTTGTGGATTCAGCTGGCTTCCTTGTCTTCTTTTCCTTCTGCCGATCATATCTTGATGTAGCTGATGCTTCTCGGAAGTATATGTTGCATACACCATCTGAACATTCCTGCTGAGACGGTTCAGATGAGTGGTCACAACATTTACATGCACTTTTGAGGAGAAATAAAAAAGAAAAGGTGTACTCTTATGAAATATCGCTGACATATTGACAATTTATGACATATTTTATACATATGACATGCGCCATGTGATTTTGCATGTACAAACATGTGCGCACTTTGATGAAAAATATTTACAAAATTTACAATATCTTTCATAAATAACATTGAATGGTGACAACATGGGGACATTCTGCATTTGCTCTGAGAATTTCATCAACTTTTGGCATGATTTACAGAAAATATCGCAAAATCTGTAAACATTTTTCATGAAATTCCACACAAACTGCAATTTTGCATTGTCTGAGGTCCATCAAAATACACCATCTCGCACGTCTTAAGCATGTTAAGTACAGTGACAGCACGGGTGTCAAACATTATAATTCAGTGGGTGGCCGCAGAGCTCCAGATAAGGAATTAGTAATTGAGTATTGTTACTCCATCAGTTCTGAAGCAATTGGGTATTTCAACATTTTAATTGGGTAAAATTAAATCACATTACTGTTTACACATCAACAGACTGCAATCATTTAATTGTTTGTTTCGAAATGAAAACATTTCATTGGCATTTCATTAGAATTGTCTCCTTGGATGTGTTTTCATGGAAAAATAAGAGAAATATGCTATATTGTGGTCTGTTTATTGTTTTCTGCAGCATGATAAAGGTACCACAATTGTTCTCATTGCTTTTTGATACTCACTACTTCTGATTTAAATTTTGTTTTTGGCAATTTTAATTGGGTATTTACGCAAATACGCAGCTTATCTGGAGCTGTGGGTGGGGCTCACACACAATATAATGATTACACCAGCTTACATTGTCTCACCAGCTGACAAGTAGAACTATCGGACTATTTATAATATCAAGGACTTACCAGTGAGAAAATGCGCCGATTACACCCGAACATTTTGGATATTCTTGTGCCCAAATTATTGTCCATTTCTAGCAAGCCATTCACGTCTCCGATCCGAACTCAGTTTCTCGCATTCCACATCTTGATTTGTGATTACTGCAGGCAATCTATACTATTCCAGTGTCCTTTCGGGATCTTTACGATGACTACATCCGTATATAGAACACTTAACAATTTGCGTCTAACTAACAGAATTTAGGTCAAACTTCGACGTGTTTTCTTTTGTGTATCGAGATATTTTGGAACTATTGCGCAATAACACGCGGCCTCCAACATGGCGGAGCTTCCGGTTCGTGACGTCAAAACATTTATTTATAGCCAAATTGCAAACCGCCGAACTCTTGTAGTTAAAACGTTTATTTATAGCCAAATTGCAAACCGCCGAACTCTTGTAGTTAAAACGTTTATGTATAGCCAAATTGTGTTATTTCGCTATATTTAAAGTTTTAAACAGAGATAATGGCCAAAAATGAAAAAATATCCGGTCTATGCAATTTGGAAGTGATACAACAAATTTCGCGTTTGTCGATTACCGAATATAGGAGAAAAACTTTTTCACAAACCAATGTATAACCAATATATAGCTGATCTATAAATAGATCGGCTAATAATAAATCCAACCTAACCATGTACGTATGAACAATACGTTATAATCTATAATTATTTACAATATATGTACTCATAGTTGATTGTAAACAAGGAATGTAACCTATAAATGCATGTTGTTAAACTGCTTGTAACTCATGTAGTGTTTGTATATGACTATGTATGGAAATAAAAACTTATAACTGAGAAACAAAAAGTCGATTCGATAGCGGAGGTATGTATCAATGTATTAAATTGCCCCATTCTATAATCGATTACTAATGTCATTGTATATATTTTTTCGCGAACTGTTTATTGTAGACGAAGATTGTTTTTGACATTTATATGAAAATAGTAATTATTAATTAATCATTCAATACACTTAAAACGCTTTCCATTCCAATATATAGTTAAACACGCTTACTGAACAAAGAAATCATAATTGTCAGGGTCCGGTTGCTAAAAACCTCAGGCGGGTGAGGATGTGCATTGATCTCCATTAAATGTTTTACATTGAAAAAAATGTTCTGAGAAACATACGAACATTTTAGTCGTACGACGTTTAGTGAAACGGGCCCCAGGTGAATTTGAGTAAAACAACATCGTTAAGAGTTTGAATCAGCGGTATTTACACTTGTATATGTTGCACTTGTGTCCCAAAGCGACCATCAACATTGGGGCATTATACTTAGTTAAAACAATTAGTAATTCATGTAATCCATTCCGGGTATGGAAGGTGTTCGAGCCAATTCCCACCCTTAAATATAAGCCGAATAGAATAGAATGTAAGCCATTTATTACATAAACTTGACATTTTCAGTGTAGTAACACAGCGTATTATAACTCATACTACATTCGTGCAATACGACTTCTACATAAAACATTCTTCTACTGTCTGTTTCACGAAACCTGCTCGAATGTTCGTGAGCTGTGGTCAAATATTGATTTTATTACGAAAAAATTATTTGTCTATGGGAATTTAACATGGGGGGAAAAGAGGTGGAGAACCTGGAGGAGGAGGAGTCGAAAACGAAAAAAAAAGTAAATTGTCTCTGAAATCTAGCTAGATAACTTGGAAATGATCTAACTCAGAAAAAAAAGTTACATTTTTAAACTCGGTCCACTATTTCTGAAATTAGTTAAATCCCCATAGACATTTTTACTTGTTTTTTCGCCATAAGATCAATAATGGACCAAATTTCACGAAATCAAAAGAAATCTAGCTAGATAGCTTGGAAATGCTCTAACTAAGAAAACAAAAGTTACATTTTTAAAATCGGTCCACTATTTCTGAAATTAGTTAAATCCCAATAGACATTTTCACTTGTTTTTTCGCCATAAGATCAATAATGGACCAAATTTCACGAAATCAAAAGTACGCTCATTCTTAAAGTTTGCTATAATTTAATATTATTGAAAAACATTGTTCTTGCATTATTTAAGCCCTACAATTTGGGCAGGTTTCGTGAAACAGAAAGTAGGTAATAAGCACGACCTCATAAAACTAGTATGAGGCAATACATATTTTTTATTTTCGATTTTTCTCTTCAAAAACATGGTTTGACAGCATTTTAGAATCATTTCCAGTGGAAATGATTCTAAAGTGCTGTCAAACCATGTCTTTATTGAGAAAGAAGGCAACATATAAAGCATCAGCAGACGACAGTTTTCGTGCTCAGCAGTCTAAGGGTTAATATGACATTTATTAAACGCGTCGACCGAGGCATGGCCTCATGTCTTATGAAATCTCATATTTAAGAAATATCATATTAAATCACCACCCATGTAAGGAGATCCTCTATTTACTAGTCAATAACATCGGCCTTGAACATCACACTACATTGTATTGTCGGTAAATCCCATATACAGCTACTGACTCACTCTAAAGGATATGAATAATACAAGTATACAATTACAATTTCATCTAATTACATATGTACTGAAAACAGGTGACAGGGGCTGGAGAAAATCCAGTGACATTTGCTCATTTGCGACCAGTGTTACCATTATATAAGTGTAAGTACGTGTACGGTCATGTACACAGTGGAACCTCTCTAAACCGGACACCCTGGGATGTCCAGGGTGTCCGGTTTAGAGAGGTTCCACTGTAATAAAACAACTTCATAATCAAATGTTGTCATTTAAATCATGAACAGGAAAATAGCTCGATAATAGGACAGCCCCCTAGTTGCGAAAAGTAACTTTTTTTTTTTTCTGTTTTAAGTTTTTATTTCCATACATAGTCATATACAAACAATACATGAGTTACAAGCTGTTTAACAACATGCATTTATAGGTTACACTCCTTGTTTACAATCAACTATGAGTACATGTATTGTAAATAATTATAGATTATAACGTATTGTTCATACATGGTTAGGTTGGATTTATTAAAGAATGTTATGTAGATGAGAGAATGGAGTTGAAAATGAGATATGGTGGAATAGGTTTAGTGAATAATAATTGAGCAACACATCACGAGACAATACTATTACGGTATATGCTGTTATACCTAACTGTAATATTTGTATGCATATTCAGAAGGTTCGTGTATCTCTAAATGAGTGTTAGTCTAATTGGATAACATTCCATTTTCGTTCCTGAACTATGAGATTATTTCTATTCATTGAAATTTCTTTTTCAATATTTTGTGTTGCCTTTAGGTAAGACATAAACTCTGGAATTTTAGGTCCCGTGTTTCGTAATTTACAATTATATATATAAAGTATTTTCCTAGTATGATGAAAAACTTGTATTTTCCTAGTAAGATGAAAAACTTGTTGTCTTGCTCATATTGCCCGAAGCAAACAGTGTGCCAATCAAAATTACATACAATATTATTATTGTTTAAAAAGGTATTCAGCTGTGACCAAAAATGTGGCTTATAGTGCATTCCCAAAAAAAGTGCTTATTTGTTTCTGGAGCCATGGCGCAAAAATCACAAAAATTGGAGCTGACAATGTTACACTTAAGTAAATAATCGTTTGTAGCGACAATTCTCATAAAAAATTTGTACTGAAAATTCCTAAGTTTAGAAATCTCCCAATTTATATTTTTATCCACGAATTCGTCATCCCATTTTGTCTTGGCTTTATGCACAACCGGTTTCTGTTGATTAAGAAACATGTTATATAGCTTATTATTACATTTGGTCGTGGTTTTTATTTGTTCTATTCATATTATCTTTGTATTAATCGTGTTTATTCTTTCATTTTTAATTCGTGTTCTCCAGTCTTGAGGAATGCAAGAAATCAGTTTGAAGTATTTTAAGTAATCGCTATTACTAACATCAAATAGTTCTTTTATTTTTGTAAAATTAAAGAATGATATAGTTCTATAATCGTATAGTTGTTCTATATATTTAATCCCCTTATTAGCCCATTCCTTGTAGTAAAACATTCTTCCATTACCTTTTATTTTCGAATTGTTCCATAAAATTTGCTTTGATATTGTTTCTGGATTATCGCAGAAGTTTAGCTTGCACCATGATGAACGGTAACTCTTAAAATTACTCCCGTACCGTCCGTAGCTAGCTACGGACGGTACGTGAGTAGATTACAAGAGTTACCTTCGCAACTAGACAACCCCCCGATCCCCAAATGCTGGATCCGTCCCTGATAACGTTCATCAAACGTTGTAAATGTTTCCAACATAATAAATTATGCCCTCGTATAGCTTAAGCTATATTTATTAGTAGCTTGTAGCCAGTGTGCATTTAAAATATAATAAACTAGCCGTATACATGCTATTGTACGGAAGCCCATTAGGGCCACTTCACTTTTTTTTAATTTCCATTTATTCAAGATATTTTCTTGAATTTTCATGTTCTTTTCTTGAATTTTCGAGAAAAGATCTTGAAAATTCAAGAAGAGAACTTGAAAATTCAAGAAAACATCTTGAAATCTTGAATTTTCAAGTTCTTTTCTTGAATTTTCAAGATCTTTTCTTGAAAATTTAAGGAAAAATCTTGAAAATTCAAGAAATGAACTTGAAAATACAAGTAAACATTTTGAAAATTCAAGAAAAGATCTCGAAAATTCAAGAAATTATCTTGAAAATTCAAGAAAAGATCTCGAAAATTCAAGAAAAAAGAAAGAAAAGTGCAGTGGCCCTAATGGGCTTCCGTACTATTGTCATGTATTATCGTATACGGTAAATTGGAACATTGAAATATGATTAATAGTCCGAGAAACATGAGACCTGTTGACAACTCAGTAACACGCAACTCCATCCCGATGTAAGTTTTCGACGACCTCAATTAATATGGCCAGTTGTATGATATTGTTAAAGGTACATGTCCACTCAGTAGGCACAAAATGCTATTTATAGGCATTAAATACGTGTATAATTGTGTCACTATTCCACCAGTTCTAAAAATTACGAATGTCCGCTATACAGATATAATAATTTAGTAATATTTATTTTACTGATAGTGACTCGCGGTGGTACATGTATCAGGCTATTTTCATGTCAATGAGGCATGATAATTTTTAATTATTTATACTAATTAAATGCGTCACCTGAATTTATTTTATTTTCGACAGATTATAAAGATCATTGCACATTAAAACTATATACAGAGAATAAATAGTAATGACCGTTAACATTTTAAGGAAACATGGTTATCGCCCCTGATATCAGTGTGGAAATTTACGTCTGAATAAAATGTATAATAATGCCAATCAATATGTGGGGTAATGGTGAATTAATGTTTATTTTGCCAGAAAATGTCTCAGATGATGTTTCTGATATACAGAACATTTTGTGCCTACTGAGTGGGCATGTACCTTTAAGTAAATAATGATGTGGCTCGCCATGACAAAAGGGTGGTTATTGAGTTGGCGAACACTGAATCCCAAGATCAGTCTGCGCATACGCGCAGTCTGATCTGGGGATACACTGTTCGCCATTTAATTTGTAAAGCTTTCCTTTTTTTGTAATTTTTTTTTGTAACGCTTTCCTACTATCATTAACCCTTTCAACCCGAAATCCCGCTATATCGGTTTATGCAAAAAGTTCAGATCCAGATGAGCCGGCTCGTAACGAGCCGTCTCATCAGGATCTTCACTTTTTGAAAGTAATTTTAATATTTTTGAGAACAAAAGCACACCCTTTTCATAAATGGACGAATCTGAAAATCATTTTGTGACCATTGGATTGGTCGGAAGATTAGCATATCACAGTCCATTCCAGTTCCTTCGTTGAAAGGGTGAGTGTGCTACAAGATTAGGAGCTACACTGGCCACACATGACATTTACAGTCGAACCTCTCTAAACCGGACACAGCGAAAAGTTAGTTCTGCGTAATTTTGATGTGTTTCAGTATCATTTATCTCCGATGATAATGTCTGTTCGTGATAAAAAAACACACACATGTGTCTTGCAGTAGCCAGCTGTCGGTTTTACAGCATAATCTCTCTAAGCCGGACACCCGGTGAACCTCACAGGGTATCCGGTTTTGAGAGGTTCCACTGTATATTATTGAGCACTGAACCTAGCAATAAGCAGCCATTTCCAGACTATGTCATTAATCAGAGAAGGTTTTCTTAACATGTATCTGGAAAATACTGACACACACTTTGCAGATCCTGATGAGACGGTTTGTTCCATGTCAGATCATATGGATCTACAGTGTGTGTATGTGTTTGCTTAATCACTGGTGCTAGACTCCACGCCAGCGTAACATGTTTCCTGTCGAAATAGGCGCCGGATTCATGACGAATTCCAGTTCAGCTACATGAAGAAGATACTGCATAAACAAACTTTCGTCTAGTAACCGGCTCAAATTTACAAGACGTAAAATGCTTTTTATGCGATAGCTCTAATATAGATCTGTACAGTTGTTTCTGTCAAAATGTTCCGGGTTTATACGTGTACAAAGTGTTGTGCGTTGCGTATCCGTGGAGTTTCCGTTAGTTGCGTTTCAAACCGTGTGTCGTCTACGTGTAATACGTTTTCGGCCATGCGTTGCGTTTCCCCACTCTTGCGCATGCGCGAAAGTCGAGCAAACCGTGTTCAACGCATTGAGTTTCAAAAGTGTGTAATCCGTGTACAACGGTTGTAAACGTATACAACGGTTGTAAACAACGCATTGAGTTTCAAAAGCGTGTAATCCGTGTACAACGGTTGTAAACGTATACAACGGTTGTAAACGTATACAACGCTAAGGTAAACCGTTTAAACGATTTAACGCTTTCTTTGACGAACGGTTACACGCTTCTACATGTACACAGCACCGTACAGATGAAACCGTGTTATACGTATAACATGTTTCCACGGGTTTTAACGCATTACACGTTTTGGTATGCCAACCGTGTATCGCATAGAATGCGCAGCATGCTCAGATCGTTGTTCGTGTGTGTACATGTATATATACTTCTAGACTGCAGGGCTTCTAAATTTTTCAGTTTTCCGGTTCTGGACCGATTTTTGAACTCTCAGACCGATTGAGATTTGAAAACTACTCTTAAAAATCGGTCTGAGAAAAATTGCCAGTCGGCTGCTATTTCGCTATAAACCTTGTAAATTTACCGGTTTTGACCAAGTTATGACACATATCCGCGGACCATATCCCTGTTAAACCAGTGTGCAGCTCGCTGTGTATTCAGTTTCTCAATATATCGATTTTTCTTAACACACGCGTGGGAGAGGTGTATAGCGGATTAGTGACTGAAATAGACTGGCTTCAGCGTAAAGATACGAGAGTTCCTAGATTCGCCATTTCTGAGGTCTACAAATACATTAAATATGCCTAAAAGCATCAATGAATGAAGAAACAAAATTAATTTTTATATGGAGTGTGTAAAATAAAATAAAAAAAATATTATTTTTTTCTTCATTAATTGAAGATTTTAGGCATATTTAATGTATTTATAGACCTCGGTCCGTTACTTCAACCTGTGATATTACACAGACGAGATTTGTGTGTCGCTTTGTGCAAAAAAATCGATAACACTAAGCCCTGGCAACTAACAGGTGCTTATTGTATGACATCATTCAGCACGAGAAATGCGTCGTGACCACTCCTTTAGGCTATGTTTTGAAATGTTACTGATTGGTCAACACGCCCTTTGATGTTCCGCAGACGTCGCGAACGTGTGACTCATGGGGCAATCATGCAGTAACCCATTTCATGCTGAGGATGCGATTATGTTTGCGGGAAAATATTTTCCTTCTATTCACTCAGAAGTATATGCCGCGAGCACCATTTAAACCGTCTCGTCGAGCACGGTTCAAATGAGTGGTCACAACGTATATTTTCATTGAGAAATAACAAAAATAAAAATAAATTATTTAATAATTTCATACCCGTAAATGTGTATTCCGAAAGGAATGGATTACAAAAAAAACACTGGATTATACGCAGATCTGTCGCCATGTTTCGCCGATATTGATTTCGAATATATTTTCCGTAAATGGTGTTGAAAAGTTGACACAAAATTCAGAGTTCATGCGGAATTTCGGTGGGATTATGCACGTATCAACAGCTAATCGTCCGCATGAATAGGCAGGACACGTGACCATTATTTATTAACAATTAATCCTTTTAAGCGCCTGTTGATCGCGAGCATTATACATTGTAATAAGCGTTTGTCTATCGCGAGCACTATACAACGTACCCCGACCATCGCGTTATAATGGAGCTGCAATGTATTGTTGTTTACACCCGTATAATTCATTTTCCATATCAGGGGCGAAATGAGTCTGCCTTACAATAATTCGCATGTGCGGAATGGTGGTACATGTAGGTGCGAAACGATCCGCCTGTAAACGATCCAGGCCGAACAGGTACATGTATTCGCGATATTTTAAAAGGGACGAAACAAGACCGCCTCGAAGCGATCGGGGCCGAACAGTTATTCGCGTTAAAACGTGTAACCGTTGTACACGTTTCAACGCTTTCATATAGCTACACGCTTACAGGTAAAGCGTTGTACACGTTTCGACGCTTTCACCTCGCTACATATGTATACGCCAAAGCGTGTTATATGCCTTGAAGCTAAACGTATTACACGCTTTAAAACGGTTTGACAATGTGTATTACACGTGTACGAACCGTATTATACGTTTAAACAACGTATTCAACGCTTTTAAACTAAACGGTTTGACAATGTGTATTACACGTGTACGAACCGTATTATACGTTTAAACAACGTATACAACGCTTTTAAACTAAACGGTTTGACAATGTGTATTACACGTGTACGAAACGTATTATACGTTTAAAGAACGTATACAACGCTACAGCAAACCGTTGCGTTCGCGTTGCGTTCGCGTTGAGTTTGCAAGTGTTATCTACGGTGGAACAAAAACGCAGACTGCACTGTAGCCTATTTCATCAAAATTGCAAAGTATACTTATCTAGCAAAGTATACTTTGAGGGAGTAATCATTTATTTTTCCCGAAATGCTTTATTTCATATAGAACTAACGACTGCATATATTTGATGATTAAAAGTATGCAGAATTATTATACTGAATTTATTACATTATCACAGCCAAAATGGCTGTGATAATGTAATAAATTCAGTATAATAAAAAATAATAAATTTATCATCAAATTGAAAATTTGCTAGATAAGTATACTTTGCAATGTTGATGAAATAGGCTACTGAGTGGCATCTCGTCAGGACATAGGTGCACCTTTTCATTGTTAAGCAGTTTACGCCGGTGTACATGTAGCGTGTAGCACGAGTGTTTATGGTCTGTATGGTGAAAACGTGTTTATTTTACAGCACCAGTGCCTCCGTATTGCAGAAGGCGAATTCACATAAATGATGGAGTTTATCGCGGATACGCCCGCCCTCATGTTCGGCGTCCTGGCTGCGGGGGCCGTGCTCATGTACGTCATACTTGCCTGGTTCCGGAGGCCCAAGACCGCGCCCAGTGGGCCTGAATACGTGGGCACCGTGTCGCGCCTACTCCTCTACCCCGTGAAGTCGGCGAGAGAGCTGCCGGATATGACGTCAGTCCGACTCACGAAGCACGGACTGAAGTTCGGAGAGGTCGGCGACAGGTACATGCGTAACGTTGGTTTTATTGTATTTATCTGTATAGCCCTTTCAACACTACATACCTTTTTAGCTAACACTGTAGACCCAAATGTTCCGGCTTGTAGCGAGCAGTCTCATCAGGATATACACTTCTTGCAAGTAATTTTCATATTTTAAATGGACTAGTCTGAAAATTGTGACGATCTCATTGGTCGGAAAAGTAACCTATCACAGTCCATTCCAGTTATTTAGGGTTGACAGGGTTAATGAGGGTGACACCGCTGGCCAGGGCCAGCTTACCACGTGGCCCACTGTGCAATTACATTACAAGAAGTGTGCAGTATGGCAGTTGACTTGTCTCATAAAATTTCTAGAACATGAAATAGTTGTCAATGAAATCGTTATCCTATGAACTTTCTAGACCATGAAATAGTTATCAATGAAATCGTTATTCCATGAATCGATATACAATAAAATAGTTATCCCATGAACTATGAATTTTATGAAATTCTATGAAAGCATAATCCCATCAAATAGTTTTGCAATTAAATATTTATTCCACCAAATTGTTATCTCGTGACATCGGTATACCATGGAACATCCATCCCATGAAATCGTCACCCCATGCCGGATTGTTTGTGAAACTTTTCAGATTTTCAATAAAATATTTCGTTCGTGTGGCCATAAAACACATAACATTTCTACAATTAGTTTGGCATATTATTGTCATCAAACTCCGTCTATTTATTGGGAAGATTTTAAAGGAAATCCACTGTAAAATGACGTCATAAATTACATCACTTGGATACGAAACCATACCTTGGATACTGTTATTGTGATTGATACTTGACAAGTGTTGATGTTCCCTGTTGTTGTTGTTTTCCAGGCACTAGCTGGAGTGTGCTATTTGATCAGGAGCTACACTGGTCACAAATCCCATAAACCCAATTTCTCCAGTCACTCACTCAAATGTTTGACATCATAATAAATCCCAAAGATTAAATGGAGATGGAATCCTGAAGATGTAACATAAATATTATCGTTACACAAATATACAAGGCGATATTTATGTATAGGAGAGATGGATTTCCGCAAACTAAGATATTGTGTAATTGGTTAACCCTTTGAACCCGAAAACCCGCTATATCGGTTTATGCAAACAGTGCAGATCCAGATGAGCCGGCTCGTAACGAGCCGTCTCATCAGGATCTGCACTGTTAAAAAGTAATTTTCATATTTTTGAGAACAACAAATACCCCCTTTTTATAAATAGAATAGTCTGAAAATCATTTTGCGATGATTGGATTGGTTGCAAAATTAACATATCGCAGCCCATTCAGTTACTTAGGGGTGAAAGGGTTAAAAAGCGATGATTGGATACTGTTATCTTAATAGATACTTGACAAGTGTTGATGTTCCCTGTTGTTGTTGTTTTCCAGGCACTGGCTGGTAACCAAACCGGATGGCAATTTCTACAGCCTACAGATGAATGGTCGAATGGCGCTCATCATACCCAGTTACCATGACGACGACGTGCATTTGGATTCCGTTGGCATGGACACACTGATTCTACCGACCGACCCAAAGGTTGTCGAGAAAAACATCAACACAGTCAAGTTAGTATACTAGATCTACATTGACTTTGTATAAAACCCTTTCAACCCGATGCGTGTAGCAAACACTACTGTAACAGTAAACTTATACAGAACATGTTCACATGCAGGGATGATCCGTACCGTATGGTGGCTCGTCTGTCTGTCCATAGATGGGGCATGACCAGTAGCCTATTTCATCAACATTGCAAAGTATACTTTTCTAGCAAAGTATACTTTGAGGGATTAATTTTTATTATACTGAATTTATTACATTATCACAGCCATTTTGGCTGTGATAATGTAATAGATTCAGTATAATAATTCTGCATACTTTGAATCATGAAATATATGCAGTCGTTAGTTCTATATGAAATAATGCATTTCAGGAAAAATAAATGATTACTCCCTCAAAGTATACTTTGCTAGAAAAGTATACTTTGCAATGTTGGTGAAATATGCTACAGATAACAACCTGGTGGTTACAGCATACACCAGTGTTGTAATTGGGCTACCGAATTTTGAAAATCGCCAGTGACTTCCCTTATATCTACTTGTCGTTAGAATTGGCGGAATTTGTTGACATCACACCAAACCGACAAATTCCGCCAATTCTAACGTCAATTGTGTACCGGAAGTAGATATAAGGGAAGTTACTCACGATAGTTAGCTCACCTGAGCTATTGTTTCCGCTTTTCGACCGTTGTCACCCCGGCCACACTTTCAAATGTCTTTTTCTCACGAACCGCTGGGCCAATGTTGGTCAAACTTCACATTGATGATCGATGGGTGGGGTCACGCCAGATTTGTAAAATTGGAGGTCGTCGCATTATCCAAGATGACCGCTGTGGAAAAGTAGGTCAATTTCTTGAAAAATATTCTTCTCACGAACCGCCAATTTCAAGGAAACTTGGCAGGAATGATCGATAGTCAATGCTGTTTCAGATTTGGTGACCCAGGGGTCAAAGCTGGGTGGGGTCAGAGAGGTCAAGTACGGGTCAAATAATATGGTCATGTCATATATCAAATCGAAGGTATTGAGGAGACGATGACTCTGAATTTTTTTTCTCGATATCAGATGATTAGGTCATCAAAGATGGCCACAAAAATGTCAAACGGTCATCCTTTAATTAGAGAGTTGAACCGGTTGACCAATGTTGGTTAAACTTCACAGGGACGATCTATGGGTGGGGGCATGTCAGATTTGTAAATTTGGAGGTTTTCGCATAATCCACGATGGCCGCCGTGGAAAAGGAGGTCAAATTCTTAAAACAATCTTCTCAAGAACCGCCAGACAGCTACGAAACTTTGCAGGAATGATTGATAGTCATTGCTTTTTCAGATTTGTTAAAATGATGTCAATTTACGGGTCAAATTTCACATTTTTCCAAATATAGCCATGTTGTGTATCAAATCAAATCGAAGGTATTGAGGAGACGCTCGCGCTGAAGCGGTTAATTATCGAAATCGGATGATTACGTCATCCAAGATGGCCGCAAAAAGGTCAAACCGGTATTTTATTTATTAGAGCTTTAATACAGCCTTTTCTTACTAACCGTTTGGTCGATGCTGGCCAAACTTCTTTGTTATTGTCTTTCGGTGAAACATTTACATATTTATCAAATTGGATCTCGTCACATAAATCCAAGATGACCGCCGTATAAAGTTGGAAAAAATCTTTAAACAATGTCTTCCCATTCTAATCACCAGACTGGTTTCGACAAAGCTTCATAGGAATAATGAATGAATAAAGCTCTCTCAGATTTACTTGCATATATATGATAACCAGGTGAGCCATATAGGGCCACAATGACCCTCTTGTTCAAGTATGGTAACCTATTTATAGGGCTGGGCGATATAGTTCACCAATTATAACGTCAATAATATCCCAGAAGTAGATTTAAGGGAGGTTACTTGTGATGTACCGAGTTTGATAACCTCAATACTGCAGTGTACTGCCATACGTCGTTATCTGACCATGTCCCATCTATGGACAGACTGAGGAACACGACAATGGTGGCCCTGGACTGTGGGGACGCCGCGGCGGGCTGGATCTGCACGGTCCTTCAGCAGGATGGCATGAGGCTACACTACTCCGCGCCGGCCCTGGTCAAACGGCGCTCCTGCACCGTGAAGAAGTTCCCATGGGCCACGGAGGTGAAACCGGACGAAGAGGTATTGTAGGACTAAAATAACGTATTATCCTTGCGATCACCTGCTACTTTGCCCCGCGTCTACCTACATTACCTTTTAACCATTTCAACACCACAGGCATGTATAGTGGTATTGGCAAACCAGTGTAGATCCAGATGAGCCAGCTAAGTAATTTTCTTATTTTTGAGAGCAAACACATCCCCTTTTCATAAATGGACTAGTCAGAAAACCATTTTGTGACCATTGGATTGGTTGCAAAATTAACAGATCAAATTTCATTTCAGTTACTTAGGGGTGAAAGGGTTAATATCCCTGTAACTTCTAACAATCTTGATGGGATAAAGCCAGATACGCCGGGTATTTTGTACGCCGCCCCATTATCTGTAGGCGGTTTGGACTTATTTCGAGAAAATTTGTTTCTATTTTTATCTGGAAATTATGGAAGCTCCTGGTGCCAATGCTAAAATATATTTATCTTCTAATTAGGAGATACTAAGTCCAAATAAGGAGATAATATATCCTAATTAGGAATTCGTTTTTCCTAATTAGGAGTTTGTATCGCCAAATTAGGAGTTGGTATATCCTAATTAGGATATATATCTTTATTTAGCATTGACACATATATTAAGTCCTAATTAGGAGATACTAACTCCTAATTAGGAGATAATAAGTCATAATTAGGAGAAAATAAGTCATAATTAGGAGATAATAAGTCCTAATTAGGAGATAATATGAGTTACTGTTTCATAATTAGGACTAGGAGATAACAATAATATTTTAGCATTGGCACCAGGACGCTTCCATATGAAATTACTCCGAACCGGCCACGGCTGTGTCATTGTAGGGCTACTATCTGTAATTTAATCTCAGGGCGAGGTCGGACGAGGATGTATTGCTATAGTGTCGATATACCGTTCACATTTTGGATTCATTATACAGTGGAACCTCTCTAAACCGAACACCTATGCAAATAAGTATCTTTAAATTGATGGGTTTCACTGTAATTTATAAAAAAACTGCAAATGACTCTTCATGTTAGCAATTAACTGCAGAACGTCTCGGCACACGCATATACCTGAATTACAGTGGAGCATCTCTAAACCGGACACCCTGGGGATCTCCCATGGTGTTCTGTTTAGAGAGGTTCCACTGTATATACCCAGAAATAAAACTAATGTCCATGTATCGTGTTTTTAAAGTTATTACAAATTATCTGCTGATATTCACACAGAAATTCGTATTAATATTGGCGGGAAACATCGTCACAAAATATGTAAAGTTTGGTCGCTTATCACCTGATTGCCAACATTCGTGTTACTAGTATCGGGCTGCATAGGGTGCTTATGATGTCTGCAGATTGTTTCTAGTGTTTGCAGATTGTTTATCGTGTTTATAGAATACTCTGGTGTTGGTAGATTGTTTTCCATGTTTGCAGATTGCTTCTCAACAATTTGCATATTATTTCTGGTGTTTGCAGATGTTTATCATGTTTGTAGATTGTTTCTAGTGTTTGCAAATTGGTTCTCTTGTTTGCAGATTGTTTCTTGTTTATATTGCTTGCAGATTGTTTCTAGTGTTTGCAGATTGGTTTTCAAGTTTGAAGATTGTTTCTAGTGTTTGCAGATTGGTATTATTGTTTGTAGATTGTTTCTAGTGTTTACAGATTGGTTCTTTTGTTTGCAGATTATTTCTTGTTTCTCTTGTTTGCAGATTGCTTCTAGTGTGTGCAGATTGTTTCTCTTGTTTACAGATTGTTCAATTGTTCAACTCGTGTTTGCAGATTGCGTTCCACGAGTTTGTGAACTGCATGGTGCTCAGTGACGCGTCCATGGACGATCTAAATAAGCGTCTAGACAACCCGGTGTCGTGCGTCAACTTCCGGCCAAACATCATGGTCAACGGGGTGCTGCCGTACCAGGAGGTGAGGTCTCACGGGACGGTGCGGAGCTAGGGGTAACAAGGGGGTGGACGGTTTTCTAAATATTTCAGTACCGACCCTGCAAGTTACACCAGTGTGTCTAGAAATATAGGTTTATTTCTCGACTTTCTGAGGTTTCACTAGGTGTATTTCATAATTCTACGAGACTCAAAGTTAGGTCCGTTTGATTTTGACATCTAGGAAAATGGCGCATGCTATGCTGTCTTGCCGGAACTGTTTCGCGTCAGAATTTAAGGTATTTTTCGGGCATTTGTAGCGAAAATTTGATGACTTTGTAAAACTAGATGGCCGCCGCCCGCATGTCGCGCTCGCCGAGGCATTTGCTAATACTAAACGAGGTTGATAGTATAAATGTACCAATGTGCCAACTATATCGACATGTTCGCAAGCGGGCGCAACAACTTTTTTTTTAAAAAGTAATTTGACATTGACATTGGGCACAGAAGCCGCACGGGTTGGGCATATAATGAAAATATGGATGATACTAAAGACACATGTGAAGTTTCGAGTGAATTGGCGAAGCGGTTTCGGAGATATAGTGTTGTTAAAAACTTTAACCGAAATACAAAAAGAAATTAACTAAAGGTAAATTAATTTCACCTTGACATTTGGCACAGGCGCCGCACAGGTGGGGCGTAAAATGTAACCATGGATGATGATACACACCCATGTGAAGTTTCGAGTGAATTGGCGAAGCTGTTTCAGAGATAGTGTGTTCTTAAAAACGTTAACCTAAATGCAAAAAAAACACAACAACTTTAAGGTACATTTGTAATTTAACATTGACACTGGGCACAGGGGTAGCACGGGTGGGGCGTAGAATGACAAGCAGGCGCGACAAAAATAAATATACACATCCTAAAGCGGTTACTGCATTTTTATTATGGCGCGCGATTTGCACTTCATTTGCGAATATTTTTCACTATTTGTGGTGAGTTTTATAAGTCACACGCCACCATCAGAAAAGCTGTCATTGTTGGCTAAGTTCAACCGTACCATTATGCCTGAGTTGTATGTGTTGTTGTTGTGAAATCTGCCACAACAACTCACAACAACATTACAAAATCGAAACGCGAAACACGAACAAATTTCGACCAAAATCACACAAAGTCGACCCGAAATAGCATTTTACAAAGTCGAAAGTAGTAACACGAACACACGCCATTACAAAAAAAGCCATTACAGATTACGTCACTTGGCTACGAAAACACGTGATCCCATACCCTGATCTCTAAAACAATATACATCAGTTTGTTTGTAGAAGTAATTCCTGCGTAGTTTGCAACTAAATTCTTTGGTTATTGAGTTGAGTTATGTTGAGTTAACTCTTTACATGCTAGCGGTGAAAATATCCGCCAAACGAATTAGGAGTAACTATATGTTTTATTTCTCTCTGTAAATATGTCTTGGGATTTCATTAGAATTGAGTCCTCAGGACTCAATTCTAATGAAATTCCAAGACATATTCATGATATTTACAAGGAGAAATAAAAGAAATATGATGAATTTGTGTGCGCTAGTTTTGAACTATTTATAGCTCATAAGTTTCCCAGCACGCAAACAGTTAATAAAGGGACTGCTGCAACCAAACGCATGTTCTCCACGTACAGTAAGTCGCGATGTGAAACCGTTTGTTTATCTACACGTGGGTATTTATCTTACTGAATTGCCATTTACAGATTACTGTAAAGGACATTTCAGCATTGCGCACTAGTTCAGATTCCGGCTTAACATCTTCTTTGACACGCGAGCTTACGGAGCCCCGCAGCGGACATGGATTTTTTTTATTTATTCGTTTCCACGAAATAACAATTCGTTCCCTCGATATAACAATTCATTCATACGAATTAACAATTCGTTCCCACGAAATTTCGTTCCCTGGAATTAACAATTCGTTCCCACGAAATAACATTCGTTCCCTCAATTCGTTCCCTCAATTCGTTCCCTCGAATTAACAATTCATTTCCACGATATAAAAATTCTGTTCCCAAGAAATAACAATTGTTATATCGTGGAAACGAATTGTTATTTCGTGGGAACGAATTGTTAAATTTAGGGAACGAATTGTTATTTCGTGGGAACGAATTTATAAAAAAATAATTTTAGGTCCCTGCGGGGCTCCGTACGAACTCAATGTGCCAGGGAATCACCGTTGTCAGTGCAATGTGGTGTTTCAACCCGTACTACGCTGAAATACAATTTGTCGTCTGCTGTTTGTTTTTTTTATTTTCCATTTTAAAGAGCTGTCAAAAAATGTTTTCATTAAGACAGAAGACATAATACAAAACAACAGCAGATAACAATTTTCGTTTCCCGCTTTCTAATGGTTGATCAACACATACATGTAGCCATGGAGACAGGTGTCTCTGTTACGTGGCCCCGTTGTCTCGTGAACTATACTTTGTTTCCAGCAAATGGTGGTAGTTAAAGGTACATGTCCACTCAGTAGGCACAACATATTATTTATATCAGAGACATCATCTGAGACATTTTCTGGCAAAATAAGCATTCATTCACCATTACTCCCCGTATTGATTGGTAATATTATACATTTTATATCAAACTTAACTTTACATACAGATATCAGGGGCGATAACCGTATTTCCTTAAAATGTTAACGGACATTACTATTTATATTCTGTATTTATTTTTTGATGTGCAATGATTATACTTTATAATCTGTCGAAAATATAATTGTATCCCCTCGGACTCCGTCGGGGGATACTATGGATTTGACAGCGGGCCGCGTCCGCGTCCGCGTCCGCGTCCGCGAACACCCTTTGGAATATTTTCATGAAACTTCACACATGCATAGGTTCCGCAGCCTATGTTCGATATTAAGATAACGAACAGTGTCGAGCGTTTTTCCCTTAAAGGCACACAATATTCTTTATAGGAATTAAATAAGTGTATAATTGTGTCACTATTCTACAAGTTCTAAACATTACGAGTGCCCGCTATACAGATATAATTATTTAGTAATATTTATTTTACTGATAGCGACTCGCGGTGGTATCAGACTATTTTCATATGCATATGATGCAAGATTATTTTTAATTATTTATACTAATTAAATGCGTCACCTGAACACAAATAATAGTTTCGACTGATTATAAAGTACGATCATTGCAAATCGAAATATGAATACAGAGACTGAATAGTAATGTCCGTTAACATTTTAAGAAACACGGTTATCGCCCCTGATATCAGTGTGGAAGTTTACGTCTGATATAAAATATATAATAATGCCAATAAATACGTGGGTTAATGGTGAATGAATGTTTATTTTGCCAGAAAATGTCTCAGATGATATCTCTGATATAAAGAACAGTTTGTGTCTACTGGGTGGGCATGTACCTTTAAGATACAGTGTCGAGCGTTTTTACCTTAAAGGCACTGGGCTCTCAGATATGCATCGAAAGTGAAGAAACAGGTGCCCGTTTCACTAAACTTCGTGCGACTAAAATGTTCGTAAGTGCACATTTAGGATCGTCTGGAAATTTCAATTGATGGATTTACATTTATTGAGCATAGGCTGCATATGCAGCATATGCTCAATAAATGTAAATCCAATAATTGTTCACAAGAAAGCATTGTTAATATGCAATGTACAGACTATAATAAGTTTGCACTTAAGAACATTTTTGAGTTATCTCCCTTTTTTGTTTTGCGCACTCTACAAACTGGACAATAATGCATGAAGACCCGTTTTATCGTCTGCTCTGTACACCTTTTCTCGTGTGCTCTGTACACCTTACCTGTAGAGAGAACAATAGAGACTGGGAGAACCATTCACCTGTCCATGTGCTAGCATGTGCTAGCATGTGCTAGCATGTGCAAATGTCCAGTCTTGACCACTCTTGACCACAGGTAATTTATACAGGTAAATTACTACATTGGATATTACATTTCCGTAAACTGTGTTGAAAATATTGTGGCATTATGTGGACCTGTGCAGATATATGTAGATAAATATAGGACTATTAAAAAAAAATTCTGGGCTCCAGTAGCAAGCATTATTATTTTTAAACTTTTTTTTTCCATTTTTTTTTTTTTTTTTTTTTTTTATTATTTTTCAATTTTTGTCTAGTAGCATAAGGTCGTAAGTGCTATATACACACTATTCACCTGTGCATGTGCTAGCATGTGCAACTGACCACTGACCACTTACAGGTAATTTATACAGGTAAATGATCATATTACATTTCCGTAAACTGTGTTGAAAATATGGTGGCAATATGTGGACCTGTGTATATATGATATGTAGATAAATATAGGACTATTAAAAAACATTCTGGGCTCCAGTAGGGAGCATTATTCTTTTATTTTTTTTAAATTTAAATTTTTTTTCCATTTTTTATTTTACATTCTTTTTCAATTTTTTAACTGACCACTAACTTATTATACAGGTAATTTATACAGGTACATTATTACATTTCCGTAAACTGTGTTGACAATATTGTGGCAGTATGTGGACCTGTGCAGATATATGTAGATAAATATAGGACTATTAACAAAAATTCTGGGCTCCATTAGCGAGCATTATTATTATTTGTTTTTTTTGTATATTACATTTCCGTAAACTGTGTTGAAAATATTGTGGCATTATGTGGACCTGTGCAGATATATGTAGATAAATATAGGACTATTAAAAAAAAATTCTGGGCTCCAGTAGCAAGCATTATTATTTTTAATTTTTTTTTTCCATTTTTTTTTCATTTTTTTTTCAGATTCTTTTTCAATTTTTGTCTAGTGGCATAAGGTCGTAAGTGCTATATACAGACTATTATCATATAATAAAACAATTATTGACTAGTGAGCCATAGAATATAATCTGATATTCTATGGCTAACTAGTCAATGATTGTATAATATGTTCGGGCCAGTGAAAATTGCTTTCGGGCCCAGGCTCGAGGTCAAGGCGGGACAAGGCGAGGCATCTGATTCCGCGGAATTCTTGTTTACTTATCTCCCTTTGTTGTTTCGTGCTCTGATTTTGTATCCAGAGCATAACTCGAACACCCTTTGGAATATTTTTATGCCCCACCACGATAGTGGAGGTGGCATTTAGTGTTACCCTTGTCCGTCCGTCCGTCCGTCCGTCCGTCCGTCCGTCCGTCCGTCCGTCCGTCCGCACACACGCATGGGTATTTGTTGTAAGCGTACGGGGATCTTCTTGGGTAGGGTAGTGTTGGGTACTCTTGTTGTGTATTTTTATACAGTAAAAACCCAACAAGTATTAATTCGTAGGAACGTGCGTCCCGTCCTCCCGTCCGTCCGTCCGTCCGTCCGTCACAAAACTTTAACACTCGGGTAAATGTCTCATAATTTCTTCATCCTTCGACCGATCTGCTTCATATTTCATATACACATTGCTCTGATGGTTCACTACCGCCAAGCCCAGGGTCAAGGTCACATACTTGGTGCTTCAAAAACTTTAACGCTCAGGTAAAAGAAAATTTTGACTTGGAATTTGGCCTCATTTATTATCAATGCGATATGTGGGACATCCGTGTTCTATGAACACATTTTCTAGTTTATTAAACTTCACACATGCATAGAAGACGACCCAAAGGTGTGTCGCACGTAAGAATGATAACTCTTGCGTCGTTAATTTCTTAGTTATCTCCCTTTGTTGTTTCGTGCACTGATTTCGTGTCCGGAGCATAACTCGAACACCCTTTGGAATATTTTCATGAAACTTCACACATGCATAGACCACAACCCTAAAGGTGTGTCACGCAAGAATGACAACTCTTGCATAACTAATTTTTTAGTTATCTCCCTTCGTTTTTTCCTTCACTGATTTTGTCTCCGGAGCATAACTCGAACACCCTTTTTTCAAACTTCTTGTGTATCTGGGGAGGGGGATACACATGCGCTTGTCGACAAGCGTCCATTTCTAGTTTTTTCAGGTGACGCATTTTGCATGTATTAGTATAAATAATTAAAAAATATCATGGCTCATTTGCATATGGAAATAGCCTGATACCATCGCGCGTCACTATAAGTAAAATAAATATTACTAAATGATTATACCTGTATAGCAAGCACTCTTAATCTATAGAACTGGTGGAATAGTGACACAATTATACACTTATTTAATTCCTATAAAGAACAGTGTGTGCCTACTGCGTGGGCATGTACCTTTAACCTCGATGTAATAGCGCGTGAAAACGTTTTTATTGCGTAAAGATGGTAAATGGGCTTCACATTGTAATAACACTGTGTATTAAAGGTACCACTCAGTAGGCACAACATGTTCTTTATACCGGAGACATCATTCGAGACATTTACTGGCAAAATAAACATTCATTCACCAATACCCTCTGTTACGTGGCCCCGTTGTCTCGTGAAATATGTTCTGTTTCCAACAACGGGTGGTAGTTAACATCGATGTAATCACAGGTTGAAGTAACGGACCAAGGTTTATACATACATTAAATATACAGAAATACACCAATAAGTGAGTACAAAATAAGCTAACATGTTTTTTATCTTATAACACATAAGAGGGAGTAAAAAAAGAAGCTTATTTCGTTTCAGCTTTTATTGGTGCTTCTGTGTATATTTACTATAGGAATGAATGGCCTTTTTGTGGAATTTATCGGGGTATCAACTTGGAAAAGTCACGGGAATACTGGACGAAGGCCGGAAGGCCTCGTTCAGTATTCCCGCGACTTTTCCAAGTTTATATCCCCGATAAAGTCCACAAATAGGCCATTCATTCCTTATAATTCCAGCATTTGAAATAAATTCATCAAGAAAATGTGTTTATTTTCCGTTTTCATAAGAATTATTTTAACTGCGCCTGACGTTTACGGAAAGTAGTTCGGCATGGGAGTTTACTGGGATACAAATTTTGGACAGAGACTTGCTACGGACCAATCAAATGTTAGGGAATTGTGTAAATATTTGTGTGCTGGAATTATAGCATGTATGAAACTTGGTCCGTTACTTCAACCTGTGGATGTAATAGCGCCTGAAAACCTTTTTATTGCGTAAAATGGGCTTCACATCGTAATAACACGGTGTAATAAACCTCATAATACACCACATTTAGTGCAATAATACGTAAATGTGGCCATTACAGAAAACATGTTTCTCTACATATAGTTTTAAACAAATTTGCTGATTTCATAAGAAACGCGGCATAGCCTCGTTTCTTATGACATCAGTAAACCGTTAAATACATATCGTATAAAATCATTACTCATGTAAAACTATCTACATGCATTTTAATACAATTTCATAAGAAAACCATTAACCGAGTTTATAAGAACGAGGTAAACTAGTTGAGTAAATAACATATTACACGACCAGCCCTATAAGATCCCCTATATTTTACAGGACACGTGGACGGAACTGTTCATCGGAAGCTCCGCCCACATGCGCTACGTGGACAACTGTGTTCGCTGCCCTATCGTCGCAGTTGACCCAGTTACAGGGCTCAAGGACACAGAGGAAAACCCGCTCAAGGAACTAAAAAAGTATGAACCATGAAAAGTCATGCAGAGCATGATGTTATTAGCCGATCAAATCAGGGTAAAGTGCATCGAACATATGTAGGTGTCTCTGGTAACATTGTCAATGGTAAACTATTTTCGACCACAGTTCTGTACCCAGCGTTGACATTTTTCTCGATTTTGTGCAGGTTTTGGAAACCCGTTCCCAAATCCATCCAATAGCAGCAATGCCATAGCAGCAATGTTTTGTTGTCACCATTATGTTGCGAAATATTCCAGCGTAACACCTGTACTGTATGCTCTATTTATCTACAAATTACACTCCGCAATACACAAAGTTGTAGTCACTGTGTGTGTGTTTGGCCGAATTCTGTGGCAGCATGCGAGTGGGCGGAGCTACCAGGGCTATATATATCTAGCGGTTACAGTGTCATCTAAAAATAGACGCAAGCTCCTGCGTATTCAGGCACATGCCCAGATTGGCCTAATGTGCCCCATCCGTGATTTTTTGCGCGATGTCGGGCGCAAGACAATCAATAATTTGCGGCATTGACAATAATTAAGGGGGATTGCCGCAATCGCGCGTGCTGGATGCATCCCTGCCATCCCTGCATGATACGTAAACAAATCAAAGTTGGCTATGAAGGGCAATTCTTCGTTTTGATTGGTGGAAAATTTTGTGAATATTAACTAGCGTCAAATGACGCGCATACTCGATCCAATGGGATAAACCCGAGATGGTGGGATAAACCCGAAAATGCTGGGGTTACTAGTAAGGAGATTTTGAGCAGAGGTCGATTATAAATTAGCCGAATAAACACATTTTACGCGATTATACGTGGCTGAAACTTGTTCTGTTTAATAAATAAAAGCTTTAAATTAGCCCAATAATCGGCGTATGTTGGCGTATATGGCCATTAGAGCCAACTATGGACTTCAACAACAATAACTTCCGGGTTAAATCTCTTCAGGCGTTCAGCTCATTAAGTATTCAAAATTGTGTTATTTGGCTATAAGTAAAGTTTTAAACGGAGATAATTGCCAAAAATGCAAACTTTATCGGTTGATGCAATTTGGAAGTGATACAGAAAAATTCGCGTTCGTAGATTACCGAATAGCGGAGAAAAGGGTTGCTACAAACTTTTTCAGAATTCGATGGATAACCAACATATTAGCCGATCTATAAATAGATCGGCTAATAATAAGGGTCAACGTCATTCACAAAACGCTTGGCTATATGTTCCCCCGAAAATTGCAATATTAAATTCATATACTAGAAGATACTGAGCAAAAAACAACATTTGGCTTTTTTAACATACATTGGGGTCAGCGTGTAAGTGCACACACGAACGAACACAACCTGAACACGACAGGTTGGTTCCAACCTGTCGTGAAGAACCAACCTGTCGTGTTCGTTCGTGTGTGTACTTACACGCTGACCCCACTGTATGCAACCAGATGCTTGAAAACATTCGTGTTTCTAGTATCTGGTTGCATAAGGTTAACTGTCTTGGAATTTCATTAGAATTGAGTCCGGAGGACGCAATTCTAATGAAAATCCAAGACACATATTTTCAGAAAAATGAAATAAATTTATAGGTTGCTATTTTCACCGCTGATATGCAAATAGTTAGATAGGTAACTGCCTGATTGCCTCCCCTGTTGTAGGTTCCGTTGCTATGAGTTACACGGCACGAGGCCTACCATGGGAATTTACTTCGCCATAATCGCAGAAGGTGACATAAACGTTGGAGATCCAGTCTACGCCGTCAGACGACGTTAACGCTTAGAATGCATGAAACAAAAGTTGTCGTCTGCTGTTGTTTTATATTTTGTCTTCTTTCTCAGTAAAAACATGATTTGACAGAAACTTAGAATATTTTGTATTGTATATGATTATTTATCCCGTCAACACAATGCGTATGTGCCGTGAAACACGGTGCCGTGAAACATTTTTGATATCCAGTCAATACAATTTTTGAATTTTACAGCCATTTGTATGTGTTGACGGGATAAATAGAATAGTAGGTTAGTGCCGTGAATGGGAAAACATATCTGGCGCGGCACGGAAACGAGATGTGCTCGGCAGAGCCTCGCCCATCCCGTTTCCTGAGCCTTGCCAGATATATTTTCCCATTCACGGCACTAACCTACTATTCTCTATAACCTTGTGCTGTCAAACCATGTATCTAGATGCAGTGTATTTGATTTGTATACCCTCAGCTTTCGATTTCGTATCCTGAGAGTAACAACATATTCGGAATCTACATCCATTATACACCGTCTGCCATAACTCTATTTCCGACCGAGGTCGGGGGTGGAAACGAAATGGCCTGTGTGTAGACTACTGATAAATGTACTGCTTAAACTGCCAGCAACATATCATCCTGAATACACATATCTATAATAATACTATGTAGGTAGACCATGTACATTTATGTTTCAGATGTCCACTGGGTCGAACATGTTCTTGAGAAAACCATCTAAGAATGTTGTCCTCTCACAGATATTAAGTCGTAATTACACATAAAACATATATTTCCAAACCAATGTTTATGTTTTCAGATATTTTAATTAAGGTCACCGTTACATGGTCAGATAGTCGTTATATTTATACATTTGAATAGTAATTTATCTTGAGTAGCCATTGTGCCATTTCATGATGTTGTATTGTATTTACCTCATGTTGTCATAACTATGTGACCTGAGTGAATAAACGAATAATAATGAGAATAATGGAAAATACAGAATAAACTGCAGACGATAAAATGTAATTTACCAGTGTTGACGCAATACGGTGCTCAACAGAAATATCTACATTATATGAGGATTATCTAAGCATAATCTTATTTATCAAGGTGTATGATCACGTGGTACTAACAACAACAACAAGTACCGATTCAAAATACGTATTCTTTTATAGTGTCCTTATTACGTAACGGATTTTGATGAAATATGGCGCATCAAACGCGTCTTGTTAAGCTGCATTTGGTGGTCTCTGTATTTTCGCCAACACTTCAGTCGTTTTTGCGAAGAATCGATTTCCGTGCCTCTGACACGGAAATCGATTCTTCGCAAAAACGACATAAGTCTGTGCCAAACTCCATAGACCACCAAATGCAGCTCATGAAGACGCGTTTACTGCGCCATATTTCATAAAAAGCCGTTACATATTAAAAAAACAATCAAATAATACTTACTTTGGAGTGGGCGACGTTGTTGTTGTTGTAACCACGTGATCATGCACCTTGTTTATTATCGACAGTAGTGGATTGTGACGTCGAATGTATGTGTATTGCCGTCACTCACCGATTATTGTACATACATGCACATGTTTGTTTATTTTTATACATTTATTATCTTATTTAGTATCCAGAATACAATAATTAATAAAATGTCTCAGCAATATAGTTTGTATCTTTATGCATGTAATACTGAATATCGCTATGGAATGATATATCAATTATTATTACTATTATTATTTTTATTTAAAATATCGGCAATTTACAAACATGTTCGCTGTAGCATGTTAACCCTTAGAATGCGCCAACCGAAATTATCGCCGGCTGTTGTGTCACATTTTGTCTTCTTTGTGAATGAAAAAAAATTGACAGCACTTCAGAATCACTTCCATTGTAAATGGTTCTGTAGCCTAGTTCACCAACATCTAGCAAAGTATACTTTCAGGGAGAAATTTTCAATTTAAGAATAAATTTATTAATTTTTATTATACTAAATTTATTACATTATCACAGCAATTTTGGCTGTGATAATGTAATAAATTCAGTATAATAATTCTGCACACTTTAAATCATCAAATATATGCAATCAGTGTTCAACAGCCTATTTCACCAACATTGCAAAGTATACTTATCTAGCAAAGTATACTTTGAGGGAGACATTTTCAATTTAAGGATAAATTTACTAATTTTTATTATACTGAATTTATTACATTATCGCAGCCATTTTGGCTGTGATAATGTAATAAATTCAGTATAATAATTCTGCAAATATACTTTGAGGGAGAAATTTTCATAATAATTCTGCAAATATACTTTGAGGGAGAAATTTTGAATTTAAGGATAAATTTATTAATTTTTATTATATTTGGCTATGATAATGTAATAAATTCTGTATAATTGTCATAGGGTACAATTCCTGTTGTATTGCATCAGATTGTATTACATTGTAATGTACTGCATTCTTCTGTAGTGTATTATATTGTATTGTATTTTATCGTAGGTTGGTAATATGTGGTCGTGTAGTTGCCTAGCTATGTGGTCAATAGGTTGAGCTGCCCCCAGGTCACGTGGGTTGATAATTGCACAATGCATGCCTTTCCCCGCGCTTCATTGCACTCGCCGTTTCTACTTCGTAGAGTCGAAACATCGCTATTGTACATGTCTAGATATATATGTTATATATATATATTCCAGGTGGGTTTGATTGTGTAACATATTGTAATGAAATCTACTTTACATTCTACATGTACGGTATTGCTTATGCAACTGCAAGACGACTCGTTATTGTATGGTTTATTTGATATCGCGTTACCCTGAACCGACTTGCATGTTGTTTATGGCATTTGTGTAAGCATGGCTACACCTGTGTATTCATTATAGGAATGAATGGCCTTTTTGTGGAATTTATCGGGGTATAAACTTGGAAAAGTCGCATGAATACTGGACGAGGCCTTAAAAAATTACAATTTTCGAAAAAAAAAAATTGTAATTTTTTATCGCTTCGTCCAGTATTCCTGCGACTTTTCCAAATTTATATCCCCGATAAATTCAACAAAAATGCCATTCATTCCTTATAATTCCAGCATTTGAAATAAATTCATCCAGAAAATGTGTTATATTTTGTTAAGAATTATTTTAACTGCGCCTCACGGTTACGGAAAATAGCTTGCCGTGGGAGTTTACTGGAATATAAATTTGGGACAGAGACTTGCTACGGGCCAATCAAATGTTAGGGAATTGTGTAAATAATTTTGTGCTGGAATTATGATTACATAAGATGGCACTCGCCGTTTCTACTTCGTAGAGTCGACACATAGATATTGTACATGTCTTGATATATATTATATATATATATATTCCAGAATACAGTAATCATCTCATCCTCGCCTGTGTTGTGGTCAATTAGAACCCGTGATAAACAATAGGGTATAGTGGGGTATACGTTGTCAGCCCTACACGCCTTGCCTAGCAGGCAACACTGTTACATAATAATTCTGCATACTTTTAATCATCAAATATATGCAGTCGTTAGTTCTATATGATATAATGCATTTCGGGAAAAATACATGATTACACCTTTAAAGAATACTTTGCTAGATAAGTATACTTTGCAATGTTGATGAAATCGGCTACAGAAGTGTTTAGTTGTCAAACCATGTTTCCGATGTGAAAAATAGTTTTGGCATTGGCGAATGTATACGAGGCAAAGAGCATTAGAGGTGAGATCGGAAAAATAGGCCAAAGCTGATTTTGTTCAGAATATGTTAGTGTTAAAATTTAAAACTTGAGATTAATCCAGGATTCAAGATTGCGTCCAAAATGACCACCACCAGTAAAATTAAAACGAACAAACAACAAAATTAGCAAACATTTAGTCCAACCAATCAGAATAATATCAAAACAGACTGAATATAATACTGGATTGTTTTAATCCACCTGAGAGAAGTAATACAATCAAAATGGCATCGCATCCAATATGGCAGCCAGAATCTGTAAGTATCTAACCGAAACAAACCGATATGTGTCATCCGTTGTTCATATAGTGGAACTTCTCTAAACAGGACCAAGCAAATATATGTTTCTCATTTTGAGAGCTTTCTTTGTAACGCATCTCAGAAAATAAGTCATGTTCATAATTGAAAAATGCATCAGTATGTCCCAGAATTGTCATATGCCTGATTTACAGCGGAACATCCCTAAACCGGACACCCTGGGGACCTCCCAGGGTGTCCGGTTTAGAGAGGTGGGAGAAAACAGTATAACACTAAACAATATTTTTTTCATCATTTTTTTCCATTTTTATTAGCACTGTTGAACGATTTTGTTTTCCATACCATATATATAATAAAGTCATAGGGACATACATTGTCTATATGATCTACATCGATGAATTATATATGAAAAGCAGATATTTACAAAAGCTATCACGTAAATAGCGGTTTGTTTTCTAGTTTTGTTCAGAAATCTCTAGCAACAACGTGATTCTCAACGCGTAAAATCCGATTTGTGTATTGCACAGTCCCGGCTATAGATATCACGGCTGTAGTTCTTATTTCTTGAACTTCTCATCTGCAAAGAACAAACAAACACGGATATTTTTGGTGCATAGCATGGGCTGTTCACAGTATATAAACTGTTAAAATGTGTATTAAAAGTAATGAAACACTGTGTCAAAAATATGAATTTATCAAAATAAAAACACGCTATAAACAAAAGCAGCTGCCATGAATTATTGTGTGGTTATGCAATACATGTAAACCGTCTTGTTGACTTAACCCTTTCACCCTAAGTAACTGAATGGGCTGCGATATGTTAATTTTGCAACCAATCCAATCATCGCAAAATGATTTTCAGACTATTCCATTTATAAAAAGGGGGTATTTGTTGTTCTCAAATATTACTTTCAAACAGTGCAGATCCTGATGAGACGGCTCGTTACGAGCCGGCTCATCTGGATATGCACTGTTTGCATAAACCGATATAGCGGGCTTTCGGGTTCAAAGGGTTAATATTATATTTGCGGCCTTATATTTATTGAACGCTTTTATAACTGCTTTCACACGAAGCGCGGAATTAGCATCGTTTCTTACAAAGTCATTAAACGCTTTTAATAATGAACTACTAAATCATCATATGAAACTTAATAATGAAATATTAAATCATCATATGAAACTTAATAATTAAATATTAAATTATCATATAAAACATATATGTACAGTGCAACCTCTCTACAACAGCCACCCATGGGAAGACGCAAAACTGGCTGCGTAGTTTGATCAACTTTGGGGAGACTTTCGTTATTTCTTCGCCAAAATTGGCAAGTTGGGAGTGCTTTAGAATCGTCTCGATGAGACGATTCTAAAGCAATCCCAACTTGCCATTTTTCGTGAAGAAATAAGAAAAATACCCGGAAAATTTGGTCCAATTACGCACCTTAACTGGAGCTCTGCAGGATGGGTATAACAATGTGTACATCACAAAGGTGTTGTCAGAAGTGGGGTTTTGTTTCCTCTTTTTATAATCAGTTTCTTCAAAGCAGTTGAAGTAAGGAGGCTAGAATAGCTGTACCCCTAGCGTCGTCAAAATTCAATCTTGTATTTGTTTGCCTTGGGAGTTAATGTAAGATGCACTCCAACACTTAGGCACTAATACATCACCACATACATGATTTGACTACCTAGGTAAAGAAGTATAGAGTTGAGACGATCTGGTGAGATAGTGGATGTAAGGGTCATTGTAACTTTGGATTTGTTGAATAGTACCTCCCTGTGATGATGGCACAGCGGGTGTTCTAGGTTAGCACTAGACACTTCTGCATCTGAGGCGAGATTACTATCACTATTATATTGTGTATGAACAATACTATATCCTGCCAGGTGTCTATAACCAGTCCCCAATGTTTGTGTCCAGTACCATAGAGGGGGAATTGTAAATATACCATTACATTAGACTATACATATACCGGATTGACTTACCCGAATTGAGAAACTTATACCGTCGTTAGGAGTAGATACCGGATTGATTTACCTTAACCTTATAGACGTGAAGCAAGAGACTCGCACAAATCACCAAGTGATTTGAGTGCTAGAGACCTTGTGTACCGTCGGGTAAAGCGTGTAAATCGATAATCCGGAGTTGTGTTGAGAGTGAGAATGTCGTCCATTAAGGAGCTAATGGACATAGGCAAAACCTTAGGGCTAGCAGATTCAGAGTTAAGGGCCTTTGTAAAAGAAGAGCAGGAGAGAGAAAGACAGGAAAGACTAGAGGCTAGGCAGGCTGAGAAAGATAAGTTAGCAGTTGAGCGACAGATGGAGAAAGATAGGTTAGATGCTGAGCGGTTGGCTAAAGAGGCTGAGCGGTTGGCTAAAGAGGTTGAGCGACAGATGGAGAAAGATAGGTTAGATGCTGATCAGTTAGCTAAGGAAGTTGAGCGACAGATGGAGAAAGATAGGTTAGATGCTGAGCGGTTGGCTAAATAGGCTGAGCGGTTGGCTAAAGAGGTTGAGCGACAGATGGAGAAAGATAGGTTAGATGCTGAGCAGTTAGCTAAGGAAGTTGAGCGACAGATGGAGAAAGATAGATTAGATGCTGCGCGGTTAGATAAGGAATCACATCGTTTAGCCAATGAAGCACAGTTAGCTCTAGAATTCAAATTGCGAGAACTAGACACTAAGCATCAGGTAGAAATGGCAAAAGTAGAAAGGGGAGAAGTAGTAGATGAAGAGAGACATGATAGGGACTATGGCAGAGCATTCGGTCCGAAGCTGCCACATTTTGATCAGAATAATGACAACATGGATAGCTACTTAGCTAGATTTGAGAGGTACGCAGCAATTCAAAGGTGGGGGAGAGATAAATGGTCACTACACTTGAGTGCTTTATTGAAGGGCAAGGCATTAGATGTATATTCTAGACTACCTATTGATGATGCTCTTGACTATGATAAGTTGAAATCCGCATTGTTGAAATGTTTTGATCTAACAGAAGATGGTTTCAGACGCATGTTCAAAAACACCAAACCTGATCACAGTGAATCATTTGTGCAATATGTCAGTCGGTCAAAGAACTATTTAGATAGATGGTTTGAGTTAGGTAAGGTGAATAGAACATATGAAGGAGTACTAGACTACATGATCAGAGATCAGATGTTAAGTATATGCAGTCGTGAGCTCTACTTATTTCTCAAAGAGAAAACATTTGACTCGATAGATCAGATGGCGGTTCAGGCAGATTACTTTGCAGAAGCTAGAGGAGGTAGCAAGTATGTAGTTCAGAGGAACAGTACTAGCAACAGAACTGAGTACAGGTCAGTAGATAACCAGAGGCGCAAGGTAAGTAGTGCGGATAATCGATCCAGAGATAGGAGTCGAGATAGGGACAGATATCAGAATAGAGACCACAATAGAAGCCCAAGTAGGGGTAGTTATGATAGAAGCCCGAGTAGAGGTAGTTATGACAGAAGTACCAGCAGGAACGGCTACGATAGGCATCGCGGGACATGTTACCATTGTGGCAAAGAAGGTCACATGTCCTACGATTGTCCTAAACGTGACCGGTCCTCAGCTTACAAAGCAGCAGCAGTCGAGGAAGAGAAACATGTAAGTTTTGCAGATAAAGAACAGAGAGGTCGGTACAGAGGTAGAAATAGAGGTAGAAGTGGAAGGCACACTAGAGGCAGAGGTAGAGGTAGATGGCAAAACACGGAACAACCAGGGGAAAACCAAGGAAATTTCTGTGTGGTTGATACCGACACCACTATTGTATGTTCAGGTAGCGAGATACAGCCGGAGTTGATTAACGGATGTACATTTGGTATGGATAGGCTACCCGTAGCAGAGGGCACATTAAATGGGAAAAAGGTGGTCACAGTAATGCGAGATACTGGGTGTACCGGGGTGGTCGTCAGGGAAAGCTTAGTACAACCAGATCAGTTTTTAAGCAAAGTTTCAACATGCATGCTGGTAAATAGGAGCAAAATGAGTGGAATTCCTACCGCCCGGGTAGATCTAGATACACCTTTTTGCAAAGGTCAGGTAGAAGCCCTTTGCATGACAGATACAATGTATGATGTTACCATAGGTAATGTAGACGGGTCAGAGTTACCGGTGATATCCGATTTTAGAGGCGCTAAATCGTGCGCAGTTGAAACTAGGTCACAAACGACAGCCCGAGACGAATCATATAAGACCCTCAAAGTCCCTACCGCAATCGCGAACGTATCACGCGATGAATTCAAAGAGGCGCAGGCACATGACGTCACATTGACGTCAGTTCGAAATAATGCAAAAGACGGAACGGTACGGTCAAGTAAGAACGGAAACAAATCGAAATTCGCATACCGAAAAGACTTGTTGTATCGTAATTTCGAATCGATAGGGTCAGGTAGGATGTACCATCAGCTGGTAGTCCCAAAAACACTTAGGACTACCGTGATGAAAGTGGCACATGAATCAATCATGGCGGGCCATTTAGGGGTTAAGAAGACAACTGATCGAGTGTTATCAGAATTTTATTGGCCAGGCGTGGGCAGTGACATTACACGGTTTTGTAGGTCTTGTGACATATGTCAAAAGACTGTGTCAAAGGGACACATCACCAAGGTTCCGTTAGGAACTATGCCGTTGATAGACACTCCGTTCAAACGAGTCGCAGTTGATATTGTAGGGCCAATTTTTCCAGCTACCGATCGGAAGAATCGTTACATACTAACGTTAGTTGATTATGCAACTAGGTACCCAGAAGCGGTACCACTACCAGGCATCGAGGCCGAACGAGTCGCGGAAGCTCTCGTGGATATGTTCAGTAGACTGGGTATCCCCGAGGAGATGCTCACCGATAGGGGTAGTCAATTTACGTCGGCAGTCATGGAGGAAGTTAGTAGATTGTTATCGCTGAGACAATTAACCACGACACCGTACCACCCACAGTGTAACGGTCTCGTGGAACGGTTCAATGGTACGTTAAAGCAAATGCTTCGTAGAATGGCAAGCGAACGTCCCAAAGATTGGGACAAATACATTAACGCGCTCTTATTCGCGTATCGCGAAGTCCCTCAAGAAAGTTTGGCTTTCTCACCGTTTGAACTATTGTACGGAAGGACCGTTCGAGGTCCGATGAGCATACTAAGAGATCTGTGGTCCGAGAAGGACATAGAGGACAACGTCAAAACGACGTATCAGTACGTCCTCGACTTGCGCGAACGGCTCGAGAAAACATGCGAAATCGCGCATGAGAACTTGAAGAGTGCGTCCAAAAAGTACGCAAAGTACTACAACCGTAAGACTCGTAGTAGGCAGTATGCAGTGGCAGATCAGGTACTTGTACTACTACCGACAGACAACAACAAATTGCTTCTTAGGTGGAAGGGACCATACCCCATAACAGAGGTAGTTAATGAGTGGGACTATAGAGTTGACATGGGAGGGAGTTGAAAACCTTTCATGCAAACATGTTAAAGAGGTACGAGACTAGGCCTGAGCACCCGGGGAAGGGAATACTCACTGTAATAAATGCGGCCGTGATAGAAGACACAGTAGAGGGGGATCCTAGTCCAAGTGGGTGTAGTGCCGAAGAAAACATGTTATGTCCCAGGGGATTAGAGTCCGATACGGAGAGCAAAGTTGACCTGTCGCCTGATTTAGGCAAGAAACAAAAGACGCAAGTCAAAGAGATCTTACGGGAATTCACCCATGTCCTGAGACGCACCAGGACACACCCATATAGAGAAACATGAGATAAAGTTGTCAACGCAAGACCCATTAAGAATTAGGGGGTACCCTATCCCATTTAAGGTCAGGGAAACAGTCAGCCAGGAAGTAGAGGAGATGCTGAAGCTAGGTGTCATAGAACCTTCAAAATCACCCTACTCATCCCCCGTAATTCTGGTTAGGAAAAAGGACGGGGGGCTCCGATTCTGCATTGATTTCCGGCAACTTAACAAAGTCACTGTGTTTGATGCGGAACCAATGCCAAATATTGAAGAGATGTTCTCTAAGTTGGCGGGACATAACTACTTTTCAAAGCTGGACCTGAGTAAGGGATACTGGCAGGTCCCATTGGATGAGAATTCCAGGGAATATTCCGCTTTCGAGGCACCCCAGGGTCTATTCCAGTTCAAGGTCATGCCCTTTGGAATGGTCACGGCACAGGCCACTTTCTGTAGACTCATGAGGAAAGTATTAAAGGGGGTCCACAATGCAGACAGCTTTGTTGATGACATCTTGATATTCTCCCATACGTGGCAACAACACCTGGGAGCTCTGAGTGAAGTCCTCTCCCGATTGTCCGATGCCAATCTAACGGCAAAACCCTCCAAGTGCAGCATTGGGTACAGGCAACTTGAGTGCCTGGGACATACTATCAGCAGTAAGAAAGAACTAAGGGCCCATCCCGAAAAGGTCAAGGCAGTTCATGAAGCTAATGTCCCTGAGACAAAGAAGGAGGTCAGGGCTTTCTTGGGGTTAGCCGGGTTCTATAGGAAGTTCATGCCCAACTTCGCAGAGATAGCGAGCCCGCTAACTGACCTTACTAAGAAAGTTCAACCAAACAAGGTCAACTGGGGGGCACCCCAACAGAAAGCTTTCGTTACCCTCAAGGGATTATTGACCAGGGACCCAGTTCTGAAACTGCCCGAACTAGACAAACCTTTCGTGCTCAGGACGGATGCTTCCGACATTGGGTTAGGGGCAATACTGTTGCAAGAGCAGGATGGTATCCCACTTCCGATAGCGTATGCCAGCAAAAAGATGTTGCCAAGGGAACGCAATTATTCGGTAGTTGAGAAGGAGTGCCTGGCAGTCGTGTGGGGGGTCGAGAAGTTCCACCGTTATTTTTTGTTTGGGGGGGAATTTATCCTAGAAACGGACCACCAACCGTTGGTTTACCTAAACAAAGCCAAGGTTGCAAATTCCCGACTAATGAGGTGGGCCTTGATACTGCAACCTTACGGAATGCGTATTGTTGCGATAAAAGGGGCCGACAATCTGGGGGCAGACTACCTGAGCAGGATATCGGGGTAGATTCAGCTGTGCCAACGTGTCTCGCGATTATGCACGAAAGTGTAAACACTTTTTGTTTAGGGGGGAGATATGTCGCGTGACACGTGCATTCTAGTACATTCTGGAATCCGTATAATTGTATATTTGTGATGTGTGGTACTGTGTTGTATTGTTGTGCGTATTATTGATTTCAGATCCCTGTGATTCCACATACCTGTGGTTTCACACACCTGTGGTTTTTGCACACCTGTGGTTTGGCATGTACATTTGCCATGTGCAATGTGCATGTAATAAGGGGGCTTATGTTGTATTGGTGGAAATACGTTTATGCGTGTCATTTTTGCGGATTTTTATATACGTCTATTTTATGAGCAATGTTTTACTGATGTCACGCCATATTTGCCACAGACTATGCATGTGTGTGGTAGAGAACTCGTTGACTGCGTGTGCTGGTTTCGCTAGGGAAAAGATACCTTTTAGTATTACGGATGTCCACTGTCCGTGCCAGCCGAGTTTGTCCGCGTGTCAGTGTTTCACCATATAAGGGACCTTCTGTAGGTGAAGCCAGTATACAGCGCAGACCATACCATGGTCTGCCCTGTTATGTATGCTACGGGTTAGTGTTTCATCATAGCCTGGTACTGGCCAACACGGATATATCAGATCCCATAATGGTGATGTTTTGTGTCGTGATATTTCCGTAAATGACCACGATATTTGAGTTTAGTATGTGCTACACTCTCATTTGAGTGTATAGCCGTAGGACCGTTATGGAGGGGTTTGGCGGGGCCAAGAAGCGACCTTCGCATTGTCGAGACCAGTCGAGTAGATTTCGGATTATGAGATCTGGGTCTATAGTGTGCAGATTTATGGTAGTGTGGGGTATACCATGTTGGATGGTATTTATTCCACGAGGGCTGTACACTGGTTTGGTTGAATTTAAGGCGTGGGAACATATATTTATGCCAAATATAACCCACGGGTGACATGGCAAAAGCCATGGTTTTGTAGTATTTATGTGAGATGTCGTACGAGGGGTAGGCATATTCATTATTCCGTGCATGGTTTCACTGGTGCGTATATAAGCGATGTCTCGCTATGTGTTGGCGGGACACATATTTTCTGGTTACAGAAGACTAGTACTGTATTCACCAGTGACACGGAGGATTTTGGTATGTACCTAGAACATTTTATTTCAGCTGTGATTTGCCGTTGTTCGATTCCCGTTTTAGTCTGTTGTGCATCCTGTCTGTCTGTCTGTGCGTATTCGTCCAGTAATTGGAGATTCATTTCATTTTTGTAGCCTCTTGAGAACGCTCCAGCGAGCCACATTGGACGTTTTGGTCCACTCGTTTGAGGGCAGACCCCAGTCAGTGCAGAGTATCGGGTCGTCCGAGTGTCCGTACGTCTGTCTGGCGCAGTGTGTGTAGCAGCTCCGGGTACAGGCCTGTATAGAGCAGTGTGTGATAGCTACCTCGCGTACAGCAGACAGTCACAGCCATAGATTAGTGAAGTGAAACGCCATACACACATATCATATCATTATACTACCACCGAGTTGAATGTCACCTAAGTGAAACTTTTCCCGGCGTCTTAGCCAACGTGATAATCGCCATTTTGTATTATATCGGAACTTTACATCCGGTCTACCACTTCCGGTATTACAACCCATTGATTCACCATGGATGCTTTACATCCGGTCTACCACATCCGGGTTGCTACAGTCGAGTGATACCATAGGAACTTTACATCTGGTCCACCATTTCCGGAGATAATACTACCTGTGGACTTTACTTCCGGGAACCAGCTTCCGGAACATTATCGTTATTGACTATCATGTGATGTAACCACATCCGGCTTTGACTTTGACATTCATACTTTGGAAATATATTGCATAGGCAATACATATGTATACTTTGATAGTGTATGGTAATACTCCTATCATGGCATATCATGGCTAAAGGATTGTAGTAAGACTACATATATTGTTTATGGATTAATCCACTTGAAGTTGGATTATAGCCATATTGTTGACTAGACCTCATATTGCGGGTGAGGCAGACCTTGGGACCTTGATACTCAGAGGTTACACTATCTATTGAGATACGCCAGCACTGGGGTAGCTCAGATGATTGTCATTTGTCCTCCAATGTTCGTTATGCCATGTTATACTTGTATGTTATTTCACTTTGATTAGCGATCATCAAAGTACTTGTGCATTCATACTATTGTCCACTACGGGACCATTGAGATACCACATACCGAGTTTATTCGTCTATAGCTTTTAAGTTGCGTTAAAGTATAACAGTCGATTGGCTTACAACCTTGTAGTAATTGAATAGTGTCATGCACAGTACAGTGATGTTCGCATATCAATGTATCATGTATTCCTGTGTGTTCCCCATGTAATATAGTGTACATTATAAGTGATTAAGTGACTACGTGTACTTATCTACTCTGGTCTATCCCTTACACTTCAACTGCATGGTTACCACTTTTCGTTCGTCAGATCAAGCTATATTGGCCATAACGTCATTACAATTGAAGTATACTTGGTTCATATGATAATTGGGGGAGACAATTTGTCTCGATCATTCCTGACCTTGGTAATGACCTTGACAATGGTGGTGCACGAATGTGGGCGTGGGTTCGGACCCCACTTCTGACACCATTGTCAAGGTCATTACCAAGGTCAGGAATGATCGAGACAAATTGTCTCCCCCAATTATCATATGAACCAAGTTTTTGTTCAAGTGTGATCTTAATTATTATTCTGCTGCTGCTTAATAGGCATAATTAGCGGACTTGTTACAACTACAATCCCTGCCCCGCGTTATAGGTTTAACCACGCTAAATTATCAGATATTCATGCGCGGTGTTGTCTTAAGTAGTACGTTAAACAAAATTAATGCACTAAATTAAAATAAATCTACTTCACAGGCTTGTTAATGTATCATTTACATCAGTGCAAAGCATATGATTTGGGATTATTTTGTAAGTCGGATCATGTTTGTCATGCGAGGCGGTGGTCACAGGAGATTGAATTTAGCTTTCTTAACAATAATTAAATCAATATTTTAATTAGTGAATATCCAGAGCAGAATGGGTGCAGGTTGTGGGAAAATATGTCTCACAACATCCTTACGAAAAATAAAAGTATCAGAGAATAGCGACATGTGTGTTCATGATTAGTTGATATAAGAAACAGCAAGGGTGGTGTTGAACCTTATACAGTGGGGTCAGCGTGTAAGTGCACACACGAACGAACACGGCAGGTTGGTTCGCTACCCACCCAAAGTGTATGTTGTTACCACTCAGTTGAACCGTCTCGCCGAGACGGTTCAACTGAATGGTAACAACATACACGTTTGACGCGAAATGAGAAAAAATGCAGAAAAATATTTACATTTTTGTTTATACATGAATTACAGTGGGGTCAGCGTGTAAGTGCACATACGAACGAACACGACAGGTTGGTTCCAACCAGTCGTGTTCGTTCGTGTGTGCACTTACATGTTCCAACCTGTTGTGTTCGTTCGTGTGTGCACTTACACGCTGACCCCACTGTACACCTGTGATGAGAGAAGCGGAGAATGACTTGATTACTCACATGATGTCCTCATGCGCCGGTATTTGAGGAGGTAGAGGACGAAGGCCAGCAGAGCGAGGACACAGAAGCCGCCGACGGAGGGACCCAATATCACGGCAATGCTGTTGCCGTCGTGGTGGCTCAGTGGCGTCGCTGTAACACAAAGCGAGTAAGCATAGACTGAACACTATATCCCGGCTGTGACTGTAGAACTGGGGCCCGTTTCATTAAACTTCGTACTACTAACGTGTTCGTAAGTGCAAATTTAGGATCTTCTAGGAATATCAATTGATGGATTTACATTTATTGAGCATAGGCTATGCTCAATAAATGTAAATCCAAAAATTGTTTACATGAAAACATACATAATGTGAAATTTACAGATTATCATTATTTTGCATTTACGAACATTTTAGTCGTACGAAGGTTAGTGAAACGGTCCCCTGGGGCTTATGTGATTTGTGACTAGTGTAGCTTCTGGTCAAATAGCACACTCATGTGATCTGAAAATGATCTACATTGTTTGTTAGAAGCATGGCGGGTGTTTCATTAATGGAATGGCAAACCTTGAATATCCTGATCAGACTGTATGAATGCGCATACTGATCTGGATCTTAACTGGCCGCAGAACCCATAAGCCACATTTCTCCAGTCAAATACACATTTGTACAACATTGCAATTAAAGGGTTCAGTGGAGTTAGCACCAGTCTTACACTGACCCCCCGTAGGTTTTAAAATATAGAAATATTGCGTGTTTTAACATGTACGGGCGGATAAATGGAGTTATCACCATTAGTCCAATTCAATGGAAGTGACCAGTGGAATAAAGGGGCTACTACGTCCATAAGCTCCTTATTCTACTTATCCCTCAATGGTATCCATGTCCGAACCTATACTGCACACCAACTGGAAGAAAGAAGGACCTACTGTGTGTTGTGACAAGTACGGGTGGGACGATATAGCCGGCCGTGTATTTGTTGTTCTTCGCCTCCACCGTGAAGTTGTACTGCGTGTCACCGCGCAGTCCCGTTACGGTATGCGTCCAGTTCTGGTTGACGCCGTGGCTCGACGACTGGTCGTAGATTTCGTCAGACATCTGAACAAAATGAAAGAGAATGTATTGCATACCATGGGCGTTGGCAATGCAGTAACACGGTGTATTAACCCTTTCACCCCTAAGTAACTGAATGGGCTGCGATATGTTAATTTTGCAACAAATCCAATCATCGCAAAATGATTTTCAGACTATTCCATTTATAAAAAGGGGGTATTTGTTATTCTGAAAAATAGGAAAATTACTTTCAAACAGTGCAGATCCAGATGGGACGGCTCGTTACGAGCCGGCTCATCTGGATCTGCACTGTTTGCATAAACCGATATAGCGGGCTTTCGGGTTCAAAGGGTCAATTATAATACACCAGCATAATAAATATACAAATGAGACTACTACAGAAAACTACGTCGATTCAGGGTCCATCGATTAGGCACAATATGAACTTTATAGGAATTAAAATAATTATATAATTGTGTAATTTAAATTATGGGTGCCCGCTAACAGGTATAATCCTTTAGTAATCTATAATTTACTGATAGAGACGCGGATTTGCATACGGATTATTTTGATATGCAAACGAGACAGGGCATGCGTACTGTACATTATTTATACATGTATCAATTAAATGTGTCGCCTAAATAAATTATCGACATAATATAAAGTATCATCATTGCACATCAAAAACATAAAAAAGCGCATAGTTGTTTCCGTCAACACGGTCACCGCCCTGATATAACGAGCGGTAACTCACGTTTGATAGAAAAGATATAATAATGCCAATTAACACGCCTGTAGTACATGCATGTTTATTTCGACCGAAAAATGTCATATAAATCAAACAAATTGACGAGAAAATATGTTTTCGCATATTACAACATGGGATGTATGACTGCATGTTTAAAACAACCTGGTTCACTGCTTATAAATAACAAAGGACTGAACAGCAGCAGCAACAACGAGTTAAAACAGATTTTTGGAAAACCGCAAGATTGTATTTGTGCACCGAACCATGGTGGAGTTACGAATCGCGAATATCGCGAGTATGGCGGTAAATCGTCGCACCCTTAGACTATGGAAACATTTGCAACACAAAATCAAAGAAAACATTTATCAGACTGAACAGGCGATCAAACTAAGTTGTTAGAACTATTTTTATGGCGTAAGACCCGTGTTTTTAAACAGTTCAATCCGCAAAATATGTGATGCGACCGACATTAGCTCATTTGCATAAAAGCTAATAATTCCAGCACAAAAATATTTACGCAATTCCCTAACATTTGATTGGCCCGTAGCAAGTCTCTGTCCAAGATTTATATCCCAGTAAACTCCCACGTCGAACTACTTTCCGTAACCGTGAGGCGCAGTTAAAATAATTCTTAAGAAAACGGAAAATAAACACATTTTCTTGATGAACTTATTTAAAATGCTGGAATTATAAGGAATGAATTGCCTTTTTGTGGAATTTATCGGAAAAAAAAAAAAAAAAATCTTCTTTTTTTTTTGGATTTTTCTTCGAAAATTGTAATTTTTTATCGCTTCGTCCAGTGTTCGCGCGACTTTTCCAAGTTTATACCCCGATAAATTCTACAAAAAGGCCATTCATTCCTATATAAGACATCACTTAAATGTGATGTTGGTTGTAGTATAATTCTTCGCTAGCGAAACGTTCGAAGTACGTACTTTCTTCAGATACGTTGTCACAGCTAAGCTCAGCATCGAATAATTAACCCTTACACTACTGAATGAAATTTTGTCGTCTGCCTGTTTATTTTCCATTTTTCTCATCACAAACATGCGGGAACGAATTGTTAATTCGAGGGAACGAATTGCTAATTCGTGGGAACGAATTATTATATCGATGGAACGTATTATTAAATTGAGGGAACGAATTGTTATTTCGTGGGAACGAATTAATAAAACAAACCCATGTCCCCTGAGGGGCTCCGATTGATAACACGACAGACAGTGAATACGTACTGAGATGTAAGTGTTCCGGTTGACCTTCTGCCAAACTCGGAAATACTGCTGAGTGCCCATGTCGAACCCCGACGTCCACCTTAACGTGACGCTGTTGTACTTGACGTTATAGAAAAACAGGTTGTACGGACGCACGGGTGGACCTGCAATAACGGGGAACTATAACTTAATGGGTCCGTGGAAAAAGGGGGCTAAGTCCGTAACGGACTTAGCCCCCTTCTTCCACTGACCCATTCAGTAAACTCGGTTGCGAATAACTACCTGCGCGTTTAGCCTGTGTACACTGTTTACTAAAACCATTAATGTTTTCCTTAACTCTTTGCATGCTGGGAAACTTGTGGGCTATAAATAGTTCAAAACTAGCGGACAAAAATTCATCATATTTTATTTTATTTCTCCTTGTAAATATCATGAATATGTCTTGGAATTTCATTAGAATTGAGTCCTGAGGACTCAATTCTAATGAAATTCCAAGACATATTTACAGAGAGAAATAAAACATATAGTCCTAATTTGTTTGGCGGATATTTTTGCAGCTAGCATGCAAAGAGTTAATAGCCGTCAGACGCGAGTTATCAGCGTTATATTCAAGTACGTACGATCAGACACTGTGATAAACAGGGGAGATAATTTGGTTTGGAAGTTTCGCTACACATGGACCACTGAGGAAAACATGACATTTCAAACATTATTTTTTGTTGTGACATAATCACACCATGCCACATTCAGGATCCCATCAGAGACGCGTGCGTTATTGATTTAACCCTTTCACCCCTAAGTAACTGAATGGGCTGCGATATGTTAATTTTGCAACCAATCCAATCATGGCAAAATGATTTTCAGACTATTCTATTTATAAAAAGGGGGTATTTGTTGTTCTCAAAAATATGAAAATTACTTTCAAACAGTGCAGATCTTGATGAGACGGCTCGTTACGAGCCGGCTCATCTGGAACTGCACTGTTTGCATACACCTATATAGCGGGCTTTCGGGTTCAAAGGGTTAAATAAAATAAATTAGTCACCGTCAATTGGTAAAAACATGTTTATAAGTCATTTTTAAGTATTATCATTTTTTTTTAACAATCCCCGATTTTTTTCTAGGCGATTTATGATTGGTACCAGGTGCGGATCCAGACGGGGGCGTGTCCGGCGCACGCCCCCTCTAAAATTGGTCGAGTTTAGATTTTAACCCATTTTTTACGTGGAAAGATCAGTACACTAACATTGCAAAGTATACTTATCTAGCAAAGTATACTTTAAGGATACATTTATTAATTTTTATTATACTGAATTTATTACATTATCACCGCCATTTTGGCTGTGATAATGTTATAAAGTCAGTATAATAATTCTGCATACTTTTAATCATCAAATATATGCTGTCGTTATTTCTGTATGCAATAATGAATTTCGGGGAAAATAAATGATTACTCCCTCAAAGTATACTTTGCTAGATAAGTATACTTTGCAATTTTGATGAAATCGGTTACTGATTATTACCTATTTTCTCACCCAAAGTGCATGTTGTTACCACTCAGTTGAACCGCCTGAGTGGTAACAACATACACTTTTGATGAGAAATAAAAAAAATGCAGAAAATAATCTGAATTTTATGAAAGTTGACGGTCACGTGTGTATCATTTAAAATCCCCGCCTCCTCCAGTCATAAATCCTGGATCCGCCCCGGGTATAAAAAGGTTCAGAAATACGATACAAATCTAGAATTAAACTATTCTTTCCTAACCTGTTTCATCACTGTCTACATATCTGAGATCAAGTAAATTCACCTTTACATCATCACTCATATGTGATCCTCTATTTGCATTAAAGAGCATTAACTGAAATAAATTTTTCGTCTGCGGTTTGTTTCTTGATTTCAATTTTTTTTCCAATAAAAACATGGCTTGGCAGCACTTTAGAATCATTTCCAATGAAAATGATTCTAAAGAGCTCTCAAACCATGTTTTCATTGAAAAAAAAGAAGACAAAAACAATTCGTTCCCACGAATAAACAATTCGTTCCCACGAATAAACAATTCGTTCCCACGAATTAAAAATTCGTTCCCTCAATTTAACAATTCGTTCCCACGAAATAATAATTCGTTCCCTCGAATTAATAAATAACAATTCGTGGGAACGAATTGTTAATTGTTAATTCGAGGGAAAGAATTGTTAAATGGAGGGAACAAATTGTCATTTCGTGTGAACTAATTGTTAATTCAAGGGAACTAATTAATATAAAAATCCATGTCCCCTGCGGGGCTCCGTAATATTCTATCAGCCGGTGGCCTACACACAACTATCCACGCCCTACCAGCCACCATACCGTCTGGTTGCAGGGTAAACTTCGTTGTGGAGCTGCCGATTTCATTGGACAACGTCACCGTGTACTCTCCGTAGTCGTCGACGGCGATGTTAGTTATGGACAATGATGTCACGTTGTGGCCATTGTCCTGCATTGACGACGGCAAGACGCGACCATTGTGTTCCCACTGTATGTTGGGGGTTGGGTAGCCCACATAGTCCATATGGAATGAAGCATCATTGCCCAGAAACGCGATCTCCGTGTAGGTGATTCGCCGGTCTGGGTCTGGTATTGGTCGACCTGCAGGTATATAATTAGCTGGTGACGCAAGCACACGCTTTAGCTTAGGTGATATAACTTTCGTATTTATCATGATGACGAGGCCAACATGTCTAAATTAATATTGCGGCTATAACTTCATGAATTTTATCATATTAGCCTTATTACAATGTAGGTCACTATACCACCGATTGCGTTTAAGTGTAAGTTTAAATATATTAGCTCCACGTACAGTGGGGTCAGCGTGTAAGTGCACACACGAACGAACACGACAGGTTGGTTCAAGTCCAGGCTCCCTAATACAAGTCCGCATATACCTTTCGCGGCGCGATTTTTGACACTTGATTCTGGTAATATGACCCATAGGCTACGATAATAACCCAGGTAGACTTTCGAGATAGGCGACAAACGTCAATGAAGAGACAAAATCCAAGATAGCCGCCGTTTTCACTCATAATACACTGGATGAGACATAATTTCATATATAAAAGACATGTGGACATACTTTTGGTATCGGTTTTGATTGACCAGAGTATATCCAACATATTGCAACTGTTTGTGTTACAAAAGACTCCTATGTGCAGCCATAAATCCAAGATGGCCGCCGTTTTAAACAGGAAAAACACTATGTCATACATCAATTCATCTCTGCAAGGCATGCATACATCTAATCAGTATTTATTTTCACTATCTGTCAAATTCATAACACTCTGAGCACGTTTATCTACAATCACTCGCGATATGCAAACAATAATCCAAGATGGCCGCCATAATTACTAAGAAAAACCTGTGTACGGCACACATGTATAGCTAAAATGACTACTGTAAAAGAATTTTGCATATATTTGAAACATGTTTTTGGCATTGTTGCGACAATAATGCATTGCTACATTTCTTACACCTGTTTTTCAAAATGGCCGCCAGATTTCGACGATTTAAATCGCTCATATATATGAACTTAGAAGCAACTTTCCAATAAATAGTGAACCCCCGGATATTTCAGTAGGTAATACGAAAAATATACACCTCTAAATTATCTAATTTGGATGTAAGAACTTAAATCGAGAACAAAAAGAAAATTACACCATTTATTGTATTAAATAACCAACTGAATCGTAGCACATTATAATTACGTCGATAACATGTGTGCATATTTACGCATAATAATTGATTGTTCCACAGATAATCAGTAGCAGTAAGCATTATCTATGACATATCAATCCTAGTACAAGTCTACTCACAGCAGTGTTACTAATACCGATTACTGCAGCCACAAATATTAGGAACGGTATCAAAAGTTTTTCATAAAGCTGGGTGACGACGATAATTGTGTCTGTCAAACTATAAGTCATCGTTCAATTAAACACCTGTAAACCTTAACAATACTATTCCAATTGTTTTCGGGTGAATAGCGCGATTGTGTTGTCACAGGTTTTGATAATCATTTGCTTTTTTGTGGCAAATGACACACACTTAACGGCACTAGATTTGCAGCCACACCGATTGGAGTCGCATCTGCCACCAAAGGTACATGTTGTCAGCACGGATACAGGTAATCGTTTCAAGAACTTTTCCGGTTTCAGATAACCATCTACATTAATCCAGCCAATGTTGGTGGGATCAAGTGCGCTCATATCGTCCAAAAGTGTGATTGAACCTCGAACTACAAATAATAATCGTGTTATATGTCCGCGGACAACACTGGACGTTGGGGGAAGTTCATCTATAGCCCTTATAGCAGTGCGTCTGGTATGGTACTGGAATCGTAACTCAAACGTTGACGCCGTTGTTTTTGACCTAGAACCAGACCATACTTGCACAAGATACCTCTCAGCCATCTGAATTTCAAATTCGTCAAGAATATAAGACTCTCCGAAATTCGCTAAGTACGTTTCTGGGTGACTTATAACGGCACTATTCTTTGTACTAAATTTGCTCACTGCGCCATCGCCGGTCGTGATATGTGCTTTAACAAGAACTTGACAGAGCGCTACACCTAACTTCCCGTATCAAATATGGAGTGGTATGAGTCGCCGTTTCGTACCTACACCATACTGTACCCACATACTGTACCCATGTGTCTTTTAAAAAAGTATTCCATGTATCGCAGCAACAGAACGACACTGTCGGTGTCGTTCGAAATTACTATGACACGTTCACATCCTCTTTCAACTGCCCAATTTGGAATGATACGAGCATCCGCTTCTTCCAGCCAGCTACTGTGTTCTGCTATGTCACCAGTGTGTCCTCCTTCGGGCTGCTCAAATAGCTGTGCGGGAAGAACTTCACCACAACCATTCCACTCAGTACCAGTGAAATGTCTCTTATGTCACGAATGGCAACGTCTTGTACTAATATTTCCAGCTTTGACTTATTCGAAGCCGAAGTCCAGAATGTGTCTATCTGCTGTGGTATTGGCACTGTTTCGTGCATCTCAGCGATGTCAACACAACCAGTTGAACATGCACGACGTAGTCTCTCGCATTCTTTGATTAGACAACTCAGCATAACTGTCAAAGATAATATGAGTTTCGTCTGCCTGACAAACACTACGGGCACCTGAAATCACCTTCTTTATGACCTCGCCAAATTTACCATATAATGTTAAATTATGTACCTGGCGAACTCTTGACATAAAATCGATTATAATCGTGGTTTTCAATACTGATTGTCTTTGGAAACCATAGTCGCTGTCAGCGAGGTTCAGCTCTAATTCTGTAATCTGCGCACTTTTTGTTGGTTTAGTTGGCAAATCACCATCGAACAATGGACTGCATGGAAGAAGATCATGACTGAAAATGTCTGTCATTGATATTCCTCGCTCCTTTGCCATTTCACAGTCATGTTGAGCTCAAGCGATGTCTTTGATAGATATGTCATCCTCAATAGAGCCAAGTAGTGTAGCACGTGCACCTGTGTCAGCTGTGACATCAACCTTAGGAAGCTTCCGCTTTGATATAGTATCGCTCAACTTCTTCGATTTCTCAACATATCGCTCGCGCCGAAATTCTCTGTAAGCTCTCTGTCCGTTCTCTATGACGCCGAGCAAACGCATCTTTGTATCCTGGTGCACCACGCATTTGGTGACCAAGTTGTGTAGTTGAACTACTGGTACTGGAACGAGACAATGGTTTCCTCGGGGCTGTACAATATCAAGCAGACGCACAACATTTCTATTGAACAGCTCACCTTTCTGGCCGCTTAGCTCATGATGGGTTGATGTTTCCATGAGGCGATTATTTGTCAGTGCACGAAATGTATTGGAGATGCCAAGAATTTCGTGGAAAAGCAACTGCCACTCAACAACTAATTCATGAGTTACGAGTTTGGCCGACAATGCCACCCTGACTTTTGGATGCCCGTTGAATCGACTGTTCTAACTTCATATCTGGCGCTACAGCATTGAAGCTTCCATTTATGTCCATTATCACAAACTTGCCACGCATATATGACCTGTACAAGTCGGTGTGCTGTTTTTAAGTACCACGAGCCATACCGTAGATAGTTTATGGCATAAAACTCCTGGAATGTTGCCATGACCGATTCGAAGACAGTTGAGACGTGAAGTGGCCAATTCCCATCCCTATCCGCGACAATCAGGGGCTTTATCTGAGTTACAATGTTCTGAAATACTCCCCAGAATCGACATAACTCCGACTTGGCCTCACATTCTCTTACAAATCGCTGGAACAACTGTCGCAGATTGCCGGATACAGCAAGAACCTCGGCAAACTTAGCAGATGAATAACTGTGCTGTTTTCTTTTCAAAACACCTTTCAGCTGTACCACAGATTCCAAAAATGCAACCGAAGTTCCATTGCTAAGCCAGAACGTCCTCCATGCCAGTGTATCCAATACTCAGAGACAATTAGCATTCCCCGGAGTGACCGAACATAATTCCCACCTGACAATACTGACTGCAGTACATTTTTCCCAAACACCTCAATAAGTGCATCTGCCATACCATTTTTTTTTATTGTTTTTGCTTATATTTAACGGCGGCACTGGCTCTAGGACCTTGCATGCCGTCTCCCAAGAATGGGAGAAAGAACGGAGGTAGAGATTTTTTGAGAGAAGCCGGTAATTCGTATTTACAGAGCAACTACGAATTATCGGTACCCATTCACAGCTGGGTGAACTGGAGCAGTGTGGATAAAGTGTCTTGCTCAAGGACACAACGCAGCGCCTCCGGTGAGGCTCGAACCCACGACCTTTAGATCAGCAGTCTGACGCTCTAACCACCAGGCCACTGCGCTCCACACCCTGCCATACCACTACCGGTAATATATTTTCCAGCGCAACGCAGCAACACCTTGGCCATGTGGAACATTCCCATCATTTGATATATGTCATTGAAACATCCGACTCTGACATAAAAATATCAACGACTGTATGAAAAACTCCTTCATCACAGAAGACAGGAAGTGTTACCTGATCCAACTGAGCTCGAACACTCTGAAAATGTGTGAGAGCTTTTCTCACTGTGGCATAATCTGTAACTGGAGAGGGAATAACTGGAAGAAATCCTACCCGCATTATAGTCACTGTTGCTGTTGAAATTAGTGCATGTATACCACCCTAAGGAGGCAGACCACCCGTAGGACTATCTGGCAAACCACACCGTACCAAGGAGATCAGAAACTCGGAGTCACTAGCCTTCGTAACTGCTAGTTTGAAATTGGAAGGTAGAATTGGTCGCACGAACGGTTTGGGATGTTTGGGAACAATTTGGCAAGGAAGCGTTTTTTTGACAGCACGGGACGATTTACTCAATATTGTGCTCGATACCTATATCGGATGCATCCTGAAACAGTACCATGACGGTGTCATGCGAACTGTGGGTGCCTGATAATGAAGAATTGTCCGCGAAGTCCGCATTGTCTAGAGCCCCAAGTATGAAACCTTGTCTAGTGAAATGACTGGGAATGGGGGTACCTAGTGCTTCCGACGTTTGGATGACATATGCCGATACAAGGTTACGGGAACCCCTCACCTCCTTATACCCAGTCGATACGCCGATGCGATTCAGATATGTCAAAAGCTCGCGACTTCGGCATTTACCGTACACAGTTTGACCTAACATGGCGTGAAGTGGGATTACAAGTGAAAGTACAATATCTGAAATAGACAATGTAACCGAGTGTGCTGATGCTTAACAGCCCATTCTACATATTGACTAGCACCTACATCCCCACTGTCAGAATCAGGGCTACTACTCTCGTCATCAACATCGATGCCATCCTCATTCATTTGCAACTTTTCTATTTTCAACAAACGACTTCATTTTTGTGCAATTTACGCGGAAATATTAACTATGGACAAAACAGAATTACTGTGAACTAAAACATATTATGTCAGGCATAAATTAATTTGCAAAACGTTATATTTATTGTTTTAGATACTAGTGTAAAGATGTCAAAGTTAGGACACGCACAGTGAAACAAAATGTGGCTGCCATCTTGGAATTTTGTCTGCATATGCCGATCATTTTCACCGAAACACGTTTCATAGGACGGACAACTAGTGTGAGAAGCAGAGAAGAATATATAAACTTTAGCAATGCTCAAAATTTATATAAAATAACCTTCGTACGGCGGTTATTTAGAATATAAAATGACGCTTCAGAAAAAACACTCCCCATCTCGAGTCTTTGGCTGCATATGACGCCCTTATGCAAACCTAATATATTAAGAATGACTGACACCTGACATCGCATCATAATTGATTCCAAACGTATGGCCATACGTCATTTAAACACGAAAATATAACATATTTAGAGAGTTTTATTAATAAAATGGCGGCCATCTTGAAATTGCGATCATTTACGGTAAGCTAGTATGAATCAAACTTGCCCAACAAGTCAGGTAAGTAATCGTTGGTAAAACTGCACACGGGTTTTGTATTTAAACATGTTTTAGATATATAAAACATGCTGCTTCTATGCCTTCTTCCGCAATATGGCGGCCATCTTGGATTTTGACTTCCCAACGGTTTTTGTCGCCTGTCTTAAAAGTCTACCTCAGTTTTTTTTAAAGTTGATATGTTATATTAATAGAAACAAGTGTCAAAAATCGCGCCGCAAAAAGTATATACGGACTTGTATTGGGGAGCCAGGACTTTTGCATGTTTCAGACAACGTGTCTACAACGTATCCACAATCCTTCTAGATTTGTTAAAGTTTGAATAACGTATTATTCTTAACAGGCAACGTGGTTGTTCCATTAATGGAGAGAGAATGACATAAAATGAATCAACTTACTATGTATGCCAGTATGCTTAGTTTGTTTTAATTAATCAGAACTTCAATATATATAATCAGTAATGAAATATCCGGCTGTTGCGTTTATTGTGGCATCAGGCACTTTAAGCAGGTCAAAGGCGTACCTTGGAATTCTTGCTCGTTTACTAGCATTGTCACATAAACTTGATATAACAAGACACGAGTCTCTCTCTATTTTATATATCTATTGAACAGTAAGAAAAACGTTGTGACCTACAAATAACAGTGAGGTTCGCGGCCTGGAACGCCCACACTCCGTGGTTGAGCGGGTTTCGCGCGGCCACGTGGTATTCCCCGGCGTCTGAGCATCGCGCCGGCCATGACGTAACACTGAACGACACGATCGTCGAATGCCCTCTGGTGAGCGACTGGCCCGTGCGGATGTTGTAGTAGTTGAAGTCGGGCTCGGGATTTCCGTCGACGCGGGCACCGCCGGTCCACGTCTCATTCTCCTTGATGATGTTGGGACCGAAATGCATGCCGCTCACAGCGCCAGGGTCTGAAATGTAAAATGATTGAAATGTACCGCTCGGTCAATACAGTACAAGCGACTGATAACAGAGCAACGCCGTAGACCATATAATAGTAAAATTGGACAATCGCGTTGTCGAAAAATGCATAATACTATTAAATGGACATACTACTTGTTATATCATTATGTACTGTAGGAATGAATGGCCTTTTTGTGGAATTTATCGGGGTATAAACTTGGAACAGCCACTTTCGCAATTGGCGATAAAAATAAACAATAGGCGATAAAAATTTACAATTTTCGAAAAAAAAATAAATTTGTTTTCGAAAATTGTAATTTTTTTATCGCCAATTGTTTATTTGTATCCTATTGGTTATTATAGGAATGAATGAATGGCCTTTTTGTGGAATTTATCGGGCTATACACTTGGAAAAGTCGCGGGAATACTGGAGGAAGGCCGGAAGGCCTCTTCCAGTATTCCGCGACTTTTCCAAGTTTATATCCCCGATAAATTCCACAAAAAGGCCATTCAATCCTTATAATTCCAGCATTTGAAATAAATTCATCAAGAAAATGTGTTTATTTTCCATTTCCTTAAGAATTATTTTAACTGTACCTCACGGTTACGGAAAGTAGTTCGGCGTGGGAGTTTACTGGGATATACATTTTGGACAGAGACTTGCTACGGGCCAATCAAATGTTAGGGAATTGTGTAAATATTCTGTGCTGGAATTATTTTCCAATAACCTCCGAAGGTAAGCACGTATAATACATTAGAGGATCTCAAGCGAGTTTGCATTTCATGTTAGACTTATGAAACGAGTCAAGCACAATTTATGCACCGAGCCTCTGGCAAGGTACATAAAATTGCATACGAGTTCCATAACTCATATCAAATGGAAACGAGTTTGATATTCTGTTTATCACATGACTTAACTTGAGATATCTGAAAAGCACCACAGAGAAAAATAATGTTAATACTTATACAGCAATACATATGTTATAAATACGCCATATTACAGGTTCTCGTTCTTTTTAACACTTCATATTACCAAATGGGAGCGCAAGTTAACAATTATAATGGTTTTACCGAGTCACCAACGCTCCAAATGGCGTTTAAACTAGGAGGACGTCAACATCAAAACATCTTCATTTGGAATGTCTTCGCTTTGTTCGTTTGGCGTACCGTTTGCGCATTATATGCACACGTAATTAGGGTGATGCGGTCAGCCAATCAAATTCGCTGCAGGTGTTATTACACGTGTGTCATATCTCATTTATGAAAAGAGGTGCAACGCGTGATAACAAGGTTTTCATGTGATAAATACTATTATTATTTTAATATACGCTCTTTATTTCCTGACCCTTTTCACATGTAAGGTATGTTGATGTATCGGTGTTAACGGCCTATCAGCAGCTAAGGTATAACCAGCTAAGGGGTATAACAGGCTAAGGTAATTTAAGGCCGGGCCAACGGGTTAGATGCCATATAAATAGTCGGCAGCATGGGGGGGGGGGGGTCCGAAATCAGCCCTGCAATTAGAATAACCGGACATGATGCCAGGTCCATTTGACACCAAAGTCACTTGGCCCTTTCCCCAAAAAGTAATAGTATTAGAAATAATCATATTTACTCATATTAGGGGTACACTGGAACCCCTCTAAACCGGACACCCGGGGCCTCCCCGGGTGTCCGGTTTAGAGAGGTTCCACTGTAGGTAAGCACTCCTTGAACAATCTGTGTCATTTCCAATCATAAACAGACACGATAATTAACTCAAATATAACGAAACTCATCTAAATTAAACACAATGGCGTCCAAAGGGTGTCCGGTTTAGAGAGGTTCCAGTGTATAACCAGATTCAACTGTCACATACAAGAATCATAGAGGCATTGACTTGATCGACACTGAGCCACGGCTTACATTGCACATCTACGGTGACCACCTCCGCCGTCCTATTGTCCAGGTCACCAGGGTAACTCGTGTTGAGCGCGTGGCAGATGTAGTCCCCGGATGATGTCCGCCTGAAACAGTGTGAGCCGTGCTATCTTTCCCGCGGGTTAAGGATTAAGCAACAACATGTATCCGCTCCCCGTTTCACTTTAGTAGCATTTTGTTATTAGTAGTATTAGTATGTATCGATTAATGTATACTAGTTGACGTTGCATTATTTCCAGTTGTCTTAGCAGGGGCAGATCCAGGATTTCAATTTTCATAAAATTCAGATTATTTTTCTGCATTTTTGCTTATTTCTCATCAAAAGTATATGGTGTTACCACTCAGTTAAACCGTCTCGACGAGACGGTTCAACTGACTGGTACCAACATACACTTTGTGTGAGAAATAAGGAAATAATCACATATTTCCACGAACAAAATAGGTTAAAATCTAAACTCGACCAATTTTAGAGGGGCGTGCGCCGGACACGCCCCCGCCTGGATACGCACCCGTTTAGAGACGATCGTTAACATGACTTGTCGTGGACAGAGGGTACTGAAACATATGGCGAACACATGACCGTCATTGCCTTCGTCCAGTCAGACTGAGGCTATTTATTACTTCACATGTATTATAACACTTGAGCGTCGACCACTACCTCATGAACAAAGATTGGCTGTCGTGTTCAACCTTATTGATACATACGAGGGGCGTTCAAAAAGTTAGGATACGTATTACTTACTGTATATTGACGAACTCTAGTTTTGTCCCGTTTTGCCAGAAACTAGTCTTGCTGTTGTTTCTAGTCCAGTATACCTCTATATCCGGATCAGCGGTAACGTTACAGACAATCAAGAGGTTTTCGTCTTCAACCACGGTCTTCGTATATCGATGGGGTTCGTTCGTCTCTGGTACTGTGGAAGAATATGAAATTCGATCACAGAGTATAACATTAACTGGTAGCATTAACACCGAAACACGATGGAAGTCTAGCTCTCATTTGACGCTATACAATTATTAATATAATGTGTACAAATGAAATGAAGCAAATACAAAAGCAATGTAGATAACCGAATTTTACATAATTGTGGAAAGAGGGAAACAGACAATACAATAATTTTGGTGGCAGTTTTGGTCTTTCTCCATTTATATGTATCTGACCTGATTGTTTTCACTTGGATCAAACAACCTGAAATGTTTAATGGGATAATCGTGATAATCCGAATATACGCCAAGGATTTTAATAGATTTAGCTGCAGTATGTTGAACTCAAGTATTTGCAGCGTGACTAGAAATGTCCACAGATCCTAGACATATCCAAAGACAAAATGATTTTAAAGGTATTATATGTACGGCAAGTCATTCCATGAATACTTAGTTACGATAGTAATCGTAAACACCTTTAAAATCCTAAATCCGAATGTTGCAAATAGTGTATATCCAGATGAGACGGCTCGTAACGAGCCATCTCCGAGTCATCAGGATCTGCACGGTTTACAGCCATATTCTTAATTTGTGGCTGTGACTGGAGAAAAGAAGCTTATGGGTTTTTGCAGTGTCATGGTATGGGATCACGTGGTCTATTTGTTTGGTGTTAATGTATCTGGAATAATGGCGACGCCCATAAGGTCTCAGGTAAATCTTATGCTTCATCAATACGACTGCGGTTTCTTCATTTCAATGATGACCATTTTCCAGTCGTTAACACTACGAGTCTGCCAGTACATAAATCAGCAGCATTACTTAGTGAGTCATAACATTCTGCAGAGAAATTTTAATCGGACGGAATGGAACGTTATTTACACTTGTTAGCCGTAGTGTTAATGCCGCACATGGTAAAATATTACCAACTGTCGCCTAAATAATCAGATTTACGAACCACAAAATGCACTGGTACGTACGAGATTCATTGCACACAATTGTTGAAAGCATATTACGTCGTTTTTACGAATACAATTAAGAAAACTTTAAAATGGTGTCAATGCCGCACCAAAGAATAATGGTGTTAATGATGAACAACATGCACATCACCGATTTCGCCAATTCACGATTCCATTACTGAAACAGCTGGCATGCTCCTAAGAAATAATATAGACCGTTATCATGTTAAAGGAATGTGCTATTTGACAGGAGCTACACTGGTCACAAATACCATACGCCCAATTTCTCCAGTCACAACCACGTTTTTACAAAATTGTCCATGTTCTGACAAACGGAATTATACATTCCAGTTACATGTACTTAGTAAACTGTGAATTTTGTGAAATGTCTAACACCTACCTGGTAGGGATAAGGTCCCGGTCAATAGAATAGCGAGTGTGAACACGGCCGTCCAACCTATAGGCATTACCGATATCTCCCGTGACGGAGTCATCACTGGAACGCTCTTTAAAACCTGTACTCTCGTAGAAACGTGTTCTTGTGTGCGTTAAATATATATATTTTTTAAATATATCCAGTTGTATCTTCAATACAGAATTTTCCGAAACGTGTTTGTCGATCAAAAGTCTTATCCCGACTAAAGAGTTCGCTGGTTGTTCGCTTTGGAAATTGTAGACGAGTGTTTACTAGAATTATACCTTTTGTTAATGCAACTGTTTTGTTTCGCCACTGATGATTAATATTATAATGAAATGTCCTTTACGACAATAAGTTTAGTTAAATTTGATTTAATAAATTTAAAGCGAAGTTTACACTATTCTAACATGTGTTCTTAGTTACCATGTATGCTACACACTACTGATATGTTACACTTTATGTATTCATATGTTATCTGGTGTTTCTAAATATAAATAGTGACATAAAGAGATATGTTTATGGGTGTCCTGGGAACCTTAATCCAAGCTTTAGTTTAATATAGTATACGCTCGAATCTGCGCCATATTTCCTTATGGTATCAAACTTTGAAGTGATTCACAAGTAGTCTGAAACCCTGGTGGACATGGCAGAGTGGATGGTAGTTTTCTATCACATCTTAGCGGTGGTATCTTGCCTTATATTAACTGGAGCGGTTTAGTAAAATAGTGGAATTGTTGGATTTCTGGCGTCTCACTGCTGATCACGTGATAGGAGATTGTATGACGTAGCAAGCGGCTCTACTGACATCAATAGATAACAATGTTTGCTGGTTGCCGCAGTTCTGATATGTGGATGTGACTGGAGAAATGGGGCTTATGGGTTTGTGATCAGTTTGATCAGGATATGCACTGTTCGCCATTCCATCAATGAAACACCCGTCATACTTCTAAAAGGAATATATGTCATTGTCAGGCTACGGTAGTGTGTTATTTGATTATGAGCTGGTCAAAAAGGCAATAAGACCAATTTTTCCAGTCACGGCCACATACTAGGTCACATCAATAGAGTGATAGACGATATACTGATCAACTGCACGTGATTTGGTCATGGAGTGGGTGTGTAAGTAGCTAAGCTGTCTACGCCGTTTCAAAATATGGATAACCGCCTGACCGACCTTATAGAGCTTGCATTTAGCTTGCAGTTTGCATTCAACATACGTGTACCTTTGAATGACCTGGCCAACTATTGACGCGTAATATAAAATAATAACATATACATTGTGACATTGGCAAAATTCACATTTAGTACTAAAACATGTGGTCTGTCGACACACAATTTCCCCCGATGGCAGGCAAAAAAAGAAAGAAAAACGAGAGCACATTTGAAAGCCCAACAAAGGCGAAGGCTTGTGGATTTTCCATACATGTAGAGGACCATCATATGAATGCATGTGTGAAATATGAAGCAGCTACGTGGAAGGAACTGACATTAAAATACATTTACCCGAGCGTTAAGGTTTTGAACGCACTAAATATGTGACCTTGGCATTGGGATTGGCGGGACCCCGATGGTCGTGGATTTTTCACAGCATGATAAGCTTAGGGACCAGGGGCCCGTTTCACTAAACTTCCTACGACTAAAATGTTCGTAAGTGCAAAATTATGATAGTCTGTAAATTTCACATTAACAATGTTTTCTTGTAAATAATTGTTGGATTTACATTTATTGAGCATAGGCTGCATATGCAGCCTATGCTCAATAAATGTAAATCCATCAATTGAAATTTACAGACGATTCTAAATTTGCGCTTACGAACATTTTAGTCGTAAGAAGTTTAGTGAAACGGCCCCCTGGGGCCCGTTTCACTAAACTTCACACAACTAAATGTTCCTAAGTGCAAAATTATGATAGTCTGTATATTTCACATTAACAATGTTTTCTTGTAGACATGTATTGGATTTACATTTATTGAGCATAGGCAGCCTATGCTCAATAAATGTAAATCCATCAATTAAAATTTCTAGACGATTCTAAATTTGCACTTACGAGCATTTTAGTCGTACGAAGTTTAGTGAAACGGCCCCCAGAAAAGGGATGCTTGTGTGAAATATAAAGCAGCTACACGTATGTGAAAGGAAACACAAAATATACAAAATTTAGCCGAACGTTAGGTCTCACGGGACAGTGGGCAGCAAGCTACCTTTAAAAAGGGGTGGACGATTTTCTATATACTTCACTACCGACCCTGTAAGTTACACCAGTGTGTCTAGAAAAATAGGTTTATGAATATTTCTTGACTTTGGGAGGCTTGACTAGGTGTATTTCATAATTCTACGAAACTGAATGTTAGCTCCGGTTGATTTTGACATCTTGGAAAATGTCGCCTGCTATGCTGTCTCGCCGGTACGGTTTCGCGTCAGAAGTTAAGGTATTTTTCGGGCATTTGTAGCGAAAATTTGAGCTGGTTATGACCCCGCTTTGAAATCATTTTCATAAAATGGTGTGGTGTTACAAGTGATAGAACAAGACATAACATAGTATATGTGCCTCATATTTTCATGAAAACAATTCCGATAAATTCAGTCGTGTTGAAATTTCTGGCCAAAAATAGGTGGGTGGGGTAACTTTGTAAACAAATAATTGAACACATCTGATACGGTTACTGAATTTTTATTGTGGCGTGCGATTTGTACTTCATTTGAGAGTATTTTTCAATACTTGTCGCAAGAGCCTCCTTAACTGATTGTGAGAGGCGGTGATTTTTATAAGTCACCCGCCGCCCTCAGAAAAGCATTCAATTTTGGCTATTTTCAACCGTCCCGTGATGCCTTAAGGGAAAAGTCTGATATTTCAAGGTGTCGTATTTCATCTCTAACCAGTATTGTTTGACAGAAGAACATGTCCCAAGATAACATCCAGCAGTTTTAGTTTACTGCACTCAAATATGCAGGTTTCAGCAGGGATGGAGGTAAGCATGGTATTTTGCTGTCGATACACCGAAATGAAACTTCGCGTTTCGCCATTTTGGGGGTGGGCGATATCCGCGCCCCATTTCGACATCAGCTTTCATTTTGTACATTTTCCTTTGTTTGCGTTTTACGTAAAATTTATGAAATTAGCAATATAGAGCGAGACGAGCCGTTTCGGGGAAAAAATATTTCCCCTTAAGGTCTCACGGGACAGTGGGCAGCTAGCTTTAAAAAGGGGGTGGACGATTTTCTATATACTTCACTACCGACCCTGTAAGTTACACCAGTGTGTCTAGAAAAATAGGTTTATGAATATTTCTTGACTTTGGGAGGCTTGACTAGGTGTATTTTTTATAGTATTTCATAATTCTACGAAACTGAATGTTAGCTCCGGTTGATTTTGACATCTTGGAAAATGTCGCCTGCTATGCTGTCTCGTCGGTACGGTTTCGCGTCAGAAGATAAGGTATTTTTCGGGCATTTTTAGCGAAAATTTGAGCTGTATGACCCAGCTTTGAAATCATTTTCATAAAATGGTGTGGTATTACAAGTGATAGAACAAGACATAACATAGTATCTGTGCCTCATATTTTCATGAAAACAATTCCGATAAATTCAGTCGTGTTGAAATTTCTGGCCAAAAATAGGTGGGTGGGGTAACTTTGCAAAAAAATAATTGAACACATCTGATACGGTTACTGAATTTTTAGTGTGGCGTGCGATTTGTACTTCATTTGCGAGTATTTTTCAATACTTGTCGCAAGAGCCTCCTTAACTGATTGTGAGAGGCGGTGATTTTTATAAGTCACCCGCCGCCCTCAGAAAAGCATTCAATTTTGGCTATTTTCAACCGTCCCGTGATGCCTTAAGCTTTTGTGATTAACTGGACGTGGCGGGACGGACGAGACTGTACGGGACGGGACGAACGGGACATATGAACGCCGATAATACCATATGCACCCTTCATTTGACAAACTATATTTGTTATTGAGAAATAAGGCAAGATATAAAAGCAACAGCAGACGACAATTAATTGTGTGTAGCGGTCTAAGGGTTTAAAAAAACGCAGCTTTGTCGATACTGACATTGATTCAGAAAAACGGTACACATCGTTTTTTATAAATTGGTATCGTCACTTTCCACACATATCTGAGGCCAAGTTTTGTTTACAGAAAGAATGATGAAATTTCATACAACAAGAAGCGGTGTCGCGCCTGCCGAGGCATTTGACCTTAACATGATCATGGGCACGAACAAAGTCAACGTCATGTTAATGGCAGCATGAGTGTGTTCCAAATGCTTACATGTACAGTATCACTTGTCACCTATACAGTGGGGTCAGCGTGTAAGTGCACACACGAACGGACACGACAGGTTGGTTCCAACCTGTCGTGTTCGTTCGTGTGTGCACTTAAACGCTGACCCCACTGTACGTACTATACCAATATTATATGTATACAATACCTATACGATATGTGTTCTATACGATATGCATACAATATAATAGACCGGTACATTCGTATATTTATACGAGGTTTATTATAGGAATGAATGGCCTTTTTGTGGAATTTATCGGGGTATAACCTTGGAAAAGTCGCGGGAATACTCGTCCAATATTCCCGCGTCTTTTCCAAGTTTATATCCCCGATAAATTCCACAAAAAGGCCATTCATTCCTTATAATTCCAGCATTTGCAATAAATTCATCAAGAAAATGTGTTTATTTTCCGTTTTCTAAAGAATTATTTTAACTGCGCCTCACGGTTACGGAAAGTAGTTCGGCATGGGAGTTTACTGGGATATACATTTTGGACAGAGACTTGCTACGGACCAATCAAATGTTAGGAAATTGTGTAAATATTTTTTGTGCTGAAATTATACATGCGTATAATTATAGTATGTTTGGTAGCGTACACACATACATACGGAGCCCCACAAGGACATGGATTTCTTTTTTATTAATTCGTTACCACGAAATAACATTTTCGTTCCCTCAATTTATCAATGTGTTCTCTCGAATTAACAATTCGTGCCCACGATATAACAATTCGTTCCCTCGAATTAACAATTCGTTCCCAGGAAATGACAATTCGTTCCCTCAATTTAACAATTCGTTCCCTCGAATTAACAATTCGTTCCAACGATATAACAATTCGTTCCCACGGATATAACATTCGTTCCCTGGTATCGAATTAACAATTCGTTCCCAGGAAATGACAATTCGTTCCCTCAAATTAACAATTCGTTCCAACGAATTAATAATTCGTTCTCATGGGAACGAATTTTTTTTCGTGGGAACGAATTGTTAAATTGAGGGAACGAATTGTTATTTTGTGGGAACGAATTGATAAAAACAAAAAGTTCTACGTCCCCAGCGGGGCTCCGTACATACCAGATCTGTGTACGATATTGATATACCGTAAATTGGATTTACATTTATTGAGCATAGGCTGCATATGCAGCCTATACTCAATAAATGTAAATCCATCAATATATACGATATAATAATGTCGGTGTTGCAGACTCTATTCTCTATTGTTGTTTTTTGTGTTCATAATAAAACAAATGTGGCTCGGCTTACAGTCAGTACGACCCTTGTTCGAAATCGCACATATTTGATAAAACCAGGCTCCTGTAATTTGATGAAAATGGCATATTCTCAATGAAAAATCATCATAAAATCAAACAGTGGATTTGTATGTTATGCCAACCACTGTTTATTGGAAGCATCGCTGTTGTTTCGCTAAATGAATCTCCATGCAGTGCGGACTTGGATCAGACTGGGCGAATGCGCAGGCTGGTCTAAGAGTACGCTGGTCACATTGCACATATCCGTGTCGGTACGGAATTCGTTTCTTCGCCAAAAACGACAGAAGTTTGCGCGAACGCGAAGACCACCAAAATGCAGCTTAACAAGATGCGTTTGATGCGCCATATTTCGTGAAAATCCGTTAAGTAATAAGGACAATATGAAAGAATACGTACTTTGAATCAGATGGATTCTGGAAGTTTAAGTCTTGGCAAAAAGTATAAATCCAGATGACGTGACGAGCCGTCTCATCAGGATCTGCAATTTTTGCAAGTAATTTTCATAATTTTGAGAACAAAAACACCCCATGTTCATAAACGGACTGATGTGACCTAATACGTAATGATTGTATTGGGTTGTAAAATTAACATATACAAATCCATTCTAGTTGCTTACGGGTGAAAGGGTTAATCTCCTGAGGTCTGTCCGTGGATGTGTAACAAATAATGTTTAGCCCTTAGTGCCGTCGATAACGCACCCCCCACCCCACCCCCGCCCCCTAAATAAATTCCTGCGTACGGGTCTGTAGCCGATTTCACCAACATTGCAAAGTATACTTTTGTAGCAAAGTATACTTTGAGGGAGTATTCATTTATGTTTCGCGAAATGCATTATTTCATATAGAACTAACGACTGCATATACTTCATGATTAAAAGTATGCAGACTTATTCTACTGAATTTATTACATTATCACAGCCAAAATGGCTGTGATAATGTAATAAATTCAGTATAATAAAAGATACTAAATTTATCCTAAAATACTCTGGCTGTGTGAAGTTAGCACTGCAATCGCAGATCGACAATCAACATTCTTATCGAATGTCGAGCTGAATGTAAAGCTGTAAAGTTAGGATATGTAGAAAACTTGAATGAACAGCTAGCTAGTTCCAATGCGCTGCTGGCTCTGCAATGGACATTTGTACTTTACAAAGTGAATGTTCAGCTGGCTAGTCCCAATGTACAGCTGGCTCTGCAATCGACATTCAAACTTGTATTGTCAGTTCAATCTGAATGTAGAGCTGTGTACTACCAATGTACAGCTAGCTCTGCAATCGACATTCAAACTCGTATTGTCAGTTCAATCTGAATGTAGAGCTGAGTACTTCCAATGTACAGCTGGCTCTGCAATCGACATTCAAACTCGTATTGTCACTTCAATCTGAATGTACAGCTGGGTACTTCCAATGTACAGCTGGCTCTACAATCGACATTCAAACATTTATTTTCGGTTGAATATGAATGTAGAGCTGGGTACTTCCAATGTACAGCTGGCTCTGCAATCGACATTGAAACATGTATTTTCCGTTCAATTTGAATGTAGAGCTAGGTATTCCCAATGTACAGCTGGCTCTGCAATCGACATTCAAACATGTATATCTTCGGATGAATCTGAATGTAGAGCTGGGTATTCCCAATGTACAGCTGGCTCTGCAATCGACATTCAAACTCGCATTTTCTGTTCAATCTGAATGTACAGCTGGGTACTTCCAATGTACAGCTGGCTCTGCAATCGACATTCAAACTTATATTGTCAGTTCAATCTGAATGTAGAGCTGGATACTTCCAATGTACAGCTGGCTCTGCAATCGACATTCAAAATCGTATTGTCAGTTCAATCTGTACATTGGAAGTACCCAGGTCTACATTCAGATTGAACTGACAATACGAGTTTGAATGTCGATTGCAGAGCCAGCTGTACATTGGAAGTACCCAGCTGTAAATTCAGATTGAACAGAAAATGCGAGTTTGAATGTCGATTGCAGAGCCAGCTGTACATTGGAAATACCCAGCTCAACATTCGGAATCAACGGAAAATATATATTTGAATGTCGATTGATTGCAGAGCCAGCTGTACATTGGAAATACCCAGCTCTACATTCAGATTCAACAGAAAATACATGTTTGAATGTCGATTGCAGAGCCAGCTCTACATTGGGAATGCCCAGCTCTACATTCAGATTGAACCGACAATATATGTGTGAATGTCGATTGCAGAGCCAGCTGTACATTGGAAGTACCCAGCTCTACATTCAGAATCAACGGAAAATACATGTTTGAATGTCGATTGCAGAGCCAGCTGTACATTGGCAGTACCCAGCTCTACATTCATATTGAACAGAAAATGCGAGCTTGAATGTCGATTGCAGAGCCAGCTGTACATTGGAAATACCCAGCTCTACATTCAGAATCGACGGAAAATACATGTTTGAATGTCGATTGCAGAGCCAGCTGTACATTGGAAGTACCCAGCTCTACATTCACATTCAACGCAAAATTAATGTTTGAATGTCGATTGTAGAGCCAGCTGTACATTGGAAGTACCCAGCTGTATATTCAGATTGAACTGACAATACGAGTTTGAATGTCGATTGCAGAGCCAGCTGTACATTGGAAGTACCCAGCTCTACATTCATATTGAACAGAAAATGCGAGTTTGAATGTCGATTGCATAGCCAGCTGTACATTGGAAGCACCCAGCTCTACATTCAGAATCAACGGAAAATACATGTTTGAATGTCGATTGCAGAGCCAGCTGTACATTGGAAGTACCCAGCTCTACATTCATATTACACTGACAACACAAGTTTGAATGTCGATTGCAGAGCCAGCTGTACATTGGAAGTACCCAGCTCTACAGTCAGATTGAACAGAAAATGCGAGTTTGAATGTCGATTGCAGAGCCAGCTGTACATTGGAAGTACCCAGCTATACATTCACATTCAACGGAAAATTAATGTTTGAATGTCGATTGTAGAGCCAGCTGTACATTGGAAGTACCCAGCTGTACATTCAGATTGAACTGACAATACGATTTTGAATGTCGATTGCAGAGCCAGCTGTACATTGGAAGTATCCAGCTCTACATTCAGATTGAACTGACAATATAAGTTTGAATGTCGATTGCAGAGCCAGCTGTACATTGGAAGTACCCAGCTCTACATTCAGATTGAACAGAAAATGCGAGTTTGAATGTCGATTGCAGAGCCAGCTGTACATTGGGAATACCCAGCTCTACATTCAGATTCAACCGAAGATATACATGTTTGACTGTCGATTGCAGAGCCAGCTGTACATTGGGAATACCCAGCTCTACATTCACATTGAACGGAAAATACATGTTTCAATGTCGATTGCAGAGCCAGCTGTACATTGGAAGTACCCAGCTCTACATTCAGATTCAACCGAAAATAAATGTTTGAATGTCGATTGTAGAGCCAGCTGTACATTGGAAGTACCCAGCTGTACATTCAGATTGAAGTGACAATACGAGTTTGAATGTCGATTGCAGAGCCAGCTGTACATTGGAAGTACCCAGCTCTACATTCATATTGAACTGACAATACGAGTTTGAATGTCGATTGCAGAGCCAGCTGTACATTGGTAGTACACAGCTCTGCATTCAGATTGAACTGTCGATACAAGTTTGAATGTCGATTGCAGAGCCAGCTGTACATTGGCACTAGCCAGCTGTACATTCACTTTGTACTGTAAGTACAAATGTCCATTGCAGAGCCAGCAGCGCATTGGAACTAGCCAGCTGTTCATTCAAGTTTTCTACATATCCTAACTTTACAGCTCTACATTCAACTCGACATTCGATTTGAATGTTGATTGTCGATCTGCGATTGCAGTGCTAACTTCACACAGCCATGCTAGAAAAGTATACTTTGCAATATTGGTGAAATAGGCTACTGATACAACCGTTTGTTAGCAGCTACTTGATCAACCTTTGACGGCAGACCTTCATCATTGTATGTACAGTTGATAGACAACCGGTTTGTTGACTTTTCAAGGTGCATGATCACGTGGTTATAACAACAACAACAGTGGCTGAAAGTGTTGAAAAGTATTATTTGATATTTTCCTTACTATGAAACGGATTTTGATGAAATATAGCGCAGCAAACGCGTCTTCATGGGCTGCATTTGGTCGTACAGGGAGTTCGGCACCGACTTATGTCGTTTTTGCGAAGAATCGATTTCTGTGTCGGTAGACAAGGAAATAGATTCTCCGCAAAACGACAGAAGTTTGGGCGAACATACAAAGACCACAAAATGCAGCTTAACAAGACTCGTTTGATGTGCCACATTTCATCAAAATCCGTTGCGTAATAAAGACAATATCAAAGAATTCGTACTTTGAATCAGATGGATTCTGAAAGGTTTAGTAATTGTTGTTGTTGTTAGTACCACGTGATCATACACGTTGCTTTTGACTGAAGGACAAATTGTCTGCGACCTTTGGCACTTGAAAATTGGTCGCCACAAATCATTTTATTGACATTTTACTGAATAAAAAAGCAGTTGTTGTTGTCCATTGTATCAAGTATAGACAATTAAAAAGTAAATTATACAATGTATCCATATTTAGTACAAAACGCGGGAATACAGCTGATGTGGGATAACACATACAAGCAAGACTTATTATTATTTAAGTTCATGCAACTATACATGTGCAAGTTCATGTACACGTAAGTGTATGCACACGTAACGGTGTATATTGCAGTGCCAATTGTGAGCTTCCGTCGTCACATAATACACATCTAATCACGCAGTATCATTGTATCGTTTTGTATCCCTGACCTGTGGCCGACGCAACTGAAATAATAAAACAAATGTTATTACATGACTAATACCCCCGAATTGATTCCTCTTGTAAATCAAAATGTGAACCTTGTGCCCACAGGCCGCCGGTAAAGCGATGGGATGGTGTAATATCAGGTTAGACCATGAACAGCCATGGGTAAACGTTTGCCGTGGCACAAGGGAACTGTTTGAACCCCAGTAGCCTATTTCATCAACATTGCAAAGTATACTTTACTAGCAAAGTATACTTTGAGGGAGTAATCATTTATTTTTCCTGAAATGCATTATTTCATATAGAACTAACAAATGCATATATTTAATGATTAAAAGTATGCAGAATTATTATACTGAATTTATTACATTATCACAGCCAAAATGGCTGTGATAATGTAATAAATTCAGTATAATAAAAATTAATAAATTTATCATAAAATTGAAAATTTCTCCCTCAAAGTATACTTTGCTACTAAAGTATACTTTGCAATGTTGATGAAATAGGCTACAGGTTCCCGAGTGCCACGGCAAATGTTTATCCACAACTGGACATGGTCGAACGTTATTGCTACATGTCCGTCGGAAATATCGTGTAATGTGAGAATATAAGCATTTACTTTTGCTACTTTGATAACCCGTTTCATTCAAACAGCTGATTTACAAAACATATTCCGGGGCCGCAGTACACGTCGCGTGATGCAGCCGCGTCAATTTCAAATGTTCAGACCGTTGTAAACTGGTCTGGTGACGTAATGGCGCGTTGTAGTAACGCCATGAGACACATGCATTATGTAGGTGTTGGCTTGGTTCCGAAATTAGCATTGTCTACAGCCATGGTCAAACAGCACGCGCTGTACGTTTGAACACGGCTGTGAGCGGTGTCGAACAACGACAGTCATGTAACAATATACTGTTTTAGATATGTAGAAAACTTAAACACTTGGTAATCATTGTATAGTCACTGTATTTACTTAAATACAGAGACAATACAATTACTACAAATGTTTTTCGTTATCACGTCTCTAAATAAATGACTACTTTATTATTTCGTTTTCTACATGACAAAGCTAAACTTTCTGTGACAATCAATGTCAGAGGTGTGACAGTTTAGATCACCTAGTATATGTATATACACACATGCATAATCTGTAACACAAAATGTGATTTCAATATCGAATAAACTCCCATTTTATGCTAATAACAATATAAATACAATACAATATTATTTATTAGCATTAAACATGTACAATGTTTTTCGCTATATACATAAATAGTCAAAGAGTGAGTGAAATCGTTTAAAGATGTATCAAAATAGTATAACAATTGTCTGAAGTTGGAAGTGTCGAGCGTTAGAAGTAGCCTGCGACGACATGCGTCGCTGTATTTGTATGGAACGTATATTTTTTTATTTTTTCGGGCAGATTGAGAATGTGTGCAAGTGACGTCGTAGGTTGGCAGAAGCCCCCAGAGCAGGTGCGAAATAGCTTTCTCACTGACTCCGGAGGTTCAGCCCACCAACGATGTCATATACTTAGTGCGCCGTCATAACCATGAGGAGGCATGTCCTACAGGCCACATCTACCACTAGACCACAACCGCCGATATAATAGATTCTCGTCTTTGAAATGCGGTATGTAAATACTTGCTAATGTTAGTTAATTTGACAGTTGATTTTGTACCCATCAGTACATGTACTAATTATGTTTGGTTTCGGTTACTTTGACATTTAGATTATGTGGGGTCGTTATGAATATTAATACAGAATGAGCCTGATCGAGTGAGCAGGGAACTGTTTAGAACACTATGCTGGTTAAATTAGCGTCAAATCATTAATTTGACCCTCATACTACGGGACGACAAGTGGGAAATGGCTCAATTTTCAAACAAAATTCATTTTTGTGCCACAAAATTTAATTCTGTGTCACAAAATTCACTTTTGTGCCACAAAACTCAATTCTGTGTCACAAAATTCAATTCTGTGTCACAAAATTAATTCTGTCAATTCTGTGTAACAAAATTCAATTCTGTGTCACAAAATTCAATTCTGTGTCACAAAATTCAATTCTGCACACGCATGTAAGAAGGACTACCATTGGTCAGAAACTGCACTGGAGAAATGGGTCACGGTCGCCGATCTACACATTCAATGTCGATGATTCATTTCTCATTCTGCCGATGATTCATTTCTCATTCTGCCATTTTGCTTCAACTATCTCCAAACAGTCAAACGTTGACAAACCCATTCGTATTTAAACTCATTTGCGTTATAATTGTACGCATAATTCATGTACATGGAGATCTACCGCGAGTACTGACGTCATTTATTGTGTATCGCAAGGTACATCTGCCCCAGTTAAATCAATAATACACGCGCTGTGGCCTGTGTTCTGACTGCTGTCTGTGTTTATAAACAGAATGTATGTATTGGGCCATTTGAGGAAACCATTTGTAGTATTTGTGTAGATACCATGGATACTAAGATGGTGTATACTGTAAATAATGCATGTAGACACATAGTTGCGAACACGTAACTTCGCAACTGGTAGACACAGATCCAATACCATTTGTTTCACAAGGTTAGATCTACTGTTAGAATACGACGTCATCTAATGTCATTTTCGAGCATAAAACGTTACCTGATAAATAGAATACCAGGCTAGTGTATTTTATATCAAGTTTATCAGGCTCGGCTCGGAAACGGTAGGAATTCCTCGGCAAGCCTCGGAATTCCTACGTGTTTCCTAGCCTTGCCTGATAAACTTGATATCAAAATACACTAGCCTGGTATTCGCTATATATGGGCATGCTCTCAGGTCTAGCTATGTCCCGGCTACTTTATGTTTGACACTGTTTACATAATTGAGGGAAAATTCTGAATATTGTTCTTATTTCTCCTTCAAAGTATATATGCTTATATGGTGTGACCACTCATTTGTAATCATAATATGACCAAAATAACTGTCCATAAAGAAGTATAATATTGATATATTGGGTTATATTTTCGCATTGAAATATTTAAACTGCAAGTGTACTCCACCATCTAGTAAAATGGACTAAGACCGATCTCAACCAATCAACGTAGAGATGACATAGACTATCCTACGCAAACTAATTTTTGTGGACAAAAATGAATTCTGTCCCACAAAACTGAATTTTCTTCACAAAACTCAATTCTGTCTTACAAAATAGAATCCTTTATAACAAAAATGAATTTTGTATACGAAACGTATGCAGAATTGAATTTTGTGACACAGAATTGAATTTTGTGACACAGAATTGACAGAATTGAATTTTGTGACACAGAATTGAATTTTGTGACACAGAATTGAATTTTGTGATTTTTAGTGTTAAAAAACTCAATTTTGTACACATAATTAACCTGTCCTGCATGGCGCTACGTACATACATTTATACTGGACTAATGCCGTTTATGAACTAGACATTATGTTTTTAAACCATGGATATGCGACCATGGCATACTGGGGCCCGTTTCACTACACTTCGTAAGACTAAAATGTTCGTAAGTGCAAAATTATCATAGTCTGTAGATTTCACATTAACAATGTTTTCTTGTAAATAATTATTGGATTTACATGTATTGAGAATAGGCTGCACATGCAGCCTATGCTCAATAAATGTAAATCATTCAATTGAAATTTCCAGACGATCCTAAATTTGCACATTTTAGTCCTACGAAGTTTAGTGAAACGGCCCCCTGGACTCTAATGGTGTGTGAGATAGTGTGAAAAAAAATAATACTTTCAATTTTAACAAATTTCAAAGTCATTTGAGAGTCTTACTTTTTGAAAATTGCTAAGTGTTTCGGCACGATTTTGAAGGCCACAGGTAAATTTCATGTCATGATACGAGTGCATCACACATGTTCAGGTGAATGAAGTGTCCAAATCTTATAGAAATCCTTCAAGTAATATTGAAGATATTACATGATGGAGGAACTCTTACAAACGTTTGACGTAACAAAGTGTTTCAGCAACATTTCAAAGGCCACAAAGGTCATGTCATTGGTGGTGCGAGTGCGTCACACATATTAAGATGGATGAACTGTCCACATATTAAAGTAACCCTTCAAGTATTATTGAATATAATACATGATGGAGAAACTCTTACAGTCTTTTCGACGTAAATGTACACGGACGGACGGAACCTCAATAACAACGCAATATGCCCTCTTGCTATCGTATAGATGGAATAATAAAACCATGCTGCAGTCGTTCGTAATTGTGTTAGGGAGTTATTTAACTCATTAGAATATGATCCACGGAAAGCATATATGAATAATAATTCACAACGAAGAGGATAGAATATGATGCGAAGTATGTAATAACAAATAAACATACTGTTAGCTGTTATTGACCCATTTTTGGTGTTAACTCTTATTTCAAGACAAATTACAGGCTCGTTTAAAAATACGCTCGGTCTGCCAATTTCCCCACCAGATTACTACGTCAACTACTTTGTGAAGTTGTCCGTTCATTGCCACAACGTTTCACATAACCGGATTTTTCTGTCTGTTACGCAGGACAACTTATACTGTAAGTCGCCCTACGTTATAGACAGAATACTCGGGTTACATTTACATGTGTCTGGTTTAGAGAGGCCCTACTCAATACAGTGTACACATTCCATACTTACGGGGCTTCATACCACGCGCCTTCCTTCGCTGGATTCGCCGGAGGTGGAGGACAAAGGCGATCAGGGCGATCAGACAGACCCCGCCCACCACCGGCCCCACTATCACGGCTACATTGACGCCGCCGTCATCGTCGGCGGGAGGACCCTCTGGAAATAGCTATGAGTGTGCAGAACCGAAGGACACACTATAGGCCGTTCTAGGCGTGACCAGTGAACAACGGGGTATACCTCATTGAAAAGCAAGGGTTCTTCCTCTTGTCATGGTAAACATGTGTACTGAAGTTGGTTACGACCCGTCAAGTAGAACTGGAGTTACATACCAGTAGCGGATTTCAACAAATGATGTCTTCTTTCTGAGCACAAAAATGGTTTGACAGCAGTTTATGATTCTAATGTGCTGTCAACTCATATTTTGATTAGTAAAAATAGAAATCAAACGGTAGACGACACAATTTAATTCAGCATTATAAGTGTTATTGACGCACTGGTACTTACGTAACATCATAAACCGCGCTGGTGGTTTGACAAGACCGGAAGTGTGGCGTTGACGCACTGATACATACGTAACGTCCTAAATCGCTCTGGTGTTTTGACAAGACCGGAAGTGTTGTGTTCACGCACTGGTACATACGTAACGTCATAAACCGCGCTGGTGGTTTGACAATACTGGAAGTGTGGTGTTGACGCAGTGGTACTTACGTAACGTCCTAAACCGCGCTCGTGGTTTGACAATACTGGAAGTGTGGTGTTGACGCAGTGGTACTTACGTAACGTCCTAAACCGCGCTCGTGGTTTGACAAGACCGGAAGTGTTGTGTTGAAACACTGGTACTTACATAACGTCCTAAAACGCGCTGATGGTTTGACAAGACTGGAAGTGTGGTGTTGACGACCTGGTACTTAAGTAACGTCCTAAACCGCGTTAGTGGTTTGACAAGACCGGAAGTGTGGTGTTCACGCACTGGTACATACGTAACGTCCTAAACCGCGCTGGTGGTTTGACAAGACTGGTAGTGTGGTGTTGACGCAGTGGTACTTACGTAACATACTAAACCGCGCTGGTGGTTTGACAAGACCGGAAGTGTGGTGTTGGCGGACTGGTACTTACATAACGTCATAAACCGCGCTGGTGGTTTGTCAAGGCCGGAAATGTGATGTTGACGCACTGGTACTTACATAACGTCCTAAACCGCGCTGATGGTTTGACAAGACCGGAAGTGTGGTGTTAACGCACCGGTACTTACGTAGCGTCCTAAACCGCGCTGGTAGTTTGGTGTTGACGCATTGGTACTTACGTAACTTCCTAAACCGTGCTGATGGTTACACAAGACCGGAAGTGTGGTGTTGACGTACTGGTACTTACATAACGTCCTAAAACGCGCTGATGGTTTGACAAGACTGGAAGTGCGGTGTTGACGACCTGGTACATAACGTCATAAACCGCGCTGGTGGTTTGACAAGGCCGGAAATGTGATGTTGACGCACTGGTACTTACATAACGTCCTAAACCGCGCTAGTGGTTTGACAAGACCGAAAGTGTGGTGCTCACGCACTGGTACATACGTAACTTCATAAACCGCGCTGGTGGTTTGACAAGACCGTAAGTGTGGTATTCACGCTGTGGTACTTACGTAACGTCCGAAACCGCGCTGGTGGTTTGACAAGACCGGAAGTGTGGTGTTGACACACTGGTACTTACATAACGTCCTAAAACGCGCTGATGGTTTGACAAGACTGGAAATGTGGTGTTGACGACCTGGTACTTAAGTAACGTCCTAAACCGCTCTAGTGGTTTGACAAGACCGGAAGTGTGGTGTTCACGCACTGGTACATACGTAACGTTATAAACGGCGCTGGTGGTTTGACAAGACTGGAAGTGTGGTGTTGACGCAGTGGTACTTACGTAACGTCCTAAACCGCACTGGTGGTTTGACAAGACCGGAAGTGTGGTGTTGGCGGACTGGTACTTACATAACGTCATAAACCGCGCTGGTGGTTTGACAAGACCGGAAGTGTGGTGTTGACGCACTGGTACTTACGTAACGTCCTAAACCGCGCTGATGGTTTGACAAGACCGGAAGTGTGGTGTTAACGCACTGGTACTTACATGACGTCCTAAACCGCGTTCGTAGTTTGACAAGACCGGAAGTGTGGTGTTGACGTACTGCTACTTACGTAACGTCCTAAACCGCGCTGGTGGTTTGAGAAGACCGGAAGTGTAGTGTTGACGCACTGGTACTTACGTAACGTCCTAAACCGCGCTGGTGGTTTGAGAAGACCGGAAGTGTAGTGTTGACGCACTGGTACTTACGTAACGTCCTAAACCGCGTTGGTGGTTTCACAAGACCGGAAGTGTAGTGTTCATTCACATTCTCGGCGTCGACGGTGAGGTTATACTCGGTGTCACTCACCAGTCCGGTCTGCACATGGGTCCACGTCTGGTTGATTCCGTGGGTCGTGGAATGGTCCATTATAGGCGGGGATATCTGCTTACCAAACACAACACATCGGGACCGTTTCACTAAGATTCGTACGACTAAAATGTTCGTAAGTGCAAAATTATGATAGTCTGTAAATTTCACATTAACAATGTTTTCTTCTAAACAATTATTGTATTCACATTTATTGAACATAGGCTGCTCAATAAATATAAATCCATCAATTGAAATTTCCGGACGATCCTAAATTTACACTTACGAATATTTTAGTCGTACTAAGTTTAGTGAAACGGCCCGCTGCTCCAATAGCCCGATTTACAGTTTGTCCTAGTTTCTCGAACAATAAAAGCGCAGACCTTCATCTCAATTAATCACATCTTGCGACTCTTTCGCCAATATCTACTAAATTAATCACTAATTGTTTCAATACATGTACGTGCAAAGTTATATTTGGGAACAGAGGCCACGCTTGTTGACATAATTTCCAGTAACGCGCATTATTCATCGGGTATTTACGATCGATTCGGTGTCGAACCGCCAATCACGTAACAACATTGTAATTTGAAAGGCTTAGCGTGTATTGGGCGTCGCTCCGTTCAAACCTCAGTTATAGCTCACATATTGCATTTGTAATCAACTAATTGACTAAAAAATTAATCCGTGTTTTATATGGATGTCAAGCAGCGCGACTTACATGTAAGTCGTCTTGCGTGAAAGGCAGAAAATTCGGGTTACAACCCATGCTCATGAGTACAACATAGTCAGTTTTCATACTCGAAATCAGGAAGTTTTATTGGCCGAGGTTGGGCTCAATCCTGGCTAATGAATTTCATGATTTCGAATTTTGGAGACTTTCTTTTGAAGATATTTCAGACGTTGGAGATTTTCACGTTATTTACAATCAATTTTGCAAACCCAAATTATTGCGAGCACATTGAAGCTGTTCATTCAATCATTAGTAATAGCATCCTAAGATTGGTCTCGTGAATCTACTGGGTGCCCCCGCTACCCACCCAAAGTGTATGTTGTTACCACTCAGTTGAACCGTCCCGCCGAGTTTTACAACATACACTTTTGATGCGAAATGAGAAAAAATGCAGAAAAATATTTACATTCCGTTTTGTTTTATACATGCATTACAAATATGACGTTGGAGATTTTCACGTTATTTACAATCAATTTTGCAAACCCACATTCTTGCGCGCACATTGAAGCTGTTCATTCCATCATTAGTAATAGCATCCTAAGATTGGTCTCGTGAATCTACTGGGTGCCCCCGCTACCCACCCAAAGTGTATGTTGTTACCACTCAGCTGAACCGTCTCGCTGAGACGGTTCAACTGAGTGGTAACAAAATACACTTTTGATGCGAAATGAGAAAAAATGCAGAAAACATATTTACATTCGGTTTTTTTTTATACATGCATTACAAATATGTGAACATTATTGATCCGACAGTGGCCTCTGCTAACTTAGATACAACTATACATACGGCACTCACTGCAAAACCTCGCTTTTACAAATGGTACCGTGTTCTTATATAACTTGATAGCCATCGCATTTTTATTTCATTTTATAAGGCTAGTCTAACCTGTGACCCTCACTATATAATTACATTAAAACATGTGCACATACAATATACAAGTACATGTAGTAAAATACTAGAATATGATGTAAATAATAACTACGAATTCACTAACATTAAAGGTACATGCCCACTCAGTAGACACAAACTATTCTTTATATCAGAGACATCATCTGAGACATTTTCTGGCAAATTAAACATTCATTCACCATTACCCCACGTATTGATTGGCATTATTATACATTTTTTTTTTATTTATATGTTTTAATTTTTTTTAAATTTAATGTTTTTTTATTCTATTTGCTACATGTACACGTACAAACACAAGATATACAAACAGTTCAATGAACAAAGTACAGATGTATGTCACTTCATACGCATGGCTACATTACAATGCACAGTCTGAATAATAACGTACTGATGCTTATCTACATGTAACATTGAGTTTTTTAAATACATAATACTGGTTTTATAGGGCGTTTGGGCTGTGAGATTTTTATAGGTCTTGTATTTTTATGAGAAAAGAAATACGTGAAAAAAGGTTATCAAAATGTTATAACCATTATGCATTTTATATCAGACGTAAATTTCCACACTGATGTGAGGTTCGATAACCGTGTTTCCTTAAAATGTTAAGGACATTACTATTTATTCTCTGTATTTATTTTCTGATGTGTAATGATCATACATAATCTGTCGGAAATTTTAATTTTTCGAGTGACGCATTTAATTAGTATAAATGATTAAAAAAATGCATGCCTCATTTCCATATGAAAATAGCCTGATACCACCGCGCGTCACTATCAGTAAAATAAACATTACTAAATGATTATATCCGCATAGCGGGAACTCGTAATGTTTAGAACTGGTGGAATAGTGGCATACGTATACACTTATTTAATTCCTATCAAGAACATTTTGTGCACTGAGTGGGCTTGTACCTTTAACAACGAAGGGTTTCGCACTCACGGTTTCAAAGCCATTGGGGCCAACTTGCTTCCAGATGGTGAAATGCTGCCTGTTGCCCATATCGAATCCAGACTTCCATCGTAACGTGACGCTGTTCTTCGTGACGTCAAAATGTTCCAGGTCCGTCGGCCGCTGTGGGGGGCCTGGAAAATTGTTGATTAGAATATGTGTTTGTGACTTGAACTTTGACATTACCACACGGTTCTTTCCGAAAAACTAACACACTTGCAACGTGTACAGATTTTTCTTGCAATCAACACAACCTTCGTTGCTTGGTGAAATATAATACAAGGTACTCCTTTCACAGCCTTGCCTGATAATGTTTATATCAAATGACATTTGTCTGATTTTCTCTATCACACGTTACAAATGTGGCTGTGACTGCAGAAATGGGGCTTATGTGTTTTTTTGCGACCAGTGTAGATCCAGATCAGACTGTGCATACGCACAGTCTGATCAGGATCTACACTGTCGCCATTCCATCAATGGAACAACCGTCATGCATCGAACAAGCAATACAGATCGATTTCAGGCTGTACACGAATGTACTAGTTGATCAGGAGCTACACTGGTCGCAAATCCCATGAAAAAGCTCAATTTCTCTAGTGACAGCCACAAATGATGACGTCACACGCACATGTACATGTAATACATTTGAGACAAGCCATGCGATTTTGTAAATGAGAAGATGTGCGATTTTTCATGACAAAAATATTTACAGAAACTGATAGTTGACGAAATTTGCAGAGCAAATGCGGAATAGAATTTGCTATGACAAATTCATTAATTTACGATGTCATTTAAGGAAAATATACTAAATTTTTCATATATCACTTTTTTGTTGGTATAATATACATGGCTTCGTTCATTTGAGAAACGCCATGTGATTTTGTACATTCGGACATCTGCGTAATTTCATTAAATACGATTACAATATTTACTATATTTTTCATAAATAAAGTCAAAAGTTGACAATTTCTTTTAGAGTACATTCCACATTGTAAATTTTGTAAACGTATTTCATGAAATTACGCTATGTCCGAACCTGCAAAATCACATGGCGTGTCTCAATTATACACTAGCCTATACAACATACCGTCTGGTAATAGAGTATAAGTGGCTTGTGAACTGCCATATTCGTTGGTCAACGTAATGACGTATTCCCCAAAATCCTTTATACTGACGTCAGTAATATTTAACATGGATGTGGTGTTCGTGTCCTGTTGCTGTGACGACGGTAAGGCTATTCCATTGTATTCCCACGTGATAGAACTCGGAGGCGGATATCCGGCGAACTCCATATAAAACGACGTATCTTTCCGCAGAAATGATTTGACGTCATACGTCATGTTGGCGTTTGGATCCGGTATAGGACGGCCTGTGTATAGGGAGATATCGTGAACAACATGTTTTATTTTACTTGTGTGCAGTTTGATAAGCTAGCCACAATAAAATAGTGTGTATTGCTCATAATATAGGCCAAAAGTACAACAGGACATTATGCATATTGAAAAAGAGTGATACATCAAAACCATTTCATCAATAAAACACCCGTCCTGCTTCTAACAAGAAATGTATATCGCTAACTGGTCAGCGTTCCAACCTGTCGTGTTCGTTCGTGTGTGCACTTACACGCTGACCCCACTGTAATTCATGTATACCAATAAATGTAAATATTTTTCTGAATTTTTTCTCATTTCGCATCAAAAGTGTATGTTGTTACCACTCAGTTGAACCGTCTCGGCGAGACGGTTCAACTGAGTGGTAACAACATACACTTTGAGTGGGTAGCGAAGCAACCTGTCGTGTTCGTTCGTGTGTGCACTTACACGCTGACCCCCACCGTATCTGATCAAGATAGTGATCTATATTTCGTGTTAGAATCATGACGGGTGTTTCATTGATGGAATAGCGAACAGTGCAGATCATGATGAGACTGTGCGGATGCACTGGCTGATCTGGATCGACACTGGTCGCAAAACTCATAAGCTCCATTTATCCATTCACCGCCACATATAAATATCATACTACTCTGTGAATGGATTCAAACTTTATATTATGTTTGTTGTTTTGGGGTTTAAAGGCCTATCAACAGCTAAGGTCATTTCTATTACTCTGTTAGATGACTTACTCAATACTGTGACGTCGGCTGTAGCCGTTGCAATGACGAGATTCACGAGATTATATCCCGAACATACATATTCGCCTGTCATGTTCCACTGTGCTGTGGGAAAGCCGATATCTATGACGCCAGACCCATGTAGGCCCGCGAATAGAACAACTCCCGTGTTGTTGTTCATCAATGTCATCTTAGCGGGTGGATGAGCGTCTATTATACACACGATGTCTAATTGTTTATTCTCGTGAACCTCGCGTGTAGTCTTGGACATGTCGAAAGTGGCCGCATCTAAAACAAATAATAGCAGCAAAACATTTAACACGGTACACATTAAATGAAAATCCCAGGCCGAAGTGAATATGACTTTTCGAAGGTCCGTAAATCTCGTGTACACCAACACAAAAGACAATAATTATTTTTATTATATGACGTATGTTTTTGCTGAAACGCGACTGACATTTAAGTTCAAGTTTTCTTCAGTTTGCATCCATTGTTGTTATTTTGCTGTCAACTGCAAAGTATAATTGTAAGGTTGTTGCTTATCGGGTGTTACTGTTTGCGTAGTTTTGTTCAATTGGCTCGTCGCTGAACCGTGTGATGTATCCGTTGCGTGATCAGTGACTCGCGAATCTAGGTCAATATCACAAAATTAAAATATCACTCAGACGTGTCCGAGACTGATATTCAGGTGAATATCATATATGTCCGTAATCATGTGATCCTCTATTTGGGCAATCTCATTGGCTGGAATTCTCAGTCATATAATACTAAATAGGAGTATTCCTCTTGCCATGATAAACATGTGTACTGAATTTGATTAAGTGCGGCAAGTAAAACTTTAGTTATTGCATGGGCAATGCTATGGAGGGGAACGAATTGTCAATTCGAGGGAACGAATTGTTAAATTGAGGGAACGAAGTGTCATTTCGTGGGAACGAATTGTTAACTCGAGGGAACGAATTGTTAATTCGAGGGAATGAATTGTTACATTGAGGCAACGAATTGTTATTTTGTGGGAACTAATTAATAAAAAATATCCATGTCCCTGCGGGGCTCCGCACTAACGCAATAAGAAAACATATCGATTGAGTTCGGAAATATGTTCAGTCCTTCTGTTATACCACCCAGTTATCTTTTTTTGTTAAAAATATAAATTATTTGTATTTGTGCGATAACGTTTCCATGAATCAATGTATGTCAACTTTCATTTACAATGTTTGTTTTTTATTGGTACTTAACGGCCTATCAAAAACTAAGGTCAATAAAGGCCGGGCCAACGGGTTTGATCCTGCATTTAACCTGCTGCATTGGGGTGGGGGGGGGGGGTTCCAAAAATCAGAACGGAATATTTACATAGAACAAAATATATTCAGCTCTGAACTTAGAATAACCTGACCTGGTGCCAGATCCTTATCACACTAAAGTATCACTTGGCCCCTCCGCTGAAAGTAGTAGGATTGCGAATAACCAACTAACTTCAACTATCACATACAAAAATGCCAAAGACGTATCTGAAGGTCGCTAAATTACCCACCCACCCATGTACAATGTATATAACTGTATCTACATAACATTTAATTACACAACCTCGACGAGACCTCACTCAGCTCTACTAGGGTATATATATGTATCATAAACGCATTCTTCGTCTAGTAACCGGCGCAAATTTATTGCGCCGGTTACTAGGCGAAACTGCGTTTATGCAGTATATTCTGCATATTGTTGAATGGGAATTCGTCAGGAATCCGGCGCCTATTTTGACGTGTAACGTTTACGCCAGCGCGAAGTGTAGTGTAGTAACTTACACTGTACATCAATGGTGACCACCTCCACAACCCTGTCGTCGTCGTCATAGGAACTCGTGTTGACCTCGTGACAAATGTAGTCTCCTGATGAATTTCGTCTGAAAACAAGACCAGCGTTAAATCATCAAATTTAACAGTTTCCGATTATATTAATCCCACGGAACACATTATGGTAGGACATGGGAAAAAATGGCAATCGGCACATCATGATAATTCCGTGTTTCTTCGATGTTTTGACTGTGTGTTAGAGGCCATCTCGTGCATGGAGCCTAAAGTCAGATAGTTTATTAGGTCGAGGACCAATTTAACCCGAAGTCGTTGTCTATTACAGACAGAAAATTCGGGTTACTACAAAAAAGAAGAATCTTTATTTTGACATGACACTTGATTACAAATCAGTTATATACACGTAGTTATGGGGCTAGGAATTTGTTAGAGAATACATTCAAGTATTATAGAATAGTATCAAGCCTTAAGACTAGACACAAATATAAACAACATTGCAGCCAAACTAGTAATTTAGTTCCATATGGCGAATTAGCACTATTCTTCTCATTGACCCCTTCAATTGGTGATGAAAATATCGAGGATGACAAATGGTTGTAGTGACTTTAAGTGAATTTACGTTTAACGTCTCAGCAACAGCGACTGTCATGTAGAAACAGGGTCTCTGTTTCAAGTCTCCTCTAAAGGACATGGGGCACGTTTCACTAAACTTCGTACGACTAAAATGTTCGTATTCGCTAATTTAGAATCGTCTGGAAATTTCAAGTGATGGATATACATTTATTGAGCATAGGCTGCATATGCAACATATGCTCAATAAATGTAAATCCAATAATTGTTTGCAAGAAAACGTTGTTAATTTGATATTTACATACTATCATAAGTTTGCACTTACACACATTTTAGTCGTACGAAGTTTAGTGAAACGATTTTTATAAATTCACTTCACACCTCAACGTGGTTCACTAATGCTACCATTTTCCACCTACAGTTATGAATCATTAAATATTAATCGATCCACCAAAGATTTCCCAAAATCCGCTGAAAATGCAAAAATTGCTGTAGATTTTAGTTTAGCACTTTTGAACTTCTTAGTCGTACGAAGTTTAGTGAAACTTAAAGTTCGAAGGACTAAAATGTTCGTAAGTGCAAAATTATGATAGCCTGTAAATTTCACATTAGCAATGTTTTCTTGTAAACAATTATTGGATTTACTTTTATGTAAATCCATCAATTGAAATTTCCAGACGATCTTAAATTTGCTCTTACGAACATTTTAGTCGTATGAAGTTTAGTTAAACGGCCCACTGGTCCTTTGGATGAGACTTGACAGTGCGGCTCTGTGTGTCTATGAAAGTCATCTTCGTATTTCAGGCGGGAGATTGAACTCACAACCTTCGGTATTGAAGTCCAGTGAAGTGCTCTATCCATTTGCTCGTCAAGCGATACCTGGAGAAGATATTACATGTACGAGTCCTCCGTGACTCTTGCCCACCTGATGTCAAGAAACTTGAGCTCCGTGCCATTCTGAAAGAACGTGCTGTGGCTCACATTGCGAGTCCAGTAGAAGGTTAGGTCCGGTGATTCCGTACCGTTATAGACAATCAGCAAGTTATCTCCCTCTATCACCGTCTTCGTGTACGTGTCGGACGAGTCGGCAAGTTCCGCTGAAATGAAGGCGGATATGTGGCTGTGACTGTAGAAAAGGAACTTATGGGATTTCTAAACAATATAGCTCCTGATCAAATAGCACGCTCATGTAGCCTGATAATGATATGTATTGCTTGTTAGAAGCATGACGGGAGTTTCATTGATGGAATGACGAACAGTGCAGATCCTGAGCAGACTGCGGATGCACTGGCTGATCTGGATCTACACTGGTCGTAAGATCCATTTGCCCCATTTCTCCAGTCATAGCCACACATTAGAAAGGAAGAATGGCAGGTCTTATCTGGAGTACTGGCGAAGCAAGCAGTAAATTAATGTTACTTGTATGTACTGAAAAGCTTTGAAAACACATATACATGTAGGAGGTTTATTGTTATTGGAAACTCGTGGTTATTCATATCACCGCAGTGTACCACGTGATTTTGCTGTATCGCTGATGTCTTATCCGAATAGATAGTGAATTGCTATTGCTCCTCATGCTATTGCTCCTCATAATACTTATGTAATGCGTAATAAATAATAATAAAGTGTTGCGTTTTCAAATCGATTCAGTACATGTTGGTTGGTAAAGATGTCCGAGTACGTGATGTCGCTATCATGAATGACAACAGTAAACAACTGAAAGAAATAACCGAAATAAATAACTTTAGGCATGCATACCGGCATTTCCATAGTCGATGTGCTATGTTAGCATGCACAAACTGGAAAACTGTTGCATCCAGTTTGTTTGTTTGTGTATTGGTGTTTAACGGCCTATCAACAGCTTAGGTCATGTAAGGCCGGGCAAACGGGCTCGATCCCGTTTTAACCTGCTGAACGGAATATCGAGACAAACTATATTGAGCCCTGAAATTAGAATAACCTGACGTGGTGCCAGGTCCATACCACACCAACGTCACTTGGCCCATTCCCCTAAAATGGGATTACGAGTAATACTCACATAATATCATCAGTTTCAACGGTCACATACAAAATGCCAAAGACGTATGTGAGGGCCAAACCAGGGGCCCGTTTCACTAAACTTCGTACGACTAAAATGTTGGTTCGTATGTGCAATTTAGGATCGTCTGGAAATTTCAATTGATGGATTTACATTTATTGAGCATAGGCTGCCTATTCTCAATAAATATAAATCCAATAATTGTTTACAAGAAAACAATATTAATGTGAAAGTTACAGACTATCATAATTTTGGACTTATGAACATTTTGGTCGTACGAAGTTTAATGAAACTGGCCCCAGGTCTCCAGTCTGAATTCCGGTTAGAAGAACCCCGATCGTTGAATTACCCACGAGACCAATGCATTGCTTGTTTGTGTACGTCAAATGATCGAAGCAAAAGAACGTGTTGCTCTTTTATGTTTCACTGATGGGATGGCGAACATTGCAGATCCTGATCAGACTGTGCGGATGCACAGGCTGATCTGGATCTACAATGGTCGCAAACCATGTATATATTAGTCAGACTTCGTACACGAGTGTGCTGGGGCCCGTTTCACTAAACTTCGTACGACTAAACTTTTCGTAAGTGCAAAATAATGTAAATTTCACATTAACAATGTTTTCTTGTAAGCAATTAATTATTGGATTTACATTTATTGACCATAGGCTATATATACGCAGCCTATGCTCAATAAATGTAAATCCATAGATTGAAATTTCCAGACGATCCTAAATGTGCACTTACGAACATTTTAGTCGTACGAAGTTTAGTGAAAGTGGACTCAGATCTGCGAGTCACGTTGGTCGCAGACGCAATGATGCAGAGGATTCCAATACGTGGCTGCTTTCAATCCAAACCATAATTTTTAAAGCAAGGGTGCATGTTTCTCAACATATATGAAACATACATATGTGCATATACTTTGTTTTAACCCTTTGAACCCGACAGCCCGCTATAGCGAGGTTTGCAAACAATGCAGATCCAGAGGAGCCGGCTCGCAACGAGCCGTTTCATCAGGATCTACACTTTTGGCAAGTAATTTTTTACTTTTTTCGGAACAAAAACACCCAATTTTCATAAATGGAAAAGTCTGAAAATCATTTCGTGACGATTGGATTGTTCGGAAAATTAACACATCATTGTCCATTCCAGTTAGTTCGGGTTGAAAGGGTTAAATCTGCCTTATTTCGCATCGTTTATACCCGTGTCTTACCTGGGTTTGACGCGGCACCAATTATCAGGAGAAGAGCAGCGACCACTGCCGTCCAACCAACGTGTGGCGTATGTGACGTCATCTTCACGCAATTCAGTGAAAACTCTCCCGATACGTTAGCTCAGATTACCTTTTATGTCAACCAATATGCAGTTCAATTAATGTCTTGACACAGCCTAATAAGTATCCTCAAAACTAACAGAATAATGTCCCAAAAACGTAAGATACGGTTTTATTTGTAACAATATTATTATAAATAACTAAAGTATACATTCGTATAATTGTTGTTTTATTTGTACATGCCAATCAACGCCAACACTATATTATCTATAGGCTCTACACATCTGATAGACGTAGTTACCCTCAGTGTTATCAGTAATTACAAAATATTGTCGTCTTCACCGGGTATAGTTTGCCTTCATTCTCAATACAAAACATGGTTTTACAGAACTTCAGAATCATTTCAATTGAAATGATTCTGTAGTGCTGTCAAACCATGTTTTCATGAGAAAAAATATAAAACAAAAAATAACAGCAGACGACAATTTTTTCGATTCGATTCGGCTTATATTTAAGGGTGGGAATTGTTCGAATCGAAAAAATTGTCGTCTGCTGTTATTTTTTGTTTTATATTTTTTCTCATGAAAACATGGTTTGACAGCATTACAGAATCATTTCAATTGAAATGATTCTGAAGTTCTGTAAAACCATGTTTTGTATTGAGAATGAAGGCAAACTATAAAACACCAGAAGACGACATTTGTGGCTTCCCAGTTTCTATACATTAAAAATGTCTAAAAGTATCAATAAGTGAGAAAATTACAACAGGGTGCAAACAAAAGTAAATTTAACTTTCACTTATTGTTATTTTTAGATATATATAATGTATTTATAAGCCTTGGTCCGTTACTACAGCCTGTGCTTAATAAGGTTTAATATGGTGCTAGAGTGAATGTTTACGATAATGGCTAGACGGGCCTCCTGCTGATGGCACTTCGTGGATTGGTGGCCAGTTTTACTCTATTAAACATGATACTAGAAACACAGATATTCGTGTTTCTAGTATCGGTTTGCATAGGGTAAACCAGGATAGAGGCTGAATTTGACATTGTTTTTTTTAAATTACCCTATATGCAACCATGTGAAATGCGACATGGTTTAACGTCGTAGCAACATATAAGGTCATATAGAGACGGGATCTCATCCGAAAGACCAGTCTCGTCGGAGAGACCGATGGGTTGGAAGTACTATCATAAAAGTGTTTGTTCATGAATAGCGCGAGGATTGAACTCGCATCATTTGGTATTGAAGCTTAATACTCGACCCACTTTTCTGTCAAGCCATCCACAGTTTGATGGCCAGATTTACCATATATGTGGCTGTTACTGGAGAAATGGGGTTTTGCTACCAGTGTAGATCCAAATCACCCTGTGCATCCGCACAGTCTGATCTGCACTGTTCGCCATTCCATTTATGAAGCACCCGACATGCTTATAACGCGCAATATATATAATTATCAGGTTACAGGAGTGCGCTATTTGATCAGGCGCTACACTGATCACAAATCCCATAAGCCCCATGTCCCTAGTCGCAGCCACATATAATCTGATATTGTATCAGGTACATGTAGCATAGGAAAACATTTGTTTTGCCACTGATTATTTTAACCACTCGCTTATGGGTTTTGTGACCAGTGTAGATCCAGATCAGACTGTGCATCCGCACAGTCTGATCAGGATCTGCACTGTTCACCATTACATCAATGAAACACCCGGCATGCTTCTTCTATCAAGCAATGCAGATCGTTATCAGGCTACATGAGTATGCCATTAGTTTCATGAATTGTGTTGTCTTAGTTACATTTCCAAGCTATATAACCACTCTATGCAACAAGATACATGAACTGTTCCATGGGAAAAGGCATTACATTCCGGCAACAGCTACTGTAATATGTGGTTGTGAATGGAGAACTGTAGCATATTTCATCAACATTGCAAAGTATACTTTAGTAGCAAAGTATACTTTGAGGGAGAAATTTTCAATTTTATGATAAATTTATTAATTTTTATTATACTGAATTTATTACATTATCACAGCCATTATGGCTGTGATAATGTAATAAATTCAGTATAATAATTCTGCATACTTTTAATCATGAAATACATGCATTTGTTAGTTCTATTTGAAATAATGCATTTCAGGAAAAATAAATGATTACTCCGTCAAAGTACTTTGCTAGAAAAGTATACTTTGCAATTTTGATGAAATCGGCTACTGGGGCTTAAGAGTTTTGCATCCGCACAGTCTGATCAGGATCTGCACTGTTCGCCATTCCATCAATGAAACACCCGTCATGCTTCTAACAAGTAACATAGATCATTATCAGTCTACTGGCGTGTGCTATTTGATCATGATCTGCACTGTTCGCCATTCCATGAATGAAACACCCGTCATGCTTCTAACAAGCAATGTGGATCGTCATCATGCTATAGTAGCCATCTGATCAGGAGCTACACTGGTCTCAATTCATATAAGCTCCACGTTTCCAGTCAGAGCCATATATATCAGACGGGACATGGCTTGATATACTAGATACTAGACAGGAGAAACGTGAATAATTTAACGTACATCAACAGCCAATGTTATATAGAGGCGAGGCCTCGGTTTCAAGTATCATTGGTCGACAATTGGCAGCATTCGCGTTGATGTCCAATACACTATCTCTCGATATATCTCTCTATCTCTCTCTATATCTCTCTCTATCTCTCTATCTCTCTATATATATATATATCTCTCTCTCTTTCTCCACTGGGCTATCAAGCCTTCCATAGTTTGATGGTCAGTTATACCCTATTCAGTCAACCGGATACTAGAAACACGAGCATTCGTGTTGCTAGTATCAGGTTGTATAGTGTAGACCAGGATAGCAGCTATATATGCCACCGGCTATTTTAACCACACACTATGCGATCCGATACTATAGTCGCGATTATTGTTGTTTCCAATATCAGGTAGCATTGTGTAAACACGTACATCTATATGGTTGTCTTGCTAGTTTTAGCCACACTTCTTACACACAGAAAGTAGAAATCGAAGATTCTTGTTTCTACAGTGAAACCTCTCTACACCGGATACCATGGGAGGTCCCCAGGGTATCCGGTATAGAGATGTTCCACTGTAAATCAGGCAGACCACTCTAATGCATGTTTTAGTGCTTATCGATCACGAACAGACAGTGCCATCGGCGGTAAATAACAGTGAAGCCCAGTAGAAGTAGCAAATGGTGTCGGTTTTAGTATGGTTCCACTGTATTATCAAGTTGGATAGGGTTTATCACTGTGTGTCATGTGTAACTACAGGATAACATATTTCATAACATACATATATCTATAGTAAGTCAATCCTATCCGCATGATCAGATTAGATAATATACGTGTTATTAATTATATTAAAGGTACATGCACACTCAGTAGGCACACAAACAGAGAATAGTAGGTTAGTGCCGTGAATGGGAAAAATATCTGGCAAGGCTCAGGAAACGGGATGGGCGAGGCTCAGCCGAGCACATGCCGTTTCCGTGCCGCGCCAGATATTTTTTCCCATTCACGGTACTAACCTACTATTCTATTTATCCCTTCAACACCTACAAATGGCTGTAAAATGCAAAAATTGTATTGACTGGATATCAAAAATGTTTCATGGCACCGTGTTTCACGGCACATACGCACTGTGTTGACGGGATAAAATACACACCTGAATTGTGTCTGTCATTATTGCATCGAGTGGGCCGTAGGCTGACATCTGAGACCATTGCATTTCTTTTATAGATTTGTATCAGTTATGTCCGCCTGGGACCCTAATTACACGTACCTTGTTCAAGGAGAGGATCTCTATAAGATAGCAATAGTTCGTTCCAATCCACTTTACACTACGTGTAATAATACTATACGGAAAAATTATGTAAATTATTATTTAATAAAATATTTATAACCAAGTTCTAATATACAGAGTGTGCCCGGTTTAGTATGGAACGCCACATCTATATAAACTAAAATAATTAATGCTACCTCTACATATTAGAGCTAGCTTTAAATATTTAGAGCGTTCAATCATTTGGAGCTAGCTGTAAATATTTAATGCTAGCTAGAATTATTTAGAGCTAGCAATAATTATTTGAGTTAATGTAGATTTGGCGTTCGAGGAACGCCAAATCTACATAAACTCATATAATTAATGCTCGCTCTAAATATTTAATGCTAGCTATAATTAGTTACAGCTAGCATTTAATTATTTCAGTTTATGTAGATTTGGCGTTCCATAGTTTAGAGAGGTTCGACTGCACCTACAAAGAGGGCGTCAACACCTACAAATGGCTGTAAAATGCATAAATAGTATTGACCGGATATCAAAAATGTTTCACGGCACCGCGTTTCACGGCACATACGCACTGTGTTGATTGGCATTATTATACATATTGTATCAGACGTAAATTTCCACACTGATATCAGGGACGATAATCGTGTTTCCTTAAAATGTTAACGGATATTACTATTGTTCTCTGTCTTTTGTTTTTTTATGTGCAATCATCATACTCATTCATCATGATCTGTCGAAAATATTATTTACTTCAGGTAACGTATTTAATTAGTATAACTAATTAAACAAATATCATGCCACATTTACATATGAAAATAGCCTGATACAACCGCACGTCACTACCAGTAACATAACTATTACTAAATTATTATATCTGTTTAGCGGGCACAAGTAATTTTTAAAACTGGTGGAATAGTGACACAAGTATACACTTATTTAATGCATATACATAGCAGTTTGTGCCTACTGTTTGCTTCTTTGTTTATTAGTGTTTAACGGCCTATCAACAGCTAAGGTCATGTAAGGCCGGGCAAACGGGTTCGGTCCCATTTTAACCTGCTGCATTGGGGGGAAAATCCCAAAATCAGAACGGAATATTTACATCGAGAACAAATATATTCAGCCTTGAAATTAGAATAACCTGACCTGGTGCCAGGTCCATACCACACCAAAGTCACTTGGCCCCTTCCCCTAAAATAAAATTACGAATATCGTAATACTCACAAAAGGGGTATAACCAGATTCAACTGTCACATACAAAACGCCAAAGACGTATGTGAGGGCCAAACCAGGTCTCCAGTCGGGATTCCGGTAAGGATGAACCCCGATCGTTAAATTACCCATCACATGCTCCCACCTGCCACCCACCTTAACCCTTACAATGCCTAATTAATTTGTGTCGTCTGCTGAATATTTTTTATTTTTTTCATTTTTCTCATCAAAAACTTGGTTTGGCAGCACTTTAGAATCATTTCCAATGGAAATGATTCTAAAATGCTGCCAAACCATGTTTTTACCATGTTCCCACCTGCCACCCACTTGTGTATACTGAGTGGGCATGTACCTTTAATACACGTGACATGTGTGGCTGTGACTGGAGAAAAGGGATTTATGTGCTTTGCGACCAGTGTAGATCCAGATCAGCCTGTGCATCCGCACAGTCTGATCAGTATCTGCACTGTTCGCCATTCCATAAATGAAACATCCGTCGTGCTTCTAACAAGCAATACAGATTATCAGACTACAAGAGTGTGCACAATCTGATTAGCCCTTAGAATGCGGGAACCGAAAATAGTCGTCTGCTGTTAATTCATATTTTGTCTTTTCTCTCAGTAAGAACATGGTTTGGCAGCATTTTAGAATCATTTCCATAGGAAATGATTCTAAAGTGCTGCCAAACCAAGTTTTTGATGAGAAAAATGGAAAATAAAAAATATTCAGCAGACGACACAAATTAATTCAGCATTGTAAGGATTCGGGTATGCAATGAAACACCCATCAAGAGTATAACAAGGAATGTGTATATTGTTATCCGGCTACAGTAGTGGCCTATTTGATCAGAAGCTACATTGGTCACAAGTCCCATAAGCCCAATTTATCAAGACACAGTCACCTATGCTAACACGCTCCCGCATCCTGATAAGGACTGAACCGTTTGTTATAAGCAGGGCGAGTGTTTCATTGACATATTGCCAAAACAATCATGTGGGACGATGGGTATGAGTGGCGATTCATGTCATAAGTGCCGTTTCTAACGCGTTGGGATTCTAACTAGAAATGTATGAGCTATATAGTAAAGTAGATATTTCTAACGCGTTACTGCTCAAATGTAACGTGTTAGCAATGTATGAACTAAATATCAAAGTATATATTTCTAACGCGTTACAGCTCAAATGTAACGTGTTAGAAAATGTATGAACTATATAGTAAACTAGATTGGTCAGTAAGCGAGGCTTACGGAATACCCCCCGCGTGGGCCCAGATACCCTTAAAATATGTAAAAATTCCAAGTGTGTGGGCTTGTGACCTTGACTCTGGGATTAGCGCGAGCGGCATGAACGTGAATTTGTCACAGGGTGGTAGAGGTCCATTGGAGCAATGAGTGTGTGAAATGTGAAGCAGATCCGAGCAAGGAAATAGAAGTTATAACCGATTTCTCTGATGTTAAGTTTTGTAAAGAGACTACCGTATAACCTCGAATTAACGCCCCGGAGGCGTTACATTTTACAAAGGGGGGGGGGGGGCGTTTATTAGCCAGTAAAAAAAAAATATATAGTAAAGTAGATATTTCTAACGCGTTACTGCTCAAATGTAACGCTTTACAAATCGAATGCGCATGTGGACTAACGCTTTAGAATTGGCTGGAACAGGTTAGAACTCGTTCATGATTATTGGCGGTATGATTTAGAAAATATTAATTTCTACGTATTGGAGCTGCACTAGTAACGCGTTACTTGTTTTTAGTAATACATGCGTTTCTTTTCTACTAATCAGAGCCATGTTGCACATGATGAGAAAACAAGCATACGTTCATATAAACATTCTGGGAATCAAATATACGGTAACTATACTTATATTATACTAGGAAACTGTACATATGGTATGTTGTAAATAGAGAATAGTAGGTTAATGCCGTGAATGGGAAAATATCTGGCAAGGCTAAGGAAACGGGATGGGCGAGGCTCTGCTGAGCACATCCCGTTTCCGTGCCGCGCCAGATATTTTTTCCCATTCACGGCACTAACCTACTATTCTATTTATCCCGTCAACACCTACTAATGGCTTTAAAATGCAAAACATTAATCCCAGCCACCGCACATATTCATACGCTGTGATTAGGTCGTCTTGACAGGATATCAAAAATGTTTCACGGCACCGTGTTTCACGGCACATACGCACTGTGTTGACGGGATAATATAAGATCTATACTCTAAGAAATAAGTCCGTGTATATGCTATAATTGGGCAATAAAATGTGTGTGGCTGTGACCGAAGAAATCAAGCTTATGAGTTTTGCGACCATTGTAGATCCAGATCAGCCTGTGCATCCGCACAGTCTGATCAGGATCTGCAATGTTCGCCATTCCATCAGTGAAACACCCGCCCCTGCCTCTAACAAGCAATATAGATCGTCATCAGAATCCATGGCAGGAGTGTGCTATTCCATCTGGAGCTACACTTGCCATACATCCCATAAACCCCATGTCTCCAGTCACAGACACATATATAGAGAATAGTAGGTTAGTGCCGTGAATGGGAAACAATATCTGGCAAGGCTTAGGAAACGGGATGGGCGAGGCTCTTCCGTGCCGCGCCAGATATTTTTCCCATTCACGGCACTAACATACTTTTCTATTTATCCCGTCAACACATACAAATGGCTTTAAAATGCAATGAAAATTACACCAGCCACCGCACATATTCATACGCAGTGATCAGGTCTTATCGGCAGGATATCAAAAATGTTTCACGGCACCGCATTTACGGCACATACGCCCTGTGCTGACAGGATAAATTATGACTGCCGTCACGGTGAGCCCAGTAGACGCCGGTGTAACTCCACGAGCGAGTCGTTCAGTCTGATCGCGCGGCGTAGCAGGTGCTCGTCTGTATAGCGCCTGCGCGTGAAGCAGTTTCCTTTTTCCGTCCATTCCTTTCTGCACGTCCGGTAATGCTTCACGGCGGCCAGGCCGCTCGGTACCAGGTACCTACAACAACAACAGCAACAGGTACCTTCAACGCCGGGTGAAAGGTCCTTAACATGGGTTGGTTATTTATTTAATTGAGTTTAGTATCGGATTTTGTACTGGTTTCTAAACACAATTATCACATCATTGACACATTTCCGGGTGTTGTTTTTGTATTAACACAGCTAGTTTGCAAGGTACGGATGTGATAAATAAGTTAGACCACGTTTGTCCGCATGTGCGAGTGATAATCCGCGCTCGCGGATTATCTCGGACGAACCGTGATCTAACTTATACTAGCTACGGTAATTGTAAACATGTGATGGTAAACAGATTACACTTCACTTCACCCAATTATGATTCGAAACCAACAAACATCAGCGATTCCTCTGATTTGTCCTGGAGTCCGTTTCACTAAACTTCGTACGACTAAGATGTTCGTAAGTGCAAATTTAGGATTGACTGGCAATTTCAATTGATGGATTACATTTATCGAGCATAGGCTGCATATGCAGCCTATGCTCAATAAATGTAAATCCAATAATTGTTTACAAGAAAATATTGTTAATGTGAAATTCACAGACTATCATAATTTTGCACTTACAAACATTTTATTCGTAAGAAGTTTAGTGAAACGGCCCCCTGTATTGTATAAACATAAACAACACCGGAATTACAACTATTTTACAATGCCTTCTATCTACATTTCACACATACATGTAACCGCTCGGCCATAAAATAAACTATTAACCCTTAGACTCTATCTTAATTATTTTGTCGTCTGCTGTTTATTTTCTATTTTCCATTTTCATCATCAAAAACATGTTTTGACAGCACTTTAGAATAATTTACAACATGCTTTGACAGCATTTCAGAATCATTTCCATTGGAAATGAATCTGAAGAGCTGTCAAAACATGTTGTTTTTGAGAAACAAGGCAAGATATAAAAGCAACAGCAGACGACAATTGTTGTGAGTAGCGGTCTAAGGTTTAAATCGGATTTCATTTATGACATAGTATGATCTTTAGCTTTAACCCTTTCACCACTAAATCTCTGATATCGACTGTACTTTAAATTTAAACATTCATCCGAAAATGGATGTGTATACACAATCAAACTACCGGCAAACACTATAGATGCTGATTGGACGGCTCGTTACGAGCCGGTTCATCTGGATCTACAGTGTTTCAAAGTATTGCAATTATGGCCTGTGGATTTGAAATGGTCACAAAAAAAGTTACTTTTCGTATCCAGGAGCGTCTGTAAAATTATGCGTCCACGCTGTTCCAGGAACCACCCTCGATGGCATGAATATGTTTTTCCGGCGGTCCCACATCGGGCGAGTCCGGTTAAGGTACTGCGTCACGAAGAACAATCCGGAGTTTGCCGATTTTCCCCATTCCGTTACGAACAGCTCGGTCCGGAACGAGAATCCGGAAGCAAGTGGTTTGTTGCGCAGAAGTCTTGTCTGAAAGGTGGAAAGTCGCATTTAAAAACTTTGTGATATATTCTGTAAATGAAAGTATATTATAGGAATGAATGGCCTTTTTGTGGAATTTATCGTCCAGTATTCCCGCGACTTTTCCAAGTTTATATCCCCGATAAATTCCACAAAAAGGCCATTCATTCCTTATAATTCCAGCATTTGAAATAACTTTACATTGACAGCACTGACAGCGCACCTGTAGAAAGTAATTTGGCGTGGGAGTTTACTGGGATATACATTTTGGACAGAGACTTGCTACGGGCCAATCAAATGTTAGGGAATTGTGTAAATATTTTTGTGCTGGAATTATAAAATTAAAGGATGATCATAGCACATGCACATGGAATATAAAGACAATCGGTGATGCGGGAAAGGAGTTATAGCAGGCAGACTGGAAATGGGACGGACGGATCTTCGTACGAGAGGGCACATGTTGGGTAGTTCATCTGAATTCTGGGTACACGATAAGGTGATTTTATAGTTTTCCAAGTACCCAACATACAACGGAATGATGGAATTTACGGTTACATGTACCTACTGTTCTCAGTACCCAACAAGTACCCTCAAAACGGACAGACGGACGCCTGTTGCATCCCTGTAGCCCATTTTCGCTACGCGATGGCATAAAGAAACAGATACTCGCCTTGTGGCTGCTTGTCACCAACATAGTCTATGTTTGGTTATACACATTACGTTATAAGCACTCTGCACTTGGCGGTTGTCAAGTACTAATCTAGCTCAAACCCCTTTTTCCATATTATTTCCAAAAAGGCCGTAAACATATAGAGAATAGTAGGTTAGTGCCGTGAATGGGAAAAAATATCTGGCAAGGCTCAGGAAACGGGATGGGCGAGGCTCAGCCGAGCACATCCCGTTTCCGTGCCGCGCCAGATATTTTTTCCCATTCACGGTACTAACCTACTATTCTATTTATCCCTTCAACACCTACAAATGGCTGTAAAATGCAAAAATTGTATTGACTGGATATCAAAAATGTTTCACGGCACCGTGTTTCACGGCACATACGCACTGTGTTGACGGGATAAAATACACACCTGAATTGTGTCTGTCATTATTGCATCGAGTGGGCCGTAGGCTGACATCTGAGACCATTGCATTTCTTTTATAGATTTGTATCAGTTATGTCCGCCTGGGACCCTAATTACACGTACCTTGTTCAAGGAGAGGATCTCTATAAGATAGCAATAGTTCGTTCCAATCCACTTTACACTACGTGTAATAATACTATACGGAAAAATTATGTAAATTATTATTTAATAAAATATGTTTATACCAAGTTCTAATATACAGAGTGTGCCCGGTTTAGTATGGAACGCCACATCTATATAAACTAAAATAATTAATGCTACCTCTACATAATTAGAGCTAGCTTTAAATATTTAGAGCGTTCAATCATTTGGAGCTAGCTGTAAATATTTAATGCTAGCTAGAATTATTTAGAGCTAGCAATAATTATTTGAGTTAATGTAGATTTGGCGTTCGAGGAACGCCAAATCTACATAAACTCATATAATTAATGCTCGCTCTAAATATTTAATGCTAGCTATAATTAGTTACAGCTAGCATTTAATTATTTCAGTTTATGTAGATTTGGCGTTCCATAGTTTAGAGAGGTTCGACTGCACCTACAAAGAGGGCGTTCCAGGTGAGGACGCCGTCGGGGGTCGGGACCAGGTATTCGTCATGGTCCAGCAGCCCGACATACCGATACCCACTCAGTCGCTCTACGCAGTCAAACGCCACAGTCTGCTCGTCGTTGAACGACTGCGCATTCTTCTCGCCCACATCACGTGGTACCTTGTCTGTAAGAAAGCGACGTCAGTCAACAGAGCGCACTGTAGAAACCATTACTGTTCACCCGGGGCTACATTAGGGGAGGGTGAACAGCAGGGGGTCATACAGCGCTCACTGATTTTATGAACAGATTAGTACAACGATATTAAACTGTGGGATGATGTATGCATACGCCCACCGAGGGATGGTAGGATCACGTTAACTTTATTATCTATACGTCGTATATTACTTATGTGGAAATAGTTCTTAGTTAACTGTTGAACATTCGTAGCATATTTCTGTTTGTATGTATTGCTTAGGATTTGACATGTTGCTTAACCCTTAGACCGCTATATTAAATGTTTTGTCGTCTGCTGTTTATTTTCTATTTTCCATTTTTATCATCAAAAACATGCTTTGACAGCACTTTAGAATAATTTACAACATGCTTTGACAGCACTTCAGAATCATTTCCATTGGAAGTGATTATGAAGTGCTGTCAAACCATGTTTGTATTGAGAAATAAGGCAAGATATGAAGCAACAGCAGACGACAATTGTTGTGAATAGCGGTCTAAGGATTAACAATGCTTGCTAAATACATCAGTGGGGATACCGAAACGGCTTTGGTTCCATAACTCATGATTGGGAATACTGAAACGGTTGTTGATACATAAATCCTTCCGCATGGAAATGTGTATTATTACCCGAGTGGGGATATTGAAACGGCCTTAGTTCCACCAATATTTCCGCATGGAAATGTGCATTATTACCAGAGTGGGGTTATTGAAACGGCCTTAGTTCCACCAATCCTTCCGCATGGAAATGTGTGTTATTACCCGAGTGGGGATATTGAAACGGCCTCAGTTCCACCAATCCTTCCGCATGGAAATGTGTGTTATTACCCGAGTGGGGATATTGAAACGGCCTCAGTTCCACCAATCCTTCCGCCTGGAAATGCTTCAGGACCTTCAGCGCCAGCCCTGTCAAGTTGTACGTGAACGTTATGACCTTTGTGACCCCGAGTTGCCTCTGGATCTCATACCTAGAAGAGTAAAGTTTTATTTGACAGATCTTGGTTGACGAATCTTTTGAAACCGCAGCCATTTGATTGGTCACGTGATTCTCCACATTGTATTTTTTCTTCCATGGCCCTACTGTCTGTTTCACGAAACCTTCCCAAATTATATGGATATATAAACAATTCAAAACACATTGTTTTCGATGATATTTAATTTATTTAAAATTTAAAAATGAACCTTCTTTTTATTTCGTGAAATTTGGTCCAATATTGATTTTATTGCGAAAATAAAAGCCAAATGTTAAATCCCCATATACATCTTCATAGAGTGAAGATGGCTATGGGGAAGATGGCTATGGGGAAGATGTCTATGGGGAAGATGGCTATGGGGAAGATGTCTATGAGGATTTAACATGGGGGACCTTTTTCCAATTATATCATTTTCAAGCTATATAGCCAGGTTTCAAAGTCACTATCCTTTTTTTTTCAATTTTTCGACACCTCCTCCATGTTCTCCACCTCTTTCCCCCATTTTAAATTCCCATAGAGAAATATTTGTTTTTGCAATAAAATCCATATTTGGTCAAATTTTGCGAAATAAAAAGGGTCATTCTTAAATTATGATAAAATTTAATATATCGAAAATAAATATTTGTCGGCATTGTTTGTATTATATAGCAGTACAATTTGGTCAGGTTTCGTGAAACACACAGTAGGAGTGTGTTGGCTGCATGTAGGAAAGAGGGAAACTCCCAAAATCAGAACCGAATGTATACAATCAGTGTACGTTGCTTCGCTCCCTTTACATATATTTTGATAATTATCAGAAACACGTATACAAATAAAGTTCGCCTTTGTTTGTATTTTGACAGATATGACACTCAACACCGGAAATATGTGTGTCAAATGTCAGACAGTTCACGCGAGCTCAAGGATGCACTGTGTTGTACTACGCGAATCAATTTGAAAACACATGGGAGTGTTCATGGCTTCGCACACCCTAAAATCTTCCGATCTATCTACTTATATAATCTAACGTTTCAAAGTGATGCCATTAATCCATTATATTTTCAAATAAATAAGACATTTTAACAAACATTTATGAAGACACACACAATGGTGATGTCTGACACCCAGCTACATCAATAGATTCAATTTACTATATAAGCGTTTCACCGCGTATGAAAAACAACAAATATTATTGACCAAACACCCACATCATCGCACCGACGACAATAAACCAACATTACTATCCTACTCTCTGTGCTTGGGAGAAAATATGGGCCGAAAAATCAGCAGCTGAATCTAATCAGCAGTTGCTCCCCTCAATACACAGCATTGGTGTGTCAGATGTGGTGTGTGTCAGGCCACAGGTTGAAGTGACGGACCATGGTTAGCTTATTTTTTCTCTCTCACGTATTGATGCTTTTGGGTATATTTAATGTATGTATATACCTTGGTTCGTTACTTCAACCTGTGTGTCCTGCGGCTCTGTTCAGAGATCATCAGACAATATAATATTAATGTACTGTATACAATCCCCACCCGCCCCTAAACAGTTATGTCAGATTACTTTTTATCTTAATATATTTGAAGATAAATAATTAATTGTTGTTTGTTAACACTATTTACAACAACGTTTAATAATATCAAAAATAACACACACACACACCACACACACCGCCCTATTTCCCCCCAAAATTCGGATGATATTCAATACATAACTTTATATCGCCTCACAAGTCGCCATAATGGCGGCGAGGTATCCTTCCACTAAACTGGTGCGATTGATACCCCTGGTGACAGTTCAGTTAACTATTGCTTAATGGGACAGTAGGACAACACATTGACTATAATGCAAATATATAATTAAATAAATCAGACCCTGTGCTTTATTCTTTAGTTTACATGTGCTAATTTATTAATGCAACATTACGAATTCGACACTCATAATCTTAGTTTTAAATGTAGAAATAGTTAACATTCCATCTCTACGACTGCTGTACTAGGTAGCTCCAAGGGAGATAACCTAATAAACAAGATACAAATCCATGAAAACCCAAAACATTATTTAAAGGCATATTATTAGAAAAGTGAAAGTGAAACGGTTTATCGTCTCAACCGCTGATAAGTTCATATTGAGACGGGCCTAGTTTTAGATGCTACAACGTTGGGTGGCAGTCGTGATCGTGAAAACCCCGTATTGTATCCAATTAACACTGTTGAATTGTCACATTGATGTCCAAAAGTAGCCAAGCTCCTGGAAAAAAACATTACTTTACAGTTCAACTCCCAGTGGTTTTGGAGCCATCGCGATAGTAACACCAAACACCTAGATCGACGTACCATTCTATGAGCCGGCTGGGTGAGACACCCCCGTACGCTATTTTGGCACACAGTCCGATTGACTCCTTGTCCTGTTGCATTGGGAAGTAAATACTCATCATGTTCTCCGATCTCTTCAAACACCTCTTGGTGAACGGTACCAGCGTGATTCCCGCGGGCCTCCTCCGTCCGGCGACGCTGCCAGGGTTGGGGCAGACGATCTGGGTGGCTATATACGGCACCAGGTTACACTGATACCAGTGGTTCTTACCAGAAACCTGCGAAACCGAAGATCGAGTAGTAAGTGAAGTTAACCGTTTCATCTACAGTGGATCCAGTGCTGATTGATCGTATGGTTAACCACTAATTTAAACCCAAATTACTGGCATAATTGTTCATGGACGTATTTGGAATAGACCTTAGGAATATTTGTATAATGTATTAATGTTTGGACTAATGTTTATTAATCATATGATGAATATTTTTTTTTAATGTGACAAATACTGTATATCTAGATGAGACGGCTCGTTACGAGCCGGCTCATCTGTATATACAGTGTTTGCAAATGTTGGTTTTATGGCCTGATGAGGGTGACATGAGGGTGACACAGTCGGCCATGTGGTACGGACACGAACAAACAATTTGAAAATTAGCATCTACGGTATCCAGTGTTTCTCAAAGTGAAAAGAAACAAAGCATAGCTGTTATACTGTTGGTACTACGAAATCTAAAAATTTAGAGAAAAATCGCTTAGCCTCAGGTAGCGAACGATTCCTGCATTTTTGGATGACAGGGCACGACTTCAAACGACGATTACTACACATTGACTGCATTGAAACAAACGAACAATTCAACATTTAGCATCTATGGATTCGAATGTTTCCGAATGTGCAAATAATTTAATTCTGGCTATTACCCAGTTCGAACAATGAAGTCTCGAAGTTCGGGGAAAATCGGATTGTACTGCTTGCATTTGTGCACGAAGGCGCTACTTACTCAAATGGCGATTACTATAGATTGGCTTAACGGAAGCGAACGCTCAATTCCACAATTAGCATCTATGGACGCCAAGGTTTCTGAATTTGCAAATAATTTAATTCTGTATATTACCCAATTCGAGCTATGAAGTCTCGAATTTCGGGGAAAATCGGATTGTACTGCTTTCTGCTTGCCGTCGCGGGTGAAAACGTCACTATTTCAATCGGAGAGTGCTACACATTGGCCGTATGGAAACGAACAAACAATTCGAGAATTAGCATCTACGGTATCTAGTGTTTTTGAAAGGGAAAAGAAACTAAGCGTAGCTGTTATACTTTTCGTGCTACGAAATCTCAAATTTAGAGAAAAATCGCTTCTGCTCAGGCAGCGAACGATTCCTGCATTTTTGGATGAAACGGCACGACATCAAACGACGATTATACACATTGGCTGCATTAAAACAAACGAACAATTCCACAATTATCATCTATGGATTCGAAAGTTACTGAATGTGCAAATAATTTAATTCTGGCTATTACCCAGTTCGAACTATGAAGTCTCGAAGTTCGTTGAAAATCGGATTGTACTACTTTCTGCTTGCTTTTGTGGGTTAAAACGTCACTATTTCAATCGGAGAGTACTACACATTGGTCGTACGGAAACGAACAAACAATTTGACAATTAGCATCTACGGTATCCAGTGTTTTTGAAAGGGAAAAGAAACTAAGCATAGCTGTTATACTTTTCGTGCTACGAAATCTCAAAATTTAGAAAAAAATCGCTTCGGCTCAGGTAGCGAACGATTCGGCTCAGGTAGCGAACGATTCCTGCATTTTCGGAGGAAACGGCACGATTTAAAACGACGATTACTACACATTGGCTGCAGTGAAACAAACGAACAATTACACATTTAGCATATATGGATTCAAAAGTTTCTGAATATGCAAATAATTTAATTCTGGCTATTACCCAGTTCGAACTATGAAGTCTCGAAGTTCGGGGAAAATCGGATTGTACTACTTTCTGCTTGCTGTTGCGGGTTAAAACGTCACTATTTCAATCGGAGAGTACTACACATTCAAATTGGTCGTACGGAAACGAACAAACAATTTGAGAATTATCAACTACGGTATCCAGTGTTAATATAAATGCCAGAATGAAGTATGTCAATCCATCACAGTCTGGGCCCGGTTGCTGAAAGCTTCTGTTAGCTTAACAGACTGTTACATCCTTAGCAAAAATAAAAGAAGCTTTGAGCAACCGGGCCCAGACTGTGATGGATTGACATACTTCATTCTGGCATTTATATTAATGGAAATGTTTGAAATCCGTGTGATGGTAGTTTTCGCCTCTCATTATTAACGTAAAGTAGTCATTATATCTTTAAGCTTTTCAGTGAGATATTAGTATTATGACAGCTAAACTAGTTGTCTTATCATTTGAATATACCCACCTTACCTCCTCTGTTTCCGGCTGAGGACATCGAAATGTGTTGTCCTTCGATAACGGGTGTGTTGATTGATACATGCAAGAAATATACGCGTACCTTAGCCTGCGTGACGTCACCATTGCGATGGTATATACAGCAGTTATACGTGTCGTTTACGTGCGTCCAACCCTCCCAGCCGTTCAGAACGATGTCATCCCACCCACTGTTCAATGTCCTGATGCAAACATGAAAACAATTGATCACGAACCCATTGTTCCAAAATTTCGGCCCCAAGGTCTATATGCCTTGGGCCGAAACGTTGGAACAATGCGTTTAAACTTAGTTGTTTATTTAGTATTGTTATAATATACCATATTACTGTGGAAGGTTTCAGGCCCGTACGCAGAGGGATGCGACGGGTGCGAGGTCCGTCTGTGGATGTGTAAAAATAGTTTTAGGAACTCTGCCCCTTCGCGCAGTCGATAACGCACCCCTTATATAAATTACTGCGTTACGGTCCTGAATTTGTTTATTTGATCAACCTATAGAAATAACTGAATGTTGCCAGGAACAATAAAAGAACTGAAAGTACTGATAATTTATTCATATAACATCAGTGTTGTTGTTTTGTTGTTGTTGTTCTGTGGTTATTTGTTTTTTCGACGACGCCGTAGGGCGGGAATACACGGGAAAATAGTATCAGACTTGGAAAGTTTAGAGCCAACGTTAACACATTTCAAAGGAGTTAATACGAGTTATGCCCAAGTCTGGCTATGCTGTCACCGCTATGTACAGAAGAGTCCCTCTAAATTGGACACCCTGGCGACCCCATTGTGTATAATTTAGATGGGGTTCACTGTCATTTCTTTCATTGTTGTGTTACGATTGAAATTGATAGAAACTGTTAATGGAGTGCTTAATTACAGTGGAACCTCTCTAAACCGGACACACTAGGAGGGTGTTCGGTTTAGAGAGGTTCCACTGTAGAAGTAAATGCTTTACCTGTTTCTGCCGACAGCGGAGATCATACTGATGTTGTAGTTGTTGATTTCATACAGCAGACCGTTCCGCGCCCATTCTAGGTTGGTTCCCGCTGGCCGCCGCGTCAGTTCTGTGATCGTGGTGTTTGTAGTGGAACCGCTAACGGCGAATCGAGACTTGGTAGGAGCGACCGGAGAGCGCACGTCCTCGCGCACGTGGTGTTTGTGGTGGTATGTAGTGCTGTCTCTTCGGTATGTGTTGGACTGGAAATGATAGACCTAATGCACGACACTGGTGTATACAATAGGAAACAAAGAAAGAAATAAACAAATAAATTTGACAAATGTTACCGTGACTGGTAAAACTGTAATCCTCAAAGATAGATTGAAGTTGTTGCTGATTTGTGAAAATTGTACAAAATCGTGTTGACTCCAAGCATCGCCAAGTACTTTAATAAGCGACACAGTGAATGTCAAATTAGCCACAGCTGTATTAATGGTGAAATAATCGTGCGGCATGTGTTCGCATGTACCACGTGTGCAGTTAAATAAGTACTTAATCTGCACTGAAGTTGTGAATGGTTGAAGCATTGTGAGTCATGTCCGTTTGATATTTTATTTGTATGTTATACAATTATTTACTTTTAAGGAGGTGTACACGAGATTTATGGACCTGCGAAAAGCCACATATATGACTTTTCGAAGGTCCGTAAATCTCTCGTACACCGACTCAAAAAGACAATAATTATTTTATTATACGACTCATGTTTTTGCTGAAACCCGAGTGACACTTAAGTTTTGTTCAGTTTGTATCCATTGTTGGTATATTGCTGTCAACTGCGAAGTATATATGTAAGCATTTTGCTGATTGGATGATACTATTTGAGTAGTTTTGTTCAATTGGTTCGTCGTTAAACCGTGTCATGTTTCGGTTGCGTGATCAGTGACTCACATTTAGAATATCACTCTCGGAGTCCGAGACTGATATTCAGGGGATTATCATATATGTCCGCAATCATGTGACCCTCTATGTCATTGGCTGGACTTCTCAAACATATAATAATACTTCTCAACTGCGGATAGAATGGTGGAACAGCGAACATATTTACGCTACGCACTCCTGCCCTTGATGGCTGGAATGTATACCGAGAATGAAGAGAATCGGCCAAAAACTGTAGAAGTAGTTCGCCGGATAAGGAAAATCTATATATTCCGAGTCGAAAAAAGGGGTACAACTGCGGATAGAACGGTGGGACAGTGTAAATCATTACGCTACGCACTCCAGCAATTGATGTTTGAGATGTATGCCGAGTATGAAGAGAATCGGCCAAAAATTGTAGAAATATTTCTCCGGACAAGGAAAAAAAAGCAGAGTCTAAAAAAGGGCCATAACTGCGGATGGATCGGTGGGAGAACGTTTTCTTTCCCGTTACGCACTCCTGTACTTGATGGTAGGGCTGTATACTGAATATAAAGAGAATCGGCCAACAACTGTAGAAGTAGCTCGCCGGACAAGGAAAACAATAATTTTCAAAGTCGAAAAAGGGGTATAACTCTGGATGTATCGGTAGTACAGCGCAAATGTTTACGTTACGCACTCCTGCACTTGATATTAGGGTTGTATTTCGAAAATGAAGAAAATCAGCAAAAAACTGTGAAATATTGTCTATTGACAGACGGACGGACGGATACGGACGGATAGGACGGATACGGACGGACGGACGGACGGACGAACGGACACGGACAGGGTAAACACTATACGCCAGCGACAGCTATCGTTGCGGTGACATGATAAAGAAATTAGTGGTTATTTAGAAGGAACTATTTTGCGATGTGAAGCGTAGTTCCGGCATTGACAAATCGATGGTCTAGTAACATAAGGTCGTAACTGCTATGCTAAAGCATAGCACTTACGACCTTATGTTACTAGACCATCGAAATATGAACTCACGAGACGTCAATATGGACAAATATTGACGTCTTGCGTTGCATTGTGTTTCAATGAAAAATGAAAGTACGTATATAACAAAGTGCAGATACCCCGCGGAATAACATGCAATCAGTTGCCAATAACGTTTATGTAAGTTTTCTTGAAATAACTCCGAAACCACTGCGATGGAGTCATTAGCAGATACAGTGGGGTCAGCGTGTAAGTGCACACGCGAACGAACACGACAGGTTGGTTCGCTACCCACCCAAAATGTATGTTGTTACCACTCAGTTGAACAGTCTCGCCGAGACGGTTCAACTGAGTGGTAACAACATGCACTTTTGATTCGAAATGAGAAAAAATGGAGAAAAATATTTACATTTCTTTTATACATGAATTACAGTGGGGTCAGCTGACCCCACTGTAATATCATATTAGTGTATGAAAAAAGTGAAAGTGAATGTGTCCAGGCAACGGCTGAGGTCACATAGAGACGGGACCACAGTTTAATGTCTCATCCGACAGAACAGTGGCATGGAAATACTATGAAAGTATTGTTGATGCCGAAGGCGAGTGTTGAACCCACAACCTCCAGATTGTAAGTCAGGTGTTCTAACCCCTAGGCCGCAATCCATCCCTATATTAGTGTATGTTATATCTCCACTTTATCGCATTAAAACTGTTCTTAGACTAGTAGTTGTTGAGATATTTAACCACTCCACCCCTAAGTAACTGGAATGGATTTTGATATGTTAATTTTTCAACCAATCCAACCGTCACGCAATGGTTGTCAGACTAGTACATCTATGAAAAGGGGGTGTTTTTATTTGTTCTCAAAAATATGAAAATTACTTTCAAAAAGTGCAGTGAGACGGTTCGTTACGAACCGGCTCATCTGGATCTACACTGTTTGCATAAACCGCTATACCGGGCTTACGGGTTCAAAGGGTTAAGAACATGTGGATTGTAACGTGGTTAACAAGAGTGTCGTAAGTCACAAAATACACCCGCCGAAGATGGGCCAGACAGAAATGTGAAGCTGTCACCAAGGCAAGAAAAATTAATGTGAATTTGATATTATAGCATTATTTCTTCCTCTCGTTGTGCTAAACATGCATACTAATTTAGGTAGAGATGCGTAAAGTAGAAATTATATAGAATTGTATACACAAATGTAGAAAAAACGGCGTTAAAAAAGTGATATTATTGTTAAAAAATATACTTTCGGCATACAACCACCAAGGTGCACATCTTCAAAATGTGTAGAAGACGTGTGTATAGTTTCAGATCGAATAACGGAACGGTTTCAGAGGAGTTGTGTACACAAACTCTGTACCCTATATAAAATTGTATGTATACACAAATGTAGACAAAATGGCTAAGTTAAAAAGGTGATGTTTTTGTTAAGAAAATATTTTGTCGGCATAAAAACATCAAGGTGCACATCGACTGAACGGTTTCAGAGGAGTTGTGTACGCAAACTATGCAGTTATTCTGTCCGCCGCCCGCCGCCCGCCGCCCGCCGCGGTAAAACATAATACGTACCGTTTTATTTTAAAACGGTCGCATAAACATCATATGCACGTGACGTATTATACCATGACCTTGCACACGTTGTGAGCTCTTTAGAATCGGCTCTTACCTGGAATAGGAACTGCTGAACAATCAGATCCCGACTCTGAACACAGAGTGTGACGGTCGCCGTTCCTAAGACAACCAGGTACCACTTGACAATCGTCGCCAGAGACATCCGCGATCGCGGCAACCTCTCACATCGCAGTGACGTCAGAACCGCCTGTCGTCTGGTCGGGTATAATAACAAAATGTTTTCTCCGGAGACAAAATCCGCGTAGGAAACTTTAACGCGGGGGGGGGGGGAAGGAGGGAAGAAGTCGACACCTCAGTATACCAGATAAAACCACAGGCGATTTAACTCCCCACCTACATAGCCCCTTAGATAAATCAATCTGGTCCGACTATACTACGTATATATTATTGACTATATTTATAATAGCATAGGTGGGGGCGGGGGCTCTGAATGTGGAGACGGAACTTTAATCGCCTGTGATAAAACATAATTAATTATTTAATATTATGTTATATCATGGTGCAAAATGTGAATGACACAGTTACAAACTTTACATGCCGAACAAGTCAATGAACTACAATGGAACCTCTCCAAGGTGCATGATCACGTGGTTACAACAACAACAACGTCGCCCACACCAAAGTAAGTATTATTTGATATTTTCATTAATATGCAACGGATTTTGATGAAATATGGCGCAGCAAACGCGTCTTCATGAGCTGCATTTGGTGGTCCAGGGAGTTCGGTACAGACTTGTGTCGGTTCTTTGCAAACACGACACAAGTTTGGGCGAAAATACAGAGACCACCAAATGCAGGTGAACAAGACGCGTTTGATGCGCCATATTTCAGCGAAATCCGTTACATAATAAGGACAATATAAAATAATACGTATTTTGAATCAGATGGATTCTGGAAATTTCAGTACTTGTTGTTGTTGTTAGTACCACGTGATCATACACCTTGCTCTCCAAACCGGACACATGGGAGAGGTTCCACTGTAATTAAGCTCTCCGTGAATATTATATATAGTTTCTATCATGAACAGGCACGGCAAGTAAATAAATTACCGTCAAAGCCATCTATATTAAACACAATGGGGTCCCCAGGGTGTCCGGTTTAAAGAAATTCTACAGTTAGTGGATTTGGAAGATTTTCTTAAAGGCACTCGGTCTTAGAATTGCGTAGAAAGTTATGAAACAGAGTACGAAAAACGAATTGCATTGCATATTTGAATCGTATTTCTGACCCTAATTGTAAATCGTCAATTGGTAAAACATGTTTATACTAGCGTTGCAAATGCTAGTTACTTTTTCATTATTATCATCATGTTTTTCAATCGATGGTTACTAAATTATTTGATTTAAATTAATTACAATAGTGTTCCTTACTGTTAATTGTATTGCTTAATGCAAATGTATGTCAAACCAAAATATTCCCCTGCATATCACAGGTTCTGATAGCATGGACTTGAATATAGCACAATGTTGCTTTTTTGGTGGGCGGGGGTGGGGGTGGGGCATGGGGGTCATCAAATAAAACCACATTCGAACATTTAACAAAAATAGTGACTTTAAAATAAAAGACCGGGTGGTCGAATATTTAACATGAGTGCCGAAGGTCACAATATACGCCCGTCCAGCCAAGGCCAGTGAACAGGATTAACTCGCTAAAAACCATTCGGCGGCGTTCTTGGATGACGTAATCATCAGATTTCGACAAATCAGAATTTGTCGTGTCAATACCTTCGATTTGATATATAGATGGTGTAGTAACATAAGGTCGTAACTGCTATGCTTTAGCATAGCAGTTACGACCTTATGTTACCAGACCATCGATATATGACATATATCGATATATTGACCATCGATATATGACATGACCATATTCGGTCAAATGTGAAATTTGACTCCTACTAGACGCCTACGGCCCTGCCCATTTTTGACACCGAGGCTACTATTTTAACAAGTCTGAAACAGCGTTAACTATCGATCATTCCTGCCAGGTTTCGTTGAAATCGGTCTGGCGGTTTGTGAGTAGAAGATTATTTTAGTAATTTGACCTACTTTTACACGGCGGCCGTCTTGGATTATGAGTCGACCTTCAATTTTACAAATCTGACGAGCTGCCACCCATATGTGAAGTTTGACCAACATTGGCCCAGCGGTTCAGGAGAAGATGTTTAAACTTGTGAATGGACGGACGACGACGACGACGACGACGACGACGACGGACGAGAAGCGGTAGCCATAGCTCACTTGAGCATTTGGCTCAGGTGAGCTAAAAAGACGGAAAAAATAGTAAAATGCATCCATCCGTATAGATTATCTAAGCTACAGTTAGCCGAGATTATCACAGCTAGAAGAGACAGTACTCACGACGGCAGTTGTGCGTTACATTCCCGACTCCCCTCTGGCCGGTCCATGGTGGACATATAGTCGTTTTCGAATATTCATTCCGTGTATCAACGAAAGCAACACACCAACTCGTGCCGGTGTTACCACAGGTGAACAACGAGTGACAGAGATGGGTAAACAGTTTCTAATTATATTCAGAAACCTGCAGAATGTCAGAGAAACAAGAAAATTGCGATGAAAACAAACATCGCCTTTTAGAGGGGATATGTTTGTTTTCATGATAACTTTTATTTCTATGACTGTCTGCCGGTTTCCAAACGTATGTAGGACCGTTTGTAACAATTTTACCATCCCTGTCACGCGTTATGCACCTGTGGGTCACACGAGTCTCTCCGTGTTGTAGTTGTATACACGTGCTATTGTATGGTGTATATTATATATGTCATATATGACAAAACGGACATTGCGATGTTAGCAACCTACGGAGCCCCGCAGGGGACATTGATTTGTTTTTATTACTTCGCTCCCACGAATTAACAGTTCATTCCCTCAATTTACCAATTCGTTCCCACGATTTAACAATTCGTTCCCACGATATAACAATTCGTTCCACGATATAACAATTCGTTCCCACGATTTAACAATTCGTTCCCTCGAATTAACAATTCGTTCCCAAGAATTAACTATTCGTTCCCACGAAATGACAATTGGTTCCCTCAATTTAACTATTCGTTCCCACGATATAACAATTCGTTCCCACGGATTAACATTTCGTTCGTGGGAATTAATAAAATAAATCCGTGTCCCCTGCCGGGCTCCGTACAATTACGGTACTCATGGACTAGCATAAATAGATTTGCAAATGGACATGACTACTGTCTGTTTCACGTTTTGCTGCCGACGAACTTTTGGCTATTAAACACATTAAATCTAAAAAATATTTAAAAGCAAGTACTTTTTTATCAATAACAAAAAAGAAACCTTCCCCAAAAAAAATTATTTCATGAAATTCCATCAAATATATATATATATATATTTTTTTAAATATTGTATTTGTTGAACGATTTTCAAAATCTAACTTTTGTTTTCTTAGTTACATCAATTTCAAGCTATCTCGCCAGGTTTCAGAGTCAATTTCCAAAAATGTTCTTTTTTTTTATCCTTCAGGATCAAAAAACGAAAAGTTTTGGAAATTGACTCCCCATGTTAAATTCCCAGAGGAAAATCGTTTTTTCGCAACAAAATCAATATTTGATGGAATTTCATCAAATATTCTTTTTTGGGGAGGGTGACTTTTTTTGTTATTGATGAAAAAGTACTCACTGAGTCTCTGTCCAAAATTTATATCCCAGTAAACTCCCACGCCGATAATTCTTAAGAAAACGGAAAATAAACACATTTTCTTGATGAATTTATTTCAAATGCTGGAATTATACGGAATGAATGGCCTTCCGGCCTTCGTCCAGTATTCCTGCGACTATTCCAAGTTTATACCCCGATAAATTCCACAAAAGGCCATTCATTACTATAATAACTAATAGGATAAAAAATAAACAATTGGCGATAAAAAATTAAAATTTTCGAAAAAAAAATATTTTTTTTTTCTTCGAAAATTGTAAGTTTTTATGCCAATTGTTTAGTTTTATATTTTTATCGCCAATTGCGAAAGTGGTTTTTCCAAGTTTATACCCCGATAAATTCCACAAAAAGGACATTCATTCCTATAGTAAAAGGCCATATGTCGAAATGTCGGAAAAATAGGTTCATGGGTTTTGCAGAATGGTTGAACATATTATTGCGGAAATATTACTATTAATGACCACCCATTATAAATAAGCATGTTCGAAACAGCTGACATGTGCATGAGATGATGTCTCAGATATCCGATATGTGGTTTTGTGCAGTTCACAAATAGCAAATGACCGCTATCGACCGCAAATGACCGTTAACACAAGTTTTAGCAAATTTGTAGCATTTAAAAGAGAATAGGCAATAATGTTATCAATATTGGGGGACATGACATGGTTGTATTTTTCTTTCTTATGAGCGAGTGAACCAATTGTTTAATTCATGCAGAACCGGTACAGACGGGCTGCAGGTCATGGCAAGTAGGCACATCATCCATACAAACATTGAAAGTAGGAGAAAATGACCATATTTGGGGATTCAGTTAAGTTATATATTACAACTATTTGGAGGTTTCTAACGTTATAACTTCTGTACCGTATAGCCGATTGGCTTGAAACTTTTGTGCATGTTTATTATCATCCATATGTTCATTTCCCACCCCGACCATGCTCTTGTCGTGCCCAAGGTTAAAGTCAAATAACTTAGATATTTCCGTCCAGTAGATGTTAAATTCCCGTCCAGTAGATGCGTACGCGTTTCTCCATTCTGCTATAACGTCTTTACCAAGGTGTATGATCACGTGGTTACAACAACAACAACAAGTACTGAAACTTCCAGAAGACCTCCGATTCAAAGAACATATTCTTTTATTTTGTCCATATTATGTAACGGATTTTGATGAAATCTGGCGCATCAAACTCTTCTTGTTACGCTGCATGTTTGGCCCAAACGTCTGTCGTTTTAGCGAATAATCGATTCTTCGCAAAAACGACATAAATATGTGCCAAACTCCCGGGACGACCTAATGCAGCCCATGAAGACGCGTTTGCTGCGCCATATTTCATAAAAATCCGTTGCATATTACGGAAACTATTAAATAATACGTACTTTGGAGTAGGCGCGCTTTCAACACTTTCAGCCATTGTTGTTGTTGTTGTAACCGCGTGATCATGCACCGTGTTTACTGTATGAGCAATTGGCTTCAAAGTTACTTTTCTCATAATGCATAGTTTCATTCCTGCCCCGCCTCCCGCCCCCCGCCCCCCACCCCCCCCGCCCCCGCCCCCCGCCCCCCGCCCCCCGCCCCCCGCCCCCGCCCCCCGCCCCCCAATGCTAGCCCATGACCAATGTCAATGTCGAATAACTTAGAAATTTCCATCCAGTAGACGCGTGCGCGTTGTTCCATTCTCATATAATTCCAGCACAAAAATATTTACACAATTCCCTAACATTTGATTGGCCCGTAGCAAGTCTCTGTCCAAAATTTATATCCCAGTAAACTCCCACGCCGAACTACTTTCCGTAACCGTGAGGCGCAGTTAAAATATAATTATTAAGAAAACGGAAAATAAACACATTTTCTTGATTAATTTATTTAAAATGCTGGAAATATAAGGAATGAATGGCCTTTTTGTTGAATTTATCGGGGATATAAACTTGGAAAAGTCGCGGGAATACTGGACGAGGCCTTCCGGCCTTCGTCCAGTATTCCCGCGACTTTTCCAAGTGTATACCCCGATAAATTCCACAAAAAGGCCATTCATTCCTATAATAACGTCATTTCTGTATTAGCGATGACTTCAAATTGTATGTGCATGTACATGCATTCCCCGCCCATCCCAACGTCAATGTCGAAAACTTTAAATTTCAAGTTCAGTACATTTTAAAGTTCGGTTCAGTAGATTACTTCTGCTATAACTTATTATTTACCGTATAAGCGAGTTGCATCAAACTTCATATCCATGCTTGTCATAATCCATGTTTTCACCCCTGTTCCTCCGTACCATATGTCAAGGTCATATAACTTATAACGCCCATTAGATGCGTGCGCCTTTCTCCTTTCTGCTATAACTCTATATGCATGAGCAATTGGCTCGAAACTTCATGTGCATGTTTCTCATAATTCATATTTTCATTCCAAGTACGACCCATGTGATAAACATGGGAGATATAGAGAATAGTAGGTTAGTGCCGTGAATGAGAAAAATATCTGGCAAGGCTTAGGAAACGGGATGGGCGAGGCTCTGCCGAGCACATCCCGTTTCCGTGCCGCGCCAGATATTTTTCCCATTCACGGCACTAACCTACTATTCTATTTATCCCGTCAACACCTACACATGGCTTTCAAATGCAAAAAATCAACCACAGTCACCGCAAATATTCATACACAGTGATTAGGTCGTATTGACAGGATATCAAAAATGTTTCAGGGCACTGTGTTTCACGGCACATACGCACTGTGTGTGGGATAAAAATTGGTTATGCGTGCTTTATCATTTTCGTTATACACATACCAGTAATAAAATTAGTGAAATTAATCTTTTGCTGTTGTTATGATCATTATACATCACATTAATATTGAAAGTTTTCATCATAGTCGCTACTTTAATCAATTAAATATAAGATAAATCTAGGTTTCTCTGCCAGTCTATTAGACGTCTTGTTCAAGTTTGTCGTTCGCTGTCAAGATTAACCCTTACACCGCTATCTAAATGTTTTGTCATCTGCTGTTTATTTTCTATTTTCCATTTTTATCATCAAAAACATGCTTTGACAGCACTTTAGAATAATTAACAACATGCTTTAACAGCACTTCAGAATCATTTCCATCGGAAATGATTCTGAAGTGCTGTGAAACCATGTTTTTAGTGAGAAATAAGGCAAGATATAAAAGCAACAGCAGACGACAATAGTTGTGTGTAGCGGTCGAAGAGTTAATCAAATTGTGAAATGTAGAAAGAAATATGTTACCTGCGCGTTATACATCCCATGTTGAAACTGCTAAAATCTGCTAAAATCGCCTGGACATCTTTAACCCTATGCGGGAAACAATACTTGTCGTTTGCTGTTATTGCTACATTCTCGTGCTTTTTTCTCAACAAAAGCATGGTTTGACAGCATTTTCGAATCATTTCCAAAGGAAATGATTCGGAAATTCTGCCAAACCATATTTGTTTTAGAACAAAAAATGGAAACTAAAAACCAAACAGTAGACGACAACATTTAATTCAGCATTGTCAGGTTCGTAGTATATATTTATACTTCCGAAATGCAAACAATTGGTTAATTGTTTGAATAAAAACACTAACGAGCACACCCACCTACACGCACAATTTGGAAATATATACCGCGAGATTAAAGGCGCTGTCTCTCAGATATGCGCAGAAATATGATGAAACAATAGCAAAAACAATTATTATTAATATTATACATGTATTGAGATAATATTTCTGAATCCAATTGTTCCTATGCATTGCCTGAAAAAAACCTCTGAAATTGGTTAAAATAATAATTACAATATTAATTCGCTAAACAGCGTTATGTTTCACAAATCGTGTTTCCTGTTAGAGTAGTAACAGAAATGCGATACCAAATTATCTCCCCTGTTGATCACAGTCTATATAGGGGAATAAAACACAAACTCATTGGAACATGATCGTATAAATAGAGGATCTTACATGAATGCTGATTTAATATGATATTTATTAATCGAGTTTACTGATTTCATAAGAAACGAGGCTGTGACCTACAAAACAAGTCAACGAGTTTAATAAATATTATATTAAATCAACGCAAATGTGATATTCTATTTATTACATAAGCACATCATCATAACTTGAAGCTGTATTGATTACCTAACATATTTCCTGTAGCCGGCTCATATGCATAATTATGTATTACACTAGTGTATTGCGATATTTATTACATAGAGGATATTCCATCGTACATTTTGAATAGCGTGAAATAATACACGAGTGTGCGTAGCGAACGAATTGCTTGCACGGACGCCGACGGACACGAGTGTATTATTTCCGCTATTCAAACATGTACGATGGAATATCCTATTTATTACACTTCCACGGCGGATATATATGCACATTTAGTCTATTTTTTAGATTAAAATCAATGAATTGTGATGTGTGCATGAATAGTTACACAATGACGTGTTTTCCTGCGTTTTGACGGTACTTTGTGTGACGTCATGTAAACTTTTTGAAATCCAAATTACGCAGCTGTTTCTATGAACCAGATATATTTGACTGCATGTTTGGAATGTGTTTAACATTAACATTCTAGATTAGTCGAAACCCTTAAAGTTTCCAAGTTTTCAAATAACTTTATTTTGACTGTAATAAAAAATAAACATTTTGCATGGTAGCTCGTGGTTTCCATGAAAACAGACGCGCAATTACGGGTGTTCTCTTCACGGTGTATTATTTGTAAGGAGTTGATTACGGGTTTTCTGTCACAGCGAAACCCGTGCAAATAATTTGCAAGAGTGTAATAAACCGTGTTACTACACTGCCAAATACCATCTCGCTTCATGTACAATGATATACTACAGATGATCGATATCAACCAATCGCACCATTTTATTTGATTGAATTTCACAAACAAAAAACGTACGTTATTTTCAAGTAAATACCAACAGCAGCTGTGATAAACAGGGGAGATAATTTGGTAATGCATTTTGTTGTTATGCTCGTAAATTTAAAGGTATATGTGCACGAGTGTGGTACGAATAAATGGCACTATGTTTGAAACAAATAATCCAATCAATATATAAAGTTTATATAGACAACGGTATACTACATTATATCCAATAGCCACTGGTCATCGCTTATCTCTCCTGTTACTGCGACCTACTGGCGCGAGGTGGCGCTGTAAAAATAACCACTATGACGTAGCAGTAGAACAGCTTACAGTGGGGTCAACGAGTAAGTGCACACACGAACGAACACGACAGGTTGGTTCCAACCTGTCGTGTTCGTTCGTGTGTGCACTTACACACTGACCCCACTGTAAATATATTTACAGGACAGATGATTGACGAAAAATATGTAAATGCCGATGAAGCAAAACGTTTGGAGCTGATCAATGGATGGAATATGAACATCTGGGGCCCGTTTCACTAAACTTCGTAAGACTAAAATGTTCGTAAGTGCAAATTTAGGATCGTCTGGAAATTGCAATTGATGGATTTACATTTATTGAGCATAGGCTGCATAATACATGTAAATCCAATAATTGTTTACAAGAAAACTTTGTTCATGTGAAATTTACAGACTATCATAAGTTTGCACTTACGAACATTTTACGAAGTTTAGTGAAACGGCCCCCAGTGGTCAAAGAGCATTCACAAAAAGCTGAAAAAGAACGTCAAACGTCTGTACGGATTGATGACCGGGGCATGCCCATTTGGTGCACACGTATGAAAACAACTAACTAAACACACATAACAAGAAGTGTAAATACTGTTTACTGTGGCAAGCAACGGATTCGGATTCAGCGCATCAAATACATATAGGAATTGCAAAAAACGTTGTACATATAACAAAACAAGGTGCCCAAATAATTTTTAAATCCCCTTTAAATCCCTGCTAATACGGCTCATGGTATCTATTTCTAACTCCAGCCAACTGTCAGCCCAGCTTTCTCAAATACTACCTACGCTCTTGCAAATAAATACACAGTCACATTTACTTTGATCGATCGATTTAAAGGTATAATAAATAATAGGCTTGTAATAATTGTAATTTGCGTAAAGGTTATGGGTGTATTTCAAACAAAGCAACTTTTGTTAAAAGTTAATTCCGTGATGTAAACGTGTTCTATGCACGCGACGACTATATGCAATACTCAATAGCTGATACATTACTGTCAAATATTGATTTTATTACGAAACATTGATATGTCTATGGGAATTTAACATGGGGGAAAAGGAGATGGAGGAGCTGTGGGAGGAGTCAGTAGCGAACAAAATTGGAAATTGACTCCGAAACCTGGAAAGATAGCTTGGAAATGATCTAACTAAGAAAACAAAAGTTAAATTTTGAAAATCGGTCTAGTATTTCTGAAAATCAAAAAAATTCCCCAAGCTAAATCCCAATAAACTATCTATTGGGATTTAACATGGGGAAATTGTTTTTTCGCAATAAAATCAATATTTGACCAAATTTAACGAAATGAAAAGAAGGCTCATTCTTAAATTTTCCTTTGATTTAATATTACATATTATTGTTTTTGAATTGCTTATATGGCCGTACAATTTGAGTAGGTTTCGTGAAACAGACTGTAGTGATAACTACTCTTCATATGATGTTATTAGTTAACGAGATTTGCATTGATCTGGGGGCCGTTTCACTAAACTTCGTACGACTAAAATGTTCGTAAGTACAACTTTGGGATCGTCTGCAAATTTCAATTTATTGATTTACATTTATTGAGCATAGCCTGCATATGCAGCCTATGCTCAATATTGTAAATCCAATAATTGTTTACAAGAAAACATTGTTAATGTGAAATATAGAGATTATCATAATTTTGCACTTACGAACATTTTGGTCGTACGAAGCTGAGTGACATGGGTCCCTGATACGTCCTGATCTTTATATCCTACATTGATTCAATAACGCATATCCGGTAACAACGAATTACAACTGAAGTTTTTGTTTACATTACTGAACGGCGTCAGTGTAATGACATACCGTAAAACAAGTCATTTTCAACGGAAACCTCGTCATATTTCCTTATCCTTTGGCATAAAACATTCTATCAGATACATTTAAGACCATTCTAGTGTCTTTTGATAACACGTGTATCGGTGAACCTCGGAATTCCTACGCGTTTCCTAGCCTTGCCTGATAAACTTGATATCAACAGACACTAGACTGGTTTGCTCTATGCATCAAGTAACGAGCTTTACATTGACCTCATACTGATTGATCAATATTACTGTGTCGTATCATGCGTTGACTAAACATGCGTACTAGTATCCAGTGGCGCGTTTCACTAAACTTCGTACGACTAAAATTTTCGCAAGTGCACATTTAGGATCGTCTGGAAATTTCAAGTGATGGATTTACATATATTGCAGCCTATGCTCAATCAATATAAATCCAATACTTGTTTACAGGAAAACATTGTTAAAGGAGATATACAGTGAGGTCAGCGTGTAAGTGCACACACGAACGAACACGACAGGTTGGAACCAACCTGTCGTGTTCGTTCGTGTGTGCGCCTACACGCTGACCCCACTGTAACAAGCTTCTGTTTTCGCGATACGCTTATGTATTCATCATTTATATATCAAATCAAACAAATTTTACAGTAATCCGACCACTATGTCATTGTGCCGTTCTTTTACGGATTTCATATTCCGGACAACCAGTTTTTCCATCCGTCACTGCATGACTAACTTCCCCTTATTTCGCTTACCACAGTTATTTCCATTTGCGGTCACGTGGATATATGACGTATCAGTAGAACTTCCGAAATGTATGCATAATACGATTATTACACGTAATAGTTCAACAGACTACTTAGAACTCCAGTTTATTAGACCGCTGATATAAATATATGGGACTGTACTGTACTGTAAAAATATAAGAATGACCTAGTTACAAACTACATACTGAAATGCGACAGTGGGTGACGAAATGGACATACTGTGCAATTTTCAACAGCTGTAGGATACCAGTCTGTCTATACATTTATTTATATTTACAATAACCTCTGATATAGTTGTGTAAACTGAATACTGTTCATACTCCAGACTACTCTGCTGGAAAATGCTATGAACCGCACGATAGCTCTACTGGTAGGTGGGGGCTTGCGATGGGCAATTTAATGATCATGGTTCATCCTTACGGAATTCCGACCGGAAATCTGGTTTTGTCCACACGTACGTCGTTGACATTCTTGTATGTGACAGTTGCATCTGGTTATACCCCTTATGTGAGTATTACGATTATTCGTAATCCTATTTTAGGGGAATGGGCCGAGTGACTGTGGTGTTGTATGGACCTAAATATACTGCATATGACAGGGAGTACCTTTAAAGTCAATGTAAATACATGTAGGTAGCCATACTGTCAGTATGTTTCCCTAGATGACCCTATCAATGCATATATTTGCCTGTCAAGCACATTAGTTTAAGGTAGTAGGTAATAGATAGATACACTCAGCTTCAATGATAATTGCTTCATAAGAGTGATGTGATATATGAATATAACATATGTGAATCTTGTCTTGTTACTGAATACTATATGGTTCATTGAATTGCCATCTCCGTCATCTGTGTATGTACAAGCCATCGTACAGTTTCACCACATCGTGCGTTTGACAAATACAGCAAATAATATGACATTAAACCAAATAAAAGTTGGTGCAATACAAAATAGACATAAATGACAACGGCAAGCTATAAATATTATGCCAGAAAACTATACAAAAGACGAGATATCTGAGCATTTCTCCCATCAATCTCAAAATAAATTGTGATATGTAAACTGTTCAATCAGATGCACAGCCGATGTTATTGTACACGTTACCAATAGGTAAAGCCATATTTACTCGTATAGTAGCTGAGCAGACACCAGCGACAATACAATCAGGTAACTGCTTACATGTCACTGGATTTGGTAGCTAATAACAGAGTACAGTAGTGGGTATATATGCTATGTGTTGTGCGGTTAGCCATGTAAGAATGATACACTGTGCGAGTTTCTGTGTATGAGGCTATCTATAATGGTGGTTCATGTTGTTAAACACAGACATATTTTACAGTTTATGTAATATAATGGATAGGAGTCCGTTCTCCTGCCTTTTCTACATGTGATTATCAACATTATATCATAAGTTCTACCTCACATTTTAAGTTCTTTGTCAAACGGCAGAACAGGTGAAACTGGCTGATGGCTGGAACACACAAAGATTGCCGACTTGGCCATTCCATGTTCCGTATAGGATACAGTAACGAGGCAGCATTCACATATATGTTATACATATATTCTATCACATTTAAGAAGCAATTATCTTTGAATGAAACGAAGATCATGCATAGAACGAGTCCTTAAACTGTATTAATTTTACAACGATTATAAACAAACGTGAGGGAACCTGTAGAAATTCTTTACTGTTGGCACAGATGGATACAAAAAAGCGAACCTGCCATGCACTCTGTCTGTTGTCTTGTGGACATTAATAGCGTTTTTCAGTCCCGTTATGAATTTATGGAAAGTGTAAAGATTTGAAAATGTATGGAAGGTGTAAAGTAAGGGCCGTTTTGACCAAATTCCCAAAACTTGGGGGCCGTTTTGACCAAATACGGTCCGTTTTAACCAGGGGCCGTTTTGTCCAAGGGCTGTTGTGACTTGCTTCCTTAAATTCCCACAGGAAAGTAGTTTTTTTCGCTATAAAATCAATATTTGACAAAATTGCATCAACATTTATTTTGGGAGGGTGACTTTTTATTATTGATGTACAAGTACTTACATTTAAATATTTCTTGGATTTATTGTGTTTAATGGCCAAAAGTTCGTCGGAAGCAAAACGTGGAACAGACAGTAAGTATATTGTGGTTATCCCATCTCGTGACGGAAATGGATATAGAGATACACGAGTGGTCTGTCCGTCCATCTGTCCGGCAGGTTTTCCATTCTGCTATAACTTGTTTACCGTATGACCGATTGGTTTGGCACTTCATGTGCATGTATACTGTCATCCATATTGTCATTCTTTAACCTGTATTTATTAACTGTAAAGTTACATTGTACATTTAGAGCAATACAATATGTTTAAACTAAACGTCAATTAAAAAAAAAGTATGTGTCCGTCCAGTAGACGCTTGTGCGTGTCTCCATACTCCTGTAACTTCTTTACTGTATGAGCGATTCACTTGAAACTTCATAATCAAGTTTGTCATAGTATATACTTCATTCAGTAGTTGCACGTGTGTTCCTCGATTCTCCTATAATTCTTTACCGTATCAGTATACACGTTTATAATCCAGTCACCGCAGCGCGCAGTTCTTTCTCTGTTAAGCGTCCGCGTGTGGTTATAATTTGAGAGCCGTTATGTGAAAAAACACACAAAAAATCTCTATTTACTATTTACTGGTGAAGTAATTTGAAAACTGATAGGAGACGTGTGCACGTTTTATATCCGTTCATGAAATTACAGTTAATAAGTTCGCTGGCGGCAATTTAAATAATTTATGCTAAAAACTTCCTCAACCCTTTGCAGACTTGATACGTAAGTAGGTTTTGGCCATGGATAGTAGACGCTTAACAGAGAAAGATTCCAGTTGTCAATTTCTGTGAAGGTATGCGCCAGTATTGTCACATGACATGCAACATGGAAAACATTTGCAATGCCGGTATGCCAACCATATACGAATAGTGAAAGTAGGAGAGACTGCCCTCATTGGATGGAATTCGGTTAAATTATATAGTAAACCTATTTGGTGTGTTCTAACCTCTAATATTCGCCTAGTACGAGATGGTGAGTTTGGGGTGGTTTCATTGTACACAATGCTGATCATACGAGTGAAACGGGAACACGCCATTGGTTGTTATATACTACAGGGCTCCAGATAAGGAATTAGTAATTGAGTATTGTCACTCCATCTGAAGCAATTGGGTATTTCAAAAATTTAATTGGGTAAAATAAAACCACACTCATGTTTACATATCAACAGACAGCACTTATTGCTTCGAAATGAAAACATGTCTTGGAATTTCATTCGAATTGTCTCCTTTGAGACAATTCTAATGAAATACCAAGATGTGTTTTCATTGAAACTAAGAAAAATATGCTATATGTGTGGTCTGTTTATTGTTTTCTGCAGCATGATAAAGGTACCACACATATTTTATTGCTTTCTGATACTCGCTACTTCTGATTTCAATTGTGTTTTTGGCAATTTTACTTTGGCAGTTAAGCAAATACGCAGCTTATCTGGAGCACTGATACACAGGATATGTCATATTGCTATACTGATATTACGTGTGACCATATCAGTGCCATATATAATAGGTATCGAATGTATTTTCCTTCGTGGTAGTTTTGTCCATCAATCATTTTCCGCTACGTACACCACTATGTAATGCATCTGTTGATCATACGTGCTACGTGCCCTTCATATGAAACCGTGTGCTGGCCGTTATCTACTGGTGTTTTACACGATCTCAGAACTTCATATATACTGAGCAAAAATAGAAACGCCCCTTCATGTCCAAGTAAAGATTGCCGTTTGGGGGTACTAAAACCCATGCAGAAAATGAAGTTTATTCATTTGTGGATCCATAACATTTGAAAACACTGTGCTGTGATGACGTTTTTAGAAAGAGTTCAAGGCGAAGTCGGAAGGGGCCAAACTAAAATATCTGAAGAAAAAAGATCTTACGGATATAGGTTTCTCACAAAAAAAGATTGTCCTCTGTATTCAGTATAATTAGTATCGTGTGTGACCACCATTTGCACGAATATACGCCATAATTATACGAAGCATGGACATGACGTAACACAAAATTAGTGCGTTTAGTTAGGCAGATTACTCCATTATTGCTGGAAAGCCCGTGTCAGATTTCGAATGCTGTCAATTCGGTGGTTGGCTCTCGTCTTACGACCTAGCTCATCCCATATGTGCTCTATCGGGTTGAGATGAGTAGCCGATTTCACCAACATTGCAAAGTATACTTTTCCAACAAAGTATACTTTGAGGGAGTAATCATTTATTTTTCCCGAAATGCATTATTTCATATAGAATTAACGACTGAATGTATTTGATGAGTAAAAGTATGCATAATTATTATACTGAATTTATTACATTATCACAGCCATGTTGGCTGTGATAATGTAATCAATTCAGTATAATAAAAAGTAATATATTTATAATTACATTGAACATTTCTCCCTCAAAGTAAACTTTACTAGAAAAGTATACTTTGCAATGTTGGTGAAATAGGCTACAGGGGAAACCGCAGGCCATATTTCGAGCTAGGCATTGCGTTGTGATGCTGCCTGTTTGTGGTCGGCCATTGTCTTGCTGCAGTGTTTCACCAGAGCTGTGGAGGCCAATGGAATGCATTGCATGAGGTGTTAGCACATGTAGCCTCAAAATCATCAAAATTGCAAAGTATACTTTTCTAGCAAAGTATACTTTGAGGGATACATTTTCGATTTAAGGATACATTTATTAATGTTTATTATGCTGAATTTATTACATTATCACAGCCATATTGGCTGTGATAATGTAATACATTCAGTATAATAATTCTGAGTGTCACTTAACCCGTGTTTTAACTTTGATATTTTCGAATCTTTACACCTTCCATACATTTTCAAATCTTTACACCTTCCATAAATTCATAACGGGACTGAAAAACCCTACTAATGTCCACAAGACAACATACAGAGTGCATGGCAGGTTCGCTTTTTTTGTATCCATCTGTGCCAACAGGAAAGCATTTCTACAGGTTCCCTCACGTTTGTTTATAATCGTTGTAAAATTAATACAGTTTAAGGACTCGTTCTATGCATGATCTTCGTTTCATTCAAAGATAATTGCTTCGTGAATGTGATAGAATATATGTATAACATATATGTGAATGCTGCCTCGTTACTGTATCCTATACGGAACATGGAATGGCCAAGTCGGCAATCTTTGTGTGTTCCAGCCATCAGCCAGTTTCACCTGTTCTGCTGTTTGACAAAGAACTTAAAATGTGAGGTAGAACTTATGATATAATGTTGATAATCACATGTAGAAAAGGCAGGAGAACGGACTCCTATCCATTATATTACATAAACTGTAAAATATGTCTGTGTTTAACAACATGAACCACCATTATAGATAGCCTCATACACAGAAACTCGCACAGTGTATCATTCTTACATGGCCAACCACACAACACATAGCATATATACCCACTACTGTACTCTGTTATTAGCTACCAAATCCAGTGACATGTAAGCAGTTACCTGATTGTATTGTCGCTGGTGTCTGCTCAGCTACTATACGAGTAAATATGGCTTTACCTATTGGTAACGTGTACAATAGCATCGGCTGTACATCTGATTGAACAGTTTACACATCACAATTTATTTTGAGATTGATGGGAGAAATGCTCAGATATCTCGACTTTTGTATAGTTTTCTGGCATAATATTTATAGCTTGCCGTTGTCATTTATGTCTATTATGTATTGCACCAACTTTTATTTGGCTTAATGTCATATTATTTGCTGTATTTGTCAAACGCACGAAGTGGTGAAACTGTACGATGGCTTGTACATACACAGATGACGGAGATGGCAATTCAATGAACCATATAGTATTCAGTAACAAGACAAGATTCACATATGTTATATTCATATATCACATCACTCTTATGAAGCAATTATCATTGAAGCTGAGTGTATCTATCTATTACCTACTACCTTAAACTAATGTGCTTGACAGGCAAATATATGCATTGATAGGGTCATCTAGGAAAACATACTGACAGTATGGCTACCTACATGTATTTACATTGACTTTAAAGGTACTCCCTGTCATATGCAGTATATTTAGGTCCATACAACACCACAGTCACTCGGCCCATTCCCCTAAAATAGGATTACGAATAATCGTAATACTCACATAAGGGGTATAACCAGATGCAACTGTCACATACAAGAATGTCAACGACGTACGTGTGGACAAAACCAGATTTCCGGTCGGAATTCCGTAAGGATGAACCCTGATCATTAAATTGCCCATCGCAAGCCCCCACCTACCAGTAGAGCTATTGTGCGGTTCATAGCATTTTCCAGCAGAGTAGTCTGGAGCATGAACAGTATTCAGTTTACACAACTATATCAGAGGGTGATTGTGTAAATAGACACAGCACCGGGTTAAGCAAAAGAAAATGTAAAACTTAATACAATTAATACGGAAAGATAGGCAAAATGTGTAAAACTTTCGAAGTGACAGTCGTTCTTAATAACCACCGAGGATTGAGAAAATAATAATATCACTGGAGATACTTAGCTTTGACAGCATTTCAGAATCATTTCCATTCCATTGGAAATGATTCTGAAGTGCTGTCACAGCATGTTTTTGATGATAAAAATGGAAAATAGAATGTAAACAGAAGACGAAAAAAAATAATAAGATAGCGGTGTAAGGGCTGACGTTATGAATAAACATACACATTGTCAAATCTTAAATGGATGCCACTTATCGTTTAGTCGAAACTAATTCCTTGATAAAGACCTTGTTCCGAAACGTCGGAAAAGGGGTCCCTGGTTTTTGCAGAATTGTTCAACATATCGAATGAAAAAAGAAAACTCGATGACAAATAAACATCTACATGTACTCGTATAATTAAGTTTCACGACTTACGTTACCGATTTACGGTAAGAGACATATGAGCCGCGTCGCGAGAAAACCTGTCTCCGGGAGTCTGACGACGTCACAAGATATGACGTCGTGAACTTAGCTGACGTAATTTCAGCCGAGATTTCCAATTATCGACGTTTGTCAGACCGCCATGTTAGGTTTGTTCCGTGGTGTTAAAGTTATCTAACGAACAGAACAACAACGCAACTCCGAGTGAGTTTGTGTTTTTATTATACTAATGCATTTTACCAATGTGAGCGAGTAGTATACAGGGAGTCACTTCGTTACCGTTTTGCATCCTGAGCATTACAAGCAGAAAGGATAAGACCAACGACATAAAATATTTGAAAATATATGAATAAAATAAAAGAGATCCCTACGGTGTTGTATGAAAAACCAATAATTATTAAAATTTTCTATTAAAGATAAAAATATAATAATTTATATATACCAATATATAAAATGTTATCTGAAAAGAGGAAAATGTCAACAGTTACAAAAACCCCTGCAATACCCCACACACTGATTTGTGGAGATAGTCAGGGTGAAAATAAAATCACACAACTCAGAAAGGAGTTGACTGGAATGGGGATAGTATTTTCACTCAGATTAAGAGAAAGGGGACTTACCAGACTAATTAATGAAGAAAAAAAATAAAGAATATATGAAACGTTTTACGAGGGCATTCAAAAAGGGAGGTCTGAAAGGGATAGAAACCAAATCAGAAGAATATAAAAACAAATTAATTCAACGGCTCGATGATGAGGCTAAAATGAGCATTAAAAGTAGAAATATACTACAAAAAAAAACCAGAAAAGAGAACACCGAAAACCGAATTACTTAAACAAATAATACTCGAAGGAGAGGATATTTTAGAAGACTACAAACACCACGAAAAAAAGATAGAAAAAGGGCGCAGAACCACCACAATATCGCGAGGTAGACGACTTCAAAAAATTATACAGACGGGTGGATGAAAGAGTTGGAACCTCTGTTGCATGGGAGTTTTTATCTCAGATACTCCTTTCATTATACATTAAGCCACATAGAAGAAAAAGACTCAAAGGGAAGACCGAAAAAACTAAATTTTTACAAAAACTTTCAAGGAAGTCGCTGGTTTAGACGATACGATGAGGTTAAAGACTGGTTATTCATACAAGAAGAAGAACGATTAAACATAGATAAAATAAGTCGTCCGAATACAAAGTGGACATTTGTTAGATGGGGTAGTACATCTATAAAAATAATATATTCCACAAAAATAAAAGATGTTGAAATGACAACCAAAAATGTAGCAGGAGGAAAACTGCCGGAATGGTTGCGATACAAGAAGGGTATAAAACCGTTAGATACATTTGGCGACGAACTCTGTTTATTCAGGTGTTTAGCCCTATACTCTAACGATAAATTACGCGTAGATAGATCCATGAAAAGCACACTGAATCACAAAGTTAAATATTTTAAATTTTGTGGAAAAAATAAACCAGAGGGTTCAATACCATTCGAAGATTTGAAAAAAGTAGAAAAGTGTTTTAAAATAGGAATAGACGCGTACGAGCCGACAGAAGATGGAACATGGTTTTTAAGAAACGTAGCAGCGCACTATGAAGAGATAGGAACAAAAAAGATGACAATAGGGGTATATAATGATCACGCATTTCTTATTACAGATATGGATAAAGCCTGCCAAATTTACTGTTGTGCAGAATGTGATCAAAGGTTTACAAAGGCCTGTAACCTTCTCCGACATACAAACACCTGTAGTAAAGGAATAACCAAAATTATTTGGCGAAGGAAAAAAAATAGATAGACCGATGTCCGCCTTTGAAAAAGCATTTTACCCAAAACCAAAATGTAGTAGAAAAATCAATACAATGGATAAATTCTTTTACTGGTCCACACATTCATACTGCCGTTTGTGGGCATGGAGGGGAAAGAGTAGTTGGAACAATCCCGGTTGATGGATTTTGCGGAGAAACAAATACAATATACCAGTTTCACGGATGTTACTGGCACGGTTGTCCTAAACACTGTAGAGATAAAGAGAGGGTTGAAAAAGAATACGAAAAAACTTTAAAAACGACGAAAAACTCAGAAAGCGGTTTAATTTAAAGGTTATTTGGGAACACGACTATAAAGCACCAGAAGCCAAGGAGTTTCCCAACCCACCTACTGTTATTTACCCATATCAGATAGTATTCGATTTTGAGTCATATTTAGATAAAACCGGAGAAACCAATCCACATATAGATTTAGAGATTTTAAACACCCACGTTCCAATCAGTGTGAGTATTGGTGATACACTTTCTAATAGAATAACACACATATGTGAAAAAGATCCAGCCAAATTGGTTAATTTGTTTTATGAAGATTTAGAAAAAAGAGCGGAAGAAATTGGTGAAACGGTGGGTGAAAACCCTATATATGGTTATCCGCCAGATTTTGATAATCTTTCATACAAACAACAAAAAGAGGTTACAAGATGGATCACCCAAGTTCCAGTTCTCGGATTCAACTCAAGCAAATACGATATAAACCTAATAAAACAACAGTTGGTAGAAATATTAGCGGATAAAACAAAGAAAGTCCTAGTGGGTAAAAAAGCAAATCAAACATTATTTATATTCATGCCCAAACTTCGTTTTCTAGATGTAAAATTATATCTTTCCCCTGGAGTTGATTACGCTAGATGGGTTAACGCGTATGGATGTAAAGACGAAAAATCTTTCTTTCCATACGAATGGTTCGACACACACCAGATAAATTATCGTACGAGGGTTTACCTGAATTTAAATTCTGGACGAATAAACTTGCCCCAACAAAAACCATCACTGAGAAGGAGCTAGAAGAGTGCAACGTAATTTTCAAGAAGCGCGGAATGAAAACTTTTAAAGACTGGTTAAAATATTATAACGACTTGGACGTAGGACCTTTTCTAGAAGCGGCAAGAAAAATGTCTCAATTTTATGAAACAAAAGGTATAGACATGTTTAAAGATGCCGTTACCCTTCCCGGTGTAGCTTTCCAATACATTCTTCGAGGAACTATAAAAAACTACGTAAAACCATATATTACCAAAGAGAATAAAATAACGGACGCGATCTGCCCACCGCTGTTTGCACCCACTGAAGAAGTATACGAAATGATGAAACAAGCGCTCGTTGGTGGTCCATCAATTGTATTTTCAAGATTAATGGCAGGAGGTATTTCTAGAATTAGATCAAACCCAGACGGAAATGGAAAAATATGTGAATCTATATTAGGATTTGATGCAAACGCTTTGTATTTATCCACACTTGCAAAAACAATGCCATGTGGAGAGGGAAGGGTTATAAAATCAGAACACCCATTTTCGAACAAAAGAATTACAAATTTTACGAGACAGGTTTTAACGGATAAGTGTTTTGGGTTTGCCGAAGTGGATATAATAGTTCCCCACAACTTAAAACAAAAGTTTTCTGAAATGTCACCATTATTCATAAATAGGACTGTGGAGGAAAATGAAGTTCCACAACATATGTTAGATTATTTGAAAGAAACAGGTCGCTGTAGAGGAGATGGAAAGAAGCTGGTTGGTGCAATGTCCGCTAAAAAAGTTTTATTATTTACCCCACTTTTTAAAATGGTATTTAACCCATGGGTTGAAAATAATTGCCATCCACACACTAATAAACTACAATCCCGGAAAACCATTTGAGTGGTTTGCAAAAGAAGTTACATCCGCAAGACGAACTGGCGATGTTGACAGTTCTAAAGCCCCAATTGCAGATATTATGAAATTATTAGGAAATTCTTGCTGTGGTAAAATGATAGAATCACCCGAAACACACCTAAACACAACATATCAAAAGACGAAAAATGTGTGGATGCGGCACTACGATCTGCATATTTTAGCGATTTAGAAGAAATTGGAGATGCGTACGAAATATCCTTCAGGCGTTCAACCTCCCTGATGAATCGTCCATTTCACTGTGGAATTGCTGTATATCAATATGCAAACTAAGAATGTTACAATTTTATTATGACTTTTTAGATAAATACATTGATCGAGCGGATTTTGAACTGATTCAAATGGATACAGATAGTTTATATATGGGTGTCAGTGGACCTCTGGATAGCATAATAAAAACCGGAAATGCGCGAAGATTTTAACGAACATAAAAAAGAATGGTTGGCGTGGGATAAATGGAGCAATAGAGAGCCTGGACTTTTCAAACTAGAATATCAAGGTGATCGTGCTATAGCCCTATCCAGTAAGTGTTATATTGTTCAGAAAAAAGATAGCGAAGAAGTCAAACATTCGGCAAAAGGACTTTCTGCAAGACAGAATAATCTTACATGGGAAAGATTCTACGCCGCACTGAATCACGATGGTATAGATAGGGGTATGATAGAGGATTCAGAATGAAAAACGGAACCATGAAAAACCTACACGCAGAAAAAATTAGGACTTTCTGCATATTACGATAAACGAAGAGTTTTATCGGATGGAATACATACAGAACCCCTATAAATAAAAAAAAAAGAAAATAATTATTAACAAGTTGTAGGTATTAATACCTTCTTTCTAGGTCTTCCAACCGGGTTTTTAACCAGGCTTTTTAGATTATTCTTTTTTAATTTTTCATCTTTTTCCAAACACCCCAAACTTTCAACTCTATTAATAAAATGTTTCATATTTGTTACCGAATCCCATATTTCCTTTTGTCTTTTTACACAAATGTGATACTTTTTTCTAGTTTGTTGTGCAGTAACAACATATCGCGCTAGAATAATATTAACCAAATCTTCATCAGAAAGTTTTAGTCTTTGTCATATTAAATTCAAATTATAATAAAACAAAATAAAAATCAATTTATTTTGAAATTAGTTATATATATATAACACGCGTAGTTTTTGTTTAACAGAAAAAACGTAAATACAAATTAAACAATAATTTCTTTTAAATCTTTTAAATCTATATATTTTTTTCTTTTTGATTTTTAACTTTTTTATTTTTAATTTCTTCTTCTTTTGAAATGGTTTTAACTCCACCACCTGACAGCTGTTTTGCATTCGTTATCCACGAAACCGTTTCCAACTCACCTGATTCCCACAACTTATTAAGACGTGCGCTACCTATTTTATACTTCTTTTTAAGATGATCTGCAGTTACCTTTCCACGAGATAAAACGATATCTTCAACATTTTTATTTGATAAGTATGACTTCGGCATTTTAATCATTTACTAATGAATTAATTTAATACTATAATAAGACATTATATTAAATGCTCAAAATGCTCAAAATGTTTAAAAATCAAAATCAGCCCAACCTAAATCTATACGCTCTTGGGCGTACGCTTCATCAAACCCCGAATCAATATATTGTTGAACCAATGTTTCATAATTTCCCTGAATTGACCAACCACGTTCTTGTTCTTGTTCTTGTTTTTGTTCTTGTTTTTGTTCTTTTAAAGCCTTTTTTGGATTATATTTTGACCCAATAATGATTTCATCTTTAAATTTACCAACTCGTTGTTGTTGTTCTTGATTTATCTTTTTACCAGTTAAACACAACTTCGACATAGTTTTATAATAGACACATAAAACACGTTCAAAACGATAATTATTTGATAAACTAATTTCAAAGAAATAAAATGGAACAAATAATTTTATGGGAAATAGAGTTGTATAAGGGTTTTGCTGGTGAATATTTTCCTTATTATAAAAATGAAAGCATTATGTAAAATAGAGTACATGAAATATCAGCGCAACCTATTAAGCACCGATAAAAGAGTTGCATTTTCAATATTATATAGAAAATTATCTAGTTGTTTTAAGAAACAACTTAGAGAAATGAAGGGTTTAATCAAGATTGACAGAATATTAGTTGAAGAGAATGCAGCTAATTTTATAAACATATTTCAAATCAAAGATTCATTTGCGGATATGACTTTCTACGAAGAAACGGAAGAAATGAGTTCTTTGTTTGAACAAATTGCAACTAAAGGTTACTGGGCAATTGATGACGAATGTCAAGTAATTACTGACTAATTATTGACTAATGCTGAGTAATTATTAACTAATTCTGAGTAATTATTGAAAAATCCTGAGTAATTATTACTTAAGGCTGAGCAAACTACGAGTAAATAATGCCCAAAAGGTCCAAAATGCCCAGAATTAGTTACAAAAATTTAAAATGACTTAAAAAATAGTGAAAAAAACGCCAGTACAACTTATTGTAATGTATTGGTACAGCTATTTATACTATATATACTGCTATAAAAGGCGTTTTTTTCACTATTTTTTAAGTCATTTTAAATTTTTTACTAGGGCTAAACACCTGAATAAACAGAGTTCGTCGCCAAATGTATCTAACGGTTTTATACCCTTCTTGTATCGCAACCATTCCGGCAGTTTTCCTCCTGCTACATTTTTGGTTGTCATTTCAACATCTTTTATTTTTGTGGAATATATTATTTTTATAGATGTACTACCCCATCTAACAAATGTCCACTTTGTATTCGGACGACTTATCTTATCTATGTTTAATCGTTCTTCTTCTTGTATGAATAACCAGTCTTTAACCTCATCGTATCGTCTAAACCAGCGACTTCCTTGAAAGTTTTTGTAAAAATTTAGTTTTTTCGGTCTTCCCTTTGAGTCTTTTTCTTCTATGTGGCTTAATGTATAATGAAAGGAGTATCTGAGATAAAAACTCCCGTGCAACAGAGGTTCTAACTCTTTCATCCACCCGTCTGTATTATTTTTTTGAAGTCGTCTACCTAGCGATATTGTGGTGGTTCTGCGCCCTTTTTCTATCTTTTTTTCGTGGTGTTTGTTAGTCTTCTAAAATATCCTCTCCTTCGAGTATTATTTGTTTAAGTAATTCGGTTTTCGGTGTTCTCTTTTCTGGTTTTTTTGTAGTAATATTTCTACTTTTAATGCTCATTTTAGCCTCATCATCGAGCCGTTGAATTAATTTGTTTTTATATTCTTCTGATTTGGTTTCTATCCCTTTCAGACCTCCCTTTTTGAATGCCCTCGTAAAACGTTTCATATATTCTTTATTTTTTTCTTCATTAATTAGTCTGGTAAGTCCCCTTTCTCTTAATCTGAGTGAAAATACTACCCCCATTTTCGTCAGCTCCTTTCTGAGTTGTGTGATTTTATTTTAACCCTGACTATCTCCACAAATCAGTGTGTGGGGTATTGCAGGGGTTTTTGTAACTGTTGACATTTTCCTCTTTTCAGATAACATTTTATATATTGGTATATATAAATTATTATATTTTTATCTTTAATAGAAAATTTTAATAATTATTGGTTTTTCATACAACACCGTAGGGATCTCTTTTATTATATTCATATATTTTCAAATATTTTATGTCGTTGGTCTTATCCTTTCTGCTTGTAATGCCCAGGATGCAAAACGGTAACGAAGTGACTCCCTGTATACTACTGAGCGTTATAAATTCGTTTAAATTGTATTTGAAACTTTGTTCAGTGTAAGATACATTCCCAAATATATCTATAATCGGGCATTAACTGTTATTGACCACCATTTACAGGTGAAAACTCTGTGCAAGCTACATTTTTTATTAACATACAGATGGTCGGCAGCATATTTGTAGACCGATATAGCCTGGGCCCGGTTTCCCGCACAACTATATGTTTCAGATCTGGTTAACTCGACGCGAATTTTCAGTCTATTGCTCAATTCTTTCTTTCTAATATAATGTATAAAATTAAAATTTAGCGCAACCTTTACCGATTTTAAGAAAAGAATATATCCTGCCAAAAAACAAAGCCATGGATGTTACGACTAGTATAGCCACATATAAGTCCCATCTGTGCATATGCGCCGTCTGATCAGAACATACGATGTTCGCCAGTCAGTCACTGCATGGGGAATCCTTTCTCGATTGTCGAGAGGATATGGGTCGCCGATCGTACATTTATTGCAGAGGTCCGGTTTATTCAGGTGGTCCAAGTACAGCTGTATACGCGGGACGATGTCGAGAACATTAGACGTTTCTATTATCTGAATATGAAAAGCATCAATCAGAATGCACGCTAACATGTATTTCATGTTAACAATAGATACGGTGGGATTATATTTCAAGGCAACATATGCTGAGGACATTAGTATCCTGGACCATTAGTGACAATCTGTCTAGTCGTGACAAATGCAATACAAATACAAACAATCGAGAACGAGAAAATAGATGTGGGATTATATTTCAAGGCAACATGTTGGGGACATTAGATTAATGAATTTCGAATATTGTTCGGCGATTATCAAGGATCTCTTGACTTGGGGTCTTGTTATTACTTTATATCTTCCACCCTCTCATTGCTTCGTACTTTGGGACCCTCGCATTTTGAGTTGAGACTCCAAAAGACAAACTGCTACCGTTACACTCCCAAAACAAACACAAGTCGGTGGTACGACAAGCTGATCTCAAGCTGTGGTAACAAATGTCTCAAATATGTTACCATAGCCATTTTGTCCATGTGGCAGACTTCCACGCGCTACCCTTGAAGGTGGTCTCCCAATAGGCGAGTGAGAGACTACAATGTAGTAGAAGCTACATGTAAGCGATACAGGCTTTTTCTCTCACGCTATTCGAGTGACTGTGAACTGTACATAGTGAGTAACGCATGGAAGTAAGGGTGCCTGTCATCAGACATGAACACTACCTTTCAGAGCAAACAGTTTTTTATACCCACTTTTTTTAAAAACTAAATGGGTATATTGTTTTCGTCACGGGTGCCCGTCCGTCTGTCCGTCCGTCACGTTTCTTGTAAGAAGTAAAATGTTCAAACGTAATAGGTAGGGACATGAAACTTGGTGTATGCCTTCCTTATGGTGAGTAGATGCGCAGTGAATTTCGATTTTTGATTCGAACCTCGGTCATGAATTATCTCCCCCTTTTCAACTTCGCATTTGGGAAACGTGGGTATATTGCGATGGCGCTCGACTGTGCTCTAGTTTTAATATAATTTAATGCTGAACGTATTGTTCTCCCCCGTATGTATGTGTATTTCCATTTGTATATGTTGAACTAAACGGTCGTATATGTTGAACTAAACGGTCAACCAATCAGTTAATCAATATACTTCCACGGTTTTCTACAATTGTAAATTGTTAAAACGCTCAGTAAACACGTCAACAAGAAGAAATCAGCATACCTAATTCGCGTACCCGCGCACGCTCATACTTGCTGGTACATGAACTTTCTGGTTTGACTGTTTCGCTTTGCACATTCATGTGTTACCAAAAGACTCAAGCTCATCCGTCTTTACATTCATTATTCAATGTCAAACGTGCTTCTAGTTCGATTACGTCAACTTTCAAACTGTTGTTACAAATGTTGGCGTATACTCAATATGTAACGGTATATACTGTAACGTCATATAACGTCGCTTAACGTCGCTTTTACGTGACGTCTCTTTTGCTCAAACGACCTGCATGGTGGTGTTGTATAAACTATAATATCTTAATGAATATTGCAGATAGCATGATCAAATAAAAAGCGTTCAATTCATCATACAAATACCATTGTCATAGTAAGAAAATGTCATATTGACCAAACATTTCCCGAATACAGGTTTTCGCGTGACGCGGCTCATATTACATATACCATATCTGTGAACCCTGCATCATTACTGTATCCTTTACGGCACATGGAATGGCCAACTCAGCGTTCGTTGTCCTGGCTTTTCTATGTATGATTAGCTACATTATTTCATATGTTCTACTTCGCATTGTCAGTTATTTGCCAAACGCCAGAAGAGGTGAAACTGGCTGATGGTCGGAACACACAAAGATGGCCGACTTGGCCACCCCATGTCCCGATTAGGATACAGTAACGAGGCAGTGTTACATACATTCACGTTGTCATTCAATAGGCAACCTATGCTCCCCATACCCAGGTTTAATTAAGGTAAAGAAACATTGAAATCATAATAATTTCCTACACAAAATGGCATGAACATATCCACAATATACAAAATGTTATTTTATTCCGAACGCATTTTCAAGTCTTCCAATTAACGAATTACGTCATAGAAAGATACACACGGCTTCAATGATAGTTGATTCACAAGACAGCTGTGATATATGAATATAAGCTACATGTATGTGAATATAATCTTTTTACTGAAGTGTATACTAGTGTATATTCAGTCGCCGTCTTTCCCATTTTTGTAAGTTCAAGCCACCGTATAGTCTCGCCACTTCCAGCGTTTGACACATAAAGCAAATACTATGACAGTAAAACGAACACATACATAATAGACAGATCTGACAACACCATCCTATAAATATTGTGCCAGAAAACTATACAAAAGACGACAAATCTGAGAATTTCTCCCATCTATCTCTAAATAAATCTCAATGTGTAAGCTTTTCTAGCTGATGCACAGTTTATTTTCAGTGTACACGTTACCCATATGTAATGCCATACCCACTCGCATAGTAGGCAGATAGACATCAGTGACAATACACTCAGATAGCTGCGTACATGTCACTGGTTTTGATACATTATGTATGGTAATACAGGTATCTTTTGACAGCACAGTGTATTTTTCTTACTGTTACACAGTCATTACTGTATTATCAAAAAAATAACAACAGGTCAACAAACTCAAAAGTTGTATATAGGTGTGATGACAACAACCGATAGGACGTTCTTTTGTTTGTAGCATGTGCCAAATGCAACAAGAGGTAAATCAGACTATGGTACGTTTCCTCGACTATTATTTAACCTCACACTTCATCGGTACATGTGTAAACTGTTTAGTAGGCTAAACTCATATTATCACGTCAACACAGTGCGTATGTGCCGTGAAACACGGTGCCGTGAAACATTTTTGATATCCAGTCAATACTAGTTATGCATTTTACAGCCATTTATAGGTGTTGACTGGATAAATAGAATAGTAGGTTAGTGCCGTGAATGGAAGAATGGAAAAAAATATCTGGCGCGGCACAGAAACGGGATGTGCTCGGCAGAGCCTCGCTCATCCCGTTTCCTGAGCCTTGCCATATATTTTTCCCATTCACGGCACTAACCTACTATTCTCTATTAGTAGGCTAAACGCAAATGATGTGTATGTTTAATGTCAATAATATTGATTTGATTTTGATTTTGATTTGACTGATGGGTTGTGCACACTAAGATGGCCGACATAACAGCTCCATGCGCCGTATATATAGAGAATAGTAGGTTAGTGCCGTGAATGGGAAACAATATCTGGCAAGGCTCAATAATTTCTTTATTTCTCATCAGAAGTATATGTTGTGACCACTCATTTGAACCGTCTCGCCGAGACGGTTAATGGGAAACAATATCTGGCAAGGCTGAAGAAACGGGATGGGCTAGGCTCTGCCGAGCACATCCCGTTTCCGTGCCGCGCCAGATATTTTTTCCCATTCATGGCACTAACCTACTGTTCTATTTATCCCGTCAACACCTACAAATGGCTGTAAAATGAAAAAAATTGTATTGACTTGATATCAAAAATGTTTCACGGCACCGTGTTTCAAGGCACATACGCACTGTCTTGACGGGATAATATACAATAACAAGCAAATGTTCACATTTATGTTATACATATATCCAATCACACTTAGGAACCAATTATGTTTGTATCGAACGATGATCAGAGGTCCTACGGGTCCTTAAAAACAATTGTAATTAAATGGATGCTGATTAATTGCGGATTCTACGGGCTGTTTGTTGGGAGCAAGCAAATGGTACATTTAGCGCTGAATCCTGATATCCCTGGTTTGGCCTTACGGTACATATTTGGCTTTTGTGTTACTTGTAAGTTGAATCCAGTTATACCAGTTATAAAGTAGTAACAATGTTACTACTTTATAACTGGTATAACTGGATTCAACTTACAAGTAACACAAAAGCCAAATATGTACCGTAAGGCCAAACCAGGGATATCAGGATTCAGCGCTAAATGTACCATTAGTTATAACTAATCATTGTCGCGTCGCTTTTCCGCTATCGTCGGCATAGTAGTCGTTGTTCGCGTCGTCCTTATTAACAAATGTCAAAAGGTTGTACAAGTTTCTTCATCATCACATGACTTTAATATTATTTAACGGATTGCTTCAATATGTGGACACTTGATGTGGACACTCATACCGCCATTAAAATGACCTTGACCTTTTTGACCTTCACATAATTGTGGAAACACTAGCCATATTTTATGTCAAAACCTTTTTACAAGTTTCATCATCATTATATAACTTTAATATTACTTCATGGACGTATTCAATATTTAAACACTTGATACATGTAAGGATGTACAACACACATAATCCCCCATTACCATCATCTTGATATGTTGGACCTTCACATGGTTGTGGAAACACATTGCCATTTCTTTGCATCAAAATATTTGTACAAGTTTCTTCATCATGATATAACTTTAATATTACTTTATAGATTGCTTCAATATTTGGACACGTGATACATGTGAATATTTGGAACACAATTATGCACACGTTAACATGGCCCTGACCTTCACATGGTTGTGGAAACATGTAGCCATACTTTACGTCAAAATGTTTGTACAAGTTTCATAATATGACTTTAATATTACTTCATGGATTACTTCAATGTGATCATTTGGAACGCATGTTTGACCCCATTAACTTGGTCTTGACGTTTTTGACCTTCATATGCCGCCATTAACGTGACCTTGACCTTTTTGACCTTCACATTATTGCGGAAACACTTAGTCATTTTACGTCAAAACGTTTGAACAAGTTTCTTCATCATCATATTATTTTAATATTACTTGAAGTATTTCTTTAATATTTGAACTCTTCATACATCCGTGCATGTTTGACCCCATTAACTTGGTCTCGACCTTTTTTACCTTTACATGGTTGTGAAACACTTAGTCAATTTTTCATTTACTGCAAATGGTTTGTACATGTATTCCTCATGCTATACAGTGGTGTCAGCGTGTAAGTGCGCACACGAACGAACACGACAGGTTGGTTCCAACCTGTCGAGTTCGTTCGTGTGTGCACTTACACGCTGACCCCACTGTATCTATTATATTACTTTACGGAGTGCTTCAATATTTAGACACTTGATACAGGTGTGTATTTGAAACACACTCATTCTACCATTAGCATAGCATTGACATTTTTCGCGCCCATGATCATGTTATGGTCAAATACCTCGGCAGGCGCGACACCGCTTTCGTGGCAGATTTGTTTTGTATTACTTTTAGCGAGTGGGGCTGGTGTGATGAGGACCTAGCTCCAGATAAGGTAATTTTAATTGAAGGGCTGAATATATATTTTGTTCTGTAAATATTCAGTTCTGATTTTGGGATTTCCCCCATGCATACCGGTGAAATGCGGGATTCAACCCTGCTATTCAGGGCATAAAATAAACTTATCTGATAACAGGTCGTTAATCACCATTATATAAATAAATAATTAATTGCTGAATTTGTACATACCATGATCAGAGCAGCTTATGCTAATCATGGTGAACACTTGATGCAAATGTCATAAGCCATCTGTGTCAGTCACTATCATACATATCTAAGTCAGCGTGAAAATACGCGTTTTTCTGCGAGAAAAACAGACCAGCAGTCACAGAGTGCCCCCAATCTGAGTTCGGGTATGACTTTGCTGAGTGTTTCTCATTTTGGTTGAAAATCTGGTGACGTAAAGTGTCAAATGTCCGCACAGATGTTGATGTGGAAGGGGATATATTGTAGAGGCGGCAATGTTGTATATAAGTTGCATAGCAACGGTCTGTCCCTACCAGTTGAAGCTATGCTGATCCTTACAAGATGAATAAGGTATGTACAACTTTAATATTATTATTATAATAATCATAAATATCACTAAATGATTTTGTATATCGTTCATTGTACATGGTGATTGAAGCCAACTTACCAGCCGGATAAATTTGCCTCCTAGACCATGTACAAGCGTTGAACGGTATGTAAAAAAACATTTAGTGACATGTATGATGGCGAAATATTCCCAAACTAGAAATGTGGCCTAACGGCACACGAATGCCCCCGTTGGTAGCCAAAGAAAACATGGCATATTTGAATGCAGAGGACCATTGGAGCAATGCGTGTATGAAATGTGAAGCAGATCCGAGCTATGAAACAGAAATTATAAGCCATTTACCCGAGCGTTAAGGTTTCGAACGCACCAAGTATGTGACCTTGACCCTGGGCTTGGCGGGGGCGGGACAAATGAGGATTTATCACAGGGTGGCAGAGGACCATTGGAGCAATGCGTGTGTTAAATATGAAGCAGATCCGAGCAAGGAAACATAAATTATAAGCCATTTACCCGAGCATTAAGGTTTCGAACGCACCAAGTCTGTGACCTTGGCCCTGGGATTTGCGGGGGCGGGACGAATGTGGATTTGTCACAGGGTGGCAGAGGACTATTGGAGCAATGCGTGTCTGATAAGTGAAGCAGATCCGAGCAAGGAAACAGAAATTATAAGCCATTTACTCGAGCGTTAATGTTTCGAACGCACCAAGACTGTGACCTTGACCCTGGGCTTAGCGGGGGCGCGACAAATGTGGATTTGTCACAGGGTGGCAGAGGACCATTGGAGGAATGTGTGTGTGAAATGTGAAGCAGATCCGAGCAAGGAAACATAAATTATAAGGCATTTACCCGAGCGTTAATGTTTCGAACGCACCAAGTCTGTGACCTTGACCATGGGCTTAGCGGGGGCGCGACAAATGTGGATTGTCACAGGGTGGCAGAGGACCATTGAAGCAATGCGTGTGTGAAATGTGAAGCAGATCCGAGCAAGGAAACATAACTTATAAGGCATTTACCCGAGTGTTAAGGTTTCTAACGCATCAAGACTGTGACCTTTACTATGGGCTTAGCGGGGTGGGACGAATGTGGTTTTGTCACAGGGTAGCAGAGGATCATTGGAGCAATGCGTGTATGAAATGTGAAGCAGATCCGAGCAAGGAAACAGAAATTATAAGGCATTTACCCGAGCGTTAAGGTTTCGAACGCACCACGTCTGTGACCTTGACTATGGGCTTAGCGGGGGCGGGACGAATGTAGATTTGTCATGGGGTGGCAGAGAACCATTGGAGCAATGCGTGTGTGAAATGTGAAGCAGATCCGAGCAAGGAAACAGAACATATAAGGCATTTACCCGAGCGTTAAGGTTTCTAACGCACCAAGTCTGTGACATTGACCATGTGCTTAGCGGGGGCGGGACGAATGTGGATTTGTCACAGAGATGCATAGGACCATAGGAGCAATGCGTGTATGAAATGTGAAGCAGATCAGAGCAAGGAAACAGAAATTATAAGGCATTTACCCGAGCGTTAAGGTTTCGAACGCACCAAGTCTGTTACCTTTACCATAGGCTTAGCGGGGGCGGGACGAATGTGGATTTGCCACAGGGTGGCAGAGGACTGGAGCAATACGTGTGTGAAATGTGAATCAGATCCGAGCAAGGAAACAGAAAATATAAGCCATTTACCAGAGCGTTAAGGTTTCGAACGCACCAAGTCTGTGACCTTGGCCCTGGGCTTAGCGGGGACGGGACGAATGTGGATTTGTCACAGTGCGGTGGAGGACCATTGGAGCAATGCGTGTATGAAATGTCAAGCAGATCCGAGCAAGGAAACAGAAATTATAAGCCATTTACCCGAGCGTTAAGTTTTCGAACGCACCAAGTCTGTGACCTTACCCTGGGCTTAGCTGGGGCGGGACGAATGTGGATTTATCACAAGGCGGTAGAGGACCATTGGAGCAATGCGTGTGTGAAATGTCAAGCAGATCCGAGCAAGGAAACAGAAATTATAAGCCATTTACCCGAGCGTTAAGGTTTCAGGACGTACTTACCTACCTACGTACGTACTTACGTTACGTACGTACGTTACGTACGTACGGAAGCCGGTAAAAATATATGCCCCCTCACCATTCGGTGGCTATTTGCACGTTTTGAGAATATCTCGTTTTTATTTCATCCCATATTAGGTTTGGTTATATGTGGGCAATGGGATGGGATACCATGTAATGTTTGCTTGTCTTATAGTGCACATCGGTGCACGTTGAAGACCGTGATTACCGCTGCTCGCTTGCAAGTTTGATATGGTCTTAAATGGTTACATTGCTGTTCACCGAATAAGTTCGGTCTCCAGTGGTTATGCTATTTTGTTTTGTCAATACATTGTTTAAAGGGGTTCTGTATGTATCCCATCTTCTAAAACCCTTCTCTTTTCATAGTAAGCGGACAGTCCTAATTTATTTTGGGTATATGTTTTCATAACACCATTTCTCATTCTAAACTCTCTGTTTGTTCCTCTATCCGTTCCAACCTGGTGTAGGGCCTCCATATACCTTCTCGATGTAAGACTATTTTGCCTGGCAGATAACCCCTTTGCTGAATGTTTTAATTCATTATTTTTATATTTTTCAACCAAATAGCATTTACTGGATAGAGCTATTGCACGATCTCCTTGGAACTCTGTTTTGAATAGCCCTTGTTCTCTATTACTCCATTTATCCCACGCTAGCCACTCTTTTTTTATGTTTTTTAAAATCCTCCACCATTTCTGGTTTTATCATTCCATCCAACTCTCCACCCTTCATACTAACCCCCATATACAAACTATCAGTATCCATCTGTATTAGTTCAAAATCTGCTCTATCTACGTATTTGTCCATAAAATCATAATAAAATTCTAACATTCTTAGTTTTGCATATTGGTATACAGCAATCCCACAGTGAAATGGACGAGTCATATTGGCATTTACTTTTCTTGAGGATATTTCGTAAGAATCTCCTATTTCCTCTAAATCATCGAAATACGCTGATCTTAAAGCTTTGTCCACACATTTTTCATCTTTTGTATACGTTGTGTTGAGGTATTTTTCGGGGGATTCTATCATTTTCCCGCAACATGAGTTACCTAATAGTTTCATTATATCCGCAATTGGGGACTTGGAGATATCAACATCTCCGGATCTCCTGGCTGAAGTAACTTCTTTAACAAACCATTCAAAGGGCTTACCTGCTGTATAATTTATTACTCTGTAAATCCCTGTAATTTCTAAACCTTGCTTCAAATACCATTTTAATAATGGGGTAAATAGTAATACTTTTTGAGCAGACATTGCCCCTACTAGTTTTCTACCATCTCCTCTTGCACGGTTTGTTTCTTGTAAATACTGTAACATCTTCTCTGTAACTTCCTCCTCCTCTACAATCCTATTTATAAATATTGGGGTCATTTCCGAAAACTTTTAAAACCGCCTTGGAAAACTTATTTATTTTAATAGGGTCGTGAGGGCTGCTTTCCTCGTGTAGTTTCCCTTCGCCACATGGCATATGTTTGCCTAATGTTGATAAATATAGGGCGTTTGCATCAAAACCAAGTACGGCTTCGCAAAGCTTTCCATTTCCATCTGGGGCTGACCTAATTCTCGTAACACCTACTTCAGTGTATCTTGTAAACACAATTGATGGACCCCCAACTAATGCTCCTTTTAACATTTCATATATTTCCTCAGTGGGGGCATACAGTGGCGGACATATCGCGTCTGCTATCTTACTCTCTTTTGTTTGGTAAGGTTTTATATGGTTTTTTATCGTTCCTCTGAGAATATATTGTAAAGCAACTCCTGGTAGGGTAACTGCATCTTTAAACATATCTATACCTTTTGCTTGGTAAAATTTTGTCATTTTTCCGATAGCTTCTAAAAAGGGGCCAACATCCAAGTTGTTATAGTATTTGAAAGACTTCATATTTAATCTGTTATAAATGTTGTTGCACTCTTCCAACTGTTTTTTGGTTATCGCTTTATTTGGAGTTAATTTATTTGTCCAATTTTTAAGCGGTGGTAAACCCTCATAAGCTAGTTTATCGGGAGAATCAAACCATTCATAGGGGAAGAAGGATTTTTCACCTTCGCATCCATAAGCCTTAACCAATCTATCGTAATCGATACCAGGAGCAAGATATAATTTTACATCTAAAAACCTAAATTCTGGTGTAAATAGAAAAATGGTTGTATTGGCTTTCTTTCCTACTAGTACCTTAGAGGTTTTATCCGTTAAAATATCAACTAAATGCTTCTTTATTAAATTAAGATCGTAATTACTGGAATTGAACCCAATTACTGGGACTTGTGAAATCCAACGGGTGATTTCTCGCTGCTGAGAAGTGTAAAGATACTCCATGTCTGCAGGGTACCCATATGTATTGCTACTCCCCACGGCCTCTCGGATATTATCTCCCCTCCTCTTTACATCTTCCATAAATAGGGTTACTAATTGTTTTGGAGAAGTATCGCATATGTGAGTTATACTGTTGGATAGAGTATCTCCTATACTAACACTTATTGGGACATGTTCGTTTATAAACTCTAGATCATTAGTTGGGTTACGCTTTTCTTTACTTCCGTCTAAATATGCTTCAAAATCGTATACAATATGATATGGGTAAATCACTGTAGGAGGCTTTTCGAGTTCCTTTACATCCTCAGGTTTACAAATTGCATCATACTCACATTCAAAAATAGTTACTAATTTGCACTTACCCTCAATTGCTTCGTCTCTCTCGTTGGATCTTCTAAGCTTATTTTTATAATCTTTGCAATGTTTGGGACACCCGTGCCAATAACATCCGTGAAATTGATAAACCGTATCAGTCATAGGGCAATACCCATCCACTGGGGCTCCCGCAATTATTCTTTCTCCACCGTGGCCACATACTGCAGTGTGAATGTGGGGTCCTGGCAAAGATTTTATCCAACTAATTGATTTCTTGCTACAACTGGGTTTTGGGTAGAAAGCTGTTTCGAACGCTGATACTGGTCGATCTATTTTTTCCCCTTTACACGATACTTTGGTTAATCCCTTCATACAAGTCAATGCGTGCCGGGTTAAATTACTGACCTTTGTGAAACGTTGTGTACAGTCAAAACAGCAATAATTGTTTTCAGCGGCTTTATTCATATCTGTAATAAGGAAGGCGTGATCGTTATAGATGCCTATTTTCATCTTTTTATTACCAATCTTGTCGTAATGAGCTGCTACTTTTCTTAAATACCATGTTCCCTCTTCTGTAGGTTCGTATGCATCAATACCTATTTTAAAACACTCTTCTATGTTCTTGATATCTCCAAATAATATGTGTCCTTCGGGTTTCGGTAATTTGTGGGTTTTACAGAACTGTAAATATTGTTGCTGGAGTTCTTTGGTCAACTTTAAACATCTATCGGCCCTAAGCTTCGATGTGTGGAGGGCCAAACATCTGAACAAACAAAGATCATCATTGAAACTATCCAGGGGCTTCATCCCTTTTTTATAACGTAACCACTCTGGCATTCGACCTCCTGTCACTTTTTCGGATTGCATTCCAGTATCACCTTTGGGGATTTTATTTACAGCTGTTCCATATACTATTTTAACGCTGACACCCATCCATCTTACAAACCTCCATTTTGTGCTTGGCCTATCTATTTTATCTATGTTTAATCTATGCTCTTCTTGTTTATTAATCCACTCTTCAACCTCATCGTAACCCCTAAACCACGGACTTCCGGATAATTTTTTATAAAATACCAACGTTGTCGGCTTTCCTCTTGCGTCTCTCTCCTCTTGGTGAATTAATTTGTAAGAAAAAGAGAATCTTAGGTAAAAACTGTCAGTTAACAAAGGCTCTAACTCGCCCATTATCCTTTTGCTGTTATTTATTTGAAGTTTTCTTTTCAGGGTTATTGTAGTTATCCTACGCCCTTTTACTATTTCTTTTTCTTTTTGTTTATAATCTTCTAATATTTCGGTACCTTCCTCTATTAACTGTTGTAATAAACGCGCTTTCTGCACTCGTTTTTTGAGGTTTGCCAATGTTCCTGCTTCTAAGAATGAGGGAAGCCTCATCAGCTATATTCTGTGCTATCTTTTCTATATTCTTTTTTTCCACCCCCTTAAATACCCCCCGAGACATTGCACGAGCCATTCTTTTCATAAATTCATCATTTCTTTCCTTATTTATTAGTGTAGTTAACCCCCTTTCCCTTAACCTGTTTGAAAAAGGTGTACCCATTCTTATTAATTCTGACCTTAATTCCCGAATCCTAGGGGAAGAACTTTTAGATGGATTTACACCCCTTTTATCGCTAATCCTTGTGCGAGTTAACTTAGGGCGAGGCGCTCTCGTAACTTCTTTACGTATATCTGTCATTTTTCTAATCGTGGAAATTTATTGTTTTATATAAATACCTGTATGGCTTATGTTCAATAGGGTGTTTTTTCATGTTTGACAATTAATTAATTATAACACCTCATACTACAGAATAGAAGACACATATTTTGTCGGGGCTAGGGGGCTTTCTGCTAGTTTTCTCGTGTTCAATAGGGTGTATTAAAACATTCCCACAGTATAAAATAGGGCACAGTTCGTACGCTACCCAAAGCCATCTCGCTCCGTTTTCGATATGGACTAGAAAAATTATACAGAGAGGCCATTCCTATATGGGAGACCTCCCACGTATATCGACTTACTATTTCGTTGGGTAGCTGAAACAGGTAGCCGAAACCCTTGCAAATCGGGAACGTATTTTAACTAAGTAGCTGAAATAGGGTAGCCGAAACCGCTGCAAATCGGGGACACATTTTACAAACTTTGGTGGTATCATTTTGTTTTACTGTGGGTTGTATTTATTTCGCTTTAAATTAACACGAAATTTTACTATTTTTGCTACCTATGGGGCTACCCACTGCTTTCAATTCTTCCCCCACACTTCGCGGTAACGAACTGACTCCCTATATACTACTGATGCGGCTGTTTTTTTTTATTTGCATTATAAAGCTATTTGTAGGTGTTTACGGGATAAATAGAATAGTAGATTAGTGCCGTGAATGGGAAAACATATTTGGCGCGGCACGGAAACGGGATGGGCTTTCAAACGAAAACCTGCCACGCGGTGTGTTCAATCGAATCCTATCGTCCCGTTGCTTCACGGTAGGTTTAACCACACAAAATCATCAGATATTCAAAAGTAGTGCAGTAAAGAAAATACTCCAGATGGTTTATTCCATAGACACCCTTTGCTTGCAGAAACCGGCCAATTGATGTACTAATCTACTTCACAGGCATGTTAATGTTTTGCTATTATTTTGTAAGTCGGAACATGTTTATGTTTTCGGCCAAATTCAAGATCCGTAGGAAACCGGACCAAGTCATCAAATATGTCCTGGTGACACATACTGGTCAACCTAGTTTTAAAACCTAGCAAACCTCGCATTTACTGTCTCATATATACTCATACAGGTGCAGTGGTATCAACCAGGTGTATGTGGTTTGTGACTGAAGAAATGTTAAACATGATCTTATGTAGAGCAAATCATACATATTACATAGCATACTATGGCGCAGCTGTTACATTATATATTGAAAACTTCAAAGTTGTCTATCTGTTCGAGTTAGCGCGAATTTAGACACGTCACTGGCTGGAGTAGAGTGGTTATTATACGAAAACCGCCGGATGACTTGACCCCAACCTTCATACTATATCAGGAATGGGACATACATATGTAGTTACGAATAGTGGGCGAATTATCCTGGGGCCGTTTCACTAAACTTCATAAGACTAAAATGTTCGTAAGTGCAAACTTATGATAGTCTGTAACTTTCACATTAGCACTGTTTTCTTGTAAACAATTATTGGATTTACATTTATTGAGCATATGCTGAATATGCAGCCTATGCTCAATAAATGTAAATCCACCAATTGTAATTTCCAGACGATCATAAATTAACACTGACGAACATTTTAGTCGTAGGAAGTTTAGTGAGACGGGACCCAGATCTCTAAACAAAAGTTGTCCTTCACAGTTTAACCACACTAAATCATCAGATATTCATATACGAGTCAAACGTAATAGAAAACTATCCAGCAAGTTTATGCCATGAACGCCCTCTGCTTGCAGAAACCGGTCAATTGATGTGCTAATGTACTTCACATGCATGGTAATGTATCATTTACACCATTTTCAAGCATATGTTTTGGGATTATTTTGTAAGTCGGAACTTTTTGCTTTTTGCGCCACAACCAGAGTTGTCACAGGAGATTGAATTAAATTTATCTTTCTTAACAATAATTATTGCCGCACTCAAATGTACAGTAACTCATTCCTACCGTCTGCAGTACGCGAATGGAACACATCACCAGCTGAAATTAGAAACTCACCTAGCTTATCCATCTTTAAGCATCGAATGAATCAAAATACATCAAAACCAACACAACTTTTCAACATAGGCAACATGAGAGACCAACTATTGCACGTTTGTCTTCGACTAGCTTGTAGCTCGCTTAACTACGACCTCTATCGAAAATCAATAGTAGATTCTCTTTTATGTTCTTGTGGATCACAAGAGACGGTAGACCACTACCTAACAACAAGCACAAAATATGAATCACAACGTCAACAATATTTAACTGGGCTAGAATGTCCAGTCATTGCTGATAACCTTCTGAACGGAAATGAGCACCTTTCATTAGATCAAAACAAACACGTGTTCCTACAAGTTCACAAATTTATTACAGCCACAAGGCGGTTCTAATTATATTACCTATATTATTCATTATATGCCAGACCAAGATGCATTGCCGGGGAAAAACACACATCGTCCCATCATACGTCGCGCCGGCGGCCCCGCATGGTACGGCGCATAGTACTGATACACAGGAATGGCAAACAGATGAATGTGGGTTTCCGATAAGCTTTCACCGCCCTAATCACATTTTTTTTCATTATATTATTTGTTTTTCCTTCTCCAACTCTATTTACATTTATAAACAATAGCATTAATTACAATTGTATATTGTATTGCGCACTACATATGATTTGTACGTTACACTGTTGTATACATTTTAGGGAGATGAATTTATCTAAGCTACTAGCTTGTTTTCACATCCCTGTATTTTGCTATGTAACATGTATACAATGTACATATACATTTACAAATAAATATTGTTTTAAACCAACAATAATTAAATTTTAATTAGTGAATATTCAGAGCAGGATGAGTGCAGGTTATGGGGAAATATGTCGCACAACATCCATACCGAGATGAAAGTAGCAGAGAATACCAAAATATGTGGTAGTTGGTTAGTTTATGTAGGAAAAATCAATGGTGGCAGCCCATCTATATAGAGAATAGTAGGTTAGTGCCGTGAATGGGAAAAATATCTGGCAAGGCTTAGGAAACGGGATGGGCGAGGCTCTGCCGAGCACATCCCGTTTCCGTGCCGCGCCAGATATTTTTCCCATTCACGGCACTAACCTACTATTCTGTTTATTCCGTCAACACCTACAAATGGCTTTACAATGCAAAAAAGTAACCGCAGTCACCGCATATATTCATACGTGGTGATTAGGTCGTATTGACAGGATATCAAAAATGTTTCACGGCACCGTGTTTCACTTTCACGGCACATACGCACTGTGTTGACGAGATAAATATCTTTATCCCAATCCCGCCAATCCCGTTTCCTGAGCTTTGCCAGCTATTTTTTCCCATTCACGTCACTAACCTACTATTCTCTATATGTTTGATGTTAACAGTTGTCCCAATCTCGGTTGGCCGTTGTGCACGACTGTCATTTCGATAGCTTCTCTCATAGCGTATTTCTTGGAATTAATTGCCTTCCATTTTCACTCAGTTCGTTCGGCTTATAATTAAGGCTCGAACACCTTCCATACTCGAAGTTGCACTCAGCTTCACGTAAGCCTTATATTACTATGTTACATGTACAACAGGGGGCGTTTGTCTCATGAAATGTTCTGTCGGCCGTGATGCGTTACACAATCGCCTACGTCAATCTTATCCAGATTATCAACGTGTTTATGGACTTCTTCTTCCCAACTCCGGGGGTACGAACAACTCCGTGGGTTTTTGTTTTTGCACGCTGTAACATTTCACACGAGTGCAAAGTTTTCACAGCTTTGACCCAGCGTCTGTAGATACTAGGTCACGTGATATGCAATGTTAACACAGAACAGAACATGGTCTACTCAACTGTCTCCCAAGTTTGTGTCGTGAAACCAGTATGGGATTTTTTTAATAAAAAATACAGTTAATTTTGTATACTGTCTCCATTTCATAGGCTTATATTTCCAAATCAATTAACTAAACTACAAACAATTTTGGATGAAATGTGAAATGATGGACCACACGTTTGACAGGGGTGAACATTTTGAGACTTTTGCCATGTGGAGTAAAGAGAGTCAGCCTATTAGACCATTTCCCACAGAGTTGGGTTAACTTCCTGTTCCGGGCACCTGCAAGATGGCGGACGGCTGAGAGGTCAGAAATGTTTATTGTTCGTTTATTTGTTTTATTATGGTGTTTTAACATGTTTCAAAGTAAACAAATATGTAAAGCAATCAATGTTTAAATGTAGATGAATACCCAAAAGTTCCCGGATGTTCTTTACACCCACGGAGTTCGGCAGTACGAGGCTATATATATACATGTATATTTCCACTTCCAACATTGTCAATTATAACACGCAGTCAAGCAATTCGATCGGCTGCACCTGAGCTGTAGCATAGCTCAGGCTCAGTCAATAAAGCTGATTGATTTCAAAAGTTTAAATAAATAAATTGACAATTATTGACAAGATTAGCGCAGGCTATAGTATATGGGTGTTCGGTTTAGCGAGACAGATACGCGGTATTTTTGGCGGCCGTAATGTGTGATGTGTACATAGAGAATAGTAGGTTAGTGTCGTGAATGGGAAAAAATATCTGGCAAGGCTTAGGAAACTAGATGGGCGAGGCTCTGCCGAGCCCATCCCGTTTCCGTGCCGCGCCAGATATTTTTCCCATTCACGGCACTAACTTACTATTCTATTTATCCCGTCAACACCTACAAATGGATTTAAAATGCAAAAAAAAATAACCCCGGCCACCGCATATATTCATACGCAGTGATTAGGTTGTATTGACAGGATATCAAAAATGTTTCACGGCACCGTGTTTCACGGCACATACGCACTGTGTTCACGGGATAAATGTATTTACATTAGCTGCACGTTTTCCGCTTTATAGGCAACATGTTCCACTATATCGCCACACCACGCTACACAGTAAAATGTGCGTAATCGCCTTAAAAGTCTACACTTTACGCACTAAAATATAGCAAAAACCTGCAGAGCTTTGGCGTCCATACTTCGCTATATTGTTATTCAGGGACAATTCTACAATATGACACATGTGATAAAATATTACCATACACTTACCAAATGAAGTGTATATTAGCAACATTTTTAGGTCACTCTCAACGAAGTAGAAAGTATACAAAGAACGCTTCAAACGCACATTTGGAAAGACTACTCCGTCATAACGCTTAATATGTAATGCAGTGTAATTAAATGTAATTAAATGTAAATACAGTTATTGACTCAGATTAGCAGATACGCAGTGCTGGCGGCCGTATTGTGTTATTTGTGTTCGATGTATAGGGACGTTACAGTACATGTAACTGTATTTATGTGTTTCCAGTCTAGCAGATACGCGGTGCTGGCGACCGTAATGTTGTTTGGTCCTGGGAGTCACGGCCCAGGCAAAGAGGTCGCGAAAATGCATAAATGATGAACAGGTACGTGCACTATTAGATTACATATGAGGCACACCATGGGATTTTGTACCTTCGGGCATCTGCGTAATTTCATGAAAAACGTTTAAAAAAATTACAATATTTTCCGTAAATGACATCAAAAGTTGACACAAATCTCAGAGTATATTCCGCATGTACTCTGAAAGCTTAGTTATGCAACATATTATATATTTTGTAAAGTTTTAACGTATTTCATGAAATTACGCAGATGCCCGTAGGTACAAAATCCCATGGCGTGCCTCATAAAGAATGAAGCTGCGCTATGCACGGTACGTCCGTTTCACATCAATTGATGCAAGTATTGACGCCACGTGACATCGCGCGACGTTGTTGATTGGTTAAAATTAGTTTGACATAAATAATCTACAAGATCTTGTCAATAAGACCAAGTGTTTTGTACACCACTGTGACAATAAACGAAACAGCCCATGGTTGCATTCCTAAAATATGTTCACAGTTTTTGTTAACGAATAAAACCATATGCTGTTTACTGTTCCTGTAGTATGAAATACAGCAGGTTTATTTAAGGACAGCCTTTATAGAATATGACCTTTTGTTAGAGTATATTATACAGAGCATTTAGTTGTCATCTCTGCCACTTTAGTTTTTGCCTGTTATCGGACAGTTTCACCACTTGGAGCGTTTGACACGTGGAGTAAATAATATGGCAGCAGATCTAATAAAATGTGGTGCAATACATCCCAGATATATAGGACGACAACGTCCTATAACTATTATTTATGTCTGAGGTTTTCTACCATCACTTACAAAATATATAATAGACACTTTTTCAATGTGTAAAATGTCAAACTGATGCACTGTCTATTATTAGCAGTACATCTGACACAGTAAAATTCGTATTTACTCTCATAGCAGGCAAGTAGACAGTAGTAACAATACGCTCAGATAATTGCTTACAAGTCACTGGCATCAATACAGTATTTATGGTAATACAGGTATATATCTACAGCACTGTGTATTGTTCTTACTGTTACACAGTCTTTACGGTATTATCAAACATTTTAACAAATGGTCAAGAAACCTTTAAAATATCAGACTTTGTGTATAAAGTTGATGAAAACAAAGCATAGGACGGTATAGTCTAATGTCTCCCCAGCATGTTGCACCAAATTGTATCCATGTGTTTATCATATTAGAAATGGTATGTGTGAGACGCAATAGGAGGTAAAACTGGGCAATGGCTTGGACACACTAAGATGGCCGACATGACAACTCCATGCACTGTGTAGGATATAGTAAGAAGAGAATGTTCACATGTATTTTATCCCATCACATTTACGAAGCAATTATGCATGCATCATTGGATGATCAGAGGCCCCACGCGTCCTTAAGCGTGGAGTTTGAAGGGATATAAACGCAATACATGTACTTTAAATGGGTGTTCCCGTTATGAATTTATGGAAGGTGCAAAGATTCGAAAATATCAAAGTTAAAACACGGGTGTCTATATGTTTTCTCGCCAGCAAACGAGTCTTTAGGAATTTGATAGTTTCACACTTATGATGTACATGCATGTAGTAGATCTGTCTCTCGTTTGTTTCCAGTACACAACGGGTCATACATGTATCATATCGGTGGATAAATAGTACATTTATTACTTGAATGGGTCAATGGAAAAACGGGGGTGGGTGGAGTTAGCTCCTTCTTCAGCTGGCACCTTCAATTTATATACACACAACTACGTGGGCTATTCAAATATAGTACGATGCTACGATGCCTATAGTACGGTGACGATACTACGATATAATGCCGTACTATCGTCATCGTAGCATCGTATTATCATATTATAGTCATGGCAGCATCGTACTATCGTCATCGTAGTATCGTACTGTCGTTATCGTAGCATCGATATATCGTACTATCGTTATCGTGATATCATGAACACTGCATACAACAGACCTGCGCCTCGAGTGCACCACGGGCCATATAGTATTATAATCCATCATTATTATTCCAATGACACCTTCAATTGACATACACGCATGAAGTAGAACTGTGATTCCAGTGCGCCACGGGCCAGTACTGCTTAGAGCCGTCCGACTGTCCGGAGAGCGACCGAACGTGCAAGAAGCAGTGTATGGCAGGTAAGGCACTCTGCGGCCTAGTTGCGAATGGTAACTCTTGCAATTTACTCCCGTACCGTCCGTAGCTAGGCTACGGACGGTACGGAAGTATATTGCAAGAGTTACCATTCGCAACTATCAGCGGCCGACATTGCACGACGCAGTGTATGGCAGGTATGACACTCAGCGGCCGACATTGCAAGAAGCAGTGTATGGCAGGTAAGACGACACACAGTGGTCGAAATTGCAAGACGCAATGTATGGCAGGTATGACACTCAGCGGCCGACATTGCAAGAAGCAGTGTATGGCAGGTATGACACTCAGCGGCTGACATTGCAAGACGCAGTGTATGGCAGATAAGACGACACACAGTGGTCGACATTGCAAGACGCAGTGTATGGCAGTTAAGACACCCATCTGCCGACATTGCAAGAAGCAGTGTATGACAGGTATGACACTCAGCGGCTGACATTGCAAGACGCAGTGTATGGCAGGTATAACACTCAGCGGCCGACATTGCAAGAAGCAGTGTATGACAGGTAAGACACTCAGCGGCTGACATTGCAAGACGCAGTGTATGGCAGGTATGACACTCAGCGGCTGACATTGCAAGAAGCAGTGTATGGCAGGTAAGACACTCAGCGGCCGACATTGCAAGAATCAGTGTATGGCAGGTATGACACTCAGCGGCCTACATTGCAAGATGCAGTGTATGGCAGATAAGACACCCATCGGCCGACATTGCAAGAATCAGTGTATGGCAGGTATGACACTCAGCGGCCTATATTGCAAGATGCAGTGTATGACAGGTATGACACTCAGCGGCCTATATTGCAAGAATCAGTGTATGGCAGGTATGACACTCAGCGGCCTATATTGCAAGACGCAGTGTATGGCAGGTAAGACACCTATCGGCCGACATTGCAAGAAGCAGTGTATGGCAGGTATGACACCCAGCGGCCTATATTGCAAGAATAAGTGTATGGCAGGTATGACACTCAGCGGCCTATATTGCAAGACGCAGTGTATGGCAGGTAAGACACCCACCGGCCGATATTGCAAGAAGCAGTGTATGGCATGTATGACACTCAGCGGCCGACATTGCAAGATGCAGTGTATGGTAGGTAAGACACTCACAGGCCGACATTGCAAGAAGCAGTGTATGGCAGGTGAGACTCAGTCAGGCGCCCTTGTCAATAAGTTCGTAAGTGCAAAATTTTCGAATAACATTTACACTGACAACCGATGTTGGAAAATGTTTAACGCAAATGTTTAACAGACATTCTTGAAGCCTGGAGTAAATTAAATTGCATAGACAATCTAGAAAATATATCAAAGCAAATTTTGTGGAACAATTCGAAGCTAAAAGGAAATGGCAGAATGTTTTTCTATAAGGATTGGTATGCTCGTGAGATTAAATATGTATATCATTTGACTGCAGAAGTAAAACATGTTTTGATTGTACACGTGTAAGGCAGTTATATGATACCAGTAATAACGATTATTTCAAATATTTCAAAGTAGTTACAAGCATCACGCAAAACTGGCCAGGGCGAATTAGGAATGAAGAAATAAACGCAGTAATCACAAACACACCATTATTAGAAAGAATAAAATCTGCTAAAGAATGTAACAAAATGTTATATACTATGTTTCGTAATACAAAATAATGTCGTTATAAAGCTAGAGATAACTGGAATACAGAATTCGTAGATAAACTTATGAATTGGAAGATGGTAAATACACATTATTATAACATCTCAATCGGTTCTAAACTTAGAATTTTTCAGTATAAATTATTTATGTAAATAGTCGCAAGAAATGATTACTATACAAATGTAATATTGTTAGCTCGAATTTGTGTGATTTTTGTACAATGGCTCAGGAAACCAATAAACATCTTTTTTGGGAATGCAATAAAAGTCAGCATTTTTGGTCACAGTTATGGATCTTAAACGAGCACAATATTTTAATGTAACCTCGATTGGCATTTAATATGTTTTCGACAGCATGAGCACAAATATATTTTTAAACCTCTGCATCATATTATGATGCAGAGGTTTAAAAATATATTTGTGCTCATGCTGTCGAAAATATCCCATGTAATCATGTAAATTAAGAAACGGAACCGAAATACTCTGATTTTAAAATATATTTAAGAAAAACAAAACACATTTAAAGAGAAATAGCAATTAATAAATATAATGTTACTTTTCATAAACGAAAATGGGATGTCATTCAATTAGAGTAATATCGTTGTTTGTTTTTGTTGTTTTTTTATTTATCACCGCATGCTGATACATATTTAAGTTGATACATTTTCAAATGTATAAATTATATGCAGATCCGAAGTTGAAAAAACATACATATTATGTATGTTTTTTTTTGTATTTATCAACTCTCTCTCTCTCTCTCTCTCTCGCTCTCTCTCTCTCTCTCTCTCTCTCTCTCTCTCTCTCTCTCTCTCTCTCTCTCTCTCTCTCTCTCTCTCTCAGCTCTTCCTGTTGTCTCAATTCTACCCCTTATGTTCTTAAAATACTGTTTTCTCACAGACATATGAATATCTCAATGCATTGATTCATAGTCCTACATGCACATGACTAGGTACATATATACAAATTGGTACATTTTATTGTATGTTTACATGCTGTAATTGAACTTTGTTGATACATAACTATGTATGGAAATAAATAAAAAAGGAGAAACAACATCTTTAGCGCATGTAAAATCTGTTTAATGGCGACGCTCTAGCTGAGCCATTAAACATGTTTTCCGACCTATCATTTTCTGATATACGCCGCAAATTTCAAAATTACAATGCGGTTAACCTATTTCTAATGCACTCCTTTACTGCAGCCGATTTCATCAAAATTACAAAGTATACTTATCTAGCAAAGTATACTTTGAGGGAGTAATCGTTTATTTTTCCCGAAATGTCATATAGAACTAACGACTGCATATATTTGATGATTAAATGTATGCAGACTTATTATACTGAATGTGTTACATTATCACAGCCACAATGGCTGGGATGATGTAATAAATTCAGTATAATAAAAAATATTAAATTTATCATAAATGTTTAAATTTAAAAGTTCTCCCTCAAAGTATACTTTGCTAGATAAGCATACATTGCAATGTTGGTGAAATAGGCTACTGTTGTGTGAGAAGTCTATCCTGTGTGGAAAATCTTTTATTTTCTTGTTTGTGATCAAATCTAAAGGTAAAGTAGAACCTCTCTAAACCGGACAGAAAAACTAACGACTGCATATATAGAGAATAGTAGGTTAGTGCCGTGAATGGGAGAAAATATCTGGCAAGGCTTAGGAAACGGGATGGGCGAGGCTCTGCCGAGCACATCCCGTTTCCGTGCCGCGCCAGATATTTTCCCCATTCACGGCACTAACCTACTATTCTATTTATCCCGTCAACATTACAAATAGCTTTAAAATGCAAAGAATAACCCCAGCCGCATCTCCAAATCGCATTGACAAGATATCAAAAATGTTTCACTGCACCGTGTTTCACGGCACATGCGCACTGTGTTGACGGGATAAATTTGATGATTACAAGTATGCAGAATTATTATACTGAATTTATTACATTATTACAGCCAAAATACTCAATAAATTTATCTTAAGATTGAAAATGTCTCCCTCAAAGTATACTTTGCGAGAAAAGTATACTTTATAATGTTTATGAAATACGATACTGGGGCCCGTTTCACTAAACTTCGTACGACTAAAATGTTCGTAAGTGCAAATTTATGATCATCTGGAAATTTCAATTGATGGATTTACATGTATTGAGCATAGGCTGCATATGCAGCCTATGCTCAATAAATGTAAACCTATCAATTGTTTACAAGAAAACATTGTTAATGTGAAATATACAGACTATCATAATTTTGCACTTACGAACATTTTAGTCGTACGAAGTTAAGTAAAACGGACCCAGACTTCCATATATCCCATCACTTTTAGGAACCAATTCGATGATCATGGTTCCCATGGGTCCTTAACATGATTTCCGTTGTATAACAGGACTTGGAGCCACATGCAGCATTATTACTCACTGTATCGACGAGACTGCTGTCTGTGGAACAGAGGGTGTGTGCGTCTGTCTGCCTGGTTACAGTGACAGTAATACGAAGGAGGTATTAGGAGGCCAGTGTTACGCAGGTACCTGCCACAAGTACACATGTACACCCTTGCGACCCGAAACATGAAACATGACTATTGGTGTTCTTGTATCGGGTTGCATACTGTGAAGTACATGACTTTTTTTTTTTACATGCAGCTATAATTATTATCCAACTCCCTATATATTTGAAAGTCCATAGCATACAGTTAGTTCATGGTCAATCTGGGAACAGGCAAAACTAACGACTGCATATATTTGATGATTAAATGTATGCGGACTTATTATACTGAATGTGTTACATTATCACAGCCACAATGGCTGGGATGATGTAATAAATTCAGTATAATAAAAAATATTAAATTTATCATAAATGTTTAAATTTAAAAGTTCTCCCTCAAAGTATACTTTGCTAGATAAGCATACATTGCAATGTTGGTGAAATAGGCTACTGTTGTGTGAGAAGTCTATCCTGTGTGGAAAATCTTTTATTTTCTTGTTTGTGATCAAATCTAAAGGTAAAGTAGAACCTCTCTAAACCGGACAGAAAAACTAACGACTGCATATATAGAGAATAGTAGGTTAGTGCCGTGAATGGGAGAAAATATCTGGCAAGGCTTAGGAAACGGGATGGGCGAGGCTCTGCCGAGCACATCCCGTTTCCGTGCCGCGCCAGATATTTTCCCCATTCACAGCACTAACCTACTATTCTATTTGTCCCGTCAACATTACAAATAGCTTTAAAATGCAAAGAATAACCCCAGCCGCATCTCCAAATCGTATTGACAGGATATCAAAAATGTTTCACTGCACCGTGTTTCACGGCACATGCGCACTGTGTTGACGGGATAAATTTGATGATTACAAGTATGCAGAATTATTATACTGAATTTATTACATTATTACAGCCAAAATACTCAATAAATTTATCCTAAAATTGAAAATTTCTGACTCAAAGTATACTTTGCGAGAAAAGTATACTTTATAATGTTGATGAAATACGATACTGGGACCCGTTTCACTAAACTTCGTACGACTAAAATGTTCGTAAGTGCAAATTTATGATCATCTGGAAATTTCAATTGATGTATTTACATGTATTGAGCATAGGCTGCATATGCAGCCTATGTTCAATAAATGTAAACCTATCAATTGTTTACAAGAAAACATTGTTAATGTGAAATTTACAGACTATCATAATTTTGCACTTACGAACATTTTAGTCGTACGAAGTTTAGTAAAACGGACCCAGATTTCCATATATCCCATCACTTTTAGGAACCAATTCGATGATCAGGGTTCCCATGGGTCCTTAGCATGATTTCCGTTGTATAACAGGACTTGGAGCCACATGCAGCAATATTACTCACTGTATCGACGAGACTGCTGTCTGTGGAACAGAGGGTGTGTGCGTCTGTCTGCCTGGTTACAGTGACAGTAATACGAACGACGTATTAGGAGGCCAGTGTTACGCAGGTACCTGCCACAAGTACACATGTACACCCTTGCGACCCGAAACATGAAACACGACTGTTCGTGTTCTTGTATCGGGCTGCATACTGTGAATTACATGACTTTTTTTTTTACATGCAGCTATAATTATTATCCAACTCCATATATATTTGAAAGTCCATAGCATACAGTTAGTTCATGGTCAATCTGGGAACAGGCAAAACTAACGACTGCATATATTTGATGATTAAATGTATGCGGAATTATTATACTGAATGTATTACATTATCACAGCCACAATGGCTGGGATGATGTAATAAATTCAGTATAATACATGTATATTAAATTTATCATAAATGTTTAAATTTAAAAGTTCTCAAATCAAAGTATACTTTGCTAGATCAGCATACATTGCAATGTTGGTGAAATATAGGCTACTGTTGTGTAGAAGTCTATCCTGTGTGGATAATCTTTTATTTTCTTGTTTGTGATCAAATCTAAAGGTAAAGTAGAACCTCTCTAAACCGGACAGAAAAACTAACGACTGCATATATAGAGAATAGTAGGTTAGTGCCGTGAATGGGAAAAAATATCTGGCAAGGCTTAGGAAACGGGATGGGCGAGGCTCTGCCGAGCACATCCCGTTTCCGTGCCGCGCCAGATATTTTCCCCATTCAAGGCACTAACCTACTATTCTATTTATCCCGTCAACATTACAAACAGCTTTAAAATGCAAAGAATAACCCTAGCCGCATCTCCAAATCGTATTGACAGGATATCAAAAATGTTTAACTGCACCGTGTTTCACGGCACATGCGCACTGTGTTGACGGGATAAATTTGATGATTACAAGTATGCAGAATTATTATACTGAATTTATTACATTATTACAGCCAAAATACTCAATAAATTTATCCTAAAATTGAAAATTTCTGACTCAAAGTATACTTTGCGAGAAAAGTATACTTTATAATGTTGATGAAATACGATACTGGGACCCGTTTCACTAAACTTCGTACGACTAAAATGTTCGTAAATGCAAATTTATGATCATCTGGAAATTTCAATTGATGGATTTACATGTATTGAGCATAGGCTGCATATGCAGCCTATCCTCAATAAATGTAAACCTATCAATTGTTTACAAGAAAACATTGTTAATGTGAAATTTACAGACTATCATAATTTTGCACTTACGAACATTTTAGTCGTACGAAGTTTAGTAAAACGGACCCAGATTTCCATATATCCCATCACTTTTAGGAACCAATTCGATGATCAGGGTTCCCATGGGTCCTTACTTAGCATGATTTCCGTTTGTATAACAGGACTTGGAGCCACATGCAGCAATATTACTCACTGTATCGACGAGACTGCTGTCTGTGGAACAGAGGGTGTGTGCGTCTGTCTGCCTGGTTACAGTGACAGTAATACGAACGACGTATTAGGAGGCCAGTGTTACGCAGGTACCTGCCACAAGTACACATGTACACCCTTGCGACCCGAAACATGAAACATGACTATTCGTGTTCTTGTATCGGGTTGCATACTGTGAATTACATGACTTTTTTTTTTTACATGCAGCTATAATTATTATCCAACTCCCTATATATTTGAAAGTCCATAGCATACAGTTAGTTCATGGTCAATCTGGGAACAGGCAAAACTAACGACTGCATATATTTGATGATTAAATGTATGCGGACTTATTATACTGAATGTATTACATTATCACAGCCACAATGGCTGGGATGATGTAATAAATTCAGTATAATAACAAATATTAAATTTATCATAAATTTTTAAATTTAAAAGGTCTCCCTCAAAGTATACTTTGCTAGATAAGCATACTTTGCAATGTTGGTGAAATAGGCTACTGTTGTGTGAGAAGTCTATCCTGTGTGGAAAATCTTTTATTTTCTTGTTTGTGATCAAATCAAATCAAAGGTAAAGTAGAACCTCTCTAAACCGGACAGAAAAACTAACGACTGCATATATAGATAATAGTAGGTTAGTGCCGTGAATGGGAGAAAATATCTGGCAAGGCTTAGGAAACGGGATGGGCGAGGCTCTGCCGAGCACATCCCGTTTCCGTGCCGCGCCAGATATTTTCCCCATTCACGGCACTAACCTACTATTCTATTTGTCCCGTCAACATTACAAATAGCTTTAAAATGCAAAGAATAACCCCAGCCGCATCTCCAAATCGTATTGACAGGTTATCAAAAATGTTTCACTGCACCGTGTTTCACGGCACATGCGCACTGTGTTGACGGGATAAATTTGATGATTACAAGTATGCAGAATTATTATACTGAATTTATTACATTATTACAGCCAAAATACTCAATAAATTTATCCTAAAATTGAAAATTTCTCACTCAAAGTATACTTTGCGAGAAAAGTATACTTTATAATGTTGATGAAATACGATACTGGGACCCGTTTCACTAAACTTCGTACGACTAAAATGTTCGTAAGTGCAAATTTATGATCATCTGGAAATTTCAATTGATGGATTTACATGTATTGAGCATAGGCTGCATATGCAGCCTATGCTCAATAAATGTAAACCTATCAATTGTTTACAAGAAAACATTGTTAATGTGAAATTTACAGACTATCATAATTTTGCACTTACGAACATTTTAGTCGTACGAAGTTTAGTAAAACGGACCCAGATTTCCATATATCCCATCACTTTTAGGAACCAATTCGATGATCAGGGTTCCCATGGGTCCTTAGCATGATTTCCGTTGTATAACAGGACTTGGAGCCACATGCAGCAATATTACTCACTGTATCGACGAGACTGCTGTCTGTGGAACAGAGGGTGTGTGCGTCTGTCTGCCTGGTTACAGTGACAGTAATACGAAGGACGTATTAGGAGGCCAGTGTTACGCAGGTACCTGCCACAAGTACACATGTACACCCTTGCGACCCGAAAACATGAAACATGACTATTCGTGTTTTCTTGTATCGGGTTGCATACTGTTGAATTACATGACTTTTTTTTTTATTTTTTTTACATGCAGCTATAATTATTATCCAACTCCCTATATATTTGAAAGTCCCATAGCATACAGTTAGTTCATGGTCAATCTGGACAGGCAAAACTAACGACTGCATATATTTGATGATTAAATGTATGCGGACTTATTATACTGAATGTATTACATTATCACAGCCACAATGGCTGGGATGATGTAATAAATTCAGTATAATAACAAATATTAAATTTATCATAAATTTTTAAATTTAAAAGGTCTCCCTCAAAGTATACTTTGCTAGATAAGCATACTTTGCAATGTTGGTGAAATAGGCTACTGTTGTGTGAGAAGTCTATCCTGTGTGGAAAATCTTTTATTTTCTTGTTTGTGATCAAATCTAAAGGTAAAGTAGAACCTCTCTAAACCGACAGAAAAACTAACGACTGCATATAGAGAATAGTAGGTTAGTGCCGTGAATGGGAAAAAAATATCTGGCAAGGCTTAGGAAACGGGATGGGCGAGGCTCTGCCGAGCACATCCCGTTTTCCGTGCCGCGCCAGATATTTTCCCCATTCACGGCACTAACCTACTATTCTATTTATCCGTCAACATTACAAATAGCTTTAAAATGCAAAGAATAACCCCAGCCGCATCTCCAAATCGTATTGACAGGATATCAAAAATGTTTCACTGCACCGTGTTTCACGGCACATGCGCACTGTGTTGACGGATAAATTTTGATGATTACAAGTAGCAGAATTATTATACTGAATTTATTACATTATTACAGCCAAAATACTCAATAAATTTATCCTAAAATTGAAAATTTCTCACTCAAAGTATACTTTGCGAGAAAAGTATACTTTATAATGTTGATGAAATACGATACTGGGGCCCGTTTCACTAAACTTCGTACGACTAAAATGTTCGTAAGTGCAAATTTATGATCATCTGGAAATTTCAATTGATGGATTTACATGTATTGAGCATAGGCTGCATATGCTCAATAAATGTAAACTTATCAATTGTTTACAAGAAAACATTGTTAATGTGAAATTTGCAAACTATCATAATTTTGCACTTACGAACATTTTAGTCGTACGAAGTTTAGTAAAACGGACCCCAGATTTCCATATATCCTATCACTTTTAGGAACCAATTCGATGATCAGGGTTCCCATGGGTCCTTAACATGATTTCCGTTGTATAACAGGACTTGGAGCCACATGCAGCACTATTATTCACTGTATCGACGAGACTGCTGTCTGTGGAACAGAGGGTGTGTGCGTCTGTCTGCCTGGTTACAGTGACAGTAATACGAACGACGTATTAGGAGGCCAGTGTTATGCAGGTACCTGTCACAAGTACACATGTACACCCTTGCGACCCGAAACATGAAACATGACTATTCGTGTTCTTGTATCGGGTTGCATACTGTGAATATGCAGCCTATGCTCAATAAATGTAAACCTATCAATTGTTTACAAGAAAACATTGTTAATGTGAAATTTACAGACTATCATAATTTTGCACTTACGAACATTTTAGTCGTACGAAGTTTAGTAAAACGGACCCCAGATTTCCATATATCCTATCACTTTTAGGAACCAATTCGATGATCAGGGTTCCCATGGGTCCTTAACATGATTTCCGTTGTATAACAGGACTTGGAGCCACATGCAGCACTATTACTCACTGTATCGACGAGACTGCTGTCTGTGGAACAGAGGGTGTGTGCGTCTGTCTGCCTGGTTACAGTGACAGTAATACGAACGACGTATTAGGAGGCCAGTGTTACGCAGGTACCTGCCACATTTACACATGTACACCCTTGCGACCCGAAACATGAAACACGACTATTCGTGTTCTTGTATCGGGTTGCATACTGTGAATTACATGACTTTTTTTTTTACATGCAGCTATAATTATTATCCAACTCCCTATATATTTGAAAGTCCATAGCATACAGTTAGTTCATGGTCAATCTGGGAACAGGCAAAACTTTTGCCCCCGAGGTGCTGTGGACAACCCGAGGCACTATTGTCCGGAGGCCGAAGGTCTAGGGCAATAGTGAATCGGGTCGTCCACAGCACAGACGGGCTATATGTTTTAACTGTTCACCGAATGACCTCTACATGACTGTTCTATTACTCAATCTGTGACAGTGTATGCGACACAACAGGACGTACATATATTTGGCATGGTTCGCATCGACTGCCCGATTCAACTACGTTGATTTTATGAAGTAATCTTCATGACGTCATGACTTTCATAGGTCAAATAGTTTTGACTATTGACCAGACACGCAGAACTATTGCCCATGCACGTGGAACTATTGCCCCGCTTAACTATTGCTCAGGCACGTGAAAACCAGGGCAATTAGTCAAAACTGTTACATGTACATCCTACGCAATCGGAATCTGTTACGCCTACAGGCGCTTAGTTATAAGCATAAAAAAGTCGTATTCATAATATAAGATATTTCGGTTGCTTCACAGTCCTGTGAAGTTTTTCTTTTCATCCCGTCAACACAGTGCGTATGTGCCGTGAAACACGGTCCCGTGAAACATTTTTGATATCATGTCAATACGATCTAATTACTGCGTATGAATATGGGCGGTTGTCATACTAGTTATTTATTTGCATTTCAAAGCCAGTTTTAGGTGTTGACGGGATCAATAGAATAGTAGTTATTGCAGAGCCTCGCCCATCCCGTTTCCTAAGCCTTGCCAGATATTTATTCCCATTCGCGGCACTAACCTACTATTCTCTATACTTCTGGACCCGGTTGCTCAAAACATCCGTTAGCTTAACGGACTGTTAAATCCTTAACTGAATGGTTAAAATCTCTGTTTTAACAGAGATTTTAACCATTCAGTTGAGGATTTAACAGTCCGTTAAGGATTTAACAGTCCGTTAAGCTAACTGGTGTTTTGAACAACCGGGCCCTGGATGCCAAATGCTGTATTTAGATGTCTTTGGACAACAAGTCGCTCCTGACAAAATGTTTTGGGTCAATTTCAGAAGTGTATTTCTGGAAATCTGCATCTTGCAATACGTTTTGCGCCGCTTGAATGTATTTTGTGAGTAGGGCATTTGAATAATATAATGTCTGCTCATTCATGCACTGAAAATGGCTATCGTGGAACTCATTTATATAAAAAATAAATATTGTTAGTTAAATAAAAGGGTTTCGTACAAACCCATCGAACCTCCCCTGACGACGCTCTTGTATATTTGAGACACGCCTTCCTTTTTGCCCGGGTATGCACATAGATGAGTCACGCCATGTGATTTTGTACCTTCGGACATCTGCGTAATTTCATGAAATACGTTTACAAAAGTTACCATATTTTCCGTAAATGGCGTCAAAAGGTGTCAAAACCTTCAGAGTACATGTCGAATTATATTCCGCATGTACTCGAAAATTGTGTCAACTTTTGAATTTATTTATGAAAAATATTGTAAATTCTGTAAACGTATTTAATAAAATTACGCAGATGTCTGAAGGTACAAAATCCCATGGGGTCTATATTTGTGAATGCAGAGCTGGGCGTGTATTGCAACGGTACTGCTAGGTGCGCGGATGGGAACTCCTACTGCGATGCCAACAGCATGTGCTCCTGTTTGCCCGGCTACATGGACAATGGGAACAGCTCTTGCAATGCAGGTATGTTTCATTAAAGCCCATATACAGTGTATATGAGAAACACCATGCGATTTTGTCGATTTGTTAAATTTTGTAAATGTATTTCATGAAATAACGCAGTTGTCAGAAGGTACACATGCACATGGCGTGTCTTATATATGACAATGATAAATCGGGTTTATGGGATTTACGACCAGTGCACAGGTGTAGGACATGTGACACCAGGAACATATCCAATTACCCTACCCACAACTGGTGTCGTACTGTACAGTACGTTATCTAGATAAAGTAGCATACAATGACATTTTTAAATGGGCGTTTTTATGTCACATGTCCAATAAATCAAGCAATCTACCGCACCCCTAATCTGACCTCCACGACCTCGGTTACATCCACCACCAATGTCACAATGGAGCTGGCGGAGGTAGTAATGAAAGTATTAGAGGTCTTACATTCAGGGTATGGGAACACGTGGTCTATTGCTTACACTGGATTAATGGCGGCGCCCATGGGGTCTCGGGTAAATCTTTTTGTTCATCAATACGACTGTGGTTTCCTCCTGTTAATGATGACCATGTCCCAGTCGTTAACACTACGAGTCCAACAATACCAAATTTAGCAACATTACTTAATATGTACATGTAGCTAGTCTGAACATTTTGCAGAGAAATTGGAATCGGACCAAGTTTAAACAACGTCCGATCTCGTCCTATTCAAATTTCTCTGCAGAATGTTCAGAGTAACTACACAAGGAATGCTGCTAAATTTGGTATTGGTGGACTGGTATTGGTAGTGCTGGAACATGGTTATCATTAAAAGGAAGAAACCGCAGTCGTATTGATGGAAAAATAAGATTTACATGAGACCTGCCATTACGGCAGTGTAAACAACACGTGATCCTATACCCTGACATTGTCTTACATGTTTAATGACGCAACGTAAACGAGTCCGATCTTTTCTTTCATATTTGTCCATTATGTTACATGAATGCTACCCGATAAATAGAACATCAGGTTAATGTCTTGCACACAGGTTGAAGTAACGGACCAAGGTCTATAAATAAATTAAACGTATCTAAAATCATCAATTCGTGAAAGAAAAATAAGTTAAATATCTTTGTTGTTTTACTCCCTGTTATAACACATTAATAATTTGTACACATTACGTATATTTAATGTATTTATATACCTTGGTTCGTTACCTCAACCTGTGTCCTTGTTCGATATACTTGATATCAAAAGACACTACTAGCCTGGTATTCTCTAAGTATTACTGCACTTGGTCGAAATCATAGTGCCTTTCATTTAGTCTGGTTCATCGATGTTACACTGTTCTCCTCTATATGTGCAGGGCGTGGCTCCAAGTGCGGCGATGACGTAGTATGCAATGAATGTCACTCTGTGGAACCGTCTATAAACCGGACACCCCAGCGGACCGTTTCACTAAACTTTGTACGACTAAAATGGATACCCCAGCGGGCCGTTTCACTAAACTGCGTACGACTAAAATGTTCGTAAGTGCAAATTTAGGATCGTCTGGAAATTTCAATTGATGGATTTACATTGATTGCATATGCAGCCTATGCTCAATAAATGTAAATCCAATAATTGTCTGCAAGAAAACATTGTTAATGTGAAATTTACAGACTATCATAATTTTGCACTTACGAACATTTTAGTCGTACGAAGTTTAGTGAAAAGGCCCCCAGGATTCTGCCAGGGTGTCCGCTATTGTGAGGTTCCACTGTAGTCACCTCTCTGTGTAACGATAGGCTCTTCATGTAACGCTTGTTGAACATCTCTAAATCAGAGACCCAGTTGCGAATATTAACTTTTACAATCCACTCCCGTACCAGTTACTGTCCGCAACTACTGTCTGTTCCATGTTTTTCTGCCGACGAACTGTTGGCTATTAAACACATTAAATGTAAAACATATTTAAATATAAGTACATGTACTTTTTCATTAATAACAAAAAAGTCACATTCCACAATGTTTATGTTTGAATAATTCCAGCACAAAAATATTTACACAATTCCCTAACATTTGATTGGTCCGTAGCAAGTCTCTGTCCAAAATTTATATCCCAGTAAACTCCCAAGCCGAACTACTTTCCGTAACCGTCAACCGCAGTTAAAATAATTCTTAAAAAAAACGGAAAATAAACACATTTTCTTGATGAATTTATTTCAAATGCTGGAATTATAGGGAATGAATGGCATTTTTGTGGAATTTATTGGGGATATAAACTTTGAAAAGTCGTGGGAATACTGGACGAGGCCTTCCGGCCTTCGTCCAGTATTCCCGCGACTTTTCCAAGTTTATACCCCGATAAATTCCACAAAAAGGCCATTCATTCCTATATAAAATTCCATCATATATTGATTTTATTGCGAAAAAATTGTTTCCTATTGGAATTTAACATGGAGAAAAGGATGTGGAGGAGCTGGGGAAGAGTAAAACAAAAGATTTTATTTTTAAATTGAATCCGAAACCTCCTGGTTAGATCGCTTTGAAATGATGGAACTAAGAAAACAAATGTTAGATTTTGAAAATCGGTCCACAAATAAAAACAGTAACAAAAATCGTGTTTTTCGCAATAAAATCAATATCTGATGGAAATTCATCAAATGCTTTATTTTGCGGACGGTGACTCTTTTCTTATTGATGAATAAGTACTTACACTTTATATATGTTTAAGATTTAATGTGTGTAATAGCCAAAAGTTCGTCGGTAGCAAAACGTGAAAGAGACAGTAGTGTATAGGTATTCCACTTTACATGTCTCTTTGTGCAGAGCTCAGCTCCTAGTGCATCGTTAAGTTACCGTCTAATGACTGTAACGCAGTGGAGCATCTCTAAACCGGACAGCCTGAGAACCTCCCAGGGTGTCCGGTTTAGTGAGGTTCCACTGTACACCTCTCTATGTGCAGGTCTCGGCTCCACGTGCGGCGATGGTGTTGAGTGCAATGATTGTAACGCCGTGTGTGACTGTGAGACCAATACGTGCCAGTGTGGTGACGGATACATGGACACCAACGGCAACACGACCGGAGGCGTGTGCGCTGCAGGTAAACTAGAAATACATGTAAAGTAGCGTCTGTCTTTTTTTCCGATTTTACACATGGCGTTCTGGGTTGTCTCACGTTTGCGCTACGTTTGCTAGAAAACCAGTTTTGAGGTTTCTCTGCGTTTTCACGTTTTATCTACATTGCGAATGTTAAGTGATATAAAAAGGGTTAACCGTCTTTTTTGTATCACTGCGCATGTGCAGAGTTTCAGGAAACCCCGTTTGCTTTTTTGTTTTTTACTGCGCATGCCTAATGTTTTTTAAAAGAAATGCTAAGTTATGAAAAACGGACATTTCGTTATATAACAAAACCAGAAAGCGGAAAACGGTTTAAACTCGGCAAAGACAACGGGAAACCCCTTTTTCAGACGTTTGAAAAGGGAATACAGGGATTTGGATTGGCTAATAGGAATACAGGAAACGAACGTTTGGACCACGTCTTGCCCAGGTTTGGACCACGTTCACTTCTGGTTTCCAATAGAAAGACAAACGCAAACGTGATGGTAAACTAGATATAGTATTCTTAAAGGGGATTGAAGAGCCGAGGTAACCCAAGTGTAACCAGTCAATAATAATTGAGACACGCCAATTCGGACATCTGCGTAATTTTATTAAATACGTTTACAAAATTTACAATATGTTTCATAAATAAAGTCAAAAGTTGACAACATTTTCAGAGTATCTGTATCTGTTGACGCCACAGTCAGCGCAACAGCCCGTGTTTCTTCCTTAAAGGAATCACACTGTTACATTTATCAATTGTTCTAATGATTCAAGGTTCCTGTAAAGCTATCTACCAGCACCAACCGAATGCGCGGTCTGGCGACTATACGATCTATTCGAGTACTGGCATGCCCGTTGACGTATATTGTGACTTTTACAACAACCGGGGTTACACCTTCATATCTCGTGCACACCTTAACCGCCTGCAGGACTTCGATCAGCTGTACACACCTACGTCTGATTCCCACGTCCTCATCAAGGTATGGTGTCTTTAAAGTCTGGGCCCATCTATTACATTTGTAGACACAAACTGTTATTTATACTACAGGAAATTAAATAAGTGTATACTTGTGTAACTTTTTAACCAGTTTTGAAACTCACGAGTGCCCGCTATACAGATCATTCAGATATATAATCATTCGTTTAGTAATACATGCATTTAATTTACTGATATAGTCACACGTTTGTATCTAGCTAATTTGATATGCAAATGAGGCAGGGCATTTTTAAATTATTTATGTTAATTAAATGCGTCACATGAATAAACTTTTTATTATCTACATATTATATAGTATTATGATTGCACATTAAAATTAAATAGAGATACTAACTATTTGTTTACGGTATCCTTTTAAAGAAAAACGGCTATTGCCACTGATCACAAGAGTGGCATTCGCGTTTGCTGTTAAAGCATAGTAATGTCAATAAGCCCTTACGATGATGTTAAATTAATGTTTACTTTGTAGAAAAATGTCATATTTAAAGTAAGGACGAACAAATTATCCTATATTACAACCTGAGATTTGGGAGTCCAGGTTTAATTTTATCAGGTAACGAGTTTTGTATTGACTGAATACGTACTGACTAATAAAATAATGTCGTAGCAGGCATTGACCTCATAATAATATCCAGATTACAACGAATTGAAAACTAACGTTTCATTGATAGAATGGCTTCACATGGCGTTACCGAATGACTCCAGTGGAATGACGTCACGGTAACAATTCCGCGTTTTTTTTTCAACGAAAACCATTGCACCTCTGAATTTCTCATTCTGTAGCCTAAAACATTACCTGATAAATCGAATACCATGCTAGTGTCTTTGATATGAAGTTCGGCTTGTAAACGGTAGGAAGTATTTGAAAAGCCTTTTTGTCTCAATTTTAATGTCGTATTTATACCTGTTTTAAGTGTAGTTTGTCTCGATATTAACGTATTTTATTCATATATTAAAGGTGACCTAATGTATGCTAATAACAGTACTAATTATGTATGTTATGTCCTGGTTTCTGCAGCTTGTGAAACTAAGCCACATATGAGAGGATTTATATAAGCTTGCCTTCCATCCAATCCCATAAATTTGTATATACTAATATTGAAGCCTTACTTGTAAATTATATACAAATAAAATATGTTTAAACCAAAGGTCATTTGTGTGAATTGTAATGTCATGTATTCCTCTGTTAAAGGTGGCTTGTCTCAATTTTAAGTTCGTGCATTCGTATGTTAAATGTTGCTTGTCTCAATTGTAATGTCGTGTATTTCTATGTTAAAGGTGAGTTCTCTCAATTGTAATGTCGTGTATTTCTCAGTTAACGTGGCTTGTCTCAATTGTAATGCCGTTTATTCCTATGTGAAAGGCGACTTGTCTCAAATTGTATTGTCGTGTATTCCTATGCTAAAGGCGGCTTGTCTCAATTGTAATGTCGTGTATTCCTATGTTAAAGTTGGTTTGTCTCAATTGTAATGCAGTTTATTCCTATGTGAAAGGCGACTTGTCTCAAATTGTAATGTCGTGTATTCCTATGTTAAAGGGGTGACTTGTCTCAATTGTAATGCCGTGTAATCCTATGTTAAAGGTGGCTTGTCTCAATTATAATGTTGTCTATTCCTATGTTAAAGGTGGTTTGTCTGAAATGTAATGCCGTTTATTCTTATGTTGAAGGTGACGTGTCTCAATTGTAATGTCGTGTATTCCTATGTTAAAGGTGGCTTGTCTCAATTGTAATGTCGTGTATTCCTATGTTAAAAGTGGCTTGTCTCAATTGTAATGTCGTGTATTCCTATGTTAAAGATGGTTTGTCTGAATTGTAATGCCGTTTATTCTTATGTTGAAGGTGACGTGTCTCAATTGTAATGCCGTTTATTACTATGTTGATGGTGACGTGTCTCAATTGTAATGTCGTGTATTCCTATGTTAATGATGGTTTGTCTCAATTGTAATGTCGTGTATTCCTATGTGAAAGGTGGTTTGTCTCAATTGTAATGCCGTTTATTCTTATGTTGAAGGTGACGTGTTATAATTGTAATGTCGTGTACATCTATGTTAAAGGTGACTTCTCTCAATTGTAATGTCGTGTATTCCTATGTTAAAGGTGACTTGTCTCAATTGTAATGCCGTTTATTCCTATGTTGATGGTGACGTGTCTCAATTGTAATGTCGTGTATTCCTATGTTAAAGGTGACTTGTCTCAATTGTAATGCCGTTTATTCCTATGTTGAAGGTTACTTGTCTCAATTGTAATGTCGTGTATTCCTATGTTAAAGGTGGCTTGTCTCAATTGTGATGTCGTGTATTCCTATGTTAAAGGTTACTTGTCTCAATTGCTATGTCGTGTATTCCTATGTTAAAGGTGACTTGTCTCAATTGTAATGCCGTTTATTCCTATGTTGAAGGTTACTTGTCTCAATTGTAATGTCGTGTATTCCTATGTTGAAAGTGACTTGTCTCAATTGTGATGTCGTATATTCCTATGTTACATGTGGCTTGTCTCAATTGTAATGCCGTTTTTTTCCTATGTTAAAGGTGACTTGTCTCAATTGTAAAATCGTGTATTTCTATGTTAAAGGTGGCTTGTCTCAATTATAATGCCGTTTTTTCCTATGTTAAAGGTGATTTGTCTCAATTGTAATGTCGTGTATTCCTGTGTTGAAGGTGACATTCCTATGTTAAAGGTGACGTGTCTCAATTGTAATGTCGTGTATTCCTATGCTGAAGGTGACTTGTCTCTGTTGTAATGTCGTGTATTCCTATGTTAAAGGTGACTTGTCTCAATTGTAATGGCGTTATTCCTATGTTAAAGGTGACGTGTCTCAATTGTAATGTCGTGTATTCGTATGTTAAAGGTGGCTTTCTCAATTGTAATGTTTATTCCGATGCCGTGTATTGCTATATTAAAGGTACAATATTTGAATGGCGGAAATCAGTTTGTTGTCATGGAACAACTGGAGAGGTACAAGAACGTATTTCCCCTCAGCCTGCAAAATTCCCAGAACGTGGGCTATGCCACCCCTCAGAACGTCGCTATGGGCCCATTCATATACATGGGCTGGCTTCCTAAATCGTTTGCATCTATGAAGGGAAGTAATCCGCCGATACAGGTATATGTCTACACGTGTAAGTCTAGATAAATAAGTCTTCTGTGACAACCTATATAAGATGTGCGATTTTTCAATGAACAATATTTACAGAAACTGTCATATTTTCTCTAAGGCATATCGAATGTTGACGAAATCTTCAGATTCCACATTTGCTCTGAACATGTCGTCACCTGTCGGCGTCAAATACGCAAAATATCGTATTTTGTGTATATTTTAATTTGTACAAAATCATATGGCTTCTCATTTGTGACCAGGCTGGCTGCTTGTCTGCTCGCGCAAGGAACGACTTGATACTGACATATACAGTGATTGAATCATGATGGGTGTTTCACTGACTGACTGGCAAATGGTGTAAGACATGGGCATACCTTGCGTGTATGTGCAGGCTGGTCTGCGTTTACATTTGTCGCAAATGTTATAATCACCGTTTAGTCAGTCGCAGCCACAGTTATGGCAGTTATCTGCTATTATATAACAGCATACACGTATTGAATATCATCTGATATTCACTGGCAGAAAAGTCGAAGCCGAGGTCAATATGACTTGTGAATATCAGGTAATAGTCTATGGCTCACTAGTCAATAATTGTTTTATTTTATGATAATAGTGTCCTTGATCATTAATTATGATACTTGTTTTTATCATTTGCACTCCATATTCTGTAGTTCTTTACTGTCCGTTCCACGTTTTGCTGCCGACGGACCTTTGGCTATTAAACATTTTAAATCTAAAAAATATTTAAGTATATGTACTTTTTCATCAATAACAAAAATGTCACCCTCCCCAAATATAGAATTTGATGAAATTCCATCACATATTGATTTTCTTGCGAAAAAATAATTTTGGGAATTTAACATGGTGCAAAAAGGAGGTATGGGTGAGAAGGAATGTTGAAAAACGAAAGATTTGGGAAATTGACTCCGAAACCAGCCGAAGTTGCTTGGAAATGATGTACATGTAACTCAGAAAACAAACGTTTGATTTTGAAAATCGGTCCACAAATAGAAAATTATTTTAAAAATTAAATCAATATTTGAAGGAATTTCATCAAATAGATTTTGTTTGGGAGGGTGTCCTTTTTGTTATTGATGAAACAGTACTTACGTTTAAACATTTCTAAGATTCAATTTGTTTAATAGGTTTTCTATATTTAGACAGTGAATATAGTCTGGGGAAAACCCAAACCCATAGAATTTGATGTGATATTTTGCTTTGCCGATAGCAGTCTGGACCAATCATGTACTGTTTATTAATAGATCATATAATAATAAAATTATTACATGAAATACATGGAATATAATTATATTAAATGTACTTAATGGTGTTTATTAGTTATTGACAAGCTGTTAAACATCACCAAATGCATTTATACGTGAACATATTGATTTTCTCATTAGTGCATACTATACAGCGCATTGGGTTGACAACTGAGGTATACATGACACTGCAGACAACGTATGTTCTACTATGCTCCATGTGTACACATATTTGACATCAATGTATTATTATGTGTAAATTATGATCAGGAACATACATTAAAATGCTGGAGATAAGGTGTGGCTGTGACTGGAAAAGTGGGGATTATGGGCTTTGGGACCAGTGTAGATCCAGATCAGCCTCTGCATATGCACAATCTTATATTGCATAGGCCCCATTGCTCCACTCACAGGCACGTTTACAAACATCAGGCGCAGTCAATGAAGCTGTTTGATTTGGCGCACAGTATTCAAGTATTTTGAAATAAAGACATTTAGATTTTGAGGATGCGGCTGGTTTTTTGTTTGCATTTTAAAGCTATTTGTAGGTGTTGACAAGATAAATAGAATAGTAGGTTAGTGCCGTGAATGGGAAAACATATCTGGCGCGGCACAGAACCGGGATGGACCCGGCAGAGCCTCGCCCATCCCGTTTTCTGAGCCATGCCAGATATTTTTTCCCATTCACGCCAATACCTAATAATTCCAGCACAACAATATTTACACAATTCCCTAACATTTGATTGGTCCGTAGCAAGTCTCTGTCCAGAATTTATATCCCAGTAAACTCCATGCCGAACTACTTTCCGTAACCGTGAGGCGCAGTTAAAATAATTCTTAAGAAAACGGAAAATAAACACATTTTCTTGATGAATTTATTTCAAATGCTGGAATTATAAGGAATAAATGGCCTTTTTGTGGAATTTATCGGGGATATAAACTTGGAAAAGTCGCGGGAATACTGGACGAGGCCTTAAAAAATTACAATTTTCGAAAAAAAAAAAAAAAGTAGAAAGAAAATTGTAATTCAGTCCAGTATTCCCGCGACTTTTCCAAGTTTATACCCCGAGGGCTACCGTTCAGGGGGAATTGACACCACCTTCAACAACTGTAATCAGAACCCCAACAGCTACATGGTTCTTCTAGCCAATCACGCGGGTCTGATTGAAACTAACTACTACACTCAAGGCCACAATACCACTCGCATGTATTATTGGCTAATCCAGTCGCAGATGCTTCCAGTATGGAGGTTAGTAAGGTTGCATATATCTACCATCTACGTAACGCGATTACACGATAAGTATATTAAGTTTATTGTTCACATATTGAATTTTTAAGGAATTGAATGCAATAGAGCGTTTGCGACCGCGACAATTAGTTTCCTAAAAATCCAATATGTGAACAGTAACATACTTATAGTTAGTCACATGTTATAATGTACTGTCCCATCCGAGTATTTATTGTTTGCCTTACAATGTAGTTTCTCGACAATGAAAACCACAACAATTATCGCCAGTATCAATTAAATGTATTCATTGGATTTTTCAATGAGTAAAATGCTATAATTAGAACCAGGCGCCACAAGGGTGACGTATGGTTTGATTAAGCTCGTCGCATTCAGTTCAGACGTCTACACGAGCTTCGGTTTCCAGCCGCCAATAATTATAGATTATTTGGTTCGTATGTGGATATATGCACGAGTTCCGCAGCGTGCAATATCGTTGCGCGGCGGAACCGGTAGCGTATATCCACATACAAATCAAATAACCTTTTTTATTATATACGTACATCATTTACAATTTACATGCACTTACAAAAATATACAAATGAAAATAAAATAAAACAAATTAGTGATGATTTAGAAGGAACTATTTTGAGATGTGAAGCGTAGTTCCGTCACTGGCCAATGGAAACATGCGTTGCATGGTGTTTCAATGGGAAACGAAAGTATGTACATGTACATAATAACGTACAGTGTAGTATTATCGAAGTTCGGAAGCACGTTTATGGGCGGGGTTACATTCGCGTAGACCTGTAGCCGATTTCATCAACATTTCAAAGTATGCTTATCTAGCAAAGATAGATTTACTTTTCCTGAAATGCATTTTGTCATATAGAACTAACGACTGCATATATTTGATGATTAAATGTATGCAGAATTATTATACTGAATTTATTACATTATCACAGTCATTTTGCAATAAAGTCAGTATAACAAAACATAATAAATTTATACTAAAATTGAAAATTTCTCCCTCAAAGTATACTTTGTAATTTTGGGGAAATCGGCTACTGTACACGCGAATTGGTGGAACAAACAACACGACGGTCATAGTTCACATACTGAATGCTTAATAAACTGATTTCTTAAAATCAATATGTGAACTATATATTAGTAATAATATTAATTATACGTCATAATAACTACCTAATTATCGCGTCAATACGACTTACTGTCTATAGTAGGGTGGGTTAATAGAAACATCGTTCACTTTGCTGTTCATATTGCATAGGTATTTCATCATCCGCAGGCAGACAAGCAAAAAAAATCCCTTGGCGGCCATATTTGACAAATCGAAGATGGTCGTCATCAAAAACATGACAAATACTAGCGTCTAAACTATGCATCATATAATCAAAAATGATAGCTCGTTTTATGGGTTTATAAGGATGATAAACACTATTAGCATGCTAATTCTGTGATTCATGATCACACTTAATGATAATGTTGTGATATATATAATAGACATTTCCCGGTGTAAATAGGGCAAAATAAAAGACTTAGGATGATGTGGTAATTTGTAGAACTCAAATCACTGACCCACCAAAGCAGAGATCGCTAGACACCTCTCCCACTGTATATTGGTATCAAAATGTAGAGCAATGCACGGCTGAAGCATCTCGTTGAGACGTTTCATCAACTAGGTCTTTCTATTTGTAAACGGATTGCAACTGATCGTGTGGTCTTGCCTTCCAATATGAGATAAGTTGTCTTCAAGTCTGGAGATGTTGACAATTTATACCACATTATGACAAGTAACCTCTCAAATGATGAATATGAATTCGTTGGTATGGCAATTACTCGAACAAATCATGTGTCACATGCAAGCACGGGGAGCAAACGTGAACCAGTCATAATTGACTCTGCTGATACATCAAAACCCAAACTCCCAGACCATTATGTCATTGTTCCTCCTGAGGATCTCCGACATGAAGTCTTGTTTTTTATGTCTCAAGAGGTGAGGATGGTGGTGCAGTAATACCATCTCACGACAGGGCACTAGTCTCGAGAACAAGGGATGGGTGAGGTATTTGTTAGCCATGTCGCTGGGCTTATAATGTCGAAACACTAGCTACAGAGGGTAAGGTGTATGATCGCGTGGTTACAAGAACACGTACTAAAGCTTCCAGAAGCTCTCAGATTCAAAGAACATATTCTGTTATTGTGTCCTTATTATGTAACGGATTTTTATGAAATCTTGTTCAGCTGCACTTGATGGTCTCTGTTATTTGGTCTAAATGTATGTGCCGAACTCACGGGACGACCAAATGTAGCTCATGAAGACGCGTTTGCTGCGCCATATTTCATCAAAATACGTTGCATATTAAGGAAAATATAAAAAGAATACTTACTTTGGAGTGGGCAAGATTTCAACACTTTCAGTCTGTTGTTGTTGTTGTTGTTGTTGTTGTAACCACGTGATCATACACCTTGGAGAGGCGATGCAGCGACATGGTCAGGGTTTCAGTATGGGCAGCAGGATGATATATCTATCAAACCGCCATCAGTTATAGAGAATAGTAGGTTAGTACCGTGAATGGGAAAATATCTGGCAAGGCTTAGGAAACGGGATGGGCGAGCTCTGCCGATTATGTGCCGCGCCAAATATGTTTTCCCATTCACGGCACTAACCTACTATTCTATTTATCCCGTCAACACCTACAAATAGCTTGAAAATGCAAAATAATAACCACAGCAACATCCTCAAAATCGGAGAATCGACTAGTATGACAACCGCACATATTCATATACAGTGATTAGGTCGTATTAATAGGATACCAAAATGTTTCACGACACATACGCACTGTGTTGACGGGATGAATTGGAATTTTACCTTTCTTTCCTGAAAAATCAACTGATCCTGGTAGTATTTATCTAAAGAAGTCCACTGCATTCCTAAATCCTGGCCAAACTCATGTTCTTGGTGCTGATTAGCCACTGTACGTAGTAATAGCAAAACAGCTGCAGTGTCAATTTCCCATAATCCTTGGTGAACGTGTCTAAGTTTTGTTGATGGATGCACTGCACATCGAAGGTAAGGCATACCTGATGGCTCGGAGTGGGCAATGTCTACAGATGAGGTAAACAGCTGATGTATTCAGATCGGACAGTGCTGCATCTTCTCTTGATGGTCATCACATCAAATGCACTCGGCATGCTCATCAGGTCTCTATTTGAGCTCTATCACTACTCAAGCAAGAGGCATAATCCATCTACGGTGAAGAAGTGCGAGGACTCATTTCAGCTACGGAGCACAAAGCGTGGTAGAGATACACTCATGTTCCAGTAGTGGTCTCTGATCATCGAACTCGAGCTTCTCATATGTCGGTTTGTGCGTTCTCTGCGAGAAGATGATTTTGCTCTGTATGTCCAAGTTCTGGACGCACTCTGTTCCTATTTTTGTGCATTTGACCATGCAAACTCTGCTCGTTGGCTGCCCATCCGTGTTAAGGATTTAGTCGAAATGGCTGCCAGGCACCCTGGCGTGTTTAACGAATTTAAGAAAGTAACGTTCGTCGTTCAACGTTCGCACCACAAGTGCTCGTTAATTGCCAAAGACCAGTCACATCAACATAGCGATAGGAAGCTCCAAGCAAGTGATGGTGGCTTAGTTTAAACCATATGTATTTTAATATGATAACTGATGTTCATACATGTGCTACATACAGTTTGAAACATGATTAGAAAACAAGCTTTTACGCCCACGTGAATTCTTCTCCTGGACAATGTCAAGCAAACTGGCTAAGGAATATAAGGTGGAGTAAAGTAACATAATTTAAACTTTGACTAACACAAACATATTCTAGGAAATATAAGTGATACACCATGAGAAGAGCGGCTGTGTTACGATTTCTTGATCACTCGCTATACGTATTCAACATTTGTCACGCGGGATACTGACTAGGTTAACATAGTATATTTGCAGGTGTGGGGATCCGCCGTGATTAGAGCAATGTATGGTGTGGTATGGTGGCTTGCCATATATGTATGATAATACAAATGCCACTCTACATGTTGGCAGGACTTGAGCCTCTTAGACGAATTGATCAGCTTGAGTGTGCACAAAACCGTGTGCGACCCCTCATCTGCTTATCATGAAGAGCCACCTTCACTGCAACGACACTTAATTACTTATGTCAAGCAGTCAAAGACCCATTAATGAAACTGGTCACGAGTTGGTATATATTTACATCAATGTTGTCATGGTAAAAGATGCGACAATACCTCTATGCCAGGTGTTCTAAACATGACGCGCTCTTGTTACCCAATTATTTCTATCACTTCAGTCCTGAGTAGATTTCTTCAGATATGAGAATCAGCATTTATCCCGTCAACACAGTGCGTATGTGCCGTGAAACACGGTGCCGTGAAACATTTTTGATATCCTGTCAATACGATTTGGAGATGCGGCTGGGGTTATTCTTTGCATTTTCAAGCTATTTGTAGGTGTTGACGGGATAAATAGAATAGTAGGTTAGTGCCGTGAATGGGAAAAATATCTGGCGCGGCTAGGAAACGGGATGTGCTCGGCAGAGCCTCGCCCATCCCTATTTGATATCCTGTCAATACCACCTAATCACTGTGTATGAATATGTGCGGTGACTGGGGTTATTTATTTAGCATTTAAAAGCCATTTGTAGGTGTTGACGGGATAAATAGAATAGTAGGTTAGTGCCGTGAATGGGAAAAATATCTGGCGCGGCTAGGAAACGGGATGTGCTCGGCAGAGCCTCGCCCATCCCGTTCCTAAGCCTTGCCAGATATTTTTTCCCATTCACGGCACTAACCTACTATTCTCTATGAATCGCCCACTCTTGTGGATAGTGGCAGGCTCAGCTCAGGGACAGAAGCAGACATCTTGAAAAGTCTAGCTGTTCCCAAAACAGTGTGCAGCGATGCTCGTTTTTTTGTCGCACCTGCTTTATAGTCGGCGCTTTTTCCGTCGTCGTCGTTATCCGCGTTGTCGTCGTCCGCGTCGTCGTCGTCGTCCGCGTCGTCCGCGTCGTCCGCGTCGTCCGGTTTTTTTGTAAGGCAAATGCGTTAAAGTTATTCTTTTTTTCTCTCACAATACCTCTTTAACCCTTGCCACACTTTGATCATATTTCACATCAATGTTCGTCTAGGGATGATGCTTCACTACGCACACCCCCACATCCAAATTCTGAAGGTCAAGGTCATTTATTTGCTTGTAATCTTCACCGGTTTTGTAACAGGAATGCGTTAAAGTTATTGTTTTTTTCACAATATCTCTTTAACCCCTTGCCTGACTTTGATAATATTTCACATCAATGTTCGTTTATGGATGATGCTTCATTACGCACACCACCACATCCAAATTCTGAAGGTCAAGGTCATTTATTAACTTGTAATGTTCACCTGTTTTGTAACAGAAATGCGTTAAAGTTATTGTTTTTTTTTCACAATATCTCTTTAGCCCCTTGCCAGACTTTGATAATATTTCACATCAATATTTGTCTAGGGATGATGCCTCATTACGCCCACACCCACATCCAAATTCTCAAGGTCAAGGTCATTTATTTACTTGTAATGTTCACCGGTTTTGTAACAGGAATGCGTTAAAGTTATTGTTTTTTTCACAATATCTCTTTAACCCCTTGCCAGACTTTGATAATACTTCACATCAATGTTTGGCTATGGATGATGCTTCATTACGCACACCCCCACATCCAAATTCTGAAGGTCAAGGTCATTTATTTACTGGTTATGTTCACGGTCAAATGCCTCGGCAAGCGCGACACCGCTTCCGTGGCGGAATTCTTGTACTATTTTACTGTTGAATTCCTAGACATGCCGTATTTAGTACACATTGTACGCCCTACATGTATATACGCATCTACATTCAACGACTATGTTTCTATTTACTTAGTACTTCCTTTCATGACGAGCCAACTGAGTGCATATGTCCAACGTATCGGTGTTGTGTGGAACGTATACCCAGATAACAGTTTGAAATAACAAAAGCAACTGCATTGTGGTTCTGGTCCACGGACACGGATTGGTCACACTTTGCAACGAGATACTGGCGGATACATCTAGCTAATACAGAGAGCAAGAAAGAGTTGTTCTCCTTCTGCAGCCAGAATCTCTCTGAAACCTGCATCGATCGAATTTCATTCTGACAACAGATAATGAAACTGTTTTGTCTAACAAGCCATGCGACCTATCAGCTATGCAACCTTGTAACCACAGTGAGGGAGACATCCGTATTATTCTCCACCTGGCACATGCTTCAGATTAAGGTCATGAGCGAGCATATGTCCGGACTGTCGATAGTGATGTTGTAGTTATTGCTGTTGCCTTTCTAAGCAGCTCCCTTTCTCCCATATTTGGGTTGCACTTGGAAGTGGCAAGACATACAGAGACATCCGAGTCCACGACTTACATTCAACGCTAGGCCCATCCATGTCACGAGCCATTCCTCTTTTGCATGCCCTTAGTGAACGTGATAAGACATCCCAGCTCCTCGGGTGGGGGAAAACGACGGCATGTGCAGCATGGGAGAGCATGCCTGAGATCACAACGACTTTGCTGGCTCTCATTGACGAAACCAATCCATTTGCATTGGATTCGATCCACATGCAGCGACTTGATCGCGTTCATGTACTTATATACAATAACAGTTGAAGCGCGGCGACAGTGAACCAAACAAGATAGGAACTGTTCTCACACGGCTTGCGTTCTCTTAAAGCCATAGCTCAAACATAGGCTACACTGTTCGAACATTGGAAGAAGGCCATTATTGATGCATGTTTTATTTGGAGTCATGCTGCTACATATCATCAGGAGGTTACAGACTTCAACATGTGGGGTGGGAGCTAAACAAACAGTTGGTGCCTTTCTGGCTTGAAATGACAAGGCATGCTCGTTTCATTTCACTTTTGTTGTCAGAAGACATGTTGTGGTCAATGCAATTGTTGCATAGCTGGGGTGCGGTGCAAGTCTCTGTATAATTGCAAAGGTGACTGAATCAATAATAAAAGTGATGCATGAGGTCACTTACAATTAAAATGAATAACTCATATTACCGCGAATGATAGTTGAAACTTTGTGCATTTGATTTGATTTATTGGAGTTTAACGGCATATCAACAGCTAAGGTCATTTTTAGCCAAAGGGTTCGATCCCGCATATTCCTGAAATTGTGTACAAGATGCAGCAGATCAACAAGGTGTGATGTTAATATTGTGCAAGTTTTTAATATCGGTGGCTCTAAGGTTACATCTTGTACCTCATCTCTGTTTTATGTCAGGTATGATTTTAAAAACATATGTTTTTTTAAATCATCTACAAGAAGAGTACAACAACCCGTAGTAAATGTGGTGACACAATTGAATTCTGCTTGCTCTATACATAAACTAAATATTTAATTAACATAAAATAAATATCCAAAGACGTTGTTTCCTATACGTCTTTAGACTCTTAACTGTTAACATACATGCATTTAAACATATAATCTGAACATCGATATAAACTGATCTCCATTCAGCTGACGTCGTATAGTGTTCACTATTTTGTCCTTGAAACTGAAATTAGACCTTGAGTTTGATCTTAACTTGCGGAAATATCTTATTTATTATGTTCCTATCAGGGAAAGCCCATAAGTGTAAATATATGGTATTTTCGAAACAGTTTACTCATTTAAATACATGTATGGTCACGGCTCTGTATTTTATTTGCATAGGAACATGCCAGATGTGTATTACTATCAGTTTGAGTTCCACATGGGTGGTTGCGGAGGTTACATCAGCTCGGCAAATATCGATGACACTGTGGTTGGTATTGCTCTCGGCTTCGAGTTCGGTGAGTATGACAATCATTATATACCGGTCTTATAAATAGATTTCCGCGGGGACATATGAGACACGCCATGTGATTTTGTACCCTAAGACATCTGCTTAATTTTATGAAATACGTTTACAAAATTTACAAATTAATGTTTTCCGTAAATGGCGTCAAAAGCTGACAAAATTTTCAGAGTACATGTGAAATATAATTCCGCATGTACTCTGAACAATTTTTCAACTTTTGCCTTTATTTATGAAAAATATGGTAATTTTGTGATTTTGATGAAATTACGCAGATCCGATGTCCGAGGTGCAAAATCGAATGGCGTGTCTCATATCAGCGTTAGGATTTAGCTGTACTTGTCGGTTTAAACGTTGCATACGTGACGTCAAATTGTCAAATTTATCTAATTATAGCGTCAATAATGCCATATAAGTTGTCGACAGTGTGATTGGAAAACACTTTAGAGCACAACATTCAAAATGGCAACCAACAACATTTTTAAATATATAAACTGCATTATCTCTGTAATGAGAAAGCAAGAAACACACACGAGGTATCGTTTCCCAATATTATAAAGTTAATGTGTATATATTCACTAATTTTAACATGCCATACCTGCTGGAGGGCTTGTGTGTTTGTTTGAAACCACTAAGCCCTTTAAATCCAAGATGGCCGCCGCGCACCATCTTGGACAATGTAAAACACAATATTTCTGAGCGCAAAATTAAGCTAAAGGTACACATGTTGCGACATTCTCGCTAAATTCAGCAGACCACACCTACCGTATGGGCTGTTTGTTGGGCTGGATGTTTTCCGGGGTTTGGAAATCAACGATGGCCACTACCTCCCATCTTTATACAAGACAAAATACAACATTTCCAAGTGTCATGAGTATTTCACAGACTTTAGCAATCCACATCATTCTGCTGTAAAAGCAGTTGGATAATTTGCTTCGAAATGCAAGATGGCCGCTGTTTTGTAAAATCATAAATGTATTATTTATGGGGCAATATAAGTTATAATTACACAACACATCTGTTTTCTTACAAATAATGTATAACCTTGCAAACTTGTTATTGCTTGGCTGTATATGATACTTTTAAATACAGTATTGCCTCTGTATGTCACCTTGAAAGAAACCATAGACCGCAATATATCCTACTGTCTGTTTCACGAAAGCTGCCCAAATTTTACGGCTATATAAACAATTCAAGAACAATATTTTTTCGATAATATTAAATTAAAGGGAAATTTAAGAATGAGCCTTCTTTATATTTTGTGAAATTGGTTGGATTTAACATGGGGATTTTTTTTAGAATTTCAGAAATACTGGACCGAGTTTCAAAATTTAACTTTTGTTTTCTTAGTTAGATCATTTCCAAGCTATCTTGCCAGGTTTTGGAGTCAATTTCAAAATGTTTTCATTTTCTGACTCCTCCTACAGCTCCTCCACCCCCATGTTAAATTCCCATAGACAAAGCAATTTTTCGTAATATAATCAATATTTGACCAAATTTCACGAAATAAAAAGGAGGCTCATTCTTAAATTTTGATAAAATGTAATATCATCGAAAACATTACCATTTTTGCATTGTTTATATGGCCGTAACAATTGGGCAGGTTTAGTGAAACAGACGGTAGACCAAATACGATCGAGAATACAATAGTGTGGCTGTTTTCAATGATAGAAGATGGGGAAATCCACATGAATTAATTATAATTGTTTAATCTTAGGGTAAACTATATAGTCATGCCGGCATCAATGGATAACAAAATCTAAGATGGCCAATATCAGCTGTCTTTAAAATCATACAGTGCTCTACTATTAGGACTATTAGGCTAGTGAACACAGTACACATTACTATTAGTGTTATGCTATTATGAGTTATAAGGTTATTACACGAGCCCCAGTAAGTTAATGAAAGTTGAAGATATGTTGCACGTTGGTCTTACTTCTACTGATATTAAAGTATCAATAAATTGTCCAACAACTTTTCTAATACACTCTATAAATATCCCGCAATCTGATTGGCTGATGTTCATACACTACAGGTATATCATTGTTTATGAACGGTCGCAAATTATTTCAATATGTATTTCTACGCCAGTAGTAAAAGAGTGCATTAGAAATAGTTAACCGCATTGTAATTTTGAAATTTGCGGCGTATATCAGAAAATGATAGGTCGGAAAACATGTTTAATGGCTCCGATAGCGCGTCGCCATTAAACAAATTTTCCGACCTATCATTTTCTGATATACGCCGCAAATTTGAAAATTACAATACAGTTACCCCTATTGTCGCCGACTGACCGTGATCTGGATGTTGCTTGCTAGATCCTGCTCGTAGGTCGTCCATCATATTTACGTATAATGAATAAGATGAACCTAAGTTGTGGCCACCTCTACTCTGTGTTTCACGAAACCTGCCCAAATGTTACGGCTATATAGACAATACAAAATCAATATTTTGATTAAATTTTATCAAAACTTAAGAATGAGCCTTCTTTTTATTTCGTGAAATTTGGTCAAATATTGATTTTATTACCAAACATTTATTTCTCTATGGGAATTTAACATGGGGGAAAAATAGAGGAGTTGTGGGACGAGTCCAAAAAAAAATAATTGGAAATTGACTGTGAAACCTATCTAGATACATGTAGCTTGGAAATGATCTAACTAAGAAAACAAAGGTTACATTTTAAAAATCGGTCCAGTATTTCTGAAATTCTAAAAAAAATCACTATGTTAAATACCCATAGACATCTTCACAGAGTGAAGATGTCTATGGGGATTTAACATGGGGAAATTGTTTGTTCACAATAAAATCAATATTTAACCAAATTTCACGAAATAAAAAGAAGGCTCATTCTTAAATTTTCCTTTAATTTAATATTATCGAAAACAATATTGTTTTTGAATTGTTTATATGGCCGTAAAATTTGGACAGCTTTCGTGAAACAGACAGTAGTGATACATTTCGTTTGAGTATACATCACTTACACATTATTGATGGATCCATCTTATATGACAACTTACCTCTCCAAGCACATATATGGCATGTATGTACCACGTTATTTGTAGAACTACCATAAGTCAGTGGTGAGGTAACTACTAATAAATGAAATAAATAATTACTTATTGTTACATGGTTTCCGTTGTTTGCGTGCTGTTTGCATATGGCTTTAGGCAATGCTCATCCCGGGGCCGCGCGTAATGGAAGTGCATTCAAGATGACACTACGCGGAAGTGCCTTCATGACTTCACTACTTCATGACGTTCATGAAGCGGCCCTGGAATATGAATACGAAAAATATTTATAAAAGTACTGAAAATACTGAATATAATGCTCAAATTACATCAGTTTTTTTTTGGAAATGTAACAATAACGTTTAATCATGTCCAGCCGTGTGCAAGCGTTTGCTGTGGCCCTCGGGAACTGTTTGAACCCACCAACCGTGTGCAAACGTTTGCTGTGACTCTCGGGAACTGTTTGAACCCACCAGCCGTGTGTAGACGTTTGCTGTGGCCCACGGGAACTGTTACAGGGGCCCGTTTCACTAAACTTTGTACGACTAAAATGTTCGTAAGTGCAAATTTATAATCGTCTGTAAATTTCAATTTATGGATTTATATTTATTGAGCATAGGCTGCATATGCAGCCTATGCTCAATAAATGTAAATCCAATAATTATTTACAGGAAAACAATGTTAAAGTGAAATTTATAGACTATAATAAGTTTGCACTTACGACCATTTTCGTCGTACGAAGTTTAATGAAATGGGCCCCTGATGTGCATATATATCCTGATCGCTTATTAATGTTTCTGAAATACATAAATGTCTACATCACAGACAATGCAACCACAACTCAAATTAACTAATTTTTGGTTATTGATGAAGAACTACTTACTTCTAAATATATTTTAGATTTAATGTGTTTAATAGCCAAATGTTCGTCGGCAGCAAAACGTGGAACAAACAGAGTACATGTATAGACAACCCAACCCGAATTCTAAATAGGAAATATGATTGCACTATATGGTTTACCATGGGAGGGTGTCCGGCATCGAGAGGTTTCACTGTAAAGCAGACAGTTCATCGTTCTGAGACATAGTTGTGTGCTCTGCCATCACGAACAGACATTATTATCTGAGATAAATGACCAATAAACTTATAAAAATAAGGTCACATGTGTTTTATTGGGGTCCGGTTTAGATAGGTTCCACTTTATATCATTACTAGGCTGCTGCAGGAGCGTGCTATTAGATCAGTAGCCTATTTCACCAACATTGCAACGTATACTTTTCTAGCAAAGTATACCTTGAGGGAGTAATCATTTATTGTTCCTGAAATGCATTATTTCGTATAGAACTAACGACGGCATATATTTGATGATTAAAAGCATGCAGAATTATTATACTAAATTTATTACATTATCACAGCCAAAATGGCTGTGATAATGTAATAAATTCAGTATAATAAAAATTAATAAATTTATCCTGAAATTGAAAATTTCTCCCTCAAAGTATACTTCGCAATGTTAAGGCTACAGGAGTTATACTTGTCCCACATTCCATAAGGCCATGCCATTGTTTTTCTCTGTTAAGCGTCCACCTGGATAGCCAATACATACTCACTGTAGAAACAAATAAGGCTTTGAAAAAACGAATCTAAATTTATGTTAAAAACTTTCTCAACCCTTAGCAGTGTGCAAAGGGTGGATGAAGTTTTTAACATACATTTAAATTTGCCACTAAATAATAAGAAAACACTCTTAGTAATCTTATTAAGTGTGAATTCATGAACGGATTTAAAACTTAGACAAGTCCCAAATCAATTTTCATATTAGTTCACCAGTAAATAGTGTAAAATAGAATACACAGTTTGTTTGTTGTTTCATAGAACCACTCTCAAAACCTACCCGCACGCGGACGCTTAACAGAGGAAGAACTTGCTATGGCCTAACCCCCATTTCTCTCGTTTCTACAGAAATGACAGGCGGCGGCTGTAGCGGCTGTGGTTGCCACGTGAACTGTGACGTCGCGCCTCAACTTGTCAAACCAGTTTAAAATACAGTGCGATCTTTGACTCCATTGTAAAAGTTTTGTTTCTCGACTAGTTTCAAATAATTGAAACCATATAATATGGTTTTGTACCGAATAAGATTTGCGATTTTTCATGAAAGATATTTACTGAATTGAGTTTAGTATGTGATGTTTTCTGTAAATGATGTCGAAAGTTGACGAAAACGTCATTGCAAATGCGGAATTGTATTCCGCATTCGCAATGAAGATTTCGTCAACTTTGACATCACATACGGAAAGTATCATAAATGTTGAAAATATTTTTCAGGAGATATCCCTCATCTTATTAAGTACAACATCATATAAAGTGAAACCTCTCTAAGATGGACACCCTGGGAGGTCCCCAGGGTGTCCATCTTAGAGAGGGGTTTCACTGTAAATCAGGCAATTGAGCATTCTGAGCCATAGGTGTGTGCTATGCGATCACTAACAGACATTATCACCTGAGATAAATGACCAAGAAACGCATCATAAATAAGATTAGAGGCGTTTTCTTGGTGTCCAGTTTAGAGAAATTCCACTGTAACTTGTCATAATGTTATATGAGCAAGACATGTTTACCTAAACATGCATTGTCCAATGAGGGATGGTAGCCTGTTATTTCCCTTTTGAATTATATTTATAGAGATACATCCTATTTTGTATTTTAGTATTTATTTCATACTGAATTGTACTACAATTGGGATAACGCAGATACACTCAGATCTGGGTCTACACTGCTTGAAATGAAATGAATGTGTGAACAGATAAATATAAAAAATAATACAGTACCGCGCATCTAATTGCGCAAATACATGTAACATGTACAAATGTACATGTCGGCTGAACTGGATCACCATCAGTCGAAAACACTAAAATGGACCCTTTTCGCAACAAAATCATGATACATTCCCCGTTTGTACAACTAATAATGTCATGAAAGATAAAAGTTGGACTGCATTTCTATAATATAAATAAATTCAAAGGGAGATAACTAGCGACGATCCTTCATTTCCAGAAAAGAAGCCAAGCCCAAAAACGACAACAACGAGAGCGAAAAGTATATTTATTGTACAAAATGGGTTTTCACAGTTTATTCACTCAGTGTAATAAAATTATAATACACTATAGTGTAATAAATACGCAAATTGGACCGCTACAGAAAACATGTTAGATACTCAATAGAGGTTCAAATTATGAAAATATAATCTTACATTTGTGTTGATTTAATATAATATTTAGTAAACTAGTTGACTGATTGCATAAGAAACTCGGCACAGCCTCGTTTCTTATAAACTCTGTGAACTCGTTTAATAAATATCATATTAATTCGTCACCCAGGTAAAATCATATGTTTATTGTACAAAATAGACATTGGCTGTGTAATATCACATATTATTTAATTCATAATGCATTACTAATTAATTTCATGAAATAAATACGTTTACACAATTTTCATTTTCCATAAATGGCGTCAAAAGTTGACAACATTTTCATAGTGCACATGTACTCTGAAAATTGGTCAACTTTTGACATTATTTCTGAAAAAATATTGTTAATTTTGTAAACGTATTTAATGAAATTACACAGATGTCCGAGGGTACAAAATCGCATGGCGTCTCTTATATGACACCACGAGAAAAAACGCGGACATGTTCTTTGTGATCAGTACAACTATATTTTATGCATCTCTGGATATTCAATAACTACAAGGCATGACATTTTTGTTGATATAATATGATATTTATCAAACTCACCTACCTGTTTCATAAAGAATATCTACATAACATCGTGTATTTTGATATTAGTCAACTCGCTTAATAAATATCATATTAAAGTATAACCCAGGTAACATCCTCTATAGTGAACTAATTAATACTTGCGCTGCAATTTTGTTGACTCGGATGCTGTCGAGAAACAAAATGTTGCAATTCTGTCCAACGTCAGACTTATTTGGAATCTTCGCATGGAAACATGTGATAGTTTATAAAATATTCACCAATAGTGTAGAAGAAATACTAAAACATAAGGTCAAATGTTATGTTTACATGTATCTGTCTCTACAGTTTACTGTTCACGAGGAACATCAAATGTACCATACATTGGGGGTACAGTGAAAATGTCCCCAGGGTGTCCGGCTTAGAGAGGTTTCACTGTAAATCAGGCATTTGATCATCCTGAGCCATAGTTGTGTGCTATGCGATCACGAACAGACATTATTAGAGATAAATTACCACGAAACGTATCAAAGAGATGAAACCGTTCAAATCACTTATTTATATATATTGAGCATGCACTGTAAAGATACTACGGGAAAACACACAGAAACCACAAACACTGGTTTTCTGGCAAACGTAGCTCAAACGTGAATCAAGCGTTTGGCAGACCAAAACGGAAAATAAATTCAGACGCTATACTGTATGGCCGTTGCTTTCTTATTTCTTACTACCCCAATGTGGGATTGCTTGTTGTTGGTCTTCGTTGTATGTCGTGTTAATATAGAGAATACCAGGCTAGTGCCTTTTGATATCAAGTTTACATGTATCAGGCAAGGCTAGGAAACGCGTAGGAATACCGAGGCTCGCCGAGTAATTCCTACTGTGTCCGAGCCGAGCCTGATAAACTTGATATCAAAATACACTAGCATGGTATTATATTTATCAAGTAACGTTTTTGGCTACATAATTCGCAATTATGACGTTGTTTTCGTTGAAGAGAACGCGTACTTCTTTCCGTGACATCAGTCCACTGACGTAAGTCGGTAACATCATGTGGCGCCTGTCGACCAATGAAACGTTAGTTTTCAATTTGTTGTAACCGGGATATTCGTATCAGGTCAAAGCCTCATATTGCAATATGTTACCAGTCAATTTGTATTCGGCCAATACACATCTCGTTACCTGATACATTAAATACAATGACAGTCGCATACTATACTAATGAAAGCAGAATCGAACCATATGAAAGCGTCCTGGTGCCAATGCTAAAATATCTATCTCCTAATTAGGAGAGTGTAAGCCCTAATTAGGAGATATTATCTCCTACTTAGGAGTTAGTATCTTCTAATTAGGACATACTATATCCTAATTAGGACTTAGTATCTCCTAATTAGGACTTAATATCTAAACTATAGTTTTCTCCTAATTAGAAGAGTGTAAGTCCTAATTAGGAGATATTATCTCCTAATTAGGAGTTACTATCTTCTAATTAGGAGGACTTACTGTATCATAATTAGGAATTAGTATCTCATAATTAAAAGGTACAAATAATTTAGCAGTGGCACAAGGACGCTTCCATAAAACCAGCTGTTAGAAATAGAAATGTATACGATATTGTGTCATGATATAATGGCGGAAACAACTGAATGTTGGGCACAGATGGGAACTGCGTTATGTCTCACTGTACCGTATTGAATAACAACTGTAAATCGCAACAACGTGCAATTTATGTTATAAGCCATAATAGTAGTAAATTATAGTGTATTGTAAACAATATTAAAAGACAATATCGCATACATAAACTCGGACATGTCTGTTTAATGCCATACTTTGCTATATTCCATTGAAAAAGATTGCTATACATCTTTATTAGTTTATTTAATATACAGTGGAACCCCGCTAAACCGGACACCCTGGGAGGACCCCAGGGTTTCCGGTTTAGAGAGGTTCCACTGTAAAACAGATTAATACTTCAAGACACGCTTAGCTATCATGAACATACAGTATTATCGGAGGTAAATGGCAATGTAACATATCTAAATTAAGCTCATCAAACTGTCATCTGTGTTCGGTTTACAGGGGTTCTACTGAATACATTTACTGATTATTGTATGACTCCCCGTTATAGTGACTATAATGATCGTGAATAAGTCCATACAAACATGTAATTGTGACATAACGCCGTGATAATATGTTGCATAGTAGTTATGTTGTGGACATTTTTTAAAATTTTAATTTGCTTCTAATTCTGTTTTGGTAGAATTTACCCACGTATACTTGGGAATCAATTGGCTCTACTCTGCTTTAATATGTATATTAATGTGTGTTGCGCCATTTTAAAACAGTTCCGTTCGTTATTCTGCTGATTAGTGCCGCCCAAAGTTGGCATACCCCTTATGCTTATAATGTATTTAACCCAGTTCATGCTGAGGATAATTATGTAATTTTTTTTTGTGAACAATTCTAAATATCTTCTTTATATGTGCTTAGAAGTCTATCTCGTGACCACCACCGGTTCAAATAAGTGGTCACAACATATACTTTCATTGAGGAAAATGAAATATTTAAAATATTATATTTAAAATATTTCATACCCGTAAAGGTGTATTCCGAATGTAATGGGTTAAACTATTCCATATTTAGATAAATCTTTCGCTGCCCATATACCTTTCTCTTACATAGGTTACTGAGTATGGCAAATCACGAGTTACTCCCCTTAGACCTACTTTCGGGACACAGTTACCGTTGTTAGAAATGGCGGGAAAAGTCGGTTTGACCTCACGTCGATTAAGCTGAGCAACGTGGCGTCAAACCGACAAACTGAGACGAGTATATACCAGACAAGCCACGTGATTGTGTACGTAAGAAGATGCGTGATATCTCATGAAAAAGTTACTGTAACGGAAATGACGTCGAAAGTTGACGAAATGTTCACAGCAAATGCGGAATATCCGCATTTGCTACGAACATTTTGTCAATTTTAGACGTCATTTTAGTCGTCATGTAAATGGCTTTCATGAGATATGGCACAGTTTTAAGGTACAAAATCACATGGCATGCCTCATGAATGTGCACGGATCGGACGGTACTTCAGCGATGTGACATTGACAACAACTTCATTGTGTAGACTATTATCATGGCGCATCACACACGTGACATGTTTCATGCCCGTTGCTGTTTGTATTGTACTAATATATTTACAGTGGGGTCAGCGTGTAAGTGCACACACGAACGAACACGACAGGTTGGAACCAACCTGTACGTCGTGTTCGTTCGTGTGTGCACTTACACGCTGATCCCACTGTACTTCAGTGTAATGGAGCCCCATAGGGACATGGAATTGACAATTCGTTCCCACGATGGAATTAACAATTTGTTCCCACGAGTAACAATTCGTTCCCTCGAATTAACAATTCGTTCCCACAACATAAGAATTCGTTCCCACGAAATAATAATTCGTTCCCTCAATTTGACAATTTGTTCCCTCGAATTAACGATTTGTTATATCGTGGGAACGAATTGTTAATTCGAGGGAACGAAATGTTATTTCTTGGGAACGTATTGTTATTTAGTTGGAACGAATTAATACAACTAATTATATGTCCCCTGCGGGACTCCGTACAGTCGTTGGTTAGTACATGTATGTCGTTGCCTGCTCTGTCTCTCCTGTTCAATATATATGTTAGACTAGCCATGCGATTTTGTACCTAATGTGTGATATTTCCTGAAAAATAGATACACAATTTACGATATATTCCGTAAATGACGTCGAAAGTTGACTAAATTGTCATAGCAAATGCGGAATTCTATTCCGCATATGCTATGAAAAGTTCGTCATCTTTCAACGTTTCTGTAAATAGATTTCATGAAAAATTGCAAACATGTTCTTAGATACACAATCACAAGGCATGTCTCCTGTATACCACTGTGCTAGTATGGGCCGTTGGTCTGTATTTGGGTAATAAAACGTTGTATGTGTTGCATTGTATGTTTTACTGTTTCAAACGCCCACTATTTGTGGCTGTGACTGGAGACATGGGGCTTATGATGGGGTTTGTGCCCAGTGTAGATCCAGATCACCTGTGTATCCGCACAGTCTGATCAGGATCTGCACTGTTCACCAGTCCATCCAATGAAACACGCGTCATACTACTAACCAGCATCATATATCGTTATCCGGCTGCAAGAGTGTGATCGGGAGCTAAACTGATCACAAATCCCATAAGCCCCATTTCTTCAGTCAAAGTCACTTGTATACGATGGGATTGCTGCACAGCCAGGTGTAACAACGGTACATATATCCACTGTTGTTGTCCTAGTGAGTAAGGTAATCGTCTTGCTGCTGGGGCCCGTTTCACTAAACTTCGTACGACTAAAATGTTCGTAAGTGCAAAAGTATGATAATCTGTAAATTTCACATTAACAACGTTTTCTTGTAAACAATTATTGGATTTACTTTTATTGAGCATAGGTTGCATATGCAGCCTATGCTCAATAAATGTAAATCCATCAATTGAAATTTCCAGACGATCATAAATGTGCACCTACGAACATTTAAGTAGTAAGAAGTTTAGTGAAACGGGCCCCAGATCTCCCCCCTCCCCCCACCCCCCCACCCCCCCCAATGCAGCAGGTTTCATGAAAACGAACCATATGGCCCGGCCTTAAATGACCTTAACTGTTGATAGGCCGTTAAAACATATAACTCAATCAATCAGTCACCTAGCTGCTGGTTCGATTCTCTTCCGGGCCGATATGTCAGGTTAATCAGTCGCTAGCTACGTATAGTTAAAACATATTACATTCCGAATAAACTTTAGGGTGTATGGAAATTTTGAAATATTTTCTTTATTTTTATCTCTCAATGAAAGAACATGTATATGTTGTGAATACTCAATACAACGGTTCAAATGGTGATCACAATACATACCTCTGATGAGAATTAAAGAAAATATTTACATTTTTTCATCGCTAAAACCCTCAGAATGTAATGGATTGCTACATGTCCGTGCCTGTGGGCCGTTTCATTAAACTTCGTACGACTAAAATGTTCGTCAGTGAAAATGTAGGATCGTCTGGAAACTTCAATTGATGGATTTACATTTACTGAACATATGCTGCATATGCTGAATAAATGTGAATGCAATAATGGTTTACAAGAAAACATTGTTAATGTGAAATTTACAGATTATCATAATTGTGCACTTACGAACATTTTAGTCGTACGAAGTTTAGTGAAACGGCTCCCTGGAGTTAAAGTTTAATAACGAGTCAGAAATTGGCTGACACTTTCAATATAACAAGAACTGTCATCGTTAAACGAAGCTAATCCCCTCGCTGGCAGCCTTCAACATTTTGCGTTACAAACAATGTGAACGCAAGTCCTCAGTGTCCTTGAGTGTTCGGACGTGTGTCTCATGCAAAACAAAGTGGCCACATATCATCAACATCGATGAAGCGGTTCATGAATTATCCAGTCACAGCCACACATAAATGCGGTTCATTGCATTTGTCACCAGTCTGGTGCCTGTTCTGCTAGAACTCCCATGTCGCTTGATCAATATCTATACTATTTGGTAGAATAATTTCTGGCATTCCGCTGGCTGAATGGCGTACAGTGCAGACTGCGCGCATGTACAGGTTGGTCTGGGTCCACACTGGTCATAAACGTCATAACAATATTTTCTCCAGCCACGGCCTATAATTGTCCCAGCCGAAATAAGTGCAGTTTATCACAATATGAATTTGTCAGGTCCTTACGTAAATGAAAGTGAATATAGGGTTAACTGTATTGTAATTTTCAAATTTGTGGCGTATATCAGAAAATGATAGATCGGAAAATCTGTTTAATGGGGACGCGCTAGCGGAGCCATTAAACATGTTTTCCGACCTATCATTTTCTGATATACGCCGCAAATTTCAAAATTACAATGCGGTTAACCTATTTCTAATGCACTCCTTTACTACTGGCGTAGGAATACATATTGAAATAATTTGCGACCGTTCATCAACAATGATATACATGTAATGTATAACCATCAGCCAGTCAGATTGCGCGATATTTATAGAGTGCATTAGAAAAAAGAACATCATTGTATAATTCAATTCCACATCTTCTCTGAACTATGTGCCAACGTTCGATATCATTTGGTCTTCGAAATAAATATCAACAAAAAACATCTATGCGATAAGGAAGGCAATACATGTACTACTTAGAGCACAGCTCTTCCGCATGTACGGGGAGATAATCCGCGAGCTTCAGTGATCGCACATGTGGACAACCGTACGCGTGCTCTAAGTAATGTATCCCACACCCATACATATGGTGGCTCGTTAGGGACATTATGAAACTTCGTTACTTCGTTTCGTCGCTACGCTAATCTTCTTTCCGTCGCAACGAAGAAACGAAGAGACGAAATGTCCCTAACGAGCCACCATACATATACGCGTACATGTACTACATGTATGCCTGGGTTTCCTAATAACCCGGAGACACATTTCGACACTATATGTGAATATATGTGAGTGTTCCTTCAAAGCGATATTTCTGCTCTCGTCTGTATGCCAAGGTGTATGATCACGTGATACTAACAACAACAACAACAAATACTGAAACTTCCAGAATCCATACGATTCAAAGTACGTATTCTTTAATATTGTCCTTATTACCGAACTGATTTGATGAAATATGGCACAGCAAACTCGTCTTGTTAAGCTGCATTTGGTGGTCTCTGTACTTTGGCCAAAACTTCTGTCGTTTTTGCGAAGAATCGATTTCCGTGTCGGTAGACACGGAAATCGATTCTTCGCAAAAATTACACAAGTCTGTGCCAAACTCCCGGGACCCAATGCAGCTCATGAAGACGCGTTTGCTGCGCCATGTTTCAGCAAAACCCGTTGCATATTAAGAAAAATATCAAATAATACTTGCTTTGGAGTGGGCAATATTTCAACACTTTCAGTCACTGTTGTTGTTGTTGTTGTTGTTATAACCACGTGATCATGCACGTTGTATGCATTGCACCGTTTTGTATCAACCAACATATTGAATGTGTATTTTCAAGAATGGCGCTGTCTTAGGCCCCAGATTCCACTATTATATTTAATTGCAAGACGCATATTAGCAGGGTAGTCCAAAGCGCGTTTCTAGCAAATGTGTTCGATCCCGACGTCGTTGTCACTGGTGTTTGTGTAGTTGTGTCCGCTGAAATATAGATCAATAGAAGGGTCATCTACATGGAATTCTCTTCATAAATCTTACAATTCCACACTTATGGAAAGAGGTGTTAGTTATTTAACATGGCCGAACATGTATCTGTCATATTGTACAATCATACGGTAAATGCAATACCGTGTATTAGACATAAACAACTGTCAACTGCTTGTATATTATCTTTACTTTACAACAATGCCAGATTGTCGTTGTGCGAAATTTTGAGAAAACTAGAAAATTGTCATTTAGAGTGAAAAATACATCCGTATTTGGGCAAACATATTATGCCCCCGCCCCACCCCTGACGACTACTGTTGCGGTGATAATGGTGTCATAAATACAAAATATATAAGCAAAATATGTGAAAAACGGGGCATAGCTCCCGATGCATAGGTGGGACAGCGAACATTTTTACACTTAATGGTTGGGATGTATACAGAGTATGACGAGAATCGGTCGAAAACTGTAGAAGTTCGCCGGACAAGGAAAACATATTTTCAGTCGAAAAAGGGGCATAACTCTGGATGTATCAGTGGGACAACGAACATTTTCACGTTACGCACTCCTTCACTTGATGGCTGGGATGTATACCGAATATGAAGAGAATCGGCCAAAAACTGTAGAAGTAGTTCGCCGGACAAGGAAAGAAAACATGTTTAGAGTCTAAAAAAGGGGTATAACACTATATGTATCAGTGGGATAGCCAAAAATGTGTACTGGTTGGGTTGTATACTGAGTATGAAGAGAATCGGCCAAAAACTGTAGAAGTACATGTAGTTCGCCGGACGAGGAATAAATAATATTTTCAGAGTCGATAAAGGGTCATAGCTCTGGATGTATCAGTGGGTTGGCGAAAATGTGTACGGTACACAGTCCTGCACTAGATGGTCGGGATGCATACATGTATACCGAGTATGAAGAGAATCGGCCAAAAATTGTAGAAGTAGTTCGCCGGACAAGGACAAAATAATAGTTATAGTCGAAAAAGGGGAGGTCCCCAGGGTGTCCGGTGTAGAGATGCCAAGGTATGCGGCCGTGCTTTGCGAACTTTAACAGGTATTATCATCATACATATACGTACACCAATGAAACCCATACAATTAAATATACACAGACTGCCTGCGTGTCCGGTTTACAGAGGCTCTACTGTATTCAATTATCGAGAATAATATAAAAGGAGTACATCAGCTGTTAGGTGGCTACTGGATCTGATCTCAATAGATAATTTACTCCACTTACATGCATCTACTTGAATGTAATGCCCAGCATACCTTACCAAGTTTCAGGTCTGTAGCTATTGCGGTTTAAAAGTTTTACGAGTTACAAGGCAGAATTGTCAAATTCTAAGTCTAAAATGGGGGATAATCCATCACTGACCCGGGGGTCCAATCAAAATAGAATAGAACTGTGTGAATGTATTCATCATAAGGAAGCTACATACCAAGTTTCAGGTCGGTCAATAGGTAGTACTGTTTAAGAGTTACAAGGCAAAATTGGGAAAATCGAAGTCTATAACGGGGTGAAAATCCATGACCAGTGAGAAACTTTGTGCATCTATTCATCATATGGAAGGTACATATCACGTTTCAGGTCTGTAGCTATTACGGTTTAACATATACAAAAATACGAATTACAAGCCGAGATTGGAAAATTCCGCTCCAAGTTTCAGGTATGTAGCTAGTACGGTTTCAGAGTTTTACGAGTTACAAGGTTGGTGACGGACGGACGTATTACACAATTTGTAGTAATGTATAACTACGTGGACGAGATACATCATTTGTATGTCTTGCTACCAATTCCAGGAACTTTAAGCATGCATTTTTTGTAATTCGAAATGACGTTGTAATACAATGTGGGTTATTGTGATTTGTAATATACTATGTTATTACACTGTTGTAAAAGCATATTTCTGCAATGGATATAAATGTCCCATACTCGGTTGTACGGAGCCCCGCAGGGGACATGGATCTTTTTCATTAATTCGTTCCCATGAAATAACAATTCGTTCTCTCAATTTAACAATTAGTTCCCTCGAATTAACAATTCGTTCCCACGACATAACAATTCGTTCCCTCAACAATCCGTCACCGTGGGAACGAACGAATTGTTATTTCATGGGAAGGAATTGTTAAATTGATGGAACGAATGTTAATTCGTTGGAAAGAATTGTTAATTCGTGGGAACGATTTGTTAAATTGAGAGAACGAATTGTTAATTCGTAGGAACGAATTGTTAAATCGAGGGAACGAATTGTTATTTCGTGGGAACAAATTAATAAAAAAAAGAATTCTACGTCCTCTGTGGGGCTCCGTACGATTGGGTCAGACGTAACAAATGTCAATTGGTGAATTTACATTTATTGAACATAGGCTGCATACGCAGCTTATGCTCAATAAATGTAAATCCACTAATTGTTTACAAGAAAACATTTTTAATGTGAAATTTAGTACATTGTATGAATATTTTCATATTAACTAATGATTGTTGGAGAAAAACAACATTAAGATAAGTTTTATAAGTGCATTTTATGAAAACGTTCATAGTGACTAATGTTTCTCTCGGAACGGGAATGTTATGTACATTTCCAAAGTGAAATCATGTGAGGTATAGTAGCTGTACTGGCGATTGCAGCTTCACTGTTCTTATTTTTTTCTGTGTTTTTCACAGCCTCCTTATGCACATGGGGTGGTTTTTTTAGTAACTGGATTTTCTCAAACGAAACTAGAATCTGTTTAATCTGTAAAAGTCCATTTCCTTTTGAAATACATAATTTAGCTAATGAAACCCGACTGAGTTATATGATATTACAAGGTGTATGATCACGTATTATTTTATAATGTGCTTATTACGTAACGGATTTTGATGAAATATGGCGCATCAAACGCGTCTTGTTAAGCCGCATTTGGTGGTATTTTCGCCCAAACTTCTGTCGTTTTTGCGAAGAATCGATTTCCGTGTCTCCGACACGGAGATCGATTCTTTGCAAAAACGACATAAGTCTGTTCATCAAAATCCGTTGCATATTAAGGAACATATCAAATAATACGTACTTTGAATCGGTACTTGTTGTTGTTGTTAGTACCACGTGATCATACATCTTGTATTAGAGGGATGATATGTGATAATCATATTTATTAAACGAGTTTACTGATTTCATAAGAAACGAGGCTAACACATATCATATTTAATCAGCACAAATGTTCGATTATATTTATTGCAAGCACATCATCATAATTTGAAGCTGTATTGCTGCAGCGGGCTCGTTTGCATATGTATTACACTAGTGTATTATAAGTTTTATTACACAGTGTTATTATAGGAATGAATGGCCTTTTTGTGGAATGTATCGGGGTATAAACTTGGAAAAGTCGCGGGAATACTGGACGAAGGCCGGAAGGCCTCGTCCAGTATTCCCGCGACTTTCCCAAGTTTATATCCCCGATAAATTCAACAAAAAGGCCATTCATTCCTTATAAGACCAGCATTTGAAATAAATTCATCAAGAAAATGGAATTATTTTAACTGCGCCTCAAGGTTACGGAAAGTAGTTCGGCATTGGAGTTTACTGGGATATAAATTTTGGACAGAGACTTGCTACGGACCAATCAAATGTTAGGGAATTGTGTAAATATTTTTGTGCTGGAATTATTAAACTGTGAAAGTCCATTTTACGCAATAAATACATTACCTAATGTCGTAAACTCGACGGAGTTAGACATATCAATGGAGGGAGATTTATCGTTTTCAGACGTTACGGCCATTGTATAGTTACTGCCGCTACGTAGTCCATTCTGTGTGTAAGTACATGTTTGGTTGATTCCGTGGTCGGTGTAGTTCAGGAAAATATCACCAGTCATCTGCCATAAATAGAAGCAACACGAATGTATATGTAATTACTGTCTGTTCCACGTTTTGCTGCCGACAAACCTTTGGCTATTAAACATATTAAGTCTGAAAAAATATCTAAATGTAAGTAATTTTTCGTCAACAACAAAAAGGTTCGCCTCCCCAAAATATTATGTTTGATGAATTCTATTGAATTTTATAACGAAAATTTTTCTATGGGAATTTAATACGGGGGCTAAAAATAGATTTTTTTAAAAAATATTTTTTTAAATTGCGTACTAATTTTCAAAATCTAACTTTCTTACATCATTTCCAAGCTATTTAGGCAGGTTTTGGAGTGATTGTCCTCTCTCTTTTTTTCGTTTTTCTCTGCTGCTAAGTTTTGCCCTATGTTACGTTACATTCACATAGGAAAATCAATATATCGATGGTCTAGTAACATAAGGTCGTAACTGCTATGCTTTAGCATAGCAGTTACGACCTTATGTTACTAGACCATCGATATGATATAATTTGATGAAATAAAAAATGGGGAGGGTCACTTATTTTGTTATGATTTCATGTGTAAATAGCGACAAGTTCGTCGGCAACAAAACGTGGAGCAGACTGTAGTTTAAACAATATATTATTTCAAACAATACATGTTTAAAATGACAGAAACGTTAAAGCTGACACTGGCTTAGAAAACAAGGTTGGAGAGCTCATATGCCGTTGTGACTGGATCAATGGGTCTTATGCGTGTTGCGACATGTGTAAATCCAGATCAGACTGTGCATCGCGTCCGTACAATCTGATCGGAATAGGCACCGTACGTCATTCCATAAATGAACTACTCATCATACTTCTAACAAGCAATATATATCATTGAACTGAACTGCAGGAGCGTGCTATTTGAGCAGGAGCTACACTGGTAACAGATCCCATAAGCAACAATTCTCCAGTCTTAGCCTATGATATGAATTATTTTTTATGAATTATGTCATAAGACATCGATCAATGGTAATGTGAAATGCACGTTTAATTACATAATAATGTAATCGAAGCGTCACATACGTGTACGTTTGTCGCACTGGACACATACTGTTTTACAGTCGAACCTTCCCGAACGACCACCTCTCTACAACAACACACTCTCTGTAACAGCCGCTATTTTATATCCTAAATGGATGATTTCCTTTGTATCCAACCCTTCGACTGCTGAGCACGAAAATTGTCGCCTGCTGTTGCTTTGCCTTCTTTCTCAACACAAACATGTTCTGACAACATTTCATGGAAATGATTCTAAAATGTTGCCAAAGAATATTTTTGATGAGAATTATCAAAGAAAATAAACAGCGGGCGACACAATTTACTTCTCCCTACACCTCCCTACAACAGCCACCTCTCTACAACAGCCAGTTTTGCGTCTTCAGGATGGCTGTTGTAGAGAGATTGCACTGTACTATTGGTTGACAAATGCAACGCATTCCTTATACCACCTCTACCCATATTCCGGCATGTGTACCCGCATCTTTAGGAGATATACATGTACACATACATGTATGCAAACTATGGACCTGGGTGTGGGGTAAACTATTTAGAGCCTGCAGATTATCGACTCGTACACGATACATATTATTATGCAGAGTTACTTCCCGCAACTAGGACGAACGATGGTCTTAGTAGTAGTACTGCCTAGAATAGCCCGTCGCATACACTGTACAAATGGACGTAACCAACGACACGGACATGTCTATTATGATTGTAATGCTTATTATGACAACTGTGGAGTCTAAAACCAGCCAATATTGAAGCTAATCGCAAACAAAATTGGAGATTTTATCAAATACTATACCGAATCGACAAAGCGTGGACGCCGCCATTTTGCTTTGAATGACGTCGATAGGTTTGTGACGTATGGCGAGGGAATGACGTCAAAACATGACGTCACGAACGTTCAAACAATTAAGCTTAGTATGCGGTATGAATTAAATACTCGATTAGTGCCATGGAATATAAAATATATTCGTTTCCGCCCTGAAAACTTTATAGGGGCACACTAAAGCTCGCCCCAATAAAGCTGACTAAGGCTCAACCGAATATATTTTATATTCGAGGTACTAACCATGTATATATTTACTATGTATATACATGTACCTGCACATATGCGCCCCCTTCTAGCACCATGAGGACGAAATGCTGTCGTGCTCCATTGTCGTATCCTGACTCCCATTGCAATGTGACACTGTCACGCGTCACGTTCTCTACCTCCAGGTGCTTCGGTGCTTCTGGTGGGCCTACGGTAGCTGTCGCTAGATAGATGGATGTTACGTGAGTGATTTAATATTATATTTATTAAACTCGCATAATATATACAGTCGAACCTCCCCGAACAGCCACCTCTCTACAACAACACCCTCTCTGTAACGGCCACTATTTTATATCCAAAATGGATGATTTCATCTATATTTAACCCTTAGACTGCTGAGCACGAAAATTGTCGTCTACTTTTGCTGTCTTTCTCAATAAATACTGTTGTTTGCTGTTGCTTTGCCTTCTTTCTCAATTGGAAATGATTCTAAAATGTTGCCAAAGCATGTTTTGATGAGAATTATCAAAGAAAAGAAATAAACAAAGAGCGACAAAAGTTAAGTCAGCATTAACCTCCCTACACCAGCCTCCTCTCTACAACAGCCAGTTTTGCGTCTTCCCATTGTGGCTGTTGTAGAGAGGCAACCCAAATTTTAGTTGGTGTTTCAGGCATAGACATACATGTACCTGTAGCATCATACATTGAAACCTTACTAATCACCTGACATATTGTCCAAGACAGATTCACTGACATTTGTATTACCCGAGTGTATTATAGGTTCTAATACGCTGTATTATTACATTGCGGAACACCATGTATGTAATAAATTCCAGTAAACGTTACCTGTGATGGCGAATATTGACGAGCCAAATAACAACACTTTTAAACACCCAGTGACACTCATCGTCCCTCCCAGCAGATGGAACACAACTGATAACATGCTGTAATCGTCTGTGTTGATATGGCGCTGTGACTGTAGAAATAGCGCTTATGGGTATTGGGACCAGTGTAGATCCAGACCAGACTGTGCACCCGCACATTCTGATCAGGACCTGCACCGTTCTAAAACGGAGTATAATATCGTTATCAGGCTACAGGAATGTGCTTCACATATTTGATCAGGAGCTTCCCTGGTCACAAATACCATAAGCTCAATTTCTACAGTCATAGTCATACATATGCTTGCCCGGTACGGCCATCCCCATATTATCACTATGTGTCACAAAGATTAATATTTAACCCTTTCACTTTCCACCAAATAACAACACTATTAAACACCCAGTAACACTCATCGTCCTATCCAGCAGATGCAATACAACTGATAACATGCTGTAATCGTCTGTGTTGATATGGCGCTGTGCCTGGATAAATGGGGCTTATGGGTATTGCGACCAGTGTTGATCCAGTAGCGTATTTCACCAACATTGCAAAGTATACCTATCTAGCAAAGTATACTTTGAGGGAGATATTTTCAATTTTAGGATAAATTTATTATTTTTTATTATACTGAATTTATTACATTATCACAGCCATGTTGGTTGTGATAATGTAATACATTCAGTATAACAGTGCGTACTTTTAATCATCAAATATATGCAGTCGTTAGTTCTATATGACTTAATGCATTTCAGGAAAACTAAATGATTACTCCCTCAAAGTATACTTTACTATGACATTTTCATCGCTACATATGTGCACGTATCTGTATACACGGTATATGCTTGGACATGTACATTTAAATATAACTATATATTTATGATTAATATGTAGGACATTTGCTGGTATTTCGAATGTTGTGTTTAGCATAACAGTTATGTACATGTAATACTATATACAATATATTCGTCAAGCTAAATGTATAACTCGCACTATAATACGGACATTGCTTTCTGGAACAAAGTGGATGCGACATGTTTCCAGCACCACGAGCCACCCCACTATTGCATACACGCAGATAGGAGTGTGTGTGTTTTCGAACACTTCTGAATGGTATTATGAAATGGTACGTCTGATAAGATGGACATACTGTAAACACTGGCCATAGCTAAATACAGTGAAACCTCTCTAAACCAGACGCCAAGGATACATATGAAACATTATTGTGATGGGATTCTTGGTCAGTTAGCTCAGATGAGAATGTAAGTTTAGGATCGTTAAGAACACACATATGCCGCAGAATGGTCAAATGTCTGATTTACAGTGAAACCTTTCTAAATCGGACACCCTGGGGACCTCCCAGGGTGTCCGGATTATAGAGGTTTCAATGTATATACACTAGCGAATTGTGAACGCACGTTATCATGTTTGCATTAGCGTGCATACGGTTGTAAAATCATTATTATTTTATCAATTGAAGTCCCAAACTTCTGTAGTTTTTGCGAAGAATCGATTTCCGTGTCTCCGACACGGAAATCGATTCTTCGCAAAAACGATATAAGATTGGGCCAGCAGAAGTAAGGGGAAGCTCCATAAGGGACATCGCCTATTGTTCCACTGACCGCTTTTATGGAAAATACAGTAATGTAGTACAGTGAAACCTCTCTAAACCGGACAACCTGGGAGGTCCCCAGGTGTCCGGTTTAGAGAGGTTCCACTGTAAATCAGGCATGTGATCATTCTGAGACATAGTTGTGTGCTATGCGATCACGAACAGTAATCATCAAGTGATATAAATGACCAAAAAAACAGTCAAAAATAGGATCACAGATGCTTTTTTGGTGTCAAGTTTAGAGGGTTCCACTGTATTTACTATATATGAACAAATGTTCACATGTTCTGGAGTGTCAATATTGCTCTACTTTAAGGGGATATTTTACTTGCACTATAAAACGACTCATAGCACTTCAACTATTACCATAGCAACGTAATACATGTATATGGCAATAGTTAAAGTGTTACATATCCGCAACTAAGGAAGCCACTGCTCAGCTCACAAAATGCGGTTGAAGCATGGCAGCTATTTTATTGATGGAACCGCGAACATTGCAGATCATGATAAGACTGTGCGGACATACAGTCTGATCTGGATCTACACTGGTCGCAAAACCCACAAGTCCCATTAATCCAGTCACATCCACATGTGTGTATGTGGCGCTCAAACATCGGCCAGTGTTTAAGGACCCGTTCATGATCATCGTTTGATTCAAAGATAATTGCTTCGTAAATGTGATAGAATATATAGAGAATAGTAGGTTAGTGCCGTGAATGGGAAAACATATCTGGCAAGGCTCAGGAAACGGGATGGGCGAGGCTCTGCCGAGCACATCCCGTTTCCGTGCCGCGCCAGATACTTTTTCCCATTCACGGCACTAACCTACTATTCTATTTATCCTGTCAACACCTACAAATGGCTGTAAAATGCAAAAATTGTATTGACTGGATATCAAAAATGTTTCACGGCACCGTGTTTCTCGGCACATACGCACTGTGTTGACGGGATAAATGTATAACATGTATGTGAATACTGCCGCGTTACTGTATCCTACACGGCACATGGAATGGCCAAGTCGGCCATCTGTGTGTGTTCTAGCCATCAGCCAGTTTCACCTGTTCTGTCCTTTGGCAAAGTACTCAAAATATGAAGTGGAACATATGATATAATGTAGCCACATGCGGTAAAGCCAGAAGAACAAACTCCTATAAATTAGATTACACCAAATTGTAAAATATGTCAGTTTTCTGGACAGGTATGTGCCAGTGTTTTTAAAAATATGAACCACCATTATAAATAGCATCATACACAGAAAATCGCACAGTGTATCACTTTTACCGGGCAAACCACATAACACATATATCTCGTCTTTTGTATAGTTTGCTGACATACTATTTATAGCTTGCCGTTGTCAAATCTGTCTATTATGTATTGCACCACATTGTATTTGGTTTACTGTCATATTATTTGCTGTATGTGTCAAACGCACGAAGTGGTGAATCTGTACCATGGTTTGTACATACAAAGTTGGCGGAGATGGTAACTCAATGTTCCATATACTATGCAATAACAAGACACAATTCACATATGTTATATTCATATAGCACATCACTCTTATGAAGATTATCATTGAAATCAAGTGTATCTATCAATGACCTAATACCTTAAAGTCATCTGATAACACTATTTGCAGCTTACCGTCGTCTGTGTTACATGCAAACAAGCGTGGTTCATTGTTTCTTGTTTGACACGTCGGCTATGACTCGGCGAAAATAAATGTGTGCCTCGAAATGTCGGTCGAGGACAGGGTATGGCATGTCGGTAGGGATATACTAAATAAGGCGTAAAGCGCCACATGGGTAAAGTAGTCCTGCCAAAAAGATAGTCCAGATGACCTGAGGTCACATGCACGGCTAATTTTGACCCACAACTACACTACCGCCTGCGTTTATCTTGACCAGATATCAAAGTTTCTTCATTTTGGTAATATCAACTCACAATAAAGCAGTGTGATTGGCTGTGTCTGAGCTGTAGCAATCAAGCCAATCAAGCTGCCTGCTTTCAAGCACACAATCTAAATATGTGTTAATAATTCCAGCACAAAAATATTTACACAATTCCCTAAAATTTGATTGGCCCGTAGGAAGTCTCTGTCCAGAATTTATATCCCAGTAAACTCCCACGCCGAGCTACTTTCCGTAACCATGATGCGCAGTTAAAATAATTCTTAAGAAAACTGAAAATAAACACATTTTCTTGATGACTGTATTCCAAATGCTGGAATTATAAGGACTGAATGGCCTTTTTGTGGAATTTATCGGGGATATAAACTTGGAAAAGTCGCGGGAATACTGGACGAGGCCTTCCGGCCTTCGTCCAGTATTCCCGCGACTTTTCCAAGTTTATACCCCGATAAATTCCACAAAAAGGCCATTCAGTCCTATAATAAAGAAATTGACATTGTTGGCATGATTAGCGCAGTGGTGTACTCGCGAAACATGATGGGTGCATTAAACACTAGACTAAGTTTCCAGCATGTTTGTCCCATTGAAAGAATACTCTGATCATGTTGGCCATGTAATATAAACACAGTTTTAGTTGCTAAATAATGATAACCAATATTATGGACCATATGTGGTTGAATATTCCCTTCTTATGAGTATATTAACATATTGTTTCATATAGTGCAGACAGAATGAATGTTATATGAAAGTAGGCTCCTCGGCATCCATACGAATAGCGATGGTAGGCTAGACTGACCATAACAAGATTAAACTATTTAGTGGTTGCCTACATGTGGTACTTGAACACAAGCCCCAACGGCCGGTTCAGCTATTATACATGTACATGTATATCGCAACTACCAGGCGAAAATTGGCGATTCGGTAGTAATGATAAAGCCAACCTTGGTTATCTTGTCAACCATAACTTTATCCCACCCCGCAACCTTCACCACATTTCGGTAAGATTTTGTGAAATATCAGACCCCATAGATTCACGAACCACTGTACGGCCCAATAATGTAACCTATACTCCATGAACAATCAGATTCAGAAATTAATATTAATTGGAGATAATATCGAATATTAAACTAGTCTGTTTCACGAAACCTGCCCAAATTTTACAGCCATATAAATAATGCAAAAACATTATTTGTTTTAATAATATTAAATTAAAGGAAAATTTAAGAATGAGCCTTCTTTTTATTTCGTGTAATTTGGTCCAATATTTATTTTATTACGAAAATACAATTTCCCCATGTTAAATCCCCATAGACACCTTCACAGAGTGAAGATGTCTATGGGGATTTAACATGGGGATTTCTTTTCTAATTTCAGAAATAGTGCACCGATTTTCAAAATGTAACTTTTGTTTTCTTAGTTAGATCATTTCAAATCAACCTAGCTAGATTTCAGAAGCAATTTCCAAAATTGTTCGTTTTTCGACTCCTACTCCTCGTTCTCCACCTCATTTTTCCCCATGTTAAATTCCCATAGAGAACTCATTTTTTGTAATAAAATCAATATTTGACCAAATTTCACGAAATAAAAAGTAGGCTCATTCTTAAATTTTGCTATAATTTAATATTATCGAAAAATATATCGTTTTTGCATTGTTTATATAGTCGTAAAATTTGGGCAACTTTCGTGAAACAGACAGTAGGAACGTCGGGCCATGCACTTTGCAATTACATGTATTTCAAAGAGCCACTCACCTGCGCCAAACACATGCAACATTGATGTTTGTGGTTACACTAGTCAAGCAAAATGGTTCAGGCACATATAGGTGAAATAAAGTAACATTGTTTAAATGTTGACTAACCAAAACATGATTCTAGGAAATATAAGGGGTACACCATAATACTTATTCGACCTCATTTTCATGTCACATTTATAATATTATTTTGACCTTACGTTTCATGTTGCAATTGACAGACAGCCATATCACTCATATATGTTCATACTTATAGTTATTTCCATCATGTTAACGTTTGACACAACTATAGACCATGCAATGTGACTACGTATATAAGAAAATGTGCCATGTTTCATGAAATAATATTTACAAAATAGAATTCCGCATTCGCTATGAACTTTTCGTCAACAATCGACGCCATTTATATAATTATAATATCACCGTTTCCGTAAGTATGACGGGGTCATTCCATCTGTTCCAGTCTTCATTTCAATGGCGATCGTTTTCCTGATTTCGTACTACTTGCGTTTCCATGTATATATGGCTGTGACTGGGGCTTATAGCATTTATGGCCATCGTAGTTCCTTGTCTGGTAGTACACTCTCATAACTTCATAACATGATAATGACTTGTTTGTTGTAAGTGTGATGGGTTAGTCAGTCAATCATTGATGTGATGGTGAAAAGTACAGACCATGATCAGTCTGCTCGGATGTGTATGCCGAACTAGGCCTACACTGGTCACAAATGTCATAGGCCACATTTTTTCAGTCACAACAGCAAATGCGCTTGATATCTTCTTTCATATGCTAGATCTTATTCTTATATATCTGTGCCACCTCCGTTTCTTGTATATCTAGCTTTCCATTAATCTGATTGTTTTGTGCAATGCTCATACATGTATCTAAGTTTCTATTGCGTTCTATCTCGGGTAAACATGATGGCAAGCCATCATTATCATGATTAGCGAGGTTACTTTTTGCTCGCTGACCATTCCAAGTCGTTTCAATTTTAGGATAAATTTATTAATTTTTATTATACTGAATTTATTACATTATCACAGCCATTTTGGCTGTGATAATGTAATAAATCCAGTATACTAATTCTGCATACGTTTAATCATCAAATATATGCACTCGGTAGTTCTATATGAAATAATGTATTTCGGGAAAAATAAATGATTACTCCATCAAAGTACACTTTGCTAGATAAGTATACTTTGCAATTTTGATGAAATAGGCTACTGGTGCTCCGCTTGTATGAGGTACATCTCGGCGACGTTTCTCTAATGTTTGGCTATATAGTCACGTGATAGTACGTTGTTCATGGTGCGGCAACTAGAATTTATCGTCTGAAATATAAAATGAGAACGATGTTTCATGTATGTATCGATGCATCAATACTGAATGAAGTCATATACATGTAACTGAGTTATGATATAGAGCAGGGCTCCAGATAAGCTGCGTATTTGCTTAAATACCCAATTAAAATTGTCAAAAACCCAATTGAAATCAGAAGTAGTGAGTATCAAAGAGCAATAGCAAGTTTGTGGTACCTTTATCATGCTGCAGAAAACAATAATCAGACCACAAATATAGCATATTTTTCTTATTTTCAATGAAAACACATCTTGGTATTTCATTAGAATTGTCTCCAAGGAGACAATTCTAATGACATGCCAATACATGTTTTCATTTCGAAGCAAACTTTTCAATAATTGTTGTCTGTTGATGTGTAAACAGTAGTGTGATTTTATTTTATCCAATTAAATGTTGAAATACCCATTGCTTCAGAAATGATGGAGTGCAAATTATCAATTACTAATTCCTTATCTGAAGCCCTGATAGAGTGTTTATTATTCAGCACATGACTGGTTGCATATTTCTCTTTATAATTACATCTCACTTTCATAAATTATGTTGCTATCGTAAATGATTCTAAATATTCGATTCCACAGAAAGTGAAGGTGGTACATGTACATGTAGATCATGAAGCCCTGACGCAATTTGCAAAACTTGCTCGTTGAAATGTCCTGTACAGGAGACTCTGAACATCGCATTGAACATAATTAGTATGCAAAAGCTCAACAATATCCACATGATATAAAAGCAATGCTTCACCATTGCTGTTTAGTATCCATGTATTGAAAATTTCCCAGAAAACGTAGCTATGTATGACAGGTAAGATACCATTATACGTAATATTTAGATTACTGGTCGTCCGTCTGTACGAGTAGATAATATACAGTACAGACAGACAACCGTACATACAGACAACCGTGTGATTTATCCCACCCATGTCTGGATTTACTAACAATCCGGGGACACAATTCGGGAATATGAATGAAGGGGGATCAACGAGGGATCGTAGCTAGCTATGTCCCTTTGCACATATATTTATAGAGATATGGTCCTACGTTGTATTTCAGCGTTTATTTCTTACTGAAAAGCACAACAAATGGGTGTTGCGAACGGTGTAGACGCAGGGAGAATGCACACGTCTGATTTAAGTCTACACTGATTGCAATAACATTAATAATTGTGAAAATATGAATCTGACAAATAATGTAGTCCCAAATCAGATTGCGTAGATATGTAGGATGATCTGTATCAACACTAGTCGAAATCACTGTACTTGCTACTTTTCACGACACATGATGTTACATTTTGTACAAACAAGAAGACCTTAAACTACACAATTTGGACCGGATTTCTGTAAATAAATTAAACGGGAGATCACTAGCTGCGATCCCTCATAGATTGAAAACTTTCGGTATATCACTTATAAATGTATCACTGTCGAAGGCTGCGTACTCTGTAGACCGAGGTTAGATCGTGCACACATGTGTGGCGTTAACCCTTTCACGCCTAAGTAACTGGAATGGATTTTATATGTTAATCAGTTAACTAATCCAATCGTCACAAACTGATTTTCAGACTAGTCCATTTATGATACGGGGTGTTTTTGTTCTGAATAATGTGAAAATTACACTAGCCGGCTCATCTGGATCTACACTGTTTGTCAATAGCACTATAATACAGGCATATGCAGGCGCAATTTGTTATGATACGCCGTCGTGTCCGACCACAGTTAGAAGCCTTGTTCATTTATATATAGTTATACCGATGAAAGCCGAAACATGCCGAATGCATTGTGGCCTGGATAATCAATATACTTTAACGCATTTGCCTTACAAAAAAGGTGGACACAAGTCCCCCATGACGTTAACTGTGGGCGACCTAAGGCGGGTCGTATGCAAAACAAAGCACCGCCCCTAGACGAACATGTGTGGCCAAATATTAACAAAATCAGTGACGCTGTTAACAAGTTATTGAATAAGAAAACAAAATAATGCATTCGCCTTACAAACAAGGTGAACATTGAACATAAGTCCTCAGTGACTTTGACCACGGTCGGTCGGACGTGGGTCGTATGCAAAACAAGGCACCATCCCTAGATGCACATTGTGGCCAAATATGATCAAAATCGGTGAAACGGTTGATAAGTGAAAATGAAAGGTGTTACTAACGTACGCACGTACTACGGGGCGCCAAGTGGGACATGGCTCAATTTTGTCAACAAAATTCATTTTTGTGCCACAAAATTCATTTTTGTGCCACAAAATTCAATTCTGTGTCACAAAATTCACTTTTGTGCCACAGAATTCAATTCTGTGTCACAAAATTCAATTCTGTGCCACAGAATTCAATTCTGTGTCACAAAATTCAATTCTGTGTCACAAAATTCACTTTTGTGCCACAAAATTCAATTCTGTGTAACAAAATTCAATTCTGTGGCCACAGAATTCAATTCTGTGTCACAAAATTCAATTCTGTGTCACAAAATTCAATTTTGTCAATTCTGCACACGCATGTAAGAAGGACTACCATTGGTCAGAAACTGCACTGGAGAAATGGGTCACGGTCGCCGATCTACACATTCAATGTCGATGATTCATTTCTCATTATGCCATTTTGCTTCAACTATCTCCAAACAGTCAAACGTTGACAAACCCATTCGTATTTAAACTCATTTGCGTTATAATTGTACACATAATTCATGTACATGTAGATCTCCCGCGAGTACTGACGTCATGTATTGTGTGTATCGCAAGGTACATCTGCCCCAGTTAAATCAATAATACACGCGCTGTGGCCTGTGTTCTGACTGCTGTCTGTGTTTATAAACATAATGTGTGTATTGGGCCATTTGAGGAAACCATTTGTAGTATGTGTGTAGATACCATGGATACTAAGATGGTGTATACTGTAAATAATGCATGTAGACACATAGTTGCGAACACGTAACTTCGCAACTAGTAGACACAGATCCAATACCATCTGTTTCACAAGGTTAGATCTACTGTTAGAATACGACGTCATCTAATGTCATTTTCGAGCATAAAACGTTACCTGATAAATAGAATACCAGGCTAGTGTATTTTAATATCAAGTTTATCAGGCTCGGCTCGGAAACGGTAGGAATTCCTCGGCAAGCCTCGGAATTCCTACGCGTTTCCTAGCCTTGCCTGATAAACTTGATATCAAAATACACTAGCCTGGTATTCTCTATATATGGGCATGCTCTCAGGTCTAGCTATGTCCCGGCTACTTTATGTTTGACCCTGTTTACATAATTGAGGGAAAATTCTGAATATTTTTCTTATTTCTCCTTCAAAGTATATATGCTTATATGGTGTGACCACTCATTTGTAATCATAATATAACCAAAATAACTGTCCATAAAGAAGTATAATATTGATATATTGGGTTATATTTTCGCATTGAAATATTTAAACCTGCAAGTGTACGCCACCATCTAGTAAAATGGACTAAGACCGATCTCAACCAATCAACGTAGAGATGACATAGACTATCCTACGCAAACTAATTTTTGTGGACAAAAATTAATTCTGTCCCACAAAACTCAATTCTGTCTTACAAAATTGAATCCTTTATAACAAAATTGAATTGTGTATACGAAACGTATGCAGAATTGAATTTTGTGACACAGAATTGAATTCTGTGACACGGAATTGACAGAATTGAATTTTGTGACACAGAATTGAATTTTGTGACACAGAATTGAATTTTGTGATTTTTAGTGTTACAAAACTCAATTTTGTACACATAATTAACCTGTCCTGCATGGCGCCCCGTACGTACACACGTACGCACATACGTACATAGAAAAACGCTATATCCACTCGCCGATAGGCAAGATAGTGTTTATAGTGAGTATAGTGTTTACAAGGCTACTTACAAGATACCAGTTGTTTGCTTCTACGTTTCATGTAATACATGCCCAGTACTACCAGGGCGACAAAGGCGACCCCGCCTACACTAGATCCCACAATAATCCCCGTCTTCGAGCCAGAGCTGGGGGGCGGCGTGGGTGGAGGCGGGTGACCTAAAATGCAGATATCACATTCAATTGTGACCTACAATACATATCAGATTTAATAGTCACCTACACTACATATCAGATTGACTGGTTACCTAAGATACATACATCAGATTAACCAAAAATACAGGCACCAGGGCCCGGCTACTCAAAACCTTTGTTAACGTAACGGACGGTTATCTTATCACCATTCACATACCATGAGGTACACTGACCGCCCATGTCAGTATCATAGTCCGTGTTCACAACCTCTATTACATTAACGGACTGCTAAGGCTTTGATAATCCGTGCTAAAAACCCCTGTTAACTTAACGGACTGTTAAGGATTTAACAGTCCGTTACGCTAACATGGGTTTTGAACCAAATTAGCATCATAACTCTCAAAAGATAGTACCGTAGAAAAGTAATTCGTAGATTATCGCCCCAACTTTAGAATTGGAATACAATTGGGCGGCTTGGATGCTTTCAGATGTTTTATTGAAATTGGTGCAAAATTAATGTAAAAACAGAAACAATATTATGCATGCTTTTTCGAAAATATATGCAAATTAAATAATATGGAAATTTCCGTTTTTACACATTTTTGTCGCGCCCGCTTGCGGACAGCGCGATATCGTCGGCACATAGGCGTACGTCCGTACGTCCGCCCGCTTAAAGTGTTTGGTTAAAGTAGTTCGGCTAAAGTAGTTCCTGTTAAATATTTCGGTTAAAGCTTTCGGTTTAAGTTGCTCCGTATACCATCAAAGCTAGCTAAAGTAATATCAAATGCCTCGGCGGGCACGACATGCGGGCCGCGGCCATCTCGTATCATAAGTTTCGACATATCTAGAACAAGCCCGACCACATATGCTATGAGAAACATTTCTCCAGTCACAGAGCTGGAGTTAGACTGACCAAACATACAATATTCCCCATATACTCGGCCCCAGATCAGAAGCGAAAACTAGAACGCGTTTCACATTTTCGCATCACCTTCTCTGAGATCTAGCGATCTCACATCGCGTTCTCACACCAACGGTATCTTGCCTCGGGTTCTGGCAATCTCGTGTATACGTCAAGAGTTCTAGAATGTAATTTGGCCGTAACAAGACGCTGTACTTCGTTTCTACGCCGCGTAGATACATACGAACATTACGAACCCAAATATGCTTAACCCTTTGCATGCTAGCGGTGAATATAACATCCTACGAATTAAGAGTATGTTTCTTATTTCCTCTGTAAATATGTCTTGGAATTTCATTAGAATTGAGACATATTCATGATATTTACAGGGAGAAATAGACGAAAATACAATGATGTGTCGTCTGCTATTTTTGAACTATTTGTAGCCCACATACTTCCCAGCAGGCAAAGAGTTAAGGTTCTTACACTACTGCCTGCGCTAATCTTGCCAACATTTGTCAATTTCTTTATTACAAAATCCTTGAAAATTGTGTTTCAAATCAAGTAGCTTGATTGACACAGCCTGAGCTGTGCTACAGCTAAGGCTCAAACAGCCAGCTGACATTGCCATTAAATGCTCAGAAATGTTGACAATCTGAGCAAGATTAACGCAGGCCATTTCATGTCTACTCGGCGTAGATATACAAGCTTTAACGTTCACAATCTTCAACATTAGGCGGCACATGTACGACGGAACAGAGTTTAACATTCACATTGTTTCTAAGACTGGTCGTGTTCGGTCCCCAAATATTTAAAATCTGCATGCACCTTCTGTTGTAAACTCTGTGGGCGAAGACATCTTTGAGGTGAATGATTTGGTCTGGGCGTTAATGGCCAACTGATACCGGGTGCCGCTATCCAGCCGGTCCAGGTGGTAGCTGCAGGTTTGGTTCACTCCCCTGTTCGTGTAGTTGACGTAGATTTTATCACGCATCTGAATAGGAAACATGTTCTTATAACTGGCTGTGACTGGATAAATGGGGCTTATGGAATTTGTGACCAGTGTAGCTCCTGGTGAAATGGTACTCTCCTGCAGCCTGATAGCGAGCTAGATGGCTTGTTAGAAGCGTGGCAGGAGTTTCATTGATGGTATGGCGAGCAGTGCAGATCCTGATCAGACTGTGCGGATGAACAGGTTGATATGGATCTACATTGAGAGCAAAATCCATAAGCCCCATTTCTCCAGTCACAGTCACATTTAAGAAATAAACCACATAGCTGGGCGAATGAAACGGGAATAGATTAGTCTATTCGGGAATATATATGCAAACAACATATCTCAATAATATGTGTATACTATTTTAACAAAGTGTTTGAAAAGGAGAACACTTTCCGCAAGGTGGTTACCTGATAATCTTCGTTTAGAGCCAAATGAGTGATACGTTTAAATCGCCAAAAAATCGCTCAACATGCATTGTACATGTAATGAACAGAATACTTACATGTGTGTCATAAAGACAAATCATGCATATGTACAAGTTTTACAGTGCAATTAACGCGCCAGTCAAAGTAATGTGACGAATATAAGCCTGCATGCACTTGACAGGTACAATTCTGAAGAAACACAAGTAAAATGTATACTTCTGATACGATTTGCGTATGATTCTGTTTGTGTAATTATTTACATTGGTGTCAAAGTGGTAAAGGCAATTAACCCAGAATATCACAAAACATTTTTATTCCAATCTGTAAAGCGTAAGATGTCCAGAAAGGGCCTAAATGAACTGGACATGGAACCCAGAATTTTACAAAACGACCTGTCGTGCCCACGCGCGACTCGTGACGTCATTCCTGCGTGTGCTGGATTGCGACGCTCTACCATTTACCGCCTATTCGTCAGTCATAAACCACACATACATAGTTATAGTCTCTTATTTGAAAACTACTCTGTAATATATCCGCTACAGTAACTTAGATGACATTCAGTCACAAGTGAACGCAAGTATCGAATGTATCAACGACGGTTGCTTAGCAACGAATATTGCAGCATTGTCAGAACGGATATAGTCGGCCATAGACCCAACCAGAGATTACCCAGACATAATAAAGAACGATAGGTTTAGTTTTAGCCCTACTTTAAAAGTTATTTCAATGGTTTAGTAACATAAGGTCGTAACTGCTATGCTAAAGCATAGCAGTTACGACCTTATGTTACTACATGTAGACCATCGATTTACCATGTGGCACTACTTATTGACCAGCCCTGTACATGTAGACACGTACGGAGCCCCGCAGGGGACATGTATTTTACTTTTATTAATTCGTTCCCACGAAACAACAATTCGTTCCCTCAATTTGACAATTCGTTCCCTCGAAATAACAATTCATTCCCTCAATTTCACAATTCGCTACCACGAAATAACAATTCGTTCCCACGAATTAACAAATCGTTCCCACGAATTAACAATTCGTTCCCACGAAATAACAATTTGTTCCCACGAATTAACAATTCGTTCCCTTGAATTAACAATTCGTTCCTACGAATTGTTTTGGCGCCCAGCTGCTCGCACACAAAGGTGTTGCGCGCGCAGATGGGCGCCATAAATTGTTAAATTGAGGGAACGAATTGTTAAATTGAGGGAACGAATTGTTATTTTGTGGGAACGAATAATTATTTAGGAAGTTGTTATTTCCTTGGAACGAATTAATAAAAAAAGAATTCTACGTCCCCTGCGGGGCTCCGTAGACACGTGACTATATACCATTTTATACTTATGCAAATGTGACACAATTCAAATCGATATTATGTAATATATTTGTATGCATTACAGCATGGTAAAGGTACATGCCCACTCAGTAGGCACAAAACGTTATTTATAGGAATTAAATAAGTGTATAACTGTGTCACTATTCCACCAGTCCTAAAAATTACAAGTGCCCGCTATACAGATATACTAATTTAGTAATATTTACTTTACTGATAGACTAAGTGACTCGCGGTGGTATCAGGCTATTTTCATATGCAAATGAGGCATGCTACTTTTTAATTATTTATACTAACATAATGGGAGGTCGCGAACAGACAGCACCATCGGAGTTAAATGACGATTAAACGCATCAAATGGGAGGTCGCGAACAGACAGCACTTTCGGAGTTAAATGTCGATTAAACGCATCAAAATTACCAACATATATGTCTACATGGTGTTTGGTTTAGAAAGGTTTCACTGTAACTTTTTACCTGTATATAGCCGCCCGCGGGCATATGCTCCATAAGGATGAAGTGTTGCTCCGTGCCCATATCGAAGCCCGACGTCCACACCATGGTGGCGCTGTCATTGCCGACGTCCGTGGCGTGAAGGTCCGTCGGCGCGAACGGCTGGCCTGGAACAGGTCACGTTGACCGCCGGCTGAGAAATGGTAGCTTACTACAATTGCACTAATTGCCAGTTGAAATATATTAGCTTACAACAATTGCTGGTTGAAAATAGTGGCTGACAACAATGTCAATACTTGCCAGTAGAAATATGTTCTTACAACAATTGCTGGTTGAAAATGGTGGTTTAAAACAATGGCAATACTTGCCAGTAAAACTATGTTAACTTACAACAATTGCCGGTTGAAATGGAGGCTTAAAACAATGGCAATAATTTACAGTAGAAATATGTTCTTACAACAATTGCTAGTTGAAAATGGTAGCTTACCAGAATGGCAATAATTGCCAGCAGAAATATGTTCTTACAACAATTGCTGGTTGAAAATGGTGGCTTAAAACAATGGCAATAATTGCCAGTAGAAATATGTTAGCTTACAACAATTGCTAGTTGAAAATGGTAGCTTACCAGAATGGCAATAATTGCCAGCAGAAATATGTTGCTGTTGAAATTGGTAGCTTAAAACAATGGCAACGATTCCCGGTTGAAAATAGTAGCTTACAACTATGGCAACATGTGTCGGTTGAAAATGGTAGCTTTCAACAATGGCAACAATTGCCAGTTGAGAACTGTCGGTTGAAAATGGTAGCTTTAATGTCGGTTGAGAAACGGTAGCTTTAAGCTACAGCAAAGGCAACACATGTCGGTTGACAATGGTAAGTTACAACAATGGCAACACGTGTCTGATACATTGATAGCTTACATCAATGGAAAATCTTGCCGGTTGAGAAATGGTAGCTTACGACAATGAAACAATTGCCGGTTGAAATGGTCGCTTACAACAATGGCAACATAAGTCCGTTGGTGGCTTGAACTTGCCAGTTTGAGAAATTGTAGCTTACAACAGTCTCAAAACTTGCCAATTGAGAAATGGTCGCTTACAACAATGGCAACACTTGTCAGCTGAGAAATGATAATTTACAACAATGGCAAATATTACCGGTTGAAATGGTCGCTTACAACAATGGCAATAATCACTAGTTTAAATGGTCGCTTACAATAATTGAAACAAGTGTCGGTTGAAAATGGTAGCCAACAACAATGGCAACATGTGTCCGCTGAAAATGGTAGCTTGAAACAATGGAAATAATTGCCAGTTGACAAATGGTAGCTTACAATAAAGGCAACGCTTCCAGATGAGAAATGTTAGCTTACATCTATGGCAATACTTGCCAGTTGTAAATGGTAGCTTACCACAATGGCAACAATTGCCAGTTGAAAAATGGTAGCTTACAACAATGACAACAATTGCCAGTTTACAAATGGTAGCTTACAACAAAGGCAACAATTGCCAGATGAGAAATGTTAGCTTGCAACAATGGCAATAATTGCCAGTTGTAAATGGTAGCATACCACAATGGCAACACTTGCAAATAGTAAATTGTAGCTTACACCAATGGAAACAATTATCGGTTAAAACTGCTACTCTTTTCCAGTAATTAGAAACTGTGGATCTTGTTTTAGAATTGCACACTACATGTACTGACAACTAACTGCTGTAGGTGATGATCAAACTGCTCACTCACTACTTTCTATCTTACCGAATGAGATGAGACGATATTCGGCAACATGTGAGCCGAAATTGTTCTCCATTGTGAGACTGTAGTTGCTGAGAAAATCCTCCAGACGCACGCTCGTCTCGCTTAATTCGACGTAACCATAGGGGGCCGAGTCGGTATTGAACGAGGACTCTAGTACTCGTCCCGCGTGTTCCCACGTCATATTGGGAGTAGGGTTGGAAATGTAGTTCATGATGAATAGCGCCTGAGTGCCGATATATGTCAATACGATGTATTGGCCTTCAATTCCTGGTCTGGGTCGTGGAGCGCCTGCAGTGTAAATGGGGACCCGGCTGATATAAAGTATCTTACTGTCTGTTTCACGAAACCTGCCCAAATGTTACGCCTATATAAGCAATGCAAAAACATTTCTATTTTCCATAATATTAGATTTTAGCTAAATTTAAGAATGAGCCTTCCTTTTCTTTCGTGAAATACTTTTTGTAACTATTGCAATCTACTCCCGTACCGTCCGCGTACGGGGTATATCGCATGAGTTAATGTTCGCAACTATAATTAGACGTGATCAACGTTTTTCATCGTCATAAATTGTGGGATTAGACATTTTGCATATGTACAGGGTGGTTCAAAAATGATGTCCCCACTTTAAATATACAAAACTATAGTTTCAAGCAAGATAATCATTCAAACTAAAGTATATTACAAAGTAACATATTGTAGCATTTTATTCATTATATATTCTAACTAATGACGTCACTACTTTTATGGTATGACGTCACAATGTTTAATGTATGATATTACTGTTATTTCAAATAATTCATGAAAATTGGTCGAAAACTATTACGAATGTTGAAACGCGATCGTTAGCATCGGAAAAATGATAAAGAAATGTTAGGACAGACTACATGTATTTGAATCATTAACATTATACAAAGGTAATGACTGACTAATGAATCATTACACAGATACACATCTATTCTATAGTGAATTGGATGTATTGTCACATGCAAGTAGTAATTGGTTGATTGTGTCATATTTCTGAGAACAATGTATAGAGACAAAGAAAGTTCATCATTTATATATATAATGACAATTATTATATATTATGAAGGCCAAGTAACACACACGTTGACCATATGATTAGATAAGTATATAATGTATGTGGTATTGTTTCATCAGAACCGAACTATACATGTATGCATGTAAATCTGCTGTACATAGATGGTCTTAGAAACCGGATTATCAATATCCCTAAAACTTGTTATAGGAATGAATGGCCTTTTTGAGGAATTTATCGGGGTATAAACTTGGAAAAGTCGCGGGAATACTGGACGAAGACCGGAAGCTTCGTCCAGTATTCCCGCGACTTTTCCAAGTTTATACCCCGATAAATTCAACAAAAAGACCATTCATTCCTTATCATTCCAGCATTTGAAATAAATTCATCAAGAAAATGTGTTTATTTTCCGTTTTCTTAATAATTATTTTAACTGCGCCTCACGGTTTCGGAAAGTAGTTCGGCGTGTGAGTTTACTGGGATATACATTTTGGACAGAGACTTGCTACGGGCCAATCAAATGTTAGGGAATTGTGTAAATATTTTTGTGCTGGAATTATATTCTTGTGAACACGTATGGAATGAATACCTCATTTTCCAGATTTGAACTAGCTTAGTTATTTCATCAGCGGAAAAAAGAAACAATTGAGGAGTTGTGCATTGTTTCACAAATCAAGTCAGCTTAAGACGCAAGTCATATTTTTTTAAGACCGGCTGTTTTTACGTTTTGTAAAAAATGGGTATGCTTTTTGAAAACCATGTGTAAAGTAGATAATCTATGTTTAAATGTCAAGTGACTATTATATGCTGGAAAAAATGGTATAATTATATTTTATTCTGATATATAAATCACAATGATTATTATTATCTACTTGTAACAGATAGATCCCAAATGGATACATCAGGTTGAATATTAATAATACGTGCATATTATGCAGAACGTACTTACACTAAGTCTTAAGGCAATGTTCTATATCTGATCATCCTTTGTTTCAACATGTTCAAAGATAATTGATTCGCAAATGTGATGGCATATTTAGCATATATGTGAACACTGCCTCGTTACTGTATCCACATGGTGTAATATAAGTGAGTGCGTTGTCATGGCTTTTCTACGAAGATGCCGATTTGGACACTCCATGTGCCGTATAGGATACATAAACGAGGCAGTGTTCAAATATATGTTATACATATTATTACATCACATTTACGAAGAATTTATCTTTAAATCAAAGGATGCTCAGGTATAGAACGGGTCCTGAACTGTCACATTAGCTGAGGTGGTGCCAGTGATAATGTGTTGTACAGTACAGTGGGTTGAATATTAAGGAATTAGATGATATATGGATACACTTAACTTCAATGATAATTGCTTTATAAGAGTGATGTGACGAATGAATATAACATATATGAAGTATTGTTGCTGTATACTATATGGAGCATTAAATTGCCATCTCCGCCATCTTTGTATATACAAGCCATCGTACACTTTAATCACTTCGTGCGTTTGACAAATACAGAAAATATTATGACAGTAAACCAAATAAAATTTGGTGCAATACATAATATACAGATATGACAACGGCAAGCTATACAAATATTATGCCAGCAAACTATACAAAAGACGAGACATCCGAGCATTTCTCCCATCAATCTCAAAAAATAAATGTTGATGTATAAACTATTCAATCTGATGCACAACCTATTGTTAGTGTACACGCTACCCAAATGTAAAGCCATATCTACTCGCATAGTAGGTGAGTAGACATCAGGGACAATACACTCAGGTAAATCCTTACATGTCACTGGTTTTATAGCTAATAACAGAGTACAGTAGTGGGTATATATGGTACTATGTGTTGTGTGGTTGGCCAGGTTAAAGTGATACACTGTGCGAGTGTCCATGTATGAGGATATTTATAATGGTGGTTCGTGTTTTTCTAAAACACGGGCACAAACCTGTCCAGAAAATTGACATATTTTTGATCTTCTGCATGTGATTAGCTACATTATATCAAATGTTCTACTTCACATTTTGAGTTCTTTGTCAAACGGCAGAACAGGTGAAACTTGCAAAGATGGTCGATTTGGCAACCACATGTGCCTTATTGGATACAGTATTCACATTTACTAAGCAATTATCTTTGAATCAAACGATGATCAGGTATAGAACGGGTCCTTAACATGACGTATTATCATGGCGAGTGCAGAACGTACTTACAATAAACTGTCGCATTAGCCGACGTGGTGGCATTGCCCGCGTTTAACTGATTACGAGCTGAACAGAACCAGGCGGTGGTATCTTCGCACTCCGTCGGCAACCGTGTAGCGGTGATCGTGCCGATGGACACTCCGTGTGCGAGTAGCACGCGTTGGTAGTTGGAGCCGATCCAGTATTCCGGCGCCGGATTACCCTCAACCACGCACGTCACGGTAAACGTCTCATTTTCCATCGACGTTGCCGGGGTAACGGTAATGTTTGTCACCGTCGCTGGGTCTATGATATTGCAGTTTACTTATTTTATTTATACGTTATTTATCGAGTGTGGCATAGTAGGCCAAGGCCAGTCTATCCTGTGGCCCTCATGATATAATTACATTAAAACATGTGTACGTACAATATACAAATACATGTAAAATACTAGAATATTGCGTTAATAACTATGAGGGGTGTGAACTACGATTGACTAGCATTGGAATGCATAGATCTAATTATTGAATGTTTAGTTGGAATTTTAAATTTATTGAGCGTGTTACTATTCCTGATTTCATAATATATAATGGGACTTCTCTAAACCGGACACCCTGGGGTGTCCACAGGGTGTCGGGTTTAGAGAGGTTCCATTGTAAGTTTAGATTACGAGCAATGCAAGTAGATGTTTCAGTTGGCGTCTTTTGAAATTATGAACAGATGTTAGCATCATTGGAGACAAATAGCAAGGATCAAATGAAACATAAACTCGTGTTTCTAGTTTACATATATTCTACTACCTGTCAAAAGTTGACAAATTTTCTGAAAATATTGTCAACTTTTGACTTTATTTATATAAAATATTGTAAATTTTGTAAACGTATTTAATGAAATTACGCAGATGTCCGAAGGTACACAATCACATGGCGTGTCTCATCTATGTGTATACCCGGGCAAAACGGAAGGATATCCCACAGGTTCTTAAAGACCGGTTCATATTTCGGTGTTTCGTGGGTTATTTCGGTATATCTGGTGGTTTGGGTGCTTTGTTACCAACATACAATTTACATCATATCCCGCGAATTACACGCACAGGGCAAAACTAGAAGTTTTCTTTGTGGGCATTTTGACAGTTTAAAAGGTGACGTATGTTCTGAACGGGATTCTTTTTGGATAATTGACGATTTCTGTGGTGTGTAATGATTGAGCATTTAATTTAGCAGTTGCACAAAACTATGTAAATTACCTAAAACCAACGAAATCCACCCAAATCTGCCCAAAATACCCATACGACACCAACATACTGACCATCTGTTCAAACACCTGGGATATCAAACTAGGAAAAAGTACGACTAAACTTTCATTGAAGCTACTTGCGGGGCATCATTGACGTAAGTATTGGCAGACTTTGCCAGCGTGCCGTCATGTTGCTATGTTAAACTAAGCAACGTGCCGTGAAACCGAATACGCGTCAATTCTATAGCATTAAGGATGCTCCGGCGATGTTCGAAGAACATCTGCTCACGATTTTTTTTAAGTTTGGGGAATTTATCGCGGAGATAACGTTTTTAAAGTCAATCAATACGTGCTGAAGGCCTTCGAACCTTCAACCAGCATAGTTGGACGAAAGTATATGCATTAAAACTCTCCGACCGGCCACCTCTCTACAACAAGTCCCTCTCCGTAACAACCGATACTGCATATCCCAAGCGGACAACTGCCTCTATGCTTTAAAACGTAAGGCCCTTATGTAACTAAAGAGCCATATTTGTATAAATGGGCCGCGTCATGCGAAAACCGGGCTTAATGACAAAACAATCATTTTTCACTTTTTTGCATATTCTGAATACCGCATCTTTTAAAAGTCATATACCACAAAAACTATCACTGTATCTCAATTATTTTTCATGTTACATGTATTTTTGTAACAGCCATATTTGTATAAATGGGCCGCGTCATGCGAAAACCGGGCTTAATGACAAAACAATCATTTTTCACTTTTTTGCATATTCTGAATACCGCATCTTTTAAAAGTCATATACCACAAAAACTATCACTGTATCTCAATTATTTTTCATGTTACATGTATTTTTGTAACACGTGGTAGAATCGCAAACGACGTTTTAGCTCAATGACGTCGCAATTACGACGTTAACACTAACGGGCGACTTCAACGTCAATAAGAACGTTTAAGCGTAATGGAGTAGTAAACGAATAGGCCTGCCATGTAGGTTGATTTTAAGTAGTGTATGTATAATTTTATACTATTAGTGAATCATTGACAAACGACACGTAACCTTGGGAAAAGTCAACATTATCTTGTGTGTACTTTTTGCACAACTACGAACGCCAAAAATATATGAGCCGCGCCGTGCGAAACCCGCGCTTAATGACAACATTTTCAGTTTTTACTTTTTCGCGTATTCTGAAATGTACATCTTTTAAAAGCCATATTCCGCCAAAACTATCAATGTATCCCAATTATGTTTCATTTTAGAAGTCGTTTTATGACGCGTGGTAAAAACTTATATGACGTTTTAGATCAATGACGTCGAAATTACGACGTTTTTATCAACGGCGTATACATGGGGTGTTGGTCCGGACAAGTCCTATATTTTTGTCATCTTTGATCGCATGTCAACCAAATTTGGATATCTCGTAGCCTGGCCAAGTGTCTCCCATTAGGCCAAGACAAAGTATGAACATAATGTTTATGGCTCGTGTTGCAGTTGCTAATGTAACGTTATGTTTTGGATTGCGGCCCAAGTAACGTAATTTCGTATGAATAAGTTTCAAATAAGGCAGAGTGAGGCGTTTCCCTGTTGTTTGCTGCTGTCTGAAATAATTTTGGGGAATAATAGCGACATCATTTAACATTTCGTATGCGACGACATATATTAAAGTTGACAGTAGGCCGCTTATAACATTAACTTTGTGATAAAACACGATACCGGGCAGATTTGGTAGCGTGATACCTTATAATTGTCGCCGTGTGTCTTTCTTGAGGATCTCATTACCACCGTCTGCTCTACATTAGTATGCAGTCAAGTGATAAACTGATGAGTTGATACTACACAAGCACTTTCGACTACAAAAGCAAGTTTATGACCATCACATTTCCAATTAATATGTTGATGCATTTATTTTAAATTCAATACAGACCCCGGATATTTATGTCATTATATAGCTGCGTGTCTACCTCCATTTATGATAAAATGAGTGGCATTAAATGGCATATCATTCGCTAAGTACTGGATATAATTGTTCAAAAGTCTCAATTTACCAAGATAATAGATGGTAATATCGTTGGCATACACTAGGTTGTTCATATTTAAGATTATTTAGGAATCAAAGTGCAGTGTAAGCGAAGACTTCGCTGACATGTAGCCAGTTAAATTATGAGTTCACCATTTTGAATTCATAAGGACAACCGACGAAAAAGAGTAAAAATGTCAAAGAACGACAGCTAAGCGACAATGTACAGCGCCTGAAGTATTTCTAAGTCATTGATGCTGCGAGGAACTCGTGCAAGTATCCTTGTTATAATATTTTGTCACGATACCATGGCCATAACGTCAAACATATATGCATGTTCAATGACGTCACAAGTACGTGACGTCAAGTCATGATGTCATAATATGTGTGCCGAGGTACAAGGTATCGCGTCTCATATTAGTGAAAGTTTCAGTAAGTTATCATGTTCCGTTATCTGTTCACACTTAATGTTAACTAACACCAGTAAACGTAAATGGGAGGGCAAACTGTGAACTTTTACGGCGACGCTAGACAATTTGAAACGTCGTTTTTCCGACGTCGTTTACTGCTTTTCATGACGTTGTCATTAAACCCGGTTTTCGTATGGCGCGGCCCAAATCTACCCTAAATGCACACTTATGTTGACAGTATGTACGAAGGGCATGCGCCAATAACTGTGCCCATTTAAGACGTCTAGTTGATCTATATTTAGCCATTTCTTCCCTAAATAACTGGAATTAGATTTGCAACCAATCCAACAGCCAGAAAATGTTTTTGAGACTAGTTTATTGATGAAAATGGGGTGTTTTGTTCTCAAGCATATGAACATTACTTTCAAACAGTGCAGATCCTGATGAGACGGCTCGTTACGAGCCGGCTCATCTGGATCTGCTCTGTTTGCATAAACTGCTATAGCGGGCTTTCGGGTTCACAGGATTAACAAACAAACATACATACAACAGCCATCTCTCTACAAAAGCCAGTTATGTGTCTTCCCATGGGTGGCTGTTGTCGAGAGGTTGCACTGCACCCTCATGAATTCTCCAAAACATATGTATATTATTCCCATATTCCACGATACGACTCCCCATGTTTACTTTGTTTGCCCCAGTTTCTCTACCAATGAAAGCGCTGCATGTCGTCTCAATTAATCGCATATTGCGACGCTTTCATCAATATATTAAATTATAATTAAATGTGGCTATACGTGCAGTTGTATTTAGAAACAGATGCCCCGCCGTGTTGATGTAATTACCAGTTACGCGAACCATGTCACCGTATGCGCATGATCAGTTCGTTGTATTCGTTGTATCCTCCAATCGCGTAATAGTATTGGGATTTGAAAGCGTGTAGGGGGCGGCGCACCGTTTAAACGTAACATGAGCACTTTATGGGCGTGGCAAACAATAAATTGTTGAGTTGTTGTCCGGTTAGCGCAATCGGTACCGAGCGCGCTTCTCACCAATGCGACCCCGGGTTTGATCCTAGGCCGGGGCAGTATGTGAGATGGTATGGTGGTTGCCAGATCGGACAAATGGGTTTCCTCCGGGTTCTCCGGTTTCCTCCCACATTAATGACCACCCTTACGACTTCATCTGTGCCAACGAAAGCATTTGTATAAGTGCTCTCGCGCTTGTTTGTAATCGTTGTAAAATAAATAAAGTTTAAACGTTAAACAATAAATTAGTTATACATGTAGTTCACATATTGAATTTGTCAGAAACTTTATTAAACAATTAATATGTGAAAGATAACTATTACATACACTGTACGTCTACGTAGATCGCTTCAACAATCGTGTCATCTCCCACCATGGTATCGTTATCCCGGTGACACACGTACACCCCGGCACTGACCCGGCTGATGTTCGGGAGAACCAAGTCCGTCCCGTTCTGCACGAGACTGCCCGTGTCGTTCCTCGCCCAGTACACAAACAAGTCCGGTACTACCGCCACGTTGCATATGACAGACAGTGAGTCGCCTTCGGCCACGACGTATGTGTGAACTGGAATGTATGGTTGCTTGTTTGTGACATTTCGTTACTTCTTTTGTTTTTCAATTGAGTGGCGAAGAAACGCTAATTAGCTTTCAGGGGGCGTAGAACAGTGGACGAAGAAACGAATAAACGCAGATTAATGACGCAACTCTTTGTAGCGTAATATTGCGCCCCCTAAACTTATGACCATATATGGATACTTAGCGTTCCTTCGTAGGGAAGGAACGCTAATTATCGTCTAGAAGGCGTAGAACAGCCTGGTGAAGTTACGAAGCTTAATTAGTAATGTTCGTTCCTTCGCTACGTATGCTAATTAGCGTTCCTTCGCCACATATTTGATAAATTTTCGAGCTTTGTTTCTGTATTTACACAGTTCGTGGGAAATGAATGTACATGAGGATGTGATAACACAGTTAGAGGTGTACCGCTTTGAGCTGGCGCGTTATTATTGTAAATATTATTGTAAACACGTGCTATTTTTAAATAGTTCACGTCATATGTTGTAGACATGGTATTTGTATACCAGCGCAAACGCATTAACATTCGATAGAATTGCGAATAATAGTAACATCGTTTAGTGCTCTAGTGGGTAGATCTGCTGTTTGGTGATTGGACGGTCGTGAGTTCGAATCCTGCCAAAGGAATACATTTTTTCTCTCGCTTTTACTATTTTGGCGCCAGAGGTAACGCACACATCCCGAAACAGTCGTGCATTTACTTTTACACAACATTATAAAAGACTTCACTTTGAACCTAATCATTGTGAAATGCATTCTGCGCATTCGTGTGTTATTGTGAAAGTCCAGCTCGACTCACTACAAATGCAAATATGTTACGGAGAACACCATGTCGAAAATAAACCTCTCACTTCAGATAATAAACTAATAAATAAATAAACGTGGATGCATGTGGTTCATAATTACCATGTCAATTGTTGTTACATGTAATAAAGATTCATTAAAAATAAAAATAAAACATAAAAACAATATTAAAAAAAATAAATATATATATATAATGGCCAAAGTGAGGATCGAACGCATGCAGTGCAAAATTAAAATCAAGTGCCACCGTTGGCCGCCAGTTTACCCACTGCTCCAGTATGAGAAACTGTTTTGTCAATCGCAATATATCGATCATGAATATAGCGACGCGCCATAATAAACAGGGAAATACCTACAGGAATTCCATGTTTGTTTATACACCAATGTTTATATAAACAAAGCATGTAAACAACGCCATGTCAGGCTGGTATACTTATAGATCACGTCCGTCAGCATGTACGATCGATAATCCACTCACTAAAGCTTGCGCATTATCTCCTCGTACATGCGGACGAACCGTGATCTAACTGTGGCATATTTCAATACATGTAACTGAATACATTGTAACTACAATGAAGTATTGCATAAACAGCACTGCATACTTGTACATACCGTCATCACTGCCGTTCGTGAGCATTACCACCGATGAACATAAAACCAACAGAAGTACACGAAGCAGCGGACCCTCCATAATGTGATATAACTAAATATATGTATAACGTATACTAATCACTGTATTTACTATAACTATTTACTACGATACGACTCCCAACAGTGTGAGCACATTATGCGTTGGTTGTTTGTATTTAAATCGACCATGTGCTGGCCCGTTATCTGCAATATGCATTATATCGACCATCCTTCAAGGAGTGTTTGATCACATGGCCGACCGATAAGACTTACTAACTAACCAATTGACCTGTTTACAACTGTGTATCACAACTGGGTATCACTATTTCGTATGAACTCATTATGGGCCGGGTACAGTTACTTTACAATATTATGAACATTGGGATATTTATGTTTCGCGATTGCTCTATTTATGTTTGAAAATATATGATGTTACCACTCATATGAACCGTCTCGACGAGACCGTTCAGATGAGTCGTAGCAACATATAATTTTCTGGATAAATAAACTAAATGATTTTGATTTTGTTCAATAAAAAGTATTGTATCCATACACTTCAATTGGCTAAACGATGTACAAGGGACGGTCAGAAAGTTTGCAAGTGGCCATATGAGACACGCCATGTTAGTTTGTACAGTACCTAACAAGATGTGCGATATCTCATGGAATATGTTTACAAACAGTTCGTCGCAAGTTGGCTTGCACATCAATTGCGGTACAGAATTCCGCATTATTTATGACAATTTCGTCAACTTTCGATTCTATTGACAGAAAACATCACAGTTTTTATATAATGTTCATGAAAGATCGCATTTCTTCTTAAGTACACAGGGAATGGCTCAATTATGTACGAAACTGCAGGTCGGTCGTCCAAACTTCCGTACAATAACAGTAAAACCTTTCCGTGATATACTAACGATATCATAATGGAGATGGCCACTGTAGGCATACACGTACCCAAGCTTCCCCGTACTCCGTGTAGGGAGGTGTACAAGTATGCTGCGCCGAAGACTTTGTCCGTTTCTATCTTATTAACCACGTTTCTATAAAGCTGCCAAGCAATGTAAGTATGCTTTATATTAACCTTTATATTGCTGAATTAAATTTTGTGGTCTGATGATTATTTTATATTTTCCATATTTCTCAACAAAAACACGGTTTGGCAGATGAATGTTAATATTTTTCCCAGTGTATATGACTATACCGAAGTCAAATGCGAAAACATTTGGAGTTTGCTTTGGTATTCAACATACATTTCAGCAACGTATACTGGTATTGGCAAACAGTGTCTAATCCAGATGAGCCGGCTTGTGACGAGCCGTCTCATAATGATCTACAAATTTACAAGTACTTATAATATTTTTGAGAACAAAACACCCAATTTTCATAAATGGACTAGTCTGAAAATCATTTTGTGACGATTGAATTGGTTGCAAACTTAACATATCAAAATCCATTCCAGGTGAAACGGTTAAGTGTCTCTTCCAGCTATTTAGGGGTGAAACGGTTAACTATCTCTAGTGATACGTGTACGACACGTATGTGCCAGGACAATTCAGTTTCATATATGTGTCCGTGACTGGAGAAACGGGGCTTATGTGATTTGTGACCGGTGTAGCTCCTGATAAAATTGCAAACTCATGTAGCCTGATAATGACCTATATTGTTTGTTAGAAGCATGAGACGTGTTGCATTGAAGGAATGGCGGACAGTGCAGATCCTGATTAGGCTGTGTGGATGAACAGGCTGATCTGGATCTACACTGGTCGCAAAACCCATAAACCCCATTTCTCCAGTCACATTCACATATAAGTTGCACCAAACTTTTCTGAGTTCCTTTGAAAATAGTCAAGTGTACCGAGTTAATAAATAAGCACTGCTCTTCGTAGATAACACAGTAGTTGCCTTTAATTGACCACTTCGTACGACTAAACTGTTCGTAATTGCACATTTAGGATCGTCTGGAAATTTCAATTGATGAATTTACATTTATTGATCATAGGCTGCATATGCTCAACATATGTAAATCCAATAATTGTTTACAAGAAAACATTGTTAACGTGAAACTTACAGGCTATCATAAGTTTGCACTTATGAACATTTTAGTCGTAGGAAGTTTAGTGAAACGGGCCCCAGGCTAACACGATACAGTATAGATCGGCGACATAAGCTTCAATTCATCGACAGTCCCACGACACTCAGGTCATAACAACACGAAATATATCAACCAGTAGATACACACTAATCAGGCAGCTACGTTTATAAAGTCATGCACTTGAGATAGTCAGTAATATCGCTACAAATGGGATTGGCATATCCACATGAACCAGCAAATGTTGCAATTGACTTCAAATTTCACATTTCGATTCAAATATATCATCTTTCCATTGTGTACATTGCTTGTAATGATTTGATTTTGTTACGTAATTCCGTTCTGGTTCCGACGATCACAGGGCGGGACATTCTTAACTACCTACATATGTGACTGACCGGAGAAATAGGGCTCACGAGTTATGCATCAACGCACTCCGATCGCGGCCTGCACTGTTCAACATTCAATCAATCAAACACACATAATGTTTCTAATTTATAGGTTTGATCAGTATCAGGCTTCAATACAGCACTAGAAGAGATCATTAGCCTATTTCAACAACATTGCAAAGTATACTTTTCTAGCAAAGTATACTTTGAGGGAGAAATTTTCAATTTTAGGATACATTTATTAATATTTATTATACAGAAGTTATTACATTATCACAGCCAATTTGGCTGTGATAATGTAATATATTCAGTATAATAAGTATGCATACTTTGAATCATCAAATATATGTAGTTGTAAGTTCTATATGAAATAATGCATTTCAGGAAAAATAAATGATTACTCCCTCAAAGTATACTTTGCAAGAAAAGTATAGTTTGCAATGTTGGTGAAATCGGCAACTGAAGTTTCAATATCCGCACATCACCGAAAACCCACTTTTTCAGGCACAGTGCCATATGTAATCATGAATTAGATACTTGTTCAGGTACAATGACATATGTGATCATGAATTAGATACTCTTTCAGGCACAGTGCCATATGTAATCATGAATTAGACACTTGTTCAGGCACAGTGACATATGTGATCATGAATTAGATACTTGTTCAGGTACAATGACATATGTGATCATGCATTAGATACTTTTTCAGGCACAGTGCCATATGTAATCATGAATTAGACACTTGTTCAGGCACAGTGACATATGTGATCATGAATTAGATACTTTTTCAGGCACAGTGACATATGTGATCACGAATTATATACTTTTTCAGGCACAGTGACATATATGTGATCATGAATTAGATAATTTTTCAGGCACAATGACATATGTGATCACGAATTAGATACTTTATCAGACACAGTGACATATGTGATCACGAATTATATACTTTTTCAGGCACAGTGGCATATGTGATCACGAATTAGATACTTTTTCAGGCACAGTGACATATGTGATCAAGAATTAGATACTTTTTTACGGGTTTTGATGTGCGTGGTCAAAATATGATTATCACCAAAAAAAGAATCAATATTCTACCTGTATTAGAAGTGGATATATAATGAATATAGCATTTCAGGGCGGCAATTTTGAAATCCAAGATGGCGGCCAAAGGAATTTTCGAAAAAAAATGGAACTAACCCCAGTTTCGTTCTTCGTGCTCTAAATATGACACATAAACATTGGTTACAAGAATGTAGCAAGAAAAATGCAAATCTTCGTAACAGTATACACTATTATCAAAAGCGCCAAGTCAAATTTGTAGACTTTCAAGTGTCAGATTTAATTGGATATCAAATATTCTGATGGACACCTGGCGGGGATTGCCTTGCCGGTATTGATGTCAACTGTCTAATTTTTTCTCATTCGAGTGTAGGATTTGTTAATACTAAGTACATGATTTGTCCGCATTCAAGTGTAGAATTTTTAATTCTAAGTACATGATTTGTTCGCATTTAAGTGCAGGATTAAGGAATATCAAAGCGTCTTATTGAAACCTGGCATGGATTGCCTTGCCGGTTATTGGTTAAGCTCAACCAACGACTGAGAGAAATAGGAATTACATGAAGCAAACAAATTCTGATTCACCAATATATGTTTAATAAAGCTATGACTGTATTCCCTATCTTTGTGATGAAACTGCCCATATAACCGCCACAATCCTCGACATTTTTTCTGGCTACTCATAGGTACATTTTGGTTCAAATGTACGATAATAGTCCGGATTAGACTCGTTCCACTGCAAAGTTCGTTTATACCCACTTAAAGACATGCATGCATGCTTTGCATTCATGAATATGCATTGTCGTTAGACAACATGACAGTAAAACTTCTCACAATGATGAACATAGCAGTCATGTGGATGTCCGGTTTAGAGAGTTCTACTGTATATTTAAATTGCTGTTTAAACATTCGCGCCACCACTTCCTGAACATGGCCCATGGGCGTCACCAAAATTGCTTAAAAGGGGGTTCGACTGTCAGCGGTGAAGCAACCGAAATATGTAAGTGCTACAGTGGTTGTCACTGGACACCTTACATGCATATATTTTGTTTACTTCACAGCCGAAATGTATTGAATTATATAAGCCGAATCCTGCATTCAGTATATTTCGACACCAGCCAGCTACTGGTCAAAACATTGTGGATCCATTTAAGAAGCCAACTTTGCAAATTAACATATTTCACTAAGTTTGGCGTCGCATAACCGTGTTTTGTAGGTAGGGCATTTGAATAATATAAGGTTTGTTCAACTGTCGGCCTCATTAGAATTACAAATCCTACTGGCCCTAAACAATGGGATTCCTTGCGAACCCATCGAACCTCCCCTAACGACGCCCATGTATCAGAGAGCCAATGTCTTTAACCGTTAGGCTATTAGGCCCGCCGGCTGTTCGCTGATGTGAATGCAAGTACATGAATGTTACATAGAGCCGTGCAATACTTAATGATGGGAAAGGCTTCATGACACGGATGCATTTTCACTGTTGATTATGTCGTATTGTTATAGCTCGGGTAATATGTCGGCGAGTTCACGTGTACGTGCAGTGCAGCGGAATAAACTATGCAAGTTACATCCTATGCGACCCGGTATGTGGCTGTGACTGGATAAATAGGGGGTTACTGGTCATACGACCAGTGCAGATCCAGATCAGCCTGTGCATCCGCACAGTCTGATCAGGATCTGCATTGGTCACATTTCATCAATGCAACAACCGTCATGTTTCTAGCAAGTAATATATATCGTTATCAGGCAACAGGAGTGTGTTATTTGATCAGGAGATAACATAGTCACAAATACCATAAGCCCATTTCTACAATCACGGCCACATATAAGAAACACGATTATTCGTGTTTGTAGGATCGCGTAACACACATGAAATATGATAGCGATATAGTTTTCCAAGGAGCATTTTAACCCCGAATGTTCATGTTTCTCGTATCAGGTTGTATATGGTATGCCATGATAGCGATTGCAATTGACACGGATTGTTTTGACCACACGTTATGCAACATGATGTTAGAAACACGAATATTCGTGTGTGTATTATCGAGTTATATGTGGATGTGGCTGGAGAAATGGGACTCAATGGGATGTGTAGCTCCAGACCAAATAGCACACTCATGAAGCAGTAACAGACTTAATGAATGAGAGCGTGACAGTTAGCTTGAAAAGAAATCGACTTACCCAATAATTAACCCATTACGTGCGGACCTCTACGGGTAAGATTTTTGTTTTAAATATTGTTTTTTGTTATTTCTGAATTAAAGTATATGTCGATCATGCTGGTAAACAACCCGAGCACCGGTCAGACCGACTACTACTATGGCACCGTGTTTCACGGCAAATGCACACTGTGTTGACTGGATAACTATTTTTATGCCGCAAGGTTTGAACCGACAGCCTCGTGTATTGAAGTCCAGTTATCTGACCTCTGAGCCACAACCCATCCCGGCTTATTAAGGAATCACCGTTTCCAAACTGAGCTTAATGCACTTTGGTCAAAAGATACTCTCACCTGGTAATTTTGCCTCGCAAATCGATTTGGAAATACGGCAGCAGCCCATCCGTTGTCGCGCCTGCTTTAGCAGAAGGCGCATCTATAGTTGCCGCTTTTTCCGCCGTTGTCGTCCACAAGGTATTTCACTCCGTATCGTTTCATCTTAAACTTCGTTTATTAAAAAAAATGTGTATATATACTAATTTATTAAACAAAAAAATGTGTATATATGCTAATTTATTAAACAACCCCCCGTCAAAACTACAAATCGCTTTAAAATGCAAAATAAATAACCCCAGCCGCATCTGCAAAATCGGGGAATCGACTAGTATCACAACCGCAGATATGCATACGCAGTGATCATATCAAGAATGTGTCACGCACTGTGTTGACGGGATAAATGATGATTATTTATGTTTATTAAGTGTGTGAACAACATAGGCCAAATTGTAACATTAGCAAGTGCAAGTGCAAGTGTGCATGGTTAGCTACATTATGAGTATATGTTCTACTTTGCATTTTCCGTTCTTTGTCAATCGCCACAAGATGTGAAACTGGCTGTTGGCTGGAAAACACTAAGATGTCCGACCTGGCCACTCCATGTGCCATATATGATACAGTAACTAGGCAGGTTTCACATGTGTATGTTGTACATAATTCCAATTCCACGGGTCCTTAAGTAAGTCGAAGATTTAATATCAATCACAGAGACAGACACCAGTAAAATATATAATTATGTAATTATTGGCGTCAGGTATAAGTAACTGATTTGTACCAAGCAAAGCCTCCTCAATCTGATGGAAGCAAAGGTTTACTACAATGTACGTACTGACTGATACAATGTTCTGACATCAGACATGAGACCTGATACGAATATACGGGATGACGAATTTAAAACGGACGTTTCATTGGTCGAAGCGCGTCACATGACGTTACCTTGTGCTTTTCAACGAAAACGAGTTGCCATTTAATAGGCATCGGCTAGCATGAAACGTTACCTGATAAACGACTAGAATGTTAACTTTGTAAGACTGTGCAACATTAATATTATGATAGTCTGTCAATTTCACATTGACATTGTTTTCTTGTTAACAAGTATCGTATTTTTATTTATTGAGCATAGGCTGCATATATTATTTCCTAATAATATTTAAATGTAAATACATGTTCATGAATAACAAAAACGTAACCCTCCCAATTGTTATTATTTGATGACCTTTTGATTTTATTGCAAGCATAATCCTATGGGAATTTAAAGGTGCATGCCCACTCAGTAGGCACAAGCAGTTCATTATATTAGAGACATCATCTGAAACATTTTCTGGAAAAATAAACATTCATTCACCATTACCCCACGTGTTGATTGGCTTTATTATACATTTTATTTCAGACGTAACTTTCCACAATGATATCAATGGCGATAACCGTGTCTCCTTAAAATGTTAAAGGGCATTACTATTTATTGTCTGTATTTATTTTTTGATGTGCAATGATCATTCAGTATAATCTGTCGAAAATATTAAAGTGAAAATATTTCAAGTGACTCATTTAAGTAGTATAAATAATTAAAAAATAGTATGCCTCATTTGCATATGAAAATAGCCTGATACGACAGCGAATAACTATCAGTAAATTAAATATTACTAAATGATTATACGTGTATTTGTATAGCGGACATTCGTAACGGTTAGAACTTGTGGAATACTGACACAATTATACACGCATTTAATTCCTACACAGAACATGTTGTGCCTACTGAGTGGGCATGTACCTTTAATGTGTGCAAAAGTTCAAAGTTGTGAATGTCAACAGGTCAAGGTCACATTAAGGGCAGCATGGATGTGTGACATTTGTCCGCACGTATGATGTGTTTAAATCTTTAAGTAATTCTTCCAGGAATATAGAAGTTACGATGAAGCTATACTTCATTCACTGTTGTCACTTGTTGCTGTTCAGAATGGTTGTGGCATTGCTAAATCATCGATGGCAAAATCACTGTCTTGTAACCAGAATATCTATGCAGTCAAACAACTTCATAGGCACTGTGTATACTGTGTATGATCAGTTTCTTCAATACACAGTAAGCAATTCATCTATGGTGCTAGGCTCAATAACTTCAACTTTAACAATTTGACTCGGGCCTTGTAAATGACTGGCAATAGGTTTGGTGGATCCCAGTCTTATTTAGTTCATTGTCTATTTCTGCTATGACGATGTCTTGCTTCAGTTGTTGGTTGTGGTACAGGTGGGAAAGTTCTTCGGCTGGAACGAATTGGTGCTAAACTTCGAATAACCAGAGTTGCCTTCACCAAGCTCTCCTGTAATAATAACAGAATATTTGCTATAGAAGAGAAATACCATCAGACTGCAAGTCACAAGTGTTTCCAAAATGTTTCAGAACTGTGTCCCTAGGCATTGTGAATGAGCTGGAGCCCTTTAGTTTTGTGAGAAAAGAAACCGTATGATATGCGACAAAGTTGGGGAAAATGTGAACAGACCATGGAAATGCCTCTATTTATGATTCCACATGGGCATATAATGTAATAGTTATAGTTCACATATTGAATTTTTAATTAAATTAATTTCGAGCGAGCGCTAGCAAGCAAGAAAGTAGTTCATTAAAAATTAAATACATGTATGTGAACTATAACTTACTTATTGTTTACCCAGCCCACTGCGAAACGAAGCCCCTAAACATGAATTTGAATCACTATATACTAGTATGTGACTGGCGGTGCAACACAAAGTGAGCGTGTGTGTGGGCAGTAATATGCTTTGCGTATTGTGAACTGATGACAACAAGGCATAAAATCAGTTCTAAATATAGCGCTGAACATTTAATGATTAATTTAATACATTTTGGCGAAAATGTCGTAATATGCGATTAATTGAGACGAAATGCCATTCTTTCATTGGTCGACAAACTAGGGTAAACAATAAATACATATAATGGTTATTTATCATATGAGCACAAACAAAACAAGAAAATGCGGTCTGTCGGCACGAATGCCCCCGATGTCAGATTGGATAAGCCTGGCACACTTCTTAACCGAAATAGAAAAATGTTTGAGCAGAGTTGTGTCAAAAGGTCAAGGTCAGATTCAGGCCAGCATGGAGTGTTTATGTTTGTTTGTTTATTAGCATTTAATGTCCTATCAACAGGTAAGGTCAAGTAAGGCCGGGCAAACGGGTTCAATCACGTTTTAACCTGCTGCATTGGGGGAAAATCCCAAAATCAGAACAGAATATTTACATTGAGAAAAAACACATTCAGCCCTGAAATTAGAATAATCTGATCTGGTGCAAAAGACGTATGTGAGGGCCAAGCCAGGTCTGCAGTCAGAATTCCGGTAAGGATGAATATCGATCGTTGAATTATCCCAACCAACCACGCATGGAGTGTTGAATTTGTGCACAAGTATGATGTAATGCAATATTAAAATAATCCTATAAGAGTTACATGTATAACAGCATTGAGAAACTCTTGGCAAACTTTTAAAATTAACAACTATAAAATGTGCCATAGAACACGGATGCCCCATATATCGCGTTGATAATAAACAAGGCAAATGTGAAATTCTATTATTACGGTTTCAAAAGTTTTACAAGTTACAAGTCGAAAAGGGGGAGATAATGCATCATAATGAAGCGACATACCAAGTTTCAAGTCTGTAGCTAGTACAGTTTCAAGGTACATGCCAGTTCAGTAGGCACAAAATGTTCTTTATTGAGAACTGAACTGGCATGTACCTTGAAACTGTACTAGCTACAGACTTGAAACTTGGTATGTCCCTTCATTATGATGCATTATCTCCCCCTTTTCGACTTGTAACTTGTCATTTAGTTATGAATGAATGTATATTTTCCAGAAAATGTATCAGATGTTTACTGATACATTTTCTGGAAAATATAAATTCATTCATAACTATCTCACGAATTGATACATGCTATATCAGATGTAAATTTGCACACTGATATCAAGGACGATAACCGTGTGTCCTTAAAATGTTAACGGACATTACTATTCATTCTCTGTATTTATGTTTTGATGTGTAATGATCATACTTTATAATCTGTGGAAAATATGATTTTTTCAGGCGACGCATTTATTTAGTATATTAAATAATTAAACAAGAAATGCGTCTGTCCAACGCGGATGCCACCTGCAGCATATTTGAGAAACTGTGACAAAGTGGTTAACCGAAAAGTGTGATGGACGGACGGACAGACGGACGGACGGTCCAAACACTATATGAACTATAAAGAACATTGTGTGCCTATTGAGTGGGCATGTACCTTTAAAACATTTACGAGTTACAATGCAAAATTGGAAAATTCTAAGTCAAAAAGTGGGAGATAATCCATGACCCGGGGGTCGAATCAAAAATTGAAATAAGCTTTACACATCTATTCATCATAAGAAAACTGCATACCAGGTTTCCGTTATGTAGCTATTACGATTTAAAAGTTTTACGAGTTACAATGCAAACTTGCCAAATTCTAAGTCAGAAAGGGGGAGATAATGCACGACCCGGGGGTCGAATAAAAATTAGAAGTAAACTTTTGCACATCTACTCATCATAAGGAAGCTACATACCATGTTTCACGTCTGTAGCTAGTACGGTTTAAAAGTTTTATGAGTTACAATGCAAAATTGTGAAATTCTAAGTAAAACAAGAAAAGCGTCTGTCGAACGCGGATGCCACCTGCAGCATATTTGAGAAACTGTGACAAAGTGGTTAACCGAAAAGTGTGACGGACGGACGGACAGACGGGCGGACAGACGGTCCGATCACTATATGCCACCCGTTTCTTCGAAACCCGGTGGCATAAAAAGTGGGCGATAATCCATGACCTGGGTGTCGAATCAAACATCGGCTCATCATAAGGAAGCTACATGTACATACTAAGTTTAAAGCTTGTAGCTAGTATGGTTTAAAAATATTACGGGCTACAAGGTAGGTGACGGACGGATGGAAGGACGGAACGGACAAGGGTAACACTAAATTCCCATAAAAATCTCTGACACACAGATATTTTTCTGACACGGCGGAATTATGTTTTCTGGCCTAAATTCACACAACAGATATTTTATTTTCCAGCATAGTAACAAAATCTTACCTTCTCAGTATTTTCTGTAACTTTTATTGTCTATTTGTCTCTCCACAACTGGTAAATGCTCGCAAAGCAGGTGCCCCAGTATAGGCGGTCAATGCGTCGGTGGGTTGAAAATCTGCAGAAGAGGGGAAAAATAAAAATAAAAATAAAAATAAATTGCCAAATTGTCATTTTATTTGTAAATGTATCTATTTTCAAAATATTTCAAAAGCAATCTGACACTACACAGTCAGTACAAAAAATGAAAATCCACCCCCTCCCCCCACAAAATTTGGATGAGCAGATAAATCTCCTAAGGTCGGAGTTTTCTAACTAAATTTCTATGGCCTTACATACATGATATACATAGACACTAACACTGCTGTCAGTTTTATGTAAACTTGCCACCTTATAAGGTTGTATATATATAAACATTGCAAAACTATGGTGACATATACTTGATGTTTGAGATAAAATATCACATTATGTCGACATGTTGTGTAAAACTATCATATTATATCGACATGTTGTGTTAACTTATCACGTTCAAAAAAGTCACCATGTTGAGATAAATATCACGTTATGTCGACTTGTTGAGATAAAATATCACGTTATGTCGACATATTGTGTTAACTTATCACGGTATGTTGACTAATTGTGATAACTCGCATTATGTTGACTTGTTGTGGCAACTTATCAGGTTATGTTGACATGTCATGATATTTAAGTCAACATGTTGCGAGAAATTATGTCGACATCTTGATGGCAAATATATGCCACCATACGAAACACAATTTTCCACTATTATTACTACTTAGCAAAATGTAAGAACGACACTTATTTTTATTTCACGAAATTTAGTCAAATAATAATTGTATTATGAAAATAATTTCTGCATGTTAAATCCTCATAGATACATCATAGTTTCATATAAGTGAAGATGTTCACCAGGAGATTAAAGGTACATGTACATGCCCACCCCCAGTAGGCACAAACTGTTCTTTTTTTTTCTTTTTTTTTTTGAAAATATTTATTTTCCCCGTAATAGGTTTGTGGTGGGTCGGGGCCATCCCCCACAAACCGTACATAATATACATGCAATAATCAGGTACAAGTGCAAAATATACAATTACAGATATTCACCCTCTTTTACTCTTGCAGTACTGGGTAGAAATCACTGTTCTAGTATTTTTTAAAGACTTCATGGTTGAGTGGTACATTAGAATCGTCACTAATGAGAGACCTGAATGTTCGATAAAAACTTGCCCATGTTATTAAAATAAAACAGTAATACTTATAATATACCCGCAGATGACAATGTCACTCTCCAGCACTGCAAGAGCCAAAGTTTGATTTAGCATATGTAATGCATGTAATTGATTATAATTTTTTATTTTTTTTTATGTTATTCATATTACCCATGATCCGACTGAACCAGCCCCATTCTTCAAAAAGTGAAGTTCAATCCTACTGCGCATCTACATGCTTAAACCATGTGTTAACCCTTTCAACACTACAGCCACTTAGGTGTTTTTAAACAGTGTAGACTAAGACAAGCCGGCTCATGATGAACTGTATCATCAGGATCTGCACTGTTTGAAAGTAATTTTCATATTTGTTAAAAAAAACAATTTTTTTTTTATAAATCGATTATTTAAAAAGTATTTTGTGATGAATGGAATTTACCGAAAATGTTATTTAGGGCTGAAAGGGTTCACTGTTAAAGTTGTTGTTAACATTATATGTTGACAAGCCAATAAACAATCTGTTTCCATCACCACACTGGTTATAAAAACAAAACACGACTGGTTCCGTCGGTCATGGTCTTTGCTTGAACCTGTATTACTCTGTGTACATTATATTCTTCTACTAGATTCATATTATAATTGCTTTATTTCCCAAACATATAATATGGGATGGAATGGGGGGTGGGGTGGGGTGGAGAAGGCGTTAAAACGAAGAAAGAAAAATAAGCACAAAAGCAGATATTTATTATAGCACCCGCAACTAGCTCAACTGAAGATGAAATCTTATTTTGGTATTTTTGTTATATAAATTAAACTTGTGAAATGATAAATTCTTCCCAAATTGTTGTAAAGTTTTCAAATTTGTTGTCCATTATTGCTGCCTTCCTAGATGTTTCATACATCAGTTGAATTCGATGCTTCAGTACGCTGAGACTTGGAACTACTTTTGAACATCGGCAATAATAGAGATAGTATTTAGTTTCTAATAGTATTAATTGTTTGAAGATACTTATTGTTTTTTCGTAAATCCCAGAGATGAATGATTTTTCGTTAATTGTAATAGTTATATCTTTTGTCGCTAACCATTCTTGAAGTTCCCTAAATATGGTTTGTGTAGCCTCACAATCCCAAAACAAATGTTTCATTGTTTCCGAAAACTTTTTACAGAATGTACATAATGGACTACTTGCAATTTTAATCTTATTTAGGAAATCATTTGTGGCCAGAATATTGTGGTTTATTCGGTACTGGAACCATTTTCGAGTTGTGTCTTTTGTTATGACATACGGCCATAAATATATTTTCTTCCATGTTTCATTGTTAAAATTATAGGTTGAGTTCCATTTAATTTTACCAGCCGGAGTTTCAGAATTGGAGTTTAATGCGAGATACATGTCTTTTGTCCCGGTTTTGTTTTTTAGGTATATTTTTAGTTTGTATGGAGTAAATGGCATTTCTAACTTTTTTTCGATATTGTTAAGTTTCAAGCTTTTACCCCAATCTTTTATTGCTTTGACAAGGCCATAATATTGAAGAAAGTTTATATTTATGTTGAAATTGTTTTTAAGTTGATTTTGAGAGGCAAATGTTCCATCAATTTTGATAATGTCATTTATAAAACATATTCCCTTATCAAACCATGCCTTAATGAAGAAGGTTGCCCCACATTTTATGTCCTTATTAAAAAATAATGGGCTAGAAAGAAATGCATCCATGTTTATTGGCTTAAGCTTATTTTGTAATTTTAGATGAGCTTTTAGAACATCCCGCCAAAAAAGGTTTGACATTTTTCCTATTTTTTGTTCGATGTACATACATCCCAATTTAAAAATATTATCTGTATCAATTTCTGTATTTAAAATGTTTATAAATTTGTATTTGTTGCACACTATTCTTCTTACCCATGTTGTTTTTAAAGACGATATATAGTCCTCAATATTTGTCATTTTTAATCCGCCATCCTCTTATTTTTTGCATGTGATAGTGCCTTTTACTCGTGATTTACCTTGCCATAAAAAATTATACATAATGCTGCTGATATCTTTAACACATCTTTGACTGGGGTTAGGAAGGGATATGAACAGGTGATTTAAAGATGGGAGAAGAAGAGACTTTAAGACTGTGATTCGGCCTAATGGTGTTAAGTACCTTTTGTTCCAGCTGTTGATCTTTTCTTTTATGATCTTCATTTTTTCCGAGAAATTTATGTCCACAATTTTTTATAAATTTGTATCAAAAGTAATTCCAAGCAATTTAAATCTGTGACTTCGCCACTTTAGTTTCCATTTTGTTTTAATTGAGTCTTGGCTAAATTTTTTTGCCCCAATCCAAATAACTTGTGTTTTATCAAAATTAACTTTAAGTCCTGACATATGGGCATACATTTCCAGTTCATTAAGTGTTTCGTTTAGTGATTCACTTGATCCATCCAAGAAGGTACTAATGTCATCTGCAAACTGTGTTAGTTTATATTCTGTTCCATTTATTTTAATTCCTTTAATTTTATGATTGTTGCGTATTCTGATTGCAAGTATTTCTGCGCATAGGATAAATATGTACGGTGAGAGTGGATCCCCCCGATGACAGCCTCGATGTATTGAAAAAAAAGGTGAGAGGTTACAATGTTGATTAACTGATAGTTGAGCATTTTTGTAGAATAATGTAATCCATTTCCTAATATTTGGTCCGAATTTAAAGTAGCGAAGTACTTTATGAATAAAGTTCCACGATATAGAGTCAAATGCTTTCTCAAAGTCTATAAGAAGAAGAAGTCCTGGGATATCATTTTTTTTCAAAATATTGCATAATGTCGTATACCTGCCTAATGTTTTCCCCCATGTATCTTCCTGAAATAAATCCTGTTCTTTATATCAGACATAATCCGAGACATAGTGTGGCAAAATAAACATTATTTCACCATTACCCCACGTATTCATTGGCATTATTATACATTTTATATCAGATGTCAATTTCCACACTGATATCAGGGGCGATAACCGCGTTTACTTAAAATGTTAACGGACATTACTATTTATTTTCTGTATTTATTTATTTTTTTATTTATCTGTATCTCTCGAAAGTATTATATTTTCAGGTGGCGCATTTAACTAGAATAAATAATTAAACAATATCATGCCTCATTTGAATATGAAAATAGCCTGATACCACCTCGAGTCACTATCAGTAAAATATATATTACTAAATGATTATATCTGTATAGCGGGCACTCATAATGTTTAGAACTGGTGGAATAGTGGCACAATTATAGTATACACTTATTTAATTCCTATAAAAATCATTTTGTGCCTACTGACTGGGCATGTACATGTACCTTTAAACAGTCACGAGGATAACAGTGAAACATATTTTATCAAAATTTAAGTTTCGTTTTCTTTATAGTTTGTAAAATCATTTCCATTTTAAATTCCCATAGAAAAATAGTATTTTTGTATTAAATAGCATTATTTAGCCAAGCGAGCTAATTATCTTGAAATAATGCATAGGTGAGTGGGTCCTTACGCCAATGAAACGAGTGAGCTTATCGAACCATATTTGATTATCTGTAGAACCCACGCATGTGTATTAATTCAAATAATCAGCTCACCTGGTAAGAAAACTAAATTGCTAATTCTGCAAATATTCGTCAATTTACACCATCAGCCTTTCCATGCCGAGAACAAAATATCCCGATCCAGTGTCAGACACCCTTATTGCAACCAGATTGCCCAATATTGTCTTAGTGATGTAAAGAAATGGAACCAGGCGTGAATCCCAGTATTGTAGATTAAACCTTAATTTGTGACTGGGACTTGAGAAATAGGGCTTACGGATTTTACGACGGGCGTAGATCCAGATCAGCCTGTGCATCCGCAGTCTGATCAAGATCTGCACTGCTCGCCAGTCTCTCAATGAAAGACCCGATATGCTTCTACAATCAATATAGATCCTTATCAGGCCACAGGAGCGTGCAATTTGATCAGGAGCTACACTGGTCACAACTCCCATGAGCCCCATTTGTCCAATCTCCCGGCCATAGGTGTAGCTGTTGGTAGGCCGTTAAACACAAATAAATCAATCAATTAATGAACTGCAGAAACGTAACACAACTGACTGCTCATTTATCATCCATCGCTACGTTCCGTGCATTAATTTAAAGCGTTGTAACGATTCCGTTAGCCAAATTATGAAACAATTTGCCGGCTTCTACCTCTTGTAGGAAATAAGAACATGTTATGTGTATGCTGAATTAAATTCCGCATAGCAGAAGTTTCGAACACATAATTAATGGCAGTAATAACTTAAATGTATTACCTTTCTACTTGTGTATCGGCCAGGTGTCTGTCGTTGGGAATATCTGGGTAAAGGCTTGTAGTATTCTGCAATCGCGGAACTTGAACTATTTTCATCTCCCGCTTGCTTGTTGACGAGCACTGGGAACCAGTACAACTTCAAGCCAAACGCAGGGAATCAGTCGCACAGTCGATCTTAACGAATAAACCGTGATTTTTACGTCCTCTTTAGAGCATTTTTTATAAATGTAAATATTCTTTTAATTACTATTTTGCGTGTTTAGGAAATATAAGTCATTTTAAATATTTTAGCAACATTATAAGTGTGCAGAATAACGCGAGAAAGTCGGCACTATTTCGTGCGGATACACGGTTTTGACCTCAGTTTTGTAACGAATTCCGTTAAAAAAATGCCTCTGATTGATGACAGAGTCATCCTTTGCCTCCATCTTTTGACCATTAAACGCGAAAAGATGACGAAGTGGACAGAATGCCATAGAATATCAGATTATATTCTATGGCTCACTAGTCAATAATTGTTTTATTATATGATAATAGTCTGTATATAGCACTTACGACCTTATACTACTAGACAAAAATTGAAAAAGAATTCGAAAAAAAAAAATGAAAAAAAAAATGGAAAAAAAAAGTTTAAAAATTAAAAATAATAATGCTTGCTACTGGAGCACAGACTTCAGCCCAGAATTGTTTTTTAATAGTCCTATATTTATCTACATATATCTGCACAGGTCCACATACTGCCACAATATTGTCAACACAGTTTACGGAAATGTAATAATGTACCTGTATAAATTACCTGTGATAAGTTAGTGGTCAGTTAACAAATTGAAAAAGAATATCCCAAAAAAAAATGGAAAAACAAAATTAACTTAAAAAAATAAAAAAATAATGCTCCCTACTGGAGCCCAGAATGTTTTTTAATAGTCCTATATTTATCTACATAGCATATATGCACAGGTCCACATATTGCCACAATATTTTCAACACAGTTTACGGAAATGTAATATAATAATTTATCTGTATAAATTACCTGTAAGTGGTCAATGGTCAGTTGCACATGCTAGCACATGCACAGGTGAATAGTCTGTATATAGCACTTACGACCTTATGCTACTAGACAAAAAATTGAAAAAGAGCTTGAAAAAAAAAAATGAAAAAAAAAAATGGAAAAAAAAGTTTAAAAATTTAAAATAATAATGCTTGCTACTGGAGCCCAGAATTTGTTTTAATAGTCCTATATTTATCTACATATATCTGCCCAGGTCCACATAATGCCACAATATTTTCAACACAGTTTACGGAAATGTAATATCCAATGTAGTAATTTACCTGTATAAATTAGCTGTGGTCAAGAGTGGTCAAGACTGGACATTTGATCATGCTAGCACATGCACAGGTGAATGGTTCTCCCAGTCTCTATTGTTCTCTCTACAGGTAAGGTGTATAGAGCACACGAGAAAACGGGTCTTCGTGCATTATTGTCCAGTTTAGAGTGCGCAAGACAAAAAAAGGAGATAACTAAAAAATTAGTTACGCAAGAGTTGTCATTCTTGTGCGCGACACACGTCCGGGTCGTGGTCTATACATGTGTGAAGTTTCATGAAAATATTCCAAAGGGTGGTGGAGTTATGCTCCGGACAGGAAATCAGTGCGTGAAAACAAAAAGGGAGATAACTCAAATATTAGCTATGCAAGAGTTGTCATTCTTGTGCTCGACACACCTTCGGTTCTTGGTCTAATTGAATGCGTGAAGTTTCATAAAAATATTCCAAAGGGTGGTCGAGTTATGGTCAATCAGTGCGCGAAACAAAAAAGGGAGATAGCTCAAAAATTAGCTATGCAAGAGTTGTCATTCTTGTGCGCGACACACCTTCGGGTCGTGGTCTATGCATGTGTGAAGTTTCATGAAAATATTCCAAAGGGTGTTCGAGTTATGCTCCGGAAAAGAAATGTCTGCGGCGGACGCGGACGCGGACCGCTGTCAAATCCATAGTATCCCCCGACGGAGTTCGGGGGATACAATTATGCGTCATGACTGGAGATATAGGCTTATGGTGTATGATCCCAGTCCAGCTCTTGATCTGCTAGCATTCCTGTATAATCATATGAAGATAAACATGAATGTCATAATGGAGATTGTCTAGTGTTTCACTGATTAAAAGGCGAACAGTCCAGACCCCGACCAGACTGCGCTGGCCAAGGCAGAGCATGGTCCGGGTCTACACTGGTCTCATTGTCCATTAGCTACATTTACAGTCACAACCGCACATGAACCAGAAACTGTTGACATGTAAACTGGGTTGGTCGAAGCCCAGTGTATTACAAGAGATACGTATGTAACAAGCAATCGTTGTAGGCTAGCATACCCTCCCCAAGGTACAAGTATCTGGGAGAGAGTAGACCAACATAGAACGACCGCTTGTTGTTAGAAAACCCAGTCTAATCTTGTAAATTACAATGACTTACGACAGACTCTATTAAATACTCCGAGTGGACGAAACCCAGAATATTTAATAAATCGCCATATGCCGTTGAGCTGTTATGGAACACAAAATAACAACAACAAATTAAGAATACAATAACTTTTAGTTCACAAATAAATTATGTACAAGCATAACAATAGAGTTTCCACAAATTATGTTGAAAGTTTCCGAATAATCTAATATATAATTCACAAAATGATCGCCATCAACAACGTTAACTATCAAATTGCACCACTTTAGGCAATTAACTGCACTTGAAAATAAATCACATTTCACAGACAGGTAGAGCGCGGCTCGGCCTTTGATCGTAATAAGTTGGACGCGGAGGTGTGAAAATTAGCCAAACACAAACTTCGACATCAATTTCGAGTCATCGTATAGCAAAATAGTGAGAAATATGTCCGAGGGACTTGACAATTGTTTCGAGCCATCGCATTTTTCGAAGAGTTGCATTTCGAGCCATCACATGTAAAATACATTAAACATATAGGGAAAATTATCGGGATCGCGACGCCATTTCGAGCGAGCCCGACAGTACGAGCCATCGAATTTCGAGCCATCGCGATTTCACTGTAGATCATGCCTTGAACGTTTATGCTTCTCATCCATTCGACCTCTCCTAGAATACGGAGATATTATTTGGGATAATTGTTCTTGTGGACTAAAAACAGCCGAGCGAATACCACAAAACTATGCAGCCTATACAATCTATATCGCGACTTAAAATGGGAAACTCTATGTACATGTACCAGAAGAAGAAAACATAAACTAATGCAACTTTTTAAAATGAATAATACTCTTACAATTAATTACCTAGCTTACTCACCTAGCTTACCAATCTGTAAGTATCGAATTAATAAAAATACATCAAAACCAACACAACTGTTCAACATAGGCAACAGGAGAGTCCAAATATTGCACGTTCGTCTTCGACTAGCTTGTAGCTCGCTTAACTACGACATATATCGAAAATCAATAGTAGATTATCCTTTATGTTCTTGTGGATCACAAGAGACAGTAGACCACTACCTAACAGTATGCACAAAATATGAACCACAACGTCAACACTATTTAGCTGGGCTAGAATGTCCAGTCATTGCTGATAACCTTCTGAACAGAAATTAGCACCTTTCATTAGAGCAAAACAAACACGTGTTACTACAAGTTCACAAATTTATTACAGCCACAAGGCGGTTCTAATTATATTACCTATATTATCTGGGGAAATTGTTCACGAGTGTGTTAAATAACCGCAATAAATAGACGCAATATTTGTATTGAACTCCGTTATTGAAAGAATGCTTAGCAGGAAACAAAGACTTTACTGTGCGTTTATAGATTTGCGGAAGGCGTTTGATTCTGTCTACCGGAACGGATTATGGCTGAAATTACATCATCTCGGGGTGAACGGGAAAATGCTACGGATTGTACGAGGGATATATAAAACTGTAAAGTCATGTGTGAAGCACAGTGGTCAGTACACCGATTTTTTCGAAATCTCGCTCAGATTACGTCAAGGGGAGATAATGTCCCCCATATTGTTCGCCCTGTTTATAGAAGATTTGGAACTATATTTACAAGACAGCATTAACAGTGGTCTGACATTCGATGATATAACAATCCTACTACTGTTATTCGAGACAGACGACATGGTGTTGTTTGCAAAATCTCCCGACGAACTTCAAACAAGCCTTAATCGATTGTAGTACTGCACGAGATGGGGACTTGAAGTAAATACCGGCAAAACGAAGGTGGTGGTGTTCCGAAAACGAGGCAGGCTTAGAGCGGACGAAAACTGGTATTATCAAGACCACGTACTTGATGTTATAGACGATTTCAATTACCTCGGGGTCGTTTTCAACTACACGGGGTCGTTTTCTCTCAATCAACAGGCGCTAACCGGAAAAGCGTTAAAAGCCATGAACACTTTGTTGGCGAACATTAGACACTACGACTTCAACCCACATATACAGTGCCAACTATTTGATGGGTTCGTGTCCTCAATTCTGTCGTATGGATGTGAAGTGTGGGGTAACACGAAATCCAAAGAAATTGAACGCATTCACCTCAAGTTTTGTAAGACTGTTTTAGGTGTAAAACTTTCTACTAGCAATGTAGGTGTATATGGTGAACTGTGCCGCTAACCTCTTTACATAAACAGACATATTCGAATGGTAAAATACTGGTTTAAGCTAGTTAGAACGCAGAATTGTATTCTGAAAGTGATATACAATAGTACTCTATTAGATTGTACAAACGGACTTAACAATTGGGTAAGCAAGGTTAAGAGTCTTCTTGATAATAGGGGATTCTCATATATTTGGAATGACCCTCAATCAGTGTCCGAAAACAATTTTTGTGCATTATTTAAGAAAGCAGAACTTGATTGTTTCATACAAAAGTGGCAAGCCGATGTACAAAGTAATGGAGCACTTACATTGTATAAATATGTCAAACCAGGTTTTCAGTATTCATGCTATCTGGACAAAGTTAGAAACAGGTGGCTGAGATGCTCAATAAACAAACTATTGCTATCATCACACCCATTAAGAATAGAGACTGGCAGGTATGGGGCAAATATAATTGTGAGACATGAACGCCTCTGCCAACTGTGTAACTCAAACGATTTGGAGGATGAATATCATTTTGTTATTAGATGCCCGGTTTTTGACAATATTAGACAGAAATACATCAAACGTTACTATCACAACCGTCCCAGTATGTACAAATTCTCGATTCTACTACAATCTACGAGCAGGTGCGAATTGGTAAATCTGTGTAAATTCATAACAGAAGCGTTTACAATAAGGAGACGCATCACTATGCAGCGACAATTAAGTATAAATCGACAAACAGCATTGTCTCTGATGAGATCGCATGATTATGCGTTCAGATCTGGGGCTACGCTGGTTGAGAATGTTGTTGCATACCTCGTTTGTCACGGGAGCCGCGCACATGCGCAGTTAAAGGACAAAGTGCTAATTGAGGGTTATGCAACGTACATAAAAACAGTATACACTAAGCCAGCTACTTTACAATCGAATATAATACCACTAGCTTCATTGTCATCCAACAATACAACACGTCCGACAATATTGACCAATGCGTTAAGCCCTGACCAGCCTGCTCGCCGGGCAGGCTGATCTGGACAGGGGTCCGTTGCATAATTCTTGAGATCCATTTTGTTCGCAGTCGATTAAAAAAATAAGTTGTAAATATAATTCAATCATTATTCAGTCATGGCATATTGTTTGCATTGTTACTATTAGCTAATCACGGTTGGATATGGTAACAATGACAACAATAATACATGCATACCATGTTAACTGCAAAACGAGTATTATTACATGTATAATCAATAAGGAAACCATTGAAGCAGCTTAATTGATTAGCACATACATTCTTCTAATGGATATGTACTATGCAATAGTGTACAACGCAGTGTGATTCCTGGTCTTGACGCACATTTTAGCGTTCAGACCTGGGGCTACACTGGTCATAGTATAGATAGTCATGAATTATACACCACAGCTCCCAATTGTTTGAATTATGTGCGTGGGCAGTCACGTGGGATTTTGGAGCGTGTCCAGCCGGGGTGGGGAACGTCACGGCAGCTCATTCACACAGTCTAATCCCTGACAGCTGAGTACTATAACGGATCAAACTATATTAAACAACACGACCTCCGTCATACACCATACAGAATGTGTGAGTGCGCAGCCGAGATTAACCTCACGCTGGTGACAGGCGTTTTGGGTTCCCATTTGACAGCCGACAGCCTACTCCGCCGTACTCCGTTACATATCACAGCTTATTCCACCAACCAACATGTTAAATCGTTGTACTTGACACTATCGGACAACACGGGTTCTCCAATAGTGGCAACGACAACAATTATACATGCACATGTAATTTTGCAATTTATGAACAGTTGTTAAGCAATTTCCACCCTCAAAATACTTACTTCTTCAAACTCATGCAACTAATATCATGTTTCACTCATTACCTATCATGTTATTCATATATTGCTAGAAATTGAGCAAGTTATTATGACTAGAAACTGTACATAGTTTATGTCAATAAACTCTTCTTCTTCTTCTTCTATTATAGCCAGACCAATATGCATGGCCGGGAAAAAACACACATCGTCCCATCATACGTCGCGCCGGCGGCTCCGCATGGTACGACTCATGGTACTGATATACAGGAATGGCGAACAGTTAACTGAGGTTTCCCGATAAGCTTTCATCACCCTAATCACTTGTTTATCATTATATTATTCTTTTTTCTTCTCCAACTCTATTTACATTTATAAACAACAGTATTAGTTACAATTGTATATTGTATTGCGCACTACATATGATTTGTACGTTACACTGTCTTATATCTTGTAGCGAGATGAATTTGTATAAGCTACTAGCTTGTTTTCAAATCCCTGTAGTTTGCTATGTAACATTTATACAATGCACATTTACCAATAAATATTGTTTAAACCAACATGATAATTGAGTGTTTGTTTATAGTGTCAACCGTATTGAAAGGGTCAGCCAGTTGTGACTCATGCGGAGCTCTTTGAATATCATAATTTCACAAATTCCTATATGTTTATAGATACCACTAATATTTAAGCCAGGACATGGGAAAAAGACAATGTGACATAAACATAACATTTTCCCGTTTCAATATAGCATAAAGAATATTCTATTATGATTGCAATGACATATTACATCAAAGTATATGCCAATGATAAATAATTCAGATACTTGATACAGAAACTGTAGCTACATGACCAACACGTCAATCAAACTTATATTTTACATTTATTATTCCAAATCAAACAAATCTCGCGATTCTCAACACGTATAAAAATTTATTATAAAAAACCGCAGTGTTTTATCTTTGTATGTGGCTGACATGAGTCAACTGTCTGCTTAATGAAACCTGCACGGCCATATAAACAATGCAAAAACAATTATCTTGTTCGATACTATTAAATTATATCACAATTTAAGAATGAGCCTTCTTTATACTTCTTTATATAAACTTTGGTAAAATATTCATTTTATTCAGAAAAATGAGTTATCTATGGGAATTTAACATGGTAAAAAAGAGGTGGAGACCCTGGAGGAGGAGTCGAAAAAAGAAATATTTTGGAAATTGATTCTGAAACCTAGTTAGATGTCTTGGAAATGATCTAACTAAGAAAACAAAAGTTACATTTTAAAAATCGGTCCACTATTTCTGAAATTAGAAAAAAATCCCCATGTTAAATTCCCACAGACATCTGCATTCTGCGAAGATATATATGGGGATTTAACATGTGGAAATTGTTTTTTCGCTATAAAATCAATATTGGACCAAATTTTGCTAAAAGTTAATATTATCAACAAAAATATTGTATTAATTCATATAAAAGCGCACATAGAATCATTCCCTGTGATGGAAAGTCATTAGCAAAATAGGGATTCTCTAAGAGTAGATTATGGAGAAAATATATATCACTGCGTACACGTATGACTTGTACAAATTGAAGTGTGCAGAACATGGAATGAACCCTGCATATTCAATTACATATCAATATATTTTTCATAATGAGTACAAGCATTTTTCTCACAAACCCAAAGAGGATTGCTGTAACACAGATAGTGCATATAATGAATAGAAAAAAGCAAATATGCTGACACGTGCTGGAACAGAAATACAACAACGCCATCTAGAATCTCGCAAAGAAAAATAAACTTACAGACAGATAAACCGGACTGACTAGTCAGTATTTACAGCAACAGTCGACATTGAGGCTGTACTATATACACCTTGCTCATTTGTTAGTAAGATAGGTCATGTATATAACAAAAACTGTCATGCTAGTGAGTTATACGTTGTTAACCGTTTGAATGCGGGAAACGAACATTGTTGTCTACCGTTGTTTCAGATGTTGTCATCGACACAAACATGCTGTGGCAGCACCTTAGAATTATTTCCATTGGATACATGCATAAACTATACACTATATTTGTCAGTACTATATGAAGCATAGACAATAAAAAGCAGACTTTAACAATTAATTCAGCATTGTGGGCATTATGGGAATTTAACATGGGGAAAAAGAGGTGGAGACCCTGGAGGAGGAGTCGAAAAACGAAACATTTTGGAAATTGATTCTGAAACCTAGCTGGATGACTAAGAAAACAAAAGTTACATTTTAAAAATCGGTCCACTATTTCTGAAATTAGAAACAAATCCCCACGTTAAATTCCCATAGACAGCTTCACTCTGCAAAGATATCTATGGGGATTTAACATGTGGAAATTGTTTTATCGCTATAAAACCAATATTGGACCAAAGTTTGCGAAAAATTGAATATTAGCGACACAAATATTGTATTAATTCATATAAAAGCGCACATAGAATCATTCCTGTGATGGAAAGTCATTAACAAAATAGGGATTTTCTAAGAGTAGATTATGGAAAATATATATATCACTGCAGACAAGCATAACTTGTATAAATTGAAGTCTAAAGAACATGGAAAATGAACCCTGCATATTCAATTACATATTAAGATATTTTTCATAATGAGTACAAGCATTTTTCTCACAAGCTTAAAGAGGATTGCTGTAGCACAGATATTGCATATAATGAATAGGAAAAGGCAAATATGGTGACACGTGCTAAAACAGAAATACAACAACGCCATTTAGTATCTCACAAAGAAAGAGAAACTTACAGACAGATAAACAGGACTGACAAGTCAGTCTTTACAGCAACAGTCGACGTTGAGGCTGTACTATATACACCTTGCTCAATTGTTAGTAAGATAGGACATGTATATAACAAACACATGATTAATGAGTTATACGTTGTTAACCATTAGAATGCGGGAAACAAAAATTGTTGTCTGCCGTTGTTTCATATGTTGTCATCAACACAAACATGCTGTGGCAGCACCTTAGAATTATTTCCATTGGATACATGCATAAACTATGAACTGTATTTGTCAGTACTATATGAAGCATAGACAATAAAAAGCAGACTTTAACAATTACTTCAGCATTGTAAGGGTTAATGTAGCAATATATAATGGCACATATTACATTTAAGATGAAACCAGAAAATGGATCTTGTCAGATTGAGCAATTTTAATGTTTGCAACCAACAATCAAACATGCTGTTCTGTACTCCGATTCAGCACAAAACAATACAGAAATCAATATGTGGCAGCTGGTTTGCTACATATAGAGAAGACTTCAACATATATTGATAAAACAGAACAGAACAGTTCCTTGAGTCTAGTCACACACACATGAAGTGTGATTCAACGCATTCTGCAATGGAACATGCGAAATGAAGCACTTCAATTTTTATTCCAATTAACTGGGATACTATAGTATGAGGCAAGCAGAACAAAACATAGACATAGTCATTCCAATGCGGTTCAGCAGCGTTTGACCTTCAGTCAGTTGCAAACAAATCGGTTTTGGTGATCTGGTAGACATACATGGTAATAAGGGGAATTGGGTGAAGCATAATGCCCTAAAGTTTCAAAAGACTACCGAGAATCACATTCATTTCAAATATAGCTATGATGATGGCGTTAAAACAATAGCTGTAACTGAACTGTTAAAATCGAAAACTAGTCTTACCAATTTAACTTACAACTATAGTTCCAAATGTCTGGTTTCAAATGAGAAAAGGACAATGCATTGCGTCATTATGCCACTCTATGATAATGCCTTTACAATCATCACCCATTTCATAAGGCGCTGTCAATGAGTAAGACTATAAAATATTACTGGACACAGACGTGATGATGAGGATATGGCCTTACATTAATAGTCTATGTAGAACAGTGACTGTAATGTCTAAGTGTTAATACATTTTAAACATAGAGGATTGTTCTGAGTAATAAATATATTGACTATCAACAGTGTACATTTTACTCAATTGGAACATACGCTCTTCCTAGACTGGTCAGTAGGTCAGTACCTCGCAATCTGAGTCAGTAAATTAACTTTAATGATACAAATATGTACAGCTGATTAACATAAATGAAGTAATATACAACTTTTGATAATTGTTCTGCATAATAAACATCGAAGATAACACCTGAATTAGTTGTTACTATTGAGTATATAACTACATTCATGTACAGTAACAAATACATGACTTTTATTAGCCATGTACTGTTATTTGACATTATATGCTAGTGTTGTTATAATGCAATTTTTCACAAATTACATGCATAATTTTAATGTTATAATGTTTTTTGGTGTGGTTACAATAAATGTAACACCAAAAAAACCTTTGAAGCAAATTGGTTTTCAAACATATTTCATTTGTATATAGTTTAAAAGTAAGGCATCAATGTTAGTATATACAGACTTATACAAATGGGATTGGATTGAAAATAAGCTTACAATACGCAAACAAGTCTTATTTGGAATTAATAAATCACGGAACTACTTTCGGCAAGGGAAATAATCAATATACACCACTACCACGTGCGAAAACTATTTTCATACGAGCCAAGCGGATTGTTCTGTTTATTAGTTTGTATAGTTTTAATTTATCTCCTGTGATATATAATGATACATTACTTTACTATGTTATGAGTACTAATACATGTTGTTTAAGTAGCGTATCGCTGTAACAGTATCGTTGTAGACGGAGTTGCAACTAATGTAATAATTATTACGTTCAAATGATTGCGTAATACTGATAGTACTTCTGTACAAATGTAGTCATCGTAATTGGTACAATAGTCGTGAGGTTAGGGTCGCCGACTTTTATGCTTGAATTACCAATTCCCGAAAAGGTCGGGATTCAAACCTCGACTAGGTATGTATATATTTTTTCATTAATTTTGTGATTTTAATATTTTCACAATTTTATGATTTTAATAAAAATAGCTAGAAACTTACCAACGTTGAAAGTGTCAGTCTTTAAATAATACATACACCGACAGTTTGTTACTGCTTTTTTTAAGTTTCAGGAACTGTGTATACCATATATCTTTTTACTGTCTCAAAATATATCTTTTGGCTGTCACAATTAATATTGCATTTACCGGTAATTTTGGCTCATTTAGAATTAAGCTAACCTTTCGGAGAGCAAACATTTTTTTTTATGAATTTGAAATAATTAATGTCCTCCATCTGACAATAACACTGTTCGAACTGCGCCTGTGGCTACCACGACCAGAATTCACTGGCCGCAAACATAGTTGCATTCGGCGTCTATTTATTAAATTAGTATTTTTTATTTGATTTGAATTCCGCGTGAGCGCTGAATTTTGTGCCAACACCATTTACGGAAAATATTGATGATTTTCTAACCGAATATCGGCGAAATCCGGCGATATATTTTGTGTCAATTTTCAACACCATTTACGGAAAATATTACTGATTTTTAAATCAATATCGGCAAAACCAAATACGGTGATATAATTTTTGTCAACTATTCAACACCATTTTACGGAAAATATTACTGATTTTCTAAAAATATACTGAACTACTTAAAATATGTATTTTTTTAAATAACCAACCGTCTAATAGATCTGCGTATAATTGAGAGTGTATCGTTAATTGTCACGCTGTCTTCAACAGCGAGGTGTGCGGCACACATCAAAACGACACGTCAATTTCAAAACATTGCCTTAGGGTCAAAATATACAGCTTTGCAATGTCATCAGATCAACAACTCGTCACACGGCTGCTGGTTTTCGATTTTATTCCACACAAAGCGAAGTGTATTTATGATTAGATATGTGTAATGTGTCGGGTGTAGCCAAAGGGACCATACACACATTCGTAGCCGATATTAAAATATGATCGATTTCTTTAACTTACGTCCGCAATTTGACAGATATTTCAGAGCAGACGTCATCGTATTTTGCCGTGATTTATTTTCAAAATCAGTCATATTTTCTGTAATTGACGTTGAAAGTTGACAATAAATTAAGACCAGATCAGTACGTTAAATCGCTATCGACTACAACTGACGATCTGATGAGAGAGTAATACCGTTTACGGGTATCAAATGTTAAATATAAATCGTTATTATTTTATGATTTTCGTAGTTTTTACCGAGAAATTCAATCCGTTTCCAATTATTGTTGGGGTACATAATATCATCATTAGCAGACCGTTTCACTGAGCGGGGGCTACTCAGGGAATGGGATCACGTGGTCTATTGTGTACATTACATTAATGGCGGCCCCCATGATCTCTCAGGTAAATCTTATTTTTCAATAATACAACTGTTGTTTCTTCAGTTTAATGATGACCATTTCCATCCGTTAACACTTGTTTAACAGCATTACTTATGTAGTTAGTCTGAACATTCTGCAGAGAAATTTGAATCGGACGGAATTGAGCGTTGTTTAAACTTAGTCCGGTTCATATGCAAAGATCAAAATATGAACTGAAAAAGGCACTTTGTGTGACAGAAATCCGTACGCGGACGAATACAAAAAAAAAATTGTTATAAATATCACATATAGTGAAACAGCGATAGCATCTACTGTTTTAAAAGTATGCATACATATTGTAATTAATGCTTAATAGTGATATACTTATGAGTAATATACGATAATATGGTTTATACTCCAGCACTATGTTTTAAGGCTGTGTGATTTGCCTCAATATAAGCTGGATTAATTAATACTTATATGCATGCGCTTCATGAGAACATCAACACATTTAAAATATACAAATAATACTTAAAGGAGTACCGATATAATACATTTTAATAACACAAATATTGAAAATACACACTACAATCGCTTACAACATAATTTATTGATCGAAAATAATCAGTGCATCGTGGTCTATTTAACCGCATTACCTATTGTGCGGGCACCCCACTACCCCCTGTTTACTTAGGTAACTGGGGGTGTAGTGGGGTGCGCTCGCTAATACAATGTTTGCGTAATGTATATAAATCCTCTCCCTAACATGTGGCTTGGTATCACAGGCTGCAGTAACCATGACATAGCAAACATTAATATTGTCATTAGCATACAATGGGATTTTATTCTTGCTTTTTGCTCCTAGTTTCTGAAGCAGATTTCACATCTAGTATATTTTCACTATTGCACTTATGCATAATTTAATGAAATATTTATCAGATTTTCACACATAGCCATTTGTAAATACCAAACTATTTGACCGAAACTGATACACTTGATATTGAAAGACACTCGCCCAGTATATTGTTATAGCTTTCCACATACAGTTTCAAAACTCATGTAATCAAATATTATATTTCAGGTTGTTGCATTAGATTCCGCCATTCAACGATATTTATGTGTATTTCCCCATGTTGCATGTGATATACTGTAATGGGATGTAATAAAGAGTGTTTGAGTTGAGTTGAGATATAAGCTTAGTCTCATTAGCATTTGATTCCAAAATATGGCATTACATGCACGAGTCCTGTCGATATTTGGGCATTTTGGGATGAACCCGTTGGCGAATATGCAATTTCTTTTCTCTGAGTTCGCACCTACATACCACATGCTATTGGAATTTAACGGATAGCACATTTTTCAAAATTCATGATAGTATCCAGGATATCTGCCAAAACTAAATACAACACCAATTTGACTCACAATAGTCTGACATGTATAGGTTTTGTCATCTCATATTCATGCACGTCATATTCAAGTGTGTAATTTTCGTTTATAATCTAAAATGGCGTCCAAATTGGCCGCCAATACAATACATAGTAAGTAAATTACCATAGTTGCTTGAAAATGTTCAATTGTATGTTCCACATTCGTTTTGTCCATTATATACTGAGCAAAACTAGAAACGTCCCTCCATGTTTAAGGAAAGATTCATCAAAAACCAAAAGGGTTACTTTTAAAAATCAAAATGGAAAAACAAGTTCATTCATTTCTGTATCAAAGCCAATAAATTGCATTTGGATATCTTGTTAAATATTCGAGAGATAACCGGCCAAGGGCGGTAGGGGTCAAAATCAAAAATCACAAAAACTCAGAAATGTGTTACTTAATGTTCAGAGATGGAATTTCAATAAGTAATGTGGCAAATTCAGTAAATCTCGTTAGTACCGAGTGTGGCCACCATTTGCATGAATGCATGCAATGATCCTACGCCGCATCGACGTGACGTAACGCAATACCAGTGCGTTGGGCAAATTCCTCCATTCCCGTTGTAACGCCCGTGTAAGATCGCGAACATTGTCAATATGATGGTTAGCTCGTGCTTTGCGGCCCAGCTCATCCCATATGTGCTCAATGGGATTGAGATCCGGGGAGACCGCGGGCCATGGCATGACGTCGACGTTGTTTTTTGCTGTAAGTATTGAGTGGTGACCCTGGCTACGTGAGGGCGGGCATTGTCGTGCATCAATGTCACACCAGGACCATGCTGACGGATAAATGGTAAGGCATGTGCATTTAGCACATCTCCAACATAACGTTGTGCATTGATGTTGCCCTGTACAACAACCAAATCTGTCTTCCGGTTTCCCATGATCCCACCCCAGACCATTACGCTCCCTTCCCCCAAACATGTTCTTCTCAACAATGCAACAATCGGTGAATCTTTCATTTTTACGCCTGTATACCCGTAATCTTCCGTCAGCATGACTAACTGTGAACCGAGATTCATCGGTGAACAAAACTCGGTTCCAGTCAGCCCTTCTCCAGTTCAGATGACGTCGCGCCCATAACAGTCTGGCAGCACGGTGACGTTGGGTCATTATCTGACCAGTGTACGGGCGGCGTGCCCGGATTGGTTGGGCGTTACGACGTAACCGGTTGCGAATGGTCTGCCCTGAGACACCGTATCGCCTAGCAGTGACTGTGGCTGCCAATCGACGTTGACGTAAGTGCGTCAACGTAATGTAACGATCGGCTCTAGCCGTCGTTACACGAGGCCTACCAGGTCGCTGCCGGTCGTGAACAGCCCCAGTCTGCTGGTACCGGGCTGCAAGACGATCAATCGTCTTCCGACAGCAACCAAACCGAGGCGCGACCGCCCTGGCGGCCATCCCACCCGTAAGCATCCCAATTGCCTGATTTCGCTCGTTTTCGGAAAGCCGTGGCATACCGAAAACAGTGAACAATTAAAAAAGTTTTTTAATTTTCCGAATAGCCCCTATCGCATGAATGGTACGACATGAACTGAATCACCTTATCGATGACAAGTATAGCGTGCACGTGCAAAAAGTGGAAATCAACGTTCCGGTCACTGGCCGCTATGTAAACCGTGTGTATCGGCTAAACTCTACACGATCGTATTCTGAACATCGCCACGGTTTAAAATACATGTACTTCGAACATGTGGTACATACATAGACAGAGCTACACCGGCTATAAAACAGGGACGTTTCTAGTTTTGTTGAGTATAGTACAGTTTTGAGTTTCTTTTTGCACAATGTCTTTCATTACAGTTGTTCAAAAAGTGTGTTATTCAAATGATCTCCAAGATGGACACCAAAATAATGTGGACATCCATGCTTGATTAGTTTCCATTTAGCTGCGCAGTGTGAATGCAATAAATAACTCCTGGCTTTATTATTTCTGTAATGTATGTACCACGTTCAGAAAACGTCAACTGCGTATTAAAGGGTCTAAATGTAATTCAGTATGGCTACCATAATATTACGCTAACCGATGTTGTTCATGCATAGTTATTTGTATTGGTAACACACGATCTCGATGTGCAGACGTCGCTGGTGTACGTGTTTCATTCCAGTCTTAGTTGTACCCCGCTCTATTCAATCAGTTCCGAACTAGAGTGTTGCACACCGATTGCTCATCTGGCAACCATCCCTCACAGAGAATCATTTCTGAAACAAAACGAGCTAAGACTCACAAATTCGTATGTGTGCATTATAACCCATACCGGCGAAATACTACACCCACATGACTAATTCTGCCAAATTATCATAACATTATCGAGTAGAAATATTGAGTGTACGTTACGTTCGGATAAGTAATATAAACATATTTCCTTTATTAAGTAATTTACTTATTTATCCGCATGTTTAAGTTAGTAAGTGTCTGGCATGGTAAGCCTAATCATGAGTGGCTGTGCTAGTAACTATAATTCATCATATTTCGATATTTGTAAAGTGATATAATTGATAGTTTCATAGTTATCCTGAATGCCACTTGCAGAATACATAGTTCCAATAAGGGAAATAAATTACTTACTTTCACTGAGCAAGTAACTATATTTTGTTTTATTTACTCCATATGTGGATATTCCTCGCTATGTCCTACTGTATGGTACTCATCGTGGATATCATTTCAAAAACACATGGATAAATGATAGAATGATGGGTTATAACATTAGTATATACAATATACAAAATGGCATTTGCAATACTGCACTAAAACGATTTGGTAAGCAAAGTGAGCAATGTGTGTTAGCTTTTCTTAAATGTATGCTAACGCAAATACTCACCATATAACACATACATGTATATTTCAAATACTCTTTACATGCCAACTCAGTAGGCACACACTGTTCTGTATAGGACTTAAATAAGTGTATAATTGTGTCACTATTCCACCAGTTCTAAAAATTACGAGTGCCCGCTATACACATATAATCATTTAGTAATATATATTATTTTGATAGTGACTCGCGATGGTATCAGGCTATTTCCATATGCATATGAGGCATGATCTGTTTTAATTGTTTATAATTAAATGCGTTACCTGAACAAATATTCCGACAGTTTATAAAGTATGATCATTGCACATCAAAACAAATAAATACGGAAAATAAATAGTAATATCCGTTAATATTTTTAGGAAACACGATTATCGCCGCGGATATCAGTGTGGAAATTTACGTCTGATTTAAAATGTAAAATAATTCCTATCCATACGTGTGGTAATGGTGATGAATGTCTATTTTGCCAGAAAATGTCTCAGATGATGTCTCTGATAGAAATAACATGTTGTGCCTATTGAGTGGGCATGCACCTTTAAGAGCAAATGTATAGTTTAATATATTTTAATACACTAGACAAATGGTTTCAAGATGGCCGCCGAAATTATTTTATTTATTTTAAAAATGATTAAATTCCATTTTACACTGCTGCCTTATACGAAGCTTTAATTATATAATTCATGCATTCCAATTTCGCTCCTGTATTCAACCTACCACGACACAAATGTTTTGCGTATTCTAAATTTCATCCAATATGGTTGCCGTGACAATAAGCAAACTGGTGTTTGCAAACATCGCTTTTTTTCTGGTGCTGATAAGCGAATGCCAAAGTGTAGTAATCACTCTTTGTGCAGATGCCTGATGTATTGAACTTCGTCAGTTTATATCCATTTCTGCCACCATTAGTAGACACGTGGCAGTGACTGCTGAAATAGGGATTATGGGTTTTGCGACCAGTGTATATCCAGATCAGCTGATCATGATCTGCATTGATCGCCGTCCCATCCTTCAAAAAGCAATATAGATCATTGTCGGGCTACAGCAGTATTGTAACGTCCCTATGTAGTTATATCCGTCTTCAGCAATACGGTATAAACCATAATATTTCCTGTTCACGCAGGGGGTTGGTAGCGGGCCCTCGTGAATCGGGGTAGGGAAATTTAACGACTATATCTACTTGGCAATGAAAAGACGACAGTGACGAGATTTTAGTAACATCTGATATTTTGATAATAGTTCTAACATGCAGTATTACTCAACGTGTACAATTAAAGAGTGGTGACAAACTATGATAACAACGATGAGGGTGATCTGATTATGGAAAGATAATGACTAATATGAGATGTACACATGGCAAGATACAAAAGCACAACAGGCGACTGTGGGAGTAAGCAGACTCAAGAAAGGATATTAGCACATGTAAACACGGACTAGATTTATGCTAAAATCTGGCGGAAAATCACACTAACGCAAACCCAAGTCATGGTGGGGAATCACGAAGCTGGTGTTGGGAAATAATGTTGGGTGGGGGAGTCGCACAGCGGGGATCATGAAGCTGGGGGTGGGAATAATGCTGGGTGGGAAAGTCACACAGCGGGGATCACGAAGCTGGGGGTGGGAAATAATGCTGGGTGGGGGAGTCACACAGCGGGGATCACGAAGCTGGGGGTGGGAAATAATGCTGGGTGGGGGAGTCACACAGCGGGGATCACGAAGCTGGGGTGGAAATAATGCTGGGTGGGTGGGGGAGTCACACAGCGGGGATCACGAAGCTGGGGGTGGGAAATAATGCTGGGTGGGGGAGTCACACAGCGGGGATCATGAAGCTGGGGGTGGGAAATAATCCTGGGTGAGTCACACAGCGGGGATCACGAAGCTGGGGGTGGAAATAATGCTGGGTGGGGGAGTCACACAGCGGGATCACGAAGCTGGGGTGGGAAATAATGCTGGGTGGGGGAGTCACACAGCGGGGATCACGTAGCTGGGGGTGGGAAATAATGCTGGGTGGGGGAGTCACACAGCGGGGATCACGAAGCTGGGGATGGGAAATAATGCTGGATGGGGGAGTCACACAGCGGGGATCACGAAGCTGGGGGTGGGAAATAATGCTGGGTGGAGGAGTCACACAGCGGGGATCACGAAGCTGGGGGTGGAAATAATGCTGGGTGGGGGAGTGACACAGCAGGGGGGTCATGAAGCTCAAATTGGGAATCGTATAGCAATGGGGAAAAAGTGGGTGGGGTAATGGGATATTGGCATTATTATGGTTCCAGCCAATATTAATAATCAATAATGCCAGAATGACGTTCAAATCATCACATCTCACGACTCACCGACCATTGGGGGGGGGGGGGGGTGGGGATATTTGGGCCTTGGGAGTTCTGAGACGCGAGTTGCGTTTCGAGTAGCGTCGCTCGGGACAAAGTCGACAACTGACATATTTCACTCCTATTTATAACCTTCCGTCCGGACGTTGTCCGCAGATGCAGCCCTTTGATTGGCTCGTAGAGACTCCGAGGACAACATTCGGACAATGAGGACCATATTTGGAATCCGCGGACAACATGTGAAAGTTGTCCCAGATTCCGCACAGTGGATTGGTTGGAATGTGTAATAGGATACCGGGACTTTCCCACTTTGACGAAATGTGAAAGTTGTCCCGCATCGTTGATTGGTCGGAGAGGTTTGGCGGAAATTACCGAGCTTAAACTGGTTTACGCAGTATAAAATGGCGGCCGTGTTCAGCACACACAGGAAATGTCTATCTATCTATCTCTATATTTTGCTTGACCCCCGAGAGGATTATTAGCAGTTGCGCGTACGGACGAACAGAAAAATAATATAAAAGACACAGTAAAGTAAGGTAACAGGAATAGTATAGGTTTAAGAGTTAAAATAGTCAAAGTAGGTAAAAGAAGGTTAAAAACAATTTACAGCATATTTAAGGTTTAAGGTGTTGGAGGTTGCCAATCCTTGACCTGAACTGGTCAAGGTCTTCAAGTTTAGCAACATCCAAGGGCAGGGCATTCCATTGCACAACCGCCAAGGGGAAAAATGAGAATTTGTAATAATCTTTGGAAGTATGAATTTGTTTAAAGGTCATTGAATGGCAATATCGTGAGACTCTATTTGTAGTTTCGAAATAGTGTGGGAGAGGCGCAGCGACATTACCATGTACAATTTTGTGGAACAGGCAGAGTCGGGCGTCTGATCTGCGCTGTTCAAGGCTGCGCCATCCCAGTCCCTCTAGCATATCTGAGACACTGGAGTAGGTGGAGTAGTCATTGAGTGTCCAGCGTGCAGCGCGACGCTGGACCATTTCAATCTTGCGTGTATTATCTTTAGTGTAGGGGTCCCAGATTGAGGAGGCATACTCAACCTGGGGGCGGACCAAAGCTTTATAGGTGTGTTCCTTAATTTTGCTGTTTGAAGTGCGGATGTTTCTGCGGACAAATCCTAGGGTTTTGTTTGCCTTATTTGTAATGTTGTCTATATGTGTGTTCCATGACAGGTTGGCTGAAAAGGTCAAGCCAAGATACTTAGCTGATGGAACTGATTGGAGGATTTGTCCGTGGAGTCTGTACAGTGTTTTGATGGGTGAGAGTGACCTGGTAATGTGGAGTACCTGACACTTGGACGGGTTAAAGTGCATGTCCCAGTTGGATTCCCAAATTTGGAGGGTGTCAAGGTCATCTTGTAAGGTTGTACCATCCCGTATATTGTTGATTGTTAAGTATAGGGCTGTGTCATCAGCAAAAAGTCGAACTTGAGAGGTGAGGTTTTCCGGGAGGTCGTTTATGTACACTAGGAAGAGAATTGGTCCAAGTACCGAGCCCTGTGGAACGCCGGAGGTCACTGGAATTTCATCAGACTCACCACCCTCGATGACAACTCTGTGTGTTCGATTATTTAGGAAGGCCTTGATCCAGGTAAGTGTATGTTGTCTGACCCCATACTGATGTAGTTTATGGGCCAGCTTGTTGTGACTTACCTTGTCAAAGGCCTTGCTAAAGTCGAGGAGTACTAAGTCTGTCTGTTTACCTGTACTTGTAGTTTTGGCAAGGTCTTCTACTAGCATAGCAAGTTGGGTTTCGCACGATCGCTTCTCCCGGAATCCATGTTGTAAGTCGTATAAAATATTGTTTCGGTCTAGGTGTTTAACCAGATTGGAGGTGACAATGTGTTCCATTACCTTACAAAGGATGCAGGTCAGCGAGATAGGACGGTAGTTCTCCGCAGCTGATTTGTCGCCTTTCTTAAAGAGAGGGGTCACATTGGCACTCAGCCAGTCACTAGGCAGCTTACCTGTATCTAAGGAGGTCTGAAAAATTACCTGTATGATAGGGGCAATTTCCTGGTGTAACTCCTTTAGAACAATGGGCCGTATATTGTCTGGACCAGCAGCCTTACCTGGTTTGAGATTTTTAAGTAACTTACCTATTCCGTTGGTTGAGATGTGTATATCAGGCATAGTTGGAGTGGTATTTTGATGTGGAACAGGGGTGGGTTGTGGGGTCGAGGTGTCTGTAAGGTCCTGGATTTTTTCTTGGCAAAGCTGCGAAAGACGTAACGGTGATTTGGGTGAGAAAACAGACTGGAATTGAGAATTCAATATGTTTGCCTTTTCTGTTATCCCCGAGTGCAATGTTCCGTCTTTCGCTAGTGGTGCTATACCTTGCTGGTCCTGTCGCGAATTCTTCAAGAATGTAAAAAGTTTCTTGGTATTTACCTTTTCATCAGCAGGCTCGCAGGTGTTGTTAATGTCAACAAACTATTGTGAATTGTAACTAACTAAACAAGTTTCCTGGTATATGAAGACGCCGATAATAAACTATTGACAATTGTGAACATCCAGGCATGCATCGGAGATCGTGGTAAGTTCTGTGCATAAAATGACAGACGTGTTTTGTTGTCCAAAATGTGTGATAAATTCGAAGCGATGAATACGCAATACACATCTGTGTATAGCGATGCTTCGCTGGCTGGGTCGCTTCAGTATGTTATTTGATCAGGAGCTATTCTGGTCACAAATCCCATAAGCCCTATTTCTCCAGTCACAGCCAGAAATGTCAGGCGTTCCGTCGTATTGAAGGTGTGAACATGTTCAGCTTCTTTAATCATTTCGGCTGTATCCTCAGGTTTTCATAGGTCATCGATGTATCTGTATCAACATAAAACATAGAGGACGTTTACAAAACACACTGCAGACACTGTCAACATTTTCATAGTATTGTCGTCAAGTGATTTGAAACAGGACAACTAACTGTTGAGTGTCCACTCAGCGATTTTGGCTAACACCGTCATAAGACATACATGTAGGTAAACGTTACTGTTTATTTATTTGAGTTGAATTCATGTGAGGGTTAACGACTGTAGAATTTACTTTCTTAAACATTAACTATGTGAATAATAATGTATGTTTAGTTAGCCTAGATTCCTTGTATTGTCCCTACCCCAGGGAGTACATGACATGTGTATGTTTCATTAGCCAGCAGGCTAACTGGCTAAGAGTAAGTTATATATCCTGCATCATATGCATATCAAAAGAGCCTGATACAACCGCGCGTCTCTTATCAGTAAATTAAACTTTACTAAATGATTATATATGTATAGCGGGCAATTTTTAAAACTGGTGGAATAGTTACACAATTATACACTTATTTAATTCATATAAAGAAAATGTTGTGCCTAACAGACCCCAGCTTTGAACACAATGTTCTAAATCATCCTTGACGACATAGATGGGTAACATAATGCACATAAGGATGATGCTGTTATTAATAATCAAATGAAATTGCAATCCAATCCGACGTACGGCAACAGAGATAGTATGTAAAACATTTAGCTCACATTTAAAAATAAATAGCACACACTTTTAACTCATTTGAACTTGACTTTATGAAAAGTGATTGCCGTAATTTTGTAATACTTGTGCTTTATTTATGGCTTATGCTGTCTAACTGATAGTTATATATATGTATTTAATTGTGGTAGGCTGACTAAGTGATAGTTATATAATTATGTGTAGTGCATTGTGATATGCCGACTAAGTGATAGTTACATATGTATAATGCATTGTGATATACTGACTAAGTGATAGTTATACATGTATATGTATAATGCATTGTGATATACTGACTAAGTGATAGTTATATATGTGTACTGCATTGCAATATGCTGACTAAGTGATAGTTATATATGTGTAGTGCATTGTGATATGCGAGATCCCATATATGGTTGGACTATAGCCATATAGTGTGACTAGACCTCATACTGCAGGTGATGCTGACCTCGGTATCTATTGCTAGTGTAATCCATTGTGTCTGTGAGATATACCAGCACTGGGATAGCTTAAATTGTTTTGTCAATCACACTTCATTTGTCACCTGTCTGGTATGTTGATATGTTTTCTCAAGTTGGTTAGCGAACATTAAGTAAATATACATCAGCACTATTTGCCAAATTGGGCGTTAGAGGAATTAAATAATAACTCCGCCTCTATACTTCTGACATAGACGTAATATGTCAAGTCTCGATGTATGTTTACCATTCTATGATCTGGGCAAAGCTCCAAAACCTGCCAAAACAACACCCACTTTGATTATTTACAACATATCTTGTAACTTAATCCCGACAGTAAATTTATTTCATATGAAAAAAAACCACGTTTCTAGGTTCTTTATAACAATGTTTTACTGACAGAGCTTGCAAATGAAGACGTCCATTATATATCCCTGGACATAATGTTACCAATTAGATGAACCATGCATACGTCTAATTCGTGAGAAAACATGTATGATTTCGAAATACAATCCAGACAAACATTATGTAACACTAGTCTCAAGTCCTACTGTAGCAATGAAATTAACGTTACGTAAGAATTGAATTGACATCATATTCACTGGTGTTCCCGCGTAAATGACGTTGCAGCGCAGAAACTTACTTGTTATTCACATTGTACATCATTCGAGATGATGGGTGAGAAACATAATCAATAACAGGACTGCGACAGGGATATTGTGCTCGGCAGAGCCTCGCCTGAGGCATCATCTCGCTGCTCTACTGGGGTCCCCCTGTATGAGTCCGAACCCTGACATAGATTATAGTAATGCTATCTGCTTCGATTTGACGGTACGGGCTCGCTGACCTTGCAAGCCATGTACATGAAGCACATTTCCGAAATAGTTTAAATTTTGAAGTTTAAATTGTATTCATTCAGTCGAAATGATCCGTAAATAAGGTTTTATCCCGTCAACACAGTGCGTATGTGCCGTGAAACACGGTGCCGTGAATTTTTTTGATATCCAGTCAATACTATTCTTGCATTTTAGAGCCATTTGTAGGTGTTGACGGGATAAATAGAATAGTAGGTTAGTGCCGTGAATGGGAAAAAATATCTGGCGCGGCACGGAAACGGGATGTGCTCGGCAGAGCCTCGGCCATCCCGTTTCCTGAGCCTTGCCAGATATTTGTTCCCATTCACGGCACTAACCTACTATTCTCTATCTATTTTCCTTATTTCTGAACCAAAGTATATGTTGTGACCACTCATTTGAACCGTCTCGGCGAGACGGTTCAAATGAGTGGTACATATACTTCTGATGAGAAATAAAGAAATTATTGAGCCTTGCCGGATATGTTTTCCCATTCACGGCACTAACCTACTATTCTCTTTATAGCTGGCGGCTGCCAATTCCGCGGCCTCATGTCGCGCTGCAACCTATGCACCGATAAACATGTACTATTTTGTGTTTTCTGTATCTTGGGGTGTATAGTTTACTTCAATTTACCCATTTCCAGTAGTTGCGCCTCTTCCTTAGCCAGTTGGGCGTTTTTCAGCTTTCTCCTCAGTCGCTGTGTGTTCGCCTCGGCCCGAGCAATTTCACCCTTTATCTGCTCCAGGTTTCCATCCTCGACACTCAATTCGGTAATCCCTGCTCTGTGGTCTGGAAAACACAAACAAAACAGAATGATTTTTTAATTGGAAAAAAATAGTATAGTAAATATATGGTTAGTGCCGTCGAATATAAAATATATTCGGTTGAGCCTTAGACAGCTTCATTGGGGCGAGCTTTAGCTTTATATATAGCTTTATTTTATATATTCGACTGCACTAATGAGAAATTTAATTCATACCGCATGCTGAACTTATTAATAATTGCTTGAACGTGCGTGACGTCATGTCTTGACATCATTTCCTCGTCATACGTCACAAATCTAGCGACGTCACTCAAAGCAAAATGACGTTGTCCACTCTAGGTAGAGTCGGTAGTGTATCTGATTAAATCTTCAAATTATTTACGATGAGCTTCAATATTGGCTGGATGTAGACTCCATAGTTGTCATAATAAGCATTACAATCATGATGGACGTTGGTTACGTCGTATACATGCATACTGTAAAATAGGACAAAATTCAACTGAAACGACAAGGTTTTAGATTTTACAATCCGCCGCCATCTTGAATTTGCTGTTGTCACTGACCAATCAAAGGCCGAGATTAGGGGTCAAAGGTGAAAGCATACAGGCAATACAGCACTTCATGTATATTTGACTATTTCAGGTGTATTAGGTTATTTCAGATATGAACAACATTTATTCACCCCCCTGTATTATGCTACATGGAGCAATGGCTGCGGTATAAACATATTTACTATGTAGGTTTATTGTTCTACAACAGATTGTTCCATAAAGATAGTCATTTCGTTTTGGTGTTCAGCCCAATTGTGTCAACCCATTGGAAAACATATCACACACTACCAGCCGATTCATTATTGAATCAAACATGGTTACCATAAATTTAAATAAATCTGCCAATCATAATTTGATAAGGTATTAACCTGCTATACTTTTACAACCATTTTAGTTTTAGTTTACACATATTTTAGTGCTCTAAATTTACAATGTAACTTTACAGTTAATAAATACAGGTTAATTTAGAAGAGCAAACGGGTTGGGCTACAAGTTTTAGCAACATTAGTTACAGCCCGTCCCAATTGCTTATTGCATATATGTAAAGTGGTATAATAGTGGTAGGTAAAGAATTATGATGTTTTACATATTCTGTAGAGCAAGTGTATATACAAACATATATATACACATACATACACACACATATATACACATATATATATACATATATATACACATATATATCGATGTGCACATGAGCACATCAGTCTAGGTGTTGAAACAATATGTTTTTCATAAACAGTCATATTAATGTGCTCATGATAAATCGAAAATAAACAATAAAACAGGATAAGTGTTCAATGTGCTGCACCAAATGTCTTCACCGCACACACTCCAGAATCTGGGACCACGATTATGAGACCCACCGAATATGCTCTCGTACCCCATACTCGAAAACAAACAGCTCTGCCGGCCATTACCGAGCGAAGCCCAATCATGATCGATAGAAAGTCCAAATGCGAGCACGGAGCACCTAACACATCGCGGAAGACCCACGAGCACGAGCCCAGGTAACCATTTATAATAATTTTATTCATGCAGGAACGCAGTATTTATGTAAATAGTTAATTATTATATAGACGTTACTTGTTTAATGTAGTTTTGTAAAAACGCAATAAATATACGGATGCAGTTTATATGAATCTTCGAGTCAGTTTAATGTAAGTTTGCACTTCTGTAAATATGCGAGTATTGTCTTCCACATTTAGTGACTCGTTTCCGAATAATAGGGTTTTAAAAAGGAAATGTTCGGCATCTTCATCTTCGAGTGTACATTGGCATAAAGGGGATTCTCTCAAGTGATTCCTATATAGATCAGCATTAAGATTACTACATTGGTTTCTTATGCGGCAGTGGTAAATGGATAATGTTCTGTCGCCGATAAGAAAATATTCTGGAACAATTGGAGGTCTGAATAGTTGTTTTAGTTTATTTTTAAAAACCGCGGTCGATGTAGAATTTTATATATCCTCATTTAGTTCATTCCAAGATGCTACTGCTGACGGTATAAACGGATTTAGAATACAGTTCTGTCCGTCTTGTTAATGTGATAAAATTGTTCATGTTACGTAATTCGTATGTGTTATTTTCACCAACTAGTTGTGGAAATAGTTCATGTATATATGAGGGAAGTACACCGGCCTTTTATTTATAAATAAGTATAAGCTTCTGAATATGTCTTCGGTCTGAAAGGGGTATCCATCCAATTTCTAGGAGAAGTCTGTTAATATAGCATGAACGGGTTATACCTGTAACTGTTCTGGCTGCTTCGTATTGACGTTTTTCAAGAGATTCGCGTTCATATTGTGTACAACTATCCCATACGATTGATGCATATTCGATTCGGTTTTTGATACTATTCTATAGGTTTTACTTGAGGTAACCGAATTTGGTATACATGTTTATCACGACAAATCGAAGAACTATATTGATTTTCAAAATAATTCGATGGTTTATCCCCCTTTGGCGGCCATTTTTCATGTTCGTACTCTGTATCCTTGTCTACGCAATAACTCGATTATTACCTGACGGATCGTAACCACATTCGGTATGCATGTATTTTATTTCAGTGAGGAACCCTATTAATGTTCAAAATTTAAAAAAAAATCCGATTACTTATCTCCCCGTCGGATTGCCCTATTTAATTGTCGCACTCTGTATTCTTGTCCGCGTAATAACTCAAGTGCTATTTGACGGATCATAACCAAATTCCGTATACATGTATTGGTTTTAAGTGAGTCATCTCCTCTTCTTGACTGGGCCTACTTCGACGGACGGGCGTATATTCCGTATAGCTGGCACTCTTGTTTTTGTTGTATGTCTGCTTAACATTTATTTGATATTTTCCCTGTCAATAGTGACCGTTCTTGGTTTTTCTTGCGTTCGTGTCTCGGAGATTCTACGCCCGTTTTAAGCCACCACTGGTCGTGTTTCCTCGTGTAGTGTGATTATATGAGACACGCCATGTGAGTTGTACTTAAGAACATGTACCATTTTTCATGAAATATATTTACAGAAAATCCTATGTTTCGGAGACGGATCACGACAATTCCGCGGAATGTTTATATATACGCGACATTATTGTTTTCAGTTACGTCAATGGGCTACTTACGGTAACTGCCACCACTTTGCTGATTTCCTATTTAGAAGAAGCTATGCCAAGATGCCCCATTTTATCCGAGTGAGATGCACATGGCCAGCTAAAGTCACGTGCCCCGAACACAGTAGTGATATGTCACGTAAAACGTTTAGTTGTCAAAATGACGTTACGTTCATTGGTAGCAACAGCGTGCGTAAAGTCGCTACATACACAATTGATGTGGTGCACGGTACGAATACTGAACATAGCCAACTTACCTTGCAGTGTTAATTCCTCGTACGTCGAGGCGTTCTCGTCTCGTCTCGGCTCCAATGATTCATACAGCCCTGCTCCGCTGAAACGGAATTCCGCAAATAGCAGTAACAGCAGTGAATACCTTGCAGTGTTTACAGGTTTATGTTAGCGGCTGTAATGCTATCTAACTAGATCTTTGTCAAACAGCATTTCTATTAGACCATGTGTCATAATGTGAAAGACAATGACAGCCAAAATAAATATTTCCGAGTACATGTGCACTGTCCCAATATAACTATATAATCCTGTTACCCTGGCGTGTCCATATGTGCCGTTGAAGGCGCGCGTGTGCGTTTACCATTTATATGGTCCACCGTGTTAGCTTCCATTTATATAGGCTCGTCGGTCCCTTTACTTTAGGGTACAGTGTTATTTTAGTATATTGCCTCTGTGTCAGCGAACCTTCAGATAGAGAATAGTAGGTTAGTGCCGTGAATGGGAAACAATATCTGGCGAGGCTTAGGAAACTGGATGGGCGAGGCTCTGCCAAGCCTATCCGGTTTCCGTGCCGAGCCAGATATTTTTTCCCATGCACGGCACTAACCTACTATTCTATTTATCCCGTCACCATTCTAAAACAGCATTTAAATCAACTTAATTTAGTTAATTTAGCCTTCAAAAGCGAGATAAGTTAGAACCGAATACATCAAACACTCATTGGCGCACAGAACATAGCAAAATCCGTTAATCAACAGTCATGATCAACAGTCATGACAGTAAATTGATCAATAATTGTTTTAGACTTTTGGAACTTTACACATCGAAATATTTCACGAATATATCAATCCCGAATTAATCATTACAACGTGTACTTCAGGCAGGTTCAACAGCTAAATGTTATGTTGATACTTTATATTTTGTCACCGACAATGTGAAATTACAGCTTCTTTTCAACGAAATACATTCTCAAAATTCACCAGACCCATCCATTTCCATTTGGGGCAGATTCTGCAACGATTGCGATCTGTCAAGAATAAAAATCAACAACACAAACAGCATTTTATTTCGTTTATTTCCTTACCTTACTGGAATCACTGGGAGCAGCCATTTTTATTTTAAATGACGTAGTAGACTTATTGACGTAAATATAAGTCTGACGTCAGTCATGTCTGAATGACGCACGGAATGGGTAGAGAGCAAACGCAATTGGAAATTGAGGGTCGTAATGGCAATTGATTTGACATTCAGAAAATGGATTGCACTTAATTTTATTTTCTGGCGATATCGTTTTTATTTGCCAAATTTAACCCTCACACTGTAAACAGTTCCATTTCCATGAGACTATTCAGTCAACTCAAGAAGTATACTGGGGAAAGTAGTCACCAACACGAATGACGCGTATGAATTGTGATTAGGTCGTATTGACAGGATATCAAATATGTTTCACGGCACCTTGTTTCACGGCACATAGGCACTGCGTTGACGGGATAAATAGAGAATAGTAGGTTAGTGCCGTGAATGGGAACAAATATCTGGCGAGGCTTAGGAAACTGGATGGGCGAGGCTCATATAGTATGTGTGATATACTACATGTATATTATATGTGTGGTATGCTACATGTATCTTGGATGTGTGATGTATTACATGTATATAGGATGTGTGATTTTCTACATGTATTTTGGATGTGTGATATACTACATGTATATATGATGTGTGATATACTACATGTATACAGGATGTGTGATGTACTACATGTATATTGGATGTGTGATATACTACATGCATATAGGATGTGTAATATGCCACATGTATATTGGATGTGCGATATATAGTACATACTAAATGCATAGTGGATGTGGTAATGATGTGTATATACTATGTATATAGTAGTGTGTATAGATGTGTCGATGTGTCGATATACTACACGATTTTTTGATATACTTTAATGGTAATAAGGATGTGTGATATACTACATGTTTATAAACGATGTGTATTATACTACATGTTTATTAAACTATGTGTTGTAATTTATGATATGTGTGATGTTAATTACATGTAAATATGATGTGAGATATACTAATGTGTTTATTGGATTGTGTGATATAACTACCTGTATACAGGATGTGTGATATACTACATGTATATTGGATGTGGTGATATACTCATGGAATATAGGTTGTGTAATATACAACAGGTATATTGGATGTGCGATATATAAGTACATTCTAAATGCATAGTGGATTGTTATTAGGAAGTGTAATATTACAACATTGTATTTAAGTATGTGCGATATACTACACGATTTTTGATATACATAATGTATATAGGATGTGTGATATACTACATGTAAATAAACGATGTGTCATATACTACATGTATATAAACTATGTGATGTAATTTATGTATATGTGTGATGTATTACATGTATATATGATGTGTGATATACTATATGTATATTGGATGTGTGGTAGGCTAAATGTATATTGGATGTGTGATGTATCACATGTATATAGGATGTGTGATATACTACATGTATATTGGATGTATGGTATGCTACATGTATATTGGATGTGTGATGTATTACATGTATATTGGTTGTGTGATATACAGCATGTATATACATTGTGTGATATACTACATGTATATTGGATGTGTGATATACTACATGTATAGTGGATGTGTGATATACTACATATATATCGGATGTATGTGATATATACATGCATATTGGATGTGCGTATACTACATGTATATATGATGTGTGATAGTACTACATGTTATTATGATGGTGGGGATATATAGGGATGTTATCGAAATGCCAAAAAAACGGTATTCGAATATTCGGTCGAGGTATTCGAATAGTATTCGAATATTCGGAAATCGCTTTATTCGGTAGGCAGGAGCGTAGTTACTCGCTGGTTAATCCACTACCACTACACGGTGTGTGCTCTAAATAGCCATTGTTTGCTAGACGGGATCTGGTTCAGATAGCCGCGATTGATGCGTCACAGGTTACAGGTTACATTTCTGTACCTGCGTAGTTACCGGTAGTTAGAAAATGAAAAAATAAACGGGGAAAAAATCGATCTCGATATGAAGGATATATAAATATAATCCAGTTAACCTGGCCTTACACGACCTTAGCTGTTGATAGGCCGTTAAGCACCAATATTCAATCAATCACTGGTGTGTGTGTGTGGGGGGGGTGTACATCAGACCACTTTTAATGACTGGAGAAAACGAACAAACAAACGCTAATCATCCAAACAGTTTATCAATATTCAACAGAGCATATATGTATGTGAAGAAATGTGATCTTTTCACTTTCTGGTCGCGATAACTTTTTCTCTGTCTTGACAAACGATGTCATGGACACTTGTTTCTGACTGTCATTACTGACGTGTGTTGAAGGGTGTTTGGCGTTTACGTGATTCCGCAGATTTGACGTTGTCCCCGCGTAAGTAAGTTCCGCACTACACAGTTGGCACTTTGCCGACTTCTTATCAGTGATAACTTGAAATGTCTCCAAACGGCAGACGCTGCAGGTGGCATAATTCCAATATTAAGTGTGTATCCGATTATCAGAATAACTACGTGTTACTTTACAGAAAAGTAAAACATATCCAGAATGTTGCCATTATATAATCCGTTAACATTTACTCAAATTTGTAATATGGAGTAATTAATTAACGATTAACCAATAAGGTGTTGGAAATTGACATCCGTTCGTAATCAGTTTACCGATTGGTCAACCATACCGAATTTGTTCGATTCAATGCACAAATGCTTATTGGATGAATGATATACTACATGCATTTGGATTGGATGGTGATATACTACATGTATAGTTGGAATGTGTGATATTACTACAGTGCAATATTAGATGAAGTGAGTATACTACATGTATATAGGATGTATGATAATATTACATGTACATGGGAATGGTGTGTATATACTACAGATATATGGGCGATATCTGATTTTACTACCATGTATATAGGATTGTAGATTATGACTGCATGTATATAGGAAGGTGTGATATACAACATGTATATAGAATATGTGATATACTACATATATATTGGATGTATGTTATTTAACATGTATTTAAGATGTGTGATATACTACATGTATATTATATGTGTGATATACTACATGTATATAGGATGTATGCTAAAATACATGTATATGTGATGTGTGGTATACTACATGTATATTAGATGTGTGATATACTACATGTATATGGGATGTGTGGTATACTACATGTATATTAGATGTGTGATATTCTACATGTGCATAGGATGTGTGATATACTACATGTATATGGGATGTGTTGTATGCTACAGTATATGGGATGTATGATATACTACATGAGAATAGGATGTGTGATATAGGATGTGTGATATACTACATGCATATGGGATGTGTGATATACAACATGTATATGGGATGTGTGGTATACTACAGTATATGGGATGTATGATATACTACATATGTATAGGATGTGTGATATACTACATGTATATGGGATGCGTGATGGACTACATGTATATAGGATAAGTGCTATGCTGCACATATATGTGATGTGGGATATACTACATGTACAGGGTGTCCCATAATATCTGTTACCATTTTACAGGTAATATTTCTATTTTGATGTTAATGACACCTGGAAAAATGTTACTACTAATTTGTATACATATTAAAGTTTTATTTGGTATGCACAATACAAAAACATGTAGTATATCACACATCCAATATACATGTAGTACATAACTCATCCCATATACATGTAGTATCATACATCCTATATACATGTAGTCTATCATACATCCCATAGGCTGTAGTATAACACACATCCCATATACATGTAGTATATCACAAATCCAATATACATGTAGTATATCACACATGCTATATACATGTAGTAAATCACACATCCTATATACCGGGTGTCTCAAAATATTAGTTACCATTTCAAATGTCTGTCATTTTATAATTTGATAACATATACGTTTGATTTATGCATCAAAATAACCATGGTGGATTGAAGTTTCTAACAAAATATATACGGGAGAATCTGTGACGTCGTATTACAGGAATTGTTATTAAATATGGCTTCACCAGCCACTGAAGTTGTTAAATTGTATTATTCAACTTCAGGTCAAACAACAGTGATAAGAGAAATGGCAAAACGGCATCCTGACCAGAAGAGACTATCAACAATGCAAGAAGACGAATTGTTAATCGCTTTGAACAAACAGGATCAGTTGAAGATGGGCGACATTCTAATTCTGGGCGGCAAAAGTCTGTAAGAAGTGCAGAGAACATTGCTGAAATTAGCAATGCTATTGAAGAAACACCGCGGAGACCGGTACGGAAAATTGTAGGGGACATAGCTAGCACTGTATGTCGTTCGAGTGCTTATAGAATCATACGCTATGATTTGAAGTTGACTCCTTACAGTTTGTATGTTATGCAACATTTCAAGTACATTGAAATTGACAGTCGTCTACGCTTTGCCCACTGGATGAATGAGAACTCAGATATTGTTAATGTTCTATGGTTTTTTGAAGAAGCCCACTTTTATTTAAATGCTGCATTTAACAAGAAAAACTGTCGGCATTGGGGAAAAGAAAAACCCAACTATTATCTTGAAAAAACTTTGCACACTGAAAAGGTTACAGTTTAGGCCGCTATGAGTTCACAAGGCGTAACTGTCCCATTCTTTTTTGAAGACGAATACGGAGGCGTTGAAACCATCAACAGTGTCCGGTATCTAAATATTCAAAAACGCAAATTTATGCCAGCTCTGCGTCGGAGGGGTATCGATATTACTAAGATGTGGTTCCAACAAGATGGGGCTACCCCTAACACAGCAACACTCGTGGTTGATTGGCTACAGAAGACATTTGGAGACAGGTTCATTTCATTCCGGACTAACAACGAGTGGCCATCACACTCACCAGATTTGAGTCCACTAGATTTATACCTGTGGGATACTTAAAGGACAGGATGTACAAACCCTCCCCAAAAACTCTAGAAGAACTAAAGGTGAACATCAGGCGGGAAATCAGGCAGATACACATTGAAACATGCCAAGCTGTAATTAGTAATTTCAAGAAACGTTGTGACGTCGTTATTGAGCAAAATGTACGTCATGTGGAACATGTGCTGTAATTGTAAACCCAAATAAAATTTGTGTAAGGGTAAATTATTTGTTGCATTGCGCATACCAAATCAAACTTCAATATGTATACAAATTAGTAGTAATATTTTTGCAGGTGTTATTAACATAAACATAGAAATATTACCATTTAAAATGGTAACATATATTTCGGGACACCCTGTATATAGGATGTGTGATATACTACATGTATATTGGATGTGTGATATACTACATGTATATTGGATGTGTGATATACTACATGTATATTGGATGTGTGATATACTACATTTATATTGGATGAGTGATATACTACATGTATATGGGATGAGTGGTGTACTACATGTATATTGGATGAGTGATATACTAAACGTATATGGGATGTGTGATATGCTACATGTATATGGGATGTATGATATACTACATGTATATAGGATGTGTGATATAATACATGTATATAGGATGTGTGATATACTACATGTATATAGGATGTGTGATATACTACATGTATATAGGATGTATGATATACTACATTTGATATAGGATGTGTGATATATACATGTATATAGGTGTGTGATATACTCATGTATAGGATGTGTGATATACTACATTAATATGGATGTATGATATACTAAATGTATATTGGATGTGTGATATGCTACATGGATAATAGGATTTATGATATACTATGTATATTAGGGATGTATTGGATATACTAAATGTATAATTGGATGTGGTGATATACTACATGTATATAGATGTATGATATAAACTATTGGTATATTGATGGTGTTGATATACTCACCGATATATTGGATGGTGTGATTGCTACAGTTATTTGGGATGGATGTGTGATATACTACATGGTATATAGGATACGTGGATGTATGATACTAAATGTATATTGGAGTGTGATATACTAGTGATACTACATGTATAGGATGTATGATATACTAAATGTATATTGGAGTGTGATATACTACATGTATAATAGATGGTATGATATACTAAATGTATATGGATGTGTGATATACTACATGATGGATGTAGATATAAAATGTATGGTGTGTGATATACTATGTATATAGGATGTATGTATCTAAAGTATAGGATGTGTGACTACATGTATATAGGATGTATGATATACTAAATGTATATTGGATGTGTGATATACTACATGTATATTGGATGAGTGATATACTACATGTATATAGGATGTGTAATATACTGCATGAATATATGATTAGAATATACTACAGGCATATGGGACGTGTGATATACTATATGTATATATGATGAGTAATATGCTACATGTATATTGGATGTGTAGTAGTAGTAGTAGTATAGCTTTATTTCCTCCATATGTGGAGAGTATCATCATGATAGACAAACAAGAAAACATATAAATATATACATGTACATGTAAAATAAATTCGGTATACATCGGTTGATGGTTGCGGGAGATTTGTAGTGTCGATAACAAATTGAATTTAATCCGAATCGACTGTTTAAGGACATAACTCCAGTTGCATTTATGAACTAGCATGTCGTGTTTCACGTTTCATTGCGTCATTGGTATATAAATTTACATGTATACATACATAAAAGGGCCCTCAGTGGAGAGAATAGTCCTTACGACATACACACACATGTGCGACCAGCACAGACCCAGATCGGACCTCACATCTGCGCGGGCCGATCAGGGCCTGTCATGTTCGTAAATGTATATGTATTTATCTCACACGCCAGCAAAGCGATTAGCATTCGTTCAGACTGTGTGAGTGTGTTGTTGGACCCCTTTCTTTAAGTATTGTCACTTATTGTAAATGCTATTAGAAACATTTTCTCAGACAATGGCCCATATATACTGCGCGTCATCCATAACATCCAGATGGTGGAACATGTGTTTATGGTTTCACGTATCGTTAAGTAGTTGTGTATATTATGCAACCACATTTGCCTTAATGTTTGACGAACGTGTTTGAGACGGTTCAGCGGTCAGTGTGATCCTAGGTCAGTCGGCACATTTGAGCAGGCTGACCAGTAGTCGTACTGTCCCCCGTTGAATATGATAGGCTCTGATGGCATTTGACACAACATTTGTGCAATATTGCGTCGATGTGCGGTATACTACATGTATATTGGATGTGTGATATACTACATGTATATTGGATGAGTGATATACTACATGTATATGGGATGAGTGGTGTACTACATGTATATTGGATGAGTGATATACTACACGTATATGGGATGTATGATATGCTACATGTATATGGGATGTATGATATACAACATGTATATAGTATGTGTGTCATACTACAGTATATGGGATGTATAATATACTAAATGTATATTCAATGAGTGATATACTACATGTATATTGGATGAGTGATATACTACATGTATATAGGATGTGTAATATACTGCATAACTATATGATTAGAATATACCACATGTATATGGGACGTGTGATATACTACTTGTATAATGATGAGTAATATGTTACATGTATATTGGATGTGTGATATACTAAATGTAAATTGGATGAGTGATATACTACATGTATATATGATGTGCGGTATACTACATGTATATTGGATGTGTGATTTACTACATGTATATATGATGTGTGGTATACTACGTGTATATTTGATGCGTGATATACTACATATATATAGGATGTGTATACTGGACATGCATACTACATGCATTTTTGATGAGTGATTATACATGTAATAGTGTGATATACTCATGGATAGTGTGATATACTACATGTATAAAGGATGTGTGATATATACTAGGATATATACATGCATATTGGACGTGTGATATACTATATATATATTGGATATGTGATATACTACATTTATATCGGATGTGCGGGATACTACATGTATATTGGATGTGTGATATACTACATGTATATAGGATGTGTGATTTACTACATGTATATAGGATGTGTGATATACTACATGTATATAGGTTGTGTAATATACTACATGTATATAGGATGTGTGGTATACTACATGTATATAGGATGTGTGGTATACTACATGTATATAGGATGTGTGATATACTACATGTATATAGGATGTGTGATTCACTACTTGTATATAGGATGTGTGATATACTACATGTATATAGGATGTGTGATTTACTACATGTATATAGGATGTGTGGTATACTACATGTATATAGGTTGTGTAATATACTACATGTATATAGGATGTGTGGTATACATACATAATATAGGATGTGTGGTATACTACATGTATATAGGTTGTGTAATACTACATGTACATTTTTTTGGATGTGTAGATATACTACATGTTATATAGGTTGTGTAATATACTACATGTATATGGATGTGTGGTATACTACTGTATATTAGGATGTGTGGTATACTACATGTATATAGGATGTGTGATATATACATGTATATAGGAAAGTGGTGATTTACTTACTTGTATATAGGATGTGTGATATACTACATGTATATAGGATGTGTGATTTACTACAAGTATATAGGATGTGTGGTATACTACATGTATATAGGTTGTGTAATATACTACATGTATATAGGTTGTGTAATATACTACATGTATATAGGAGGTGTGATATACTACATGCATATAGGATGTGTGATTTACTACATGTATATAGGATGTGTGATTTGCTACATGTATATAGGATGTGTGATATACTACATGTATATAGGATGTGTGATATACTACATGTATATAGGATGTGCGATATACTACGTGTATATAGGATGTGCGATATACTACATGTATATAGGATGTGTCATATACTACATGTATATAGGATGTGTCATATACTACATGTATATTGGATGTGTGATATACTACATCTATATATGATGTGTGATATAATACCTGTATATTGGATGTGTGATATACTACATGTATATATGATGTGTGTCTTACTACATGTATATAGGATGTGTGGTATACTACATGTATATTGGATGTGTGATATACTACATGTATATTGGATGTGTGATATACTACATGTATATTGGATGTGTGATTTACTACATGCAGGATGTGCGATATACTACCTGTATATAGGATGTGTGATACACTACATGTATATAGGATGTGTGATACACTACATGTTTATAGGATGTGTGATACACTACATGTATATAGGATGTGTGATACACTACATGTATATAGGATGTGTGATACACTACATGTATATAGGATGTGTGATACACTACATGTATATAGGATGTGTGATACACTACATGTATATAGGATGTGTGATATACTACATGTATATAGGATGTGCGATATACTACACGTATATTGGATGTTTGATATACTACATGTATATAGGATGTGTGATATACTACATGTATATAGTGTGTGTGATATACTACATGTATATAGGATGTGCGATATACTACACGTATATTGGATGTGTGATATACTCCATGTATATAGTGTGTGTGATATACTACTTGTACATAGGATGTGTGATATACTACATGTATATAGGATGTGTGATATACTACACGTATATTGGATGTGTGATATACTCCATGTATATAGTGTGTGTGATATACTACTTGTATATAGGATGTGCGATATACTACACGTATATTCGATGTGTGATATACTACATGTATATAGTGTGTGTGATATACTACTTGTATATAGGATGTGTGATATACTACATATATATAGGATGTGTGATATACTACATGTATATAGTGTGTGTGATATACTACTTGTATATAGGATGTGCGATATACTACATGTATATAGGATGTGTGATATACTACATGTATATAGTGTGTGTGATATACTACTTGTATATAGGATGTGTGATATACTACATGTACATAGGATGTGTGATATACTACATGTATATAGGATGTGTGATATACTACATGTATATAGGATGTGTGATATACTACATGTACATAGGATGTGTGATATACTACATGTATATAGGATGTGTGATATACTACATGTATATAGGATGTGTGATATACTACATGTATAGGATGTGTGATATACTACATGTATATAGGATGTGTGGTATACTACATGTATATAGGATATGTGATATACTACATGTATATAGGATGTGCGATATACTACATGTATATGGCATGTGTGATATATACTGTTATAGATGTGTGATATATGTACATGGAGGTGTGATATACTACTGTATATCAGTGTGGTTTACTCCATGTATATAGTGTGTGTGATATACTACTTGTATAGGATGTGTGATATACTACATATATAGATATATCAGGATGTGTGGTATACTCCATGTACATAGGATGTGTGTTATATACTATATATAGGTGTGTGTATATACATGTACATAGGATGTGTGGTATACTTGTACATTAGTAGTACGGAGTATTTGTTGGATGTGTGATATACTACTTATATATAGGATGTGGTATACTACATGTCATAGGATGTGTGGTATACTACATGTACATAGGATGTGTATACTCATGTACATAGGATGTGTGATATACTACTTATATTAGGATGTGTGTATACTACATATAGGATGTGTGGATATTACTATAAGATGTGTGGTATACTACTGTACATAGGATGTTGTGATATACTACATGTATATGTGTGTGTGATACTACATACTGTATATAGTTGTGTGTATACATGTACTGGTGTGTGTATACTACATGTACTTAGGATGTGTGGTATACTACTGTACATAGGATGTGTGATATGCTCTATATATAGGATGGTATATACATGTATAGGATGTGTGGTATTACTACATGTACATGGATGTGTGGATATACTGTACATTGGATGTGTGATATACTACATGTATTAGGTGTGTGGTTTATACTACAGTATATAGTGTGTGGTATATACTATATGGATGTGTGGATTACATACCATGGATGTGTATATACATGTATATGGATGTGTGGATATATTTATATAGGATGTGTATACTACTGTACATAGGATGTGTGGTATACTACATGTATAGGATGTGTGGTATACTACATATACTAGGTGTGTGGTATCTTACTGTACTAGGATGGATGTGATACTACTACATATATATAGGATGTGTGATACATCATGTATATAGGGATGTGTGGTTTATACTACATGTATAGGATGTGGTTATTTACTGTATATAGGATGTGCTGGATACTACTTTGTACATAGGAGTGTGTATATACTATATATAGGTGTGTATTACTACATATATAGATGTGTTGGTTATACAAATGTATAGGATGTGTGGATATACTACATGTATATAGTGTGTATACTACAGTATATAGGATGTGTATACTACTACATGGTATAGATGGTGTGATATACTACTGTATATAGGTATAAAATGTACTAGGATGTGTGTGATATACTAGATATGGATGTGTGGGATACTACATGTATTGGATGTGTGGATACTACATGTACATAGGATGTGTGGCTTACATGTACTACTACATGTGTGTATATACATATATAGTTGTGTGTATACTACTTGTATATGGTTGTGTGTATACTCTTGTTTACATAGGATGTGTGATATACTACATGTATATTGGATGTGTATACTACATAAATATGTGTGTGGTCTATAGTGGATGTGTGGATACTAATGTATAGGAGTTTGGGATACTACATATTATATAGGATGTGTGATCATGTATATTGTGTGTGATATACTGTATATAGGATGTGTTATACTACAGTACATAGATGTGTGATATACTACATATATATAGGATGTGGTATACTACATGATAGGATGTGTTGGTATATCATGATATTAGGATGTGTGGATACTACTGGTATTATAGGATGTGTGGTATACTTCTATTTAGGTTGTGTGATATTATGTATATATGTGTGTTGATACTACTTGTTTATAGGATGTGTGATCTATGTACTTAGGTGTGTGGTTATATAGGATGTGTGGGATACTTACATGGTATATGGTTGTGTGATACTACATGTACTTGGATGTGTTTACTACATACATGGATGTGATACTCATGTATATAGGTGTGTGATATACTACTGTATAGGTGTGTGTATTTACTATTTGGTATTTATAGGGATGTGTGATATACTACATGTATATTGGAGTGTGTATCTACAGTACATAGGATGTGTGGTATACATATATATAGGATGTGTGGTACTACATGTACATGGTTGTGTGTGGTTTTCTATGTATAGGATGTGTGGTATACTACATATACAGATGGATGTGTATACTATGTATATAGGATGTGTGATACTACTTGGTATATAGGATGTGTGATACTACATGTACATAGGATGTGTATACTCATTATATAGGATGTGTGTATACTCATTTTACATAGGATGTGTGGTATACTACATACTAGGATGTGTGGTTACTATATACATAGGTATGTGTGGATCATACTATATACATAGGATGTGTGATATACTACATGTACATAGGATGTGTGGTATACTACATGTACATAGGATGTGTGGTATACTACATATATATAGGATGTGTGGTATACTACATGTACATAGGATGTGTGGTATACTACATGTATATAGGATGTGTGGTATACTACATGTACATAGGATGTGTGTATACTACATACATAGGATGTGTGATACTACATGTATATAGGTGTGTGGTATTATATACATTGTACATAGGATGCTGTGGTATACTACATGGTATATACTAGGATGTGTGATATACTAATGTATTAGGTGTGTGGATTTACTACATGTACTATGTGTGATAGGATGTGATGATGATATACTACATGGATATGCATGATGATGTGTGTGATATACTACATGTACATAGGATGTGTGTATACTACTATATATAGGATGTGTGTATACTACATGTACATAGGATGTGTGGATATACATAATATATAGGTAGTATGATGGTACTTACTACATAGGATATAGGATGTGTGGTATACTACATGTACAATGGATGTGTGGTATAATCATTGTACATAGGATAGGTGTGTGGTATACTCATGTACATAGGATGTGTGATATACGGTACATAGGTGTGGTATATTTACTATATATTTTTTATAGGATGTGTGTATACTATTTGTATAGGATGTGTGGTTAGGACTCATGTACATAGATGGTGTATACTACATATATAGGTTGGGTGATATACTACATGTATGGATGTGTGTGGATACTATACATATATTAGGATGTGTGATACACTACTGTAATGTATAGGATAGGTATGTATGTGTATACTACATAGTATATAGGATGTGTGGTATACTTGACATGACTATATATGGCATGTGTGGTATACTACATGTACATGTAGGTGTGTGGTATACTACATGGTATATAGGATTGTGTGTATATATACTATACATAGGATGTGTGGTATATACATATATAGGATGTGTGGTGATACTACATGTATCATAGATGTGTGGTATACTACTTATATAGGATGTGTGGATATCTATGTATAGGTTGTGTGGGTATATACATGTACTATAGGATGTGTGGTATACTACATATATATAGGTTATGTGTGTATACTAACATGTATATCATATAGGTGTGTGTGTATATACTATTTGTATATATGTGTGTGATATACTAAATGTATATGGATGTGTGATATACTACATATATATGGATGTGTGGTATACTAGTTACATAGGATGTGTGGTTATACTACATATATATAGGATGTGTGGTATACTATTTGTCATAGGTATAGGATGTGTGTGGTATACTACATGTACATACATTGGATGTGTGATATACATACATAGGATGTGTGGTATATACTGTATAGGATGTGTGGTTTATACTACATATATATAGGATGTGTGGTATACTACATGTACATAGGATGTGTGGTTATATACTGGTATGGATGTGTGATATACTATGTAGGATGTGTGGTATACTACAGGTACATAGGATGTGTGATATACTACATTGTATATAGTGTGATATACTACATGTATATGGATGTGTGGTACTACTGTATGGTGTAGTGGTATACTACTGTACTAGGATGGGTGATATGGACATATATAGGATGTGTGTTAGTACTAACATGTACATAGGATGTGTGATAGGATAGTACTAGGTATACTAGGATGTGTGGGTATACTACATGTATATAGGATGTGTGGTATACTATATATGGATGTGGTGGTATACTACATAAATTATAGGATGTGTGGTATACTACTTGTACATAGGATGTGTGGTATACTACATGTACATAGGATGTGTGGTATACTACATTATACATAGGCATGTGTGGATATACTTCTCATTTGTATGTATATGTGGTTGTGTGTTATACTACTTGTATATAGGATGTGTGGATACTACATGTACATAGGATGTGTGATATACTCCATATAGTGTGTGTTATACATATATATGGAATGTGGTATACTAAATGTACTAGGATGTGTGGTATACTACATATATAGGATGTGTGGTATACTACATGGATACATAGGATGTGTGTATACTACATGCATGTATATAGGATGTGTTGGAATTGTGTGTTACATACTATATATATAGGATGTGTGATATACTCCACTTGTATAGTATTGGATGTGTGATATATTTACTTGTATATAGGATGTGTGGTATCTACATATTTTATAGGATGTGTATACTACATGTACATAGGATGTGTGGTACTAATGTACATAGGATGTGTGGTATATACTATATAGGTTTGTGATATACTCCATGTATATAGTGTGTGTATACTATGTATAGGATGTGTGGTATACATATTTCATGGATGTGATACTACATATATATAGGATGTGGTGGATATTATATGTACTAGGTTGTGTGGTTATACTACATGTACATAGGATGTGTGGTATACTTATATAGGATGTGTGTATACTCCATGTACATTGATAGGATGTGTGGTATACTACATGTATTTGGATGTGTGTATACTACATATAGGATAGATGTGTGGTATATACTACATGTACATAGGTGTGTGGATAACATGTCATGGTGTGTGAATACTACTTATATATAGGATGTGTGATATCTCCATGTATAGTGTGTGATACTCTGTATATAGGATGTGTGATATATACTATGGTACTATATAGGATGTGGTTATATACTATATATAGGATGTGTGGTATACTACATGTACAATATGTGTGGTTTTACTACTGGTATAGTGTGTGGTATATACTACATGTACATGGATGTGTGTATACTACATGGATACTATAGGTGTGTGGATATCACATACATATATTTTTAGGTGTGTGATATAACTATGTACATAGGATGTGTGTATACTACTGTACATAGGATGTGTGGTATACAATATAAAGGATGTGTGTTATACTACATGTACATAGGATGTGTGAAATATACTACATGTCATAGGATGTGTGGTATACTTATTATTTTTTTTTAGGATGTGTGATACTCTATATATAGGATGTGTGGTATACTACATGGATACTGATGGATGTGTGGTATATACATTATATTTATAGGATGTGTGTATAACTATGTACATGATGGATGTGTGGTATACTACTATATATATAGGATGTGTGATATACTACATATATATAGGATGTGTGGATATACATACATAGGATGTGTGGATCTATGTACTAGGATGTGTGGTATACTACATTATATATAGGATGTGTGTTATACTACTGTACATGGTGTGTGGTATACTAGGTATGTGTGTGGTATATTCATGTACATGGATGTGTGGTTATCTACATATATGGAGTGTGTGTATACTACATATATAGGATGTGTGGTATACTACATGTACATAGGATGTGTGATACTACTATATAGGAGTGTGGTATACTCATGTACATAGGATGTGTGGTTTATACTACTATAGTGTGTATACTACATATATATGTGTGTAGTGGATGTGTGATATACTACATGATACTATACATGGATGTGTGGTATATACATATATAGGATGTGTGGTATACTACATGTACATGGATGTGTGGTATACTACATATATAGGATGTGTGGTAGGTATCTACATGTATTAGGTGTGTGGTTTATATTATATATAGGTTGTGTGGTATACTATGACATTGGATGTGTGGTATACTACTATATAGGATGTGTGGTTTATACTATGTATATAGGATGTGTGGTATACTATATATATAGGTGTGTGGTACTACTGTACATTGGATGTGTGGTATACTACATATACATAGGATGTGTGGATTTATACATGTATATGATGGTGTGGTATACTATATATATAGGTGTGTGGTACTACTGTATTTATAGGTGTGTGGTATACTACATACATGGATGTGTGGATATACATATATAGGATGTGCTACATCATATATATAGGATGTGTGGTATATACTGTACATAGGTGTGTGGGTATATACTTACTGTACATAGGATGTGTGGTTTATACTATATAATGGATGTGTGATCTCCATGTATATTGTGTGTATATACTACTTGTATATGATGTGGTGGTACTACATGTACATAGGATGTGTGATTTACATATATATAGGATGTGTGGTTATTACTACATATATATAGGATGTGTGGTATACTCATGTACTGGATGTGTGGTACTACTGTACATAGGATGTGTGGAATTATACATATATATAGGATGTGTGATATACTCCTGTATATAGTGTGTGATATACTACTTGTATATGGATGTGTGTATACTATGTATATTGGATGTGTGATATACTTACATTGCTGGATGTGTGGTTTATACTACATATATTTAGGATGTGTGGTGGTACTACATGTACAATGGTATGTGTGGTATACTACATGTACTAGGAAGTGTGGTACTACATACATAAAGGATGTGTGATATACTCCATGTATAGTGTGTTTTGATATACTACTTGTATATATGTGTGATATACTACATGTCATAGGATGTGTGATATATACATATATATGGAGCTGTGTTTACTACATGTACTATAGGTTTGTGGTATACTACATGTTCATAGGATGTGTGGATATACATATTTATGGATGGGGGGTGTGATATATAGTCATAGGATGTGTGGTATATACATGTACATAGGAGTGTGGTATACTATATTAGGTGTCTGGTATAAATACTGTACATAGGATGTGTGGATATATACATGTACATAGGATGTGGGATACTACATATATATAGGATGTTGTGTATACTACATGGTACATAGGATGTGTGTATACTACATGTACATAGGATGTTTGTGGTATTACAAATATTTAGGTGTGATATACTATGTACTAGGATGTTGTGGTATACTACATGTACATAGGATGTGTGGTATACTATATATAGATGTGTATACTACATGTACTAGGATGTGTGATATACTACAGGTACATGGATGTGTGATATATACATTTTGTATAGGATGTGTATATACAGTACTAGGATGTGTGGTACTACATGTACTAGATGTGTGGTATACTACATATATATAGGATGTGTGATTATACTATACATAGGATGTGTATACTACATGTACTAGGATGTGTGGTATACTACTATAATAGGATGTGTGGGTATATACTGTATGGATGTGTGGTATATACTATATATAGGATGTGTGATTATACATATATAGGATGTGTGGTATATATATATAGGATGTGTGGTATACTAAATGTTACATTGGATGTGTGGTATACTCATATATAGGATGTGTATATACATGTACATAGGATGTGTGGTACTACTATACATAGGATGTGTGGATACTCTGTATATGGATGTGTGGTATTACATGTATTTAGGATGTGTGATATACTACTATATATGGATGTGTGGTATATACATGTTACATAGGATGTGTGGTATATACTATATATGGATGTGTGGTTTATACATGTACATGTGTGGTATACTATATATATGGATGTGTAGACTCATGTACATAGGATGTGTGGTATACTACATAATAGGATGTGTGATATCTACATGTATGGATGTGGTGGTATCTAATATAGGATGTGTGGTATACTACATGTATATTGGATGTGTGGTATCTACATGTATATGGATTGTGTGATATTCTACATGTATATAGGATGTGTGGTTATATACATGTATATGGAGGTGTGGTATCTATTTATATTATTGGATGTATGATATATACTTGTAAATTAGGATGTGTGATGTACTGCCTGCAAATAGGATTTGTGATATACTACATGTATATAGGATGTGTGATATACTACATGTACAAATGATGTGTGGTATACTACACGTATATTGGATGAGTGATATACTACATGTATTTTGGGTGAATGATATACTACATGTATATAGGATGTGTGATATACTACATGTATAAAAGATGTGCGATATACTACATGCATATTGGACGTGCGGTATACTATATATATATTGGATGTTTGATATACTACATTTATATCGGATGTGCGGGATACTACATGTATATTGGATGTGTGATATACTACATGTATATAGGATGTGCGATATACTACACGTATATTGGATGTGTGATATACTCCATGTATATAGTGTGTGTGATATAATACTTGTATATAGGATGTGTGGTATACTACACGTATATAGGATGTGTGGTATACTACATGTATATTGGATGTGTGGTATACTACATTTATATTGGATGTGTGATATACTACATGTATATAGGATGTGTGATATACTACCTGAATATAGGATATGTGATATACTACATGTTTATTCAAAATACAACACTTTAAGCCATATGGCCCATGAAGCAATACGAAAATGGCATACTATAAATCAAAACATATCATAGTGACAAAGACAACAGCAGGACTGGTGTAAATATATGTAGAAAGTCCTTTAAGTGTATTACCCGTGGTGGAATGCAACAATTGTGCTGAGGATTCAGAATTGCATTATAATCATGCTGAATTTAATGCACAACTACATCTTACATACTACCACAGACAAAACAATTAAGTTCATTTATTTCACATAAAAACGTCAGGCATATGACCACAATTATGTAATAACTATTTGTGACAATAATTTGACCACTATTATCAGTATATACGTAAAATATCAAGCATATCTAGTTAAATGAGTATTCACGTATATCGTGGGAAATTATACTATTTGGTATGTGTATAATCATTAGATGCGTTGGGAGAAGATGATCTCAATTATGTAAATATAGATTCACGTTTCTAATATTGAACGCCTGATATAAATACATGCCTAAATTTTTGACTGTTTTTGAATTTTCTGATTTTATTAGTTCTATAAACTTAATCATGTTCGCTCTCCTCCAATAATAAGTATTTATATATGTTTTTATCTAATATCTGTATACATGTTACATTCTATAATAAAGTGATGTTCATCTTCTAAGCAATGGCATAATGTGCATTTTCTATCGGAGTTCTATTCCATCTACCGGCTTCTACCTCTAGGCGGTGAGATGATACTTTTAATCTCGAGAAAGCGTTACGAAATTTTGGTAGTGTGATGTCTTTCAAATAATACTGAAGTTTGAAGTCGCATACCTGGCGATAGAATAATGCACGACTAGATTCGTTAAGACGCGTTTGCCATTCTTGTATATAGTTGTCAGTTAATCTTTGCTTGAACATTGATAAAAAACGCATCTATATTGCCGACACCCTGACTTAGCCAAACATGAAAAAGGCCATAGCGTGCTAGCATTGTTTGACAAGTGATGCCCAATTTGGTTTATTCGGAAGCGTTTGTATGTCATCTAACATCATATTATATATATTTGTTTGATATATTTATGGGGTTCTGACTCAATAATTTTAAACCAATACTTAATAATTATCATATATCTTCTAATAAGGGAGTGGAGTTCTGCCAACTTCACCATAGACAAAATCGTTTTGAGTACATTTTTTCACCCTAGTAAATTTTTAAAAAATTGCAAATGAACACGCTCAATTTGATTACCCGTTACAAAACCCCAAATTTCAGATCCAAAATTTAGAATGGGCTGAATTAATTTGTCAAATAATTGCAATCTGTGTATTACTGTAATATCAATGAATTTGTATAAATATCTATTAAGCCTAAAACTAGATTTTTGAGCTTGGCCAGATAAAATCGATTGTGTTGCCGTGAAAGATCCACCTGTAGTAAAAACTATACCGAGATATGTAAATTTACTCCCTATTTCGATGATGGCGTTGTAATAGTAAAATTCTAAGTTTCTTCGCAATGTTCCCCCTTTACGAAAAATGAGTATCTTATATTTTACAGTGTTGACCTTTAATTTCCATTTTATGCAGTATTTGTGTAGTAAGTTCAGGCCAGTTTGCATTCTACTTTCTGATTCTGCGAATATGACTATATCATCGGCATATAGAAGTATACAATGTTTTAGCATACCAATATCAATTCCTTCCAAACCACCCGTTTCAAATTCCAATTCAAGATCATTCACAAACATGCTGAATAAAAAGGGAGATAAACAATCACCTTGACATACGCCCAAGGTGCAAGAAAATTCATCGCTTAGCATTTTATTGTTCTTTACCCTCGATTTAACGTTAGAGTACATGGATTTCATTACATTCAAAATTTTACCGCGAACTCCCATCTTTATTAATTTTAACCACAAATTGTCCCGCACTACATAATCAAAGGCTTTTGAAAAATCGACGAAAGCACAATACAACTTTTTACCCGAGTTGATTATGTGCGAAATAAGACCATGTAAAATAAAAATGTTGTCTCTAGTACCCATTCCCTTTCTGAACCCTGCTTGAGGTTCAACGTAAACATGATAATCTTCTGCCCATGCGGAGAGCCTATTGTTTAATACCCGCGTGAATAATTTTCCCAGTGTACTCAAAAGTGTTATACCCCTATAATTTTCCACATTATTTACATTACCTTTTTTATGTAACGGGATAATATGACCTTCTGTCCACGAATCTGGAAAATAGCCTATGTCAAATTTTATTTTATTAAATAGTGTAGTAATTATTGGTATTAAGACACGACTACCATGTATAAAGAATTCATTCAAAACCATGTCCGGCCCTCCACTACGACCCGCTTTTAATTGCCTAATAGCTGTATTTATCTCGTCACTAGTTATGATTGAGTCGAGTTCCGCGAACATTGTATGCAATTCATTATTTTAAATATATTTCATTGAAATGAATCACATCTTCATCAGGTGAAAAATATCGGTCAGATGGATTATTAACGGCTTTAAAATAGTTCGTGAACGTATCTAGTGAAAATAGTGAGATGTGCGGATGCCAACAGATTGCTTTAACATATTCCAGTACATTTTTGCATTTTTGACACGAGCTTGCTATAATTTTCGTTTTCTGTAGATCATGCTGAAATTTACATTTCCGAATTATCGATTTGTAGACTGATCTACATTTAACCGTTTCTGCCTAGCCTATTTGATTCCGAGGTGTTGTTTCTATATATATTAAGTTTACGATAAAATGCGGTTTTCTTACTGTCACACTCATTAAACCAAAAGTATTATCACTAGAATTAACTGGTCGGCTTTGCGATTCAACAGAAGAAGATACATTCCGTTTAAAAGTTGAGCAAACATCATCAAAAATATTTTCGAAACTATCTAGACACGAATTTACGTCTACATCGACACTACATTCGTGCATTCTATTCGACAATACATGTAATTTATTGTGCATTTCATCAGAACTCAATTTTGCCTGATATTCCGCTAAGTGCTCAGAATTCCACACGTATTTAAATTGTATAGGTACATATGCACACTAGCATATGTATCTGGTTCACTGGTTAATTTATTACAATTCAATGCGAATTTTATAGCACAGTGATCAGATAGGATATTCGGTCCACATACGTTAAACGATACAACATTATTAAACATATCAGGGGATGTGATGACATAATCAATAACACTCCGTCCGTTGCTGCCAACATATGTGTACTCTCCGACGTCAGCGTCCGTACCAACACGGCCGTTTAATATACGTAAACCAGTCTGTTTGCACAGAGAAAGTAACGCAACGCTACATGTATTCTCATTGGGCTTAACGTTATCTTTTGAAAATCGTGGCAAAGAATTATCAGCAACATAATCGTCGGGTAGTGCACGAAATGTGATCAACATTATCATATAATACAAAATCTGGATCATCAGCTGTACGCGCATTAAAATCGCCGCAAATCATGAACTTGCACTTACTGCTGGTTTTACTGTCGAAAATATTTGTCTGGACCATCGTCTGTCTACTCGAGCCTATTGGTAATAACATAGCACAAACACAAATACAAGTCGTGATCTAGATTTAACAAATCCCCATTTAGTCTAAGCCATATTATATCGTCTTCATCTTTTTTAAACAGTATATCTGGTGTCATGTATACATCACGAACATAAATAACGATACCTCCCGAGTCGCGTTTACTGCCGGCCTTCTTTTCGGACCTGTTCAATTGAAAATGACTAAAACCATCAACATGTAAATCAACGATATTATTGGCCCACGTTTCGGTCAACATAACTATGTGTGAATTATGAAAATATCAGTTAATTCATCCGACTCGAGTTTATTCACGCGTTTGGTAACAAGTCCTTGAATATTTAATAATGTACGGCAAACGGCATCTCCCGAATGTCCTAGTGCACAGGTTGGTTATCTGGTGGGGTGTGTGTGTGGGGGGGGGGGGGGGTGGTGGGGGTCACACGCGTGATCCGCGCTGACTACCTGATCTGTGATCACGATCACCGGTGGAGAATCCACTCGCCCGCGGAGTGCGTGCCTTAGACTGCGAACGTCGATTGGTAGTTCTCATATTCGGCGATCGCGACGGCCTGTTCTGCACCCGTGGACTATCAGTTGCAGAGCCGTTGTGTGTATTGTCTTTGGATATAGGAGTACTGCGTGTTCTATTCCTCGGGACGTTTACAGGGGCTGAATATCGGAATATGGACGGCTGAGCGACAACAGTAGGGGTGGGCGGCTGTGAGATGGTATCACTCACATCACCGTGTGTTGCCGTCTGTCCGTTTGTTGTATCGCTGGTCGTTGTTGATTGTCTATCAGGTAAGGGGACGTTCTTGGGGAAAATTGATGTCGCCGCGTTCCGTGTTGACACATGCGCACTGAGAGGGCACGGTTGATCGCGTTTCGTTGACGGGATTTCACATTGTTTCATTGACGTCAAGTCCGCGTGTACTCCGTGATCACTTATCACAATAGGTCTGAGCGATGTGGCATGTGATAAATGCTGACTATGTCGTGAATCACGTGGGTGAGTGAATTGGGAGACACTTGTCAATACACGTTGTCTCTCTCCGCGTGTGTACTTATATGGGGGATTTGGGTCTGCTCTGGGCTGTTGCGCACTCCTTCGGTACTATGATTAGTATGGCTCTCGTCGTGTACACGTGGCTAAAGCTGCGATCCCTAGATTACCTCATCACTTCAATCCATTGTGGAAATTCGTCGTACACGACTGTACCATTGACGACTACTTTCGCCGGAAATTGAATTTTAACGTCTGCACCAGACTGTCTGCCTTCCTCTCTCGCTGCCTTAAATTTGGGCCATAAGCGCTTTCTAGCGTCAACGATTTCCCGTGGGTAGTCCCGGTCTATGAAATACGGCGTATCTTTCAAACTGCCCACCTTATTCATAATGCGCGTTGTCTCATGATAGTCACGCACACAAATTATGATGTCTCGTTTTGTGAGGTCTCTGCGGTTGTATGGGCCAAACAAGTGTGCTCGCTCCAAGTACACATCGTTACCGTCGATATCGAGCATTGTTTCCAAGAAACCACGCACCAAGTCAAAACAATTGTCACCCCTTCTATATAAAATGTTTCTGAAGATCAGGTTATTTCTTCCTAGACCGGGCCTCCAAATCGATTGACTTGTATGATAAGAGCCTTAACATGTCAATGTTTTTATTTGTGGTCGAATACGCTCGTTTAACATTTTGACAAAGTTTGCTCGGATTTTCAAATAATAATTCAATACCTTTCTGCATCGTTGTTTGGCTGTCTATGACACTCTGGATCTCTACAAATATCACGGAGTGTGATATACTACATGTATATAGGATGTGTGAAATACTACATGTACATATGATGTGTGGTATACTACACGTATAGTGGATGAGTGTATACTTATGTATATAGGATGTGCGGTATACTACATGTATATTGGATGTGTGATATATTTACATGTATAGGTGGTGTGATATACTACCTGTATATTTGGAGAGTGATATTACTACATGTATGGCATGTGTGATATACTACACGTATATTGGATGTGTGATATAAACTACATGTAAAAATGTGATGTGTGATATACTATTGTATATAGGATAGGTGTAATATACTACATGTATATAGGATGTGTGATATACTACCTGTATATAGGATGTGTGATATACTACATGTATATAGGATGTGGTGATGTACTACATGTATATAGGATGTGCGGTATACTACCTGTATCCTGGATGTGTGATATACTACATATATATAGGACATGTGATATACTACATGTATATTGCATGTGTGATATACTACATGTATATAGGATGTGTGATATACTACTTGTATATTGGATGTGTGATATACTCCATGTATATAGTGTGTGTGATATACTACTTGTATATAGGATGTGTGGTATACTACACGTATATAGATGTGTATACTACATGTATTGGATGTGTGGTATACTACATATATATGTGTGATATACTACATGTATATAGGATGTGTGATATACTACCTGAATATAGGATATGTGATAACTACATGTTTATTCAAAATACAACACTTTAAGCCATATGGCCCATGAAGCAATACGAAAATGGCATACTATAAATCAAAACATAGCATAGTGACAAAGACAACAGCAGGACTGGTGTAAATATAAGTAGAAAGTCCTTTAAGTGTATTACCCGTGGTGGAATGCAACAATTGTGCTGAGGATTCAGAATTGCATTATAATCATGCTGAATTTAATGCACAACTACATCTTATATACTACCACAGACAAAACAATTAAGTTCATTTATTTCACATAAAAACGTCAGGCATATGACCACAATTATGTAATAACTATGTGTGACAATAATAATTTGACCACTATTATCAGTATATACGTACAATATCAAGCATATCTAGTTAAATGAGTATTCACGTATATCGTGGGAAATTATACTATTTGGTATGTGTATAATCATTAGATGCGTTGGGAGAAGATGATCTCAATTATGTAAATATAGATTCACGTTTCTAATATTGAACGCCTGATATAAATACGTGCCTAAATTTTTGACTGTTTTTGAATTTTCTGATTTTATTAGTTCTATAAACTTAATCATGTTCGCTCTCCTCCAATAATAAGTATTTATATATGTTTTTATCTAATATCTGTATACATATTACATTCTATAATAAAGTGATGTTCATCTTCTAAGCAATGGCATAATGTACATTTTCTATCGGAGTTCTATTCCATCTACCGGCTTCTACCTCTAGGCGGTGAGATGATACTTTTAATCTCGAGAAAGCGTTACGAAATTTTGGTAGTGTGATGTCTTTCAAATAATACTGAAGTTTGAAGTCGCATACCTGGCGATAGAATAATGCACGACTAGATTCGTTAAGACGCGTTTGCCATTCTTGTATATAGTTGTCAGTTAATCTTTGCTTGAACATTGATAAAAACGCATCTATATTGCCGACACCCTGACTTAGCCAAACATGAAAAAGGCCATAGCGTGCTAGCATTGTTTTGACAAGTGATGCCCAATTTGGTTTATTCGGAAGCGTTTGTATGTCATCTAACATCATATTATATATATGTTTGATATATTTATGGGGTTCTGACTCAATAATTTTAAACCAATACTTAATAATTATCATGTATCTTCTAATAAGGAGTGGAGTTCTGCCAACTTCACCATAGACAAAATCGTTTTGAGTACATTTTTTCACCCCTAGTAAATTTTTAAAAAATTGCAAATGAACACGCTCAATTTGATTACCCGTTACAAAACCCCAAATTTCAGATCCAAAATTTAGAATGGGCTGAATTAATTTGTCAAATAATTGCAATCTGTGTATTACTGTAATATCATTGAATTTGTATAAATATCTATTAAGCCTAAAACTAGATTTTTGAGCTTGGCCAGATAAAATCGATTGTGTTGCCGTGAAAGATCCACCTGTAGTAAAAACTATACCGAGATATGTAAATTTACTCCCTATTTCGATGATGGCGTTGTAATAGTAAAATTCTAAGTTTCTTCGCAATGTTCCCCCTTTACGAAAAATGAGTATCTTATTTTTTACAGTGTTGACCTTTAATTTCCATTTTATGCAGTATTTGTGTAGTAAGTTCAGGCCAGTTTGCATTCTACTTTCTGATTCTGCGAATATGACTATATCATCGGCATATAGAAGTACACAATGTTTTAGCATACCAATATCAATTCCTTCCAAACCACCCGTTTCAAATTCCAATTCAAGATCATTCACAAACATGCTGAATAAAAAGGGAGATAAACAATCACCTTGACATACACCCAAGGTGCAAGAAAATTCATTGCTTAGCATTTTATTGTTCTTTACCCTCGATTGAACGTTAGAGTACATGGATTTCATTACATTCAAAATTTTACCGCGAACTCCCATCTTTATTAATTTTAACCACAAATTGTCCCGCACTACATAATCAAAGGCTTTTGAAAAATCGACGAAAGCACAATACAACTTTTTACCCGAGTTGATTATGTGCGAAATAAGACCATGTAAAATAAAAATGTTGTCTCTAGTACCCATTCCCTTTCTGAACCCTGCTTGAGGTTCAACGGATAGCCTATTGTTTAATACCCGCGTGAATAATTTTCCCAGTGTACTCAAAAGTGTTATACCCCTATAATTTTCCACATTATTTACATTACCTTTTTTATGTAACGGGATAATATGACCTTCTGTCCACGAATCTGGAAAATAGCCTATGTCAAATATTTTATTAAATAGTGTAGTAATTATTGGTATTAAGACACGACTACCATGTATAAAGAATTCATTCAAAACCATGTCCGGCCCTCCACTACGACCCGCTTTTAATTGCCTAATAGCTGTATTTATCTCGTCACTAGTTATGATTGAGTCGAGTTCCGCGAACATTGTATGCAATTCATTATTTAAATATATTTCATTGAAATGAATCACATCTTCATCAGGTGAAAAATATCGGTCAGATGGATTATTAACGGCTTTAAAATAGTTCGTGAACGTATCTAGTGAAATAGTAGATGTGCGGATGCCAACAGATTGCTTTAACATATTCCAGTACATTTTTGCATTTTTGACACGAGCTTGCTTTAACATTTTCGTTTTCTGTAGATCATGCTGAAATTTACATTTCCGAATTATCGATTTGTAGACTGATCTACATTTAACCGTTTCCTGCCTATTTGATTCCGAGGTGTTGTTTCTATATATATTAAGTTTACGATAAAATGCGGTTTTCTTACTGTCACACTCATCATTAAACCATGTATTATCACTAGAATTAACTGGTCGGCTTTGCGATTCAACAGAAGAAGATACATTCCGTTTAAAAGTTGAGCAAACATCATCAAAAATATTTTCGAAACCATCTAGACACGAATTTACGTCTACATCGACACTACATTCGTGCATTCTATTCGACAATACATGTAATTTATTGTGCATTTCATCAGAACTCAATTTTGCCTGATATTCCGCTAAGTGCTCAGAATTCCACACATATTTAAATTGTATAGGTACATATGCACACTAGCATATGTATCTGGTTCACTGGTTAATTTATTACAATTCAATGCGAATTTTATAGCACAGTGATCAGATAGGATATTCGGTCCACATACGTTAAACGATACAACATTATTAAACATATCAGGGGATGTGATGACATAATCAATAACACTCCGTCCGTTGCTGCCAACATATGTGTACTCTCCGACGTCAGCGTCCGTACCAACACGGCCGTTTAATATACGTAAACCAGTCTGTTTGCACAGAGAAAGTAACGCAACGCTACATTTATTCTCATTGGGCTTAACGTTATCTTTTGAAAATCGTGGCAAAGAATTATCAGCAACATAATCGTCGGGTAGTGCACGAATGTGATCAACATTATCATATAATACAAAATCTGGATCATCAGCTGTACGCGCATTAAAATCGCCGCAAATCATGAACTTGCACTTACTGCTGGTTTTACTGTCGAAAATATTTGTCTGGACCATCGTCTGTCTACTCGAGCCTATTGGTAATACATAGCACAAACACAAATACAAGTCGTGATCTAGATTTAACAAATCCCCATTTAGTCTAAGCCATATTATATCGTCTTCATCTTTTTTAAACAGTATATCTGGTGTCATGTATACATCACGAACATAAATAACGATACCTCCCGAGTCGCGTTTACTGCCGGCCTTCTTTTCGGACCTGTTCAATTGAAAATGACTAAAACCATCAACATGTAAATCAACGATATTATTGGCCCACGTTTCGGTCAACATAACTATGTGTGAATTATGAAAAATATCAGTTAATTCATCCGACTCGAGTTTATTCACGCGTTTGGTAACAAGTCCTTGAATATTTAATAATGTACGGCAAACGGCATCTCCCGAATGTCCTAGTGCACAGGTTGGTTATCTGGTGGCGTGTGTGTGTGGGGGGGGGGGGGGGGGTGGGGGGGGGGGGTGGGGTCACACGCGTGATCCGCGCTGACTACCTGATCTGTGATCACGATCACCGATTGAGACTCCACTCGCCCGCGGAGTGCGTGCCTTAGACTGCGAACGTCGATTGGTAGTTCTCCTATTCGGCGATCGCGACGGCCTGTTCTGTACCCGTGGACTATCAGTTGCAGAGCCGTTGTGTGTATTGTCTTTGGATATAGGAGTACTGCGTGTTCTATTCCTCGGGACGTTTACAGGGGCTGAATATCGGAATATGGACGGCTGAGCGACAACAGTAGGGGTGGGCGGCTGTGAGATGGTATCACTCACATCACCGTGTGTTGCCGTCTGTCCGTTTGTTGTATCGCTGGTCGTTGTTGATTGTCTATCAGGTAAGGGGACGTTCTTGGGGAAAATTGATGTCGCCGCGTTCCGTGTTGACACATGCGCACTGAGAGGGCACGATTGATCGCGTTTCGTTGACGGGATTTCACATTGTTTCATTGACGTCAAGTCCGCGTGTACTCCGTGATCACTTATCACAATAGGTCTGAGCGATGTGGCATGTGATAAATGCTGACTATGTCGTGAATCACGTGGGTGAGTGAATTGGGAGACACTTGTCAATACACGTTGTCTCTCCTCCGCGTGTGTACTTATATGGGGGATTTGGGTCTGCTCTGGGCTGTTGCGCATTCCTTCGGTACTATGATTAGTATGGCTCTCGTCGTAGTACACGTGGCTAAAGCTGCGATCCCTAGATTACCTCATCACTTCAATCCATTGTGGAAATTCGTCGTACACGACTGTACCATTGACGACTACTTTCGCCGGAAATTGAATTTTAACGTCTGCACCAGACTGTCTGCCTTCCTCTCTCGCTGCCTTAAATTTGGGCCATAAGCGCTTTCTAGCGTCAACGATTTCCCGTGGATAGTCCCGGTCTATGAAATACGGCGTATCTTTCAAACTGCCCACCTTATTCATAATGCGCGTTGTCTCATGATAGTCACGCACACAAATTATGATGTCTCGTTTTGTGAGGTCTCTGCGGTTGTATGGGCCAAACAAGTGTGCTCGCTCCAAGTACACATCGTTACCGTCGATATCGAGCAGTGTTTCCAAGAAACCACGCACCAAGTCAAAACAATTGTCACCCCTTCTATATAAAATGTTTTTGAAGATCAGGTTATTTCTCCTAGACCGGGCCTCCAAATCGATGGACTTGTATGATAAGAGCCTTAACATGTCAATGTTTTTATTTGTGGTCGAATACGCTCGTTTAACATTTTGACAAAGTTTGCTCGGATTTTCAAATAATAATTCAATACCTTTCTGCATCGTTGTTTGGCTGTCTATGACACTCTGGATCTCTACAAATATCACGGAGTGTGATATACTACATGTATATAGGATGTGTGAAATACTACATGTACATATGATGTGTGGTATACTACACGTACAGTGGATGAGTGATATACTACATGTATATAGGATGTGCGGTATACTACATGTATATTGGATGTGTGATATATTACATGTATATAGGTTGTGTGATATACTACCTGTATATTGGATGAGTGATATACTACATGTATATGGCATGTGTGATATACTACACGTATATTGGATGTGTGATATACTACATGTAAATGTGATGTGTGATATACTACTTGTATATAGGATATGTAATATACTACATGTATATAGGATGTGTGATATACTACCTGTATATAGGATGTGTGATATACTACATGTATATAGGATGTGTGATGTACTACATGTATATAGGATGTGCGGTATACTACCTGTATCTTGGATGTGTAATATACTACATATATATAGGACATGTGATATACTACATGTATATTGCATGTGTGATATACTACATGTATATAGGATGTGTGATATACTACTTGTATATTGGATGTGTGATATACTACATGTATATAGGATGTGCGATATACTACACGTATATTGGATGTGTGATATACTCCATGTATATAGTGTGTGTGATATACTACATGTATATAGGATGTGAGGTATGCTACATGTATATAGGATGAGCGATATGCTACATGTATATAGGATGTGTGATACACTACCTGTATAGGATGTGTGATATACTGCATGTATATAGGATGTGTGATGCACTACCTGTATATTGCATGTGTGATATACTACATGTATATAGGATGTGTGATGCACTACATGTATATAGCATGTGTGATACACTACCTGTATATAGCATGTGTGATATACTACATGTATATAGGATGTTTGATGCACTACCTGTATATAGCATGTGTGATATACTACATGTATATAGGATGTGTGATGCACTACATGTATATAGGATGTGCGGTATACTACGTGTATATTGGATGTGTGATATACTACACATATATAGGACATGTGATATACTACATGTATGTTGCTTGTATGACATACTACATGTATATATGATGTGTGATGTACTACATGTATATTGGATATGTGATATACTACATGTATATAGTATGCTTGATATACTACCTGTATATTGGATGTGTGATATACTACATGTATATTGCTGGTGTGATATACTACCTGTATATTGGATGTGTGATATACTACATGTATATAGGATGTGTGATATACTACATGTATATTGGATGTGTGATATATTACCTGTATATTTGGATGTGTGATATACTACCTGTATATTGGAGGTGTGATATACTACCTGAATATAGGATGTATGATATACTACATGTATATAGGATGTGTGATATACTACATGTATAATGGATGTGTGATATACTACCTGTATATTGGATGTGTGATATACTACATGTACATAGGGTGTGTGATATACTACATGTATATTGGATGTGTGTCACGCCAGGGTGACACCGGGATAGTTTACTGAAGTGATGGAACACCAAGCACGTTGTGGACAGAGACAACAAGGTATATTTTTACAATGATGATGTATTTACATATATGAAATTCACAAACAATGGATGATACTGTCAGTACGGACAACGCCCCCTAGATGAAACCGCCAAATGCAATCGCACAATCAAGGCACCTCCACGATTCTGGAACAGGTAGGTATAGTTCAACATTATACGTCATCATGAGCAGGATCAATATCCGATTTTAGAGTTCCGTTAGTCAACTCCGGCTTCGGCCATGATGATAGTGACGTTCTTATGACGTCGTATAGTTACTTGCAACTAGAATATACAAACTACTTGGGCGGATGGGGCCAATAACACATTGGTGAACGAATAAATAGGTGTTGCGTACTGGTTCTACGCATACACACAGGATGGAAGTGCGGTCGCTGTTTGCTGACTGGCTGGCTGACTGCCTGGCTGGCTTACTGGTTGGGACTACAAAACATCAACGGTGTTGCTACCAGAATGTAACGTGTTATAGTCTCAATAATAGTCACAGTAGTGCTCATGAAATCAATATTATTATTTCATGGCAATACCAAACATATATTACAATGATGAAACATGATAAATTACAATGTACACAAAGATATTTTCACTAATTGGAAGAAGGGGGCTAATGGAATGCATAAGTCGGAGAATGCGATATAACACATTAATGAACAACCACTACATCTACTGTACCCAACGATATATATCTGCACAGCCGTACATGTGAATACAGACGTCATTCACAGTTATTTACCATTAGTAAACAAACATTTAATTGCGACAGGCCTTACCCTGATCAGACTGCCCGTGGCCAACTGCGCTAACTTAATAAAGAGCAACTGTGCCAAGTATTTTCCCGTGCAGACTCACAGTATTACATTACTAATGATAAACACTGTATACTCTAATCAGACTGTATGATTCCACAGGCTGACACAAAGCATCAGTGATTGAAATAAATTATACTTCACATCAAGTCCTTATTGCAGCTTACTGACGTATAAATCAGTGCATTTAGAGCAGAACTGTCTGATCCGGTCTATCCTGGTCGCAATAGCATTTACATTATTTACAATACATTGTGAACGTATATGACTTAATAAAATGAATGTACAGACCACTGGGTTAGGAGTTTACATGTGCCCCCAATAGAGTAAATGAAAGTCGTCCAGAAAATTCACGTTACAATTGTGACATGTTAAAATTGGCAATATTCTCATGTATTGTTCAGGGCGTAGAACTGATATTGGACTGAATCGTAATATAAAATGCATAGCTAATTTTAGTAAACATTTCAATCGTGTTCGCCCTTCGTTTACAAATAGAATAAATTGCTAATGCAATTAGTCGGAGTGACATGCAAAACAACACATGAGAATAATATGCCATTACAATACTCACGGAATGGTCCCACATGCCAGTCCTGTAATCGTTATCATTTACACGTAAACATGACGAATTAATGAATCAGTTCGATTTTATTAAGGAAGATAATATACATCAGCGGATAAATGCCATACGGCTTTTATTGACCAAGCATTTGGTCGAAACGGGTCCAAATAACTCAGGTAAATGAAATAGTGCAGTAGTATCGAGGATACGATAACAATGCGGAGAATTGCCGGTCTTGGCAAGATTCAGACTTAAAGGGCAGCATTAGAAAGTAACTAAACATATATGTACTCACCAATTCCCAGTGATTGTTTGCGATACAATTTTCACAAGAATATATTGAGTGTCCGACTGCTAGAATATGGTTTGAGATACAATATATATAGCAACACTAACGCACAACTTTCCTCCTGTAGTCTGCCTGTCAATATAAAAACTCTGTGCCTACATTTGGCTTACAATTTTGCGTAAGTGGACTAATGTTCTAACAGTCAGTCTAGCTCATGAGATATCTGGTGAATTAATCTGAAATACTTCAGTCATAAGTAGATATGACCTACTAGGTAATTAGGCTAGCATCCAAGATTGCATAAACAGTGTAAATCACCTATATATAACCAGTGCAAAATCCAATACTGGTTGTCCGTGCACGGTTTCGGATAAAGCGCTATTCTCTCCAGCGGTGTATTCCACTGGAGCGATATTTCACACACGAATACCTATTCGATCGTCTGTACTAGAATATTCGATTATTGTGCTCTAGACTAGTAATGTGTGACCCGTGTTACAAATAATGGATGATAAAGAAAATAGTCGGCTACGATTCGTGACATTGTGTGAAATACTACCTGTATATTGGATGTGTGATATACTATATGTATACTGGATGTGTGACATACTACCTGTATATTGGATGTGTGATATACTACATGTATATAGGATGTGTGATATACTACTTGTATATTGGTTGTGTGATATACTACTTGTATATTGGTTGTATGATATACTACATGTATATTGGATGTGTGATATACTACATGTATATTGGATGTGTGATATACTACTTGTATATTGGTTGTATGATATACTACATGTATATAGGATGTGCGATATACTACATGTATATATCATGTGTGATATACTACATGTATATACGATGTGTGATATACTACATGCATATAGGATGTGTGATATACTACATGTATATTAGATGAGTGATATACTACATGTATATAGGATGTATGATATATTACATGTATATTGGATGTGTGATATACTACATGTATATATGATATGGGATATACTACATGTATATATGATGTTTGATATACTACATGTATATAAGATACTACATGTATATTGGATGTGTGATATACTACATGTATGTAGGATGTGTGATATACTACATGTATATAGGATGTGTGATATACTACAAGTTTAGTGGATGAGTGATATATTACATATATATGGGATGTGTGATATACTACATGTATTTGGATGTGTGATATACATGTATTTGGATGTGTGATATACTAATGTAGGATTGTAACACATGTATGTGTGATGTGATATACTACATGTATGTGGGATGTGGGATATACATTATGGGGATGGATACTACATGTATGTGTGTGATACATATAGGTATGTGATGTGTATATACTATGTATGAGGATGTGTGATATACTACATGTATATTGGATGATGTGATATACTACATGCAATGTGGGATGTGGGATATACAGTATGATGTGGGATATATACAAGTATGTGGGATGGGTGGGATATACTACATGAATATGTGGGATGTGGGATATACTAATGTATGTGGGATGGGATATACTACTGTAGTGGGATGTGGGATATACATGTGATGTGGGATGTGGGATGTGGGATACTACTATGTGGGATGTGGGTATACTACTGCATGTGGATGTGGGATATACAGTATTGTGGGATATAATAGTTGTGGGATGTACTACAGTGTGGGATGATATACTACTGTATGTGGGATGTGGGATATACTACATGTATGTGGGATGTGGGATATAATACAAGTATGTGGGATGTGGGATATAATACAAGTATGTGGGATGTGGGATATACTACATGCATGTGGGATGTGGGATATAATACATGTATGTGGGTGGGTGGGGATGTGGGATATAACTACATGTATGTGGGATGTGGGATATACAATACTGCATGTGGGTTGGGTGGGATATACTAGCATGGGGATGTGGGATGTGGGATATAATACAAGTATGTGGGGGATGTGGGATACTTACAGTGTATATAATACAAGTATGTGGGATGTGGGATATACTACATGCATGTGGGATGTGGGATATAATACAAGTATGTGGGATGTGGGATATACTACATGTATGTGGGATGTGGGATATAATACAAGTATGTGGGATGTGGGATATAATACAAGTATGTGGGATGTGTGAAACACTATTCAAATATTTGGAAACAAACGAAAATATAATTGGTGGCAAAACGATATTGGTACCTCCAGATCAGCCAGTGCATCCGCGCAGTCTTATCAGGTACTGAACTTTTCGCCATTCCGTCACGGTAATCCAAGTTATGCTACTAACTAGCAATATATATCGTTATCAGGCTACAGGACTGCGCAATTGATTCAGGAGCTACACTGATCACAAATCACATACGCCTCATATATCCAGTCATAGCCACATGTTGGTGTGCTTACCCTACATGTTGTGCCGTGGACGCAGCATGGACTTCAGTCATTGCTGAAACACAAGTTACACTTAGTGCACAGTTTTGCATATCGTTAGTATAGCAATTGATCAGGGAACCAACGTTGTATTGGCCGAATGCGTACTTGTACTGACTTATAACATTTACCTGATACCAATATCCGGGTTACAACACATTTAAAACTTAAATTTCATAGTTCGAACGGCCTCACAATATGTTTCCAGATTATGACTCAGTAGAATTACGTGACGGATACAAGTACGCGTTATTTTCAAGAAGAAAAAACGCCATAATTGCTCATTATGTAGCCAAAAATGTTACCTGATAAATAGCATAGCGTGCTAATGTAGTTTGATATCAAATATATTAGACGCTGTTTGGAAATGGTAGGAATTCCTCGACGAGGCTCTGAATTCCTACGCGTTTACTAGCCTTGCCCGGTAAACTTGATATCAAAAGACACGAGCCTGGAATTCTCTCTAACATGCACAGACTTGTCGATGGGTGTGCGGGATATACATGTTTTACACCGTCTAAGCTGTTGAGTGGACATGTTCAGAGTCATGATTAGCCAGAAATAAACTACAGGGTGGATTTACAAATAAGTCCTGCTTAATTTTACTATATAATTGCTAAACAACTAGACTAGTGACGTCAATGATACTTCCGTAATTTTCTGATAATATACTTCAATTTCAGCACCCTTGCTGCCAAAAGACACTCGTTGCTTAGTACACTACATTTCTGAGTTGTTACTAGTTCTCATCTCTCAAATCCAGGACTGATTTTGTATTTTATGATTTTACATAAGTTGTACATTAACTCCGCCACTATACTTCTGACGTATATACCATATGTCTCAACGTCTCAACATATGTTTTCCAATCTGTGATCTGGGCAAGGTTCCAAGACCTGCACAAAAATACCACTTTCATTATTATGCGATGACGTCAGTTCATGATTATTCAATACAATGTATGTGGTAACTTTACTGCGACCATACATTGTACATTGGTTTTAGCACGTTTCCAGTTATATATAGAAACGTTTATCAACCAATGCATGCAGTCTTACTGACAGAAGCTTGCATGTGACGACATCCAATTGATATTCATGGGCATTATGTTACCAATTAGATTAACCATGCAGAGGTATAATTCATGAGAAAACATTTATGATTTAGAAATACAAGCAAGAGAAACAATATTATGTAACATATCAATTGCGTTTGTACGGTGTTCTTATCGTTAAGAATTCCGATACTTTAAGATTATCGAAAATGATCAACAATGACCGTTACATAATACATCTTGAGACTTTTGCACTCAATGACCCGTACACGTGACCACCTTGTCCGCCAGCCTGGTTTGATTGACGACACAGGATTCCTGCTAAATATAATTGAACAGCACGTCATTCTAGCCGAAATTAATGTTTAAGCAGACATACCGTTGTGTGGGTCATGGTGAATGATGTAATGTTGATGTCCTAGGCAATGCTCATTAACAGACCAACTGTTGTGGAAGGAAATCGTTAATGAAGGATTTAGTTGCATAACATTGCTACATCTGTTATGTCATTAAGAGGATTGTGGTGAATTAAGCACGAAGGAAGTTATGATCAAGTGTTCTTAATGTATGACAAGTAGTTGTTGAGAATCTGCCCAGTCATTCCAGCCGACAAAAAATTGGCCAATGCCACGAACGAGTCGGTTGTGGTGAGTGATACAAGTGGACGTTGTGACAAATTTTATCAAGTGTATATCAGCACATATATATAAACGAGTTGTTGAATAAAGAGGTATGCATTAAACACAATAATTAACACAAGTCCGAACGACAACATAGACGGCGCCAGAGTGGTGACAGTAGTTCTCGTCTTCGATAGAATAATAGCTAAACATGATAGGTATATCGTTAGGTTATTTTTGTAATAAGCTGTACATATCCAGTCACCACATATTGGCATACGGCTGAGAAAATGGACGGTACTACATTTACCGCCAGCGTATGGAAAGGCTCTGCTGGTCGCACACAGTGTAAGTTTGTCTCATCCAGTGGCATCCAGGGACCTCGTGGCTCTACATAATATCGGCTGTTACATGTGTGTTACCTACCATGTTGATCATGGGCCGCCATATTGTTGTCATACGTATGATCGCTGAAATGAAAGATTAATATTCTATAATTACCAAGCCTAGAATGATGCGAAACTCTTTTGAATCTGACAGGTATTAAATGCTTAAAGTCAAATTTAATTATTTGTCATATTTAAATAAATTAAGACAAATATGTTTTATCAATACATATTGTAAGACTATAACGGCATACGCCCAAGAAATATTGAAATATACTGTTATCTTTCCATTAAGTATCAAGTTCAAACACGAAATGAAATTCGTTATATTTACACGTGTTTTAGCGAGCGTCTGTATTGTCGTTTGGAGAAAATCCGTTGTTATTTAAGGAAACATGGACATCGTGTACCGGACTCACCTGTACTTGTTCTTCTTCTTACCTGTGAAATTTACAAAACAACACCAATTAATGAGACTTGTTTAATGAGGCCTATATGATTTGTGACCAGTGTAACTTCTGCTAAAATAGCACACTCCTGTAGCTTTACAACGGTGTATGTTGCTTGTTAGAAGAATGCCAGGTGTTTCATTGATGGAAGTACAAATAGTGCAGGTCCTGATCAAACCGTGCAGATGACGACACCCCAGCCAAAAAGAGTATCCCACATGTATAACACATATCTCACATGGCTCCATGATGGAGTGTCCCACATGTATAACACATACCTCACATGGCTCCATGATGGAGTATCCCGCATGTATAACACATAACTCACATGGCTCCATGATGGAGTACCTCGCATGTATAACACATAACTCACATGGCTCCATGATGGAGTATACCACATATATAACACATACATTTCATGGTTTCATGATGGAGTACCTCGCATGCATAACACATAACTCACATGGCTCCATGATGGAGTACCTCGCATGTATAACACATAACTCACATGGCTCCATGATGGAGTATACCACATATATAACACATACATATCATGGCTTCATGATGGAGTACCCCGCATGTATAACACAAAAATATCATGGCTCAAATATGGAGTACCCCCCATGTAAAACACATAACTCACATGGCTCCATGATGGAGTGTCCCACATGTATAACACTTATCTCACATTGCTCTATGATGGAGTATCCCGCATGTATAACACATAACTCTCATGACTCCATGATGGAGTACTCCGCATGTATAACACATAACTCACATGGCTCCATGATGGAGTATCCCACATGTATAACACATAAATTGCATGGTTTCATGATGGAGTACCTCGCATGTATAACACATAACTCACATGGCTCCATGATGGAGTATCCCACATATATAACACATAAATATCATGGCTTCATGATGGAGTACCCCGCATGTATAACACATAACTCACATGGCTCCATGATGGAGTATCCCACATGTATAACACATAACTCACATGGCTTCATGATGGAGTATCCCACATGTATAACACATACATATCATGGCTCCATGATGGAGTACCCCGCATGTATAACAAATAAATATCATGGCTCAAATATGGAGTACCCCCCATGTAAAACACATAACTCACATGGCTTCATCATGGAGTATCCTGTCATGTGGAGGACAACGAGGCCGACAACGATAGCGATGACAATCAGTGCCGCTACTGACCCTCCCACGGCTGGTCCTATAACCGAGGCTGTCTGTCCATGCCCAGCTGTGGTGTAGAGTAGACATGATATCATTAGAACAAGGTATTGAAGTTGTAGCCGAGAGTATTTCCCGCTCTTCAAGCTTTTTCTAACCGGGTGTACCTCATAGCGGCTTGGTATAACAGCCAATTGGTACCCATAAGTCGTACAGCGACAAAACAACAACAACACCACCAACAATTATAACTCCATTCGCTCGATAGAATAGGCGTGTTGTCGTATGTGGAATGACGTGATGAAACACATGAGGAACAACTAGTTTAACTATAGATTTATATATGAGTCGCTTAAAACGATCGGGGATTATAATACTGACAAATCAGTAGCTTTTGAAACGCTAATACATTTTATTTTATGTAAATTAATTTCACTACTTTGCTCATTTCACAACAAAACATAAAAGTATCATAATGTGTACACATTCTGGTACATGCATAGCAAATTGGAAAAAATAGTTGGTTCATATAAACTGTGACAAAGTTGGAATTGGGCACCAATTAGGAGATTACAGTCCTCGAAGATAAGAACGGCAATAAAACCCGACTTCCCAATCGCGTTGTTATCGAGTCCTCTGAATAATGAGCATATACGGCCAGGCATTTCCGTGTGTGAAAAAACGCACGACAGGACCGTTCCGTCGAATTGCAACATTACGCCAGTAAAGTCAAACGAAAAAAACGCGTCCATCGATTAAAAAAAACAGATGTCAGATATACGATTTGTGAGAAGAACGAGGCGGATTAGTTCAGAAAAGAGAAAAAATAACTCTATACGGTAAGCAATGCTAGCAACCGAACCAAAAAAAACAGGGCTATTCCACTGTTTCGGCTGCAGGTCGAATCTCCGAAAGGGCCTAAAATGCACGGCCGACAATATAGCGAAAAAAGAAACGGCCGAAGCGTCCGAGTGAAACATCGTCCTGACGGCGGAGCGGAGAACCACGGCGTGGACAAAGCGCGGGCACAGAATCAGCATTTTTACTTCTTCGACACGCCCCCAAAAAATTGAGCAGTCGCAGCCGCAAGTGTTATTGTACTATTTCGAACACAGCAATCCGCTTCCCAAAACCATTTAAATCTAGCTCGATGTATAGGAACTCAGGCTAATATATCTGAGCTGCCATCAGGCGGTTTCTGACCCGTATATTTTATTAGGGATATTATGACCTAGGTTTTGTCGAGATACAACAGATACAACAGATTCTCCAGCATGAGGGAGACACACGGACAGGTCATGCAAACAATTATAGGCGGGCAGTCAATGTCGTCGAAGGGATGAACACCACACTAGCCTCAGCTTCCGTTATGAGCGGGAAGGGGAGTGTGTCTTTATTGTCAACAGTCGTTGCCGAGCCGATTGCGGTGGCCTTGAGTGCGGTCGCAGCAGGTGCAGGCCTGCTTTGCATGACGAGCAGACTGATGGCTACCAGTTATTGCGAGGTCGAAGAAAAACAGTATCGACGTTACCGTGTCGAAAGCAATGGCCGACAACGATATATCAGATAGGGAGTTCAAACTGGTCGTCGAAGAGATGGCCAGGTACCAGGAGTTAACTCATTCCACCATAGCGTCCCGATAACGCGTATGTTTTATGGAGATGCCCAACACCGCAGTTTTCAATATATTATCCATGGAACATGTAAATTGAGAGTTCTGTCGGATCGTCTCATAAGACAATTAAAAAAACAATTATAACATGACTCCACAGCTTATATATGTTTTACGTAAACATATGACACGATATACTGCTTATCTGGTGCGAATGGAACAAGTTTTGACTTATTTATGAAAGCAATATTGCCATTGTTTAGCACATTTGTAATTCTACATGTGTGAAGAATTTGATGTTTATTGATATCTATTCATAGGAAGTATAAGCTAGTGTTGTAACACACCTATTTGTTGAGTTTCAAACTTGAAATATTTTCTCAATAAGTTTCAGGGATACAGGGCTGATAAGCCCACTGCTGCAAGGAGGTAGCCTATCAGATACCTGTAGGATGGAACTGGCTAGCAGGGGCTAGGGTGGAATGAGTTAAAGGGTGCGATCCGGTCCAAGGCCCACCAGCCGGTTTTGGGAGACGACGACGTAAACAAAAAAGTTATCGAGGCGCGGGCCGACGAGAGAAGGACTCTTCTCGCCCGACTCGGGACGTGATATGCTTGTTCGAGTGCCTGCAGCAGCAGAAGGTCCCGCCGCCATACGCCATAGTTGGGACGACGGGGGAGGTACCGCCACCATATTTACCGAGCGCCAGATCCTTCAGATCTCGATCGGCGCCACCTTACGAAACATAAAATTAGTCCCATCGGATTTGTGTTTCGACTACCGCGTCGTGCGACCCGAGTGCACCGCCAGAATACTGATCACGCGATTCTGTTGTTACGCCCCCGCATTTTTTCGTCACTGGTCAGCGATTCACCACCATATTTTTGTTGTACGGCCCATGCCATGAAGAGACACTGAGGTGGTCCGATTATCGAGATTCAACTGCATAGCATAAACTTCCTACACACAGTTGATTGATCGCTAAAGATTTGTGTTAATTTCTTATCGTGTGTAGTCTAGTCTCACTACGCGGTGATGAACATTCTCATCTGCTGGTAGAGTAAAAAACAGACAAATATAAAAGGCGGCCCGGTTAGATATGACCAGCCCATTTGCTTGGTGCCCCAATATAGGCAAGCACACAGATATCCATTCCGTCCGTAAATTTGGTGTGTCTATAACCGTGAATATAGACACTAAAGATTAGTCCCCTGCTCATGCCACATCGATAGTAAGTTAACAGGGAACCTTTGCTTTCTCGAATATTATTCCGTTGAGTCATTTGGGGAATTCCGAAATTTCATGTCATCCCAGTCAAACTGAACAGGCGTATTTTGTCACATTGTTCTGCTTTCTCTTCAAATGTAATGAAACATGTAAGTACATACATCATTATGTTCGTCTGTACGATTGTACTAGTAAGGTGGGTGTATACAGAAGTGAGAGGTACATACATATAGTGTGTTTTTTATGTTACATTGAACTGGAAAGCGACATTGTATTGTAACGACATTTTATGACAATATTTTAAAAGTGTAAAAAATATATAAAAAATAGTACAAATTTTAATGAAACTTTATTTATACAGCAGTCGCCATTATACAAATGCCACTGTTTTATTGTGGTGTTCCGTAAGATCATTTGACGTCTGTCCTGTGTATTGTCAGGGATAAAGACACTTTTGCGGATTTTAAAAACGACTTTTGTGAATTCAGGAAATGGCTGATAGAGACATATGTGGACTTGCATCAGAAGTTAGAATTGTTTTATCTAAATATCAGCATCTTCCAATGAATTTGCGACAATTCGATAAAGAACTGAAGAGAAGTAACAGCAAACTTTCTACGAAGGATACCGTGAAGAAAGCATTGATGAACGCATTTTCAGAAGATAGGAGAAGAATTGGGGATTATAATGTGGATACTTCGTGTGAAAGCTTGTGCCGAATTGTTCAATGCACTACAACAACTAACATAATCAGACAGAAGAAATATACATCTCAATTCGGCTAAACAGGGTGAAGTACTCAAGCATCTAAAAAAGTAGCAGCAAAAAGCATAAAATGTATTGAACAGCAAAATATTTGTTTCGTTATCACATTGTAATTTTTTATTTCATTTTACGAACTTGCTATAACGCATCCAAACATTAGCAAGTGCTCCTTGAGTTTGAGGTTTTCTGAATTAAAGATGAAAGTCATAAAAGAAGCTATCGTGGTAAGCTTATCAAATTGTCAACTTGATAGCACAAAATATATTATTATATAATGCAGTGAAGCATATTCCCACGGCATGAGACCACACATGGTTGCACACTGAAAATTGTAATGTAGTTGTTTGACCTACCGTGATCAAATTGTCAACTTGAATACAAACTCTATTAATAGATAATGAAGTGAAGCATATACCCACGGCGTGAGATAAGTCATGGTTGCACACTGAAAATTGTAATGTAGTTTGTTTTATGGCAGTGCTATCAAATTGTCAACTTGATGACACAACATCTATTATTAGATAATGCAGTGAAGCATATATGTAGTTTGTTGTATGTTATTGAATGTGTTATAAAACAAACACTTTATGCCTCATGATTCTGTGACCGTTTATTATATACACATTTATACATTAAGAATACATACGACCATTTATATGATTTTGTATTCAATAAATGATAGCAATTCCAATGACTATGTACGGTGTATGACTCAGTATCACGCACCCCGGGCCGGGCGAGAGGGGTGGGCCGTCCCTTGAGCTCGCCTTGGGCACGCCTTGGGCTCTCCATTGTATTGTTGCAATGCTATAATTAGCAAGCGACATGGGTGCTCTGTGAAAAGGGGGCTGGGAGGCGCGGCGGCCCCCAAAGAGCTGGTGTATTCGCCCCCCCACCCCCTTCTGCTAAGTGTGAAAATAAAAATGGCCGCCAAGGGAAGATAAGTCATCGGAAATTTTCAAAACCAATAGGCTTCTTCGTCTTGCCGTGATAAACATGTATACATAATTTGGTTACAATCCGTCATGTAGAACTCTAGTTATTGCTTGGACAAGCTGTGCCCGCCCGCCTGCCCGCCCGCCCGCCAGTACAAGGTGAATACATAATACGTCCCATTTTTTTTTTCAAACTGGTGTATACAAACAGAAGATTTTTGTTATGACTCATAATTGTGTAATATTAATTTTTAGCTAAAACAGCATCATTAGCAAGAGTAATATTTTTTGAAGAATTCAACCAAAAATCGAATATTCTGAAGTACAAAATTAACTGCATGCGATTGAGAATTGAGAAGGTGCCATTTATTCAAATCATGTTCAAGGTCATTTCAAGGTCATTGAACTTCATGCATGTTTGGTGTCCAAACAGTGATATGTATAGGATAATCTGAATTTACCATTGGCCCGGTAATGGTATAACATGCTCAGAAGATCGAACTAATAGCTATTATACATGCTGCGAGTAGAAAAATATTAGTTTTGTCCACTCATGGCGGTCATATTTTCAAGATGTCCGCCAGAAAGATACGTTTTCAGATGGAATAGACTATTTGACACGTACAAGCGTAAATTTATGTATATATGCCTATCATTTCACCTCAAGGTATCTAGTAAGAAGTATATTGATACAGTTTCGCATACACTATCATCTTTAAACTTCAAAATGGCCGCCAAACTGCATTTTTATACAAACAAAAATATGTTAAGAACTTTGCACCAAATAATCCAACATGCTCAGCTATCATTAATATTGCCTTATATAAAACAATTACATTACGGTAATTATTTCAACATGATCTGCACAATAAAACGATTTCCCCAGGATCAACATGTGACAAAGCCGCGCACATTAATATTTGGCTAAATTGAAACATGTACACATATTTTGAAGGAGATGATATTTCTGACATATTCGTGGACTGAATTAATTTTCGTCGGTGCAATTCTCATCGGTTTGTACAGGTACATGTACATGTATATGCAAAAAAACATATTACAAGTAGCTACAAAGATATATGCAATTCATTTCACATGTTTCCATCATTTGAGTCTTCATATTCGTGTTAACCTGATACATACACTGCATCAGAAAGCGCATTCATTTACGATAATAAAACTATTTGATTATCCTATGATAAGCTCATGTATATGCAGAAGTCAATGTGCGAGTTGAAACAGCGACTGGTTATTCTGAATAATTTAGTCATTGTAATAACTAAAGTTTCCTCATCTGGAAAGTCACCAAACTGGGTTGTTTCTCTACATGCAAAATTAGCATATGTTTTAAACAAGTGTAAACTGGAAAGTATAAACCATGTAGACACTGGAAACCTGGAAAACAAGAGCACACATGTCCTTGGGTGTACACTAAATATGGTAGGGGGACTGTACTAATCAAAAGATTCAACGCTGCACTTAACCTATGTCGTATATTTTATATGTATAAGCTTCTATTCCATATGTACCAAATTATGTTTGAATACACTGTATATAGAGCGATAATCGTCTTGTTAACGACGATTGTTCAAGGATATTCGTTGCAACGTTGAAAGTACGTATAAAGCGAATGCGTATATTCCATATCATGTGCTACTCATGTCAACAATAAGTCATAGTGGCATACTGCATAAAACATGAATCATGACTAATAAGTATATGAAGTTTCATGTCAATGTGACTTAGGACTGCAGAGATATAAAGTATTTAAAAACTTTAACGCAGATTTCGGAACGCAAACTTCTAAGTCATTTGACCTTGACATTGGGCACAGGGGCCGCATGAGTGGAATACAGCATGAATATATGGATCATGACCAATAGGCAATGAAGTTTCAAGTCAATGTGACTTAGGACTGCAGAGATATAAGGTATTTAAAATCGTTAACGCAGATTTCGGACGGACGGACGGACGGACGGACGTTCCAACATTTTGGGCTTATGGGGTATTTCCATTGTTTGAAGAACAATGAAAAAGCCCCTAAACAACAATAGAGTTTATGAGCTTACGGAATATTACAAAGGAATCTTTTGTTCCTAACCCCGCCCCTAAGCTCTCAAACCCCCGGACGTTGGCCCGGACGGACGGACGGACAGACGCACGCACACACAGACGCACGGACGCATGGACGCACGGACGAACGTCCGGACAGACGGACGCACGGACACCCGGACGTCATTGTGATCACTATGTTTCGCTTTCCGCAAGCGGGCTCGACAAAAATTAAGTGAAATCGTATGCAGTACCTATTATTTCTGCAAATATTGTTTTCAAAGTCTTCGTAATCGTCTATATTTAGCGGTTTCATGTGGAATTTCCCAGTTTCCTTGACCTTACATCACTTCTCTTCCTTGTTTGTGTACAGCGCATGCGCACTGGTACCGATTCAGTCGGCCGTAATCGCCGAAGATATCCAAATAGATGTGTATCATTGCGCATGAGCGATTACGTGAACAGACAATTAGTCAAAGGGACGCAACTACATTTGACTTCTGTTGGACAGCACATGGACGTCCAAATTAGTCACAATTTTTTTCTCCAAATATATGTGGCTATACATTTATGTGTTTTCGTTTGGCCACATAGATGTAACAAATGTGGTCCAAACTTTTCTTTTATGTGGCCAGCCACGTATAAAAAATTAGCCACATAATATATTATACCCACCACAACCCACACAACAATCCATTCGTAAAAACGGACGGACGAACGAACGGACAGACGGCCGGACGGACACGGACGGCCGGACGGACGACGTCCGGACAAGGGGAATAATAAGAGCCCCCTCCACTATCGTGGTGGGGCATAAAAATGAGGCTTAGCATGTGTGTTTGGTACGGCAGATTCTGGTGTACACCACTAAAAGATGATATTGTCCAAGTTTTGTGTTTGTATCTGTTGCTTTGAGCAACAAACAGACTGAACACTTACCATGAATATGACTATGTCACTGAAGAATACAAAGTAGGTCGGTGAAAACATTGCAAAAACATATATTGTTCATGGTGTCTAAAATAGATTTTTTTCAAATAAATTTTATTATATGCTGACGTATTTTCAAATTTTACTTTTTTATTCTTGGATCATTTCTGAGCTAATAAGCCAAGATGCATCGTAAATTTGCATTTGCTTTTATTTTCACTACGTCAGTCACTATACATCAATGTACAAACTCGACATATTTGTGTCTGTCACTGGAGAAATGGTGCTTATGGGATATATGACCAGTACATCTCAATAGAACACTTCTGTAGCCTAGTAACGATATGTATTGCTTGTTAGAAACATGACAGATGATTGCAAAACCCATAAGGCCCATTTCTCCAGTCAAAGCCACATTTTATAATTCAATGTTAATTCTGTCAATATAATTTCATATTCAATACCACAAACTGCTCCTTTGTCCCCCTCATGTATAGTAAATCACTGTGTATATCATGGCCGGTGCCGCTGCAAGTGTGTAGATTATGTACGTATTGTCAATATGTAGTCATACTCCAGACTAGTACAGTGTTAATACATAGCCACAATATACTTACAGTAAACCAATGTGTATGTGATGGCCGGTGCCGCTGCAAGTGTGTAGATTCTGTACGTACTGTCAATATCTAGTCATACTCCAGACTAGTACAGTGTTGTACATAGCCACAATGTACTTACAGTATACTTACGTATGTTTAGAAAAGGATTCTACTTTCACTTTCAAAAGTTCGACATTTTCGATAGCTTTGTTTTCAGTTCCAACAATGGATTGAAATACTAATTATTTGTTTGATATAATTTGTCAATTTGCATATTCCTAAGTTGTATTGGGGCTTGAATTGTCAAGCAGAAGCTTCTGCAATTAATAATTGGACGGCACATATAGGACAATAATTTCACTAGCCATTCACAGTCGACCACTGTACACAACTGCTGCATGTATTGAATACTCACAACGGACAATCAGCGTGACCGATGCCGTGTTACTGGTGTCACCAGCAGGCAGCGTTATCATGTTTGTTGCGACACACTTGTAGACCCCGGCGTCCTCCCGCCTGGTGGATGTTATTGTGTGGGTCCTGGTGTATCGGTTATCTCCCGATGACGGCGATAGCTGTTCTGTGTGTAATGTCTGGCCATGGTGGTACCACGCTATGTTCCCCGCGGGTTTACTGTGAACGGAGCACTGTAGTATGACGTTAGTCCTCGCGCCTTCTGTTTCCGGCCCAGATGGAGATACGGTGACCGCGGTGGTGGGGTGGACTACACGGGAATACAAAGACATGCGAGTTACGATGTACATGCAGTGTGGGAAGTACATGTAGAGATGTGTATATCAACCAGGATCTCGTCTGGCCTTATTGCCTTCATAGCCAGTGTAGAGCCAGAGTTGCATGTGCATCGTCAGTCTGATCAGTGTCATCCGTGTCTGCCACTAGATCAGAGACAGGTGTAAAACTTGTGGAGTAAACAGTGTCAGTATGGAAAGGAAACGTGTTATTAGTACAAATCCAGAGCTCCATACAAGGTGCGTATTGGCGTATTTTACGCAATAATTTTAGCTGAATATGCATTGATTATCAAAAGTGTGAGTACAAAATGCGTACAGCAAAGTGAAAATACACGTTGATTTTCAAATTGAGTAGTGAAAATACTGTCATAAAGTTGTTGTGTTGTGCTTTTTGCAGCTCAAATAAGTGAATGTTTAAATTTGTTATATTTGTATCATTTCTTCCCTATTTAGTAATGAAGAAAATCAACAACCCATTTGCAAAGGTAAAATACGCAATGGTTTTGAAATCAGGGGGCATAGTACGCTTTAGCCACAAAGCTTATGTGGAGCTCTGCAAATCAAACAAGTCATTCCAGATGTGTGGGTGCCGTATGATATCAGAACAACACTCGCTTCCCATATTTATATATACATGGATACACACAGTGCCACATATGTGGACGGATACAGACATGCAGATTACAGCACCACTGGAACGGAGGAGCATATTGCCAACATACAACTGAGATGGCGATTAATGAACCTGGATAGTGAATACTTCCAGGGAATAATGAATGAGGAAATACGAACGTGTGTGAAGAAATAAACCGCTGAATAACTATTTAATGGAGTTTAATGATTATTCATCAGTTAATGTTATTTTAGGCCCGTCTAACAGGGCTGAATCACATATAGTTCACCTGTACGGATGGGGGGGGGGACCAAAATCAGAACTGAATATCTACATAAAAATATATATTCAGCTCTGGAATTAGAATAAGCTCATCTGGTGCCAAGTCTTCACCACACCACAGTCACTTAGCCACACTCCCCACAAGTAATAGGATTGGTAGCAATGCTACTATTTCTACCCTTGAATTAGAATGTGAAACAACAAAATAGTGCCACAACAAACCATTTATTTGATATATTGCTGTTCAACTGCCTATCGACAGCTAATGTCATTAAGGTCGATCCCTTATTTGACCTGCTGCATTGGGGAAAATCCCAAAATCAAAACGAAATATTTATATCTAAAACAATATATATATGTACATATACCACACTATAGTCACTTGGCCTCTTCCCCTAAAAGTAATAGAATTACGAATAAGTGTAACTCACATAAAGGGTATAACCAGTTTCAACTGTCACATACAAAAATGCCAAGACGTATGTGAGGGCCAGACTAGGTTTCTGGGCCAGACCAGATTCCTTTACGGACGAACCCCGATCGCTAAAATACCCATCGCATGCCACAACAAAACATATATTCATATTTGACCATGCATACATATAATCATTTCTAAAATTAGTCACTTTACAAGTGTCATACTTTTGGAAATATTTGAAGCTCGACATTGACATTTCACATATTACCTACATTACTTTGCTCAACATAACCATTCATGCAAATATAACTATAGTAAATCAACATTTTGTCATGGGCGGCTAATATGGTCATGTAACTGTGTCAATGTGATGTAGATTATATACATTAATGACCATGTTGACTGTGGAAACAACGCATGTAAGTCTACATAAATAATACACAGACGGATAGGAAAGAAAGGGAGAGCTCCAATTGCTGTTTTAAAAGGTGTGGTAATGTTTCTGACAGTGGTCTATTGATATATTCCGTTATTAATGCCCTATGCCACACGAATGACAATATAATTATAATCACCAGAGCGGTTATTGGCATTACATTTGGAAATTGGTGAATATATATATATGTATGTATGTGTATGTACGTGGTGTATACGTATATATATATATGTGTGTGTATATGTGTATGTATATATATATGTGTTGTGTTTATATCGAGTGTGTGTATATTAAATAAGTGTATACTTGTGGCACTATTCTACCAGTTCTAAACATTGCTAGTGCCCGCTATACAGATATAATCATTAACAAATTGTTACGCACTGAACTGTGTGTTAGCAACTTTTTTCTCTGTCATATTAATGGCGGGTCACATACCAGAAGAAATGAAGAAATGAAGAAAGGGTTCATCATTACTCTACACAAAGGTGGTAAAAAGCGCAAAGACGACCTAGACAATTATCGCGCCATCACAATGTCGTCTGTGTTGCTGAAAATCTACGAACGGTTGCTACTAAATCGTCTACCGCCTCAACTGTTGGGAACTTCCCCACTACAAGGAGGGTTTCAGAAAGGAATGAGCTGCCAGGTGACTTCATTACTTTTGCGTGAAAGTGTGTACTATGCAAGAGAAAATTCAAGTAAATTATATGTGTGTTTCCTAGATGCTCGAAAGGCTTTTGATAAAGTGTGGCATACTGGACTATTTTACAAACTATTTAAGCTAGGAATGAACAAGCTTGTACTTAAATCGTTTATAAATATGTACAACTGCATGAAAAGTCAGGTAGTACACCAAGGTCACACATCTAATTGGTGTAGCACAGGTACGCGTCAATGTTGGGTCAGTTCCCCATTCATGGACATTTCTTACATCCACGATCTATAGACGCGTCACAAACATCTGGACTTGTTATGTACAGTGTAAATTGCAGCTGCCCCACTGTAGCAGACGACATGGTACTCGTGTCATTATCACGAAATGGAAACCATGAAATGATGGGCAAGTGTTACATCTACTCGCAGAAATGGCGTTATAAATACAATGCTAAAAATGTAAGGTGATTGTCTTCAATGAACCGAAAACAGATTATGTCACTAGCAATCTTACATGGAAGTTGGGAGATGAAGTAGTACGCGAAAATGATCAGTATATGCATCTTGTAATTACTTGTGATGAATATATGAACTTGGAGTGCAATAGTACAGAAGCCAGCAACAGATTGAGAGGAACCTTTTTGAGTCTAACAAACAGTGGAATTAATAAATATGGTTTCAGTCCTTTGACAGCTAAACGAATATATCAGTTAGTAGTGTTACATAGGGCGCTTTACGGGTGTGAACTCTGGAACAGATTATTGCCAAAAGACATTTTGAAACTGGAACGGACGCATAGATTTTGTATCAAATACATACAAGACATACCGCGGCGCACAAGAACAGACATTGCCTTAAGCACAATCGGATGTCTCTCATTGGAAACTGAAATAGACAGAAGTAAACTTAGATTCTTTGGGCAATTATGTACAGTGAAATGTGATAAGCGTTTTCATTCAGTGTTATTGAACAGGTTGACGGCGTACCTTGCGAATCCTACCACAGTGGAAGATACCCGACATATGTCGACTTCTGCAAAAGTACTCCCTGAGCCAAGTCCTCGAGACATTTTTGCAAACTGGACAATTTACAGCTAAGTATATGTGAAAGGAACTAGTACAAACTCTGCTATTGTTGAACGATACAAACTCGCATAGGTACAGGCGAGCCGCTACTTAATTTAGTAAATGCTGCAGAACCGCTGACTCCCTGTATACTATGGCAGGTTAGTGCGTTCAATGAACACGTATAGGAAATGAGCCACATAATTATCTATTATACATGTACCCACCACAAGCCACACAACTATCCATTCGTAAAACGGACGGACGGACGAACGAACGAACGAACGAACGAACGAACGAACGAACGAACGAACGAACGAACGAACGAACGAACGAACGAACGAACGAACGAACGAACGAACGAACGAACGAACGAACGAACGAACGAACGAACGAACGAACGAACGAACGAACGAACGAACGAACGAACGAACGAACGAACGAACGAACGAACGAACGAACGAACGAACGAACGAACGAACGAACGGACGGACGGACGGACGGACGGACATTCCAACATTTTGGGTTTATGGGGTATTTCCATTGTTTCAAGAACAAAGAAAAAGCCCCTAAACAACAATAGAGTGTATGAGCTTACGGAATATTGCAAATTAATATTTTGTTCCTAACCACGCCCCTAAGCTCTCAAACCCCTAGACGTTGGCCCGGACGGACGGACGGACGGACGGACGGACGGACGCACATTCTAACGAATTGGGTTTATGTGTCTATTAGCCACATAAGACCCGTCCGCACACACTGAATAAGGAACATAAACCGACAAAAAAGCCACATAAACCAAAAACAGCGTTCTCACGAATTGGGTTTATGTAACTAACCCCACCCTTATACAAGTCCATAGCCCTGTGGGGCTAGCCACATATACCAAATATGTTTGCCCGAACGGACGGACGGGCGTTCCAACATTTTGGGTTTATGGGGTATTTCCATTGTTTGAAGAACAAAGAAAAAGCCCCTAACCAACAATAGAGTTTATGAGCTTACGGAATATTACAAAGGAATCTTTTGTTCCTAACCACGCCCCTAAGCTCTCAAACCCCTAGACGTTGGCCCGGACGGACGGACGGACGGAAACGGACGGACGGACGGACGGACACGGACGGACACGCACATAAGTATATATTATACCCACCACAACCCACACAACAATCCATTCGTAAAAACGGACGGACGAACGGACGGACGGCCGGACGGACAAGGACGGCCGGACGGACGACGTCCGGACGAGGGCAATAATAAGTGCCCCCTCCACTATCGTGGTGGGGCATAAAAATGAGGCTTAGCAAGTGTGTTGGGTACGGCAGCTTCTGGTGTACACCACTAAAAGATGATATTGTCCAAGTTTTGTGTTTTTATCTGTTGCTGTGAGCAACAAACAGACTGAACACAAACACTTAACATGAATATGACTATGTCACTGAAGAATAAAAAGCAGGTAGGTGAAAACATTGCAAAAACATATATTTTTCATGTTGTCTAAAATAGATTTTTTCAAATAAATTTTATTATATGCTGACGTATTTTCAAATTTTAACTTCTTTATTCTTGGATCATTTCTGAGCTAATAAGCCAAGATTCACCGTAAATTTGCATTTGCTTTTATTTTCACTACAGTAGTCACTATACATCAATGGACAAACTCGACTTACTTGTGACTGTCACTGGAGAAATGGGACTTATGGGATATATGACCAGTGCATCTCAATAGCACACTTCTGTAGCCTAGTAACGATCTGTATTGCTTGTTAGAAACATGACAGATGTTCCATTGATGGAATGGCGAACAGTGCAGATCCTGATCATGTTGTGTGGATGCACCAGTGATATGGATATCCACTGGTTGCAAAACCCATAAGGCCCCTTTCTCCAGTTAAAGCCACATTTTATAATTCAATGTTAATTCTGTCAATATAATTTCATATTCAATACCACAAACTGCTCCTTTGTCCCCCTCATGTATAGTAAATCACTGTGTATATGATGGCCGGTGCCGCTGCAAGTGTGTAGATTATGTACGTATTGTCAATATCTAGTCATACTCCAGACTAGTACAGTGTTGTTACATAGCCACAATATACTTACAGTAAACCACTGTGTATGTGATGGCCGGTGCCGCTGCAAGTGTGTAGATTCGGTACGTACTGTCAATATCTAGTCATACTTCAGACTAATACAGTGTTGTACATAGCCACAATATACTTACAGTATACTTACGTATGTTTAAACATGGATTTCTACTTTCACTTTCAAAAGTTCGACATTTTCGATGGCTTTGTTTTCAGTTCCAAGCATGGATTGAAATACTAATTGTTTATTTGATATAATTTGTCAATTTGCATATTCCTAAGCTGTATTGGGGCTGTATTGCTTCTGCAGTGAATAATTGGACGGCACATATAGGAAAATAATTTCACTAGCCATTCACAGTCGACCACTGTACACAACTGCTGCATGGATTGAATACTCACAACGGACAATCGTGACCGATGCCGTGTTACTGGTGTCACCAGCAGGAACTGGTACAAACTCTGCTATTGTTGAACACGAAAGGCGCGCGATACAAATTCGCATAGATACAGGCGAGCCGCTACTTAATTTAGTAAATGCTGCAGAACCGCTGACTCTGTATACTATCGCAGGTTAGTGCGTTCAATGGACACATCCTTCGCCAGTGTAAATCCGCGGTAGTATTAATGTGTTAGATGTTTTCCGAGACCTATCGTCAGTATTGTCCCAAGGGTTGCTTCATAGCCGAGAGCAGAGTCATCCATTGTATGTTTGAGTGTATGTATTCTGAGAATGAACGGAATGTTCTGTGGCGTAATATCATTCATCAATGTGGACTTGATATTTTCTCAGTATTCATTACCATGTCACCGAAATACCAGGCGTGTGTATTGTATTGCTACATCCCGGACACATTGGGTATTTATTCTGATGCTGAATCAATGGTGATGGCATCACTATGGTTCTTGCATCGAGTTAAGCTACTATTTAACTTGTAGTCATCGGTTTAATGTCAAGTCAACAAGTGTCATTTTACTATCAATTGAACGTTGACTCCCAATGATGTGCCATGAACACGTAGACCTGCACATTTATATCATTTAAGTAAACGCAGGCTGCAACCGAGTATGACGGTAGTCATGGCAGGTGGATAAGACCATGCATCTGAGACAGTGTATGACTAACATTACTGCAGGGGTTACACGGACGTCCATATATTTGTAATAGGCCAATGGCGTCAAACGTGACCTTCCGATGATTGGTTACGAACGTAGTCCCAGATCAGCTTGACACGTGCGTTTACTAATAGTCCCAGATCAGCTTGCGCACCGGCGCAGTCTGGTCAGGGCTTACGGTGATCGCCATACAGGCACAATCTATTAGTTAACGCACGTGTCATAATTATACCGACCGAATGTGCAATATAGCTATAACTTTAACTTTCGTGGGACCTTTTCGCAGCCAGCCGCCAACATTGGTACAGTCAACTGAAAAGCATTGACACAACATCCGATGTGACGGTCATCCTGACATGTACGATGACTGGGAGACAGCTGATGACTACTTGTCATGGGTAGTCTTCGTTCTGGTGATTGTCGTTGCTGTATCTTGCCTCTTTCTACGGCGCCTGGGTTTGGTTGCGTGTTTTCCGATTGTTTCTCATCTGACATTTGTTCAAGATATCTGGCAAATATTCCAACATGTATAACATATAAAACAGAACTGTACAAACTATATTATATGCCAACTTCATGCACACACGATGTATATTTCCTTACTGCACTGATGCTATACTTGTATATATGTTGTTGCACATGATGTCTGTACTCTCCTAATGGAGGAAATAAAGATATACAACTATGCTATATAAACCATACAGACATAGTCCATACATTGAACACATCATTACAAGGCGTCCATTGTATTAACTGAGATGAAGCTAGTGAGACATAAACCACGCAGACATAGTCCATACATTGAACACATCATAAGGTGTCCACTGCAGTAACTGAGATGACAGCCAGTCAGACATAAACCACGCAGACATAGTCCATACATTGGACACATCATTACAAGGTGTCCGCTGCATTAACTTTGATGACAGCCAGTCAGACATACACCACGCATACATAATCAATACATTGAACACATCGTGGATTTGTCACAGGGCGGTAGTGGACCATTAGAGCAGTGTGTGTGTGAACTATCAAGCAGATGAGCGAAAGGAAACATAAATTATAAGACATTTACCCGAGCGTTAATGTTTCGAACACATCAAGTATGTGACCTTTACCAAAGGAAACGAGGCACATTTGAAAACACAGAGGGCGAGAGAAGCATGGATTTGTCACAGCATGAAAGCATACCATCCCATCAATGTGTGTGTGAAATATCAAGCAGATCCATGCAAGGAAATTATAAGACATTTACCCGAGCGTTAAGGTTTCGGGACATACGGACGGACGGACGGACGGACATACAGGACATACGGACACCATTTATTGCCGAAAATATGAATATAACCTTGGCATTGCATCAGCTGATTTCATGTCATTATTGGATATCATAGTGGTCTGTATGGCAAATACAATAATGACATAACAAATTAAATATAATTTTGGTAAGTTCAGTAAAAAAAAACAGTTTTAGTTAACAGTCATATGTTCAACATTGACGGACATATTGGACGCCATCTTGACTTTCAGACCGTTGGCACCACTTCCCAAAATGACACCCATGCCAAAATTACATCACTGTAACATATACAAATTTCAAAACGTTTCCATCTAAAGTCGGAAGCAAAATCGTACAATGCAACTGTATGTGTGTTTCATAATTGATTGCTAGAAAGCCAGAGGGGACACATCAACTTCCCATGTTGGCGGCATAATGCAGCTTCGATACGGATTTATTTGACGAAGAATCGATTACCATGTAAATAAAAATTAGAGCACGTGAATGTAATTAATAAATTTTACTCGATATTTTTGTGAAATAACTTTCGGAGACCCATATAACACATATGCCATCGTATTTGGTGCGCTACATATCATCAAAGTCCGTTAGGAAGATATTAAAGAAAATATATACTGTAAAAATGACATCACAGATTACGTCACGTCGAAAAATCTGGTTCTGAAATCATGTGATCCCACACCCTGACTATAACGTCATTGAACAATTATCAGTATAACTATTGCAGCATGCCAAAATTCATTCAGATATAGGCACTATATATCAACTTACATATTCATGTTCAATACTTGTTGGATGACCCTCGTATGTAGCCGAATATTTTCAGCGCAATTCTCTGACAAATAAACGGTATGTCAACTATATGCATAATATAATGATACGGGGGCCATGGATAAGGCGCCGTTTTATAATGAGAAAATCCCATGTATGTGTGTCGGTTGAAATTATTATATGGAAATAGATATTACAAAAACCGGTGTATTTGTTATGTACATTCCCATCCAATCTATAACCAATGTCATCTGCTGTAAGCATTCTTATAGTGTAGTCTTACCTGTAGTTAGTTAATAGTGTAAAACGTAATACTTTTATGTAGCATACTGAACTATTCTATTTGAGTACTTATCGGCTGCACTATTGTTCTCCTATCACGTGACTAACACTGGAATGCATGTTGTATGCGCACGCAACACGACGCACCTTTTCATTCGACGCCATTCTCTTCACATCGCCATTGTACATGTAAAATATATTAAAATAATTGTTTGGTAAATATTGTATTTACAGGTAAAGTTTCGGTTTACTATTGTGTATTGCTGTATTGTCTTGTTTCTAGCGATATATGCAATATAAATATCAATTTATATTGCAGATATCGCTGGAAATCCATTTAGAAATCGGGAACCGTGTATTGACTTGTAATGGCACTTTTTCATTCTACGCCATTCTCTTCACACCGCCATTGTACATGTAAAATATATTAAAATAATTTTCTGGTAAATAGTGTATTTACAGTTCTGCCCATTCCACTGTGACTAGTGACATCGCTCCAGATAGAGAACAATCACAAACACTTTACCGGCCTTTTTGGGGAGGTTTCCCAGAGTAAAGGGGGAATAAGAGCCAGACCTGCCACATATGCAATAATAAGTAAGTACATAATTAGCTGCATCAGCTGCATCAGCTGCATCAGCTGCATTGTGGAGTTTCTGAACATTTACACGAAATAGTGTAAACTACTTAAAATTTAACCTTGAAATCACAAAAGAACTATGTACCTTTCCCGAGTTAAAAAACAATGCAATATAACAATGTATTTCCCCATTAAAACAGAGAATACTTTAAGCTATACGTACAGCGGAGGTCCAGTGTGAAGGGCCCACTGGTCACCGATTCAACACTGTTGTCGGCCATACACGTGATGGAGTCGCCGTCGTCGTCCCGCGTGGGCGTGATCACCAGGGTGGTCTGGGTAGACGCTGGCGGAGTAACTTTACCCGTCCTGGATTTCCGTTGCCAACTGATGGACGTCACTTCAGGGTTACCATCCACAAATGTACACGTTAGTGTCAGCTGGTTCCCGTTGGCTGTGAATGGACTACTACCGGCCACCGTGACCGATTCAGGAGCATCTGTAATACAGGAAGACATAGAGTTAATTCCCCCGTAAGCTGTAAGTGGACCATACATGTAAGCAAGAGTTAGGTGTCATGATCATGCGTACCGTGACGAATATGCATAATGTTTACCTATTATATTTATGTACGTATACATCAATACTCATCGTTACTCGTGTGCCAGCTCGAAAAGAGGAAGATAATCCATGACCCGGTGGTTGAGTAAACAATCGTAATAAACTTTACGCATGTACTCAGCATAGGGAAGCTACATACCATGTTTCAGGCATGTAGCTAGGATAGACGGACGGACGGACGGTCGGACGCGGACGGACGGACTATGCAAGTCGCATATTTTTAACATGGGTGATAGTGTATTTGAGGGACCTCCCCACAGGCGCCCCTCGGAAGTAAATGTTTGAGGCGCTCATTCAGAGGGGCGCCAGCAGTGAGGTCCCCAGTTAACGGGTTTGTGGTCTGTAATGTGTTTATCATGATCATCACAGTTTCAACGACAATAAACGTGTAATGAACTGTTAAATTCCACATTGCGATTTTCACAATCTGGAAAATTATGAGAAACTTACCAACAATTGAACAACGTAAAACGTTGATAAAATTGCCTCGATTCCCTAATATATAAATTAGCAAGTATATAGCAAGACCAATCATCATAATATAATAGGCAACCGCTATGGTATCTGTGCAAATGGGAATAATTTACATATATTTCTGGATAATCCACAACGAACAATGGGCTATTCCCGATTATATCCGTACACCCCCCCCCCCTAAAGAAGGGAATATTTATGTCCAGCGGTATTTGAGTTTGTCCACAGGGGGTTTGAATGACCTACAGGTCATCTTAATCTCTAATTAGCTTATATAGAACACCCTTGGAATAGTGATGGCGTGTTTGGCAGACTTCCATTAACTGCGTAATTTATTTATGCACTTTGGCTGCTTCATCCAGATGCGCGGTACTGGAATCTAAGGGCCATCACTTATTCAATCAATATATATAAAATGTATTTTAATTATTGTTTGAGTATGGATGTACATGTTAACTTTACCAGGCTTAGCCTGGGTGCTCCTATAAAGAGGAGACTTACATTGTATCCATACAATACAATACCATCACATTTTGTTAGAAATGCACAAATTTCTCCTTTCATGAAATTGTTGTGGGATGCTCAGATACATATTACTTGTATCTTATTTTGGTTCCGATTCTCTCAAACTGAAATATTTTTCTGCTTTAACCCTTTCACACCCAAGTAACTGGAATGGACTATGCTATCATGTTACTTTTGCAACCAATCCAATTGTCACAACATGGTTTTGAGACTAGTCTATTTACGAAAAGGCGGTGTTTTTGTTCTAAAAAATAAGAAATTACTCACAAAAAAGTGCAGATCCTGATGAAATGGCTCTTCACGATCTGAATCTACACTGTTTGCCAATACCACTATACAGGCCTGTCGAATTATTTTATTTTCAAAGCGTTGTTTGGATTACAAGTGGTCATTTTGGGTAAAGAAGGGTTTGTCTGGGGAGGAGGGTGGGGGGATCAGGGTTTGTCCTGGGGACGGGGATATATTCAAAATAATTTCGACCCTCATTTGTAATAATAGATATGCATGTTCCGAGGTCCTGGGGGGTGTATATCAGGGGTTTGTCTTTGGTTAATACCATGAATATATAGACACATATAGTACTTCGCTTCACATTCAGCAATTAGCATAACTATTTTATTGACAGGGGATTATGGTTATATTAGTTAGTTAAAGCAATTTAATAGTTTCAATGAATATCCGTAAGTTTATATTTTAAAACTATTTATAACATCAACAATGTTTCAAAGTTTGCAAAACAGTAATTTAATTTTTATAGCATAATAATGCATTTAACCCAACATAATATTTACATAGCTTGTATAAATGGTCAAGGGTAGTGATTTCTAAACCTGCTTATTAGACCATATATATGACAAAATCCAAACATATACAAAACATTACCCCACCCACAATGTATACATTGTGAACTCGACGAAACAGTCCCATAACTTACTAATTAAATAAAAATCAACATAATATTTACATACACATACAGTAGCGCTTTTCTGCAGGTCAACTGTACGTACTATACCAATACTATACGTATACTATGCCAATACGATATGTTTTCTATACGATATGCAAATAGTATAAACGTACGGTATGTTTGTACCATACATACCAACCAATATCGTACAGATATACCATTCAAATCGTACGTTTATACGATTTTTATACATGTGTATAATTCTGGTACGTTTGTATCGTACAGGTTAGACACCACCAAATAGTTTTAGTATATAGTTTAACCGAATGCCATCCAATAAGGCCAGTCTCTCCTACTTTCACTATTCGTATGGATGCTGTGGGACCCACTTGTACATGACCTGCAGCCAGTCTGTACTGGTTCTGCATGAACTAAACAATAGGTTCCCTTACTCCTAAGAAAGAAAAATCCAACCTTGTCATATCCTCCTATATTGTGTACATTTTTTGGCCACGGAAACCCCGTTTACGTTTACATCAAGTGACCAACAGGTTCAGTGTTTTCTTTTAAATGCTACAAATATGCTGAAAACTGGTGTTAATGGCACCCCAAAATGTTCCTCAAGTGAAACTGGGTAGTAATGGATCAAGATTTGCAAGCAAACGGTGTCTGTGACCTCAAAACACCCGCACTATTTTTTTTATACCGGACTACTTTTGCATACACCTTGGACGATTTCGCATCATTTGGTGTCTTCTAACCTACACACATTTGTGTACGGTATAAATGTACCATATATTAACGGTGTTGCCGTGTACTATTTGCCCTAATATTTGGTCCGCCTCTGCAGTTTTTTTTCATAATATTCAGAAATGCGTAATATTACTAATCTATCTCTGTGTTTCATGAAATATATTTAAAGAAACTGTGATATTTTTTTGTAAATGACGTCCATATATATCCACAAAACGAGAAACAGAATCAAATTAAATAATTAAAAACTTGTGATTGTTTACGAGATACGATTCGATATGCCTACATGCAGCTAGAGTTTAATCTCTCACCCGGTGTTGTTACATGACACTACTAGCAACAATAAACCGGCGTCAATAAATAAAACAACAGCACAAACGTATCCGTATTCAAATCCAACTTTTATCCCATCTATTTAATTCAAAGTGACTAGAAAGTCAGTGGTATTGGTGATCTGTTTTGTTGGTGCACAAATATAAATCGGCGGGTTATTTCGAGACAAACAGTGAAAACTTGACCTTGACAATTTCTTGGACAACAACAAATGTCGTCACTGCCGTTCGGAATATCAAGAACAAATTAATAGACACCACCATGCTCACAATATATTTATTTTCATATAAAATCAAATTATAATGTGTGGCCTACGTTATAATATGCCAAAACTAAGCACCAATTTAGCGTATTGTTTCCTTTTTGTCGGTATCAAATTACATTTTCCTATTCTGTTAACATTATTTCGACGCGATCCTATAGCCGACATGACAATTCTTGAGATCAACACAACTTTTCATAATGTCTTTTAATTTCAAGCTGCAAGGAGACTGCGAATTGCATATTAACCATAATAACAATGTGAACATATTGATAATAATTTTAAAAGAAAGGCATATTTTAATTTTCGAAACCTGATCATAAAAACAAATTAAAAATTAATTTTGGAATTAGATTCCTATAACTGCAAACGTTCTGCTCTGGCTGTTGATTTCTATTGGCCCGAATCAAATTTTTGTGAAGATAATATTTATTCCGGTGATAGCCATTTCTTTAAAATAAAACGGTTTACTTGTGTCACAGAGTGAGAAAGATGCATACCGGCCCGGAATCAAACCAGGGACCTCATGTTTACCTTACAATGCCCATGGCTCTACCGAGCAAGCTAACAAGGCACATATCATACACACTTCACCCCCATAGTCAGTTGCGTACTGTGACATTCTTCCCCGCCAAATTTAAATTCGTCCTCGAATTCCATGTTTAATTTTGTCTTCGAATTCCATATGTGTGGGTACAATTTTGGGAGTATTTATCAGTCACGGTCCTCAATTGTCACTGAGGAGAAATATGTCCATCATGAATTCCATATTTGTGTAACATTTCTTCATCAGTCACGACTCCACGTTGGGAGTAGTTGCGGCAAGTAACTACAGAATACTCAATTATCGTCCGTACCCAGAGTTACGGTGCTCCATAGGTTTTTCCTGCAGAGTACCGAATCGGATCTCATTCGCGCTTTAGCTGTTAATTGTGACATATGTTTCTGTATTTATTCCACAGAAATGAATGTAAGTATAACACTGACATTTCTTTCAATTGAAAAATACAGAAAATATGTCGCAATTAACAGTTGAAGTGCAAATCAGATGTGATTTGGTACTTTGCAGGGGAAACCTACGGAGAGCACCATAACTCTCGGTACGGACGATACAGGAGTATTCTGCAGAGTTACTTCCCGCAACTACGTTGGGCGCTAAATGTCACAGGGTGAGAAAGATGCGCACCAGCCCGGAATCGAACCGGGGATATGTGGTTTACCACACCATCGCTCTACCTATTGAGCAAACCGGGCACAGATACACACTTCTTGAGCATAGTGATCACTTCATTCAACCAAACATTCACAAGCTAGAAGTTATGCCAAATTATTAGTCAACGTCACAGATTATGCTCTTGGCGACATTAGCGGACACAAATTTGTCTATCAATTTGATCAAATAAACAACGGAATCTGACAGATAACACTACAACGGCGCATGGAAACATCATTATTCTGGTACTTGGAATCAAAATGGTGCATATTAAGATCAATATGTGAGGCGCTGACAGAACCTTTAACATTTGTTATCACGATAGCAGCTACAGGGATTGTTGGACGCATTTATTTAGAGAAACAAGAGATTACAACCCGCATTGGATAATATATTAAGTGACATTTTGTTCTAACATACACCAACATAGAGGATTAACTTTGCGACAATGTTGGATTCTGGACAGGTGACAAAAATCGGAGCTGGATAAGAACCGACAGACGTGATTCTGAATATGCGTGCTTGGTCTGTGGCTATTCTTCCAGATCATGTCATGCATGTTTTAATTTCACGTCATGTCAAAGCAGCCCTATTGAACATAATAAATAGCTTTAATATTCTACAAATGGTGTTGTGAGAATTAAAGTTCATTCAGCGTCTGATGTGTAACTGATGAATTAATGTAAGTTACTTGTATATGACAACCTTTGCCTCACTAATTTGTATGCCCCACCACGATTGTGGAGGGGGCATTTAGTGTTACCCTTGTCCGTTCTTCCGTCCGTCACCAACCTAGTAACTCGTAAAACGTTTAAACCGTAATAGCTACAGGCCTGAAACTTGGTACATGTATGTTTGATTCGACCCCATGGTCATGAATTATCTCCCCCTTTTCTTCAAGTTATAATTTTCCAATTTTGGCTTGTAGCTCGTAAAACTTTTAAACGCTAATAGCTACACACCTGAAACTTGGTATGTGGCTTCCTTATGATAAGCATATTTGCAAAGTTCATGGATTATCTCCCCCTTTTTGACTTAGAATTTGCCTTGTAACTCGTAAAACTTTTGTAATAGCAACAGCACTGAAATTTGATATATAGCTTCCTTATGATCAGTAGATGCGGAAAGTTTATTTCGATTTTTGATTCGAACCCCGTGTCATGGATTATCTCCCCCATTGGACTCTAGAATTTTGCCTTGTTTACTATCAAAGCGATATGTGGGATATCCGTGTTCTATGAACACATTTTCTAGTTTAGTTATCTCCCTTTGTTTTCTCGCGCACTGATTTGTCCGGAGCATAACGCGAACACCCTTTGCAATATTGTTATGAAACTTAACACATGCATAGGTCTCACGGGATATTGCGGAGCTAGCGTTAAAGGTACATGCCCACTCAGTAGGCACACAATGTTCTTTATGTCAGAGACATCATCGGAGACATTTTCTGGCCAGATAAACACTCATTTACCATTGCCCACGTATTGTTTGGCATTATTATACATTTTATATATCAGAAGAAAATGTCCACATTGATATCAGGGACGATAACTGTGTTTCCTTAAAATGATAACGGACATTACTATTTATTCTCTGTATCTATTTTTTGATGTGCAATAATCATACTTTATAATCTGTCGATTTATTTTTTAGTTGACGCATTTAATTAGTATAAATAATTATAAAATATCATGCCCCATTTGCATATGAAAATACCCTGATACCACCGCGCTTCACTATCAGTAAAATAAATATTATTACCAAATGATTATATCTGTATAGCGGGCACTCGTAATGTTTATAACTAGTGGAATAGTGACAATTGTACACTTATATAATTCCCATAAAGAGCACTTTTAGCCTACTGAGTGGGCATGCACCTTTAAAAAGGGGTTGGACAATTTGTGTCGCGTCCGCTTGTGGACAGTGCGATATAGTCTGCGCATTGACGTCCATCCGTAGTTTTTTTGCCGAGCCTGCTTGCGGAAAGCGAGACTTAGTGATCACAATGACGTCCGTGCGTCAGTCCGGGCACACGAATTGGCAGTTACGTGACTATGTCACATAGGGATGGACTTGTTAAAGGTTAGGGTTAGTAACATAACTAATAGAAAAAACTAACGAATGATTTATTTATGTGACACTTATTCCGTTTATGTGACACCTTTTTAAAGAAAAAATGGTCACATAAAACCGATTCGTTAGAACGTCCGTGCGTCAGTCCGTCCGAAATTTTAAATACCATATCCTAAGTCACATTGACGTGAAACATCAAATGCTTATTAGTCATCATCCATATATTCATTATGTGTCCCACTCATGTGACCCCAAGGTCAAGGTCAAATGTGTGTTAAAGTTTTTGCATACCTTATATCTCGACAACACTTACTCAGATTTGCTTCAAACTTCAGTTAATTCTTTATTATCATCCATTTTTTCATACTATAGCCCACGCATGCGACCCACATGCCCAAGATCAAGGTCAAATGACTTTCAAATTTACCTCAACATTTTTGACATGCCTGCATGTGGACAGTGCGATATAGTTATAGTTTTTACATACCTTAATTCAAACTTCAAATAAATATTCTCTGAGACCATCAAATGCCTCGGTGGGCTCGATACATGTATGCGGGCCACGGCCCTCTGGTTTTTATTTACCGTAGGTTAAAGTTTTTAAGAACACTATATCTCAGAAACCGCTTCGCCAATTCACTCAAAGCTTGACATGTGTGTTTATCATCATCCATATTTTCATTCTATGCTCAACCCCTGCAACCCCTGTGCCCAATATCAAGGTCAAATTACTTTGAAATTTACCTCAAAGTTTTTGACATGCCTGCATGTGGACAGTGCGATATAGTTGTCACATTGGCCTACATACGTACGTACATCCATATGTACGTCAATTCGTGCGTCCGGTTAATTTCTTTTGACTTAAGGTTAACGTTTTTAAAGGTACATGTCCACACAGTAGGCACAAACTGTTCTTTATAGGAATTAAATAAGTGTATAATTATGTCACTATTCCACACTATTTATTTTCTTGATAATGACTAGCGGTGGTACATGTATCAAGCTATTTTCATATTCAAATGAGGCATGATATTTTTTAATTATTTATGCTAATTAAAGGTACATACCCACTCAGTAGGCACAAACATTAATGTTATTTGTAGGAATTAAATAAGTGTATAATTTTGTCACTATTCCACCAGTTCTAAACATTACAAGTGCCCGTTATATGGATATAATCATTTAGTAATGTTTATTTCACTGATAGTGACACGCCGTGGTATCAGGATATTGTCATAGGCAAATGGGGCATGATATTTTTTAATATATTACTTATACTAATTAAATGTGTCCCTTGAACAAATAATGTTTTCGACAGATTATAAAGTATGATCATTGCACATCAAAAAATAAATAGTAATTGCTGGTAACATTTTAAGGAAACACGGTTATCGCCCCTGATAGCAGTGTGGAAATTGACGTCCGATATAAAATGTATAATAATGCCAATACATATGTGTATTAATGGTGAATTAATGTTTATTTTGCCCGAAAATGTCTCTGATATAAAGAACATGTTGTGCCTACTGAGTGGGCATGTACCTTTAAGAACACTATATCTCTGAAACCGCTTCACCAATTCACTCGAAACTTCACATACATGTACTGTGTATTTGTCGCCCACATTTTCATTACTTTGAAATTTCCCTTAAAGTTTTTGTTGGGCCCGCTTGCAGACAGAGTGATATAGTCGGCACATTGGCGTGCATTCAGGAATACAGTTTTTGGTTAAAGTGTGTTTTGGGTTAAAGTTTTTGGGTATGCTGTCAAAGCCTCGGCGGGTGCGGCATATTTTTACGTCAACAGGCTAAAGCTTTGTTGCAATGCAAAAATTGTTTGTACTATCAAATGCCTCGGCGGGCACGATATGCAGGCCATGGCCATCTAGTTATTATGGCATGCGATTTGATCAGTCGGCCATCGCACCATGACTAGTTTAGCACTTGATCAGTCGGCCATCGCACCAGGACTAGTTTAGAACTTGATCAGTCGGCCATCGCACCAGGACTAGTAGAGCATTTGATCAGTCGGCCATCGCACCATGACTAGTATAGCGCTTGATCAGTCGCCCATTGAACCATGTTCAGTATAGCACTTGATCAGTTGGCCATCTCACCATGCCCAGTATAGCACGTGATCAGTCGGCCATGCCGAGTATAGCACTTGATCAGTCGGCCATCACACCAGGACTAGTTTAGCACTTGATCAGTCGGCCATCGCACCAGGAATAGTTTAGCCCTTGGACAGTCGGCCATCGCACCATGACTAGTTTAGAACTTGATCAGTCGGCCATCACACCAGGACTAGTTTAGCCCTTGATCAGTCGGCCATCGCATCATGACTAGTTTAGAACTTGATCAGTCGGCCATCACACCAGGACTACTTTAGAACTTGATCAGTCGGCCATCGCACCAGGACTAGTTTAGCACTTGATCAGTCGACCATCGCACCAGGACTAGTTTAGCACTTGATCAGTCGGCCATCGCACCAAGACTAGTTTAGAACTTGATCAGTCGGCCATCGCACCCGGACTAGTATAGCACTTGATCAGTCAGCCATCTCACCAGGACTAATTTAGCACTTGATCAGTCGACCATCGCACCAGGACTAGTTTAGAACTTGATCAGTCGACCATCGCACCAGTAATAGTTTAGCCCTTGATCAGTCGGCCATCGCACGTGGACTAGTTTATCCCTTGATCAGTCGGCCATCGCACCAGTACTAGTGTAGCACTTGATCAGTCGGCCATAGCACCAGGACTAGTTTAGAACTTGGTAAGTCGGCCATCGCACCAGGACTAGTTTAGAACTTGATCAGTCGTCCATCGCACCAGGAACAGTTTAGCCCTTGATCAGTCGACCATCGCACCGGGACTAGTTTAGCCCTTGATCAATCGGCCATCGAACCAGGACTAGTACATCACTCGATCAGTCGGCCATCGCACCAGAACTAGTTTAGAACTTGATCAGTCGGCCATCGCACCAGGACTAGTACAGCACTTGATCAGTCGGCCATCACACCATGACTAGTTTAGAAGTTGATCAGTCGGCCATCGCACCATGACTAATTTAGCACTTGCTCAGTCGGCCACCGGCAAGACTAGTAGTCTGCTAGTGATTTTCGGGGTGTTTTGACCAAAGATGGGGGCGTTTTGACTTGGGGGCGATTTGACTTGGGGGCGTTTTGACCTGCTTCCGTCTGCCTGTAGCTGAAGTCATGCAAGTCATCCTGCGTTACAGACAGAAGTGGTGGTCGGGGGTGTAGTGTAGTCATATACAAAAACTGGTGGTGGTGGTGATACACATTGTTCCCACTCTGGGATATAGACCGGAACTTTTAGGACGCCAAATGTAGATGGCTGGTGTGTATGGGGGATCATTGTTTTGTGTCCCCGGCGGTGGTGCGGAGTACAATGATGAATTACTGATGTATTACTGTATTCAACACACATGCATAAGATGCACTCAACTGACTGTGATACTTCACAATCCTCAGTTTTAAATTGATTCTGTATCGTAAAACTGAAAATTTATTCATTTTGAAAAACTGAAAAAGTGGCAGATAATCTAAATGAAAACCGGATGTTTACATGCGAAACGAACCGGTGCATCGGTATATTTTAACGCACGATGACCCCACTGTATATTGATACCATATCCGTACGGATATATTGTATATACGAACGTATATACGAACGGATATCGTATGTTTGTATACAATTCGCATAGTATAATGTAAACAAACTGTACTATACGATGATACGGTACAAACATACCAATAGTATATGATCATACGATATGCTCATTAAATATACCAATACTATACGATTACGATATGTATACGATATTAGTATATACAAATAGGTAAGGAGCAGAACAGCGCTACTGTAATGTAATTTGTATCATAAGACACTTCAATATTCATGATTTTGACTTAAAAAGCCTCCAGTGTTAAAAATACATGCTTTGTTTCTATCCTGCTCAGCACTGAATTGCCGAGTCCGCCATCTTGCATTTTAACTTCCGGTGTATGAATGGCTTGATAGCGAGGTAAAACACCGTTTTAAGGCATGAATCCGCTTCAATGTGGCAATACAGTTGACTAGTATCAAATATATACATATGTATGTGTCAGTTTATATATTAAACCAGATGGCCGCGGCCCGCATGTCGAGCCCGTCGATAGTCTGATAGTCTCAGAGTGTATTTATTTGAAGCTTGATGCCCAATAAGCATACACAGTTTCAAGTAAATCTAACTTACGGTTACAGAGATAGTAGGTATGTGGAAACTTTAACGCACATTTTGACAGAAGCTTTAACGCAAACTTCTAAGTCATTTGACCTTGACATAGAGGCATAGGGGCTGCATGAGTGGAACACATAATTAATATATGGATGATGACTAATAAGCATATTTAATTTCAAATCAATGTGACTTCGGACTGCAGAGATATAAGGTATTAAAAAACGTTAACGCAGATGTCGGAACGCAAACTTCTAAGTAATTTTACCTTGACCTTGGGCACAGTTGCCGCATGAGTGGGATACAGCATAAATCTATGAATAATGACTAATAAGTATATGAAGTTTCAAGTCAATATGACTTAGGACTGCAAAGATATAAGGTATTTAAAAACTTTAACTCAGATTTCGGAACTAAAACTTCTAAGCACGCACGCACGTACGAACAGACGGACGCACGGACACCCGGACTTCATTGTGATCACAATGTCTCGCTTTTCGTAAGCGGGCTCGACAAAAAGTAAGTGAAATCGTCTGCAGTACCTATTATTTCTGCAAATATTGTTTTCAAAGTCTTCGTAATCGTCTATATTTAGCGATCTCATGTGGGATTTCCCAGTTTCCTTGACCTTACATTACTTCTCTTCCTTGTTTGAATACAGCGCATGCGCACTGGTACCAATTCAGTCGGCCGTAATCGCCGAAGATATCCAAATAGATTTGTATCATTGCGCATGAACGATTTCGTAAACAGACAATTAGTCAAAGGGACGCAACTACATTTGACTTCTGTTGGACAGCACATGGACGTCTATATTAGTCACAATTTTTGTGTCCAAATCTATGTGGCTATACATTTATGTGTTTTCTTCTGGCCACATAGATGTAAAAAATGTTGTCCAAACTTGTCTTTTATGTGGCAAGCCACGTATAAGAAATTAGCCACATAAGTATATATTATACCCACCACTAGCCACACAACTATCCATTCGTAAAAACGCAATAATAAATGCCCCCTCCACGATCGTGGTGGGGCATAAAAATGATACTTAGCAAGTGTGTTGGGTACGGCAGATTCTGGTGTACACCACTAAAATATGATATTGTCCAAGTTTTCTGTTTGTATCTGTTGCTGTGAGCAACACACAGACTGAACACAAACACTTAACATGAATATGACTATGTCACTGAAGAATAAAAAGTAGGTCGGTGAAAACATTGCAAACACATTTATTTTTCAAATTCGACATATTTGTGTCTGTCACCGGAGAAATGGGGCTTATGGGATATATGACCAGTGCATCTCAATAGCACACTTCTGTAGCCTAGTAACGATCTGTATTGCTTGTTAGAAACATTGATGGAATGTCGAACAGTGCAGATCCTGATCATATTGTGTGGATGCTCAAGTGATATGGATATCCACTGGTTGCAAAACCCATAAGGCCCATTACTCCAGTCAAAGCCACATTTTATAATTCAATGTTAATTCTGTCAATATAATTTCATATTCAATACCACAAACTGCTCCTTTGTCCCCCTCATGTATAATAAATCACTGTGTATATGATGGTCAGTACCGCTGCAAGTGTGTAGATTATGTACGTATTGTCAATATCTAGTCATACTCCAGACTAGTACAGTGTTGTTACATAGCCACAATATACTTACAGTAAACCACTGTGTATGTGATGGCCGGTGCCGCTGCAAGTGTGTAGATTCTGTACGTACTGTCAATATATAGTCGTACTCCAGACTGGTACAGTGTTGTACATGTACATGGCCACAATATGCTTACAATATAATTACGTATGTTTAGACATGGATTCTACTTTCACTTTCAAAAGTTCGACATTGTCGATAGCTTTGTTTTCAGTTCCAAGCGTGGATTGACAGATAAATACTAATTGCTCATTTGATATAATTTGTCAATTTGCATATTCCTAAGCTGTATTGGGGCTTGAATTGACAAGCAACTGCTTCTGCAGTGAATAATTGGACGGCACATATAGGACAATAATTTCACTAGCCATTCACAGTCGACCACTGTACACAACTGCTACATGGATTGAATACTCACAACGGACACTCAGCGTGACCGATTCCGTGTTACTGGTGTCACCAGCAGGCAGTGTTATCATGTTTGTTGCGACACACTTGTAGACCCCGGCGTCCTCTCTCCTGGTGGAGGTTATTGTGTGTGTACTGGTGTAGCGGTTATCTCCCGATGACTGCGCTAGATGTTCTATGTGTAATGTCTGGCCATTGTGGTACCACGCTATGTTCCCCGCGAGTTTACTGTGAACGGAGCACTGCAGTGTGACGTTAGTCCCAGCGCCTTCTGTTACCGGCCCATATGGAGATACAGGTACGGTGACCTCGGTGGTGGGGTGGACTACACGGGAATACAAAGACATGCGGGTTACGATGTACATGCAGTGTGGGAAGTACATGTAGAGATGTGTATATCAACCAGGATCTCGTCTGGCCTTATTGCCTTCATAGCCAGTGAAGAGCCAGAGTTGCATGTGCATCGTCAGTCTGATCAGTGTCATCCGTCTCTGCCACTAGATCAGAGACAGGTGTAAAACGTGTGGAGTAAACAGTGATGATTACTGTCATGTTGTGTCGTTGTACAATACGATAACGCTCCAGACGAGTCAAAGATTACATAAGTTGTCATATTGTAGCTCAACTGGCTCAACATACAGATCAGTATGGAAAGGAAACTTGTTAGTAGTACAAATCCAGAGCTCCAGACAAGGTGCGTATTGGCGTATTTTACCCGAGCGTTAAGGTTTTGGGACATACGGACGGACTGACATACGACTGACACAATTTATTTCCGAAAATATGAATATGACCTTGACATTGCATCAGCTGATTTCATTTCATTATTGGATATCATAGTGGTCTGTATGGCAAATACAATAATGACATAACAATTAAATATAATTTTGGCAAGTACTGTAAAAAACATTTTTAGTTAACAGTCATATGTTCAACATTGACGGACATATTGGACGCCATCTTGAATTTCAGACTGTTGGCACCACTTCTCAAAATGACACCCATGCCAAAATTACATCACTGTAATATATACAAACTTCAAAACGTTTCCATCCAATGTCGGAACCAAAATCGTACAATGCAACTGTATGTGTGTTTCATAATTGATTTGCTAGAAAACCAGAGGGGACACATCAACCTCCCATGTTGGCTGCATAATGAAGCTTCGATACGGATTTATTTGACGAAGAATCGATTACCATGTAAATAAAAATTAGAGCACGTGAATGTAATTAATAAATTTTACTCGATGTTGTTGTGAAATAACTTTCAGAGACCCATACAACACATATGCCATCGTATTTGGTGCGCTACGTATCATCAAAGTCCGTTAGGAAGATTTTAAATAAAATATACTGTAAAAATGACATCACAGATTACGTCACGTCGGAAAATCGGGTTCTGAAATCATGTGATCCCACACCCTGACTATAACGTCATTGACAAATTATCAGTATAACTATTGCAGCATGCCAACATTCATTCAGATATAGGCACTATATATCAACTTACATATTCATGTTCAATACTTGTTGGATGACCCTCGTATGTAGCCGAATATTTTCAGCGCAAATCTCTGACAGATAAACGGTATGTCGACTATATGCATAATATAATGATACCGGAGCCATGGATAAGGCGCCGTTTTATAATGATAAAATCCCATCTATGCAATAATAAGTAAGTACATAATTAGCTGCATCAGCTGAATCAGCTGAATTGTGGGGTTTCTGAACATTTACACGAAATAGTGTAAACTACTTAACATTTAACCTTGAAATCACAAAAGAACTATGAACCTTTCCCGAGTTAAAAAACAATGCAATATAACAATGTATTTCCCCATTAAAACAGAGAATAGTATAAGCCATACGTACAGCGGAGGTCCAGTGTGAAGGGCCCACTGGTCACCGACTCGACACTGTTGTCGACCGTACACGTGATGGTGTCGCCGTCGTCGTCCCGCGTGGGCGTGAACACCAGAGTGGTCTGGGTAGACGCTGGCTGAGAAACTTTACCCGTCCTGGATTTCCGTTGCCAACTGATGGACGTCACTTCAGGGTTACCATCCACAAATGTACACGTTAGTGTCAGCTGGTTCCCGTTGGCTGTGAATGGACTACTACCGGTCACCGTGACCGATTCAGGAGCATCTGTAATGCAGGGAGACATAGAGTTAATTCCTCCGTTGGCTGTAAGTGGACCATACATGTAAGCAAGAGTTAGGTGTTATGATCCCGCGTACTGTGACAAATATAGATAATGTATACCTATATTTATGTACGTATACATCAATACTCATTGTTACTCGTGTGCCAGCTCGAAAAGATGAAGATAATCCATGTCCCGGTGGTTGAGTAAACAATCGTAATAAACTTTACGCATCTACTCAGCATAGGGAAGCTACATACAATGTTTCAGGTCTGTAGCTAGTGTAGACGGACGTTCCAACATTTTGGGTTTATGGGGTATTTCCATTGTTTGAAGATCACAGAAAAAGCCCCTAAACAACAATAGAGTTTATGAGCTTACGGAATAAATCAAAGGAATCTTTTGTGTTAGGCCACGCCCCTAACCTCTTAAACCCCTGGACGTTGGCACGGACGGACGGACGGACTATGCATGTCGCATATTTTTAACGTGGATGATAGTGTCTTTGAGGGACCTCCCCACAGGCGCCCCTCGGAAGTAAATATTTTGAGGCGTTCATTCAGAGGGGCGCCAGCAGTGAGGTCCCCAGTTAACGTGTTTGTGGCCTGTAATGTGTTTATCATGATCATCAGAGTTGCAACGACATTAAACGTGTACTGAACTGTTAAATTCCACATTGCGATTTTCACAATCTGGAAAATCATGAGAAACTTACTAACAACTGAACAACGTAAAACGTTAATAAAATTGCCTTGATTCCCTAATATATAATATGCACTAGCAATGTTTAGAACTGGTAGAATAGTGCCACAAGTAACTGAGATGACAGCCAGTCAGACCAAAACCACACAGACATAGTTCATACATTGAAGACATAATTACAAGGTTTTCACTGCAGTAACTGAGATAACAATCAGTCAGACATAAACCACGCAGACATAGTCCATACATTGAACACACGAATACAAACTGTCCATTGTAGTAACTGAGATGACTGCCAGTCAGACATAAATCACACAGACATAGTCCATATATTGAACACATCATTACAAGTGTCCATTGTAGTAACTGAGATGACAGCAAGTCAGACACAAACACACAGACATAGTCCATACATTGAGCACATCATTACAAGGTGTCTATTGTATTAACTGAGATGACAGCCATTGAGACATAAACCACGCAGACATAGTCCATACATTGAACACATCATTACAAGGTGTCCACTGCAGTAACTTTGATGACAGCCAGCCAGACATACACCAAGCATACATAATCAATACATTGAACACATCGTGGATTTGTCACAGGGCGGTAGTGGACCATTAGAGCAGTGTGTGTGTGTGTGTGAAATAACTTTCAGAGACACATACAATGCATATGCCATCGTATTTGGTGCACTACGTATCATGAAAGATTTTAAATAAAATATACTGTAAAAATGACATCACAGACTACGTCACGTCGGAACATCGGGTTCAGAAACCATGTGGTCCCACACACTGACTATAACGTCATTGACAAATTATCAGTATAACTATTGCAGCATGCCAACATTCATTCAGATATAGGCACTATATATCAACTTACATATTCATTTTCAATATTTGTTGGATGACCCTTGTATGTAGCCGAATATTTTCAGCGCAAATCTCTGAGAGAAAAATGGTGTGTCGACTACATGCATAATATAATGATACTGGAGCCATGGGTAAGGCGCCGTTTTATAATGAGCAAATCCCATCGATGCAATAATAAGTAAGTACATAATTAGCTGTATCAGCTGCATTGCGGACTGGACGTACCTACGCACGCACGCAATCACGCACGGACAAAGTCAGTACTAAATAAAAATGATGCTTAGAAAGTTTGTTGGGTACGGCAGATTCTGGTGTACACCACTAACAGATGATATTGTGTCTGTTACTGTGAGCAACAAACTGAACACAAACACTTAACATGAATATGACTATGTCACTGAAGCAGAAAAAGTAGGTCGGTCAAAACATTGCAAAAATATATATTTTTCTCTACGAGATTTCAACATGGTGTCTTAATTAGATTTGTTCCAATACATTTTATTATATGTTGACGTATTTTCAAATTATAATTTTTATTTCCTTGCTTTTATTTTCACTACGGCAGTCACTATACATAAATGGACAAACTCGACATATTTGTGTCTGTCATTGGAGAATTGGGGCTTATGGGATATGTGACCAGTGCAGCTCAATAGCACACTGCTGTAGCCTGGTAACGATCTGTATTGTTTGTTAGAAACATGACAGGTGTTCCATTGATGGAATGGCGAACAGTGCAGATCCTGATCGTATTGTGCGGATGCACATGTGATCTGGATATCCACTGGTTGCAAAACGCATACGGCCCATTTCACCAGTCAAAGCCGCATTTCATAATTCAATGTTAATTCTGTCAATATAATTTAATATTCAATACCACAAACATCTGCTGTTGTCCCCCTCATGTTCAGTAAACCACTGTGTATGTGATGGCCGGTGCCGCTGCAAGTGTGTAGATTATGTACGTACTGTCAATATCTAGTCATACTCCAGACTAGTACAGTGTTGTTACATAGCCAAAATTTACTTACAGTAAACCACTGTGTATGTAATGGCCGGTGTCGCTACAAGTGTGTACATGCTGTACGTACTGTCAATATCTAGTCATACTCCTGAGTAGTATAGAGGGAGTCAAAATGATACCACCAACGTTTGTAACGTTATTGAGCTGTAGTGTAGCTCCCACCACCAACCAAAAGTTGGTGGTGGTATTGAATGATAAAAAGTGGTGTTGTAGTCCCAATTATATTGACTTTTTAAAAAATCATTAAAATGCGTCCGCGCTCGATAGTTTATATTCCAACACCCTATTTTCGTCCTCCAATATAGCTAATTTATTCCGCAGATCAGCAACTAAGTCTACCAGCTCTATTCTACCACGTTCCTCTTTAGCCACCCGACAGCGTAGTTGTTTATGTCTACAAAGAGTTTGGGCACTAACGAATTTACAAGGGCATCTGGGGCATTGAAATTGTGGGGCGACACAAGGATATTTCTTTGCTAGATGCCTTCGCAGGTTGACCGGTCGTGCAAAAGTTTTACAACATGTAACACACTCCATTTATACTATGAGATATAAATGTTCAATTGGTGTCATAAATACATAAGTTAAAAGGGGTCCAATTGAACAGATAAATTGCATAGGCTATATATACAGAAAATATGATAACGCCAGAAATAGAAAGTTTGAGAAGAGAAGCCGAATCTCTCGGGATTACTTATAGTAAACGGTTGAGAGTTAGGGGGTTGAACAATCTGATAAACGCCACAAAGAATGAGGCGTTTATGAAGCGGTTTACCCGCGCCCACAAACGAGGAGCCTTTAAAGACCTCTCACTAGCAGAGGAAGTTGGTAACAGAATTCAAAAAGAAAGGATTGCGGTGTTAAGGGCTAGTGTAATAAAACCTTCAAGCACCAATAATTTGTCCCAAATTAGACGCACAGGTGACCCAATACAAAATAATAAGAAAAAATCTATCGTTCGCGCGATAGTGAGAGAAGGTGAAGAAATATTGGGGGCTCATGATGAAACATTGGAAAAGGTAGAAAAGGGAAGACGGGTAGTTACATTATCCTTTCGTAAAAACATTGACATTAACGAGTCTGAACGCATGTCCGATAAACTCGCTCCGTATCTAACAACCAATTTTTATTTGAAATATTCATATTCTTACAAGCTGGAACATATGGAGGAAACTAAAAATGGAAAACCTATAACTATAATATTTCACAAAAATCTCGGAGGTAGCGAACCACTATCATCAATGAAAACCGTTAAAAAATGGCTGTCAGATAAGGAGCAAACACGAAAAATGACCGATAAAATAGACAGACCAAATACAAAGTGGAAGTTTGTAAGATGGGTAGAGGTTTCTGTAAAGCTAATACAGGGCAGTAGGGGAATAGATTTGGGACTACAATCCAAAGAAGCAGCAGGAGGAGAATTTCCAGAATAGCTGAAGAATAAAAAAGGTATGAATTCTTTACATAAGTATAACGACGACCTTTGTCTGTTCAGGTGTCTAGATATGCATATGACAAGTGCAAAATTTACGCCTGCGATAATTGCAAACAGAAATTCACGAAAGCGAGTAATATGAAGAGACCGGGATCAAAATGTATGAAAGGTGAGACAAAAGTAATATGTGATGGTAATTATTTAGAGCGCCCGCGTTCGTCGTTCGAGAAAGCGTTTTACCCAAAAAGTTCTAACAGTTATGGGGCGATCGATTGGACGTACTCTGTGGAAAAGCGGGAGGGAATTCACATTCACCACGAACAGTGCGGACACGGGGGTGAAAGATGGATTTTAGGAGCTCCAGTAGATGGATACTGTCAAGAAAACAATACCGTATATCAATATCACGGCTGTTACTGGCACGGGTGTGAGATTCATGCAAAGCATAGAAAAAAAGAACGCGCATTCACTATGAGAAGAGATAAATTTATTAGAAGCAAATAATTCAACCTAGTAGTTATGTGGGAATGCGAATTTCAAAGAACGGGTAAAGATATAAAGATCGGTTGCGACACTACTCTTTATCCATATCAGATAGTATACGATTTTGAGGCATATCTCAACCCAGAATTTAAAACGCTAGGTAATAGTCTAGAATACGAGGCTGAGCACGTTCCGGTAAGTGTTAGTATAGGAGATAATTTCCCAGGAACAGTAACTCATATTTGTGATAAAGATCCTGCAAAACTTAAAGAAAAAATTGTAGAAGATTTGAAAGTCAGGGGAAAAGCTATAAGAGAAGAAGTATGGTTAAGATATGGGTTTAATACAGAACATTTACATAAAAAGTGGGTTTCTCAGATCGAACAGTGGATAGAGCAAGTACCTGTTCTAGGTTTCAATAGAAGTAAATACGATATAAACTTAATAAAGAAAAATCTAGTAGGTGAACTGTCATCAACAACAAAGAAAGTAATGGTTGGAAAAAGGGCAAACGCAACAATATTTCTATTTACTCCGGAGTTTCGATTTCTTGATGTAATGCTTTACCTAGGACCTTGTGTAAGTTACGCTAATTGGATAAAAGCCTACGACTGCAAAGACCAGAAATCGTTCTTCCCTTACGATTGGTTCGATTCTCCAGATAAACTGGATTACCCAGGACTGCCTGATATAGAGAATTGGTATTCCAAACTATCTGGGAAAATGTTACTAGATGAAACAGAATTAAGCAAATGTCGTAGAATTTTCCTAGAAGCTGTGGGAAAAATGTGTCAATTTTATAAACACAGGGGTGTAGATATTTTCAAAGACGCGGTAACACTACCAGGTGTGGCTATACAATATTGATTGCGAGGAACCATTAAAGAACAAAAATATACAAAGGCGGTTATACCGGATGGGGCTCTATATGCACCAAAAGAAGAAACATACGAAATGATGAAAGACGCTCTAGTTGGGGGTCCATCAATCGTATTTACACGCTATACAGAAGCCGGTGTTTCAAATATTAGAGTGGGTTCCAAACCTTGCAAGGCTATTTTGGGGTATGATGCAAACGCATTATATTTATCTACGTTAAATAAAGATATGCCGTGTGAAAAAGAAATTATACATCATATAGATTCCCCACATAATCCTAAAGTTATTAAAATGTTTTGTAAAAGGGTTTTATCCGGAGACTGGTTTGGGTTTGTGGAGGTGGATATAGAAGTTCCACACAACTTGGTGGATAAGTTTTCTGAAATGTCTCCACTTTTTATAAACAGAGAAGTAGATGTTGATGAGGTTCCAGAACACATGATAAAATATTTGGAAGATACTGGAAGAACTAGAGGAAATGGAAGAAAATTTGTGGGATCTATGTCTGCCACCAAAATACTGCTGTACGCGCCACTATTGAAATAGTATTTAAAACACGGCCTAGAAATAACCGGAGTTTATCGTATTATAGATTATATTAGTGGTACACCCTTCGAATGGTTTGCCAAAGAAGTGACAGCCACAAGACGAACAGGGGATGTAGAACCAAATAAGAAACCGGTGGCTGACATAATGAAATTATTAGGCAATTCGTGTTGTGGAAAAATGATAGAGGCAAAAGAGAGACATTTAAATACGACATATACGCAAGACGAAACCTGTGTTGGCAAAGCATTAAGATCTGCATTCTTTGACGATTTGGAAGAGATAGGAGATGCGTACGAAATATCTTCCCGAAAACTCCGGTGTGCAGTAAAGAGCCCCTTCCACTGTGGAATAGCGGTTTATCAACTAGCTAAATTGAGAATGTTGGAATTTTAACACGAATTTCTAGATAAATACGTAAAAAGACAAGACTTTGAATTAATACAGATGGACACGGATAGTATGTATGTAGGAGTTAGTGAAAAAACGATAGAGGAATTTATTAGACCTAACTTACTAGACGAGTTTGAAAAAGAAAAAAACAATGGTTGGCTTGGGATAAATGAAGCGAAAGAGAGCCAGGACCTTTCAAAATGGAATTTAGCGGAGATAGGGCGATAGCGTTATCTAGTAAGTGTTATTTCGTAGAAAGATTTAATTCTATTAATACTCTGCGAAAGGAATGTCCAAGAGAACTAACAATTTAAATTGGGATAGATATAAACGAGTACTAAGTGAAACTAAATGAAAGACGGCGTTATGAAAACGTACTGTCCACACAAAATTAGGACTCTCGGCGTACTACGATAAAAGACGCGTGTTACCAGACGGAATACATACATAACCTCTCTTGATTTAATCAAAGACTCTGACGATCCGGGGGTAGCTGGGTGTCAGAGGGCACGATAAGAAGTTCTTCGCGAACAAAACCGCGAGATGGACCATCAGCCAAATAATAAAGCACGGGCTCATCGGGTTTGGTAATAGATCGATCAAGATGATATACATTGAGAGACCACACGGGATCAGTCGCGCGGCGGCTGCCACCTTCAAGCTCTCCCGGTTGATAGAGGTACCGGACGTCAACATCCGATGGAAGCCGTTGCTCCGCTAAACCAACGGGTCGCCCGCGCGAGACGGCAGAGGGCCTGCTCTTCACCTTTTTAGACTTGATGGCATCTACGGGCTTCTTATTGATCAATCTGGTCACCTGTCCGTTCAGTGCGGAGTCCACGGCGGGCAGCCTGGCCACCCACTCGGTCGATCGCGTATGAGGGTCTACAAGCTCTTTGGCATATTGGTGACCGAACAGTCTCTAAGCCAGGGTTCGATTGAACCGCTCCACGATTCCCTGGTCTCGGTGGATGTTGACGCGGCCGCGTCTGACAGAAACATTGTGTTTATACAATAGATGAGAGACCGCGCCCATGAACTCGCGGCCGGGATCGACCTGGAGAAGATTCGGCCAATTGAGAGGACTCCTCTTATATATTCGGGAAAGAGCCTCGGCCACCTCCTTAGACTCTTTCGTAGCCAGCGGCTCAGCCCCCTTATAGCGACTCGCTACGTCAACGACTGTCAGTGCGTTCTTGTACGTTTTGCGACCGACGCGATCGTGAGGGAGAAACAGGAGATCCGCTTGGTGAACTTGGTTCGGCACCGGCACGTCGAATTTCGGGCGCGGAATATTGTCAGGCGCGGGTAAATATATCTGCCAGATGGCCTGCTTCTTGAGCCATTCCTTGGTGGCGTTTTTTGAAACCTTGGTCGCCGCCGCGAGGTTCTTGATGGCCGCGAGTCCCTTCCAGTAGCCGCGGGGGCTATAGTATGTATTCGCTAGCTTGCGCGTTAGGCGAACCGATGGTTTGGTATCAAGTTTGCGCGTGTTCATCGTATGCGAAGTATTCTAATATATCGGACAATCTCCAACATGCCCTCGTCAGCTTGGAAGTGCAATCACATTTGGAGGTTAAGTTCTGAAGGAACTCGGAGGAATCTAATTCATCCCTCAACCCAATCGCGATTGGAGTTGAACTCGATTGGGAGGAATCTAACATCCGCTTTGCGAAAAGGGTGGCCGTTTTTTCGTCCTCGCGCCACGTCTCGAGATAATCTTGGGCCAGACGGATCATACCCTTTGTGCCAGCTATACGGTGTTTAAGGGCCGTGTAGCCTACATCGATCATAGCAAAATAAAGTTCGCCAACTAACATCGTTATATATATATATATATTGGAAAAGTTCAATTGCTTATTGCTTTTCCAATATAGTAGCTGACGAGACCCGCCACACCCATTCCCACGACGATGAACGCGATCGCGCTGTCTTTTTGGGCCTCTGACGGTACATAGAAATCTGAAAGTTGGGGCTCGCGATCCAGCGGCGCTAGACTTTTATGTGGATATGCCAGCGCGTACTCGCGGTTGGCTTCTTCAACGTTCTGGAAAGTTTGCGCGGCGTGATTCTCGCGGCGAAGCTCTTCGTTGACCCAGTCCAGATGGGCGGTTCGTTTTTTTGGCCATGCTTCCTTTGCGCTGTTGAGTTGTTCTACAGCTAAATCGTGATGCTTGCGCTCCTCATCCACTTTCGAGCTTCTCATTTTCGAGAATATAAAGTTGCTACCGCTGAACGCCATTGCGTTTACAAGCGCACCACCTATCATTATTCCGATCGAAGCCATTATTTCCATATATTAGCGGGTAGAATTCCAGCTTTAATTAGAGCATCTCGAACAAATATTGCGCTCGCTACATCCAAGGTCATGAATACTACGTCTCTCACGGTAAAGTCCAATTTGGTAGAGGGCCCTCCTGAGATCATCTTTGATAGTCGAGCCGATCCGATACTGAGGCCTGATATCACCACGCCGTGATAAAGTCCATTCACAAACGTTTTACCAGTGTTTTCATTCATTATTGCATATAAAATGGATCACGATCAATGTTTAAATGGGGTGCAATCGGTTTCATAATTTTCTTCGGAACTGTTGGTGGTTGTTTTTCCAATCGGGATTGAAGGTAGTTCAGCGCACACAGGGGGCCCACAACTGCCAGACCACCACCAACAACCCACGGGATGATTTTTATGTAAGGAGCTACATCAATCGGGGATTGCTGCCGCTCCTGTTCCAATCCAATCGCGATTGGGGGAGAAACAGATGTCATCGGGCGTTTTGCTCCCGAGTATTTTATCTTGTTTAACTTTTCGGGTGGCAGCCGCCGCCCGCCCAGCTGCCTGTCTTTTTGGGTTTTTATGTCGTGCAACCCCCAACTCCAATCGCGGTTGGGTTGGAGGATCAATCGGAGTTGGAAGTGCTGCAATCGGGTTCAACTCCAATTTCGATTGGGTTGGAGCTATCGGGGATTGTGGTTCCGTCACTCTCGCGGGTGTGTCTTGTGTCATCATTTTCTGAGCTTATAGTTCGTGGGCATATATGTCCAAATTGACAGTGTTTACCCGTGGTCAACGCGGTTGTCAGTGGAGCTAAGTACATTCCAAACTTGTGATAAATTGAGCAGCAGGCTGTTCTAAGAGTGTGTCCTATAAACGGGTCAGTCTCTAGATCGCGAATCAATCCCGCGGTGTTTGGTATAGGCAGAAGTATACTAACGGCGGTTGCGTGCAAATGAATAGCCGCTGATCCAAGAGTTTTTGTCATCTCCGCACCTAACCTAGATTCGTATCGCGCATACATTGTATCAATCTCCACATCTGACATCTTATCCACCTGACAAACTGAGAGAAGCCTACCGAGATAATGCTCCGATTGCCCCCCAGCAACCAGCGCAGCTAGCCGCTCACGTCGCGCCGCGTTTTCATTTTCATTCGTGCCGACAGGTGTTCCATCTGTCGGGATCAACGGAGTTGAGGTTTCAGTTCCTCCCAATTCGCGATTGATAGTCGGCGTTGAGGTTTCTTCCATTAGCTGATCGAGAAGTTCGTCGCAGTTCATTATTGTTAATTTTCTTTTAACTATTCATACAAGTCTCATAAGTCTAACATATTGCCAAGCGCACCACCCGATACTTATGATCACCGTTATGCTCGCAACAAAGCTCGCAGCGGAGCACCAAATTGTTAACATTGTTAACCATTGTTCAGCATTTGTTCAACATTTGTTAAGTATTTCTTCAGCATTGTTCAGCAATTGCTACGCATTTCTTCAGCATTGTTAAGCAGTTACTAACCAATAATAAACACAATTACTTTTAATTGATAACTTTATAAGCAGTTGGTTGATCGGTCTTTAGCAGAAACTTGGCGTGCTTAGTTTCCGAACGTATCTGTCGAACCTCCAGGCGCTCCTCGCGCGTTGGGATAACTTCGTTCTCTCGAAGACAGTCATCGAATGAGTATCGGTCCTTGCAGTGAAAGAGGGCGACCCATTTCGTTTGCTCGCGCAGATCCTTGAGGACGGCGTTGTACTTTTGAGTGGATATCCATACGCTTTGCCTAGCATGGCCGCCAGAAAATGCGAGCTCGAAGAGCATGTCCTTCTTTTTGGTCATTGCCGAAAATATGAATATGACCTTGGCATTGCATCAGCTGATTTCATTTCATTATTGGATATCATAGTGGTCTTTATGGCAAATACAATAATGACAAAGTGTTTCATAATTGATTTGCTAGAAAACCAGAGGGGACACATCAACCTCCCATGTTGGCGGCATAATGAAGCTTCGATACGGATTTATATGACGAAGAATCGATTACCATGTAAATAAAAATTAGAGCACGTGAATGTAATTAATAAATTTTACTCGATTTTTTGTGAAATAATTTTCAGAGACCCATACAACACATATGCCATCGTATTTGGTGCGCTACGTATCATAAAAGTCCGTTAGGAAGATTTTAAAAAAATATACTGTAATAATGACATCACAGATTACGTCACGTCGGAAATTCGGGTTCTGAAATCATGTGATCCCACACCCTGACTATAACGCCATTGAAAAATTATCAGTATAACTATTGCAGCATGCCAACATTCATTCGGATATAGGCACTATATATCAACTTACATATTCATGTTCAATACTTGTTGGATGACCTTCGTATGTAGCCGAATATTTTCAGCGCAAATCTCTGACAGATAAACGGTATGTCGACTATATGCATACTATAATGATACGGGAGCCATGGATAAGGCGCCGTTTTATAATGAGAAAATCCCATCTATGCAATAATAAGTAAGTACATACTTAGCTGCATCAGCTGCATCAGCTGCATCAGCTGCATTGTGGAGTTTCTGAACATTTACACGAAATAGTGTAAACTATTTAAAATTTAACCTTGAAATCACAAAAGAACTATGTACCTTTCCCGAGTTAAAATACAATGCAATATAACAATGTATTTCCACATTAAAACAGAGAATACGATAAGCCATACGTACAGCGGAGGTCCAGTGTGAAGGGCCCACTGGTCACCGACTCGACACTGTTGTCGGCCGTACACGTGATGGTGTCGCCGTCGTCGTCCCGCGTGGGCGTGAACACCAGGGTGGTCTGGGTAGACGCTGGCTGAGAAGCTTTACCCGTCCTGGATTTCCGTTGCCAACTGATGGACGTCACTTCAGGGTTACCATCCACAAATGTACACGTTAGTGTCAGCTGGTTCCCGTTGGCTGTGAATGGACTACTACCGGTCACCGTGACCGATTCAAGAGCATCTGTAATACAGGGAAACATAGAGTTAATTCCCCCGTTGGCTGTAAGTGGACCATACATGTAAGCAACAGTTAGGTGTCATGATCCTGCGTACTGTGACAAATATACATAATGTATACCTATTATATTTATGTACGTATACATCAATATTCATCGTTGCTCGTGTGCCAGCTCGAAAAGAGGAAGATAATCCATGTCCCGGTGGTTGAGTAAACAATCGTAATAAACTGTAAGCATCTACTCAGCATAAGGAAGCTACATACAATGTTTCAGGTCTGTAGCTAGTATAGACGGACGGACGGACGGACGGACGGACGCGGACGGACGGACTATGCAAGTCGCATATTTTTAACATGGGTGATAGTGTCTTTGAGGGACCTCCCCACAGGCGCCCCTCGGAAGTAAATGTTTTGAGGCGCTCATTTAGAGTGGCGCCAGCAGTGAGGTCCCCAGTTAACGTGTTTGTGGTCTGTAATGTGTTTATCATGATCATCAGAGTTGCAACGACATTAAACGTGTACTGAACTGTTAAATTCCACATTGCGATTTTCACAATCTGGAAAATCATGAGGAACTTACTAACAACTGAACAACATAAAACGTTGATAAAATTGCCTCGATTCCCTAATATATAATATGCACTAGCAATGTTTAGAACTGGGAGAATAGTGCCACAAGCAACTGAGATGACAGCTAGTCAGACCAAAACCACTCAGACATAGTCCATACATTGAATACATACTTACAAGGTTTTCACTGCAGTAACTGAGATGACAATCAGTCAGACATAAACCACGCAGACATAGTCCATACATTGAACACACGAATACAAAGTGTTCATTGCAGTAACTGAGTTGGCTGCCAGTCAGACATAAATCACACAGACATAGTCCATATGTTGAACACATCATTACAAGGTGTCCATTGTAGTAACTGAGATGACAGCCAGTCAGACATAAACCACAGAGACATAGTCCATACATTGAACACATCATTACAAGGTGTCCACTGCAGTAACTTTGATGACAGCCAGCCAGACATACACCACGCATACATAATCAATACATTGAACACATCGTGGATTTGTCACAGGGCGGTAGTGGACCATTAGAGCAGTGTGTGTGTGAACTATCAAGCGGATGAGTGAAAGGAAACATAAATTATAAGACATTTACCCGAGCGTTAATGTTTCGAACATACCAAGTATGTGACCTCTACCAAAGAAAACGAGGCACATTTGAAAACACAGAGGGCCAGAGAAGCATGGATTTGTCACAGCATGAAAGCATACCATCCCAGCAATGTGTGTGTGAAATATCAAGCAGATCCATGCAAGGAAATTATAAGACATTTACCCGAGCGTTAAGGTTTCGGGACATACGGACGGACGGACGGACGTTCCAACATTTTGGGTTTATGGGGTATTTCCATTGTTTGAAGAACAAAGAAAAAGCCCCTAAACAACAATAGATTTTATGAGCTTACGGAATATTACAAAGGCATGTTTTGTTCCTAACCACGCCCCTAAGCTCTCAAACCCCTAGACGTTGGCCCGGACATACGGGACATACGGACACCATTTATTGCCGAAAATATGAATATGACCTTGGCATTGCATCAGCTGATTTCATGTCATTATTGGATATCATAGTGGTCTGTATGGCAAATACAATAATGACATAACAAATTAAATATAATTTTGGCAAGTTCTGTAAATAAACATTTTTAGTTAACAGTCATATGCTCAAAATTGGCAGAAATATTGGACGCCATCTTGACTTTCAGACTGTTGGCATCACTTCCCAAAATGACACCCATGCCAAAATTACATCACTGTAACATATACAAATTTCAAAACGTTTCCATCCAATGTCGGAATCGAAATCGTACAATGCAACTGTATGTGTGTTTCATAATTGATTTGCTAGAAAACCAGAGGGGACACATCAACCTCCCATGTTGGTGGCATAATGAAGCTTCGATACGGATTTATCTGACGAAGAATCGATTACCATGTAAATAAAATTAGAGCACGTGAATGTAATTAATAAACTTTACTCGATTGTTTGTGAAATAACTTTCAGAGACCCATACAACGCATATGCCATCGTATTTGGTGCGCTATGAAAGTCCGTTAGGAAGATTTTAAATAAAATATACTGTAAAAATGACATCACAGACTACGTCACGTCGGAAAATCGGGTTCAGAAACCATGTGGTCCCACACCCTGACTATAACGTCATTGACAAATTATCAGTATAACTATTGCAGCATGCCAACATTCATTCAGATATAGGCACTATATGTCAACTTACATATTCATTTTCAATATTTGTTGGATGACCCTCGTATGTAGCCGAATATTTTCAGCGCAAATCGCTGAGAGAAAAATGGTGTGTCGACTACATACATAATATAATGATACGGGAGCCATGGGTAAGGCGCCGTTTTATAATGAGAAAATCCCATCTATGCAATGATAAGTAAGTACATAATTAGCTGCAACAGCTGCATCAGCTGCATTGCGGACTGGACGCACGCACGCAATCACGCACGGACAAAGTCAGTACTAAATCAAAATGATGCTTAGAAAGTTTGTTGGGTACGGCAGATTCTGGTGTACACCACTAACAGATGATATTGTGTCTGTTACTGTAAACAACAAACTGAACACAAACACTTAACATGAATATGACTATGTCACTAAGGCAGAAAAAGTAGGTAGGTGAAAAGATTGCAAAAATATTATTTTTTTCTCTACGAGATTTTAACATGGTGTCTTAATTAGATTTGTTCCAATACATTTTATTATATTTTGACGTATTTTCAAATTATAATTTTTATTTTCTTGGATCATTTCTGAGCTAATAAGCCAAGATGCATCGTAAATTTGCATTTGCTTTTATTTTCACTACAGCAGTCACTATACATCAATGGACAAACTCGACATATTTGTGTATGTCACTGGAGAAATGGGGCTTATGGGATATGTGACCAGTGCAGCTCAATAGCACACTTCTGTAGCCTGGTAACGATCTGTATTGTTTGTTAGCAACATGACAGGTGTTCCATTGATGGAATGGCGAACAGTGCAGATACTGATCACATTGTGTGGATGCACAGGTGATCTGGATATCCACTGGTTGCAAAACGCATAAGGCCCATTTCACCAGTCAAAGCCGCATTTCATAATTCAATGTTAATTCTGTCAATATAATTTCATATTCAATACCACAAACATCTGCTGTTGTCCCCCTCATGTTCAGTAAACCACTGTGTATGTGATGACCGGTGCCGCTGCAAGTGTGTAGATTATGTACGTACTGTCAATATCTAGTGATACTCCAGACTAGAACAGTGTTGTACATAGCCACAATATACTGACAGTAAGCCACTGTGTATGTGATGGCCGGTGCCGCTGCAAGTGTGTAGATTATGTACATGTACGTATTGTCAATATCTAGTCATACTCCAGACTAGTACAGTGTTGTTACATAGCCAAAATATACTTACATTAAACCACTGTGTATGTAATGGCCGGTGTCGCTACAAGTGTGTACATTCTGTACGTACTGTCAATATCTAGTCATACTCCTGACTGGTACAGTGTTGTAGATAGCCACAATATACTTACAGTAAACCACTGTGTATGTGGTGGCCTGTGACGCTACAAGTGTGTATATTATGTATGTACTGTCAATATCTAGTCATACTCCTGACTGGTACAGTGTTGTACATAGCCACAATATACTTACATTAAACCACTGTGTATGTAATGGCCGGTGTCGCTACAAGTGTGTACATTCTGTACGTACTGTCAATATCTAGTCATACTCCAGACTAGTACAGTGTTGTACATAGCCACACTATACTTACAGTAAACCACTTTAATCGATTCGTTCCTCGGTCCAGCCGAACGAACTCGTACGCCGAAATATATTTCCGTACAAATTCATTAACATATTTATGATATACCCGTTCAACAAAACATGCATCCTAATCATTAAATAAACCGATAGTGTGATGAAATGCGACTCTCTATTATTTTTGTTGAACAATCCGAGCGCCTGTGGCTTCAGTTTATGGAAAGTGTAGTATATAGGAATACTAACTTGACAACGTCATTTCGCGCACCTGAATCGATACAATACACGAGCACCAAGATAGCTGACATCACTACAGACACAACAAAAACGGGGAAAAGGCGTTACATTTGGATAAAAAGCCATACTTAAAGTTTAAGTTAAACACGTAAGTTTCTTTAACACATGTTTTATTTGCCGATCATGTCAATGATTAGTGTTACTTCCACAAAACGTTCATATAACCGTCCGGAAAAACTATGAAGCACGAGGCCACATCGGATCAACGTAATTTAGGAATTAGTTTAAACATATTTTATTGCTCTTTTTTTTTTTACAATTTACAATAATTGTACAATAAACAAATTTCTGGTAAAGAGAGCAAACGGGTTGGGCTACAAGTTTTTACAACGTTAGCTACAGCCCTTCCCAAATGCTTATTACAAGTATTAAACATGTGGTATAATGGCGGTGAAATATACGGTATAATGTAATGATATATAGAGCAAAAGAAATGTACGAAAAATAAACGAAAAAAAACCACAACAAAACTAGCATGCATATATATTCGTGTTGCACTCTCCAGTGAATTCAGACCGCTTGACATCAAAAAATCGGGCCACTATGTTAGTTGATTATTTTCCCTATAAAACAGGAACATGTTAGTGAGTCTACTTATTATTAAAATTATTAAAACGACTAGTGAGTTTTATGTAGCGCTGAACTTCTTTGAAAATGGTAGCATTAGATTCATATTCTTTTGACTCGTCTCCAAACAGTATAGTATCTATTGACTAGGGGTTGTGTTGACGGGTTGCGGTAAACATTTGCTGGCGTTGTTGGTTGAATGATGTGCATTTGAAAAAGTAGTGCTCGGCATTTTCAACGTCTTGTGTGCAGTGACATAATGGGGATTCTCGTATATGATTTATAAATAGATCTGAATTTAAATTGCTACATTGATTTCTTATGCGGGCGTGATAAACCGATTGTGTTCTTTCACCTATCAGGTAGTATGCTGGAACAATTGCCGGTTTGAACAGCTGTTTTAGTTTGGCTTTAAATGTTGCTAAGGAGGGGGAATTCTTAATTTCGTCATATAACTCGTTCCATAATGCTAATGAAGATGGTATAAAAGATTTAGAGTAGATTTCTGTTCGCCTGGCTAATGTAATAAAATTGTTCCTATTACGCAATTCATATGGATTATTTTCTCCGACTAGTTGTGGGAATAGCTCATGTAGATAGGTTGGAAGTTTACCTGCCTTTTCTTTGAATATTAACACTAATTTTTGTATTTTTCTTCGGTCTGATAGCGACACCCATCCAATTTATTGGACAAGTTTATTAATTGAAACTGAACGGGTTAGTCCAGTAACTGTTCTAGCTGCTTCATATTGCAGTTTGTCAAGGGAATCACGTTCATATTGGGTACAACTGTCCCAAACAATTGCTGCATATTCAACAATTGGTCTCATGTAAGATATATATATTTGTTTTAATGTATTTCTATTCATTATAAATTTAAGCATCTTCATAGAACCTAATACCTTAGAAGCTGATACAATAATATTTGAAATATGTTCATGCCAGGTTCCATCCTGACTAAGAGTTAACCCCAAGTGTTTGTGATGTTCGACAAATTGGAGTTGGACGTTATTAAAATGTAGAGCTGGATCTACATGTCTTACTAGTGAACATATCATTGCGTCAGTTTTAGAGGGGTTGAACTTCACAAGCCACTGGTTTGACCATAATTTAGGAATTAAAACGATCTATGTCGCCAACAACTGTATTTGGCATGTAAAAATATCGTATTATCCCATACAGGCTATATTTCATAACAGACATCTTTTGGTGCTGATGTCAGTTTTATGGACCTTGAATTGGGACATTTTATGGCAAGACAAATACACAATAATTCCTTAAGCCATGGTTCGGAGCTTAAGCCCTAGCTTAGGCTCCTCCAACCCTAGTTTGTGCTTAAACTGCCGTTTGCGATCCCAAATGGTAGTTTTCTTAAACCCTGGTTTGGGTAATTATTGTGCACTTGGCGGCTCAAAAATTTAGATGGAAGATATACCGTTACATGTCAGATGCGCGCTGAAAATTACGGAAATATTTTCCGTAAATGGCCAAACGTGGGAACTTTCAGTACTGTAAACATGCTGCACCCATCGATTTATCATAATTTAACGTTGCGTAGTCATCACTGCATTTCTTCATATATTCCTTAAAATGGATTGTATATATGACGGATTGCTCATAGAGATTAATGTATTGCGTTACATGTATGCCTCTAACATGAGACGGTGGCAGGTATTCTCTTGGCCGTAGGGTCGAACATTTTTAATTGATATTCTTCGACGTACAGTTATGGTCGACAGCCTATTTTAACGATGCTTTCAAAAGTGGTTCTCCACACCTGACAATTTATACGGTTAACTTGAACTGAACTGTCTTCCGTCACTACCGATGCAGATCAAATTGGCACTCATAATCTGGGAAATATAGAAATATCACAATTCTGATATTTGCCGGCGTGTCTTGTTACAACACTCCGCACACCATACATATCGAGCAGTTTATCCACCTACACGTATCCATGCCTTCCGACCGACGTACGTGCGTACGTATGTGCGTGAATCAGTAACACATTTCATTTTTCAATAACTTATGAACCGCTTCACCGACGATGGATTAATATTTGAGTCAATTTACATTTTTTGTTTCGTTTTTCGATCCTCCTAGTCCTCCTATCCTCTTTTTTTCCACCATGTTACATTCGCATAGGAAGATTTTTTGGAGGTTTTCTTTGGAGGGTGACAATTTTGTTATTGATGAAAAAGTAATTACTTTTATATATTTTTTAGATTCAATGTGTTTAATAACCAAACGTTTGTCGGCAGCAAAACATGGAACAGGCAGTAGGTATGCAGTTGCGAACTGTAGCTCTTGCAATCTACCCCTGTGCCATCCATAGCCCCGGACGGTACTGGAGTAGATTGCAAGAGTTACCGTTCGCAACTACTCGGGATGGTGACATGTTTTGTATACGACACACGTCCGATCGCCCACTGTCACTGCATGTTTGTATACGACACACGTCCGATCGCCCACTGTCACTGAGGACGTACGCTCATCTTGTTTGTAAGGCAAACATGTTAAATTGTTTTATTATTATTAATAGCAAGGCTGCCGGCGAGGGGATTAGCTTCAAAGTGATTACGACGTCCCTTGTTTTTATAAAGAATAATGTGTGAAATGTAAGAACATTTTATTTAACCATGTGAGCTTGGGTCCTACTGCTACACAAACTCGTTTCGCTCCGATCACTCGTTTGCTTAACATAATGACCCAATCACTCGTGCATTATGTAATGATAATCATGACATACAGTTATTAGTATATACATTATTTGACTGTGATTGTCACGCTACATTGTACGTGAATACGGACGAAGTTTACATCGTCGGTTTGCAATGTGATTTGTGTTGCCTGTTTGCTTTTAGAGTTGTGGGCGAGCAGCGCTTACAACTTTGCCTTTACAATATTGTGTGCCGTGTAACTAAATAGACATATGCAGAAACAACTTCAATGTTTTCTAACAGCATATGGTCGTACGTTAGTATAACACCTGTTTGAACTAATAGAAGATGGTTCCACAAAATGTTTTAGAGATTCCACTTTTCCTCTATCACATGATACATGTTCACAGTTTTGATGAGGCACGGCTGTTACCACATTATGTGTAATACAATCCCTTCGTTACTGATATATGTAAGAGTTTACCAAATAGAAAATTGTATTCACTAAATGAAATCTGACACACATAAATGACATTACAGATACGCGTATAAAGCAATGGAGACGCTATGTTACGTTTACGACTACATGTATATATTTTTTTAGCTTTCACACAAGTAATAAGTAACATGTTATCCATATAATATCATATATATACTGTGCATAATTATGTACAATCTCGGTAAACAATATAATACTACAAAAATAAATCATTTATCGGGTTCACACGCGAACTGGGCTGCCAACACAACACATTCACATGCTACTGAACTTTACTCGTTTCTGACCATTTATTTTCATAACAACCCAGAGAACGTACATTTATAGTATGACATAAAATAGTCAATGGTATACATACAATTGGTTTGTTTCGCTAATGGTACACCGACTAGCATACGATCATACATATATTCCATTCTTAGCAACGACGTCAGCTATGTCAAAAGCATAAATAGTAGCGACGTTTCCGACGTCATTTACTCGATATCGTGATTTTCGCCATAAGGTAGCTATTCGCACGACACGGCTCATATATATTATTTTGGATTAAACACATATTGAAAAATAAATTATGTCAGTTTTATAATTACGATAATTAATATTTGACTGTGACTAGAGAAATTGGGCTTATGGCATTTGTGAACAGTGTAGTTCCTGACAAATAGCACACACATGTCGCAATAAAATCATACATAATGCTTGATAGCAACATGCGCTGGATGTTTCATTGATGTAATGCCTATCAGTGCAGATCTTGATTAGACTGCGCGCACAGTCTGATCTGGATCTACACTGATCGCAAAACGCATGTATAAGCCCCATACACCACATTACATGTATAACGTTTATCCTACACTAGTAAAGTAATTGCCACTTTACAGCTGATTGCCAAAAATAACCTTATGCAAATTACAACTAATGATCGGGATTCCCGAGCACTCTGCAAAGATTTTCACTGATTGCAGTAAAATCAGTATACTTTACTGACTAAATGGCTATCAGTGTACATATTATGTTTGGACTGCGTCAGTGAAACGGCTAATATTATGACAAATCCAGTGGTTGCGAATACAGTAAGGCAGCTCTTATCAGCAGGCTGCACATCATATACAATTCAATTGTTTATTTACGTATCATAAACTGTACATCATAAAATATATAGCAATAAAACAATACAGTTACATGACTTTGTACAGTTGCCATTCTGTAAGACTTTTATAAGAGACGGCTCATTTAATCAGCAACTATAATTACATTTCAGCATATACATGAAATACATTACTTGATTAATATGTTTCTATTTAAACTTTAAAAGGACTACGCACCAATAAGCCACCACAGAAAAAGCAATAAACCATTGCAGTTGCCGTTGCAACCGCGCTTATCCTGGTTAAAACTATCGTTGGCAACGATAAGCGGTGTTGGTTTATATCTTCGTTTCTTCCCGCGTTGCATAGCTACCGCTAATCGTGAGCATGGTGACGGCGCAAATGAACCATCACATGATTTATTCACATGTCTTAAGAGTAGGTTAAAACTATGGAACGCCAAACCTACATAACCTCAAATATATATTGCTAGCTCTAAAGCAATAAATATTTGGAGCTAGCTCCAAATGATTTATTGCTAGCAATACAACATTCCGAGCTAGCTCCAATTAATTTGTAGCTATCTCTAAATCATTTGGAGAGCTCTGGAAATCATTTGGAGAGCTGTCGAAATCATTTCGAGCTAGCTGTAAATCAATTAATGATATCTGAATTGATTTGTAGCGAGCATTATATAACTTTGATTTGGAAAGCTCTCCAAATCATTTGGAGAGCTCTGGAACTTATTTGGAGAGCTCTCGAATTCATTTGGAGAGCTCTCGAAATCATTTCGAGCTAGCTCTAAATAAATTAATGATATCTTAAATTGATTTATAGCGAGCATTATATAACTTTGATGTCTCCCTGAATTAAATAATTACGCATGCGCACCTAATTTACCAAATAATATTTTTTTTAATTTAAATGTATAAAGCTAATTATAATTATTAATTAAATATGTTTTACCCTCCATGGTCAGATGATGAACGTATCTTGTTCGCTGTTGTTGTTGTTGCTCACGGCGCGGTGCACATGCGTACATATATTTGAAAATCGCGGGAAGGGAGCGCTTATTGTTTGTTTCCTCCAGTTCCCACGTGGAGTCGTATTTGGATCAAGCATCAAATCAAGTTTATAATGCTCTCTCCAAGTCAATTTGAGATATCTTTAATTGATTTAGAGCTAGCTCCAAATGATTTAGAGCTAGCTCCAAATGAATTCGAGAGTTCTACAAACCATTTCGAGAGCTCTCCAAATGATTTAGAGATAGCTCCAAATGATTTAGAGAGCTCTCCAAATCAAGTTATATAATGCTCGCTACAAATAAATTTGAGCTATAATTAACTGATTTAGAGCTAGCTCGAAATGATTTCGAGAGCTCTCCAAATGATATCAAGAGCTCACCAAATGATTTAGAGATAGCTCCAAATGATATAGAGAGCTCTCCAAATCAAAGTTATATAATGCTCGCTACACATCAATTTGAGCTATCATTAATTGATTAAAATATAACAAATGGGTTTGGGCACAACATCGTTATATTTTGCAGTTCGAGAAAAGAAAAGCAGTAGTATATGAGAGTCAAAATGATACCACCTCTCTCTGGGCGCGCGGTGCCTCCCATCAGGAGGTGGTATCATTGTTGACTCATATACTACTTGGATGTTTTCCCCACTGTTCGCCGGGTTTGGATGAGAAGAGTGGAAACTATTTTTCAGCAACCACGATACTTCCTCGACTGGATGAGAAGTTATCAACGAGATTACACCCTATTAGAGATAAGAATCCATTGGTTATACTCAGTATAATACAGCAATCTGTCATACCTAGCAACAACTTACACCCTATTAGAGATAAGTTATCCATTGGTTATACTCAGTATATACAGCAATCTGCCAGACATAGCAGACCTGTCATACATATCAACAACTTACACCCTATTAGAGATAAGTTATCCATTGGTAATACTCAGTATAATACAGCAATCTGTCTTACATAGCAAAACCTGTTATACATATCAACAATTTACACCCTATTAGATATAAGAATCCATTGGTTATACTCAGTATAATGCCTACCATGAAACAAATGAGAGAGCTAGCTAAGAGTTGGGGAATTTCCCTAAGAGGTTTGAGACTCAAGAAAGCTATAGCAGATAGGATAAGTGACGCGCGAGCCGTCGTTCGCGAGGAGAGGCTGCGACGTGCGGTGTCGACCGGACGACTGCCTGCCGACCCCGAAAAACGATCCGAGAAATTGGAGAACGAGATGACGGCCAGTCTGCGTGCCACTGCTTACGCGCAGCGTGTAAAAGACGATCCCAGCGCACGCAGAAAAGCATTCTTCAAGGTGGAATACAATAGGATTTATCAAAGTCTGGTGGGAAGACCTCCTAAGAGGAGGAGAGAGCTCGCCAGAGATTTTGTGGAGGAGGGTCCCAGGATTCTCGCCGAAGAAGCCGAAGTTAGAAAACTGTTGATAGGGGTAGGAGGAAGATATTCTGGACCTTCGAGAGAGGAGTAGACAGGGATATCATTAATCGCATAATGAATAAAATTCGCCCAGAGATGACCACGGCATGTTATCTGAGGTATTCGTGCTCGTATCGTATTAGGAACATCGAGACCGACGTTACGATGATCATTCACAAAAACTCACCGGGATAAACGAGATCGCCAAAGCTGAGAGTTGGATAACCGATAGAGAGAAAGTTAATGTACATCGACAAAGTCAATAGACCAAACACAAAATGGACCTTTGTTCGTTGATATCGGTCGAGGTGAAGATGATCATCGACGCTCAACAACTCCACATGGGAGCCGGAAAAATCCCCGATTGGTTAAGACAGAAAATAGAAATGTATTCCATCGACACGTCGAACGACTATTTGTGTCTGTTTAAGTGCATAACCATCCACCGTGGAGGGAGACCCGACCGCTGTTGTGAGGAGGTACGAGCTCTTGATCGCGAATACCTAGGTCACGAAAACGGACAGGATAGTAAGAGAATCCCCCTGGACGAGCTTAAGAAGCTGGGCATTCGTGTTTACGAGCCCACCGACGACGGAGTGTGGTACATCATGAAGTCTCCGGCAAACTACGACGCAGTTGGGGTGAAGACCGTGACGATAGGAATGTTTGGAGGTCACTCGTTCCTCATAAAGAACCTTCGCAAGATGACGAACGAGTACGGGTGCACCGGATGTCAACAACGGTTCACAAAGTCTTGTAACATGCACAGGCACGCGACCACCTGCATGGGTTGGAAGACCGTGGTGATATGTCCCGGTAAGAGGATAGAGAGACCGCAGTCGGCATACGAGAAGGCGTTCTACCCCAAGGGGTCAGCGAGCACGATGTCGATTCAATGGTTGAGCAGAGAAGAGGGGAGGGTGGGAAAGCACATACATCACGCGAGATGCGGTCACGGCGGCGAGAGGTGGGTGGCCGGCGATCCGGTCGACGGCTACTGTCACGAGACCAAGACCGTGTTTCAGTTTCACGGATGCTACTGGCACGGGTGTCCGAGACATTGCAGGAGAGGTAACGCGGGATCACTGTACAAGAGGATGAAAATTCAAGACGCCAAGATAAGGGAGGCGGATTACGAGCTGGTGGTGATGTGGGAGTGCGAGTGGTTGATGAGGGTAATCCCCACTATCCACCATCGCCGCGCGAGGAGGAGACGACTCTCTACCCTCACCAGATAGTCTACGTATCTCGACAAATCAAAAACAACGCGACCCACCAAAGACCTGACCTTCGAGCACGTTCCTATATCGGTGTCGTTGGGGGTACGATCCACGAGGGGATCACCCACATCTGCGAACGAGACCCCGACACTCTGGTCGAGAAGTTCGTGACCGAGATACAGAGGAGAGGCAATGCCATCAGGGAGGGGGTTAGGAAGAAGTATCTGCCGACCGACATAGAGATGCTGTCGAAACCTCAGCGAGAGAAGATCGTCTCGTAGATCGACTAAGTCCCGGTGGTGGGGTTCAACTGCAGCAGGTACGAACTGAACCTCATCAAGCAGTACCTTGTTGATAAGTTGGCGACCACCGTGAATAAGGTGATGGTCGGAAAGAGCGCCAGCACGACGATGTTTCTGTTTACCCCGGAGTTTAGATTTATCGACATCATCCAGTATCTGAGACCCGGTACCACGTACGACCGATGGGTTAAGGCGTACGACTGTAAAACGGTAAAGTCTCACTTCCCGTATGAGTGGTTCGATAGCGCGGACAAGCTCGACCGGGGCTGCCCGACTATCCCGAGTGGTACTCGAAGTTGATTCGTCTCCGCTAAGCCCAGGGTCAAGGTCACATCGAAACCTTACCGCTCGGGTAAATGGCTTATAATATATGTTTCCTTGCTCGGATCTGCTTCACATTTCACACACGCATTGATCTAAATACTTTTCAACCTCCCTGTGAGAAATCCACATTCGTCCCGCCCCCGTTAAGCCCAGGGTCAAGGTCACAGACTTGGTACGTTCGAAACATTAACGCTCGGGTAAATGGCTTACAGTCAAATATGCCTCGTTTTCTTTGGTTGCCAGCGGGGGCATTCGTGTGCCGATAGGCCACATTTCAAGTAATTTCTGTTTCCTTGCTCGGATCTGCTTCACATTTCACACGCATTGCTCCTATGGTCCTCTACCACCCTGGGACAAATCCACATTCGTCCCGCCCCCGTTAAGCCCAGGGTCAAGGTCACATACTTGGTGAGTTCGAAACCTTAACGCTCGGGTAAATGGCTTATAATTTACGTTTCCTTGCTCGGATCTGCTTCACATTTCACACACGCATTGCTCCAATAGTCCTCTGCCGCCCTGTGATAAATCCACATTCGTAGCTCCGCGCTACCCCCAAGGTAAAGGTCACAGACTTGGTGCGTTTGAAACCTTAACGCTCGGGTAAATGGCTTATAATTTATGTTTCCTTGCTCGAATCTGCTTTACATTTCACACACACAGTGCTCCAATGGTCCTCTACCGTCCTGTGACAAATCCACATTCGTCCCGCCCCCGCTAAGCGCAGGGTCAAGGTCACAGACTTGGTGCGTTCGAAACCTTAACACTCGGGTAAATGGCTTATAATTTCTGTTTCCTGGCTCGGATCTGTTTCACATTTCACACACGCATTGCTCCAATGGTCCTCTACCGCACTGTGACAAATCCACATTCGTTCCTCCCCCGCTAACCCCAGGGTCAAGGTCACATACTTGGTGCGTTCGAAACCTTAACGCTCGGGTAAATGGCTTATAATTTCTGGTTCCTTGCTCGGATCTGCTTCACACTTCGCACACGCATTGCTCCAATGGTCCTCTACCAGCCTGTGACAAATCCACATTCGTCCCGCCCCGCCCCCCCCCCCCAAGCCCCGGGTCAAGGTCACAGACTTGGTGAGTTCGAAACCTTAACGGTCGGGTAGGTAAATGGCTTATAATTTCTGTTTCCTCGCTCGGATCTGCTTTACATTTCACTCACACAGTGCTCCAATGGTCTTCTACCGTCCTGTGACAAATCCACATTCCTCCCGTCCTCGTTAAGCCCAGGGTCAAGGTCACATACTTGGTGCGTTCGAAACCTTAACGCTCGGGTAAATGGCTTATAATTTATGGTTCCTTGTTCGGATCTGCTTCACACTTCGCACAGGCATTGATCCAATGGTCCTTTACCACCCTGTGACAAATCCACATTCGTCCCGTCCCCCCCCCCCCCCCAAGCCCCGGGTCAAGGTCACAGACTTGGTGATTTCGAAACCTTAACGGCCGGGTAGGTAAATGGCTTATAATTTCTGTTTCCTCGCTCGGATCTGCTTTACATTTCACTCACACAGTGCTCCGTTGGTCCTCTACCGTCCTGTGACAAATCCACATTCCTCCCATCCCCGCTAAGCCCAGGGTCAAGGTCACATACTTGGTGCGTTCGAAACCTTAACGCTCGGGTAAATGGCTTATAATATCTGTATCCTTGCTCGGATCTGCTTCACATTTCACACACGCATTGCTCCAATGGTCCTCTACCGCCCTGTGATAAATCCACATTCGTCTTGTCCCCGCTAAGCCCAGGGTCAAGGTCACAGGCTTGGTGCGTTTGAAACCTTAACGCTCGGGTAAATGGCTTGTAATTTCTGGTTCCTTGCTAGGATCTGTTTCACATTTCGCACACGCATTGCTCCAATGGTCCTCTACCACCCTGTGAAAAATCCACATTCGTCCCGCCCCCCACCCCCTAAGCCCCGGGTAAAGGTCACAGACTTGGTGAGTTCGAAACCTTAACGCTCGTGTAAATGGCTTATAATTTCTGTTTCCTTGCTCGGATCTGTTTCACATTTCATACACGCATTGCCCCAATGGTCCTCTACCGCACTGTGACAAATCCACATTCGTTCCTCCCCCGCTAACCCCAGGGTCAAGGTCACATACTTGGTGCGTTCGAAACCTTCACGCTCGGGTAAATGGCTTATAATTTCTCGTTCCTTGCTGGGATCTACTTCACACTTAGCACACGCATTGCTCCAATGGTCCTCTACCACCCTGTGACAATCCACATTCGTCCCGCCCCCCTCCCCCCCCCCAAGCCCCGGGTCAAGGTCACAGACTTGGTGAGTTCGAAACCTTAACGGTCGGGTAGGTAAATGGCTTATAATTTCTGTTTCCTCGCTCGGATCCGCTTAACATTTCATTCACACAGTGCTCCAATGGTCCTCTACCGTCCTGTGACAACTCCACATTCCTCCCGTCCCCGCTAAGCCCAGGGTCAATGTCACATACTTGGTGCGTTCGAAACCTTAACGCTCGGGTAAATGACTTATAATATCTGTATCCTTGCTCGGATCTGCTTCACATTTCACACACGCATTGCTCCAATGGTCCTCTACCGCCCTGTGATAAATCCACATTCGTCTCGTCCCCGCTAAGCCCAGGGTCAATGTCACAGGCTTGGTGGGTTTGAAACCTTAACGCTCGGGTAAATGGCTTGTAATTTCTGGTTCCTTGCTAGGATCCGTTTCACATTTCGCACACGCATTGCTCCAATGGTCCTCTACCACACTATGACAAATCGACATTCGTCCCGCCCCACCCCCAAAGCCCCGGGTAAAGGTCACAGACTTGGTGAGTTCGAAACCTTAACGGTCGGGTAAATGGCTTATAATTTATGTTTCCTAGCTAGGATCTGCTTCACATTTCGCACACGCATTGCTCCAATGGTCCTCTACCGTCCTGTGACAAATCCACATTCCTCCCGCCCCCGCTAAGCCCAGGGTCAAGGTCACAGACTTGGTGCGTTCGAAACCTTAACGCTCGGGTAAATGGCTTATTCTATCTGTTTCCTTGCTCGGATCTGCTTCACATTTCAGTCACGCATTGCTCCAATGGTCCTCTACCGCCATGTGACAATCCACATTCGTCCCGCCCTCACTAAGCCCAGGGTCAAGCTCACAGACTTGGTGCGTTCGAAACCTTAACACTCGGGTAAATGTCTTATAGTCAAATATGCCTCGTTTTCTTTGGCTGCCAGCGGGGGCATTCGTGTGCCGACAGGCCACATTTCTGGTAATTTCTGTTTCCTTGCTCGGATCTGCTTCATATTTCACACACGCATTGCTCCAATGGTCCTCTGCCGCCCTGTGACAAATCCACTTTCGTCGCTCCGAGCTAAGCCCAGGGTCAAGGTCACAGACTTGGTGTGTTTGAAACCTTAACGCTCGGGTAAATGGCTTATAATGTCTGTTTCTTTGCTCAGATCTGCATCACATTTAACACATGCATTGCTCCAATGGTCCTCTACCGCTCTGTGACAAATCAACATTCGTCCCGCCCCCACTAAGCCCAGGGTCAAGGTCACAGACTTGGTGCGTTTGAAACCTTAACGCTCGGGTAAATGGCTAGTAATTTCTGTTTCCTTGCTCGGATCTGCTTCACATTTCACACACGCATTGCTCTAAATGCTCCTCTACCGCCCTGTGGGAAATCCACATTCGTTCCGCCCCCGCTAACCGCTAAGCCCAGGGTCAAGCACACAGACTTGGTGCGTTCGAAACATTAACGCTCGGGTAAATGGCTTATAGTCAAATATGCCTGGTTTTCTTGGGCTGCCAGTGGGGGCATTCGTGTGCCGATATTTTTCCACATTTCTAGTAATTTCTGTTTCCTTGCTCGGATCTGCTTCATATTTCACACGCATTGCTTCTATGGTCCTCTGCCACCCTGTGACAAATCCACATTCGTCCCGCCCCCGCTAAGCCCAGAGTCAAGGTGACAGACTTGGTGCGTTCGAAACCTTAGCGCTCGGGTAAATGGCTTATAATTTCTGTTTCCTTGCTCGGATCAGCTTCACCTGTCACACACACATTGCTCCAATGGTCCTCTACCGCCCTGTGACAAATCCACATTCGTCCCACCCCCACTAAGCCCAGGGTCAAGGTCACATATTTCGTGCGTTCGAAACCTTAACGCTCGGGTAAATGGCTTATAATTTCTGTTTCCTTGCTCAGATCTGCTTCACATTTCGCACACGCATTTCTCCAATGGTCCTCTGCCGCCCTGTGACAAATCCACATTCGTCGCTCCGCGCTACCCCCAAGGTCAAGGTCACAGTCTTGGTGCGTTTGAAACCTTAACGCTCGGGTAAATGGCTTATAATTTATGTTTCCTTGCTCGAATCTGCTTTACATTTCATACACAGAGTGCTCCAATGGTCCTCTACCGTTCTGTGACAAATCCACATTCCTCCCGTCCCAGCTAATCCCAGGGTCAAGGTCAAAGACTTGGTGCGTTCGAAACCTTAGCGCTCGGGTATATGGCTTATAATTTCTGTTTCCTTGCTCGGATCTGCTTCACATTTCACACACGCATTGCTCTAAATGCTCCTCTACCGCCCTGTGAGAAATCCACATTCATCCCGCCCCCGTTAAGCCCAGGGTCAAGCTCACAGACTTGGTGCGTTCGAAACCTTAACGCTCGGGTAAATGGCTTATAGTAAAATATGCCTCGTTTTCTTTGGCTGCCAGCGGGGGCATTCGTGTGCCGGCAGGCCACATTTCTAGTAATTTCTGTTTCCTTGCTCGGGTCTTCTTCACATTTCAAACACGCATTTCACCAATGGTCTTCTGCCACCCTGTGACAAATCCACATTCGTCCCGCCCCGCTAAGGCCAGAGTCATGGTCATGTATTATGGGCCTATGGCCTAATTCACTGAATAAAACGTATTGTATTGTATTGTATTGAAAGGTCCTCTACCGCTCTGTGACAAATCCACATTGGTCCCGCCCCCCGCTAAGCCCAGGGTCAAGGTCACAGACTTGGTGCGTTTGAAACCTTAATGCTCGGGTAAATGGCTTATAATTTATGTTTCCTTGCTTGGATCTGCTTCACATTTCAAACACGCATTTCTCCAATGGTCCTCTACTGCCCTGTGACAAATCCACATTCGTCCCGCCCCAACTAAGCCCAGTGTCAAGGTCGCAGACTTGATGTGTTCGAAACCTTTACGCTAGGGTAAATGGCTTATAATTTCTGTTTCATTGCTTGGATCTGCTTCACATTTCACACACACATTGCCCCAATGGTTCTCTACCGCCCTGTGACAAATCCACATTCATCACGCCCCTGCCAAGCCCAGGGTCAAGGTCACAGACTTGGTGCGTTCGAAACCTGAACGCTCGGGTAAATGGGATATAATTTGTGTTTCCTTGCTTTCAAATGTGTCTCGTTTTCTTTGGCTGCCAGCGGGGGCATTCGTCTGCCGACAAGCCACATTTCTAGTAATTTCTGTTTCCTTGCTCAGATCTGCTTCACATGTCACACATGCATTGCTCCAATAGACCTCTACCGCTATGTGAAGAATCCACATTCGTGCCGCCCCCGCTAAGCCCTGGGTCAAGGTGACAGACTCGGTGCGTTTGAAACCTTAACGCTCGGGTAAATGGCTTATAATTTCTATTTCCTTGCTCGGATCTGCTTCACATTTCCCACACGTATAGTAGTATATAAGAGTCAAAATGATACCACCTAAAAAAAACACTATATAAATACATACAAAATAAATTTAAAAAAAATCACCAAGAGGCTCTTCAAAAATCGCCGAAAACATGAGAAAATATGACAATCAGACTTTTTTTTCTATCGTCTTGTTGTACGAGGTTTTTCAGGTGGAATCATCGTTGACTACTTGGATTTTCCCCCACTGTTCGGCGGGTATGTATGAGAAGAATGGAACATATTTTTCATCAACCGCGAGACCATATATTTATGGCATGAGAAGATATGCCCTATTAGAGATAAGAAATCCATTGATTATACTCAGTATATATAATCACACAATGGTTCTAGTTAATTGTGCGTGGTTGAAGACAGGTAGTCACGAGAGATGTTTTCGTACCGGTATTTACGAGTATTGCAAGCATCACCGGGCATGGATGCGAAGAGGTTCCGTTTCGCCTCGCACATGTCGGCATTGCGGGGTTTGGACCAGATCCGAGTCACTGCTATGTCCACCATGCGGTGGCACTCAGGCTACGCATCGACTGGTTAGCAAGGAATTACGTGCTCGCAAGTATTATCGTTTAGTAATAATTGAAATCGGAAAGTCAGTTAGAAAGATAGAATCGATCTGATGCATAGTTTTGGATAAGTCACGGTGGCGTAACGAGGTTCCGTCGGAACAGCTGGACTGTATGGTGGAGGAATATCCTGCTGTCGCTGCAGACACGCGAATAAGCATATCACGGGCGAGGAGATTTTTTCTCTCGTCGGCCCCCCCCCCCCTCCATAACGTTTTGTTATATCTTCGTCCGCGAGAATTTGTGGTTGGGCCTTGGACAGGATCGTACCCTTTAACTCCTGATACAATGACATTTCCTCGACAACCATCTTGAACCCGCTATCTGATATATCGTTGTCGGCTATCGCTTTCGACACGATAACGTCGATACTGTTTTTCTTAGATCTCGCGAGAACCGCTATTCGATCGTGCTTTCGACTCTTGGCCTCTAGTTTTCGGCCCACGAGTCTGGTCATCATGCAAAGCAGTCATGCCCCAGCGGCTACAGCACTCAAGGTCGCCGCGACCGGTGCAGCGACAACTTTTGACAATAAAGACACACTCCCCACCCCGCTTACAACGGAAGCTGAGGCTAACGTGGTGCTCATCCCCTCTAATATATTGACCGACCGCCTATATTTCTTCGCATAACCCGTCTGCGTCTCTCCCTCGTGTTGTAGAATCTGTTGTATCTCAACGATCCTGGTCATCCTAAAGGATGCCGGGTCGGCCGTCCCCGAAGGTAAGTGTGGATATAGTTTATTGTCATTCATCATAAATCAAGTTCTATTAACAGTGTAATTACAGTAGCTGAACTCGATTGGTCCGCAACTTTTGTAACAAAGTTAATAACACTACCTGCCGGAACTTTAATTGCAGTGTCATCATCGAATATACTAAACCCTGACCTCTGCCCCGCGTGCTTGGTGACGTCTGTTCTACACCATTCAGGACGAGATTCCGCGAAAGTTGACCGAGCAGACCGCCATTCGAAAAATCATCCCAGACACTGCCATGGTGTATCCCCCATATCTGTTGCTCGTGTTGGCACCGAATGAATATTCGTAGGCCCCCTCGTTCAGTGAACCCAGCTCCTCGGCCCAAACTGTTATGACGGGTTTTCGAGCTTGCAATTTCCCCACTTGCGCAACCGCCCTAGTTAAAATTGTGTGGGACAGCGCTACGCCCCTCTCCAGCCTTCTCATTGCGGCTTCATCGTATGCTGCGCCCGCGACGGGAACGTCCTGTTCTGCGCTGGAACTACCTGGGCCGTTTATGCTCATGATTAATGTGTAGTAAATATATTAATGTTTAATCGGTTATTTCGAGAACGCTCGAAATCGGGTAATCGTTCTTCAACTCTCGCTCTTTATCATCGAGAATAGAGATATTCAATTCGTGGATGTGACCAGATTTCAAACGTTTCATCTCGGGGGTTGGGAAGTCTAAGGTCAGGGTCTCGCCATAGAAACAGTCGCTTGCGTGCACAGTTTTTAGTAATGTGCTGGGAGCTCCGTCTAACGTGTTGTACGATGTGTTCAATTGATCCAGGTGCACCCTGAGTGTCTTTGTGAAGACGAAGTCCACCGGGTCGTCGCCGGTGTGCTCACCCGGGTTATACCATCCCTTATTGTCGGAGTATGTTTTTGAAAAACCGAGCCGCACAGCCAAAGCCGGGGTGATCGTTACCCGGTTGGTGCGTTCGACGGTAAAGGTTGCCAGTCCGGTGACTTTCGAGATTGCGAGGCTGGCTCTACCAGCAAGCTCCGACGCAACAAAAGCTTGGTTGGTTCTCGAACTCCAAAGGCCGGGAGGCGGCTTTATACCTACTTGTTGTCCATCCTTCACATAGCCAAACCCTTCGCTCTTCCCCGCGTTTTACCACCCGACCGTGAACGTGATTGATCTGAGGCCTACCCGGCGTTTTCAGCAGCCGTTGTCGATTGACTTTTGAAGTTCACAACTCTCTTTTTGAACTTTAGTGATAGTAGCAAACATAATAATATCTTTCAATGGATAACAAAGCATTTAGCTTTAATTCTGATGCAAAGTACAAAGTTGGTGGCAAATACACACACAATGATGTTGTTAACCTCCTTGTACACCCAACTGTAACGGTTAGACCGGACAGTGGCTTTGCCACCAATTTCCCTAACATGTTTGAGAAATATGTAGTTCCAAAGACTACTAGTCAAGATGTAATACTAATATGGGATTTTTCCCATATGAACTTTTGGTGCGCAACAGCCGGATGTGGAGTTTCACATAAAGACCATCTGACATCTAATAATGTCATGCTCCGAAGTGTCTACAACTTTCATGTGTATTATACTATTAGGAGGATTCTCAAAGAACTAGGTATTCCACTACCTCAAGACGACGGCTGGGATCCCATTTCCAGCACATACGACCGTAAGGCGTTCGAAAGATTGTGTAACGAATTTGGGGTACCAAAAGACGCGAACTGGAGACAGAAAGTATATACCCCAACCAACAGTTTAGGGTTAGTTTACCTTAAAGGCTTAGTTAGTGGTGGGCATCTTGATAAAGTACCTGTATATTTCTCAGGGTTGTGGAGTGATCGCGGAGCTACCCCACCACCAGTTAGAAAAATGGCAACATGGACTAAATATAATTATAAGTTGAATACGATGACGTTCGGTGATGAAGTGCTTGGAGTGCTTGCGTGTAAAGACGGTTATTGTCATTGGCCACCTACTAATATAGCCCACGTGGAATACTAGACCTGTGTGATACTCCACAGATGCGAAATGCGTGGACCACATTTATGTTAGATAAAAGCACTGGATTTACGCTGAGCTCGACAGTTTCTATCGCGGCGTCCGTCTTCACCATCGTTTCGTCGATAGACTGTAGGGCCGCTACAGCGCGGGCCGGCATAATTGTTTTCCAATCTACGAATCCTAGCTCGCTCCTTATGATTTCGCCACCGCCCCGGTTTCCGGCAATGGTGTTTAGCGCTAGGGGTTTTTTGGTCCTCATGTTAACGATTGGGATCTTTGATCATTTTAGTCGCAACCTACCATTCAGATCTAATTCGAAATTGGAGTAGTCGCGACCGACAGATGGGACCAGACCTTTTTCTGCCAATCTGTTGTAATAGTCGTTTACAGCTCCCTCGAGTAATTCCCGTAGCGCCACCTATTTCCCCCAATTCACGAATTGGAACTGGAGTCTCTATGACGGGTGTTTCGTCGAAGGTTGTGATGGAATCCTCGAAGTCATCATCATCATCACCATCGAGGTAATCGTCTCTGCCGATTTCATCCATGTCAATATCGTAATCAGCCATCTGTAACGATGTATTAAAGCCAGAACCATACGGGTTTAATAGAGTTATTTAGTTTCATTGAAAATATGTCTTCGAGTCAATACGTCGCAAACTCAATCCATATCGCAGACTGCGTGGGCCCTTAGGGCAAAAGGTGTGAGACAGAGTGTCGTTATTACGAACAACCCATCGACGATCGACCAGAACCAGCAGCTCTTAGTCCGCTTCCCCAACCTCGGAGCTAGCGACATCATTATGCCGGGGACTGTTCGCCTCGCTTTCACTATTTCGCTGACGTCGACGGACGCGGACCGAACCGTCGATCAGATCCTGGGTCGCGCCATCGTCAAGAAGACCATGATAAAGATTTCTGGTAATGAGGTGATGTCGATCGATGACAGCGACGTCTACCATTGCTACCAGGACCGGTGGAAGACGGCGCAAGAGTGTGAAAATGCGGTATATCAAGGTATTGACACCAGTCGAAATAAGAACGTAACCAGACTTAGAATCGGGGCTGGTGACAAGGCAGATAATGTCGCGAGCGACAACGCGGTCGCGGTCGCTTACGGCAACCGCTTCTACATCCCGCTCGACTTTGAGTTGCTGGAGAGTCACATGCCCTACTATCAGAGTGCTTTGGCGGACCGCCTCGAATACGAACTAACGTTCAACGACTACGGCCGAGTTATCATAGCCACCGACATGACATCGAAGTATACGATCGATAATGTTTCGCTGGAGTACGACATGGTCTCGATGCCCGAACTCGCGCGATTGATCAGATCCCAATACGCTGGGCGCGTTGCCATACTTTACGACCGAGTTCTTCGCCACCGCAAGATGACGAAAGAAAAAAGCGACACATTGTGGAATATTAATGTCAACGTACCCGCCCGCTCGATGAAAGGTATACTGATGCTTTTCGAGGATGCTCGGTTCGCGCTCGGGGCTAGAAGAAGCGACACATTTTACAACCCCAAAATCACAAAGGTAGATGTGACGATCGAGGGAGTCCCCAATCAACTCTACAGTGCGGGTCTTCGCGCGCACCAGCAGTGGGACGAAGTCAGAAAGCAGTTTGCTTCCGGCTCTAAGCGCTCCCCGGAGGTTGACGCGGTTGCCAAAGACCTGTAGCTCTCGGACGTCTCCCTCGCGGAGTTCCTGACTTCCAAGTACGCTCTATGGCTGGACATGCGAGCCAGCGACGACGACCAAATACACGGTAGTGGACGCCAAGTTGAGAACGCTAGCGAGGGTGTGACGATCCAGGTAACGAAAGAGGCGGATGGAGATGGGTCATTGAACGTGTACTTATATATAATTACAGACGCACAACTCAACATCGAAGATGGTCGATACGTCTCAGCACTCTACTAAATCTAACGATATATTAATTAATTTTAAGAAAATTAGCAATCAATACCAATTCACGATTGGAGATGCTCACTCTGCCATAATATGTGGGCAGATAGGATGTGGAAAAACGGTTTTCATCCTGGACTTGCTCGAGGGGTCATATCGTGGTGCCTTTCGACACACTGTGATCCTGTGTCCCACTGTGCGGCACAGCGAGACTTATCAGCGGCGCCAGTGGATATGGACCGACACTGAGGTATACGTTATTGACCCCGGCGACAGGCTTCTCGATTGGCTGCGTGGTTTATACCAAAGATTCCAAGGTGAGCCCACCCTATACGTGATTGACGACTGTTCGGCCAAGGCGGCGATGACCAAAAAGAAGGACATGCTATCCGAGCTCGCATTTTCTGGCCGCCATGCGAGGCAAAGCGTATGGATCTCCACTCAAAAGTACAACGCCGTCCTCAAGGATCTGCGCGAGCAAACGAAATGGGTCGTCCTCTTTCACTGCAAGGACCGAGACTCATTCGATGACTGTCTTCGAGAGAACGACGTTATTCCAACGCGCGAGGAGCGCCTGGAGGTTCGACGGAAACTAAGTACGCCAAGCTTGTGCTAAAGACCGATCAACCAACTGCTTATAAAGTTATTAATTAATTAAATAATTTTAAGAAAATTTTAAAATTAATTAGCAAATACTTAACAATGCTGAACAAATGGTGAACAATGCTTAACAAATGTTTAACAAATACTTAACAATGCTGAACAAATACTGAACAAATGCTGAACAATGCTTAACAAATACTTAACAATGCTGAGCAATTGCTGAACAATGTTGAACAATGCTTAACAAATACTTAACAATGCTGAGAAAATGCTTAACAATGCTGCACAATTGTTAAGAATGTGTTGCTCGCTGCGAGCTTTGTTGCGAGCATAACGGTGATCATAAGTATCGGGTGGTGTGCTTGGCAATATGTTAGACTTATGAGACTTGTAAGAATAGTTAAATTCATTTTAAGAAAATTAGCAATAATGAACTGCGACTAACTTGAATTGGGAGGAACTGAAACCTCAACTCCGACAGTGCAATCAGGTTCAACTCCAATTTCGATTGGGTTGAGTGCAACACCTGCCGATACGAATGAAAACGCGGCGCGACGCGAGTGGCTAGTTGCGCTGGTTGCTGGGGGATATTCGGAGCATTATCTCGGTAGGCGTCTCTAAGTTTGTCAGGTGGATAAGATGTCAGATGCGCAGTTCGATAAAATGTATGCGCGATACGAATCCAAATTAGGTGCGGAGATGACAAAAACTCTCGGATCGGCGGCTATTCATTTGTACGCTACCACCGTTAGTATACTTCTCCCTATACCAGACACCTCGGGGTTGATTCGCGATCTAGAGACTGACCCTTTTATAGGACAACCGCGTTGACCACGGGTAAACACTGTTAATTTGGACATATATGCCCACTAACTATAAGCCCTAATATTAATATTATAAATGACGACACAAGACACACCTGCGAGAGTGACGGAACAGCAATCCCCGATTGCAGCACTTCCAACTCCGATTGATCCTCCAACGGAACCGCAATCCCCGATTGCTCCAACACTGTTGAACCCGATTGCACGACATAAAAATCCAAAAAGACAGGCAGCTGGGCGAGCAGCGGCTGCCACACGACGAAAAGCTAAACAAGATAAAATACTCGCCGATCTTCGAGAGGCCAAATGGTCGTTGCAATCGGAGACAGAGACAGCAAAACACCCGGTGGCAGCTGTTTCTCCCCCATTTCACGAATTGGAACCGATTGCTCCAACTCCCAATCCTGATTGGAAAATCGTCCCGTGGGTTGTTGGTGGTGGTGGTCTGTCGGTTGTGGGCCCCCTGTATGTGCTTTACCGTTTCAACAACAGGTACCCCCTATTACACCAATCCCGATTGGAAAAACAACCCCCAACACTGTTGGATGCGGTTCCGAAGAAAGTTACGAAACATCAATCGCAATTGGATGCGCCCCATTTAAACATTGATCGCGATCCCTTTTATATGCAATAATTATAATGGCTGAACACGATGGTAAAATGATAATGAATGCGCTTTATCACGCCGTGGTGATATCGGGTCTCAGTATCGGATTTGCTCGAATATCAAAGATGGCCTTTGGGGGGCCTGCTCCCAAATTGGACTTCACTGTGAAAGACGTAGGGCTCGTGACCTTAGATGTAGCGGCCGCAGTTTGGACCCGAGATTATCTAATTAAAGCTGGAATTCTACCCGCTAATATATGGAAATAATGGCTTCGATCACAGTAATAGTAGGTGGTGCAGTCATGAGCGCATTGGCGTTCAGCGGTAGCAACTTTATATTCACTACAAAACTCAGACGCGGACGTGGAGCGCAAGCGTCACGATTTAGCTGAAGAACAACTCAAGAGCGCAGACGCAGCATGGTCTAAAAAACGAACCACCCATCTGGACTGGGTCAACGAAGAGCTTCGCCGTGAGAATCACGCCGCGCAAACTTTCCAGAACGTTGAAGAAGCCAACCACGAGTACGCGCTGGCATATCCGCAGAGAAGTCTCGCGCCGCTGGATCTCGAGCCCCAACTTTCAGATTTCTATGTACCGTCAGAGGCCCAAAAAGACCGCGAGATCGCGTTCATCGTCGTGGGAATGGGTGTGGTGGGTCTCGTCGGCTACTATATTCAATCGAGATTTCAAATTAATTTTTTTTAAATAATTTATTTGTTTATAAATATATATATATAGAACGATGTTAGTTGGCGAACTTTATTACGCTATGATCGATGTAGGCTACACTGCCCTTAAACACCGTATAGCTGGTGCAAAGAGTATGATTCGTCTGGCCCGAGATTCTCTCGAGACGTGGCGCGAGGACGAAAAAGCGGCCACCCTTTTCGCAAAGCGGATGTTAGATTCCTCCACCAATCCTGGGGGATTGGATGAATTAGATTTTCCCAAGTTCCTTCAGAACTTAACCTCCAATCGTGATTGTACTTCCAACAAAGGTTTATTATTAACGACGCAGTTCCCGGACGATCTGGCGAGGGCATGTTGGAGATTGTCCGATCTATTAGAATACATCGCATACGATGGACACACGCAAACTTGAACCAAACTATCGGTTCGCCTAACGCGCAAGCTAGTGAACACATACTACAGCCCCCGCGGCTACTGGAAGGGACTCGCGGCCATCAAGAACCTCGCGGCGGCGACCAAGGTTTCCGAAAACGCCACCAAGGAATGGCTCAAGAAGCAGGCCATCTGGCAAATCTATTTACCAGCGCCTCACAATATTCCGCGCCCGAAATTCGACGTGCCGGTGCCGAACCAAGTTCACCAAGCGGATTTCCTGTTTCTCCCTCACGATCGCGTCGGTCGCAAAACGTACAAGTACGCACTGACAGTCGTTGACGTAGCGAGTCGCTATAAGGGTCTGAGCCGTTGGCTACGAAAGAGTCTAAGGAGGTGGCCGAGGCTCTTTCCCGAATATATAAAAGGAGTCCTCTCAAATGGCCGAATCTTCTCCAGGTCGATCCCGGCCGCGAGTTCATGGGCGCGGTCTCTCAGTTGTTGGCTAAACATAACGTTTCTGTCAGACGCGGCCGCGTCAACATCCACCGGGACCAGGGGATTGTGGAGCGTTTCAATCGAACCCTGTCTGAGAGACTGTTCGGTCACCAATACGCCAAAGAACTTGTAGACCCTCATTAGCGATCGACCGAGTGGGTGGCCAGGCTGCCCGCCGTGGTCTCCGCACTGAACCGCGAGGTGACCAGATTGATCGGTAAGAAACCCGTAGATGGTATCAAGTCTAAAAAGGTGACGAGCAAGCCCTCTGCCGTCTCGAGCGGGCGACCCGTTGGTTTAGAGGAGCAACGGCTTCCATCGGATGTTGACGTCCGGTACCTCTATCAACCGGGAGAGCTTGAAGGTGGCAGCCGCCGCGCGACTGATCCCGTGTGGTCTCTCAATGTATATCATCTGGATCGATCTATTACCAAACCCGATGAGCCCGTGCTCTACTATTTGGTTGATGGTCCATCTCGCGGGTTTGTTCGCGAAGAACTTCTTATGGTACCTTCTGACACCCAGCTACCCCCGGATCGTCAGAGTCTTTAGTATTCTCCCCTTTTTCAGAGTTCTTTTATTTTGTTACCTATCCTATAGGCTCGGTGTGTAACCCGTCTTCCAACACTCTCCTCTTGTCGTAGTACGCCGACAACCCCAACTTCTCTTGATTGTACGGCTTCATCACCCCGTTAACCATTCGGAATCCCCTGTTCTCCGCCATATCCCTACACCCTTCGAGAGCACTCTTGTACCTTCCCCAAGTCAGATCGTTAGATCTCTTCGACATCCCCTTGACCGAGTGCTTAGATTTTCCGTCACCGCTCACGTAGTAACACTTGCTACACAGAGCGATGGCTCTATCTCCCTCGAATTCCAGCTTGAACAGTCCCGGAGTTCTGTTGCTCCACGCGTCCCAAGCCAACCACTTGGCCTTCTCCTTGTTGAACTTTCTCTTCATATTCTTTCTCACCACCGCCTCCAGTGTCTTCTCCGACACCGCGAAGTACATGCTGTCAGTGTCCATCTATATAAGTTCGAAATCTCCGCGATCCACGTACTTGTCCAAGAAGTCGTACTAGAACTCGAGCATCCGGAGCTTGGCCAACTGGTAGACCGCTATGCCACACTGAAACGGTCTGTTGATCACCACTCGAGTCTTCCTGCTCGATATCTCGTAAGCCTCCACAATCTCCTCCAGGTCTTCGAACCACGCCGACCTCAGTGCCCGGTCGACAGTCTTCTCATCCTTCGTATAAGTGGTGTTCAGGTGTCTCTCTTGTGCCTCTATCAGCTTGCCACGACACGCGTTGCCAACCAGTTTGAATACTCCGCCAACACCGCCTTGCTCTTGTCTACGTGAGCGGTGACATCTTTAACGAACGATTGAAACGGTTTGCAGGGCGTGTAGTCTATCACCCTATGCACCACCTTGACGATCAGACCGCGCTTCAAATACCACTTTAGCAGCGGGGAGTATATGATCATCTTCTTGGCGGACATTGCCCCCACGAGATTTCTCTGTCCTTCGATCCTTTTCCTCCCGGTCCTGGCCAGGTAGTCCTTCATGTGCTGCGGGACCTCGGTCTCGTTGACTTCTCGATTAACAAAAAGCGGCGACATTTCCGAGAACTTGTCTCTCAATATTTCAGGGACCTCTATATCCAACTCCGCAAATCCGAACCACTTGTCATTCCTGACCTCCTGTCTTTCAGGGTCGTCACACGTCCATATCGTCTCCTCCCCGCACGGCATGTCTTTGGACAGAGTAGACAGATACAGCGCATTGGCGTCGTACCCCATCACCGCCTTGCACATCTTCTCCTCCCGACTACCTACCTGACCCCTGATCGTCGACCTGCCAGCCTCTGCGTATCTGGAGAACACTATGGACGGACCACCGACCAATCCCTGCTTCATCATCTCGTAAGTTTCAGACTTCGGCGACCACAGCTCGGGCGTGTCCGCCTTCCCATCGATCGACCCGCGGAGTAGGTACTGAAGGGAAACACCGGGCAGAGACACAGCATCCTTGAGTATATCCACACCTCTTCCCCTGTAGAACTCCGTCAATTTAGTCAGAGCCTCAAGGAACGGTCATACATCCAAGTCGTTGTAGTGTTGCAACCATTCCATGAACATCTTCATCCCATTTTCTCGGAATACCTTCTTACACTCTTTCCACTCGGACAACGACAGTAGGAACTCACCCTTCAACTTCGAGTACCACTCGGGATAGTCTGGCAGACCCGGATGGTCGAGCTTGGCCACACTATCGAACCACTCGTATGGGAAGTGAGACTTTATCGTTTTACAGTCGTACGCCTTAACCCACCGGTCATACGTGGTACCGGGTCCCAGATACTGGATGATGTCGACAAATCTAAACTCCGGGGTAAACAGAAACATCGTCGTGCTGGCTCTCTTTCCGACCATCACCTTATTCACGGTGGCCGCCAACTTCTCTACAAAGTACTGCTTGATGAGGTTCAGGTCGTACCTGCTACAGTTGAACCCCACCACCGGGACTTGGTCAATCCAAGAGACGATCTTTGCTTGCTGAGACTCCGATAGCATATCTATGTCGGCCGGCAGATACTTCTTCCTAACCCCCTCCCTGATTGCCTTGCCTCTCATCTGTAGATCGGTCATGAACTTCTCGACTAGCATGTCAGGATCTCGTTCGCAGATGTGAGTTATCCCTTCATGCATCGTATCCCCCAACGACACCGATATAGGAACGTGCTCGACCTCGAAGGTCAGGTCTTTGGTGGGTCGCGTGATTTTCGACTTGTCGAGATACGCCTCGAAGTCGTAGACAATCTGGTGAGGGTACAGAGTCGTCTCCTCCTCGCGCGGCGGTAGTTGATAGTGGGTATTCTCCTCTCCTTCAAGCACTCGCACTCCCACATCACCACCAGCTCGTAACCCGCCTCCCTTATCTTGGCGTCTTGAATTTTCGTCCTCCTGTACAGCGATCTCGCGTTACCTCTCCTGCAATGCCTCGGACTCCCGCGCCAGTACATCCGTGAAACTGAAACACGGTATCGGCCTCGTGACAGTAACCGTTGACCGGATCGTTGGCCACCAACCTCTCTCCACCGTGACCGCATCTCGCGTGATGTATGTGCTTTCCCACCCTCTCCTCTTCTCTGCTCAACCATTGAATCGACATCGCACTCGCTGACCCCTTGGGATAGTACGCCTTCTCGTATGCCGACTGCGGTCTCTGTACCCTCTTACCTGGACATGACACCACGGTATTCCCACCCATGCAGGTAGTCGCGTGCCTGTGCATGTTACACGACTTTGTGAACCGTTGTTGACATCCGGTGTACCCGTACTCGTTCGTCATCTTGCGGAGGTTTTTGATAAGGAATGAGTGACCTCCAAACATTCCTATCGTCATGATCTTCTCCCCAACCGCGTCGTAATTTGCCGGAACCTTCATGAGGTACCACAATCCGTCGTCGGTGGGCTCGTAAACACGAATGCCCATCTTGAAGTGCTCTTCGACCTTCTGAATATCTTCCAGGGGGATTCCCTTACTATCCGGTCCGTTATCGTGACCGAGGTATTCGTGAGCTAGAGCTCGTGCCTTCTGACAACAGCGGTCCGGTCTCCCTCCACGGTGGATGGCTATGCACCTAAACAGACACAAGTAGTCGTCGTACGTGTCGACGGAATACATTCCCTTTTTCTGTCTTAACCAGTCTGGGAGTTTTCCCGCTCCCATGAGAAGTTGTTGCGCATCGATGATTATCTTCACCTCTACCGATATCGAACGAACGAAGGTCCATTTTGTGTTTGGTCTATCAACTTTGTCGATGTCCATTCGACCTTTCTCTCTATCGGATATCCAACTCTCCGCTTTGGAAATCTCGTTTATCCACGGACTGCCCTTTGATTGTTTGTGATAGATCATCGTTTCGTCGGTCTCGATGTTCCTAATACGATAAGAGCACGAATACCGCAGATAACATGCCGTGGTCATCTCTCGGCGAATTTTATTCATTATGCGCTTAGCGATCTCCCGGTCTACCCCCCTCTCGAAAGTCCATACTATCTTCCTCCTACCCCTATCAACTGTTTCCCTAACTTCGGCTTCTTCGGCGAGAATCCTGGGACCCTCCTCCACCAAAGCTCTGGCGATATATCTCCTACTCTTAGGAGGTATCCCCACCAACCCTTGATGAATCTTATTGTAGTACGCCTTGCATAGTGGTTTTCTACGTGCGCTGGGATCTTCTTTTACACGCTGCGCGTAAGCGGTGGCACGCAGACTGGCCGTCGTCTCGTTCTCCAATTTCTCTGAGCGTTTTTCTGGGTCGGCGGGCAGTCTCCTCGTAGACGACGGCTCGCGCGTCACTTATCCTATCTGCTATAGCTTTCTTGAGTCTCAAACCTCTTAGGGAAATTCCCCAACTCTTAACTTGCTCTCTCATTTGCTTTATGGTAGGCATTATACTGAGTATAACCAATAGATTTTTATCTTTAATAGGGTGTAAGTTTATATTTGTGACAGATTGTTGTAATATACTGAGTATAATCAATAGAATTCTTGTCTCTAATAGGGTGTAAGTTGCCGATATTTATGACAGATTACTGTATATACTGAGTATAACATTCTTATCTCTAATAGGGCATATCTTCTCATGCCATAAATATATGGTCTCGCGGTTGATGAAAAATATGTTCCATTCTTCTCATACATACCCGCCGAACAGTGGGGGAAAATCCAAGTAGTATATAAGAGTCAACAATGATACCTCCTAAAAAACCTCGTACAACAAGACGATAGAAAAAAAAGTCTGATTGTCATATTTTCTCATGTTTTTGGCGATTTTTGAAGAGCCTACCCCCCTCTTGGTGATTTTTTTTAAATTTATTTTATATGTATTTATATAGTGTTTTTTTTAGGTGGTATCATTTTGACTCTTATATACTACTCGTATTGCTACAATGGTCCTCTACCGCCCTGTGACAAATCCACATTCGTCCCACCCCCGCTAAGCCCAGGGTCAAGGTCACATACTTGGTGCGTTTCAAACCTTAACGCTCGGGTAAATGGCTTATAATCAAATATGCCTTGTTTTCTTTGGCTGCCAGCGGGGGTATTCGTGTGCCGACAGGCCAGACGTCTAGTTATAACTTCCGTTTCTTTACAGGAAACGCCTTGATATTTCATGCATGCATTCATCTGATGATACTCTATCGTGCTATACAAATCCATGACCCACCGCCCACCCATTACCCCAGGGTAAAGGTCACAAACCTAGCACATTCATAAACTTAACGTTGGGGTAAATGTCTTATAACATCTGTTTCCTTTCATGGAACGCCTTGATATTTCATTCATGCATTCCTCAGATGACCCTCTATCATACTGTATGAAATCCACAACCCATCACCCAACCCTTACCCCAAGGTCAAGGTCACAATCTTAGCATGTTCATAAACTTAACGTTGGGGTAAATGTTGTGTAACTTCTGTTTCTTTACAGGGAACGCTTTGATATTTCATACATGCATTCATCTGATGATCCTCTATTGTGCTACAGCAAATCCATGACCCACCCCACCCTTTTCCCCAAGGTCAAGGTCACAAACTTAGCACATTCATATATGATTTCCTCATGTGAATAGCTATCATGCTGTAGAAAATCACCAACTTGGTGCGTTCATAAACTTAATGTTGGGTTAAATTTTGTTTTACTTCTGTTTTCAGGGAGCGCATTGATATTTCATACTTGCATTAATCTTAATATGCTATATTACGCTATAGCAAACACAAGACCCACCTTGTACCACTGACCCCAATGCCAAGGTCCACCGCACGCCCCTTAACCCAAGGTCAAGTTATATACTATTCATGTTTTTTATGCAACTGTGCCAAGTTTGAGTGAAGGCTGCCAACAGTCGAGCTTCGTTGTCTTCTGACAACTCTTGTTGCGAGTTATCTAAAATGATACTGCCTGTTCATGATCACAAAGCACCCACGTGTTTTTTGAAGTAGTCATCTGCCTGTTTTACAGTGGCTCCTCTCTTAAACCAGATACCCTAGGGAGTCACCGGACACCCTTGGAAGCCCACAGGGTGTCACTGTACTTGTTTAAGCTGTTTGACATTAACATTGGTTGTATTGTCGCATACATGTACATGTAGGTGTGCAATTGCATTGAAATATGGCTGATGATAAACACACAATTGGAGATTCATGACAGCCTGAATTATGGTAAAGCAAATCATTGCAAATCTTCCAAAAACGTTTTTAACACAAATGTCGAAGAAATTGACATTGCCGTTGGGCTTGTATGGTTTGGTAAAGTTAGATGAAAATTGATTACCGATGATAAACATATCTACCTATTACATTTGACATATATCCGACACATTGTTGCAGATATACAATGTTAAAATTATTAAGAAATTATTTTTCCCAAGAACGGTCACCAGTGTGGTCACTGTGCCACACTTTTCACGAGCGAGCTTGATGAACAGAAGAATACGGTGTTCCGTTAAGGCCATCGTAATATCGCTAACGGGTCGATACTACGATAGTACACTACGATACTACGATGAAGATATCATAGTACGATGCTACGATGACGATAGTACGATATTACGATACTATGATGACGATACTACGATGCAACGATGGCGATAGTACGATACCACTATGACGATAACGCGATACCACGATAGTACGATGACGATACTACGATATTTTATCGTACTATCATCATCGTAGTATCGTACTATCGTCATCGTACTGTCGTGATCTCGTAGTATCGACCCGATATCGATATTACGATGGCCTTAACGGAACACTGTTTATCGTAGTATCGTACTATCGTCATCGTGCTATCGTACTATCGTCATAGCACGATAGCACGATGACGATAGTACGATACTACGAGATCACGACAGTACGAATACGATAGTACGATAGTACGATAGTACGATAGTACGATACTACGATGACGATATTACGATATAATATCGTAGTATCGTCATCGTACTATCGTGGTATCGCGTTATCGTCATCGTGATATTGTACTGTACTATCGTCATCGTGCTATCGTACTATCGTCATCGTAGTATCTTAATATTGTCATCGTAGTATCGTACTATCGTAGTATCGACCCGATAGCGATATTACGATGGCCTTAACGGAACACCGTACAAGAAAGACGGGAGTCCATGGCGCGTCATCGCAGTATACGTATTTTTCCTATTTGTTTACTAGTCGAAATGGGAGACAACCCATGACCGGTAGTCGAATAAAACATCGAAACTCCCTTTCCGTATCTGCACAATATAAGGAAGCGACAAACCAAAGATCATGTCTCCAGCCATTACGGTTTACAGGTTACAATAAACATGATGGATTGGCATATGGATGGACGGACGTACGAAACGAAAGTAAACATGTTTCTACATACCACATCCTTACAAGTAGGTAGCACAATCATTGATTTCAAACATCTGTAAACCGGACGCAATAATAGTTAGTTCTACTTAATTGTAATTGGCATCATTGCCATTTATCTTCGCTGAGTATGTATGTTACGTGTCTTGGAACTTACAGGGTGTCCGGTTTAGAGAGGTTCCACTGTACCTCCTAAGACACACTAGGCTTATGCGGTCACATAATAAGTTGCATTATTTTATTTTGTCTAACATTGTAGACCATACCATTACCTCCAAAAACCTAACACCATAAACGTGTGCCCCGACTCGTGACGAATATAATGTACCAATTACGTTTAAGCAGTACGTATAATAAAGGCCGTACTGTATAAATAACCGTCTAATATGTGACATGGATGCATGACCTCGATTCTCATCTGACAAATAATATATAGAGACGAAAATGCTAGGTGGGTTCTGGCACGCTAATAGTCACACTGGTCTGAAAGATTTGTGATTCAAGATGTTGTAATATTTGGGGGTATCAATTCATCGTGTATACACTACCGCCCGCGATATTATGTGACGATCTCCAATTTGAGAAAATCCGAAAATATTTCACTGACAGGCAATAATTTTGAAGTTCGGCCAGCATCGGTCAAGCAGTTCACAGGAAGAAGACGTTTGAACTATCTAATGAAAGAATGCCTTTTTTACTTATCGGCGACCATATTAGATGACCTAATCATCCGATTACGACAAATAGGCCAATAGTATTAGACATAAAATCGCCAAAGATCGGAACAAAATATTTTAGTATAGGTCCGGAATATCATTAGGAGAAATATATCAAAACTCCCCAAGAATCCCACTGGAGCTTAAACCAGAATTCAAGATGGCGTCCAAGATGGCTGTCATAAATTTAATAATCACATTAAGGTGACTATAATGAACATATTCACACATAGGGTGGCAGCATATCACAGAACAAATATGTAAAAGTTACATTTTCTTCACAAAATTGCAAACTGATTGTTAATTGTTTTGGAGTTACATTTACTAATATTAAAGCTTCAATAAGTTTATATTTGAAATAATACGGCGTCCAATAGGCCGTCAAAAGTTGAAATCGTTGTCCAATATGCATAACAGAAGGCCACAGCCCGCATGTTGAACCTGCCTAGGTTTTTTTCGGGTTGTATACATGTATATGTGGTTATATATACATGTTCATGGTACTTAAAACGTGTAAAATAAATATTCGTAAAACAGTTAACGCAATATAATTTGAAATTGACCTTGTGTATGAAGGCCAAATGAATGGTCTACTGAATGGATGGTAACAAAAACACGTTTGACGTTTCAAGTTGACGCGAATTAGTGTTACAGATCCACAGATGAGGTAATTTAAAAAAAAAAACGGAAAGTTTGTTAAAAAATGTAAAACGTAATATGAGTATGATTGGAGAGATATATGTGATGTACATTTCGGATGGACACTCCCACAGACGGACGTACATATGTCACCATGATCACTATCTCTCGCTGTCGACGATGGGCTCGACAAACAATTACTTTAGCTTTATTCTGGAATTAATTTGCATTAATTATAAATTTGTGTATAATGTTTCAGATGTATCTTCCTTTTACCGTAATTGCATTTATATAGGAGTAGGTGGTTACCAGGGATACATATTGTTTTCAATAATGCAAGTTATATATTATGTGTAATGCATATGGATTGCAGGGTAATTCATACATTATATAAGTACACACTTCTAAAATTATACAATACTGAACTTTCATTTCTATGGAAGTATGTGACACACGGTCTATGTCTCATTCCCGTGAAGCTTGATGTTGTCAACCGACGTTTAAATATTATCCTGTCTGTGGGAACATGTTTACTCTAACTGACAAGCTGTGTGCGCTTGGCTGGGAGCCTGCTACGGGTATGTTAGCGGTGCGAGTCATCCTTATCATAGTCGTGATATTCCTGATTTGGCCCTCAGTTACAATTTGGCTTTCTTGTACGTGAGTGCTGAAGTCGGTTGTCCCAATTTCACGTGTAATAAGATTGAATTAGTGTACTCCTATTACGTTTAGGGGCCGGGACTAAGTGACACTTTTGCATTGAGGATCTGGCACCGGAACCAGAATATTCTCAATTGATGGCTGAAGGTATATTTTCCTGACTAACCCATATTGTTTTTGACATGTTGTAACCTATTAACCCTTGTTATTATGAAATATAGTGACCCACTAACCCCTGTTCGTCTGACACCGTGTGAGCTACTAAACCCTGTTGTTGTGACACACTGTAACCCACTAACCCTGTTGTTGTGACAATAACCCCTGTTGCTGTGTCATAGTGTGACCCACTAACCCTGTTGTTGTGACATGTTGTGACCCTCTATCCCTTGTTGTTGTGAGATGATGTGACCCACTAATCCATGTTGTTGTGACATGGTGTGACCCACTAACCCATGTTGTTCTGACATGCTGTCACCCACAAATCTATGTTGCTGTGACATGCTGTCACCCATTAATCCATGTTGTTGTGACATGCTGTCACCCATTAACCCCTGTTGTTGTTACATTCTGTGACCCACTAATCCATATTGTTGGGACATGGTGTGACATTTTATAACCCACTAACCCCTGTTGTTGTGACATGTTTTGACCCACTACCCCGTATTGTTATGACACGTTGTGACCTACTAACCCCCGTGTTGTTGTGACATGTTGTAACCTATTAATCCGTGGTGTTGTGACATGGTGTGACCCACTAACCCATGTTGGTAACCCACTAACCCTGTTTTTGTGACATGCTGTGACCCACTAACACTTATTTTTTTAAATAAAGTGACCCACTAACCCGTGTTGTGAAAACCACCCCGGTAACCCATGTTGTTATGTCGTACTAACCCGTTTTGTTGCGACATACTATCCCGTGTTATTGTGACATACTGACCCATGTTGTTCTGACATGTTGTGACATTATTGTGTCGTATGTATGTGTATGTGTGTCTATATATGTGTGCGTGCGTGCGTGCGTGCGTGCGTGCGTGCGTGCCGTGCGTGCGTGCGTGCGTGTGTACCAAATGCTGATTTGTATGTAAATTCATTGAAATGTATCGCCATCGCCTCATGTCCGGATGTGTGTGAGTAGTGTTGTTAGTGTAGAAAACAGTCATCTCATAGTGTGATCCTCATGTCCAGGATGTGAGTGAGTAGTATTGCTAGTGTAGAAAGAGTCAAGTCACAGTCTGATCCTCATGTTCGGATGTGTGTGAGTAGTGTTGCTAGTGTAGAAAACAGTCATCTCACAGGGTGATCCTCTTGTCCGGATGTGTGTGAGTAGTGTTGCTAGTGTAGACAACAGTCATCTCACAGTGTGATCCTCGTGTCAACGATGTCCCGGAAGTAGTTGTTAGTGTAGAAAACAGACCTATCACAGTCTCATCCTCATGTCCAGGATGTGTGTGAGTAGTGTTGCTAGTGTAGAAAACAGCCCTCTCACAGTCTCATTCACATGTCCAGGATGTGTGTGAGTAGTGTTGCTAGTGTAGAAAACAGTCCTCTCACAGTGTGATCCTCGTGTCCGGATGTGTGTCAGTAGTGTTGCTAGTGTAGAAACAGTATTCTCACAGTCTGATCCCCGTGTCCAGGATATGTGTGAGTAATGTTGCTAGTGTAGAAACAGTCATCTCACAGTGTGATCCTCGTGTCCGGATGTGTGTGAGTAGTGTTGCTAGTGTAGAAAACAGTCCTCTCACAGTGTGATCCTCGTGTTCATGATGTGTGTGAGTAGTGTTGCTAGTGTAGAAACAGTCATCTCACAGTTTGATCCTCGTGTCCGGATGTGTGTGAGTAGTGTTGCTAGTGTAGAAAACAGTCTTCTCACAGTCTGATCTTCGTGTACAGGATGTGTGTGAGTAGTGTTGCTAGTGTAGAAAACAGTCCTCTCACAGTCTGATCCCCGTGTCCAGGATGTGTGTGAGTAGTGTTGCTAGTGTAGAAACAGCCATCTCAGAGTGTGATCCTCGTGTCCGAATGTGTGTGAGTAGTGTTGCTTGTGTAGAAACAGTCTTCTCACAGTCTGATCCCCGTGTCCAGGATGTGTGTGAGTAGTGTTGCTAGTGTAGAAAACAGTCCTCTCACAGTCTGATCTTCGTGTCCAGGATGTGTGTGAGTAGTGTTGCTAGTGTAAAAACAGTCCTCTCACAGTCTGATCCCCGTGTCCAGGATGTGTGTGAGTAGTGTTGCTAGTGTAGAAACAGTCATCTCAGAGTGTGATCCTTGTGTCCGAATGTGTGTGAGTAGTGTTGCTAGTGTAGAAACAGTCTTCTCACAGTCTGATCCCCGTGTCCAGGATGTGTGTGAGTAGTGTTGCTAGTGTAGAAACAGTCATCTCACAGTGTGATCCTAGTGTCCGGATGTGTGTGATGTATAGTGTTGCTAGTGTAGAAACAGTCTTCTCACAGTCTGATCCCCGTGTCCAGGATGTGTGTGAGTAGTGTTGCTAGTGTAGAAACAGTCTTATCACAGTCTGATCCCCGTGTCCAGGATGTGTGTAGAGTAGTGTGGCAGTCTTCCTAGTCATACCTCCCCGTATGTGTGTGAGTAGTGTTGCCTTAGTAGAAAAACAGTCACACATCTGATCCTCGTGTCCGGATGTGTGTGAGTAGTGTTGCTAGTGTAGAAAACAGTCCTCTCACAGTCTGATCCCCTGTCCAGGATGTTTTGTGAGTATGTTTGCCTAGTGTAAAACGTCTCACAGAGTCTGATCCTCGTCCAGATGTGTGAGTAGTGTCTAGTGTAGAAACAGTCCTCTCACAGTCTGATCCGCGTCCAGATGTGTGAGTAGTGTTGCTAGTGTAGAAAACATCCTCTCACAGACCCTGATCCTCGTGTCCAGATATGGAGAGTTAGTGTTTGCCATGTAGAAACATTCATCCCTCACAGTGTTCCTCCGTGTCCCGGATGTATGTGCGGAGTGTTTTGCCTAGTGTAGAAACAGTGGTTCTCCATGACGTGTAGCTTGGAAAATCCTCCGTGTCCATGTGTTGCCGTAAGTGTTGCAATGTCGAAAACAGTCCTCCACAAACAGTCTGATCCTCGTGTCCAGGAATGTGTGTGAGTAGTGTTGCTATGTAGAAAACAGTCCTCTCACAGACTGATCCTCGTGTCCAGGATGTGTGTGAGTAGTGTTGCTAGTGTACAAACAGTCATCTCAGAGTGTGATCCTCGTGTCCGAATGTGTGTGAGTAGTGTTGCTAGTGTAGAAACAGTCTTCTCACAGTCTGATCCCCGTGTCCATGATGTGTGTGAGTAGTGTTGCTAGTGTAGAAACAGTCTTCTCACAGTCTGATCCCTGTGTCCAGGATGTGTGTGAGTAGTGTTGCTAGTGTAGAAACAGTCATCTCACAGTGTGATCCTCGTGTCCGGATGTGTGTGAGTAGTGTTGCTAATGTAGAAACAGTCTTCTCACAGTCTGATCCCCGTGTCCAGGATATGTGTGAGTAGTGTTGCTAGTGTAGAAAACAGTCCTCTCACAGTCTGATCCTCGTCTCCAGGATGTGTGTGAGTAGTGTTGCTAGTGTAGAAAACAGTCCACTCACAGTCTGATCTTCGTGTCCAGGATGTGTGTGAGTAGTGTTGCTAGTGAAGAAAACAGTCCTCTCACAGTCTGATCCTCGTGTCCAGGATGTGTGTGAGTAGTGTTGCTAGTGTAGAAAACAGTCCTCTCACAGTGTGATCCTCGTGTCCAGGATGTGGGAGAGTAGTGTTGCTAGTGTAGAAAACAGTCCTCTCACAGTGTGATCCTCGTGTCCGGATGTGTGTCAGTAGTGTTGCTAGTGTAGAAAACAGTCCTGTCACAGTGTGATCCTCGTGTCCGGATGTGTGTGAGTAGTGTTGCTAGTGTAGAAAACAGTCCTCTCACAGTGTGATGCCCGTGTCCGGATGTGTGTGAGTAGTGTTGCTGGTGTAGAAACAGTCATCTCACAGTGTGATCCTCTTGTGTCCGGATGTGTGTGAGTAGTGTTGCTAGTGAAGAAAACAGTCATCTCACAGTGTTATCCCCTTGTCCGGATGTGTGTGAGTAGCGTTGCTGGTGTAGAAACAGTCATCTCACAATGTGATCCTCGTGTGTCCGGATGTGTGTGAGTAGTGTTACTACAGTAGAAAACAGTCCTCTCACAGTGTTATCCTCGTGTCCGGATGTATGTGAGTAGTGTTGCTAGTGTAGAAACAGTCATCTCACAGTGTGATCCTCGTGTGTCCGGATGTGTGTGAGTAGTGTTGCTAGTGTAGAAACAGTCCTCTCACAGTGTGATCCCCGTGTCCGGATGTGTGTGAGTAGTGTTACTACAGTAGAAAACAGTCATCACAGTGTGATCCTAGTGTCCGGTGTGTTGTTGTGGTAGTTTGCTAGTAGAAACTGTCCTCTCACAGTGTGATCCCCGTGTCCGGATGTGTGTGAGTAGTGTTACTACAGTAGAAAACAGTCATCTCACAGTGTGATCCTCGTGTCCGGATGTGTGTGAGTAGTGTTGCTAGTGTAGAAACAGTCATCTCACAGTGTGATCCTCGTGTCCGGATGTGTGTGAGTAGTGTTGCTAGTTTAGAAAACAGTCCTCTCACATTCTGATCCATATGTCCAGGATGTTTGTTAGTAGTGTTGCTAGTGTATAAAACAGTCCTCTCACTGTTTGATTCTCGTGTCCAGGATGTGTGTGAGTAGTGTTGCTAATGTAGAAAACAATCCTCTCCCAGTTTGAACCTCGTGTCCAGGATGTGTGTCAGTAGTGCTTTAGTGTAGAAAACAGTCCTCAGACAGTCTGATCATCGTATCCGGATGTGTGTGAGTAGTGTTGCTAGTGTAGAAAACAGTCCTCTCACAGTCTGATCATAATGTCCAGGATGTGAGAGAGTAGTGTTGCTATTGTAGTAAACAGTCCTCCCACAGTGTGATCCTCGTGTACCGATGTGTGTGAGTAGTGTTGCTAGTGTAGGAACAGTCCTCTCACAGTCTGATCCCTGTGTCCGGTTGTGTGTGAGTAGTATTGCTGGTGTATCTCACAATAATCGCATGTCATCTCACAAAAATCGCATGTCAGTATCGTTTCTAGTATAAGAGTAATTTATATGTGAAACTTGATAATCAGGTAATTTTTCTGTTACCTTTGGTTGTGACACACTAACCGTGTTGTTGTGACATTATATCACATACTAACGCGTGTTGTGTTGACATACAAACGCGTGTTGTTGTGACATTATGAAACTAGATGGTCGGTAAATCCGGCAAATGTTCCCCGATGACGCTTTGATTAAAGTTCGAAGTCATTGACCCTGGTTATCGGTGCAGTAAATAGTGGTAAATGTGCATATGAAGTTTGTCACCATAATCTCAATGGGTAACAGAGATAACTTCTAGAAAGTTTTAACGCAAAGTTTTGTTTATTAGTCACAATCAATGTTGGTATGCAAATTTGGATTCAATTTAATTTTAACGTAACTCTTTAACACAAGCTTAACGTCATTTGACCTAGACATTGGGCTCCTAGGCATCATGGGTAGGGTATACAATTAACATATGGATGGTGATCACTGCGTAAATAAAGTTTCAAGTTGATATCGCAAGCGGTCAGACAAATAAATTTAAAAACACTTTAACGTACAATTCGGAAGGCGTACAACGGACACCGGACAAAGCGGTAACTATTGTTGTAACATTTTGTTGTGACATATTGTGACACACTAACCCGTGTTATTGTGACATTATGTGACACACTAACCCGTGTTGTTGTGACATGTAGTGACATACTAAGTTAACCCGTGTTGTTGTGACATTATGTGACACACTAACCCGTGTTGTTGTGACAGACCACCCCGACGTCGAAGGAGTGTCGGCAGTACTGCATGCCCCATCCCATGTGTTTACACTGCAGCAGTGAGGCCTCCGTGCCCGCACATCTCACGTTTTTTAGGTAGATCACGCCAGCTCCCGCCCCGTACCTCGCCCCGAAAACCGCCTCCTGTATGGGATACAAGTATACTTATTACGAGTCAATATCTCGCTAGAATATTTTTATACAGTGAAACGTCTCTAAACCGGACACACTTGGGGTCCCCAGGGTATCCGGCATAGACAAACTAGTCCGCCCGACATATCATGCAAGCGACCCGGAAATGGCGTGTATACAATATATTGCATAGAAATCAAGAACTGGCATCGTTAAATGACGCAGGCTTGATAATAAAACGAAAGAAATGAAAAGAACTTTAACATGTTTGCCTTACAAATAAAGTGAACACCGGGGAGTTCACAAAGGATGTACACTGGAAACGTATACGTACACCCCAGACGAATCCAAGCTGTCTACATGCCACCGTGACCGCCGTATACCCCCTGGGCCAATGACTTTCACATACGGTGCTCCAGGCGGACGAGTCGGAAAGACGCACTTCTAGCCGCCCGGAATATGGCGTCTGTCCATCAGCCAGTCGAACGTCGAGTTCTGGCCATAGAAACCGTCATGCATGTATCTATCATCGCTTGATGGACATTATTGAACTATTAGTTGATTGAATCTGGTTTTGTGTCCCTTCAACAGCTAAGTAGTGAACACACGGACTATTTAGACCCATGAATATATTTCAAATTACAATACTTTTCCAGCACTGAATCAACAATATCCCTACTCAGTGTCAGACGCCCTTACTACCATACTCATGATCACATGATTATCTAATCCCCACCTCTGGTTAAAATGTATAGTTATCAGGTAACGAGCTCTGTAATGACAGAATACTTACTGACTGATAACATAATGTCGTATCTGGCGAATATCCGCGTTACAACGAATTGAAAAATAATGTTCTATTGGTCGAACTGATATCAGTATAATGACGCAAGACAAACACGTCCGTGTTCTCTTCAACGAAAACCACGTGATAATTGCTCATTCTGTAGCGTAAAACGTTACATGATAAATAGAATACCGTTGATATCACGTTTATCAAGCTCGGCTCGTAAACGGAGGGAATTCCTACACGTTTCCTAGCCTTGCCGTATAAACTTAATATCAGAAGACAGTAACGTGCCTGGTATTTCCCCGTGTATCACCGATCATGGCACATGCATATTAAAAACTCTACAGTTCGGACCTGGTGTTGATCAGTAAGGGTTTTTTGTTGGTTATGATATATCCTATCTCACAAAATCTACAACATTTAATGGAAACATGTTGGGTGGCAGTAATAATTGCGTTCCCTAACACTAGTCGTGTATATGTCTGGGTTGTTGTTGTTGTTGTTGTAGAGAGAACATTTATGTAATTTCATGTGTTACATAAAATTGGAATTTACAGTAAATTAACACATATTATTGAACATCTGTATGCATTAGCTGTAATACAATGAGTTGTTATATTGCGTGAGACTGATATAACATACCAGGATAAGTGATCCGTCCAGTAGTAAATAGGGAGTTAAAATGATACCACCAACCTACATAACACCCCTACACTCCATCTACGGTCCCACACCCCTCCAATTTGTGTATGAACTGAATAAACAAAAAATGCGGACCACCTATAGAATACAGAGCCAAGTTAGTCAACTGTGTACTTTCTAAAGTGGGTCGTCCTTGTCAGTTATAGGAAGTTTGAAAATATTTAATTAAATAATTTAAAACTGTACACGCCTATTATTATATAGGGGAATAATAATTAATTAATTAATTAATTATTTAAAACTGAACTCCCCTATTATTATATAGAAAATAATTAATTAATTATTTAAAAAAAAGTACATTTGCTAGCATATAGGAATTATGAAAATATTTAATTAATTAATTAATTATTTAATTAATTATTTAAAAAAAAATATATTTGCTAACATATAGAGATCAACTGCGAAGACAAGCGGACGATCTTAACATACCATACAGTAAACGCCTAAGAGTTCCTGGGTTGACAAAACTAATAAAATGTCAAGCTAAAGAAACGAAAACTAGTAGTTATTCAAACATTTAGTTAAACCATGGTTTAAACCAAGGCTTAAAACAATGTTGCCACAAGTTGAAAAAACTCTGAGCAGATGTCTCATCGCTAGGGTTGACATACAGTAAACGCCTAAGAGTTCCAGGGTTGACAAAACTCTTGAACGAGGCTAAAAACACAGCTTTCACGACTAGGTTTGCCAGGGACTACAAGGGCCAACAAGAGAGGTGCCTTCAATAATATAGACAATGCTGATACAATTGGGCATGGACTTACGGAAGAGAGTGTTATGAGTCTGCGTGCCAACGCTATCGCGCAGAGAAAGACCCCACATAAAGTGGTGTCTAAGTTGAAACGAAAGTTGGTGAACGCAATAGCCGACGAAGGTGAGAAGATATTAGGCAGCCACGCCGAAAGTAAGGAACGGGTGGAGAAAGGTAGAAGAAACATAGAGCTTTATTTTCGTAAGGGTATAGACGGGACAATATCTGAAAGGATAGTTGACAAGTTGGCTCCGATGCTGACGAGCAACTTCTATCTGAGATACTCTTTTTCTTACAAGCTAACAGATATAGAGGAGAACGACAGTCGTGGTAGAGCGAAAACTATAATATTTCACAAAAACCTCGGAGGTAGCAAATGGATGAGTTCTTACGAGGAGGTATGTACATGGGTGAAGAGACAAGAAGAAACTCGTATGAACATGGATAAGATAGACAGACCAAACAAGAAATGGACGTTTGTCCGGTGGGTAGACGTATTCGTAAAACTAGTTTTAGGTGATAGGAGGGAAGACACAGGTTTAGCATCAACAGTAGCATCCGGGGGACCTCTTCCGGATTGGTTGAGGAACAAGAAGGGTATGTACGCGTTAGATAAATACAACGACGATTTGTGTCTTTTCAGATGTCTAGCTAGTCATTTGGAAGATGTTCGAGTGGACAGGTGTTGTGATAAGGCACGATGCATGGCTAACGAGTATTTCGCGAAAAACAAGAAAACCGCGAGAGGACCGGTTCCTTTTGAGGACATGAAGAAAGTGGAGGAATGTTTCAGTGTAGGAATAGAAGTGTACATGCCAACGGAAGAATGAGTGTGATATTTGAGAAAGACACCAGCACACTACCAGGAGGTTGGAGTGAAGAAGATGACGATAGGATTGTTAAAAAACCACGCGTTCCTCGTGACAAATATAAAGAAACTAACAAAAATCTACTGTTGCTACGACTGCAGACAGAGATTCACCAACGCCAGCAACATGAAGAGGCACGCAGCAACATGCATGAGGGGAGAGACCGTAGTCGTGTACAAAGGTAAGATGATAGACAGACCAATGTCCGCGTTTGAAAAAGCCTTCTACCCAAGATCGCACGCCAGCAAAATGTCGATAGACTGGATAAAACCTTTAGAAGTCAATCACATACACACCGCCAGGTGCGGACACGGAGGAGAAAGGTGGGTTGCAGGGGCTCCGGTCGACGGATACTGCAGGGAGACAAATACCGTGTACCAATTCCACGGCTGTCACTGGCACGGATGTCCACTCCACACAAGGCGCATGGGTAAAAAGTATAAAAAAAACTCTCGATAGGGATCGGCAATAATCTCAGCCGGATACACACTCGTGGTTATTTGGAAGTGCGACTATAATTCACGAAACCATCCACAAGTAGAACAGACAGTCCCGGAGACAGTGTTGTACCCACACCAAATAGTGTACTACTTTGAAGCTTACCTAGACGTCAACGGAGGGGAGGTAAAAACTCGAGATCTAGAGTACGAGGTTGCCCACGTTCCGATAAGTGTTTCAGTAGGCGACTGTCTCTCAGGAACGACAACACACATTTGCGAGAGAGATCCTGAAGTTTTGGTATCAAAATTCTTGAGGGAGTTGAAAAGCAGAGGTAAAAAGATCAAAAACGATGTGCACCGCAAGTACATGCCGACTGATATAGACAAACTCCCGGAAACACAAGTCAAAGCTATAAAGAGGTGGATATAACAGGTTCCCGTGGTAGGATTCAACTCTAGTAGATACGACATAAACCTGATAAAGAAAAATCTCGCTGGGAAACTGGCTGACACAACCGATAAATTTATGGTAGGTAAGAAGACAAACACGACGATATTTCTGTTCACTCCAGAATTCAGGTTTCTAGACATTGCTCTGTACATGGGACCCGGAACTAGTTACGACAAGTGGATCAAGGCATACGACTGCTCGATCCACAATTCTTTCTTTCCCTACCAGTGGTTCGACACCCCAGAAAAGTTGGACTACGATGGTTTACGATGGAGCTAGAAGCGTGCAACGCGATCTACAAAGAGAAAAACATGACAACTTTCGCGGCCTGGCTGCGATGCTACAACGACCTGGACGTCGCACCGTTCTTGGAAGCGGTGGTAAAAATGTGTAACTTTTACAAAGACAGAGGAGTGGATATTCTTAAAGACGCAGTAACGCTACCCGGTGTGGCTCTGCAATAGTTGTTGCGAGGAACCATCAAGGAGGATGTGAAAAGCTACAGAACAAAGGAAAACGCCGCCGCATACGCAAAATGTCTACCACTGTACGCACCCGAAAAGGAAACTTACGACATGCTGCAGGGAGCTCTTGTCGGAGGACCGTCTATAGTGTTTTCGAGATACGCGGAAGCCGGAGTATCTAACATACGCACGGATAAAAATAAGAAATGCGGATCGGTGCTCGGTTACGACGCTAACGCACTGTACCTGTCGACTCTGAAGAAAGTGATGCCTTGTGGTAAAGAGATCATCGGACACGTTGGAGAACCTACAAACCAGATGGTTGTGGACAGATTCTCGCGAAGAATTTTGAAGTCCGAGTGGTTCGGATTTGCCGAGGTGGATATCGAGGTGCCGAAAAATTTACGAAAACACTTTTCGGAGATGTCGCCGCTGTTCACAAGCGGGGTTGTTAAAGAAGAAGAGGTTCCAAAGCACATGTTGGATTACCTAGAGAATACAGGTAGGAACATGGGAGACGGTAAGAAACTAGTGGGAACTCTGTCTACTGAGAAGACGTTGCTGTACGCGCCGCTACTGAAGTGGTATCTGCGACACGGATTAGAGATAACTGCTGTGTACAGAACTTTGGATTACCAAGAAGGAAAGCCGTTCGAATGGTTCGTAGACGAAGTAACCGCAGTACGTAGAACAGGAGATGTCGACAGTAGCAAGGCCTTTGTGGGCGAGATATTCAAGTTGGTGGGCAACTCTTGTTGCGGAAAGATGATCGAATGTTTCGAGCGCCATCTAAACACAACGTATACTAACAACGAGAGCTGCGTTGACAAAGCATTGAGATCAGCATTCTTCGAAGATATCGAGGAGATTGGAGACGCTTACGAGATATCTAGCAGGAAACCGAGAGTAGTAATGACTAGACCGTTTAACTGTGGGATAGCAGTTTACCAGTTGGCAAAGTTGAGGATGTTGGAGTTCTACTACGACTTTCTAGATAAGTACATTGACCGAAGCGATTTCGAGTTGATACAGATGGATACAGACAGTATGTATATAGGAATTCCAGCAACAGCCTGGATACTATAATAAAGTCGGATATGAGTGACTCTTTCGAAAGAGAGAAACGAGATTGGATAGCTTGGGATAAGTGGAGCAACCGCGAGCCAGGACTCTTCAAGATGGAGTTCCGCGGACACCGAGCGATTGCCTTGTCTAACAAGTGTTATATTGTCGAAAAAGTTCCCGAAAAAGGAAGTCGGGAAGAATAAGACAAACAAATTAAACCGGATGATTTTATGAAACATTCCGCCAAAGGTATGTCCAAGAGAACAAACAGTCTGAACTGGGATAGATACAATAAAGCGTTGGAGGGTGGTCTAGACATTGGAAAAAAACAGGGGTTTCAGAATGAACAGTGGAGTCATGAAGACTTACTCGCTGACAAAGTTGGGACTATCCGCGTACTGCGATCAGAGGAGGGTGTTACCCGACGGTATCCACACGGAACCGTTGATGTAATAAAATGAATCAAGATTTAAATGAAATTACTATGCAATTTAAATTTTGAGAAATTTAACCAGAACAACCACCACCAACCCATCACCTATACACATCAACTCTATTGGTCTGACTGGCGCTGGGAGTGTAGAAATCAGCGGATGAGAACACCATCCGGAGACAGCAGGGTGTCAGAAGGCACCGCAAGAAGTTCTTCGCGAACAAACCCGCGCTATGGACCATCATCCAAATAGTAGAGCACGGGCTCATCGGGTTTGGTAATAGATCGATCTAGATGATATACATTGAGAGACCACACGGGATCAGTCGCGCGGTGGCGACCACCTTCGAGCTCTCCCGGTTGATAGAGGTACCGGACGGTAACATCCGATGGAAGCCGTTTCTCCGCTAAACCAACGGATCGCCCGTGCGAGACGGCGGATGGTTTGTGCGACACCATTTTCGCCTTAATGGCATCTACGGGCTTTTTACCGATCAATCTGGTCACCTCGCCGTTCAGTGCGGAGACCACGGCGGGCAGCCGGGTCACCCACTCGGTCGATCGCGAATGAGGGTCTACAAGCTCTTGAACCGCTCCACGATCCACTGGTCCCGGTGGATATTGACGCGGCCGCGTCTAACAGAAACGTCGTGTTTAGTCAATAGATGGGAGACCGCGCCCATGAACTCGCGGCCGGGATCGACCTGGAGAAGATTCGGCCATCTGAGAGGACTCCTCTTATATATTCGGGAAAGAGCCCGGCCACCTCCTTAGACTCTTTAGTGGCCAGCGGCTCAGCCCCCTTATAGCGACTCGCTACGTCAACGATTGTCAGTGCGTACTTGTACGTCTTGCGACCGACGCGATCGTGAGGGAGAAACAGGAGAGATCCGCTTGGTGGACTTCGTTAGGCACCGGCACGTCGAATTTCGGCCGCGGAATATTGTGCGGCGCGGGCAAATAGATCTGCCAGATGGCCTGCTTCTTGAGCCATTCCTTGGCAGCGTTTTCGGAAACCTTGGTCGCCGCCGCGAGGTTCTTGACGGCCGCGAGGCCCTTCCAGTAGCCGCGGGGGCTGTAGTATGTGTTCGCTAGTTTGCGCGTTAGGCGAACCGATAGTTTGGTATCAAGCTTGCGCGTGTCCATCGTATGCGAGGTACAGTAGGGCGAATAATCTCCAACATGCCTTCGCCAGATCGTCCGGTAACTGCGCCGTCGATACTAAACCGTTGTTGGAAGGTTCGCTGCAGCTGCCGGTTAAGTTACGCAAATTCTTCCAATCGCGATTGGATTGGAACTGGAGCGGGAACTCGGAGGAATCTAACATCCGCTTTGCGAAAAGGGTGGCCGTTTTTTCGTCCTCGCGGCACGTCTGTAGAGAGTCTTGGGCCAGACTGATCAGCCCCTTTGCGCCAGCTAAACCGTGTTTAAGGGCCGTGTAGCCTACATCGATTAGAGCGTAATAAAGCTCGTCAACTAACAACGTTCTATATATATGGAAATATATACATTATTTAAACACGTTTTTTTAAAATAATTATTGCTTATTGCTTTTGCTTATTGCTTATTGCTTTTCCAATATAGTAGCTGACGAGACCCGTCGCAACCATTCCCACGACGATGAACGCGATCTCGCGGTCTTTTTGGGCCTCTGACGGTACATATAAATCTGAAAGTTGGGGTTCGGGATCCAACGGTGCGAGAATTTTCTGTGGATATGCCAGCGCGTATTCGTGTATGGCTTCGTCAACGTTCCGGAAAGTTTGCACGGCGTGATTCTCGCGGCGAAACTCTTCGTTGATCCAGTCCAGATGAGCGGTTCGTTTTTTCGACCATGCTGCGTCTGCGCTCTTGAGTTGTTCTTCAGCTAAATCGTGACGCTTGCGCTCCTCATCCGAGTCTTTTCCTATTAACGAGAATAAATAGTTGCTACCGCCGAACGCCCCTGAGCTCACGACTGCACCAAACAACATTATTGCGATCGAAGCCATTTATTTCCATATATTAGCAGGTAGAATTCCAGCTTTAATTAGATAATCTCGAGTCCCAACTGCGGCCGCTACATCTAAGGTCACGAGCCCTACGTGTCTCACGGTCATGTCCAATTTGGGAGCGGACCCTCCTTTGATAGTCGAGCAAACCCGATACTGAGACCCGATATCATCACGGCGTGATAAAGCGCATTCACTATCATTTTACCATTGTTTTAGCCATTATATATAGTGATTATTGCATATAAAAGGGATCGCGATTAATTTTTAAATGGGACTCAATCGGTTTCATAACTTTCTTCAGAACCGCCTCCAACATGCTCGGGAGCGGAGTTGGGGGGCGTCTCGAATGGTATTTCCACACACACACGGTGCCCACAACTGAAAAACCACCACCAACAACCCACGGGATGATCCAGGTAGGAGCTACAGCAATCCACGATTGCTTTTCCATTTGCGATTGGTGTTCCTGCGGAGATTGAACCGCAGCTGTCTTCGGGGGTTTTGCTGTTTCTGCCCCAACTGTCGCTCCTGAGCCGGAACAGATAACGACTGTTTGGCCTCTCGAAGCTCGGTGAGTATTTTATCTTGTTTAGCTTTTCGGGTGGCAGCCGCTGCCCGCCCAGCTGCCTGTCTTTTTGGGTTTTTGTGTCGCCCAATTGGGGATAGTTCCCCCAACGTGCTCGGGAGCGGAGTTGGAGGATAAATCGGGGATGGAAGTGCAATCGGGGATTGCCGTTCCGTCACTCTCGCAGGTGCGTCTTGTGTCATCATTTTCTGAGCTGATAGTTCGTGGGCATATATGTCCAAATTGACAGAGCTTAGCCGTGGTCAACGCTTCCACTAATCAACCCCGCGGTGTCAGATATAGGGAGAATTGCACTGACAGCGGTAGCGTACAAATGAATAGCCACCGCCCCAAGAGTTTTCGTCATCTCTGCCCCCAATTTAGATTCGTATCGTGCATACATTTTATCAACCTCGACATCTGACATTTTATCCACCTGACAAACTGAGAGACGCCTATCGAAATACTGCTCCGATTGCCCCCCAGCAACCAGCGCAGCTAGCCGATCGCGTCGAGTCGTGTTTTCATTTTCTTTCAGGAAATATACCGTATCGGCAGCCGGGCCATCTTTCAGACCCTTGTCGGCAGTCGGGCCATCTTTCAGGAAAGATACCGTGTCGGCAGTCGTGCCGGCAGTCGGAGCGACTGTTTCTTCCATTAGCTGATCGAGAAGTTTGTCGCAGTTCATTATTCCAACAGTGTTGGGTGTACTATTCTGACTAGTCTTATAAGTTTAACATCAAACTGTTTGTAATTAATTTTAAGAAAATTATAAAATTAATTATGAGTAACAGCATCAATTCGTGAATTGAAGTTGCGAATAATTCAGTAATATTTAGTAGATTATTTAGTAAATAATTCATTAATTCAGTAATAATTCAGTAATAATTCATTAATTCAATAATAATTCAATAATAATTCAGTAATATTTAATAGATATTAGTAGATATTAGTAAATATTCAGTAATTAATTGATAACTTCATAATTTGTGGGTTGATCAGTCTTTAGCAGAAGCTTGGCGTGCTTAGTTTCCGAAAGCATCTGCCGAACCACCAGGTGCTCCTCGTGCTTTGGGATAACGTCGTTCTCTCGAAGACAGTCATCGAACGAGTCTCGGTTCTTGCAGTGAAAGAGGGCGACCCATTTCGTTTGCTCGCGCAGATCCTTGAGGACGGCGTTGTACTTCTGAGTGGAGATCCATACGCTTTGCCCCGCATGGCGGCCCGAAAATGCCAGCTCGGAGAGCATGTCCTTCTTTTTGGTCATCGCCGCCTTGGGTGGGCTCTCCCTGGAATCTTTGGTATAAACCACGCAGCCAATCGTGAATCCTATCACCGGGGTCAATAACGTATACCTCAGGGTCGATCCATATCTACGGGCACCGCTGATAATTCTCGTTGTGCCGCACAGTGGGACACAGGATCACAATGTGTCGAAAGGCACCGCGATAGGACCCCTCGAGCAAGTCCAGGATGAAAACAGTTATTCCGTATCCAGTCTGCCCACATATTATGGCAGAGCGGGCATCACAAACTTTGTTTGAAGGTTTTAAATCTTTAGATTTATATTTAGTAGAGTGCTGAGACGTATCGACCATCTTCGATGTTGAGTTGTGCGTCTCTGATTATATATAGATACACGTTTAATGGCCCAGCTCCATCCGCCTCTTTGGTTATCTGGATCGTCACACCCTCGCTAGCGTTCTCAACTTGGCGTCCACTACCGTGCATTTGGTCGTCGTCGCTGGCTCGCATGTCTAGCCATAGCGCGTACTTGGATGTCAGGAACTCCGTGAGGGAGACGTCCGAGAGCTGCAGGTCTTTGGCAACCGCGGCAAACTCCGGGGAGCGCTTAGAGCCGGCAGCAAACTGCTTTCTGGCTTCGTCCCACTGCTGGTGCGCGCGAAGGCCCTGGCTGTAGAGTTGATTGGGGACTCCCTCGATCGTCACCTCGACCTTTGTGATTTTGGGGTTTACAAAATTTGTCGGTTTTTCTAGCCCCGAGCGCGAACCGACCCTCCTCGAACAGCATAGACCTTTCATCGATCGGGCGGGTACGTTAAAATTAATATTCCACAATGTGTCGCTTTTGTCTTTCGTCATCTTGCGGTGGCGAAGAACTCGGTCGTAAAGTATGGCAACGCGCCCGGCGTACTGGGATCTGATCAATCGCGCGAGTTCGGGCATCGTGACCATGTCGTACTCCAGCGAAATATTGTCGATCGTATACGTCGATGTCATGTCGGTGGCTATGAGAACTCGGCCGTAGTCGTTCAACGTTAGTTCGTATTCGAGGCGGTCAGCCAAAGCGCTCTGATAGTAGGGCATGTGACTCTCCAGCAACTCAAAGTCGAGCCGGATGTAGAAGCGGTTGCCGTAAGCGGCCGCGATTGCGTTGTCGCTCGCGTTGTTATCTGCCTTGTTACCAGCCCCGATTCTAAGTCTGGTTACGTTCTTATTTTTGCAGATGTCAATACCCTGATAGACCGCATTTTCGCGCTCTTGCGCCGTCTTCCACAGGTCCTGATAGCAATGGTAGACGTCGTTGTCGTCGATCGACATCACCTCATTACCAGAAATCTTTATCATGGTCTTCTTGACGATGGCGCGACCCAGGTTCTGAACGACGGTTCGGTCCGCGTCCGTCGACGTCATCGAAATGGTGAAAGCGAGGCGAACAGTCCCCGGCACAATGACGTTGCTAGCTCCGAGGTTGGGGAAGCGGGCCAAGAGCTGCTGGTTCTGGTCGATCGTCGATGGGTTGTTCGTAATAACGACGCTCTGTCTCACGCCTTTCGCCCCAAGGGGCTCCCGCAGTCTGCGGTATGGATTGAGTTTGCGACCGTATTGACTCGAAGACATATTTAAATACTCTATTAAACCCGTATGGTCTTTTCTTTAATACATCGTTAAAGATGGCTGGTTACGATATTGGCATGGACGAATTCGGCCGAGACGATTACCTCGATGATGATGACATCTATGATGACATCGATGATGACATCGATGACGATAACGAAACGCCCTTCATGGAGATGCCAGCCGGCGAGGAAATAGGTGGCGCTACCAACACCATTAGTCTAAGTCGAAAATTACTCGAGTCAGCTGTAGACGACTACTGCAACAGTTTGGCAGAAAAAGATGTGGTCCCGGCTGTCGGCCGCGACTACTCCAAGTTCGAATTGGATCTGCGCGGTAGGTTGCGGCTAAAAGCATCAAATGTCCCAATCATCAACATGAGGAGCGGAGAACCCCTATCGCTTAGCACCATTGCCGGAAAAACCCGGGGCGGTGGCGAAATCGTAAGGGATGAACTCGCATTCGTAGATTGGAAGAGGGGTAAAACAATTATGCCATCCCGCGCTGTAGAGACCCTATAGTCTACCGACGAAACAATGGCGAAGACGGCCGCCGCGATAGAAACTGTCGAGCTCAACGAGGTCCCTCGTGTAGCCACCGACGCTATTCGCAAAATGGAGCTCAGCGAAAGCGAGATAGATGGAATATGGAATACTCAGCACGATGGATGACCCACCGTTACATCTTCGCGAACTCCGGGGACTCGATAAGGCTATGCAAACAGTCCGGGGCGAATTGGTCCATCAACCATAGTTCTAGCTATCACTGGTGGTGCAGCGGCTGCACCCGCGCCAGCACCCGCGCCAGCACCCGCGCCAGCACCCGTGCCATCCGGCGGTACAAAGGAGTGGGGTGAAAAGCATCTAAAAGCCCTAGCCAATCTCCTGGCTAAATTAGCCGGAAAGGCGGCTGCCGCGCTGCCTGGACTGATCGGGGGTCTCGTCTCCTACTTGTTATCTATATTATCAAAAACGGCCGGATGGCTCGCCAAAAATACTTGGGCTTTAATCGTGGCGATCGCCGGTCTCCTACTATTCTCCGCCCGAGAGTTCCTAAAACCAAAGCGAGAGTAGCACGATCACCACGAGGACGACGACGACATCTCCTCCTCGTGGGTTGTAGTTCCGAAGGAACTTGCTGGTGCGTCAAGTCCTGTTGCAGCCGTTGGAACAACGGCGGAACTTGCACTTACACTAGTTCCCGCTCCTGAGCTGGAACTTGATGGGGTGCTTTGTACTGGGGTGGGTGCTTGCGGTTTTATGAAATCGTTTCCACGCGCGGTGCGCTTGATGTTATCCGCGTTCACGTTACCGTTGTGGCCGATTTTTTGATTGGCGGTGGCTATTACGATCTGATTAGTGTAACCGTCAACCGGGTCGTCTCGTATTATCATATTGATCGGCGCCATATAAAGACCTATTCCAAATAGATAGTCTACTGGGGTGCTGGCATTTTGCAAAACGTCTTGATACCGCTGGATCGCATCCGGGAGGTCCACCGGAGATGAGATGGCGTCCTCGACATTTGCCAAGAACTGTTTTTGCGCGTCAAACGCCTTCCCGTCTCCTATTATAGAACTGCGCGCTTGCGCATGTGCGCCGAGGATGGCCCAGACGTATGTGCGAATGGAGTCGTTGAGGTGGGTAACCCCACCCCTGGTGAACCCCTTCCCCCTATCCAAAATGAAAGTCCCCCAGTCGATCTCGACGTGTTCGCTTTGTTCTATGTTGTCGACGAGACGTATGACAGATGGAAGTTCTTTACAACCGGCAAAATTACAGTGTACTGGTGGATATGAAGACGCGCCGAATGTCATAGTGTTTGAATCGAAACTTCCCCTATTGCGGGTTACGATATTGTTGTTTAGAAATATATCACCTAACCCACCATTTTTAGTAGCTGTTTTCCAGTCGGTATTTTTATAAATCTGAAATTCGGCACATATTCTTTCGTAGGCTTTGTGGTCGTACGGGTTGTATAGAGGGTCCCACTTATCCTCTTGGGGTGTTTTCACTTGCATCTCTTGTATGATTCTCCGGATCGTGTAGTAGATGTGAAAAATATAAACACTTTCGCAGAAAGCGCTGTCATTATGCTCCATATGGTTTATGTAAGAGACACCACACCCGGTTGTGGCACACCACACAGCAAAATTTAACTGGTTCTGCCAAAACTGCATCGGTGTTGCTTTCCAGGCGTCTATGGCTTCTTGGGTACTAATTTTGGGCAGCCTATAATTATCAAATATGTTTGAAAAAGTTGTATCAAATCCGGTGTTTTCATTTACTCTTATTGTTATGTTTATTAGCTTTCTAATTAAGTAGTGGATTCCTACTGTTAAGTAGTACACACCTCCCCCAGCGTACTTTGCATTATAATTAAAGCTAAATGCCTTGGTATACATTGAAATATATTATTATGTTTGCTACTATCACTAATGTTCAAAAAGAGAGTTGTGAACTTCAGAAGTCAATCGACAACTGCTGCGGAAAACGCCGGGTAGGCCTCAGATCAATCACGTTCACGGTTGGGTAGGAGAATGTGGGGAAGAGCGAAGGGTTTGGCTATGTGAATGACGGCCGCCAAGTAGGTGTAAAGCCGGCCTTTGGGGTTTTAGACAGCTTAAAGATTTTGTCACCTCAGAGCTTGACGGTAGAGCCAGCCTCACAATCTCGAAGGCCACCGGACAAGCGACCTTTACCATCGAACCCAACAACCGTGTAACGATCACACCATCATTGGCCGTGCGACTCGGGCTTAGCGAGACATACTCCGAGAATAAAGGCTTGTTTGCCCCGGGTGAGTACGCCGGTGATAACCCAGTGGACTTCGCCTTCACGAAAAGTCTCAGGGTGCACCTGGATCGGGTGAACACATCGTACAACACGGTAGACGGATCTCCCAGCACATTACTGAAAACCGTGCAAGCAAGTGATTGTTTCTTTGTGGAGACTGTGACCTTAGATTTCCCATGCCCCGAGATGAAAGTTTTGGAATCGGGACATATCCACGAATTTACGGTCTATATTCTTGATGATCAAGCGAGAGAGTTGAAGAACTATTACCCGATTTCGGTCGTCCTAGAAATTTCAAATTAATTCAAAGAATTAGACTCAAGTTCGTAATAGAATTATCAATATTATTGAAAATTAGTATATACGGACCAGGTAGTTCTTCCAATTCCAATCGCGATTGGGTGACAAATATAAATTCAAAGAATTTGGAGCCGGCAGAAGGGGGATTCATCCCGACAGAGAGCGACTTTTCAACTACCGGAAAAACCATATCACTGATCAATAGAACTATATCGGCGGCCACGGACGATATTCACAAGAGTCTACTATCACAACTTAGAGTATATGCCCAGGCTGTGACTACACAAACTCGTGAAGAAAGACGTACAGAACTAAACGAACTAGGCGGGAAAATAACCGAATTTCGGGAAGAGGCCCGGTTGGGGATTGAGGGAGTCCAAACGGGTATAGAGAAAGCCCGAGAAGACCACCAGGCGGCCCTTACAGAGGCTTATGGGATGTTGCGCTCAGAGGCTCGGACGGGGATTGCGGGATTAGGAACCCTAGTGGTTGAATAAATCCGCGCCGTTGATGAATCACTTGTTGGGATGGATGAGAAAATAAAACGAGTTCGTAGAGCCGCTCACAAAGCACTTGAGGATACCTCTGAAAAGGTTCGTGCTGAGGTCCATACCGCTATCGGGGGGCTTGCCGCGTTGTTGAACACATCTGTAGAGCAGTTTAAGTTATTGCAAACACATAAACGTGTCATAACAGTTTGGGCTGAGAAGTGGGGGCCATTAAATGAGGGGGCGTATGAATATTCATTTGGTGCCAAAGCGAGCAATAGATATGGGGGATACGTCATGACATCTCCCGGGACGGTTCGACGAATGGCGGTCTGTTCGATTAATGCTAGGGGTAAACCTGTGAGCGCGGTCATCGTAAATCTCTTACTGAATGGGGAAGAACGGGCAGTTGGAGTCACTAAACTCGCTGGGCAGAGTTCAGCGGTGGTTTTGTTCGCCGGTGACGATCCAATTAGACTTCCCGAAAGTAGTGTTATAAACTTTGTTACGAAAATCGCTAACCCAGCGAGTTCTTCCACTGTTGTAACATTGTTAATTGAACTTGATTTGTAAAATTTAATTATGAACGAATCACCGCTTCAGAGCATGCTTCCAATTTTCAAGAATGTTGATATTGGTTTTGGCGAAAGAAGTTCAGATTTTAGGTTGGAAAATATCGCCGAAATACAGGATATTCTAAAATGAGAGGGGGAAACTCGGAGGGTAAATGTAAACAAATATAGACGAGCGGCAAACATAGTGGAGGGGGTGAGCACCGTGCTGGCAGCAATTTCTATAATGGGTGGGGCCGGAACCGCTGCATTATTGTCTACAGTCGTGGCAATTCCCATTGCCGCGGGTTTGAGTGGTGTAGCCACTGGGGCAGAACTGCTGTGTATGGCGTTTAGTTCGGAGAAAATTCGAAAATAAAAGTAGAAAGCACGACAGAATATCGGTTCTTACAACGTCTAAGAAAAATAGCATCGACGTTATCGTGTCCAAAGCGTTGGCCGATAACAATATATCAGACAGTGAATTTGAGTCGGTGGTGGAGGAGATATCTCGATATGAGGATTTAAAAAATACTATTAGAATTAAGGCGCGCGCCACCCTTCCCAAGATTGAGAATACTGATTGGGATAAATTTAGGTTAAAACTGGGAGATAAAGTGGGGGGGGGGGAAAGTTACAACACCATCTCCAATTCGCGAATTGAATTCGGGAGCAGCACCTATACCATATAGATGTTGGCAAATACCTTTTTTTTAAATAATTAATTATTTATTTAATTAATTATTTAATTATTATATTTTCTATATAATAATAGGGGGTGTTCAGTTTTAAATAATTATTTAATTAATTAATTATTATGTTTTCTATATAATAATAGGGGGTGTTCAGTTTTCAATAATTAATTAATTAAATAATATGTTTTCTATATAATAATTATTTAATTAATTAATCTGACCAAACGACTGTATGGTATAAGAGAGACAACTCTGACAAGGACGACCCGCTTTAGAAAGTACACAGTTGTCTAACTTGGCTCTGTATTCTATAGGTGGTCCGCATTTTTTGTTTATTTAGTTCATACACAAATTCGAAAGGTGTGGGACCGTAGATGGAGTGTAGGGGTGTTATGTAGGTTGGTGGTATCATGTTAACTCCCTATATACTACTCGTCCGTATACAATGGATGATACAATGCATGCGATCTATCATTAAAGCTAATTTCATTGTTTCGTTCCCTGTGAACTCCATCAGATAACTCGTTATATATGTAATTTATTAAGTCTGTACTCAAAGCAATATCATTCTCTACCCTACATGTAGTTTCTCGACCAATGAAAGAACAGCATTTCATCTCAATTAATTGCATATTGCGACACCTTTGCCAATATCCATTAAAATAATAATTAAATGTTCATCCGCGATATTTACAACTGATTTTAGGCCTGGTTGTCATCAGTTCACGAGTCGCAAAGCATATTACCGCCCACACACGCGCTCACTTCGTGTCACGCAGCCAATCACATGCTAGTATAGCGATTCGAAATGCGTTTAGGGGCGGAACTTCACGACTGGGCTGTGCAAACAATAAGTACGTAATAGTTCACCTATTGAATTTTTACTTCACATATCACAAGATATAATCTCAGTCAGTTACATATTTCAAATACAAGATTTAATAACTACCTGTTCGACAAGAAATATACAACAAATACTCGGAAAGGAGACGGCATTATAAGCCTGGTTAATTATAATAACGAATGTAAATGTATGTTATTGTTCATATATTGGGTTGTTAAGTAACTAATGCTGCAGTAGCTAGATCTACCTCGTATTTAAGTCCTTAACAATTCAATATGTGAATACTAACGTATACATATAAGTCCATAATTAACGTAATATTGTTTTTTTTGTACAAGCGCCGGGTCAAATTAACATATAGCCAAGAAAATCAGAACACATTAGGACTGTACGTCGAGGAAACAAGTTCGAGTCAGAAAATTGTGTAAGTACATTATTTTCATAATGCTGAAACATACAGACACGTTGTTCCAATGGGTGGTGGTTGGTTACAAAACATACTGACCAAGTTACCAATTACAGGGACTGGTTCCGTTTGTATGACATGATACAACGCAATTTGGGACAGTTTACTGAGTGTCTGTTTCACGAAATCTGCCCAAATTGTACGGCTATATAAACAATGCAAAAACAGTATGTTTTTCGATAATATTATATTAAAGCAAAATTTAAGAATGAACCTTCTTTTTATTTGATTTATCTATGGGAATTTAACATGGCGGGAAAGGAGGTGGAGGAGCTGTGGGAGGAGACATAAAACGAAAATAAAAGGAAATTGACACCTAAACTGGCTATACAGCTTGGACATAATCTAACTAAGAAAATAGAAGTTCCATTTTGAAAATCAGTCTAGTACACTCCCGCCTGCGATTCTCTTACCAAGAATTGCAATCCAGCGGTCCTTGAATTGCAATTCGTCCCCTCTGAAATTGCAGTCTAATTGCGGTCCAATCGCGGGCCCGTTTTTGAGGTCATTCTTTCGCGATACCGTTTGTGCGGTCATTCTTTCGCGGTCCAGTTTGCGCGGTCATTCTTTCGCGATACCGTTTTTGCGGTCATTCTTTCGCTATTTGCAGTAAAAACTTAGCGTTACGCGTATATATAGACCTACAGTAGCGCTTTTCTGCTCCTTACCTATTTGTATATACTAATATTTATACATATCGTAATCGTATAGTATTGGTATATTTAATGAGCATATCGTATGATCATATAATATTGGTATGTTTGTACCGTATCATCGTATAGTACAGTTTGTTTACATTATACAAACGTACTATACGAATATTATACAAACATACGATATCCGTTCGTATATACGATATATCCGTACGGATATGGTATGAATATACAGTGGGGTCATCGTGCGGTTAAAATATACCGATGCACCGGTTCGTTTCGCATGTAAACATCCGGTTTTCATTTCGATCATCTGCCACAATTTTATGTTTTTCAAAATGAATAAATTTTCAATTTTACGATACAGAAACAATTTAAAACTGAGGATTGTGAAGTACGGTATCACAGTGCATATACATGTGTGTTCAATACAGCAATTCATCAGTAATTCATCATTGTACTACGCACCACCGCCGGGGACACAAAACAATGATCCCCCACACACACCAGCCATTGGCGGCCATAAAAGTTCCGGTCTATTTCCCACAGTGGGAACAATGTGTATCACCACCACCACCAGTTTTTGTCAATGACTACACTACACCCCCCCCCCGACCACAACTTCTGTCTGTAACGCAGGATGACGTGGCAGACTGATCAAGTGCTAAACTAGTCCTGGTGCGATGGCCGACTGATCAAATGCTATACTAGTCCTGGTACGATGGCCGACTGATCAAATGCTATACTAGTCTTGGTGCGATGGCCGACTGATCAAGATATAAACTAGTTGTGGTGAGATGGGCGACTAATCAAGAGCTCTACTAGTCCTGGTGCGATGGCCGACTGATCAAGAGTGCTATAATCGGCATGGCCGACTGATCATGTGCTATACTGGGCATGGTGAGATGGCCGACTGATCAAGTGCTATACTGGGCATGGTGCAATGGGCGACTGATCAAGCGCTATACTATTTATGGTGCGATGGCAGACTGATCAAGTGCTCTACCAGTCCTGGTGCGATGGCCGACTGATCAAGTGCTATACTCGGCATGGCCGACTGATCACGTGCTATACTGGGCACGGTGAGATGGCCAACTGATCAAGTGCTATACTGAGCATGGTGCAATCGGCGACTAATCAAGCGCTATACTTGATATGGTGCGATGCCAGACTGATCAAGTGCTCTACTAATCCTGGTGTGATGACCGACTGATCAAAGGCTAAGCTAGTCCTGGTGCGATGGCCGACTGATCAAGTTATGTGCTAGTCCTGGTGCGATCGCCGACTGATCAAGGGCTACACTAGTCCTGGTGTGATGGCCGACTGATCAAGGGCTAAACTAGTTCTGGTGCAATGGCCGACTGATCAAGGGCTAAATTAGTCCTGGAGCGATGGCCGACTGATCAAGTTCTATACTAGTCATGGTGAGATGGCCGACTGATCAATGGCTAAACTAGTCCTGGTGCGATGGCCGACTGATCAAGTTCTATACTAGTCCTGGTGCGATGGCCGACTGATCAAGGGCTACACTAGTTCTGGTGCGATGGCCGACTGATCAAGGTCTAAACTAGTCCTGGTGCGATGGCCGACTGATCAAGGGCGAAACTAGTCCTGGAGCGATGGCCGACTGATCAAGTTCTATACTAGTCATGGTGAGATGGCCGACTGATCAAGTGCTAATCTAGTCCTGGTGCGATGGCCGACTGATCAAGTTCTAAACTAGTCCTGGAGCAATGGCAGACTGATCAAGTTCTAAACTAGTCCTGGAGCGATGGCCGATTGATCAAGTTCTAAACTAGTCCTGGTGCGATGGCCGACTGATCGAGTGCTATACTTGTCCTCGTGCGATGGCCGACTGATCAAGGGCTAAACTAGTCCCGGTGCGATGGCCGACTGATCAAGTGCTATACTAGTCCTGGTGCGATGGCCGACTGATCAAGTTATAAACTAGTCCTGGTGCGATGGCCGACTGATCAAGTGCTATACTAGTCCTGGTGAGATGGTCTACTGATCAATAAACTGTCCTGGTGCGATGGCGATGATCGTGCTATACTGTCCTGGTGCGATGCCGAATGATCAAGGGCTAAACTTAGGTCGTGCGATGGCCGACTGTCAAGTATACTAATCCCTGGTGCGATGGCGACTGACTAGTCCTGGTGCGATGGTCTGATCAAGTTTTAAAACTAGTCCTGGTGCGATGGCCGATGTCGAGTGTACTTGTCTGGGCGATGGCCGACTGCAAGGGCTAAATTCCCGGTGCGTGGCCGACTGATCAAGTGATATACTAGTCCTGGTGCGATGGCCGACTGATAAAGTTATGAACTAGTCCTGGTGCGATGGCCGACTGATCAAGTGATATACTAGTCCTGGTGAGATGGTCTACTGATCAAGTTCTAAACTAGTCCTGGTGCGATGGCCGACTGATCAAGTTCTAAACTAGTCCTGGAGCGATGGCCGACTGATCAAGTTCTAAACTAGTCCAGGTGCGATGGCCGACTGATCAAGTTCTAAACTAGTCCAGGTGCGATGGCCGACTGATCAAGTGATATACTAGTCCTGGTGAGATGGTCTACTGATCAAGTTCTAAACTAGTCCTGGTGCGATGGCCGACTGATCAAGTTCTAAACTAGTCCTGGAGCGATGGCCGACTGATCAAGTTCTAAACTAGTCCAGGTGCGATGGCCGACTGATCAAGTTCTAAACTAGTCCAGGTGCGATGGCCGACTGATCAAGTGATATACTAGTCCTGGTGCGATGGCCAACTGATCAAATCGCATGCCATAATAACTAAATGGCCATGACCTGCATGTCGTGCCCGCCGAGGCATTTGATAGCACAAACAATTTTTTTATTGCAAGAAAGCTTTAGCCCGTTCAAGTAAAAACATGCCGCACCCGCCGAGGCTTTGATAGTATACCCAAAAACTTTAACTAAAAAAACACTTTAACCAAAAACTTTATCCTGAATGCTCACCAATGTGCCGACTATATCGCTCTGTCTGCAAGCAGGCCCAACACAAACTTTAAGGGAAATTTCAAAGTAGTTTGACCGTGACATTGGGCACATATAAATAATAATGAAAATGTGAAGTTTCGAGAGAATTGGTGAAGCGGTTTCAGAGATATAGTGTTCTTAAAGGTACATGCCCACTCAGTGGGCACAAAATGTTCTTTATATCAGAGACATCATCTGAGACATTTTTGGGCAAAATAAACATTAATTCACCATTAATACACATATTTATTGGCATTATTATACATTTTATATCAGACGTAAATTTCCACACTGCTATCAGGGGCGATAACCGTGTTTCCTTAAAATGTTACCAAGACATTACTATTTATTTTTTGATGTGCAATGATCATACTTTATAATCTGTCGAAAACATTATTTTTTCAGGGGATCACATTTAATTAGTAAAAGTAATTTTAAACCCTAATAGCTACAAACCTGAAACTTGGTATGTAGCTTCCTTAGGATGTAGATTTGCAATTTTTATTTTGATTCGACCCCCGAGTCATGGATTATCTCCCCGTTTTTTAATTAGAATTTGAAAATTTTGCCTTGTAACTCGTAAAACTTTTGTAATAGCTACAGCACTGAAATTTGATATGTAGCTTCCTTATGATGAGTAGATGCGGAAAGTTTATTTCGATTTTTGATTCGAACCCCGTGTCATGGATTATCTCTCCCTTTTGGACACTGGAATTTTGCCTTGTTTACTATCAAAGCGATATGTGGGGTATCCGTGTTCTATGAACACATTTTCTAGTTTAGTTATCTCCGTTTGTTTTTTCACGCACTGATTTGTCCGGAGCATAACGCGAACACCCTTTGCAATATTGTTTATGAAACTTAACACATGCATAGGTCTCACTGGACCGGGCGGAGCTAGCGTTAAAGGTACATGCCCACTCAGTAGGCACAAAATGTTCTTTATGTCAGAGACATCATCGGAGACATTTTCTGGCCAGATAAACAATCATTTACCATTATCCACGTATTGTTTGGCATTATTATACATTTTATATCAGAAGAAAATTTCCACATTGATATCAGGACGATAACCGTGTTTCCTTAAAATGTTAACGGACATTACTATTTATTCTCTGTATTTATTTTTTGATGTGCAATGATCATACTTTATAATCTGTCAATTTTGTTTTCAGTTGATGCATTTAATTATTATAAATAATTATAAAATATCATGCCCCATTTGCACATGAAAATACCGATACCACCACGCGTTGCTATCTGTAAAATAAATATTACCAAATGATTATATCTGTATAGCGGGCACTCGTAATGTTTATAACTAGTGGAATAGTGATAATTATACACTTATTTAATTCCCATAAAGAGCATTTTTAGCCTACTGAGTGGGCTTGAACCTTTAAAAAGGGGTTGGACAATTTTTGTCGCGACCTCCTGCGGACAGTGCGATATAGTCTGCGCATTGACGTCCATCCGTAGTGTTTTTACCGAGCCTGCTTGCGGAAAGCGAGACTTAGTGATCACAATGACGTCCGTGCGTCAGTCCGTCCGAAATCGGTGTATGTTTTTAAATACCATATACTAAGTCACATTGACATGAAACATCAAATGCTTATTAGTCATCATCCATATATTCATTCTGTGTCCCACTCATGCGGCCCCTGTGCCCCAAGGTCAAGGTCAAATGACTTTGTAATTTGTGTTAAAGTTTTTGCATACCTTATATCTTCACAACACTTACTCAGATTTGCTTCAAAATTCAGATAATTCTTTATTATCATCCATATTTTCATATTATAGCCCACGCATGCGACCCACATTCCCAAGATGAAGGTCAAATGACTTTCAAATTTGCGCTAAAGCTTTTACTTACCTTAATTCAAACTTCAAATAAATATAATCCGAGACCATCAAATGCCTCGGTGGGCTCAACATGCGGGCCATGGCTATCTGCTTTTTATTTACCGTAGGTTAAAGTTTTTGAGAACACTATATCTCAGAAACAGCTTCGCCAATTCACTCGAAGCTTCACATGTGTGTTTATCATCATCCATATTTTCATTCTATGCTCAACCCCTGCAACCCCTGTGCCCAATATCAAGGTCAAATTACTTTGAAATTTACCTCAAAGTTTTTGACATGCCTACATGCATGTGGACAGTGCGATATAGTTGTCACATTGGCCTACATACGTACGTACATCCATATGTACGTCACTTCGTGCGTCCGGCTAAATTATTTTGATTTAAGGTTAAAGTTTTTAAAGGTACATGCCCACTCAGTAGGCACAAATTGTTCTTTATAGCAATTAAATAAGTGTATAATTGTGTCACTATTCCACCAGTTCTTAAAATTACGTGTGCCCGCTATCCATATATAATCATTTAGTAATATTTATTTTACTGATAATGACTAGCAGTGGTATCAAGCTATTTTCATATTCAAATGAGACATGATATTTTTTTAAATTATTTATGCTAATTAAAGGTACATACCCACTCAGTAGGCACAACAATTAAAGTTATGTGTATTCTCAGTTATTTGTAGGAATTAAATAAGTGCATAATTTTGTCACTATTCCACCAGTTATAAACATTATGAGTGCCCGTTATATGTATATAGTCATTTAGTAATGTTTATTTCACTGATAGTGACACGCGGTGATACCAGGCTATTTTCATAGGCAAATGGGGCATTATAGTATAAGTAATTAAAACATATCATGCCCCATTTGCCTATGAAAATAGCCTGGTATGTTTTAATTAATTATACTATAATTAAATGTGATTCCCTGAAAAAATAATGTTTTCGACAGATTATAAAGTATCATCATTGCACATCAAAAAATAAATAGTAATGTCTTGGTAACATTTTAAGGAAACACGGTTATCGCCCCTGATAGCAGTGTGGAAATTTACGTCTGATATAAAATGTATAATAATGCCAATAAATATGTGCATTAATGGTGAATTAATGTTTATTTTGCCCGAAAATGTCTCAGATGATGTCTCCGATGTAAAGAACATTTTGTGAATACTGAGTGGGCATGTACCTTTAAGAACACTATATCTCTGAAACCGCTTCACCAATTCACTCGAAACTTCACATACTGTGTATTTGTCACCAACATTTTCATTATTATTTATATGTGGCTAATGTCACGGTAAAATTACTTTGAAATTTCCCTTAAAGTTTTTGTTGGGCCCGCTTGCAGACAGAGCGATATAGTCGGCACATTGGTGTGCATTCAGTTTAAAGTTTTTGGTTAAAGTGTTTGATAGTTAAAGTTTTTGGGTATACTATCAAAGCCTCGCCGGGTGCGGCATGTTTTTACGTCAACGGGCTAAAGCTTTCTTGCAATAAAAAAAATTGTTTGTACTATCAAATGCCTCGGCAGGCACGACATGCAGGCCATGGCCATCTAGTTATTATGGCATGCGATTTGATCAGTCGGCCATCGCACCATGACTAGTTTAACACTTGATCAGTCGGCCATCGCACCAGGACTAGTTTAGCACTTGTCATCCACGTCCGGACAGTAGAACGATCACGGCCATCGAGAGTTTACTTGATCAGTCGGACATCGCTCCATGACTAGTTTAGAACTTGATCAGTCGGCCATCGCACCAGGACAAGTTTAGAACTTGATCATTCGACCATCTCACCAGGACTAGTATAGCACTTGATCAGTCGGCTATCGCACCAGTACTAGTTTAGTACTTGATCAGTCGGCCATCGCACCAGGACTAGTATAACACTTGATCAGTCGGCCATCGCACCGGGACTAGTTTAGCCCTTGATCAGACGGCCATGCACCAGGACAAGTATAGCACTCGATCAGTCGGCCATCGAACCAGGACTAGCTTAGAACTTGATCAGTCGTCCATCGCTCCAGGACTAGTTTAGAATTTGATCAGTCGGCCATTGCTCCTGGACTAGTTTAGAACTTGATCAGTCGGCCAACGCACCAGCCACCAGCACTAGTTTAGCACTTGATCAGTCCGCCATCTCACCATGACTAGTATTTAACTAGATCAGTCGGCCATCGCTGCAGGACTAGTTTAGCCCTTGATCAGTCGGCCATCGCACCAGGACTAGTTTAGCCCTTGATCAGTCGGCCATCGCACCAGGACTAGTGTAGCCCTTGATCAGTCGGCAATCGCACCAGGACTAGTATAGATCTTGATCAGTCGGCCATCGCACCAGGACTAGTTTAGCCCTTGATCAGTCGGTCATCGCACCAGGACTAGTAGAGCATTTGATCAGTCTGTCATCGCACCATAAGTAGCATAGCGCTTGATTAGTCGCCCATTGCATCATGCCGAGTATAGCACTTGATCAGTCGGCCATCGCACCAGGACTAGTCGAGCACTTGATCAGTCTGCCATCGCACCATAACTAGTATAGCGCTTTATCAGTCGCCCATTGCACCATGCCCAGTATAGCACTTGATCAATTGGCCATCTCACCATGCCCAGTATTGCACGTGATCAGTCGGCCATGCCGAGTATAGCACTTGATCAGCCGGCCATCACACCAGGACTACTTTAGCACTTGATCAGTCGGCCATCACACCAGGACTACTTTAGCACTTGATCAGTCGGCCATCACACCAGGACTAGTATAGCACTCAATCAGTCGGCCATCACACCAGGAATAGTTTAGAACTTGATCAGTCGGCCATCACACCAGGACTACTTTAGCACTTGATCAGTCGGCCATCGCACCGGGACTAGTTTAGCCCTTGATCAGTCGGCCATCACACCAGGACTAGCATAGCACTCGATCAGTCGGCCATCGCACCATGACTAGTTTAGAACTTGATAAGTCGGCCATCGCACAAGGAATAGTTTACAACTTGATCAGTCGACCATCGCACCAGGAATAGTTTAGCCCTTGATCAGTCGGCCATCGCACCGGGACTAGTTTAGCCCTTGATCTGTCGGCCATCGCACCAGGACTAGTATAGCACTCGATCAGTCGGCCATCGCACCAGGACTAGTTTAGAACTTGATCAGTCGGCCATTGCACCAGGACTAGTTTAGAATTTGATCAGTCGACCATCGCACTAGGAATAGTTTAGAACTGGATCAGTCGACCATCGCACCAGGAATAGTTTAGCCCTTAATCAGTCGGCCATCGCACCGGGACTAGTTTAGCCCTTGATCAGTCGGCCATCACACCAGGACTAGCATAGCACTCGATCAGTCGGCCATCGCACCATGACTAGTTTAGAACTTGATCAGTCGGCCATCGCACAAGGAATAGTTTATAACTTGATCAGTCGACCATCGCACCAGGAATAGTTTAGCCCTTGATCAGTCGGCCATCGCACCGGGACTAGTTTAGCCCTTGATCTGTCGGCCATCGCACCAGGACTAGTATAGCACTCGATCAGTCGGCCATCGCACCAGGACTAGTTTAGAACTTGATCAGTCGGCCATTGCACCAGGACTAGTTTAGAACTTGATCAGTCGACCATCGCACTAGGAATAGTTTAGAACTGGATCAGTCGACCATCGCACCAGGAATAGTTTAGCCCTTAATCAGTCGGCCATCGCACTGGGACTAGTTTAGCCCTTGATCAGTCGGCCATCGCACCAGGACTAGTATAGCACTCGATCAGTCGGCCATCTCACCAGGACTAGTTTAGAACTTGATCAGTCGGCCATCGCACCAGGATTAGTTTAGAACTTGATCAGTCGACCATCGCACCAGGCATAGTTTAGCCCTTTATCAGTCGGCCATCGCACCGAGACTAGTTTAGCCCTTGATCAGTCGGCCATCGCACCAGGACTAGTATAGCACTCGATCAGTCGGCCATCGCACCATGACTAGTTTAGAACTTGATCAGTCGGCCATCGCACCGGGACTAGTTTAGAACTTGATCAGTCGACCATCGCAACAGGAATAGTTTAGAACTTGAGCAGTCGACCATCGCACCAGGAATAGTTTAGCCCTTGATCAGTCGGCCATCGCACCGAAACTAGTTTAGCCCTTGATCAGTCGGCCATCGCACCAGGACTAGTATAGCACTCGATCAGTCGGCCATCGCACCATAACTAGTTTAGAACTTGATCAGTCGGCCATCGCACCACGACTAGTTTAGAATTTGATCAGTCCGCCATCGCACCGAGACTAGTATAGCACTTGATCAGTCGGCCATCGCACCAGGACTAGTTTAGCACTTGATTAGTCGGCCACGTCATCCTGCGTTACAGACAGAAGTGGTGGTCGGGGGTGGGGGGGGGGGGGTTGATGTAGAGTAGTCATAGACAAAAACTGGTGGTGGTGGTGATTCACATTGTTCCCACTGTGTGATATAGACCGGAACTTTTAGGACGCCAAATGTAGATGGCTGGTGTGTGTGGGGAATCATTGTTTTGTGTCCCCGGCCGTGGCGCGGAGTACAATGATGAATTACTGATGAATTACTGTATTGAACACACATGTATATGCACTGTGATACCGTACTTCACAATCCTCAATTTTAAATTGTTTCTGTATCGTAAAACTGAAAATTTATTCATTTTGAAAAATTGTGGCAGATGATCGAAATGAAAACCGGATCTTTACATGCGAAATGAACCGGTGCATCGGTATATTTTAACCGCACGATGACCCACTGCATATTCATACCATATCCGTACGGATATATCGTATATACGAACGGATATCGTATGTTTTTGTATAATATTCGCATAGTACGTTTGTATAATGTAAACAAACTGTACTATGCGATGATACGGTAAGTTTTTACCGCAAATAGCGAAAGAATGACCGCACAAACGGTATCGCGAAAGAATGACCGCACCAACTGGACCGCGAAAGAATGACCGCACAAACGGTATCGCGAAAGAATGACCGCAAAAACGGGACCGCGATTGGACCGCAATTAGACTGCAATTTCAGAGGGGACGAATTGCAATTAAAGGACCGCTGGATTGCAATTGTTGGTAAGCGAATCGCTGGCGGGAGTGTATTTGCGCACCTAAAAAACAGATCACCAATATCGCTGACTTTCTAGTCACTTTGAATTAAATAGATGGGATAAAATTTTGGATTGGAACACGGATACGTTTGTCAACTATTTCGATTTTATTGCCGCATTGGTCAAGCAGAGCGGTCCGCTGGTTTGACCGCAGAGCGCAGCGTAAAGCGGTCATTCTTTCGCAGTTTAAAGAAAAAAAGGAGCGTAAACTGCAATTAAAAGCGGAGCGCAGCGCTAACTGCGCTATAAGTATTGCAATTCCGCAACCAACTCTTTGGACCGCAGTCACATGATTGCAGTCCGATTGCGGTCCAATTGCAATTAATGGGAACGCGAATTGCAATCCTGCGCTCCAGGAATTGCAATTCGCCTGGTAAGAGAACCGCAGGCCACTCTGTATTTCTGAAATTCTAAAAATGTCCTCATGTTAAATCCCCATACTAGACATATTCACTCTGTGAATATGTCTATGGTGATTTAACATGGCGAAATTGTTTTTTCGCAATAAAATCAATAAAAATAAGGCTCAGGTTTAAATTTTCCTTAAATTTAATATTATCGAAATTAAAATTGTTCAGTTTATGTAGCCGTATTTATGACTCTCGACTTCAAACTATAAACATGGTAAAATGAGACACGCGATGTGATTTTGTATATAAGAACATGTGCGATTTATCATTAAGTAAATTTACAGGAATTGTGATATTTTCTATAAATGACGTCGAAAGCTGATTAAAGTGTCATCGTTATGAATATTCCGTCAACTTTCGACGTCATTTACGGAAATTATGGTAAATTTTGTAAATATTTTCCACGATATATTGCACATGTTCTTAGTTAAAAAATCACATGTCGTGTCTCATTTTACCGTGTTTATAGTTTGAAGTCGAAAGTCAAAATAAACATACTGCACGTACATAGACACACACAGCTAGAATATATTGCCAATATAAACTCGCAATCAAACAGTTTGATTGGCTGTGCCTGAGCTGTAATACAGCTTAGGATTAGCCAATCAAGCGTATTACTTTCAAAACACAGTACATGTATTAAAGTATTGTGTAAGCGTATTGTACATGCTGCACTGAATTAAAATAGAACATTAAGTACTGCAAGCTAGCATCCTGATTTAGTACCAGGCACCAGCTCATTGACAGCAGGCGTGAATCCCCAAATGATTCAAAGTTGATACTTGTACAGTTGAACCTCTCTAAACAGGAAATAGAGAAACGTGAGGGATAGAAATTGTGATATGTTTCATTGCGAGTTATCTTCTATGATACTGTCTGTTCATGATCACAAATCAGGCATATGCGGTTTTACAATGGTACCTCTCTAACCCGGACACCCTGGGGTGAAGCGGTTTCAGCGATATAGTGTAGTTAAACACATTAACGCAAACTCTGACGTACGTACGTCAATGTACCGACTATATCGCGATGTCCGCAAGCGGGTGCGATAAAAAGCATGTACGCCGCTAAACACGGCTTTACATAATGCATCATGACAAGGCGATATGAATTTGAAACAAAACATATTTGAGCACTTTTTATTTTATATGCTATTGACGAATAAAACTCGAATAGCGATGACAAAACGGTGACATGTGAACATGGATGATTGGTAATCGACTGCCAAGCGTCGCGTGGCACGGATTCATCATGATGATTATGTTTATTAACCATTAGAATGGGAGAAACGTAAGTTGTCGACTGAGGTTGTATGTTATTTTCAATATAAAATATGTTAACAAAAGATTGAAATAATTTTCCAGTCCGACGTATGCTTGAAAACCCGTACAGTATATTTAATACAATTCGTCGACGAAATGCCGAAAGGTCGTATCCGCATTTTTCACAATGTTCAGGAGAACAAAAAAAGTGAACATTTGTTTACATATTACTTCTATGGTCATAATTTTTGTTATTTGAATATATTATCATTATCAAATAGTAATAAGTGCTTAATAGTTGGTGTGTCATATGTGTGGAGGTATGCAAATGCAGTTACGAGCTTTTGACACTGCGATGACAAAGACAATTTCGCTTACGACATTTTGACATACATTTGGAGAGCCTAATAATTAACAGAAATTCGTCATTATTATGATACCTGCATGTTCATACATGTACATACAGTTTATAAATGTATATACATGTATTGCGCATTAGCAATTTCAACAAACATTGTAGATCAGTCACCTCATAATGAGATGTCTAATCAGTATTCTGGGAGTATGTCTATGATTAAAACAAACATGAAACTAGCGATATTGGGAAAGACACATTCCAATATATAACACCAGTCAAAATATTTACGACTCATTTAGTGAGCAATTATAATGTAACATGTATTTGCTACTGTACGTGTATAGAAAATGAAGAAATAACTAATTGTAACCAATTGCTTACGGAATACCAACTCAGCAGGGTTAAAACAGTTATGAAAAATGGTGCTTGGTGACATTACAAATGAGTGTGTGAAATATCAAAATAGTCCATAAATAAAAAAACACGAATAATGAGCGATTTATCTAGCGTCTAGTATTTAGGACGGACACAGACGGATAGCCCGAATCCAGTATACCCACGCAACTTGTTGTGGGCCTATCACCAACGCAACATCAACAATAGAATAATCGATATTAACATTGAAAACATATTTCAAATTACGACACGTGTCAAACTCTGCATGACACTTTAGAATAGATTGTAGTTATTAGTTTAACATTCCTGTGTGGAGCAGAGAACCATAAAATGTGTGGTAATCCGCATAAATGACGTGCTGCAGTTGTCGCAGATGATTATATTTCGTCCGCTTTATGGCCAGTGGCCCTGCATGTAGATTTCCTGGCTCCATGACGCCTTCGCCGCGTTGTACATCCGGTAATTGATTCATTGCCTTCCGTGGAAGGCCAGATTAGTCATCATCGAATTTCAGTTTGTACTTTATTTCACCGTTTGGGCTGTAGTTGAGCACTTTCATATCGGTGACCACATGGTCAGCGACTTTTATTCCCGGACGAATTTAATAGTAATATTTTAACTGTGAGTACTTTTGAAAGAAGGTGTGATTGACATAGTCAACACTATACGGCTGACTGGTACGAGCATTTTCTATTACATCCACATAAGTTTGAGATAGGTATATTGGTTTCCGTTTTAATTTTCGCTGGATCACACTATGAACACTGTCGACCTCCATTTGAGCGTGGCCTCTTTCAAGATATTTCTGAGTGATCATAATCGTTTGCTTTCTCGCCAAGTGACAGAGCTTGTTGGACATTGTAATATTTCTATTTTGGTATGTGCATCCATCAGAGTAGATAATAAATCGTTTCACATCGTTTTCTTCCATCAAAATGCCTTCAATGTAATTTCCTACACACGAGACAAACGAATGAGCTGTCAGGTCACATTGGGACTCATTTCAAAAATAAAAGTTCACATGCTTTGTTTTCAGATAAAAAATGGTAAAGTTGTGACATGACAACTTGGTCCTGTAATAGAGTACACTTGCATTCAACAGCGGACACAAGAGTACGGACTGTAGGTATAAGGTTAACACCTTAATAGAGCTGTCTGTTATTGCAGAATCTTTGTCCTTGTTTTTTTCGCATCTTGCAGAATCTTTGTTAGCGATGTGGGAATTATATTCTTCCGCTGACATATTTCCAAGTCTGATCCTCGTTTCCAGGATGTGTGTGAGTAGTGTTGCTAGTGTAGAAACAGTCATCTCATAGTGTGATCTTCGTGTCCGGATGTGTGTGAGTAGTGTTGCTAGTGTAGAAAACAGTCATCTCACAGTGTGAACCTCGTGACAAGGATGTCCCGGAAGTAGTTGCTAGTGTGGAAAACAGTCCTATCACATTCTGAACCACATGTCCAGGATGTGTGTGAGTAGTGTTGCTAGTGTACAAAACAGTCCCCTCACTGTTTGATCCTCGTGTCCAGGATGTGTGTGAGTAGTGTTGCTAGTGTAGAAAACAATCCTCTCCCAGTCTGAACCTCATGTACAGGATGTGTGTCAGTAGTGTTTTTAGGGTAGAAAACAGTCCTAAAACAGTCTGATCATCGTGTCCGGATGTGTGTGAGTAGTGTTGCTAGCTTAGAAAACAGTCCTCTCACAGTCTGATCATAATGTCCAGGATGTGAGAGAGTAGTGTTGCTATTGTAGTAAACAGTCCTCTCAGAGTGTGATCCTCGTGTACCGATGTGTGTGAGTAGTGTTGCTAGTGCAGGAACAATCCTCTCACAGTCTGATCCCTTTGTCCGGATGTGTGTGAGTAGTATTGCTGGTGTAGAAACAGTCATCTCACAATAATCGCATGTCAGTATCGTTTCTAGTATAAGAGTAATTTATATTTGAAACTTGATAATCAGGTAATTGTTCTGTTACCTTTGGTTGTGACACACTAACCCGTGTTGTTGTGACATTATATCACATACTAGCGTGTGATGTGTTTACATACTAACGCGTATTGTTGTGACATTATGAAACTAGATGGTCGGTAAATCTGGCAAATGTTCTCCGATGACGCCTTGATTAAAGATCCAAGCCATTGACCCTGGGTATCGGTGCAGTAAATAGTGGTAAATGTGCATATGAAGTTTGTCATCATAATCTCAATGGGTAACAGAGATAACTTCTAAAAAGCATTAACGCAATTTTTTGTTTATTAGTCACAATCAATTTTGGTATGCAAATTTGGATTCAATTGAATTTTAAAGTAACTCTTTAACAAAAGCTTAAAGTCATTTGACCTTGACATCGGGCTCCGAGGCAGCATGGGTAGGGTATACAAGTAACATATGGATGGTGATCATTGCGTAAATAAAGTTTCAGATAAATACATTTAAAAAAACTTTAACGTACAATTCGGAAGGCGGACAACGGACGCCGGACAAAGCGGTAACTATTGATGTAACATTTTGTTGTGACATATTGTGACACACTGACCCGTGTTGTTGTGACATATTGTGACATACTAGCCCGTGTTATTGTGACATTATGTGACACACTAACCCGTGTTGTTGTCACATGTAGTGATATACTAACCCGTGTTGTTGTGCATTATGTGACACACTAACCCGTGTTGTTGTGACATGTAGTGACATACTAACCCGTGTTGTTGTGCATTATGTGACACACTAACCCGTGTTGTTGTGACATGTAGTGATATACTAACCCGTGTTGTTGTGACATTATGTGACACACTAACCCGTGTTGTTGTGACATGTAGTGACATACTAACCCGTGTTGTTGTACATTATGTGAGACACTAACCCGTGTTGTTGTGACAGACCACCCCGACGGCGTAGATGCGTCGGCAGTTCTTGTGGTTGCCCCATCCAGTGTGTTTACACTGCAGCAGTGAGGCCTCCGTGCCCTCACACCTCACGTTGTTTAGGTAGATCTCGCCAGCTCCCGCCCAGTACCGCCCATTTCCAACCGCCTCCTGTATGGGATACAAGTATACTTATTACGAGTCAATATCTCGCTAGAATATTTGTATACAGTGAAACGTCTCTAAACCGGACACACTTGGGGTCCCCAGCGCATCCGGCATACACAAACTAGTCCGCCCGACATATCATGCAATGGACCCGGAAATGGCGTGTATACAATATATTGCATAGAACTCAAGAACTGGCATCGTTAAATGATGCAGGCTTGATAATAAAACGAAAGAAATGAAAACAACTTTAACATGTTTGCCTTACAAATAAAGTGAACACCGGGGAGTTCACAAAGGATGTTCAGTTTATGGAGATTGCACTGGAAATGTATACTTACACCCCAGACGTAGCCAAGCTGTCTACATGCCACCGTGTGCACCGTATACCGCATGAGAAAATAACTGACACATACGGTTCCCCAGGCGGACGAGTCGGAAAGACGCACTTCTAGCCGCCCGGAATATGGCGTCGGTCCATTAGCCAGTCGAACGTCGAGTTCTGGCGATGGAAACCGTCATGTATGTGTCTACATATACCATACGCATGATCACATGGTCATCTAATCCCCACCTCTGGTCAACATGTACAGTTATCAGGTAACGAGCTCTGTATTGACAGAATACTTACTGACTGATAACATAATGTCGTATCTGGCGAATATCCGCGTTACAACGAATTTAAAAATAATGTTCTATTGGTCGAACTGATACATGTATTTCTGAAATTCTAAAAATGTCCTCATGTTAAATCCCCATACTAGACATATTCACTCTGTGAATATGTCTATGGGGATTTAACATGGCGAAATTGTTTTTTCGCAATAAAATCAATAAAAATAAGGCTCAGTCTTAAATTTTCCTTAAATTTAATATTATCGGAATTAAAATTGTTCAGTTTATATAGCCGTATTTATGACTCTCGACTTCAAACTATAAACATGGTAAAATGAGACACGCGATGTGATTTTGTACATAAGAACATGTGCGATTTATCATTAAGTAAATTTACAGGAATTGTGATATTTTCTGTAAATGACGTCGAAAGCTGATTAAAGTGTCATCGTTATGAACATCCGTCAACTTTCGACGTCATTTACGGAAATTATGGTAAATTTTGTAAATATTTTCCACGATATATCGCACATGTCCTTAGGTAAAAAATCACATATCGTGTCTAATTTTACCGTGTTTATAGTTTGAAGTCGAAAGTCAAAATAAACATACTGCACATGCACGTACATAGACACACACAGCTGCGGTACTTTTGTTAATACAGACCAGAGAGTCGGGCTTATTTGGGGCTTACATCCGTGTAATGCGCCTATGCAAAACGGCCTGCAATAATCTTGCCAAAATGTTAATGTTTTTGAGAATATATTGCGAATATCAACTCGCAATCAAACAGTTTGATTGGCTGTGCCTGAGATGTAATACAGCTTAGGATTAGCCAATCAAGCGTATTACTTTCAAAACACAGTACATGTATTAAAGTATTTTGTAAGCGTATTGTACATGCTGCACTAAATTAAAATTAGAACATTCAGTACTGCAAGCTAGCATCCTGATTTAGTACCAGGCACCAACTCACTTGACAGCAGGCGTGAATCCCCAAATGATTCAAAGTTGATACTTGTACAGTTGAACCTCTCTAAACAGGACAAAGAGAAACGTGAGGGATGGAAATTGTGATATGTTTCATTGCGAGTTATCTTCTATGATACTGTCTGTTCATGATCACAAATCAGGCATATGCCGGTTTTACAATGGTACCTCTCTAACCCGGACACCCTGGGGTGTAGCGGTTTCAGCGATATAGTGTAGTTAAACACATTAACGCAAACTCTGACGTACGTACGTCAATGTACCGACTATATCACGATGTCCGCAAGCGGGTGCGAAACAAATCATGTACGCTGCTAAACACGGCTTTACATAATGCATCATGACAAGGCGATATGAATTTGAAACAAAACATATTTAAGCACTTTTCATTGTATATGCAATTGACGAATAAAACTCGAATAGCGATGACAAAACGGTGACACGTGAACATGGATGATCGGTAATCGACTACCAAGCGTCGCGTGACACGGATCCATCATGATGATTATGTTTATTAACCATTAGAATGCGAGAAACGTAAGTTGTCGACTGAGGTTGTATGTTATTTTCAATATAAAATATGTTGATAAAACTTTGAAATCATTTTCCAGTCTGACGTATGATTGAAAACCCGCACAGTATATTTAATACAATTCGTCGACGAAATTCCAAAAGGTCGTATCCGCATTTTTCACAATGTTCAAGAGAACAAAAAAAGTGAATATTTGTTTACATATTACTTCCATGGTCATAATTTTGTTATTTGAATATATTATCATTATCAAAGAGTAATAAGTGCTTAATAGTTGGTGTGTCATATGTATGGGGGTATGCAAATGCAGTTACGAGCTTTTGACACTGCGATGAAAAAGACAATTTCGCTTACGACATTTTGACATACATTTGGAGAGCCTATTAATTAACATAAATTCGTCATTATTATGATACCTGCATGTTCATACATGTACATACAGTTTATAAATGTATATACATGTATTGCGCATTAGCAATTTCAACAAACATTGTAGATCAGTCACCTTATAATGAGCTGTCTAATCAGTATTCTGGGAGTATGTCTATGATTTAAAAGCATGAAACTAGCGATATTGGGAAAGACACATTCCAAAATATAACACCAGTCAAAATATTTACGACTCATTTAGTGATCAATTATAATGTAACATGTATTTGCTACTGTACGTGTATCTCACGTTATAGAAAATGAAGAAACTAATTGTAACCAATTGCTTACGGAATACCAACTCAGCAGGGTTAAAACTTTTATGAAAAATGGTGTTTGGTGACATTAAAAATGAGTGTGTGAAATATCAAAATAGTCCATAAATAAAAAAACACGAATAATGAGCGATTTATCTAGCGTCTAGTATTTAGGACGGACACAGACGGATAGCCCGAATCCAGTATACCCACGCAACTTGTTGTGGGCCTATCACCAACGCAACATCAACATAGAGTAATCGATATTAACATTGAAATCATATTTCAAACTACGACACGTGTCAAACTCTGCATGACACTTTATAATATATTGTAGTTATTAGTTTAACATTCCTGTGTGGAGCAGAGAACCATACAATGTGTGGTAATCCGCATGAATGACGTGCTTCAGTTGTTGCAGATGATTATATTTCATCTGCTTTATTGCCAATGGCCCTGCATGTAGAAGGCTTGGCTCCATGACGCCTTCGTCGCGTTTTACATCCGGTAATTAATTAATTGCCTTCCGTGGAAGGCCAGAGTAGTCATCATCGAATTTCAGTTTGTACTTTTGTTCACCGTTTGGGCTGTTGTTGAGCACTTTCATATCGGTGACCACATGGTCGCCGACTTTTATTCCCGGACGAATTTAAAAGTAATATTTTAACTGTGAGTACTTTTGAAATAAGTTGTGATTGACATAGTCAACACTATACGGCTGTCTGGTACGAGCATTTTCTATTACATCCACATAAGTTTGCGGTACGTATATTGGTTTACGTTTTAATTTTCGCTGGATCACACTATGAACACTGTCGATCTCCATTTGAGCGTGGCCTCTTTCAAGATATTTCTGAGTGATCATAATGGTTTGCTTTCTCGCCAAGTGACAGAGCTTGTTGGACATTGTAATATTTATATTTTGGTATGTGCATCCATCAGAGTAGAAAATAAATCGTTTCACATCGTTTTCTTCCCTCAAAATGCCTTCAATGTAATTTCCTACACACGAGACAAACTAATCAGCTGTCAAGTAACCTTGGGATTCATTTCATTTCACATGCTTTGTTTTCAGATCAAAAATGGTAAAGTTGTGACATGACAACTTGGTCCTGTAATAGAGTGCACTTGCATTCAACATCGGACACAAGAGTACGGACAGTATGTATAAGGTTAACACCTTAATAGAGCTGTCTGTTATTGCAGAATATTTGTCCTTGGTTTTTTTCGCTTCTTGCAGAATCTTTGTTATCGATGTGGGAATTGTTTTCTTCCGCTGACAGATTTCCCGATTGAAACACTGATCTTTTTTAGGTTTGTAGATACTTAAATTTATGTCATCGAAAACAATGTACACCTTGGACAACCAGAATACAAAGTGGGTATTTTGTTTTAAAACACATTTATTGTGCTTGTGCATCTAATTTTATGTAAATATCAAAACACCGTAAGTATAATTTGCTGCAATTAATAGTCAATGTCTAAAGGTCGTAACTAACTGTCAATCGAAACGGTATACTGTCATACAGAAAAACGTTTTCGTTTGTGCATTTTCATGCATTAACATATCGATAATATAACAATAATCATTGAAATTCTTATCTGACGATCTACTAAAACATAGTTTGATCATGTCTGCAATTCAATTAAAATGTCAAAAGGTCATTACTGCATCAGGATGATAAAATCTAGAAAATCTACTCAAATTAGTTATAAAAAGCTGGACATACATCACAATGAATATTTGGTACACTATTATCGTATCTACGGTACATTTAGATATGTGACAGCAAAAAAAACTTACAAAACTGTAATTTAGCACCTTTTCCACACTTCAAACTAACTCCAGACACGGACTTTGTGTAAATATGACCTTTTCACATTATGTTTATGGACCCATTGACAGTACGCCCTTTTGTCACGTGACAGTTAACCACTTTGAGATTGGCCGGTAAATACGGCATTTTAACACAAGTAGAGTATTATAATTCTAACTCTCTAACTCTGCAACTGCCAAAAAGTGATTTCGCGGCAAATTTACGTTACGACCTTTTGATATTTGTACGAATTGTTTCAAGGACTAATGCAACTTACTATACTGGAACCTCTCTAAACCGGCCACGCAGACAAGTGAGGGATACTCAATTTTTATTGGTTTTATTGCGAGTTATCTCAGATGATACTGCCTGTTCATGATCACAAAGCACCCAAGTGTGTTTTGAAGTAGTCACCTGCCTGTTTTACAGTGGTACCTCTCTTAAACCAGATACCCTAGGGAGTCACCGGACACCCTGGGAAGCCCAGAGGGCTCACTGAACTTGTTTAGACTGTTTCACATTAACATTGGTTGTATTGTCGCATACATGTACATGTAGGTGCGCAATTGCATTGGAATATGGCTGATGATAAACACATAATTGGAGATTCAGGCCAGCCTGAATTGTGGTAAAGCAAACCATTGCAAATCTTCCAAAAACGTTTTAGTACAAATCCGAAGAATTTTGCCATTGACTTTGGGCTTGTATGGTTTGGTCAAGTTAGATGAAAATATTTATTATTACATTTGACATCTATCCAACACATTGTTGCAGATATACAATGTTAAAATTATTAACACAGTATATTCCCAAGAACGGTCACCAGTGTGGTCATTGTGTCTCACTTTCCACGAGCGAGCTTGATGAACAGAAGCAAGACGGGAGACCATGGCGCGTCATCGCAGTATACGCATTTTTCCTATTTGTTCGCTAGTCGGAACGGGAGATAATCCATGACAGGGGGTCGAATAAAACATCGAAATTCCCTTTCCGTATCTGCACAATATACGGAAGCGACAAACCAAAGATCATGTCAACAGCCAATATGGTTTAAAGGTTACACTAAACATGATAGAATGGCATATGGATGGTCGGACGTACGAACACGAACGCACAACTGTTTGAAGCTTAAATTCATTTGACCTTGACATTGGGCTCCTAGGCAGCATGAGTAGGGTATACAATTAATATATGGATGGTGATCACTGCGTAAATAAAGTTTCAAGTTGATATCGCGAGCGGTCAGATAAATAAATTTAAAAACACTTTAACGTACAATTCGGAAGGCGGACAACGGACGCCGCACAAAGCGGTAACTATTGTTGTAACATTTTGTTGTGACATATTGTGACAAACTAACCCGTGTTGTTGTGACATATTGTGGCATACTAGCCCGTGTTATTGTGACATTATGTGAGACACTAACCCGTCTTGTTGTGACATATAGTGACATACTAACCCGTGTTGTTGTGACATTATGTGACACACTAACCTGTGTTGTTGTGACAGACCATCCCGACGTCGCAGTAGTGTGAGCAGTTGTGGTTGCCCCATCCCACGTGTTTACACTGCAGCAGTGAGGCCTCCGTGCCCGCACACCTCACGTTTTTTAGGTAGATCTCGCCAGCTCCCGCCCCGTACCGCTCCTGGCCAACCGCCTCCTGTATGGGATACAAGTATACTTATTACGAGCCAATATCTCGCAATAATATTTTTTATACAGTGAAACGTCTCTAAACCGGACACACTTGGGGTCCCCAGGGTATCCGGCATAGACAAACTAGTCCGCCCGACATATCATGCAAGGGACCCGGAAATGGCGTGTATACAATATAATGCATAGAAATCAAGAACTGGCATCGCTAAATAACGCAGGCTTGATAATAAAACAAAAGAAATGAAAACAACTTTAACATGTTTGCCTTACAAATAAAGTGAACACCGGGGAGTTCACAAAGGATGTTTAGTTTATGGAGATTACACTGGAAACGTATACGTACACCCCAGACGTAGCCAAGCTGTCTACATGCCACTGTGAGCGCCGTATAGTCCATGGGCCAATCACTGTCACATACGGTGCCCCAGTCGGACGAGTCGGAAAGACGCACTTCTAGCCGCCCGGAATATGGCGTCGGTCCATCAGCCAGTCGGACGTCGAGTTCTGGCGATATACATGTAAACCGTCATGTATGTGTCTATCATCGCTTGATGGGCATTATTGAACTATTAGTTGATTGAATCTGGTGTTGTGTCCCTTCAACAGCTAAGTCGTGAACACACGGACTATTTAGACCCATGAGTATATTTCAAATTACAATACTTTTCCAGCACTGAATCAACAATATCCCTACTCAGTGTCAGACGCCCTTACTACCATACGCATGATCACATGGTTATCTAATCCCCACCTCTGGTAAACATGTATATTTATCAGGTAACGAGCTCTGTATTGACATAATACTTACTGACTGATAAGTATCATGTCACATAAACGGAACCAAACACTGTAATTGGTAACTTGGTAAGTATGTTTTGTAACCAACCACTACCCATTGGAACAACTTGTCTGTATGGTTCAGCATTATGAAAATAATGTACCTACACTATTTTCTGACTCGAACTTGTTTCCTCGACGTACAGTCCTAATGTGTTCTGATTTTCTTGGCTATATGTTAATTTGACCCGGCGCGTGTACAAAAAAAACAACAATATTACGTTAATTATGGACTTATATGTATACGTTAGTATTCACATATTGGATTGTTAAGGACTTAAATACGAGGTAGATCTACATAGACACACACAGCTGCGGTACTTTTGTTAATACAGACCAGAGAGTCGGGATTTTATGGGGCTTACATCTGTGTAATGCGCCTATGCACAACGGCCTGCGTTAATCTTGCCAAAACGTTAAAGTTTTCGAGAATCTATTACCAATATCAACTCGCAATCAAACAGTTTGATTGGCTATGCCTGAGCTGTAATACAGCTTAGGATTAGCCAATCAAGCGTATTACTTTCAAAGCACAGTTACTGTAAATGTATTCAAGTATTTTGTAAGCGTATTGTACATGCTGCACTAAATTAAAATTAGAACATTCAGTACTGCAAGCTAGCATCCTGATTTAGTACCAGGCACCAACTCACTTGACAGCAGACGTGAATCCCCAATTGATTCAAAGATGATACTTGTACAGTTGAACCTCTCTAAACAGGACATAGAGAAACGTGAGGGATGGAAATTGTGAGATGTTTCATTGCGAGTTATCTTCTATGATACTGTCTGTTCATGATCACAAAGCAGGCATATGCCGGTTTTACAATGGTACCTATCTAACCCGGACATCCTGGGGTGAAGCGGTTTCAGCGATATAGTGTATTTAAACACATTAACGCAAACTCTGATGTACGTACGTCAATGTACCGTCTATATCGCGATGTCCGCAAGCGGGTGCGATAAAAATCATGTACTCCGCTAAACACGGCTTTACATAATGCATCATGACAAGGCGATATGAATTTGAAACAAAACATATTTAAGCACTTTTTATTTTATATGCTATTGACGAATAAAACTCGAATAGCGATGACAAAACGGTGACACGTGAAGATGGATGATCGGTAATCGACTGCCAAGCGTCGCGTGACACGGATCCATCATGATGATTATGTTTATTAACCATTAGAATGTGAGAAACGTAAGTTGTCGACTGAGGTTGTATGTTATTTTCAATATAAAATATGTTTACATATTACTTCCATGGTCATAATTTTGTTATTTGAATATATTATCATTATCAAAGAGTAATACGTGCTTAATAGTTGGTGTGTCATATGTGTGGGGGTATGCAAATGCAGTTACGAGCTTTTGACACTGCGATGACAAAGACAATTTCGCTTATGACATTTTGACATACATTTGGAGAGCCTAATAATTAACAAAAATTCGTCATTATTATGATACCTGCATGTTCCTACATGTACAGACAGTTTATAAATGTATATACATGTATTGCGCATTAGCAATTTCAACAAACATTGTAGTTCAGTCACCTCATAATGAGCTGTCTAATCTATATTCTGGGAGTATGTCTATGATTTAAAAAAACATGAAACTAGCGATATTGGGAAAGACACATTCCAAAATATAACACCAGTCAAAATATTTAAGACTCATTTAGTGAGCAATTATAATGTAACATGTATTTGCTATTGTACGTGTATCTCACGTTATAGAAAATGAAGAAATAATTAATTGTAACCAATTGCTTACGGAATACCAACTCAGCAGGGTTAAAACTGTTATGACAAATGGTGTTTGGTGACATTACAAATGAGTGTGTGAAATATCAAAATAGTCAATAACTAAAAAAACACGAATAAAGAGCGATTTATCTAGCGTCTAGTATTTAGGACGGACACAGACGGATAGCCCGAATCCAGTATACCCATGCAACTTGTTGTGGGCCTGTCACCAACGCAACATCAACATAGAGTAATCGATATTAACATTGAAAACATATGTCAAACTACGACACGTGTCAAACTCTGCATGACACTTTAGAATAGTAGTATAGAGGGAGTCAAAATGATACCACCAAAGGTGGGAGCTTTATTGACTCTCGTTACAGCTCCCAACAGTATCGAGAAACGGTGTTTTTGTCCAATAACATAAACTAGCCACCAACACAAAAATATAGCGAAATATTTTAAACCGCGAAACCGTCTTGTTGTACGCCCACCATACTTAGTGAACAAATTTTGAAATTGAGATTGAAAATAATGGCTTTAAAAAAGAAGATGAACAAAAGTACTCATCATCACCCTCGAAAAACGGTATTTTTGTATAGAGAAAAGCAGAATGATACCACCAGAGGTGGCACCATTTCCACCACCACACAACACTCCCAACACCCACGAAAAATCGGGAACGGATTTCAGAAAAACCCAAATACATCGAACTACAACAAACTACAGGCACTACAACTAAAATCCGTGGCAAATCTGTAATGGTTTCGGCTACCTTGTTTCAGCTGCCCAACGAAATAGCCACCCGATATACACAGGAAGCCCCCATCTCAACTTCCACCGGCAAAAGACAAAAAGTCCAAACAACGCGAAGAGTTTGGAAAACCAACTAGCAAACCAACTCGAAGCTTTTTCCAAAAGTCCGAATGTGTACAATTGGGTGGTATCATTTCTGTTTGCCTCTTGGGAGACAAATTTCTCCTACTCTTTTCCCAAAAGTCCGAATGTGTACAATTGGGTGGTATCATTTCTGTTTGCCTCTTGGGAGACAAATTTTTTCTACACTTTTCTCAAAAGTCCGAATGTGTACAATTGGGTGGTATCATTCCTGTTTTTGCCTCTTGGGAGACGAATTTATCCTACACTTTTCCCAAAAGTCCGAATGTGGACAATTGGGTGGTATCATTTCTGTTTTTGCCTGTTGGGAGACGAATTTCTCCTACACTTTTTCCAAAAGTCCGAATGTGGACAATTGGGTGGTATCATTTCTGTTTGCCCCGAGGAAAAAAAAAATTGTTTTCCACAACCTTCGCACAGGAATGCAGGAGTGCTGCATCTCGTCTTTCTCCCGATGTGCCGTTGAAAGTTGGCCTTCTTGGCAAAAATTCTACCACACGTTTCGCACTCCATTTTCCCAATAGTATTTTTCTGTTCAAATGGGAAAATCACAAGAATTTTTTTTTTCCTCGGGGCAAACAGAAATGATACCACCCAATTGTCCACATTCGGACTTTTGGAAAAAGTGTAGGAGAAATTCGTCTCCCAAGAGGCAAAAACAGAAATGATACCACCCAATTGTACACATTCGGACTTTTGAAAAAAGTGTAGAAAAAATTTGTCTCCCAAGAGGCAAACAGAAATGATACCACCCAATTGTCCACATACGGACTTTTGGGAAAAGTGTAGGAGAAATTCGTCTCCCAAGAGGCAAAAACAAAAATGATACGACCCAATTGTACACATTCGGACTTTTGGGAAAAGTGTAGAAAAAATTTGTCTCCCAAGAGGCAAAAACAAAAATGATACCACCCAATTGTACACATACGGACTTTTGGGAAAAGTGTAGAAAAAATTTGTCTCCCAAGAGGCAAACAGAAACGATACCACCCAATTGTCCACATTCGGACTTTTGGGAAAAGTGTAGGAGAAATTCGTCTCCCAAGAGGCAAAAACAGAAATGATACCACCCAATTGTACACATTCGGACTTTTGGGAAAAGTGTAGAAAAAATTTGTCTCCCAAGAGGCAAACAGAAATGATACCACCCAATTGTCCACATTCGGACATTTGGGAAAAGTGCAGGATAAATTCGTCTCCCAAGAGGCAAAAACAGAAATGATACCACCCAATTGTACACATTCGGACTTTTGGGAAAAGTGTAGGAGAAATTTGTCTCCCAAGAGGCAAACAGAAATGATACCACCCAATTGTACACATTCGGACTTTTGGAAAAAGCTTCGAGTTGGTTCGCTAGTTGGTTTTCCAAACTCTTCGCGTTGTTTGGACTTTTTGTCTTTTGCCGGTGGAGGTACGAGATGGGGGCTTCCTGTGTATATCAGGTGGCTATTTCGTTGGGTAGCTGAAACAAGGTAGCCGAAACCATTACAGATTTGCCACGGATTTTAGTTGTAGTGCCTGTAGTTTGTTGTAGTTCGATGTATTTGGGTATTTCTGAAATCCGTTCCCGATTTTTCGTGGGTGTTGGGAGTGTTGTGTGGTGGTGGAAACGGTGCAACCTCTGGTGGTATCATTCTGCTTTTCTCTATACAAAAAGCCCGTTTCGAGGGTGCTGGTGAGTACTTTTGTTCATCTTCTTTTTTAAAGCCATTATTTTCAATCTCAATTTCAATTTTTTTTCACTAAGTATGGTGGGCGTACAACAAGACGGTTTCGCGGTTTAAAATGTTTCGCTATATTTTTGTGTTGGTGGCTAGTTTATGTTATTGGACGAAAACACCGTTTTTCGATACTGTTGGGAGCTGTAACGAGAGTCAATATCGCTCCCACCTTTGGTGGTATTATTTTGACTCCCTCTATACTACTAGAATAGATTGTAGTTATTAGTATAACATTCATGTGTGGAGCAGAGAACCATACAATGTGTGGTAATCAGCATGAATGACGTGCTTCAGTTCTTGCAGATGATTATATTTCGTCCGCTTTATGGCCAATGGCCCTGCATGTAGAAGGCCTGGCTCCATGACGCCTTCGCCGCGTTGTATATCCGGTAATTGATTCATTGCCTTCCGTGGAAGGCCAGAGTAGTTATCATCGAATTTCAGTTTGTACTTTATTTCACCGTTTGGGCTGTAGTTGAGCACATGGTCACCGAATTTTATTCCCGGACGAATTTAATAGTAATATTTTAACTGTGAGTACTTTTGAAATAAGTTTTGATTGACATAGTCAACACAATACGGCTGACTGTTACGAGCATTTTCTATTACATCCACATAAGTTTGCGGTACGTCTATTGGTTTCCGTTTTAATTTTCGCTCCATCACATTTAGTCTATGAACACTGTCGACCTCCATTTGAGCGTGGCCTCTTTCAAGATATTTCTGAGTGATCATAATGGTTTGCTTTCTCGCCAAGTGACAGAGCTTGTTGGACATTGTAATATTTCTATTTTGGTATGTGCATCCATCAGAGTAGAAAATAAACCGTTTCACATCGTTTTCTTCCCTCAAAGTTCCTTCAATGTAATTTCCTACACACCAGACAAAAGAATCAGCTGTCAGGTCACCTTGGGACTCATTTCAAAAATAACATTTCACATGCTTTGTTTTCAGATCAAAAATGGTACAGTTGTGACATGACAACTTGGTCCTGTAATAGAGTGCACTTGCATTCAACAGCGGACACAATAGTATGGACTGTAGGTATAAGGTTAACACCTTAATAGAGCTGTCTGTTATTGCAGAATCTTTGTCCTTGGATGTTTCGCTTCTTGCAGAATCTTTGTTAGCGATGTGGGAATTATATTCTTCCTCTGACAGATTTCCCGATCGAAACACTGATCATTTTTAGGTTTGTAGATACTTAAATTTATGTCATCGAAAACAATGTACACCTTGGAAAACCAGAATACAAAGTGGGTATTTTGTTTTAAAACACATTTATTGTGCTTTTGCATCTAATTTTATGTAAATGTCAAAACATCGTAAGTATAATTTGCTGCAATTATTAGTCAATGTCAAAAGGTCGTAACTAACTGTCAATCGAAACGATAGACTGTCATACAGAAAAATATTTTCGTTTGTGCAATTTCATGCATTAACATATCGATAATATAACAATAATCATTGCAATTCTTATCTGACGATCTACTAAAACAGAGTTTGATCACGTCTGCAATTAAATTAAAATGTCAAAAGGTCATTACTGCATCAGGATGATAAAATCTAGAAAATCTACTCAAATTTGTTATAAAAAGCTGGACATGCATCACAATGAATATTTGGTACACTATTATCGTATCTACGGTACATTTAGATATGTGACAGCAAACAGAAACTTACAAAACTGTAATTTAGCACCTTTTCCACACTTCAAACTAACTCCAGACACGGGCTTTGTGTAAATATGGCCTTTTGACATTTTGTTTATGGACCCATTTACAGTACGCCCTTTTGTCACGTGACAGTTAACCACTTTCTGATTGGCCGGTAAATACGGAATTTTAACGCAAGTAGAGTATTATAATTCTAACTGTGCAACTGCCAAAAAGTGATTAAACGGCAAATTTAAGTTACGACCTTTTGACATTTCGTCGACGAATTGTTTCAAGGACTAATGCAACTTACTATACTGGAACCTCTCTAAACCGGACACACAGACAAGTGAGGGATACTCAATTTGTATTGGTTTTATTGCGAGTTATCTCAGATGATACTGCCTGTTCATGATCACAAAGCACCCACGTGTGTTTTGAAGTAGTCATCTGCCTGTTTTACAGTGGTACCTCTCTTAAACCAGATACCCTAGGGAGTCATCGGACATCCTGGGAAGCCCAGAGGGCTCACTGAACTTGTTTAGACAGTTTGATATTAACATTGGTTGTATTGTCGCATACATGTACATGTAGTTGCGCAATTGCATTGGAATATGGCTGATGATAAACACATAATTGGAGATTCAGGCCAGCCTGAATTGTGGTAAAGCAAACCATTGCAAATCTTCCAAAAACGTTTTTAACACAAAAGTCGAAGCATTTTGACATTGACATTGGGCTTGTATGGTTTGGTCAAGTTAAATGAAAATATGTATTATTACATTTGACATCTATCCGACACATTGTTGCAGATATACAATGTTAAAATTATTAACACAATATTTTCCCAAGAACGGTCACCAGTGTGGTCATTGTGTCTCACTTTCCACGAGCGAGCTTGATGAACAGAAGCAAGACGGGAGTCCATGGCGCGTCATCGCAGTATACGCATTTTTTCCTATTTGTTCGCTAGTCGGAACGGGAGATAATCCAGGACCGGGGGTAGAATAAAACTTCGAAATTCCCTTTCCGTATCTGCACAATATACGGAAGCGACAAACCAAAGATCATGTCAACAGCCAATATGGTTTAAATGTTACACTAAACATGATGGACTGGCATATGGATGGACGGACGTACGAACACGAACGTACAAATGTTTCTACATACCACATCATTACATAGTTAGCACAATCATTGATTTCAAACAAAGGAAATAAGTCGAACACCTGTAAACCGGACAGAATAACTCTTCGCTGAGTATGTGTGTTAAGGATCGTAACGCATCCAGGCGTGTCTTTGAACTTGCAGGGTGTCCGGTTTAGAGAGGTTTCACGGTACCACCTAAGACACACTAGGCTTATGCGGTCACATAATAAGTTGCATATAGTTTTGTTTATTAGTCACAATCAATTTTTGTATGCAAATTTGGATTCAATTGAATTTTAACGTAACTCTTTAACAAAAGCTTAAAGTCATTTGACCTTGACATTGGGCTCCTAGGCAGCATGGGTAGGGTATACAATTAACATATGGATGGTGATCACTGCGTAAATAAAGTTTCAAGTTGATATCGCAAGCGGTCAGATAAATAAATTTAAAAACACTTTAACGTACAATTTGGAAGGCGAACAACGGACACCGGACAAAGCGGTAACTATTGTTGTAACATTTTGTTGTGACATATTGTGACACACTAACCCATGTTATTGTGACATTATGTGACACACTAACCCGTGTTGTTGTGACATTATGTGACACACTAACCCGTGTTGTTGTGACAGACCACCCCGACGTCGAAGGAGTGTCGGCAGTACTGGATGCCCCATCCCATGTGTTTACACTGCAGCAGTGAGGCCTCCGTGCCCGCACATCTCACGTTTTTTAGGTAGATCACGCCAGCTCCCGCCCCGTACCTCGCCCCGAAAACCGCCTCCTGTATGGGATACAAGTATACTTATTACGAGTCAATATCTCGCTATAATATTTGTATACAGTGAAACGTCTCTAAACCGGACACACTTGGGGTCCCCAGGGTATCCGGCATAGACAAACTAGTCCGCCCGACATATCATGCAAGCGACCCGGAAATGGCGTGTATGCAATATATTGCATAGAAATCAAGAACTGGCATCGTTAAATGACGCAGGTTTGATAATAAAACGAAAGAAATGAAAACAACTTTAACATGTTTGCCTTACAAATAAAGTGAACACCGGGGAGTTCACAAAGGATGTTTAGTTTATGGAGATTACACTGGAAACGTATACGTACACCCCAGACGTAGCCAAGCTGTCTACATGCCACCGTGACCGCCGTATACCCCCTGGGCAAATAACTTTCACATACGGTGCTCCAGGCGGACGAATCGGAAAGACGCACTTCTAGCCGCCCGGTATATGGCCTCACTCCATCAGCCAGTCGAACGTCGAGTTCTGGCGATAGAAACCGTCATGTGTGTGTCTATCATCGCTTGATGGGCATTATTGAACTGTTGGTTGATTGAATCTGGTTATGTGTCCCTTCAACAGCTAAGTCGTGAACACACGGACTATTTAGACCCATGAGTATATTTCAAATTACAATACTTTTCCAGCACTGAATCAACAATATCCCTACTCAGTGTCAGACGCCCTTACTACCATACGCATGAGCACATGGTTATCTAATCCCCACCTCTGGTCAACATGTATAGTTATCAGGTAACGAGCTCTGTATTGACAGAATACTTACTGACTGATTACATAATGTCGTATCTGGCGAATATCCGCGTTACAACGAATTGAAAAATAATGTTATATTGGTCGAACTGATATCAGTGTAATGACGCAAGACAAACACGTCCGTGTTATCTTCAACGAAAACCACGTGATAATTGCTCATTCTGTAGCGAAAAACGTTACATGATAAATATAATACCGTTGATATCACGTTTATCAAGCTCGGCTCGTAAACGGAGGGCATTCCTACACGTTTCCTAGCCTTGCCGTATAAACTTGATATCAGAAGACAGTAACGTGCCTGGTATTTCCCCTTGTATGACCGATCATGGCACATGCATATTAAAAACTCTACATTTCGGACCTGGTGTTGATCAGTAAGGGTTTTTTGTTAGTTATGATATATCCTATCTCACAAAATCTGCAACATTTAATGGAAACATGTTGGGTGGCAGTAATAATTGCGTTCCGTAACACAAGTCGTGTCTGGGTTGTTGTTGTTGTTGTTGTAGAGAGAACATTCATGTACTTTCATGTGTTACATAAAATTGGAATTTACAGTACATTAACACATATTATTGAACATCTGTATGCATTAGATGTAATACAATGAGTTGTTATATTGCGTGAGACTGATATAACATACCAGGTTAAGTGATCATTCCGTATACAATGGATGATACAATGCATGCAATCTATCATTAAAGCTAATTTCATTGTTTCGTTTCCTGTGAACTCCATCAGATAACTCGTTATATATGTAATTTATTAAGTCTGTACTCAAAGCAATATCATTCTCTACCCAATGAAAGAACAGCATTTCATCTCAATTAATTGCATATTGCGACACTTTTGCCAATATCCATTAAAATAATAATTAAATGTTCATTCGCGATATTTTCAACTGATTTTAGGCCTGGTTGTCATCAGTTCACGAGTCGCAAAGCTTATTACCGCCCACACACGCGCTCACTTCGTGTCATACAGCCAATAACATGCTAGTATAGCGATTCGAAATGCGTTTAGGGGCGGAACTTCACGACTGGGCTGTGCAAACCATAAGTACGTAATAGTTCACCTATTGAATTTTTACTTCACATATCACAAGATATAATCTCAGTCAGTTACATATTTCAAATACAAGATTTAATAACTACCTGTTCGACAAGAAATATACAACAAATACTCGGAAAGGAGATAGCATTATAAGGCTGGCTAATTATAAGCACAAATGTAAATGTATGTTATTGTTCATATATTGGATTGTTAAGTAACTAATGCTGCAGTAGCTAGATCTACCTCGTATTTAAGTCCTTAACAATCCAATGTGTGAATACTAACGTATACATATACATGTAAGTCCATAATTAACGTAATATTGTTTTTGTGTACACGCGCCGGGTCAAATCAACATATAGCCAAGAAAACCAGAACACATTAGGACTGTACGTCGAGGAAACAAGTTCGAGTCAGAAAATAGTGTAAGTACATTATTTTCATAATGCTGAAACATACAGACAAGTTGTTCCAATGGGTGGTGGTTGGTTACACAACATACTGACCAAGTTACCAATTACAGTGTCTGGTTCCGTTTGTATGACATGATACAATTTGGGACAGTTTACTGAGTGTCTTTTTCACGAAATCTGCCCAAATTGTACGGCCATATAAACAATGCAAAAACAGTATGTTTTTCGATAATATTATATTAAAGCACAATTTAAGAATGAACATGCTTTTTATTTATCTATGGGAATTTAACATGGCGGGAAAAGAGGTGGAGGAGCTGTGGGAGGAGTCATAAAAAGAAAAAAAAATGGAAATTGACACCGAAACTGGCTATATAGCTTGGACATAATCTACAGTGCAGTCTCCGTTTTTGTTCCACCGTAGACAACACTTGCAAACTCAACGCGAACGCAACGCGAACGCAACGCGAACGCAACGGTTTGCTGTAGAATTGCATACGTTGTTTAAACGTATAATACGGTTCGTACACGTGTAATACACATTGTCAAACCGTTTAGTTTAAAAGCGTTGTATATGTTGTTTAAACGTATAATACGGTTCGTACACGTGTAATACACATTGTCAAACCGTTTAGTTTTAAAGCGTGTAATACGTTTAGCTTCAAGGCGTATAACACGCTTTGGCGTATACATATGTAGCGAGGTGAAAGAGTTGAAACGTGTACAACGCTTTACCTGGAAGCGTGTAGCTATATGAAAGCATTGAAACGTGTACAACGGTTACACGTTTTAACGCGAATACATGTTCGGCCCCGATCGCTTCGAGGCGTCCTTGTTTCGTCCCTTTTAAAATATCGCAAATATATACCCTCAGATCGAGTTCAAAGTACATCGGCGGTGTGATTTAGCACTTCAATTTGATCCCTAATCAATGATGCCTAATGAGTCACGCTTTTAACACGACAGATGTACCTTGTCGTTTATTGTAGATCACGTGAGCCGGCTCATCAGGATCTGCGGCATTCCTACGTACACGTACATTTTATATACACAAAAATAACCCCTAATACAGCGTAATGTAACAGTTCCTAGCTTAATATGGAATAGCCCTGGCCGATAGTCCGTGTCAGTTACTTGGGGTTAAATATTACGAACACAGATAAACACAGTGCATGGTTTCTTTATTTTATTTTAACATCATCAGAAATGGCGAGTCTAGGAACTCTCGTATCTTTACGCTGAAGCCAGTCTATTTCAGTCACTAATCCGCTACACACCTGTCCCAAGCGTGTGTTAAGAAAAATCGATATTTGGAGAAACTGAATACACAGCCAGCTGCACACTGGTTTAACACGGATATGGCCCGCGGATATGTGTCATAAATTACTTGGTGGTCAAAACCGGTAAATTTACAAGGTTTATAGCGAAATAGCAGCCGACTGGCAATTTTTCTCGGACCGATTTTTAAGACTAGTTTTCAAATCTAAATCGGTCTGAGAGTTCAAAAATCGGTCCAGAACTGGAAAATTGAAAATTTTAGAAGCCCTGCAGTGAATCTAGAAGTATATATACACACACGAAGAACGATCTGAGCATGCGCATTCTACGCGATACACGGTTGGCATACCAAAACGTGTAATGCGTTAAAACCCGTGGAAACGTGTTATACGTATAACACGGTTTCATCTGTACGGTGCTGTGTACATGTAGAAGCGTGTAACCATTCGTCAAATAAAGCGTTAAATCGTTTAAATGGTTTACCTTAGCGTTGTATACGTTTACAGCCGTTGTATACGTTTACAACCGTTGTACACGGATTACACGCTTTTGAAACTCAATGCGTTGTTTACAACCGTTGTAAACGTTTACTACCGTTGTACACGGATTACACGCTTTTGAAACTCAATGCGTTGAACACGGGTTGTTCGACTTTCGCGCAGCGCAAGAGTGGGGAAACGCAACGCATGGCCGAAAACGTATTACACGTAGACGACACACGGTTTGAAACGCAACTAACGGAAACTCCACTGATACGCAACGCACAACACTTTGTACACGTATAAACCCGGAACATTTTTGACAGAAACGACTGTAACTAAGAAAATAAAAGTTCTCTTTTGAAAATCGGTCTAGTATTTCTGAAATTCTAAAAATGTCCTCATGTTAAATCTCCATACTAGACATATTCACTCTGTGAATATGTCTATGGCGATTTAACATGGCGAAATTGTTTTTTCGCAATAAAATCAATAAAAATAAGGCTGAGTCTTAAATTTTCCTTAAATTTAATATTATCGAAATTAAAATTGTTCAGTTTATGTAGCCGTATTTATGACTCTCGACTTCAAACTATGAACATGGTAAAATGAGACACGCGATGTGATTTTGTACATAAGAACATGTGCGAGTTATCATTAAGTAAATTTACAGGAATTATGATATTTTCTGTAAATGACGTCGAAAGCTGATTAAAGTGTCATCGTTATGAACATTCCGTCAACTTTCGACGTCATTTACGGAAATTATGGTAAATTTTGTAAATATTTTCCACGATATATCGCACATGTTCTTAGGTAAAAAATCACATGTCGTGTCTCATTTTACCATGTTTTTTTGTTGTTATTAAATGGTTTATTTCCACTTTTAAATACAACATGTACATTTTATAAAGCTTACAAGAGAATATAGCTAAATGAAATACAATGATTACATACTATATTAAAAAGTGAAATGTATGGGAGAGTAAAGTAGTTAAGATATACAGAGCATGAAAAAGAAGGAAGAAGGTAAGGGTTTCTTTCTCTGTGTTCACACCTGCTGGACCTATGTAGTTGTGTAGTTTATATTTAATATAGAGATATGTTGTGCTTGATTTTTCTTGTGGTGCCTATAAGAACTTTATATATTAAACCTGCCCCACTTAATAATATGCTGTTCTCTTTTGTCTTTCATTGTCGCTATTTCTTCTTCTATATGTATTCTATTTTTCAAGTAGCTTACAAAAGATTCGAAAGTAATATCATGCTTTTCATATTTTCATTTGAAAATATAGTATTTTGCTAACAAAATTATAAAATTAAATTGTTTTACCATCAGTGCCTTACTTATTATTCCTAGAGAAATACTTCGAAAATTTATTTCATATGTTAAGTCTTTTTCATTTAGATAACTTCGAAGCTGTGACCAAAAATGTTGCACATGCATACATTCCCAGAACATGTGTTTTATGCTCTCCACATACATAGAGCAAAAATCACATAGACTGCTATTTACTATATTACAACGACAGAGTAGTTTATTTGTCCCAATGATACGCATTAAATATCTATACTGGAATTTCGTAATGTTGAGTCTATTGTACAATCGAAAGCTGATGTGTAAATTTGTTGCCAGCATAAATTATCATCAGAAAATTCATTTGTCCATTTTTTTTCAGATTTTTTTTCTTCTATATTTTGTTTGTGTGTTTGTCTTGTATATAGTAATTTGTTCACATATTATCTATCTTGTTCTCTCGATATAAGCGACGTAGATTGTGGAGTTGTGTTGATGCTTTCTGTTTTTATTTTCTCGGCCCATAATGCACTTATGCTGTTCACAATACTTTGATATTTTATAAAATCGTCCTGACGTATATTGAATATTGCTGTAAAATCAGTAAATCGTAGAAAATTCCTTACTCTGTAGTCATATAGATGTTCAACATATTTAATGCCTTTATTGTACCAATCTTTGAAAAAGATTGTTTTGTTTTGATGATTTAAATTGGAATTATTCCAAAGTATTTCTTTTGATACTGTGTCATTTCTGGAGGAATAGTTAATATGTGACCAGGATTTTAAAACATTATTTAAAAACTTGTTTTCTTCCGCTATATGTTTTACATTTTCTGCTTTTATGTTACATTCAAAGAGCAAAAATCCACCATATCTTTCAAGTTTTTTTCCATAAAGTTGTTTCCATTTGCCTCTGTTTGATGTGTCACATATTCATTTTACCCATGATGCTCTTATTGATGTTATAAAACTATCTATATCTAACATTTTTAATCCCCCTTTTTCGTAGGATTGGATGATTATGTTTCTTTTAATTTTATCAGGCTTACTGTCCCATAAAAAATCGAATAATTTGTTTTTAATTCTTTTGATCATGTTGTCTGGAGGGTCGTGTAAAACTGTTAATGGATATATTGATTTTGGAGCAGGAAACGTTTTAATAACTGTAATGTTTCCAAGTAAACTTAAGTTTCTATGTTTCCACTTATCAAGACACTGTTCAAACTCTACTATTTTAGGAAGGATGTTATATTCGTGGATATCTGTATTAATATTTAAGAACGTAATTCCTAACGTTTTTGCACTAAGAGAAGTCCAAATGAATTTCTTATCCGGACAGAAAATCAGATCTACATTTTTTAAGGCACCAACGAGCATTACAGTGGATTTGTTTGTGCTAAGGTTGAGACCAGATATTTTACTAAATTCACCTATTATGTATATTAACTTTTCAAATGATTTTCTTGTACCATCTGTCACAAAAGTTGCATCATCGGCAAACATTGTGTTTTTAATTTCAATATCATAAATTGTTATCCCTATTATATCTTTTTCATTTATAATTGCTTTGGATAGTATTTCAATGGCGATAATAAAAAGGTAAGGTGATAAAGGACAGCCTTGACGTACGCCTCTATTTATTGAAAAAAAGTCCGATAAGTAACCATTGTTTGTAACACAGCTTTTTGCATCAGAGTAAAAAAGCTTAATCCAATTTAGAATGTCGTTGCCAAAATTTAAATGTTTCATAACTTTTAAGAGGTAAGAATGTTCAACAGTATCAAATGCCTTTGCAAAATCTGCGAAGAAAAATAAACCCGGTAATTCATTTTCATTCAAATGGTCCATTAATTCGTATAGAGTTCTAATATTTTCTCCGATGTACCTTGCCTTAAGAAATCCGGTTTGTGAATCATCTATTATATTTGGTAAAACCTTTTTAATTCTGTTTGCTATGGCCTTTGATGCAATTTTGTAATCCACATTAAGTAATGATATAGGTCTCCAATTCGTAAGTATAGATAAATCGCTATCCTTTTTAGGTATTAATGTTATTACACCCTGTTTTTGCAATTCACTTAGTGATCCATTTGCTAATGAAAATTTAAAAGAATCCATATAATATCTTTTTATGTCATTCCAAAATATTTTATAAAATTCCACAGTCAGACCATCTGAGCCTGGGCTCTTATTGTTTTTCATTTCCTTTAAAGAGTTACTGCATTCGTATTCTGAAAGGCTGCCTTTGCATAATTCTTTATTTTCTTCGGATAATCTGTTTACTCCATTATCATTTGAAAAAAAATTGTGATTTGTATTTTCAGCTTCTTTTTTCGTATATATTTTTTTATAATATTCTTTTTCTTCATTTAATATTTCACCATTGCTCGTAATATTTTGACCATTTACCGTTAATCTAGTTATTGTTTTATTTTCAGACAGTTTCCGTTCTAAATTTGCAATTTGTATTTTGTATTTTTTTCCCCACCCTGAATCCATTCGGCTTTTGATCTTAACATAATTCCTCTAACTTTATGTTCATATAAATACTGTAACATATCTTTTTTGGTGTTTACTTCTATTAAAATATCTTCCGATATTTTTTTTGAGTAGTCTGCTTCTAATTTATCTATTTCCTCTATTAATTTATTTTCCATTTTTAAATCTTTTTTCTTTTCAGTAGATGCAAATTTTATCGTTTCATTTCTTATTGTGCCTTTAATTATCTCCCAAAGTGTATTTGGATTAGCATGCTGGTTGATTTCGGCAATGGTAGAAATACTTCGTCTAATTAGTTGTTGGTATTCTGTTTTTAAAAGTAGACTATTATTTAACTTAAAATATCCCGGACCCCTTTCATTAGATTGAGTCTGTAAACAAAAATATACTAAAGAATGGTCAGACTTAAACCCTGTAGTAATTTTACTTTTTGTTACTCTGTTAATTACATTTTCAGATATTAGAAAATAGTCTAAACGACAGAATATTGGTGGTTTAGTATTTTTCTTGTCTAAATCTGGATCTAAAATTATATTAAAATCGCCCCCTATTATAAAAGTATCTACTTCCACTGTTTCTATATATGTATCGAGATGTTGGTAAAATCTTAGACTGTTTTCGTTTGGACCATATATATTGATTAATGTATAATCTTTTTCAGAAATGCATATTTTAAGAGATTGAATTCTACCAGTCATGACCTGTTCATAATGTTTCATTCTATAATCAAGCCCCGGTTTTTTTTTAAATACATATACCTTCTTTATTGCTATATTCCCCACTAAAATACCCATCACCACCCCATTCCTTTTCCCACTGGGCTTTATCACTTGTTGTGAAATGCGCTTCTTGTATGAAACATATATCGTAATCATTGTCTTTTATCCATTGAAAAAGGTGTAGCCGTTTGTGTTTTGATCCCATACCCTTAACATTAAAGCTTCCTAGTTTAAATTCCATAAAGTAGTATTAGAAATCTGATCTATCTAAAGCAAGCACAATACATATTCGTCGCCGGTCCACGATGTTGAGTCCACCAAATGTGAGCAGAAAGAAAGATATGATAGAAGTAAGTGAGAGTTGCATCAACGATAACATGTGAAGACAATAATGACATGTATAAGAACAAATGTAAATGTATGTTTTTGTTCATATATTGGATTGTTAAGTAACTAATGCTGCAGTAGCTAGATCTACCTCGTATTTAAGTCCTTAACAATCCAATATGTGAATACTAACGTATACATATACATGTAAGTCCATAATTAACGTAATATTGTTTTTGTGTACACGCGCAGGGTCAAATCAACATATAGCCAAGAAAATCAGAACACATTAGGACTGTACGTCGAGGAAGCAAGTTCGAGTCAGAAAAAAGGGTAAGTACATTATTTTCATAATGCTGAAACATACAGACAAGTTGTTCCAATGGGTGGTGGTTGGTTACAAAACATACTGACCAAGTTACCAATTACAGTGTCTGGTTCCGTTTGTATGACATGATACAACACAATTTGGGACAGTTTACTGAGTGTCTGTTTCAGGAAATCTGCCCAAATTGTACGGCTATATAAACAATGCAAAAACAGTATGTTTTTCGATAATATTATATTAAAGCACAATTTAAGAATGAACATGCTTTTTATTTATCTATGGGAATTTAACATGGCGGGAAAAGAGGTGGAGGAGCTGTGGGAGGAGTCATAAAAAGAAAAACAAATGGAAATTGACACCGAAACTGGCTATATAGCTTGGACATAATCTAACTAAGAAAATAAAACTTCTATTTTGAAAATCGGTCTAGTATTTCTGAAATTCTAAAAACGTCCTCTTGTTAAATCCCCATACTAGACATATTCACTCTGTGAATATGTCTATGGGGATTTAACATGGCGAAATTGTTTTTTCGCAATAAAATCAATAAAAATAAGGCTCGGTCTTAAATTTTCCTTAAATTTAATATTATCGAAATTAAAATTGTTCAGTTTATGTCGCCGTATTTATGACTCTCGACTTCAAACTATAAACATGGTAAAATGAGACACGCGATGTGATTTTGTACATAAGAACTAGTGCGAGTTTTCATTAAGTAAATTTACAGGAATTGTGATATTTACTGTAAATGACGTCGAAAGCTGATTAAAGTGTCATCGTTATGAACATTCCGTCAACTATCGACGTCATTTACGGAAATTATGGTAAATTTTGTAAATATTTTCCACGATATATCGCACATGTTCTTAGGTAAAAAATCACATGTCGTGTCTCATTTTACCATGTTTATAGTTTGAAGTCGAAAGTCAAAATAAACATACTGCACATGCACGGACATAGACACACACAACTGCGGTACTTTTGTTAATACAGACCAGAGAGTCTGGCTTATTTGGGGCTTACATCCGCGTAATGCGCCTATGCACAACGGCCTGCGTTAATCTTGCCAAAATGTTAATGTTTTTAGATAGATAGATAGATATTCTTTATTGAGAATATATTGCGAATATCAACTCGCAATCAAACAGTTTGATTGGCTGTGCCTGAGCTGTAATATAGTTTAGGATTAGCCAATCAAGCGTATTACTTTCAAAACACAGTACATGTATTAAAGTATTTTGTAAGCGTATTGTACATGCTGCACTAATTAAAACTAGAACATTCAGTACTGCAAGCTAGCATCCTGATTTAGTACCAGGCACCAACTCACTTGACAGCAGGCGTGAATCCCCAAATGATTCAAAGTTGATACTTGTACAGTTGAACCTCTCTAAACAGGACATAGAGAAACGTGAGGGATGGAAATTGTGATATGTTTCATTGCGAGTTATCTTCTATGATACTGTCTGTTCATGATCACAAATCAGGCATATGCCGGTTTTACAATGGTACCTCTCTAACCCCGACACCCTGGGGTGAAGCGGTTTCAGCGATAGAGTGTAGTTAAACACATTAACGCAAACTCTGACGTACGTACGTCAATGTACCGACTATATTGCGATGTCCGCAAGCGGTGCGATAAAAATCATGTACTCCGCTAAACACGGCTTTACATAATGCATCATGACAAGGCGATATGAATTTGAAACAAAACATATTTAAGCACTTTTTATTTTATATGCTGTTGACGAATAAAACTCGAATAGCGATGACAAAACGGTGACACGTGAACATAGATGATCGGTAATCGACTACCAAGCGTCGCGTGACACGGATCCATCATGATGATTATGTTTATTAACCATTAGAATGCGAGAAACGTAAGTTGTCGACTGAGGTTGTATGTTATTTTCAATATAAAATATGTTGACAAAACTTTGAAATCATTTTCCAGTCTGACGTATGATTGAAAACCCGTACAGTATATTTAATACAATATTATTGTTTCAAGGACAAATGCAACTTACTATACTGGAACCTCTCTAAACCGGACACACAGACAAGTGAGGGATACTCATTTTGTATTGGTTTTATTGCGAGTTATCTCAGATGATACTGCCTGTTCATGATCACAAAGCACCCACGTGTGTTTTGAAGTAGTCATCTGCTTGTTTTACAGTGGTACCTCTCTTAAACCAGATACCATAGGGAGTCACCGGACACCCTGGGAAGCCCAGAGGGCTCACTGTACTTGTTTAGACTGTCTGACATTAACATTGGTTGCATTGTCGCATACATGTACATGTAGGTGAGCAATTGCATTTTAATATGGTTGATGATAAACACATAATTGGAGATTCAGGCCAGCCTGAATTGTGGTAAAGCAAACCATTGCAAATCTTCCAAAAACGTCCAAACACAAAAGTCGAAGAATTTTTACATTGACTTTGGGCTTGTATGGTTTGGTCAAGTTAGATGAAAATATATATTATTACATTTGACTTCTATCCGACACATTGTTGCAGATATAAAATGTTAAAATTATTAACACAGTATTTACCCAAGAACGGTCACCAGTGTGGTCATTGTGTCTCACTTTCCACGAGCGAGCTTGATGAACAGAAGCAAGACGGGAGTCCATGGTGCGTCATCGCAGTATACGCATATTTCCTATTTGTTCGCCAGTCGGAACGGGAGATAATCCATGACCGGGGGTCGAATAAAACATCGAAATACCCTTTCCGTATCTGCACATTATACGGAAGCAACAAACCAAAGATCATGTCAACAGCCAATATGGTTTAAAGGTTACACTAAACATGATGGACTGGCATATGGATGGACGGACGTACGAACACGAACGTACAAATGTTTAAAGCTTAAAGTCATTTGAACTTGACATTGGGCTCCTATGCAGCATGGGTTGGGTATACAATTAACCTATGGATGGTGATCACTGCGTAAATAATGTTTCAAGTTGATATCGCAAGCGGTCAGATAAATAAATTTAAAAACACTTTAACGTACAATTCGGAAGGCGGACAACGGGCGCCGGACAAAGCGGTAACTATTGTTGTAACATTTTGTTGTGACATAATTATTGTGACACACTAACCCGTGATTTTGTGACATATTGTGACATACTAGCTCGTGTTATTGTGACATTATGTGACACACTAACCAGTGTTGTTGTGACATGTAGTGACATACTAACCCGTGTTGTTGTGACATTATGTGACACACTAACCCGTGTTGTTGTGACAGACCACCCCGACGTCGAAGGAGTGTCGGCAGTACTGGTTGCCCCATCCCATGTGTTTACACTGCAGCAGTGAGGCCTCCGTGCCCACACACCTCACGTTTGATAGGTAGATCACGCCAGCACCCGCCCCGTACCGCGACTGGCCAACCGCCTCCTGTATGGGATACAAGTATACTTATTACGAGTCAATATCTCGCTAGAATATTTTTATACAGTGAAACGTCTCTAAACAGGACACACTTGGGGTCTCCAGGTTATCCGGCATAGACAAACTAGTCCGCCCGACACATCATGCAAGGGACCCGGAAATGGCGTGTATACAATATATTGCATAGAAATCAAGAACAGGCATCGTTAAATGACGCAGGCTTGATAATACAACGAAAGAAATGAAAACAACTTTAACATGTTTGCCTTACAAATAAAGTGAACACCGGGGAGTTCACAAAAGATGTTCAGTTTATGGAGATTACACTGGAAACGTATACGTACACCCCAGACGTAGCCAAGCTGTCTACATGCCACCGTGAGCGCCGTATACCCTCTGGGCCAACGACTGTCACATACGGTGCCCCAGGCGGACGAGTCGGAAAGACGCACTTCTAGCCGCCCGGAATATGGCGTCGGTCCATCAGCCAGTCGAACGTCGAGTTCTGGCGATATAAACCGTCATGTATTTGTCTATCATCGCTTGAAGGGCATTATTGAACTATTAGTTGATTGCATCTGGTTTTGTGTCCCTTCAACAGCTAATTCGTGAACACACGGACTATTTAGACCCATGAGTATATTTCAAATTACAATACTTTTCCAGCACTGAATCAACAATATCCCTACTCATTGTCAGACGCCCTTACTACCATACGCATGATCACATGGATATCAAATCCCCACCTCTGGTCAACATGTACAGTTATCACGTAACGAGCTCTGTATTGACACAATACTTACTGACTGATAAGTATCATGTCACACAAACGGAACCAGACACTGTAATTGGTAACTTGGTCTGTATGTTTTGCAACCAACCACCACCCTTTGGAACAACTTGGCTGTGTGTTTCAGCATTATGAAAATAATGTACTTACACTATTTTCTGACTCGAACTTGTTTCCTCGACGTACAGTCCTAATGTGTTCTGATTTTCTTGGCTATATGTTAATTTGACACGGCGCGTGTACAAACAAAAACACTATTACGTTAATTATGGACTTATATGTATACGTTAGTATTCACATATTGGATTGTTAAGGACTTAACTACGAGGTACATCTACATAGACACACACAGCTGCGGTACTTTTGTTAATACAGACCAGAGAGTCGGGCTCATTTGGGGTTTGCATCCGTGTAATACGCCTATGCACAACGGCCTGCGTTAATCTTGCCAAAATGTTAATGTTTTTGATAATATATTTCCAATATCAACTCGCAAACAAACACATTAACGCAAACTCTCACGTACGTACGTCAATGTACCGACTATATCGCGATGTCCGCAAGCGGGTGCGATAAAAATCATGTACGCCACTAAACACGGCTTTACATAATGCATCATGACAAGGCGATATGAATTTGAAACAAAACATATTTAAGCACTTTTTATTTTATATTCTATTGACGAATATAACTCGAATAACGATGACAAAACGGTGACACGTGAACATGGATGATCGGTAATCGACTACCAAGAGTCGCGTGACACGGATCCATCATGATGATTATGTTTATTAACCATTAGTATGCGAGAAACGCAAGTTGTCGACTGAGGTTGTATGTTATTTTCAATATAAAATATGTCGACAAAACTGATTGAAAACCCGTACAGTATATTTAATACAATTCGTCGACGAAATGCCAAAAGGTCGTATCCGCATTTTTCACAATGTTCAAGAGAACAAAAAAAGTGAATATTTGTTTACATATTACTTCCATGGTCATAATTTTGTTATATGAATATATTATCATTATCAAATAGCAACACGTGCTTAATAGTTGGTGTGTCATATGTGTGGGGGTATGCAAATGCAGTTACGAGCTTTTGACACTGCGATGACAAAGACAATTTCGCTTACGATATTTTGACATACATTTGGAGAGCCTATTAATTAACATAAATTTGTCATTATTATGATACCTGCATTTTCCTACATGTACATACAGTTTATAAATGTATATACATGTATTGCGCATTAGCAATTTCAACAAACATTGTAGATCAGTCACCTCATAATGAGCTGTCTAATCAGTATTCTTGGAGTATGTCTATGATTTAAAAAAACATGAAACTAGCGATATTGGGAAAGACACATTCCAAAATATAACACCAGTCAAAATATTTACGACTCATTTTAGTGAGCAATTATAATGTAACATGTTTTTGCTACTGTACGTGTATCTCACGTTATAGACAAGAGTTGTCAGAAGACAACGAAGCTCGCCTGTTGGCAGCCTTCATTCAAACTTGTCACAGTTGTATGAAAAACATGAATATTATATAACTTGTCCTTGGGATAAGGGATGTGCGGTGGACCTTGACATTGAGGTCAGTGGTGGAAGGTGGGTCGTGGATTTGATATAGCATGATATAGCATATTAAGATGAATGCATGTATGAAATATCAACGCGCTCCCTGAAAAGAGAAGAAAAACAAAATTTAACCCAGCGTTAAGTTTATGAACACACTTAGTTGGTAATTTTCTACAGCATGCTAGCTATTCACATGAGGAATGCATGTATAAATGTGCTAAGTTTGTGACATTGGCCTTGGCGAAAGGGGTGGGGGTGTGGGTCATGGATTTGCTGCAGCACAATAGAGTATCATCAGATGAATGCATGAATGAAATATGAAGGTGTTCCCTGTAAATAAACAGAAGTTATAAAAAGACATTTACTCCAATGTTAAGTTTATGATGTTGATCTTGGGGAAAGGGGTGGGGTGAGTCATGGATTTGCTGTATCACAATAGAGGATTATCAGATGAATGTATGTATGAAATATCAAAGTGTTCAAAGTGTAAAGAAACAGACGTTACACAACATTTGCCCCAATTTAAAGCTTATGAACATGTTAAGCTTGTGACCTTGACCTTGGGGTAAGGGTTGGGTGGTGGGTTGTGGATTTGCGACAGCATGATAGAGGGTCATCTGTGGAATGTATGTATGAAATATCAAGGCGTTCCTTCAAAGGAAACAGTGGTTATCAGACATTTAACCCAACGTTAAGTTTATGAATGTGTCAAGTTTGTGACCTTGACCTTGGGGTAAGAGGTGGGTGGTGGGTCATCATGGATTTGCTATAGCACGATAGAGTATCATCAGATGAATGCGTGTACGAAATATCAAGGCGTTCCCTGAAAGAAAACAGACTTCATAAGACATTTACCCCAACGTTAAGTTTATGAATATGCTAAGTTTGTGACCGTAACCTTGGGGAAAGGGGTGGGGGTTGGTTATAGGTTTAATATAGCACGATAGAGTATCATCAGATGAATGCATGTATGAAATATCAAGGTGTTCAAAGTGTAAAGAAACAGAAGTTACACAACATTTACCCCAACGTTATGTTTATGAACATGCTAAGTTTGTGACCTTGACTTTTGGGTAAGGGTTGGTGGTGGGTTGTGGATTTGCTACAGCATGACAGAGGGTCATCTGAGAAATGTATGACGCCGGGGGTATGCCATAAGCTCTTCTGCACTTCGTGCAGGCGAGATAAAAATGAAGAAATAACTAATTGTAACCAATTGCTTACGAATACCAACTCAGCAGGGTTAAAACTGTTATGAAAAATGGTGTTTGGCGACATTACAAATGAGTGTGTTAAATATCAAAATAGTCCATAAATAAAAAAAACACGAATAATGAGCGATTTATCTAGCGTCTAGTATTTAGGACGGACACAAACGGATAGCCCGAATCCAGTATACCCACGCAACTTGTTGTGGGCCTATCACCAACGCAACATCAACATAGAGTAATCGATATTAACATTGAAAACATATTTCAAACTACGACACGTGTCAAACTCTGCATGACACTTTAGAATAGATTGTAGTTATTAGTTTAACATTCCTGTGTGGAGCAGAGAACCATAAAATGTGTGGTAATCCGCATGAATGACGTGCTTCAGTTGTTGCAGATGATTATATTTCGCTTGCTTTATGTCCAATGGCCCTGCATGTAGAAGGCCTGGCTCCATGACGCCTTCGCCGCGTTGTACATCCGGTAATTGATGCATTGCCTTCCGTGGAAGGCCAGAGTAGTCATCATCGAATTTCAGTTTGTACTTTATTTCACCGTTTGAGCTGTAGTTGAGCACTTTCATACCGATGACCACATGGTCACCGACTTTTATTCCCGGACGAATTTAATAGTAATATTTTAACTATGAGTACTTTTGAAAGAAGTTATGATTGACATAGTCAACACTATACGGCTGACTGGTACGAGCATTTTCTATTACATCCACATAAGTTTGCAGTACGTATATTGGTTTCCGTTTTAATTTTCGCTCGATCACACTATGAACACTGTCGACCTCCAATTGAGCGTGGCCTCTTTCAAGATATTTCTGAGTGATCATAATGCTTTGCTTTCTCGCCAAGTGACAGAGCTTGTTGGACATTGTAATATTTCTAGTTTGGTATGTGCATCCATCAGAGTAGAAATTAAACCGTTTCACATCATTTTCTTCCCTCAAAATTCCTTCAATGTAATTTCCTACACACGAGACAAACGAATCAGCTGTCAGGTCACCTTGGGACTCATTTGAAAAATAACATTTCACATGCTTTGTTTTCAGATCAAAAATGGTAAAGTTGTGACATGACAACTTGGTCCTGTAATAGAGTGCAATTGCATTCAACAGCGGACACAAGAGTATGGACTATAGGTATACACTCCCGCCTGCGATTCTCTTACCAAGAATTGCAATCCAGCGGTCCTTGAATTGCAATTCTTCCCCTCTGAAATTGCAGTCTAATTGCGGTCCAATCGCGGTCCCGTTTTTGCGGTCATTCCTTCGTGATATCGTTTGTGCGGTCATTCTTTCGCTATTTGCGCTTCTTTCTTCTTTCTTCCGCCTTTGTCGAAATTAAAGACCATCCGGCTATTGGTCTAATTTCATAAAAAATGTTAACTGCCATGAACACACATAAAGCGGATATAACAATTTGACTTTAAGCAACGTAACATGATTCTAGTTATGCTACGGGTTATTTCATTAAATCAGATAGAATATATTAAAAATGGCTAAAATTATGCCAAACTCAAAACTCAAATTTTGTAAAAAAAATTACACATTCATAAACTTAACGTTGGGGTAAATGTCTGATAACAACTGTTTCCTTTGATGGAACGCCTTGCTATTTCATACATACATTCCTCAGATGACTCTCTATCATGCTGTCGCAAATCCACAACCCACCACCCAACCCTTACCCCAAGGTCAAGGTGACATTACGTTGCCTTGATACGCAAGAGGGCAAACTTGATTAAGCTAAAATTGCGTTTGGAAAGACTCGTCCGGGACATCCTGATTACGATAAACAAAATGTTAATAATATGTGAAATATATACACCTAATTCTACTATTTATGTATATTTTATTGGATTTTAAATGGCTAAATACAGATAGGAAAAAATATCTTTTCGTCAGAAAAAATCAACTATTTCGATTTTATTGCCGCATTGATCAAGCAGAGCGGTCCGCTGGTTTGACCGCAGAGCGCAGCGTAAAGCGGTCATTCTTTCGCAGTTTAAAGAAAAAAAGGAGCGTAAACTGCAATTAAAAGCGGAGCGCAGCGCTAACTGCGCTATAAGTATTGCAATTCCGCAACCAACTCTTTGGACCGCAGTCACATGATTGCAGTCCGATTGCGGTCCAATTGCAATTAATGGGAACGCGAATTTCTCCAGGAATTGCAATTCGCCTGGTAAGAGAACCGCAGGCCAATCTGTAAGGTTAACACCTTAAAGGCCCAACAATCGGTGCCCTGGTACCGAATTTAGTAGGAGGGGCATACCCAATTACTGATAGCGTCCCCAGCCTGCCAGTTATACACTGGCTTTATAAATATAATACATAAACAGCAGCACATGTTTGTCGTCTACTCCCAATGTAGAACAGTGAGGCGCTGCTGGATAGCCAGTGTAGGTGTTTCTGTACTGACCAGTATCTAGATATAAATTATGGTATGTAGGTTTGTCATCAAACGTGTGGTCCCATAAAACAAATGATCATACAGTATATACCAGTCCCTCTAATAGTATCAGTATGTTTTATTTGTGCAGGAAAATGATTAAGAATTTAATAAAAGTGTTAAAACTTATATAGTATTTTGTTGCTAACTATTTCAAAGCAAAAGAGTATTTTGATGCTATTATCTAAATTATTAAAAATAGAAAGAAGTAAAATTGAATGAAACACCTTTCCATGTGTCACACAATAACAAAATGGGGCTTATTGAGTGTTTCATCAGTTTAACTCACAATCAGATAGCACATGACTATAGCATGATGCAGTTTACATCATTAATTAGAGCCACCATGAATGACCACCAAACTTAACAGTGTAGATCCTGATGAGGCTGCGAGGATGCACCAGCTGATCCGGGGATATGCATGTTGTAACGTGTCCACGTGTCCGCTACTTAGAGTGTGTCATGTACATAATTATTGTGAAACCTATTTTGTACTTCTGGACCTGAACAAGGTTCCTATCTCCAATCTATTTTGCAAGTACATGTAGTAACCAATATATAAGAATATGTGTTTGTAATAAGTCGGTATTTGATAAAAATGTGTAACTGTGTCATGTCATTCCACATATAATCCCGCCCCAGTTAGTCTGCATTGCTGCAGATATAATATATGCCGACAGCTAATTAGAGACCAGTGTTGAAATAGCCATACTGATATGTGTTAGGATACAGGAAATAAGGCTGCTAGCAAACTTGAATTCATGTAGTCATGTAAATTCCAGATCAGACTGCACATACAAAAGCTGTTTTGTGAATGTGCATACTAACCCGAGTATATGCTGTTTATAATTAGTATTATACATGTGTACTGCATTTTCTCAGCCACTGTATCATGTTCTAGGCGACATATTTCTCTTGCTGGTCTATTAAACCATGGTTTTGTTTCATTCACCTTGTTATGTGCATACCAAACACATATTTAATTTGATATTACTGTCCGAAATCAAAGTTGTGCTGCAGGCACACTGTCTGATGTTGACCATACAGGCAGTTATATCTGATTTGAATCAGTTGTCAGTTGAGTACATTGTATTACTTCAAAAGCACATTTATATTTGTTTTCTTAAATCCAAATTGTTCTAAACCTTTCATAGTTGTATTATCTATGTCTGTGTGAAATAGTGTACTTATTTGTTCAGTGGTATTTCTAAACTATCTGAAAATGTGTCCCTGAAGTAAAGCATGCATAAACTTATCAAAAAGCCTGCCCAGCGCCATCTGGTGGCTTTTATATCCCAGTTGAGCCTTTAATAGAGCTGTCCTATTATTGCAGAATCTTTGTCCTTGGTTTTTTCGCTTCTTGCTGAATCTTTGTTTGTAGATATAGACGGATCAATATAAGCCTTAAAGTAGGTCGACCCCAAAATAATTGCAACAAAAGCTTTTTTTGCTGTTTGTTAGAACTGATGGTGTGTAGAATAACATATCAATTGTTCACCAAAATCTCGCACGGGAACGTTGTTAAAATTGGATTTCAAAATGGCCGCCATTGCTTGCCAATATTTGCTAATAATTTGGTCATACATCCAATAATACGGTCAGACAGCAGCAATATTACTTGATTCCATTGGCTACCATCATACACACATGGCATATTATAATAAATAATATATATACTGTTTTTATGCTATACTGCATTTCAAAATTGCCGCCAACTTCAAAGATTTCCACAAAAAATGTAGTTTTGCATCATGTTCTAACACAAAATACAATTGAAACACTGAACAGTGTGTGTGCATGATACACTATACATTGCGCAGCATGTGAAACAAAGTAACCCCAATGTAGACACTTCCGGTATCAAAGGAAGTACCCGTGCATCTAGCGGAGCATTCAACAACAAAACAGACTGTGTCTTCTGTGGGACGTTTATACAGAAATCCATCGCTGGTAAAAGGTCCGAAAAAACATACTCGAGCTTTGTAAAGACAGATTATTTTGTTTCAACAATATTGGATTGTTGCGATTCTCGCTTTGATGAATGGTCTGTGACTGTGAAATGTATAATATAGTTCTTCATGCATGATCTATATGCCGCGGACTGTGTATATCATCATATATGCAGTAGTAACTTTCGTACTGGACGGGACATACCACTTCCCTATCGGACTGAGCCAGACGTGAAATGTAGGAAGGTTGGGAGACCAATGCACGAAGACCAAGATCAAGCATTCCTGAAAACCTGTGAGTATCTGGAGGCAGATGATGATGAACAATTGACTGTGTCTGCATTATCCGAAAAGATGTCAGAGTTATTACAGAATCCAGACTCAGAGCCATATGGACACCAATACCTGAAAAACAAACTTGAACAACGTTATGGACAATCCATATATATTTCTTCCGAGGAGGGGCTCCATTGTAACTATGCGTGAAAAAACGGACCGGATTCTACGAGCGTACTTCTTGAAAGCTCGTGACGGAGATGATGAAGCTCAAAAGAACGCAATACTAGAAGCAGCAGCCAGATTCTTAAAGAGTGACATGAAATCTGACATTGAATTTGCCCGGGAACTTACCCCATTGCAGAAGATCTACAACTGGAGACTGCTTTGAACTATCTCCCCAGTAGCCTTCGTTCATTTTTGGAGAATATGTTCATCGGTAAAGACAACAGTATAAAGGTGGCATCAACAGGACACGCAATCATTCAATCATCACGACCCATATCTGTCCTGGCACCTCTACAACTAGGACTGGCTTGCCAAATGCAGTACTTGTACAGATCCAGGTTTTTGGTCGATAAGTTAAACGCAAAGGGATTTTGCTCATCATACAGTGAAGTTCAACGTTTTGAGAAGAACGCAGCATGTAGTGTGGCTCCTGATGCGCTCGGTGGAGAAATAAAACAGTCAGACATTACAGTACTATTTGCTGCAGACAATGTTGATCACAATATACCCTCGATGGAAAAGGAACCTTTCATGGCATGGGCATGGCCACATGATGTCTGGCAAATCTGTACAGCGTGCATTTCGTGGTCACATGTTAGTCGATAAGTGTTTGATGCGCGAAAATGCAACTAAAGCAGAATACCGTGACCCGGAGTTTGCCTCCCTGTTGGATGAGCTCGAAGAGCTTCACACGTCATTACTAGCTGGTGAGACAAGCCTAGAAGAAGCAATGAACAATGACTGCCTGAATAAGTTGGAACTGACATTAAACGCAGAAAGGTCTGAATTAACGAACAGTTCAAAAACGAGTAAACTGTGGCTGAAATACCACTGGATGTTGGATGTCGCCAGGTAACTGTTAACAGCTGACCGTTCTGGATCATGGAAGATGCACCTCCATGCTGTCTCTGTATGCCTACTGATATTTGCAGCAGCGGGGCACTCGAATTACCTGAAGTCCTGCATATATGTACCTACAAAACATGAATGAATTGGAAGCTACAAACGCACATGTGTATCAGAAATTTGAAAGGAAAGTGGATTCCATGTCATCAGACGCAGTAATCAGTTCTGGACAGGCCTTGGATCAGACTTAGTAATCGAACAAACACTTATGAGAACACATAAAAGTGCAGGAGGTCTCACACATGGCAGTGGGATGACAGAGCATCAGCGTGTACTGTGGACGCTGTCCTCACCGGTGTCTGGGGAATATAACTCACACATGCAGGATTTAACCAACATGTCTTTCACTACAAGTGAGCAGCACAAAGAGGTATCTGTTGCCAGGATGGACAGAGATAGAGCTGACGTGGAGAAGATAGCAGCAAAGCTTGATGGTTTCTCACCATTTTCTCCAGATCCATCTCCAGATCCATCGTGGAGAAACATTATAACTGGTGTGGTAGCAAATGAGAACATTAATGTTCATGATCTTGATTCCGTGGGACGTCAAGTGGTTTCGAAAATGCCAGGACATTCAGTATTTTCTTATTCGATGAAGAGAAGTACTAAAGCCAAGACATTAGCGTCAGTTGCAGCTGTTAAGATAGACGACGAGCGTAGTATTGATCCTGCGTTGCTGTTTCAGAGATTCCTGGTGGTTTCACATACAACCGATCTGTCTATTGATGATGTCATGAACTACGAACTTTGTCCCTATCCGCCTTCTTTGTTCGAGACGAAGGATCTACACCGTAAAGCCGACAAGCCGACAAGCCGCAGCTAGCAGACGCGATCAGAAGCCATTTGAATTCCCAGTCGAATGATGCTATAACAGAAACACGCCCAGACACAGAGCATTATGTTCTGGATGGAGGTTCCCTGCTACACCGTCTGAAATGGAGTAAAGGTTGCACATACAATTCGATTGCCGATTCATATGCATTGTTTGCTGTTCACCACTACGGAAACCCGACGGTTGTGTTTGATGGCTATGACGGTGGTCCATCCGTCAAGGACCAGCGACGTAGTCGAAATCAGCATCAAAGAACCGTTAACATGACAGACACTACACAATTCACTGGTAAAAAGGAGGAGTTCCTTTCAAACGAGAAAAATAAGCAAGCCGTCGTCAACCTCATTTCCGAGCACTTACAACAAAGAGGATGTTGCGTTATCCATGCAGAGGGAGATGCTGATGTTGATATTGTCCAGACACAACATCACAACGATGTCGACAACAATAATCGGTGAAGACACTGACTTACTGGTACTCCTATTGCACCACACACCCTCCACAGCTGAAGCCCTATACTTCCGCTCAGATCACCAATCTAAGTCAAAGACAGTATACAATATTAAGAAAATGAAACAAATACTAGGTGAAGAAACACCCACTCACCTGTTGTTCATTTACGCCTTCGCCGGATGTGACAGCACTACGCCAGGAAACGACACGACAGTGATTGAGGCAAGTGGGTCGAAGGCAATGATTACACTGTTCAATGGAAAACAATCTGACTCGCTTGCCTCTATCAGATACAGCATGCTGAGCCGCAAAGTGGCAACGGCTAAGACATTTGTGACACCAGAACGTCTTCCACCAACGGTCTCTGCGACCCACTTACACTCGAGACTTACATATCTTCAGGTTATGACATGGATGGGAAACAGTGATGAGATGGACCCTATTGCCTGGGGATGGACGCTTCACGATGACAAGGCGAGATTGATTCCAGTGATGATGAAGAAAAACGCAGCTCCAGAGAGTCTACTGACGGTTATTCGCTGTAGCTGCACAACTGGCTGTGGCACCTTTCGATGCAGCTGTAAGAAGTGTGGACTGAATTGTTCTCGTGGGTGTGGTCACTGTCAGGCGAACACTTGTGACAACATGGCCAGTGGACCATTGTTGGACAATGATGATGATGATGTGAATGCAGACAAGACTAACATTTCGTTATAAAACGCCTGTGTGATGCCATATGTCTGACATGCTGACACGATACCATTAGCAGGGCGGGTCCAGTAGTGGCACAATGTTCAAATTAACTTACATGTGTGACATTATTCTGATAAATGGTATTACTGTATAATTTCTGAAGAGGAAGGATGAACATAATTGTGTTCATTTACATTTATCAGGTACTTGAGGAACGTCACATGCGACCGTTACTGAATTTAAACTGTGTGCCTCTATTGATCTCGTGCCGCTACTGGTATCACATCAGTACATACCGCTGTTATTAGTCGGACATTATGAGTTAAACATCAGCACCCAATATACATATATCAGTACATTGCATGTTTCATAGCTCTATACGCTTAGGTCAATCATGGTGTACTCTACTTTGTGTTTCATTTACTTTAAGTTGGCGAAGTAGCCGTAGGTTGTACTGTATCTGTGATCATTTCCTATGTATCACATATGTAATTCTCCGTTAATTGGCATCTAAATGCCACAGCCAGGTTTCAAATAAGTTTCATTCTGAAATATGTGAGTCAATGTGTATTGTTTATGCTTATACAGCATTCAATGTATGGTGCATTATTGTCTTTTGGAAAATATTGGTGTGTGCATGTGCAAACATCCAAGATGGCCGCCAATTGCAAATGGTAAGTCGTAGAGCAACAAAACATCGTTTTTTAGGATCGTCATAGTCATTTTCCTATTCACTCCCAATACATATAATATGTCTAAAGTTGATTATTCGGATGTTATATGCCATTTTATGTTTTATTGTCGGCCATCTTGTATTTGACCTAGTTTCGGGACTTTCCCATGCGATACTTTTGGTGAACTTTTGATATGTTGTTATCCACCACCCATTGAACTGAAAACAGTTAAAAAACACTTTGTTGCAATTTTTTTCGGGTAAAACCCTATATTGACTCGTCTAATACTTAAATTTATGTCATCGAAAACAATGTACACCTTGGACAACCAGAATACAAAGCGGGTATTTTGTTTTAAAATACATTTATTGTGCTTGAGCATCTAATTTTATGTAAATGTCAAAACATCGTAAGTATAATTTGCTGCAATTATTAGTCAATGTCAAAAGGTCGTAACTAACTGTCAATCGAAACTATAGACTGTCATACAGAAAAACGTTTTCGTTTGTGCATTGCATTAACATATCGATAATATAACAATAATCATTTAAATTCTTATCTGACGATCTACTAAAACATAGTTTGATCATGTCTGCAATTAAATTAAAATGTCAAAAGGTCATTACTGCACCAGGATGATAAAATCTACAAAATCTACTCAAATTAGTTATAAAAAGCTGGACATACATCACAATGAATATTTGGTACACTAGTATCGTATCTACGGTACATTTAGTGACAGCAAAAAAAACTTACAAAACTGTAATTTAGCACCTTTTCCACACTTCAAACACATTCCAGACACGGACTGTAAATATGGCCTTTTGACATTTTATTTATGGACCCATTTACAGTACACCCTTTTGTCACGTGACAGTTAACCACTTTCTGATTGGCCGGTAAATACGGCATTTTAACACAAGTAGAGTATTATAATTATAACTGCAACTGCCAAAAAGTGATTTCGCAGCAAATTTAAGTTACGACCTTTTGACATTTCGTCGACGAATTGTTTCAAGGACTAATGCAACTTACTATACTGGAACCTCTCTAAACCGGACACACAGACAATTGAGGGATACTCAATTTGTATTTGTTTTATTGCGAGTTATCTCAGAAGATACTACATGTTCATGATCACAAAGCACCCACGTGTGCTCTGAAGTAGTCATCTGCCTGTTTTACAGTGGCACCTCTCTTAAACCAGATACTCTAGCGAGTCACCGGACACCCTGGGAAGCCCAGAGGGCTAACTGTACTTGTTTAGACTGTTTGACATTAGCATTGGTTGTATTGCCGCATACATGTACATTTAGGTGCGCAATTGCATTGGAATATGGCTGATGATAAACACATAATTGGAGATTCAGGCCAACCTGAATTGTTTTAAAGCAAACCATTGCAAATCTTCCAAAAACGTTTTTAGCACAAAAGTCGAAGAATTTTGACATTGACTGTGGGCTTGTATGGGTTGGTCAAGTTATATGAAAATATGTATTATTACATTTGACATCTATCCGACACATTGTTGCAGATATACAATACTAACATTATTAGCAGAATATTTTCCCAAGAACGGTCACCAGTGTGGTCATTGTGTCTCACTTTCCACGAGCTTGATGAACAGAAGCAAGACGGGAGTCCATGGCGCGTCATCGCAGTATACGCATTTGTCCTATTTGTTCGCTAGTCGGAACGAGAGATAATCCATGACCGGGGGTAGAATAGAACATCGAAATTCCCTTTCCGTATCTGCACAATATACGGAAGCGACAAACCAAAGATCATGTGGTTTAATATGGTTTAAAGGTTACACTAAACATGATGAACTGGCATATGGATGGACGGACGTACGAACACGAACGTACAAATGTTTCTACATACCACATCATTACATAGGTAGCACACTTATTGATTTCAAACAAAGGAAATAAGTCGAACACCTGTAAACCGGACACAATAACTGTTACTTCTAATTAATTGTAATCGGCATCTTTGCCATTTATCTTCGCTGAGTATGTGTGTTAAGGATCGTAAAGCATCCAGGCGTGTCTTGGAACTTCCAGGCTGTCCGGTTTAGAGAGGTTTCACGGTACCACATAAGACACACTAGGCTTATATATGCGGTCACTTAATATGTTGCATTATTGTATTTTGTCTAACATTTTAGACCATACAATTACCTCATATATATAGAATATGGGGCTCCTGCAATATAATCTCAGTTTCAGCTTTCTCAGTCTCTGTGGTTAGAAGTTTAAATATATAAAAATACAAAACTACTATATAGTTTGGTATTTTTGTACTTTTATATGAAAATCTTACAATATAATCTCAATTGTAAACTTCTCAGCCCTTGAGATTAGGAATTTATCAAAACAATGCTTGCTGTACAAGACTATATAGGTGTTTTGTACGAAAACTATAATTTTAAGCCAAATATGTACAATGAACCACGAAACCGCTATATCACAATCCTCCTAAGTCTGACAGACTCTTGCCTGAATGGTTTCTCTATTTTATTATATCTCTTTAAGGCCCAAACTCTATTTGCTCCACATTTGCCACACACTTGATACATAGCACAAGTACCCTTTCCACACACTAGGCATGGTTTCAAGGGGGTATTCTTTTTTACTCTAAACTTATGAGTTGCACAGTATATTGAGTTTTTCACTGATTTTATCGTGCATGGTTTATCTGAATGGATATTTTTGTATTGGCACATGTTTATGTTTATTTCTTCCATTTTTTGCATTATATATACAATAATTTTTCTATTAAATAAAAGAAATATATTATAATAAACCAAAGATTAAAAAGAAATGAGTGCTACAGATGTGCAAGATATTCTGAAACTGTATCGTGATAGAGTTATTAATGATGAGCAATTGCGAAAGATGGTTGATGCTTTGAAATCTTCAGAGACCAAAGCAGAAACTAAACCATCTGTGGAAGAAAACCGTAGGGAAAGACGTAGAAAAAAGAAGCAAAGAAGGAAAGAGAAACTTAACCAAACAAAGATTGAAAAGCCAATTCCAGCCCCCAGATCAAAAAAACCAATCCCAGCCCCACGATCCATAAATCGTGAAAAACCAATCCCAGCCCCACGATCCATAAATCGTGAAAAGAATTAAAATTGATTGACAAGCCATTGTGTGCTTATTTCAAGTCATATGAAATCAATGCAAAGAAATATAAAGATCCTTCTGTTCTATTCGATGAAAATCAATCTGCTATAATAAAACAAATCAATCAAGATATAAAAGAATACAATGGAATAAAGTTTTCAATTGGCATTTCTTTAAAATTCTTCAAAGATGAAAACGGCGGAGAAAGAAAGTATGTCATCGGACAAGCCCATGGAGAACAAAGTGCTGTTCTTGATGGATCTAAAGTATTTGAATTTATAATAATCAAACAAACTTCTTATCTGCAAACTTGGATTGAAAAATTTACAAATACAGCATCAGGCCTAGAGATCGAACACTGTATTAAACTGTACTTAAACATTGCAAAATATGAACCACTCAAAGGCTCTTCATATATTCCTTTACCAAAAGCATTGGCAAACAAAAAAGCAATAATCAATGTAAAGAATAATGATAATGAATGTTTGAGATGGGCTCTGACATCCGCTATATATCCAGCAAAAAGTAACCTTAATAATATTTACAGTTATACAAAAAACAAAGACAATTTGAACTTGAAGGACATCGATTTTCCAACACCAATATCCCAAATGTTAAAAGTGGAAAAACAAAACAATCTTGCAATAAATGTTTATGGATATACAATAACAAAAAAGACAGAGAAAATAAGCATATTCCCATATTACATATCAGATCAACCAACAGGATTGAATAGAATTAATTTACTTTTAATATCACAAGACGATGAAGTTGATGAAGAAGGTGAAGAACAAAAGAAAGAAACGCAATATCATTATTGTTGGATTAAAAACCTAAACAGACTACTCGTCGATCAAAACAAGCATAAGGAAAAAACACATTTCTGTGAACGTTGTCTATATGGCTTCTCACAAGAAGACTTACTACTCAAGCATAAAGAAGATTGTGAAGGCATCAACAAAACTGCAACAAAAATAGAAATGCCCTCAAAAGATAAAAACCATATAAAATTCAAAAACCATCAAAACCAACTACCAGTTCCATATGTAATCTATGCGGACTTTGAAAGCATAATAACCCCTGAAAACAAACCTGCTGGTGACAAATCAGAAATAACAAGTGAACATGAAGCTTGTGGTTTTGGATATCAAGTTGTGCGGTATGATGGCAAAGCAGAAAAACCAGTAATATACAGAGGTGAAGATGTAGTTGAAACATTCTTAAACCATTTGAAGTGTGAAACAAGCAACATCAACAACACTTTTACCAATCCAACTCAAATAACAATGACAGAACAAAACAACAACGATTATGAAAGTGCAACCCATTGTTGGATATGTGAAACAGAACAAAACGATACAAAAGTAAGAGACCACTGCCATTTCACAGGTAAATACAGAGGAGCCGCACACAAAATGTGCAACCTAAAACTCAAAATAAAACCAGGCACAACTAAAATCCCTGTAGTATTCCACAACCTAAAAGGATATGATAGTCATCTTATAATGCAAAAAATACACACAGCAAACCGCAACATAACTTGTATTCCAACCAACGCTGAAAAGTACATCTCATTTAGCATTGGACAACTCAAGTTCTTAGACAGTTTCCAATTCATGCCTTCATCACTTGAAAAGTAGTAGATGCAACAGATAAATCAGATTTCAAAATCACCAACAATGTCTTCAACAATAAAACAAATCTACTTTTACGTAAAGGGGTTTACCCCTATGAATATATGAACAACAAAGAAAGATTCAATGAAACACAATTACCACCTATAGATACATTTTAACAGCAGTCTTACAGATGAAAGTATCAACCAAAAAGAATATGAACACCGCACAAAAGGTAATGGAAAGAGTTCAACTGTAAAAACCCTTGGAGATTAATCATGATTTATACCTTAAAACTGATGTTGTTCTACTTGCTGATGTATTCCAAACATTTAGAAAAACATGTATAAATGCATACAAACTTGACCCATTACACTACTATACAGCTCCAGGTCTATCATGGGATGCTCTACTAAAAAACACACAAATAGATTAGAACTACTAACAGATATGATATGCATTTATTCATAGAAAAAGGTATGCGTGGCGGTATAAGTATGGTATCCAAAAGAACATGCAAAAGCAAACAATCCTCTTGTAGCTGATTACAATCCAACTGAAGAAAACAATCACATCATGTATTACGACGCAACTAACCTATACGGATGGGCAATGAGTCAACCTTTACCGTACTCCGGTTTCAAGTGGAAACCCTTAAACAGTAGAAACACAGTTGCTCAACCAAAACCAGGCAAAGGTTTAATCCTTGAAGTAGACCTAGAATACCCAAAAAGCCTACATAAACTACACAACGATTATCCACTTGCACCTGAGAAACTAGCAGTAAAAAAAGAATGGTTATCAGAATATCACAAGAACTTCTTAACAATAGCAATTTATGGAATAAACATAGAGAAACTTGTCCCAAATCTAAACAACAAAAAGAAATATGTATTACACTACAGAAATCTACAGTTGTACATATCTCTTGGCCTAAAACTCACTAAAGTACATCGAGCCTTAGAATTCAATGAAAAACCATGGATGGAACCATACATTCGTCTAAACACCGAATTACGTAAAAAAGCAAAGTCTGCATTTGAAAAAGATTTCTATAAACTAATGAACAATGCTGTATTCGGAAAAACTATGGAGAACCTACGAAAAAGATCAGATACAAACTAGTAAGAACAGATGGAACCGAAAACGAAAGACTAAGAAAAATCATAGCTAAACCTAATTTCAATAGACGTGTCAAATTCTCAGATGAATTATCTGCTATACATGTAAACAAAACTAAACTAACGCTAAACAAGCCAATCTATGTTGGCATGTCTGTCTTAGACTTATCAAAACATCTAATGTACGACTGGTACTATAACAAACTGAAAAAGAAGTATAACGAAAACTGCACCTTGTTGTATACAGACACGACAGTTTATTAGTTGACATCAAAACAGAAGATGTATACAAAGATATGTCTAAGATGAAAGATGAATATGGACTTCTCTGATTATCCAAAAGACCATCCACTTTATGATGAAACAAACAAACAAAAAAGTAATAGGCAAAATGAAAGATGAATGTGTTGGCACTTCAATAGCAGAATATATTGGTCTACGGCCTAAGCTATACTCTATATTACGAGCAGACGAACAACTCATCAAGAAAGCAAAGGGAGTAAAAAAATATGTAATCAAAAAAACAAATAAACTTTGAAAATTACAAAGATGCACTTTTCAACAAGAAAACATACACTCATAACATGAATATGCTACGCTCCATACACCATAAAATATACGGACTAACAATGAACAAAACAACACTCTCACCACTCGACACAAAACGATACATTGCACCCGATGGAATCATGACATACGCGTTTGGGTATCAGCCGGAACAATAAGAAGCTCTTCCTTTACAAAGCCTCTCTTTGGTGCCGGCGCCTGCAAATAATACACTCTTATACCTTGGGTAATAAAATAATAATCAATCTTGTGAATATCAACACTCCATATCGGGTCAGTAGCTCTACGTCTGCCTCCGCCTTCTTGTTCTCCAGGTTGGTATAAATATCTTAAGTTTACAGTAGGACAGATGGGGTCGTCTTTTAATGTTTTAATTTCAATTGGAGAGGGTTTTTTCGTCTCCGAATTTATTGCAAGAGATTACCGCTGGTAGCCTCTTAACCCATTCCCTATTTCGTTTTATGAGGATTGTCCAACTCCTTAGCATACTGATAACCAAACAATCTTTCGGCTAGTGTCCTATTAAATCTTTCAACAATGGCTTGGTCTCTATGAATTTCTCTTCTACCGCGTCTTATATTTACATTATGTTTGTCCATGAACTGTGTAACAGCACCCATTAAATTAATTCTCTACCTGGATCTACTTGCAGTAAGTTTGGATATGTTAGTTTTCTTTTATAAATATTTTCAAAAGCTTTAGCAACTTCCTTGCTGTCCTTTGAAGTCAGTGGTTCTGCCTCTTTATATCTACTAGCAATATCAACAACAGTCAATGCATACTTATATTTTTTTCGACCAACAGTGTCATGTGGTAGGAATAATAAATCCGCTTGATGAACTTCATTCTTGTTAGAAACATCAAACTTTGGCCTCACTATTTTCTTTGGTGCAGGTAAATAAATCTGCCATACCGCTTGTTTCTTTAAGAAATTCAATGCTTCTTTATCACTTACTTTAGCTGCTTTTGCTAATTTCTTAACAGCTGTTAACCTTTCCAAAATCCTTTAGGACTGTAATAAATTTTCTCCATTTTTTATTTCTATTTAAGATACATTTCTATAACATAAAACACAAAAATGAATCAACAAATCACACTGGTCAAGTTTGAAGAAAAGTGTAAGGAACAAAATGAATATAATACAATTAAATGGGCAGATTTAAAACAGAATGAAATCTATACTATTACAGATTACAGATGTGTGGATACTATTAATGGTGAAGCTATGATTTTAACCATTAAATGATGACACTAAAGCATGGGCACCACTCTTTCTCAAATCTAAAATTGAACAAGCTAAATCTAAAAAAAAATAAAGGAGTTGCCATACTATGTAAGACCATTAGGGTTGAAGCCAAGTAAAAACAATACGAACAATAAGTATCATACTTTTGATTTTGTCTATTGAAAAACTTTTAAACCCTATTTTTTTTACCCGACCGCACTCAAATGAAAGTCAAAATTTAGTGCCCATTTATATTTTTTAACATGTCTGTTTTGATTTGCTCTCGTAGTATTTTTTTTTCTTCAACAGAAATCTCAAACTTTATAGGTTTTCTAACATCTGCTTTCATTTGTTCATATTTATCCATCTCTCCCATGATCAATTTAAATTCTTCATCAGATACATTACCATCTTGTAAGCAGTGGAAACTTTATTTGCAATAGAATTAAGTTTTGCCATTGCAAGTATACATATTTCATCATGTTTTTCAGCCTTTTCAGTAGTTTAGTATTAACAAATTTGCTTGTTAATGCAAATGCACCACATATACTACCCGCAATACCAAGGCCCAAGGAAACGGGCACTCCTACAACAGTTAATAATAGCCCGGCACTCGTCCCACCCATTACCAGACCAACAGTAGTTAATCCAGACTGAACACCATTTAATATGTTCAGAGCTCTTTTATATTTATTTCGTATTGTTTTCCTTGTCTCAACCTCATTTTCTAGCTTATGTTTTAAAGCACTTATTTCACTAAGCCTATAATGTTCTGTTCTATTCTCCTCAACTGGTAGCGGTGGATACAGTTTATTACTCATTTTATTTTTTATAATTTAAAAAATTTAAATATCTAATTCAATCAATACATTTACAATTGAAATAGAAGCTCTACTATATGTTGTAAGTGAAACAAAATTTAATACACTTCCAGAAGCAAGCTCGATTGGAGTTTTAAATATTGTATATGCTGAACGTTGCCCTTTATGTTTTGTTAAAGTTCCATTCACATTTGGAGTGCTATTAATACTAATCCCAATTTTAACTTCATCGGTTGCAAATCCATCTCTTGTGACACTGCATAAACCCATTCGTAAAACCCTTCCACTGCACATCATAGTATAACCACAGTTTTCATGCGCTGAACCAGAAACACCATTTCCAAATGCAAATTCATAAGAGCCATCACGTAATGGCCCAGATTCTTCTGCACATACAGTTATTATAGGTTTTACCTTGCTTAAGGTCATGTATTGTTTGTTTTAGGTTTGGGACATACATTTTATCTTTTACAAGAGTAGCAAACTCATTCATTTTCTTTTTAATCAACTCATCATTTTCTTTTTAATCAACTCATCACCTGTATCACTATATGGATTTAGTTGCGTGATAGTTTGTATCTCCATATATAGACATTTTACTTTATTGTTTATCTTATTTCAAATACAATAAAAATTGGCAGTCCGTGATTATTTAATAAATTATTACTATTGTCTCTGACTTCAATTCCCAACTCGTCTATGATACCACTTTGTAATTTTCTATATTCCGGATATTGAAATGATATTGTATCCGATTCCCCAAACGTAGTTTTGCTGATGGGTACAGTACAAATAATGTTACTATATTTATTTCCATCTAATAGATTGTGAGATAAACTGACTTGATTCAGATATATATAAACAGATTTGGTAGCAAAATCAACTGGATTGACGCTTGTATAAGTACCACTATCCAACTGTGGATATATGTCAAAACCTAGTAATTTAAGATATATTTTCAGGAATATTAACCTCGTGTCCCGTTGTAACTGTAAAAGTACATTTCCCATTAGATTTATTTACACTAAGTGACAAAGCGGCATTACTTAATAAATTACTTAATCTATCAAATGAATATAATCCAGCGGGAATTGTCACTGCAGTTGGTTTAGCTCTAACAGTAGACCACTCGTATGTTTCATCCTGCAAAATATTGTACCAACCAACCCAGTATGTAAGACTTTTCAAACCAATTTCTCGCTTAGAATCCGTATTATCAATATATTCTTGTAATGGAATTGGTTTTGTTATGTCAGTTAAAGTTATATACATTTTTTTTTATATATATATATATATATATTCAAAAAAAAAACAACAATGGCATTCAATTTAATAAAGATGCAAACTACAGTGTCAACCATATATATGCTTTGAAAACGGTTCCAATGTTTTACAATGTTGATGTTTATGTTACAAAAGATAAAAGTTTCAAAGCTACATATTCCAACGCATTAGCGGGGTATCCAAACCCCTCAATAACTGGTAATGTCTCAAACAACAACAAAGCATATAACAATTGGATGAATAATCAAATGGGGTGGTATCAGAATCAATTTAACTTTGCAATATGGTGTGCTACTTGTGGGTGCGGTGTTTCATATAACCAGCATTTAACAATTACAAATGATCCGTTTTTGAGATCCTTATATGAATTTCATATTATGTAATCAAACACTTCGAATCTTAGCTCAAATGAAAGTTCCTCTACCAGATGATCACAGCTATTGTTGGTATGATAATAATTTTGACCTTTCAGCTTACCATAGAATATGCACTGAATTTGGTATTAATCCAAATAAGGATTTCAGACAAAAAATAGACCATGGGAATCATAATCTTGGCGGTTTTACAATGTTTATGAGACCTTCAGGGGGTTATAGATTGAGCCATGGAGGTAGGGTATCACCATTTTTTGATGTACACGATTCTTACTAATGCTTGGACTAGTTTTGTTCTAGATAATTCAATTGGGTTCACTCAAGCTGGAGTTGAACGATTAAATGATAGTATTAGAGTTTATGTGTGGTCAATTCTTGGAGCTCAATCTCAAACAAGAACTTCCATTATTGGTACTGGGACTGCATTTGATGCGCAAAAAAACAATATTTAGCCAATGTTAATGATGCAATTAATAGAGCTGTAGACTTACCCACAATCATTTCAAACTATCAAAATGTACTAAAATATGCAAGGTCAAAAGTTGATTTTGTATATGGAATTGGTTTGTATATGGCCCCAAGCAACATGGATTTGCAGATAGGAAGTATTCAAAATTACAATAATTTAATTGTAATTGCAAGTGGTGATCAAACTGTTGGGTTTAATGGTGATGTAAATAGTTTACCAGTTCCACCGAAAAAAGTATTGTTAAACCTTTGGATGTTAAACCTTTGAGTGTTCCTCCTACAGTTTTTAAAACTAACACAGTCACAATACCTGAACAAATAGAAGCAGTCAAACATGAAAAATTATAAAACTGCACTAGTCACTGGTAGTATTGCAGTTGGGTTAGGACTACTATTATTTTACTTTCGAGATAAAATATAATCCTTAGCGGCCATATAAAGAAGCCCAGCAACTGTAATAATCAAAACCCATAAATTATTGGCTAGCCATCCAACAGCCTTTTCCTGCTGCATTCAACACCCAAGCTACTATAGAACCGATTATCCCTGGTAATGCATCCACTGCCTTCCCTGCTAGCATACCCAGTAATGAACTCAGATGTTGTAATTGTTTCTTTATCCATTCTTTAGCTCCACCTTTTCCTGGTGGCTTGAGAGCGGCTGCACCACCACTTGCACCTCCAGTAATACTTAAAATTAAAGTAGAGATTATAAACCCTATAGCTGTCAAAACAGAAACAATAGTTACCCCCTGTTCTTTGAAGAGTTCTTTGAGTCTTTCTCTTAAAGTAGTATCTTTGTGTAATATTCTATCAAGGGTCTCTTTTATTCTGGATACTTGAGTTCTTAAATTTTCTCTATCAACTGAAATCGCCTCAAGACGTGCTTCACGCTCAGATACAATAGCAGCAATTTCTTTTTCGACACGGTCTGCATCTGGACTGTCTGAATCAAATGTAGTTACAGCTGCCAGCTTTAGCACTGCAGCATCTTTATTTTTATCCAATTCATTTAACTTGGCAAGGTTGTTGGTTAGTGAGCCTCTTGATTGTTGCAGTGCTTTGTTTAAGGCTTTAAGTTCTCTTAATGGCAAAGTTTTCAAAATCATGTGTAATTGTAGTTGATGTTTCTTTTGATAGTGTATCAATGAGTTCTTTTACATGTGTTTCTGTTTCATCAACTTTACTTGGTAATTCAGACATTTCTATGTTTTCAAGATCTGGCAATTCGTTTTCTATAGTTTGTATTTTATTAACAGCTTCTGGAGCAAAGTGGACCTCTTGTAGGTTCAATAACCGTTTTTAATTCAGCTGTTCCTTTGCCCTTAAAAGTTCTTATTAATTTATTAGGGTCCCCATTTTTACTAATGCGGTGATCCTTCCAGAACAGTGTTTTGTTTTCTGTGTGTAGGTCTGGAATTAGTAACTGAAACTCCTGATCTGTTACGTTAAACTATTTTGGAATAGAGTTTTAAAAAGCTCTAAAGTTTTTACTGGTAGAGGACGATCATTCTCTGGAGTTAGTTTTTCCGTTTGTAAATCAGGTAATGTCATTGGAACATCGGGGTATCAGTTGTGTTTCTTCATCACCATCAGGGTCATACGTCTCATTATCATAATGCATAAAATCTCCTTCTCCACCTTCAGCCATTATTTATTATTTATTTTAAAGTATGTAATTTAATAAATAAAATTAAAAAGAATAATGACAACATACGGAAGAAAACTTAATCCCTACAGACATTTAAGAGAGCCTCTCGGTGTAAAAGGAATTAGACAATCAGTTACAATAACAAATAATCCATCTACAATTGATCAAAACCAACAGCTTTTAGTGCGATTCCCAAATTTAGGTCCAAATGATTTAATCGTACCTGGAACAGTTCGTTTAGCTTTACAATTGCATTAACCTCCACTGATTGACAATCGGAGAGTGGTTCAAAATCTTGGCCGTGCAATCGTTAAGAAAACAACTATTAAAATATCTGGTAATGAAATTTTATCAATCGATGATTCAGATGTGTATTACATCTATCGTGACCTATGGAAAACATCTTCAGAGCGAAATAATATGGTTTATCAAGGTATAGATACTAGTGCAGGTTCAAATGTAACAAAATTAAGAACTGGAGCAGCAAATGCTAGTTCTGGAAACGCTGAAGATAAAGCTTATCGCAGATACATTTGGTAATAACGATTTTATATACCATTAGATTTTGAACTTCTTGAAGCCCATATGCCTTATTATCAATGGTCTGGGGGTGATAGACTCGAATATGAACTTACATTTAATGATTATTCAATGGTAATAATGCCACAGTGATTTTAGCTGCTAATTATGAAATTAATAATATAAGTTTAGAATTTGATATGGTCACAGAGCCTAATTTAGCGACAATGGTAAAAAACCAATATATGGGACAAATGTCAATACTATATGATAGAATTCTTCGTCACCGAAAGATAACTAAAAATAAAAGTGATTCTATATGGAATATAAATTTGAATACCCCTGCTAGGTCCATGAAGGGAATTGTAATGGTATTTGAAGAACAATCATCACCTTTTGCAAGAGAAAGTGAAACATTCTATAATCCAAAAATAAATAATGTTGAAGTAACAATTGAGGGTATACCTAATCAACTATACAGTCAAGGGATGAAAGCATATACTATGTGGGATGAAATGCGCAAACACTTTGCCGGCGGAGATATTAATGATCCGATAGTGAATGTTGTCAGTAAAGAATTTCATGTGGGCCAGTGTGACAATTGGCAAATATCTTACAAAACAATATGCACTCTGGCTTGACTTAAGAACAACAGATGATAATAGTTTACATGGGAATGGACGGAGAATAGAAAATGCGAGTGAAGGTATTACAATTCAGATTACTAAAGAAGCTGAAGCTGCAGGTGTAATAAATATATATTTATTTATAATTCAAGATGCCCAACTAAATATAGAAAATGGAAGATTTGTATCAGCGTTATATTGATTTACCAAAGTATGCACATAGTGCAATTGTTTGTGGTCAAACAGGATGTGGGAAAACAGAATTTGTTTTAGACTTATTAGAGCTTTCAACAAAACAACAAGGAGGTTATGCTGGGGTGTTTGATAATATAGTTATACTTGGTCCAACTATAGCATGGAACAAGGCTTATAAAAACAGAAGTTGGATAAGGGATGTACGTCGACCAATCGATAAAAAAATAACGATTGTTAATCCAGTTGGTAATAATGGCGAAGAGAAGCTGCAAGATCTGTTAAGATTATTTTTTAATAAATATGCTGGAAGCCCAACATTATATATCATTGATGACTGTTCAGCTACAAAGCAATTAACAAAGAAAAAGGATATGTTGTCACAGCTCGCATTCTCTGGACGACATGCAGAGCAAAGTGTTTGGGTTATATCACAGAGATATAATTCAGTATTAAAAGACTTAAGAGAACAGACAAAATGGCTGTGTATGTTTTATACGAAAGACAGAGATAGTTTTGAGGACTGTTTGAGAGAAAATGATGTTATTTCGACACTAGAGGAAAGAAACAAAATAAGAAAAGAGTTATCGAAAACAAAACATTCTAAGTTGCTTATTAGAAACTGATCAACCTACTGGTTATAAGTTGCTTAAGTAATGCTTAGTATTACTTAGTATTACTTAATATTTCTTATTTTGCTTATTTTACTGGATTTTAACTTGATTTAACTTGATTTAGCTAAGCAGTTCATAGATAACAATGTTAAGAATTGTTCAGCAAATATGTATTGCTTAACATTGTTGAGTTGTTTCTAAAGCAAATTTAACTTAAATAATAGTATGAATATATAAAATGTTTGAGATATTGATATTCATACAATTCTTGATTATTATATTTGGATCGGGTTGGGTTTATTTTAAATTAAAATATATATTATGCAAAATAAAAATGAATTGTGAGGAACTTATAGAACAACTAAGTGATGATAAAGTATCCAATGATAATGCTGTAGGCGAAGTAAATAATGATCACTTAAACAACGGTTATCTTCGATTATTTCAGGTGGGAAATCTGTTCAATATTTGGGTAAAGATATAACTATTTCACAACTAGAAGAGTTGTCAAATGAACAAATATTAAAATTGTATAACAGATATGAAAGTAGATTGGGTGCTTCAATGACGAAAACTTCTTGGTAATACTATTTTGAATATGTATGCTCTAGCTGTAGGTAATATCTTGCCTATACCAGCAGGAAATCATGATAAACTCGTAGCTGATTTAGAAGGAGATCCATTTGTTGACCATGCATTGACTAGTACTTGTTGTGAGTTGTATTTTAGGTTTGGAGCATTTCTGGCACCTATTACTGCAGCAATAACAACATTTAAATATTGTCAATTTAAAGATATAAATGATATAAAAATAAAAAATAATGAAAACAGAGAACGTACAACAGATTCCTGAACGAAAAGAGGAGATTAAACAAGAAAGTCTAGTAGATGAGGAAGAAGTAGATATACCACCTGAAGAACTAATTATAAAATATTTTACAGCGGCAATGAATTTAGTTGGTGGGATTGTGTTTAGCTATATGGAGAATTTCTGGCACCTATTACTGCAGCGATAACAACATTTAAATATTGTCAATTTAAAAATATAAATGATATAAATAAAAATAAAATAATGGAAACGGAGAACATACAACAGATTCCTGATGAAGAAATTCCAGAACGAAAAGAAGAGATTAAACAAGTAACAGCAAAGAACCCAAAGAGGGTTGAAGCTGGTAAAAAGGGTGCTGCTGCTAGAAAAGCCAAACAAGAAAGTCTATTACATATGGTACATAAGAAAAAAGTAGATATACAACCTGAAGAACCAGTTATAGTGAAAGTCTATAAAACCTCGAATATAATATATTTTGTAGTGGCAGTGAGTTTAGTTGGTGGGTTTGTGTTTGGCTATAAATTGTTAAATCGAAATAAAATTGAAACAAAAGAACCTGAAATGCCTAGTGTAAAACACAATCCTCATCTTATGGAGTAAACAATTAATTAAATTAAATTAAATTTATTATTAAGTAAAATAAAAAAAGATGACGGCAATTAATACAGATGGAAAGATAATAGGAAATCTTGCATATCATGCTGCTGTAATAACGGCGCTTGAAATCGGATATGCGCAGATAATGAATAAAATTATAAGACAGGCGGTGCCAAAACTGCAACTTGATGGTTATAATATGGCTATGTTAATGTTGGATACTGGACTTGCTATTGCTACGAGAGATATGCTTGTTAAACAAGGTATAATTCCTGATAATATTTTTAAGTAATAAAATTATTATATAAACAAAATGTCTGGAATAGCTATGATGGTTGGCGGTGCTTTGGTTAACGCATTGGCGTTTACAGGGAGTAATTTCTTATTCAGTTCATTGGGGAATAATTCTGCGATTGAAGAACGCAAAAGGCATGATAATGCCGTAGAGCAATTACAAAAGGCACAGGCACAGTGGGCAGAAAAAAGAACAGAGAGATTAGACTGGATTAATAGTGAAATTAGAAAGCAGAACCACGCTGCTAAGACTTTTGAGGATGTAGATGAAGCTATTAGGGAGTATAATGCTGTTACAGCACCGGTGACAGGTGCGCAACAATTACAGTCGTTCGGAGGAGAGCCGGTATTGAGTGATTATTATACACCTTCACAGAGTCAAAAGGATAGAGAAATTATATTTATAGTGGGCGGAATGGTTGTGGTAGGATTGTGGCATATAGATTTGTATAATAATGGTTTAAATCAAAGAAAATGGTCCTTGGGTGAAGCCAATGTAGGTGCTTCACAAACCCATAGTCTGATACTTATAACAATTATACATTTTATTATTTTTTAATTTTGTTTACTACCGATGTACAATGTTTTTGAAACATATAATGTATGGTTTGCAAGCAACGATAATCGTGTTTAATAACATTCATTTGTTCTGTTCGAGTTATCTGCCAGCCGGTAGACGGGTGGCTCTGACATCACTGATGTATGTGTTCCGCTGATTAAAATTATCTGTTCAGACACCGTATTGAAAAAAGCCTGTATATGTATATTAGTATGCCGCCTTCTCTACCTTTGGGATGCCCCTTATACATGTTGCGCAATCTATCAAACACATGCTGACAGATATACATTCTTCGTTCTCCCTAGAGAGAACGAGGAATGTGGGGGCTCCCATGGGGACTGTCAGAAAACTCTGATTGTGTAGGTTTTGGTACGGCATTCACATCTCATGGATGCAACTGGGCTCGGCTGGTGCCAATTTTCCATCTGGGGTGTATGTGCATTAGATCACAGACACTATGGGCTTTGCTTCCCTGTTATTGTTAGTGCATGTTTTTTCATGAACATAATTTGCTGGCCATGTGTATATAACGCACCTGATTGTTTTATCAGTAATGAATCAAGAGATAATAAAATTGTGAAATCACGAGATAGCAAACTCCGATGATGATGTTACCCAAATGGAGAAACTCCTTAAGAAATTGAACCGATCATATTAATTATATTGCTGTAATAGTCAATTAGAAGTTTCAACGAAAAGTGGCTTAATTTAGAGAATAAAAATAAGGGCGGGGATCCTTAAAAACCAACAACAACAACTTTTTAAAGTTATCACAAGTCCGTATAGGATGATATGACTTTGTACTTTTGGTTTATGTTTACAAACACTGTGTTCTTTATCTCCACGAGATAACACAAGCGTTTGATCCATAAAGTGACACGTGTGTCAATTCAAGGATTAGACGCTTGATGTATATTTTGCTAAATATTTACAATTGTTTGTATCCAAGTGTGTACCTGTACCATTTTTGGTACACACTTTTGTACAAAAAATTGTACTTTATTGTGTGCATATAGTTTGCTGAATATTATGGTTTTCATACAAAACAACTATATAATTGTGTACAACAAGCATTATTTTGACAAATTCCTAATCTCAAAGGCTGAGAAGTTTACAATTGAGATTATATTGTAAGATTTTCATACAAAAGTACAAAAATACCAAACTATATAGTAGTTTTGTATTTTTATATATTTAAACTTCTAACCACAGAGACTGAGAAAGCTGAAACTGAGATTATATTGCAGGAGCCCCATATTCTATATATATACCTCCAATAACATAAGACCCTAAACGTGTGCCCGGACGGACAGACGGACACTCGTGACGAATACAATGTACCAATTATTTTTAAACAGTATGTATAATATAGGCCGTACTGTATAAATAACCGTTGAATATGTGACATGGATGGGGACCTCGATTCTCATCTGAAAAATGATATATAGAGACGAAAATGCGAGGTGGGTTCTGGCACGCTAATAGTCACACTGATCTGAAAGATTTGTGATTCGAGATGTTGTAATATTTGTGAGTATCAATTCATCGTGTATAAACTTCCGCCCGCGATATTATGTGACGATCTCCAATTTGAGAACATCTGAAAATGTTTCACTGAAAGGCAATAATTATGAAGTTTGGCCAGCATCGACCAAGCAGTTCACAGGAAGAAGACGTTTGAACTATTTAATTAAAAATGACCTTTTTACCTATCGGCGACCATTATTATACGAGTACATTGTAGTCATAACGATACATTTTATGCGAAACAAACAAATATTTGTGAGGAAAAAATCGTCGTTTTGCCTGTCAGCCTATATTTGTATGCATATATGTACATGTATGTATACTTTCATCGTATCAGCTTGTATAATGATATTTTCAAATCTTATATTTTACAATATATATAATTGATAAATTATAATACATATTCAAGGTTCAGTAGCATGACCTTCTCCGGTGGTTACCAGGGATATATATTGTTTTTAATAATGCAAGTTATATATTATGTGTAATGCATATGGATTGCATAGTAATTCATACATTATATAAGTATACACTTTTAAAATCATACAATACTGAACTTTCATTTCTATGGAAGTATGTGACACACTGTCTATGTCTCATTCCCGTGAAGTTTGATGTTGACAACCGACGTTTAAATAGTCTCCTGTCCGTGGGAACATGTTTGCTCTAACTGACAAGCTGTGGGCGCTTGGCTGAGAGAATACGACGGGTATGTTAGCGGTGCGTGTCATCCTTACCATTGTCGAGATATCCCTGATTTGGCCCTCAGTTACAATTTGGCTTTCTTGCACGTGAGTGCTGAAGCCGGTTGTCCCAATTGTACGTGTAATACGATTTAATTAGCGTACTCCGATTACGTTTAGGGGCTGGGAGTAAGTGACTCATTTGCATTGAGGACGTTGCACCAGAACAAGGATATTCTCAATTGATGGATGAATGTATATTTTGACTTTGTGTGACACAATAACCGGTGTTGTTGCGACATGTTGTAACCTATTAACCCGTGTTGTTATGACATGTAGTGACCCACTAACCCCATGTTGGTGTGACACTGTGTGAGTCACTAAACCCTGTTGTTGTGACATGTTGTAACCCACTAAAACTTGTTGTTGTGACACGGTGTGACCCAATAACCCCTGTTGGTGTGACATGGTGTGACCCACTAACCATATTGTTGTGACATGCTGTGACCCACTCACCCCTGTTGTTGTGAAATGTTGTGACCCAATAATCCATGTTGTTGTGACATGGTGTGACATGTTGTGACACACTAACCCCTGTTGTTGTCACATGTTGTTACCCACTAACCCGTATCGTTGTGACATGTTTTAACCTACTAACCAGTGTTGTTGTGACATGTTGTGACCCACTAACCCCTGTTGGTGTGACACCGTCTGACCCACTAAACCCTGTTGTTGTGACATGCCGTAATCCACTAACCCTGTTTTTGTGGCATGCTATGACCCACTAACCCTGTTTTGTTGACATGCTGTGACCCACTAACCCGTACTGTTGTGAAAGACCACCCCGGTAACCCATCTGGTTATGTCGTACTATCCCGTGTTATTGTGACATACTGACCCATGTTGTTGTGACATGTTGAGATCACATGTCAGTATCGTTTCTAATATAGTAGTAATTTACATTTGAAACTTGATAATCAGGTAATTATTCTTGTACCTGTGGTTGTGACACACTAACCCGTGTTGTTGTGCCATTATGTGACATACTAACCCGTGTTGTTGTGACATTATGAAACTAGATGGTTGGTAAATCCGGCAAATGTTCCCCGATGACTCCTGGATTGAAGTTCAAAGTAATTGACCCTGGGTATCGGTGTAGTAAATAGTGGTAAATGTGTGAAGTTTCACATCATAATCTCAATGGGTACATATATAACTTCTAGAAAGGTTTAACGCAATGTTTTGTTTATTAGTCATAATCTATTTGTTTATTCAAATTTTGATTGAATTGAATTTTAACGTAACAATTAGCAAAAGTTTAAAGTCATTTGACCTTGACTTTGGGCTCCTATGCAGCATGGGTAGGGAATACAATAAAGATATGGATGGTGATCACTGCGTAAATGAAGTTTCAAGTGTATATCGCAAGCGGTCACAGAGATATAGCACTTTGAATAAACTTTAATGTAATCTTTAACAAACAAAAAGTCATTTGACCTTGACCTTGGGTTTAGGGCAACGTGGGTAGGGTATGCAATGCAAATATGGATGGTGATTAATGTGTATATGAAGTTTTTTTTCGGGGAGCATATAAATACTGCCCCGTGTTGCTGTGGGATACTAAACCGTGTTGTTGTGACATATTGTGACATACTAACCGTGTTATTGTGACATTATTTGACACACTAACCCGTGTTGTTGTGACATGTTGTGAAACACTAACCCGTGTTGTTGTGACATGTTGTGACACACTAACCCGTGTTGTTGTGACATGTTGTGACATACTAACCCGTGTTGTTGTAACATTATGTGACACACTAACCCGTGTTGTTGTGACAGATCACCCCGGCGTCATCGGAGTGTCTGCAGTTGTGGTTGCCCAACCCCATGTGACTACACTGCAGCAGTGAGGCCTCCGTGCCCGCACACCTCACTTCGTCTAGGTAGATCTCGCCGGTCCCCGCCCCGTACCGCGCATCGACAACCGCCTCCTGTATGGGATACAATTATACTTATTACTAGTCAATATCTCGCTAGAATATTTGTATGCAGTGAACCTTCTCTAAATCGGACATACTGGGAATCCCCATGGTATCCGGCTTAGAGATGTTGCACTGTAATACAGATACGAGAAGACGGGGTCACACGTTTTGTGAAAAGCGACACTTAACAAACTAGTCAGCCCGACATAACATGCAAGGGACCCGGAAATGGCGTGTATACAATATATTGCATAGAAATCAAGAACTGGCATCGTTAAATGAAGCTAATCCCCACGCTGGCAGCCTTGATAATAAAACGAAAGAAGTGAATTTGTGTTTAGCATGTTTGCCTTAAAAATAAGGTGAACGCCGGGGAGTTCCCAAAGGGTGCTCAGTTTATAGAGATTACACTGGAAACGTATACGTACACCCCACACGTAGCCAAGCTGTCGACAGGCCACCGTGGCCGCTTTATACACCCAACCATCGTCACATACTGTGCCCCAGGCGGACGAGTTGGAGAGTCGCACTTCTAGCCGCCCGGAACATGGTGTCGGTCCATCAGCCAGTCGAACGTCGAGAACTGTCACTAGAAACCGTCAGTTATGTGTCTATCATCGCGTGATGGGCAATATTGAATTATTATTTGATTGAATCTGGTTTTGTGTCCCTTCAACTGCAAGGTCGTGAACACACGGGCTATTTCTAATCACAAGAATATTTCAAATTACATTACTTTTCCAGCACTGAATACACAATATCCCTACTCAGTGTCAGACGCCCTTACTACTATACGCATGATCACATGGTTATCTAATCCCCACCTCAGGTAAACATGTATATGTATCAGGTAACGTGATCTGTATTGACCGAATACGTACTGACTGATAACATAATGTCGTATCAGGCATTGACCTGAAGCGAATATCCGGGTTACAACGAATTGAAAACTAACGTTCATTGGTCGAACTGATATCAGTGTCATGACGCAAGACGAACACGTCCGTGTTCTTTGCAACGAAAACCACGTCATCATTGCTCATTCTGTAGCATAAAATGCTACATGATCAACAGAATACCGTTGATATCACGTTTATCAGGCTCGGCTCGGAAACGGAGGGAATTCCTACGCGTTTCCTAGCCTTGCCGGACAAACTCGATATCAAAAGACAGTAACGTGCCTGTTAATTTCCCCTTGTATCACCGATCATGGCACATGCAGATTAAAAACTCTACATTTCGGACCTGGTATTGATCAGTAAGGGGTTTTTGTTAGTTATATCCTATTTCACAAAATCTACAACGTTTACTGGAATCATGTTGGGTGACAGTAATAATTGCGTTCCCTAGTCGTATAGATGTCTGGGTTGCTGTTGTTGTTGTTGTGGAGAGAACATTCATATACTTTCATGTGTTACATAAAATGGGAATTTACAGTACATTAACACATATTATTGAACATCTGTATTCATTAGATGTAATACAATGAGTTGTTATATTGCGTGAGACTGATATAACATACCAGGTTAAGTGATCCGTACATATACAATGGATGATGCAATGCATATACATCACTAGTCAGAAGTCTACTTACACAATTTCCTATGAACTTAATCTGATAACTCGTTCAATATGTAATTTATTACGTCTGTACTCAAAGCAATAGTATTGTCTATCTTAGTTTCTCGACCAATGAAAGAACAGCATTTCAGCTCAATTAATAGCATATTGTGACGTTTTTGACAATATCCATTAAATTAATAATTAAATGTTCAGCCGCTATATTTAGCACTGATTTTACGCCGTGTTGCCATCAGTTCACGAGACGCAAAGCATATTACCGCCCACGCAGTCGCTCACTTCGTGTCACACAGCCAATCACATTTAATTTAACATGCAAATCAGAACAAATTAGGACTGTACTTCGAGGATACAAGTTCGAGACAGAAAATAGTGAAAGCACATTATTTTCATAATGGTGAAAGTTCACATAGAGATAGTTGTTCCATTGGGTGGTGGTTGGTTACAAAACATGCAGACCACGTGACCAATGACGGTGTCTGCTGGTTCCGTTTGTGTGACATCATACAACACAATCTGGCACAGTTTACTGTCTGTTTCCCGAAATCTGCCCACAGTTTACGTGTATAAACAATGCAAAAACAGAATTTTTTTGATAATATTATATTAAAGTAAAATTTAAGAATGAACCTTCTTTTTAGTTCGTGAAATTTGGTCAAAACTGATTTGTCTATGAGAATTTAACATGGGGGGAAAGGAGGTGGAGGGGCTGTGTGAGGAGTCAGAAAGCGAACAAATTTGGAAATTGACATCGAAACCTGGCTAGATACATGTACCCGTGCATGTATATCCACCGATACCTAACAACAATACCATATATGTTGACACACGACCTCGAGTCAACGAAACCCTACGAGATATGTATACAATAAGTTAACCTCATGTCGCAGTCAAGAATGGAACAAGTCTGCCGTCCACCTTCGTAACTGCACCGTTAATTTGGACGAAATTTGGCTTACATCTTACGTCTCTATATACAGTGGAACCGGACAACACGAAAACGTATGTAATCATAATGTTCATGGGTGTCTTGGTCATTTATCTCAGGTGATAATGCCTGTTCGTGATCGAATGGCACACAACTATGGCTCGGAATAATCAAATGCCTGATTTACAGTGAAACCTCGCTAAGCCGGACACCCTGGGGACCTCCCGGGGTGTCCTGTTTAACGAGGTTTGGCCATTGTACTATCGTCATCGTACAGTCCTGATATCGTACTATCGTCATCGTACCGTCGCGATATCGTACTATCGTCATCATAACATCGTAGTATCGTTCTCGTAGTATCGTACTATAGTCATCGTAGTCGTAGTATCGTAATACAAGCTAAAACATATTATTTGCAGACATACACTAAAGCCATAAGTATACGCGTGCATGGATATAAATAGTTGAACTGTTTCCGATTCCTAACAACGGACGGATGTTGTTGCTGTATAGCCAATCTTAAACGTATCATGCCTCATTTGCATATGAAAATAGCCTGATACCACCGCGCGTCACTATCAATAAAATAAATATTACTAAATGAGTATATCTGTATAGCGGGCACTCGTAATTTGCATAACTGGTGGAATAGCAACACAATTGTGCATGTCCATCCGGAAGGCAATATCACGATGCTACGATGACGACAGTACGATACTACGATGACGATAGCGATATTACGATGGTCTAAACGTAACACCGTAATGTAACACTAATATGAAGTTGTTTACAGCGCCAGTCTGAGAGCACAGTAAGAAATCGTCTTCCCGCCGCAATGTAGTTGCTTGAACAGATCATTTGCTTGCAAAACATGGGTGACAAAATGTGTTCCAGGGGCGGATCTACAGGGGGGTTCCGGGGCTGCACCCCCCCCCCCCGACTCCGTTCAGTCACGGAGTTTACATAGATCACAGTCTACCACCAGTTGGTGTCTGAATTTAATTGTCGTAAAACACAAGAAAGTGCATTTCAAAGAGCTCGAAAATAGGACAACCCCCTAGGTGACAACGGTAACTCTTGCAATTACTCCCGTACAGTCCGTAGCTAGCTACGGACGGTACGGGAACAGATTGCAAGAGTTACCTTCGCAACTAGACAACCCCCCTTTCCCAAAATGGTGGATCCGCCCCTGTGTTCTTGCTACTAATACAGACAAATATGTTCATTTATCACAACTAGAGGTACCACACCAACATGTGGATGATCAACAGACAGAACTAATTACATTTCACAGCAAGTATATTCGAAGCGTAATAATTTTTCACAGCTGAGGACACAGTGTCACTGTCTGGATATGCACTGGTCCCAAACCCAATAAGCCCCATTTCTCCAGCCACAGCCATATATATTGGACGTAATATATCTCGCACACGCCTGGGTAATACCACAGTTTGATGTAACGGACCAAGGTTCATAAATACATTAAATATACACAAAAGCACAAATAAGTGAGAGATAAATAAGCTAACATATTGTAATCAGGACATTGTATACATGTATATCACGTGCACACGACACATGGGTTTTGTTTAATGTTCGCCTGCATAAACGTGTTGAGATTTCTAAAATCCTATGATATATTTCTCATCATTTTACAAAACTACGGAGCTTTATAATAGGTACATGAGAAGACTAACAATTATTTTATTCTAACGCACTCGAATTCGTTCTAACGCATTCAAATTCAATTTGATTATTTCTTCCTAACTAATTCAGTTCCTTCGTTCTAATGCATTACAATTCGTTATAACGCATTATAATTCGTTATAATAACGCGTTACAATTCGTTCTAACCAATTCAATTATTTCGTTCTAACGAAATCAAATTCGGTCAAACTAATTCAATTATTAATTCGTTAGAACGAAATAATATAATTGGTTAGAACGTATTAATAATGCTTTACAGCGAATATTCGAATTCGTTACAATGAATTGTAATCCGCTAGAACGAAATAAGTGAATTCGTTAGAACTCAATAATCAAATTGAATATGAATTCGAATTCATTAGAACGAAATAATTGAAATCTTCAGAACTAGAACGAAATAATTTAAATTGTTATAACGAATTATAATACGTCAGAGCGAATCGAATTCGAATGCGTTAGAACGAATTCCAATTCGTTAGAACGAAATAAATAAATTGGTCACATTTGTTTCTCTTCTCATGTCCTGTATAAAGCTCCGTACATAACAGATACAGACAAATTCTTGACTTACCTATTTGCTGATGGCCAGTTAAAAACAGTATCCAACACGCGTAACGTAATGTATAGTCGAGCCGCATGTTGGAAGTCGGTGGGGTCCAGTAATCTTCAGCGGAACGAAAGGCAGTGGGTCTCAAATATACAAATGGACTGATGAAAACAAGTTAGTAAACAAACTGAGATGTGTACCGTATTTCTGAACCGAACTGTATTTTTGAGTCGCCTGGAAACATTATCAGGAATTGGTAAGATAAATGTTTAATATGTACTTATAATAAGAATAACTAGCGTTGTGCTTTGTAATCGATGATTACTTATTTAATTGCATAAATTAATTAGTTACTTCACCTATTGACGTGAATGAACTTCTATTTCTAGGTGGTATAGCATTATTGCATTATTCCCTACCAGGACTCACAATGTGTGAATCATGGCGCGTTGTACTTGTCAAATGATAATGCTATAACACCACACAATTACTTGTGACATGATAATGCCATACCACCACAGTTTCACTTGTCAAATGATAATGCCATACCACCACAGTTTTACTTGTCAAATGATACTGCCATACCACCACAATTTTACTTGTCACATGATATTGCCATACCACCACAGTTTTACTTGTCAAATGATAATGCCATACCACCAGAGTTTTACTTGTCAAATGATAATGATAAACTACCACAGTGTTACATCTTAAATGATAATGCTATACCACTACCACAGTTTTACTTGTCATCTGATAATGCTATACCACCACAGTTGTACTTGTCATCTGAAAATGCTATACCACCACCACAGTTTTACTTGTCATCAGATAAGGCTATACTACCGCAGCTTCACTTGTCAACTGATAATGCCATACCACCACAGTTTTATTTATCAAATGATAATGCTATACCACCACAGCTTTACTTGTCAAAGGATAATGCCATACCACCATAGCTTTACTTGTCAAATGATAATTCTATGCCACCACAGTTTTAATTGTCATCTGGTAATGTTATATTACCACAGCTTTACTTGTCATCTTATAATGCTATACCACCACCACAGTTTTACTTGTCATCTGATAATGCTATACTACCACAGCTTTACTTGTCAACTGATAATGCCATACCACCGCAGTTTTATTTATCAAATGATAATGCTATACCACCACAGCTTTACTTGTCAAAGGATAATGCCATACCACCATAGCTTTACTTGTCAAATGATAACGCTATACTCCACAGTTTTACTTGTCAAATGATAATGCCATACCACCACAGTTTTATTTGTCAAATAATAATGACATATAAACACAGTTTTACTTGTCAAATGATAATGCCATACCACCATAGTTTTGATTGTCAAATGATAATGCCATACCACCACAGTTTTACTTGTCAAATGATAATGCTATAACACCACAATTTTACTTGTCAGATGATAATGCCATGCCACCACAATTTTACTTGTCAAATGATAATGCTATACCACCACAGCCAAACTTGTCAAATGATAATGCCATACCACCACAGTTTTACTTGTCAAATGATAATGACATACCACCACAGTTTTACTTGTCAAATGATAATGCTATATCACCATAGTTTTACTTGTCAAATTATAATGCCATACCACCACAGTTTTACTTGTCAAATGATAATGACATATCACCACAGTTTTACTTGTCACATGATAATGCCATACCACCATAGTTTTACTTGTCACATGATAATGCCATACCACCACAATTTTACTTGTCAAATTATAATGCTATATCACCATAGTTTTACTTGTCACATGATAATGACATACCACCACAGTTTTACTTGTCACATGATAATGCCATACCACCATAGTTTTACTTGTCACATGATAATGCCATACCACCACAATTTTACTTGTCAAATGATAATGCCATACCACCACAGTTTTACTTGTTAAATTATAATGCTATACCACCACAGTTTTACTTGTTTGATAATTCTTAAACACCACAATTTTACTTGTCACATGATAATGCCATACAACCACAGGTTTACTTGTCAACTGATAATGCCATACCACCGCAATTTTACTTCTCAAATGATAATGTCATACCACCACAGTTTTACTTGTCAAATGATAATGACATGTCACCACAGTTTTACTTGTCAAATGATAATGCTATACCACCATAGTTTTACTTGTCAAATGATAATGCCATACCACCACAGTTTCACTTGTCAAATGATAATGCCATGCCACCACAGTTTGACTTGTCACATGATAATGCCATACCACCTTAGTTTTACTTGTCAAATGATAATGCCATATCACCACATTTTTACTTGTCATATGATAATGCTATACCACCACAATTTTACTTGTCACATGATATTGCCATACCACCACAGTTTTACTTGTCAAAAGATAATGCCATACAACCAGAGTTGTACTTGTCAAATGATAATGATAATCTACCACAGTTTTACATCTTAAATGATAATGCTATACCACTACCACTGTTTTACTTGTCATCTGATAATGCTATACCACCACAGTTGTACTTGTCATGTGAAAATGCTATACCACCACCACAGTTGTACTTGTCATCAGATAATGCTATACTACCACAGCTTCACTTGTCAACTGATAATGCCATACCACCACAGTTTTATTTATCAAATGATAATGCTATACCAGCACAGCTTTACTTGTCAAAGGATAATGCCATACCACCATAGCTTTACTTGTCAAATGATAATGCTATACCACCACAGTTTAAATTTTCATCTGATAATGTTATACTACCACAGCTTTACTTGTCATCTGATAATGCTATGCCACCACCACAGTTTTGCACGTCATCTGATAATGCTATACTACCACAGCTTTACTTGTCAACTGATAATGCCATACCACCGCAGTCTTATTTATCAAATGATAATGCTATGCCACCACAGCTTTACTTGTCAAAGGATAATGCCATACCACCATAGCTTTACTTGTCAAATGATAACGCTATGCTCCACAGTTTTAAGTTTTACTTGTCAAATGATAATGCCATACCACCATAGTTTTGCTTGTCAAATGACAATGCCATACCACCACAGTTTTACTTGTCAAATGATAATGCTATAACACCACAATTTTACTTGTCAGATGATAATGCCATGCCACCACAGTTGTACTTGTCAAATGATAATGCTATACCACCACAGCTAAACTTGTCAAATGATAATGCCATACCACCACAGTTTTACTTGTCAAATGATAATGCCATACCACCACAGTTTTACTTGTTAAATTATTATGCTATACCACCACAGTTTTACTTGTCAAATGATAATGCCATACCACCATAGTTTTACTTGTCAAATGATAATGCCATACCACCACAGTTTTACTTGTCAAATGATAATGCCATACCACCTCAGTTTTACTTGTCACATGATAATGCCATACCACCATAGTTTTACTTGTCAAATGATAATGCCATACCACCACAATTTTACTTGTCATATGATAATGCTATACCACCATAGTTTTACTTTTCAAATGATAATGCCATACCACCTCAGTTTTACTTGTCACATGATAATGCCATACCACCATAGTTTTACTTGTCAAATGATAATGCCATACCACCACAATTTTACTTGGCATATGATAATGCTATACCACCACAGTTTTACTTGTTTGATAATGCTATACCACTACAGTTTTACTTGTCAAATGATAAGGCTATATGCATGATGTAGCATTATTACACTCTTGCAAATTATTTGCACGGGTTTCGCTGTGAGAGAAAACCGGTAACCAACTCTTACAAATAATACACCGTGAAGAGAACACCCGTAATTGCGCGCCTGTTTTCTTGGAAACCACGAGCTTCCATGCAAAATGTTTAATTTTGATTACAGTCAAAATAAAGTTTTTTGAAAATTTGGAAAGTGTCTCGACTAATCTAGAATGTTAATGTGATTGAACACATTCCAAATATGCACTCAAATATATCTGGCTCATAGAAACAGAGTTATTTGGATTTCAAAAAGTTTACATGACGTCACATTTGACGTCACACAACGTAACGTCAAAACGCGGGAACACACGTCATTGTATAACTATGCATGCGCACATCACAATTCATTGATTATAATCTCAAAGATAGACTAAACGTGCATATCTATCCGCCGTGGAAGTGTAATAAATAGAATAGTCCATTGTACATGATTGATTAGCGGAAATAATACACTCGTGTCCGTCAGCGTCCGTGGAAGCAATTCGTTCGCTACGCTCACTCGTTGCTTACGCGGAAGCCGACGCACACTCGTGTATTATTTCCCGCTATTCAAAATGTACGATGGAATATCCTCTATGTATCATTTGACAAGTAAAACGCGCAATGATTCACGAATTGCGAGTCCTGGTAGGGGAATAGTGCAAATGCATTATCACATTGACTCCAAAGTTTATCACAGTTTATCCAAAATTGTACCAGAGTGGCGATCGACTCCTCGATACATTCAATGTGATCTATGGCATGAACATAGTTTATGAAAAATGAAATTGACCCCACCCCGGACCCCATCAATTCATAATCTCGGGGCCACCAGTTTTTATCAATTCTGAATATCGATCATTCCTGCCAAGTTTCGTCGAAATCAATCTGAAAGTTATTGAGAAGGTGATGGTTAAGAACTTAAAGGTACATTCCCACTCAATAGGCATAAACTGTTATGTATAGGCATTAAATAAGTGTATACACTGTGTCACTATTTCAACCGTTCTAAAGTACGAGTGCCCGCTATAAAGATAATCATTTAATAACATGTATTTGGGAACAAACTCATGTCGCCATTGTTTACCCGCATATATTTTACGGAAACACTTAGCCAATTGTTTGCGTCAAAAAGTGTGTACAAGCTTCTTTATCATGGTATAACTTTAATATTACTAGATGGATTGCTACAATAGCTGTACACGTGATACATGTGAGCATTTGGAACACGCTCATGCCACCATTAACATAACCTTGACCATTTTCACCTTCATAGTTTAGCGGAAACACTTATCCATTTGTTTGCGTCAAAACGTTTGTACTAGCTTCTCCATCATGGTAGAACTTTAATATTACTTGACGGATTGCTTTAATATTTGGAGACTTGATATATGTGAGCATTAGGAACACACACATGCCGCCATTAACATGACCTTGACCTTTTTACCTCACATATTTGCGGAAACACTTTGCCATTTTATTTTTGCAGTGCAAGTTTCTTCACCATGATATAACAGTAATATTACTTGACAGATTGCTTCAATATTTGGATATTTGATACATGTGAGCATTTGGAAGACACTAGTGCACACATTAACATGACCTTGACCTCTTGTACATTCACACTTTTGCGGAAACACATAGCCAATGTTAGCACCAAAAGGTTTGTACAAGTTTCTTCATGATCGTAGAACATTAATATTAATTGATGGATTGCTTCAATATTTGGACACTTGATACATGTAAGCATTTGGAACACATTCATGCTGCCATTAACATGACCTTCACATGGTTGTGGAAACACTTAGCCATTTTTTAATGTCAAAAAGTTTCTTCAACCTTGACCTTTTTCGTATTTTAAACATGCAATTCTCTGACGGTTGTTGTGATGTTTACTTTAGCACATGCCCATGATCATGTTACGGTTAAATGCATCGGCCGCGACACCGCTTCTGTGGCGGAATTTTTGTTCGTCTCCAACGACATTTCCAAATGACACATGTAATTGTGGATCGAGCTCGTGATGTTACGACGGCCCGATCGTTGCGACAGATCGATTTATTATGTTAAGACATCTCCGACGTCTGTGTAAAACGGCGTCGAGCACCGCGAGAGAATACGGCATTTCAGGTATAACCGAAAATGGCTGTGATAATGTAATAATTTCAGTATAATAAATATTTATAAATTTATTATTAAATTGAAAATGTCTCCCTCAAAGTATAATTTGCTAGATAAGTATACGTTGCAATGTTGGTGAACTCGGCTACATATATGAACCCAGTTAAGCTTATGTAGGATAAATTGGGTAGAAGAGTAAGATTCAGACACGTGACCAACAATGTACGGGAATTATCCGAAGCCCTGGTCCAGGAATGGACTCGTTCTACGTTACAGACAGTCTATGCGTAGACTCATATAGTCACGTTATTAGGTTAGACACCACCAAATAGTTTTACTATATAATTTAACCGAATGCCATCCAATAAGGCCAGTCTCTCCTACTTTCACTATTCGTATGGATGTTGTGGGACCCACTTGTACATGACCTGCAGCCAGTCTGTACTGGTTCTGCATGAACTAAACAATAGGTTCACTTACTCCTAAGAAAGAAAAATCCAACCTTGTCATATACTCCAATATTGTGTACATTTGTTGGCCACGGAAACTCCGTGTACATCAAGTGACCAACAGGTTCAGTGTTTTCTTTTAAATGCTACAAATATGCTGAAAACTGGTGTTAAAGGCACCCCAAAATGTTCCTCAAGTGAAACTGGGTAGTAATGGATCAAGATTTGCAAGCAAACGGTGTCTGTGACCTCAAAACACCCGCACTATTTTTTTATACCGGACTACTTTTGCATACACCCTGGGCGGTTTCGCACCATTTGGTGTCTTCTAACCTATTACACAAGAGAGTTGGGCAAACCGATGTTGATTGTAACATCCGCCCAAACCGCATTTGTTATTCGAACATTTCACGCAACCGCCAACACTTCAAGAATGGTCAACTTTGTTAATTTCAAAAGTGACCACTATGGTGTTTCAACTGGCGTCACATGAGAACCATTGAACGAACCATTCTCAATTCATCATCGCCTTATGGCGCATAGACATCCCTAAACTGTGATATAGCATATGTCATTCTCTGAAATGACAGTACACAGTACATCCAAAATGTATCAACATATCCAGTGAACACTTTCTGTTTTACTCAGCATATTAATACCAGCATATTAAAGCCAAATGTGTCATACACTATCCTAAAACATCAAACACAGGTTCAAAATGAATATCATTTGCGGACCGTTTTACATTTTACTCCTTTTATTGTTATTATGGCGGCCATTTTGAATTTGGCTGCCATTTTATGCTTAAACGATTTCGACCCTAATTAATTTTAATGCTTAGACTATCTAGTACAAAATCAAGAGAGAGTTTTCTTCTAACAAAGATCTACAGCAAATGATGTAAATTAATTGCTGGCAGGCTTTGCATAAACGCCTGTAGAAAACGTGTATACAATATATTTCTGTAGATCTAAGTAACTATTAGTTATTGAGAATGATTGTTTTCTTTTATTTAGATTTCCTTTCACTTTTCATGCGGCTGCCAAAAATGGGCACAATAGCCGTAAGCTTCAGCCCTAAATATTCAGCAAAACTCCCGAGATTGGTGAAATAAATTGTTTCTAAGATCAACTGTAACTAGAAATGGACGCTTGTCGACAAGCGCATGTGTATCCCCCTCCCCTGATACACAAGTAGTTTGAAAAAAGGGTGTTCGAGTTATGCTCCGGAGACAAAATCAGTGACGGAAAAAACATAGGGAGATAACTAAAAAAATAGTGATGCAAGAGTTGTCATTCTTGCGTGACACACCTTTAGGGTTGTGGTCTATGCATGTGTGAAGTTTCATGAAAATATTCCAAAGGGTGTTCGAGTTATGCTCCAGACACGAAATCAGTGCACGAAACAACAAAGGGAGATAACTAAGAAATTAACGACGCAAGAGTTGTCATTCTTACGTGCGACACACCTTTGGGTCGTCTTCTATGCATGTGTGAAGTTTAATAAACTAGAAAATGTGTTCATAGAACACGGATGTCCCACATATCGCTTTGATAATAAATGAGGCCAAATTCCAAGTCAAAATTTTCTTTTACCTGAGAGTTAAAGTTTTTGAAGCACCAAGTATGTGACCTTGACACTGGGCTTGGCGGGGGCAGGACAAACGTGGATTTGGTACAGGGCGGTAAAGGAGGACCAATAGAGCAATGCGTATATGAAATATGAAGCTGATCCGTGAAAGAAAACAGAAATTATAAGATATTTACCCGAGCGTTAAAGTTTTTGAAGCACCAAGTATGTAACCTTGACCCTGGGCTTGGCGGGGGCAGGACGAATGTGGATTTGGCACAGGGCGGTAGAGGACCATTAGAGCAATGTGTATATGAAATATGAAGCTGATCCGTGAAAGAAAACAGAAATGATAAGATATTAACCCGAGCGTTAAAGTTTTTGAAGCACCAAGTATGTGACCTTGACCCTGGGCTTGCCGGGGGCAGGACGAACGTGGATTTGGCACAGGGCGGTAGTGAACCATCAGAGCAATGTGTATATGAAAAATGAAGCAGATCGGTCGAAGGATGAAGAAATTATGAGACATTTACCGGAGTGTTAAAGTTTTGTGACGGACGGACGGACGGACGGACGGACGGACGGGACGCACGTGGTGGGGCACACAAATATTCCAAAGGGTGTTCGAGTTATGCTCTGGATACAAAATCAGAGCACGAAACAACAAAGGGAGATAAGTAAACAAGAATTCCGCGGAATCAGATGCCTCGCCTTGTCCCGCCTTGACCTCGAGCCTGGGCCCGAAAGCAATTTTCACTGGCCCGAACATATTATACAATTATTGACTAGTGAGCCATAGAATATCAGATTATATTCTATGGCTCACTAGTCAATACTTGTTTTATTATATGATAATAGTCTGTATATAGCACTTACGACCTTATGCTACTAGACAAAAATTGAAAAAGAATTTGAAAAAAAAAAATGAAATTTTTATTTTTAAAAATTAAAAATAATAATGCTTGCTACTGGAGCCCAGAATTTTTTTAATAGTCCTATATTTATCTACATATATCTGCACAGGTCCACATAATGCCACAATATTTTCAACACAGTTTACGGAAATGTAATATACAAAAAAAAATAAAATAATAATTCTCGCTACTGGAGCCCAGAATTGTTGTTAATAGTTACGGGAAATGTAATAATGTACCTGTATAAATTACCTGTAATAAGTTAATGGTCAGGTAAAAAATTGAAAAAGAATGTAAAAAAAAAAATGGAAAAAAAAAATTAAATTTAAAAAAAATAAAAGAATAATGCTCCATACTGGAGCCCAGAATGTTTTTTAATAGTCCTATTTTTATCTACATATCATATATATACAGGTCCACATATTGCCACAATATTTTCAACACAGTTTACGGAAATGTAATATAATCATTTACCTGTATAAATTACCTGTAAGTGGTCAGTGGTCAGTTGCACATGCTAGCACATGCACAGGTGAATAGTCTGTATATAGCACTTACGACCTTATGCTACTAGACAAAAATTTAAAAATAATTTGAAAACAGAAAATGAAAAAAAAAAATGAAAAAAAAAAAATTGAAAAAAAAAATGAAAAAAATAAATTGGAAAAAAAAAGAATGAAAAAAAAAAATAAAAAAAAAAAATGGAAAAAAAAAGTTTAAAAATAATAATGCTTGCTACTGGAGTCCAGATTTTTTTTTAATAGTCCTATATTTATCTACATATATCTGCACAGGTCCACATAATGCCACAATATTTTCAACACAGTACCCAATGTAGTAATTTACCTGTATAAATTACCTGTGGTCAGCAGTGGTCAAGCACTGGACATTTGCACATGCAAGCCCATGCTAGCACATGGTTCTCCCAGTCTCTATTGTTCTCTCTACAGGTAAGGTGTACAGAGCACACGAGAAAAGGTGTACAGAGCAGAGACGAGAAAACGGGTCTTCATGCATTATTGTCCAGTTTGTAGAGTGCGCAAACAAAAAAGGGGAGATAACTCAAAAATTAGCTAAGCAAGAGTTGTCATTCTTGTGCGCTACACACCTCCGGGTCGTGGTCTATGCATGTGTGAAGTTTCATGAAAATATTCCAAAGGGTGGTCGAGTTATGCTCCGGACAGGAAATCAGTGCGCGAAAACAAAAAAGGGAGATAACTAAAAAATTAGCTATGCAAGAGTTGTCATTCTTGTGCACGACACACCTTCGGTTCGTGGTCTAATTGAATGTGTTAAGTTTCATAAAAATATTCCACAGGGTGGTCGAGTTATGGTCAATCAGTGCGCGAAATAAAAAAGGGAGATAACTCAAAAATTGCCTATGCAAGAGTTGTCATTCTTGTGCGCGACACACCTTCGGGTCGTGGTCTATGCATGTGTGAAGCTTCATGAAAATATTCCAAAGGGTGGTGGAGTTATGCTCCGGACACGAAATCAGTGCGAGAAACAAAAAAGGGAGATAACTAAAAATTTAGCTATGCAAGAGTTGTCATTCTTGTGCGAGACACACCTTCGGGTCGTGGTCTATGCATGTGTGAAGTTTCATGAAAATATTCCAAAGAGTGTTCGAGTTATGCTCCGGACAAGAAGTGTCTGCGGCGGACGCGGACGCGGACGCGGACGCGCTGTCAAATCCATAGTATCCCCCGACGGAGTCCGGGGGATACAATAATTACTAATAATAGTTTAATAGATAATACCAGAGACGTTAACAAATAATTAATATATCTAGATCTAATTAATTATTATTAATAATTGAGTTTCCATCCGTAATATGTTAAAACTGTATTAATCCAGCGTCATGGACAGCCTCTTATGCTCTGTTGTAACCAAACGGTCTCGCAAATCTCGCAATATCACGTTATCGATTGAGGCGCACCTGTAGCATGAAAGTGCGTGCGAGATTTCGCTTATCGACGACAATGAAATTTATCGATATCGGATAATTTTGGTGAGAGACAGGTCCATTGTATGTGTGGTCCCTGGCCCAACTCGCTCCCACTAATGCACGTATGTTGAATATTATATGTCAGAGAAACGAATATATCACACGTAATTTCGTGTGTTTAGGTTTGCAATGGTCATGGTGATTACATGTATATAAAAGTGTACAATGCTGACCAACCATAACTTGTAATAAAGCTTTTGCAAGCGGTAGTAAGTGGCATCATGAATTGCTAACTGGTTCTCTTCGCGCGGCTATTTTTTCCGATAGATCAATGACGCAATAGGCATACAGTTTGTATAGTCAAGTTCAATTTAGCATGACATTTCATGGTGTTGATGTTTATTATATCGGAAGCTGACTGTCAAATGCTATAATTATATAATGTGTATGACCAGTGACAGGTTGCGACGGTATTCATACAACATTCCATGATATATTTACACTGTTTTTGTGAAATGCATTTTCCAAAGTACCATTTGGTTTGCAATTATTTTTGTTGGTACTTTATAACCAATATTGAGAAGTGTGATTGGTCCCACAATTATGAGTTAATGTGATATTTGCCTTTTTCTCGGAATACAAATAATTATGTTTTTCTTTTGTATCATTTGTGTGTAGTCCAAATTGAAAAATATAACGATAAAACTAAATAAGTTTTAAAGGTACATGCCCACCCAGTAGGCACAAAATGTTCTTTATATCAGAGACATCATCTGAGACATGTTCTGGCAAAATAAACATGCATTCACCTTTACCCAACGTATTGATTGGCATTATTATACATTTTATATCAGACGCAACTTTCCGCACTGAAATCAGGGGTGATAACCGTGTTTCCGTAAAATGTTAACGCACATTACTATTTATACTCTGTATTTATTTTTTGATGTGCAATTATCATACTTTATAATTTGTCGATAATGTTATTTGTTCAGGTGAAGCATTTAATTAGCATAAATAATTAAAAAATACTATGCCTCATTTGCATACGAAAATAGCCTGATACCAACGCGCATCACAATCAGTAAAATAAATATTATTAAATGATTATACCTGTATAGCGGGCACTCGTAGTTTTTGGAATAGTAACACAATTATACACTTATTTAATTCCTATACAGAACAGGTTGTGCCTACTGAGTGGGCATGTACCTTTAACATAATACAATGACATTGAAAGAAATTTAAATAAAAAAACATCGCATTTTAAGATATCATTTTTTGCAGTATTTTCCAAAAAGGATGTTGAAAGTTGATAAGAAAACAGAATTCATGTATAATTCTCAGAATCTTGTCAATTTTCGAAGTCATTTATATAAAAAAAAATGTCTAGTTTTTAAACCATATCGGCGAAATACGGCACTAACCCAAGGGAGATAAGTTTACATCCAGGTCCATATATCTTTTCTGCGATATGATAAATGTTTACTTTAAAGAAATCCACATCAAGTCAGTCAACATAACTGTCGATTAGCACATGTACAAACAAGTACGTATCCTGTATTCAAAATCAAACTTGACATACACAATTATAAATGTTAATTTCAAATGCACCACTTGACAAAACTGCTGTTCCTGGCGACCAGGGACGTCCCATCACAGGCCTATATTCACGCCGTATGATTAGGGTCTACAGTATTATCCATTACAGTGCTGAATTAGTTTTTGTCGTCTGCTGTTAATTTTCCATTTTCCATTGTTCTCATTAAAAACATCGTTTTGACAGCACTTTAGAATCATTTCCTTTGGAAATGATTCTAATGTGCCGCCAAACCATGTTTTTAATGATAAAGAAAACAAAATATGAAATAATAGCAGACGACAATTATTGTTTCCCGCATTCCCAGGGTTAAGGACGCATTCTATACCTGATCATCGCTTGATTCAAAGATAATTGCTAAGTAAATGTGATATAATATGTTTTACATACTGTATATATGTGAATACGGCCTCGTTACTGTATCTTATACGGCACATGGAATGGCCAAGTCGGACATCTTTGTATGTTCAGCCATCAGCCAGTTTCACCTGTTCTGCCGTTTGACAAAGGACTCAAAATGTGAAGTAGAACATATGATATAATGCAGCTAATCACATGTAGAAAAGCCAAGAGAACGGACTCCTATCAATTACATTACACCAAACTGTAAAATATGTCAGTTTTCTGGACAGGTTGGTGCCTGTGTTTTCAACAACATGAACACCCATTATAAATAACCTCATACACAGAAAATCGCACAGTGTATCACTTTTACATGGCAAATCACACAACACATACCATATATACCCACTACAGTACTGTGTTATTAGCTATCAAATCTAGTGAAATGTAAGCAGTTACCTGAGTGTATTGTCCCTGGCATCTACTCACCTACTATACGAGTAAATATGGCTTTACATATGGGCAACGTGTACACTAACATATGCTGTGCATCAGATTGAACAGTTTACGCATCAAAATTTATTTTGAGATTGATGGGAGAAATGCTCAGATTTCTCGTTTTTTGTATAGTTTGCTGGCATAACATTTATAGCTTGCCGTTGTGATATCTGTCTATTATGTATTGCACCAGATTTTATTTGGTTTACTGTCATATTATTTGCTGTTTGTTCTAGACAAGCGAACATTCCTCGGACTACATCGCTGCATTCGAGGAACACTGGTCACAACATCAGCTGTCACAATCCTCATACTGTGAAATTATTGATGTTGTCTCCGTACATGTAACATCTATAGAGAATGTGAATTATTATTGTCGTATGCTGTTAATTTCCCATTTGTATCACCGAAAATAGCACGCTGTAACAGCACTTTAGAACCATTTCCGATGGAAATGATTCTAAAGTACTGTCAAACCGTGTTTATACTGTGAAAGAATACAGAATATAAAGCAACAGCAGACGACAAGTTTCGTTTCCCGATTTTAAGTGTTAAACGATTTCAGTAAACATTTAAATCGAGTGGAAACTGAGCGGAAACCTCGTTTGGAACCATGTACGAGAACATGGACCGTACGATGTAGCATTCTATCACTAGATCAGCCGGCACATTCACACATTTTGCATGATATTTACAAATACTTAAAATTAAAGTACAATGCCAGCGTTATATATTACAGAATATAATGCCATTAAACATGTTTATATTTAAAATAAACATACTATTGGGACTATTAACTTCGTACAACGCACCACATAAGTGTACTTATTGATATCAGCTAATCACTGTTTTGTGACGTAGATGCATTCGAAATTGCTAAACATCTACATGTATATCTATTATGTTCGGTTAATTGGTCACCGCATTGGAACTTTCACAAACAACATTTATTGCATTATCAATACACAGTACACTGATACACATCGTGTGTTGCAGTCCAGGGACCCGTTTCACTAAACTTCGTACGACTAAAATGTTCATAAGTACAAAATTATGATAGTCTGTAAATTCCACATTAACAACGAGCAGTATATGGGAGTCAAAATGATATGAGTTCCCTCTGGGAGACCCCCGCTACGCGCGGTGCCTCCCATCAGGAACTCGTATAATTTTTGACTCCCATATACTACTTGGGTTTTCCCCCACTGTTCGCACGGTATGGATGAGAAGAGTGGAACATATTTTTCAGCAACCACAAGACCATATACTTCCTCGACTGGATGAGAAGTTATCAATGCTACGAGATGGTGATGTCACCACCTCTGTCACCATGTTAGAGATAAGCCATCCCTATGTTATACTCAGTATATACAACAATCTGCCATACGTATCAAGTCACAACCTCTGTCGTCGTGTTAGAGATAAGTCATACATAGGTTATACTCAGTATAATACAGCAATCTGTCATACATCCTGTCATACATATCAAGTCACAACCTCTGACGTACTGTTAGAGATAAGTCATCCATAGGTTATACTCAGTATATACAGCAATCTGCCATACATATCAAGTCACCACCTCTGACGTACTGTTAGAGATAAGTTATCCATAACGTATACTCAGTATAATACAGCAAGCTGTCATACATCCTGTCATACATATCAAGTCACCACCTCTGACGTACTGTTAGAGATAAGTTATCCATAAGTTATACTCAGCAAAATACAGCAATCTTTCATACATAGCAACAATTTACGCCCTATTAGAGATAAGAAATCCATTGGTTATACTCATCATAATGCCTACCATAAAGCAAATTAGAGAGCAAGCTAAGAGTTGGGCAATTTCCCTAAGAGGTTTGAAACTCAAGAAAGCTATAGCAGATAGGATAAGTGACACGCGAGCCGTCGTTCGCGAGGAGAGGCTGCGGCGAACGGACGACTGCCTGCCGACCCCGAAAAACATACCGAGAAATAGGAGAACGAGACGACGGCCAGTCTGCGTGCCACTGCTTACGCGCAGCGTGTAAAAGACGATCTCAGCGCTCGCAGAGAAGCACTCTTCAAGGTTGAATATGAATACAACAGGATTAGCCTGATGGGGAGACCTCCTAGGAGGAGGAGAAATATCGCCAGAGCTTTAGTGGAGGAGGGTCCCAGGATAATCGCCGACGAAGCCGAAGCTAGGGAAACAGTTGATAGGGGTAGGAGGAAGATAGTCTGGACCTTCGAGAAGGGGGTAGACGGGGAGATCGGTAATCGCATAATGAATACAATTCGCCCAGAGATGACCACGGCATGTTTTCTGAGGTATTCGTGCTCGTATCGTATTAGGAACATCGAGACCGACGCTACGATGATCTTTCACAAAAACTCACCGGACAGTCCGTGGATAAACGAGATCGCCAAAGCTGAGAGTTGGATAGCCGATAGAGAGAAAGGTCGAATGGAGATCGACAAAGTCGATAGACCAAACATAAAATGGACCTTAGTTCGTTGGATATTGGTCGAGGTGAAGATGATAATCGATGCTCAACAATTCCGCATGAGAGCGGGAAAACTCCCCGATTGGTTAAGACAGAAGAAGGGAATGTATTCCGTCGACACGTACGACGACTACTTGTGTCTGTTTAGGTGCATAGCCATACACCGTGGAGGGAGACCCGACTGCTGTTGTAGGGAGGCACGAGCTCTGGCTCGCGAATACCTCGGTCACGATAACGGACCGGGTAGTAAGGGGATCCACCTGGACGATCATAAGAAGGTCGAAGAGCACTTCAAGCTGGGCATTCGTGTCTACGAGGAGCCCACCGACGACGGAGTGTGGTACCTCATGAAGTCTCCGGCAAACTACGACGCGGTTGGAGAGAAGACCATGACGAGAGGAACTTTTGGAGGTCACTCGTTCCTCATCAAGAACCTCCGCAAGATAACGAACGGGTACGGGTGCACCGGATTTCAACAACGGTTCACAAAGTCGTGTAACATGCACAGGCACGCGACCACCTGCATGGGTGGGAAGACCGTGGTGATATGTCCGGACAAGAATATAGACAGACCGCAGTCGGCATACGAGACGATGTTCTACCCCAAGGGGTCAGCGAGTGCGATGTCAATTCAATGGTTGAGCAGAGAGGAGAAGAGGGTGGGAAAGCTCATACATCACGCGAGATGCGGTCACGCGGGCGAGAGGTGGGTGGCCGGCGATCCGGTCGACAGTCATTGTCACGAGACCAATACCGTGTTTCAGTTTCACGGATGCTACTGGCATGGGTGTCCGAGACATTGCAGGAGAGATAACGCGAGATCGCTGTACAGGAGGGCGAACATCCAAGACGTCCCTATCGGTGTCGTTGGGGGATACGATGCACGAGGGGATCACCCACATCTGCGAACGAGACCACGACACGCTGGTCGAGAAGTTCGTGACCGAGCTGCAGAGTAGAGGCAATGCTATCAGCGAGGGGGTTAGGAAGAAGTATATGCCGACCGACATAGAGATGCTGTCGAAGCCTCAGCGAGAGAAGATCAGCTCGTGGATCGACCAAGTCCCTGTGGTGGGGTTCAACTGAAGCAGGTACGACCTGAACCTCATCAAGCAGTACCTTGTCGAGAAGTTGTCGCCCACCGGAAATAAGGTGATGGTCGGAAAGAGGGCCAGCACGACGATGTTTCTGTTTACCCCGGAGTTTAGATTTCTCGACATCATCCAGTATTTGGGACCCGGTACCACGTATGACCGGTGGGTTAAGGCGTACGACTGTAAAACGGTAAAGTCCCACTTCCCGTACGAGTGGTTCGATAGCGCGGACCAGCTCGACCATCCGGGGCTGCCGGACTATCCCGAGTGGTACTGGAAGTTGAAGGGTGAGTACCTACTGTCGATGTCTGAGTGGAAAGAGTGCCAGAAGGTCTTCCGAGAAAAGGGGATGAAGACGTTTCAGGAATGGTTGCAACACTACAACGACTTGGACGTCGGACCGTTCCCGGAGGCACTGACTAAAATGACGGAGTTCTACAGAGGGATGGGTGATGGACATACTCAAGGATGCGGTATCTCTGCCGGTAGTTTCTCTTCAGTACCTGCTCCGTGGGTCGATCGATGGGGAGGCGGACACGCCCGAGTTGTGGTCACCGAAGGGTGAGACTTACGCGATGATGAAGGAGGGGTTGTTGGTTGGCGGTCCGTCCATAGTGTTCTCCAGATACGCCGAGGCTGGCAGGTCAACGATCAGGGGTCAGGTAGGGAGTCAGGAGGAGAAGATGTGCAAGGCGGTGCTGGGGTACGACGCCAATGCGCTGTACCTGTCTACCCTGTCGAAGGACATGCCGTACGGGGAGGAGACGATATGGACGTGTGACGAACCGTAAAGACAGTCGTATATAGACTGTTTCGTGAGGAGGGTCAGGTGCGACGAGTGGTTCGGATTTGCAGAGCTGGATATAGAGGTCCCGGAAACGTTGCAAGATAAGTTGTCGGGAATGTTGCCTCTGTTCATTAATCGAGAAGTCGACGAGACCGAGGTTCCGCAGCACATGAAGGACTACCTGACCAGGACCGGGAGGACTAGGGTCGAAGGTCAGAAAAAGCTCGTGGGGGCGCTGTCCGCCAAGAAGATGATCATATACTCCCCGCTGCTAAAGTGGTATCTGGAGCACGGTCTGGTCGTCACTTATACACCACTTATACGAAGGATGAGAAGACTGTCGACCGGGCACTGAGGTCGGCGTGGTTCGACGACCTGGAGGAGATTGAGGAGGCTTACGAGATATCGAGCAGGAAGACTCGAGTGGTGATCAACAGACCGTTTCAGTGTGGCATAGCGGTCTACCAGTTGGCCAAGCTCCGGATGCTGGAGTTCTACTACGACTTATTGGACAAGTACGTGGATCGCGGAGATTTCGAACTTATACAGATGGAAACTGACAGCATGTACTTCGCGTGAAAGAAGATGACGAGAAAGTTCAATAAGGAGAAGGCCGAGAGGTTGGCATGGGAGGCGTGGAGAAACAGAACTCCGGGACTGTTGAAGCTGGAATTCCAGGGGGATAGAGCCATCGTTCTATGGGGGAGGTACAAGAGCTTTCTCGAATGGGGTAGGGACATGGCGGAGAACAGGGGATTCCGAATGGTTAACGGTGTGATGAAGACGTACACGCAGGAGAAGTTGGGGTTATCGCCGTACTACGACAAGATGAGAGTGATGGAAGACGGGGTACACACCGAGCCTATATATAGGTAAAAGAAAAAAGACTCTGAAAAAGGGGAGAATACTATGGACTGACCGAAAGACTCTGACGAGAGTCTGACTGACGGAAAGACTCTGACGAGAGCCTGACCAACCGACTATGACTCTGACGCCGGGATCCACTCCGAGCCGTAGTTTTAGTCCGGGGGTAGCTGGGTGTCAGAAGGCACCGCAAGAGGTTCTTCGCGAACAAACCCGCGAGATGGAGGTAGTAGAGCACGGGCTCATCGGGTTTGGTAATATATCGATCCAGATGATATACAATAAGAGACCACATGGGATCAGTCACGCGGCGGCGGCCGCCCTCAAGCTCTCGGGACTGATAGAGGTACCGGACGGCAACATCCGATGGAAGCCGTTGCTGCGCTAAACCAACAGGTCGCTCGCGCGAGACGGCAGAAGGCTTGTTTGTAACCTTTTTAGCCATGATGGCATTTACGGGCTTCTTATCGATCAATCTGGTCACCTCGCCGTTCAGTGCAGAGACCACGGCGGGCAGCCCGGTCACCCACTCGGTCGATCGCGTATGAGGGTCAACAAGATCTTTGCCATATTGGTGTCCGAACAGCCTCTCAGCCAGGGTACGATTGAAACGATCCACGATGCCCTGGTCCCGGTGGACATCCACGCGACCGCGTCTGACAGAAACGTTGTGTTTCACCAACAGTTGAGAGACTGCGCCCATGAACTCGCGGCCTGGATCGACCTGGAGAAGATTCGGCCATTTGAGAGGGCTCCTCTTGTATATGCGGGAAAGAGCCTCGGCCACCTCCTTGGCATCCTTCGTGGCCAGCGGCTCAGCCTCCTTATAGCGATTCGCTACGTCAACGACTGTCAGGGCGTACTTGTACGTCTTGCGACAGACGCGATCGTGAGAGAGAAACAGGAGGTTGCTTGCTGTACTTCGTTCGCACCGGCACGTCGAATTTCGGGCATGGAATACTGCGCGGCGCGGGCAAATAGATCTGCCAGATGGCCTGCTTCTTGAGCCATTCATTGGCAGCGTTTTCGGAAACCTTGGTCGCCGCGGCGAGGTTATTGATGGCCGCGAGTCCCTTCCAGTAGCCACGGGGGCTGTAGTATGTGTTCGCTAGCTTGCGCGCTAGGCGAACCGATAGTTTGTTATCAATCATGTGCGTGTCCATCGTATGCAAGGTATTCTAGTAATTCGAACAGTCTTCAACATGCCCTCGCCAGATCGTCCGGTAACTGCGTCGTCAATACTAAACTTTTGTGGGAAGTTTCACTACAGCTGCTGGTTAAGTTCTGAAGGAACTCGGAGGAATTTACCATCCGCTTTGCTGCGAAAAGGGCGGCCGCGTTTTCGTCCTCGCGCCACGTCTCGAGAGAATCTTGGGCCAAACGGATAAGAGCCTTTGCGTCAGCTAAACGGTGTTTAAGGGCCGTGTAGCATACATCAAGCAGAGCGAAGTAAAGCTCGTCGACTAACATCGTTCTATATATGTATATTAAAAAAAGTTCAAATGCTTATTGCTTTGCAATAATTGCTTTGCAATATAGTAGCTGATGAGGCCTGTCGCAACCATTCCCACGACGACAAATGTGATCTCGCGGTCTTTTTGGGCATCTGACGGCACATAGAATTCTGAAAGCTGGGGCTCGGGATCCAGCGGCGCGAGTCTTTTCTGCGGATATGTCCGCGCGTACTCGCTGATGGCGGCGTCAACGCTCCGGAAATTTTGCACGGCGTGATTCTCGCGGCGAAGATCTTCGTTGATCCAATCCAGACGGGCGGTTCGTTTTCGTGACCATGCTGCGTGTGCGCTCTGAAGTTGTTCTACAGCTAAATCGTGATGCTTGCGCTCCTCATCTACGTCCGAGTTTCGCAGATTCGAGAATAGAAAGTTGCTACCGCTGAACGCCAATGCGTTCACCACCGCACCACCTACGAGCATTGCGATCGAAGCCATTATTTCCATATATTAGCCGGTAAAATTCCAGCTTTAACTAGATAATATCTCGGGTCCCAACTGCGGCCGCTACATCTAAGGTCACGAAACCTACGTCTCTCGCAGTCATGTCCAACTTGGGAGCGGGCCCTCCGAAGACCATCTTTGATAGTCGAGCAAACCAGATACTGAGGCCCGATATCACCACGGCGTGATAAACCGCATTCACTATTATTTTACCATCGTATTCAGCCATGACATATATTGATAACTATACAGCTGTTGCATATAAAAGGGATTGCGAGCAGTGTTTAAATGGGGCGCAATCGGTGTCGGAACTTCTATCGGAACCGCAGCTGGTTGTCTCGAAAGGTAGTTCCGCAGCGGGAACACATACACGGTGCCTGCAACTGCCAGACCACCACCAACAACCCACGGTAAGATCCAGGTCGGAGCCACGATCGAACTCCGATTGCACCGCAGCTGCCTTCGGATGTTCCGCTGGAACCGCCTTCTGGTGTTTTGCTGTTTCAACAGCAAATGGAACAACTAACGACTGTTTGGCCTCTCGAAGCTCGGCGAGTATTTTATATTGTTTAGCTTTTCGGGCAGCAGCCGCTGCCCGCCCCGCTGCCTGTCTTTTTAGGTCTTCATGTCGCACAATCGGAGATAATTCATGCGGTGCAATCTCCGATTGCTGCTCCGTTACTCTCGCGGTGCGCCTTGTGTCATCATTTTCTGAGCTTATAGTTCGTGGGCATATGTGTCCAAATTGACAGTGCTTAGCTGTGGTCAACGCAGTTGTCAGCGGTGCAAAGAACATGCCAAGCTTGTGGTAAATTACGCAGCAAGCTGTTCTTAGCGCGAGTCCGACAAAGGGGTCAGTCTCGAGGTCGTCGACCAATCCCGATTGATTCTGGATTTGCAGAAACGTACTCGCCGCTGCTGCGTAGAGCTGAATGGCGGCCGCCCCCAGGGTTTTCGTCATCACCGCGCCTAGCCTCGATTGGCATCGGGCATACCATTTCTCAATCTCTGCGTCTGACATCTTATCAACCTGGTCGACTGTGAGACGTCGCCCCAGATACTGCTCGGCCTGCCCCCCCCCCCACCCCTCCCCTGCAACCAGTGCAGCGAGCCGTTGGTGCCGCTGCGAAGTCGCGGTTTCTGACGTGCCGACAGCCGTGTCGGCAGTCGTGCAGACATTCGTTCCTACAGTTCCAGCCGTGTCGGCAGTCGTTCCTACATTTCCAGCTGTGTCGGCAGTCGTACCGACAGTCGGCACGACTGTCTCTTCCATTAGCTGATCAAGAAGTTCGTCGCAGTTCATTTTGAGTGCTATTCTGACTCTCCTCATAAGTCTAACATATTGCCAAGCGCACCACCCGATAATTATGATCACCGTTATGCTCGCAGCGCAGCAACAAATTGATTCCCACATTGTTCAGCAATTGTTAAGCATTGTTAATCATTTGTTCAGCATTTGTTAACAATTGTTCAGCATTTTTAACACTTGTTCAGCATTTGTTAACCATTTGTTAACAATTGTTAAGCATTTGCTCAGCATTTGTTAAACATTTGTTAACAATTGTTAAGCATTTGTTCAGCATTTGTGAACAATTGTTCAGCAGTTACTAACGATCACAATCTAAGCACAATCTAAGCTGCGCTTAACACTTTGTAAGCAGTTGGTTGATCAGTCTTTAACAGAAGCTTGGCGTGCATAGTTTCCGAAAACATCTATCGAACCTCCAGTGGCTCCTCGCGCGTTGGGATAACGTCGTTCTCTCGAAGACAGTCATCGAATGAGTCTCGGTCCTTGCAGTGAAAGAGGGCGACCCATTTCGTTTGCTTGCACAGATCCTTGAGGACAGCGTTGTACTTCTGAGTGGAGATCCATACGCTTTGCCCCGCATGCCGGCCCGAAAATGCGAGCTCGGAAAGCATGTCCTTCTTTTTGGTCATCGCCGCTTTGGCTTCGCAGTCGTCAATCACGTATAGGGTGGGCTCGCCCTGAAAGACTTGATAGAAGACCCGCAGCCAGTCGTGAAGCCTGTCACCGGGGTCAACGAAGTAGACCTCAGGGTCAGCCCAGATCCACGGGTGCCGCTGATAAGTCTTGTTGTGCCGCACAGTGGGACACAGGGTCACAATGTGTCAAAAGGCATTGCGGTAGGAGCCCTCGAGCAAGTCCAGAATGAAAACCGTTTTTCCGCATCCTGTCTGCCCACATATTATGGCAGAGTGGGCATCCTTCGTAAAACCCGGAGGTTTTTTCTTTTTAGTTTAAAGCTGAGACGTATCGGCCAACTTCGATGTTGAGCTGCGCATCAATTATTATATAAACGTTCAATGCGCCAGCTCCGGGTTGGGGTTATAGAATGTGTCGCTTTTTCTAGCCCCGGGCGCGAACCAGGCCTCCTCGAATAGCATCAGTATGCCTTTCATCGAGCGGGCGGGGACGTTGATATTAATATTCCACAATGTGTCGCTTTTGTCTTTCAGAATCTTGCGATGGCGAAGAACTCGGTCGTAAAGTATGACAACGCGCCCGGCGTACTGGGTTCTGATCAATTGCGCGAGTTCGGGTATCGTGACCATGTCGTACTCCAGCGAAACGTTGTCGATCGAATACGTCGATGCCATGTCAGTGGCTATGAGAACTCGGCCGTAGTCATTAGTTCGTATTCGAGGCGGTCCGCCAAAGCACTCTGATAGTATGGCATATGGCTCACCAGCAACTCAAAGTCGAGCGGGATGTAGAAACGGTTGCAGTAAGCGGCCGCGATCGCGTTGTCGCTTGCGACGTATTCTACCTTGTCACCAGCCCCGATTCTAAGTCTGGTTACGTTCTTATTTCGGCTGGTGTCAATACCCTGATAGACCGCGTTTTCGCGCTCTTGCGCTGTCTTCCACAGGTCTTGGTAACAAAGGTAGATGTCGCTGTCGTCGATCGACATCAACTCATTACCAGAATTTGTTATCGTGGTCTTCTTAACAATGGCGCGACCCAGGTTCTGAACGACGGTTCGGTCCGCGTCTGTCGACGTCAGTGGTGAAAGCGAGGCGAACAGTTCCCGGCACAATGACGTCGCTAGTTCCGAGGTTGGGGAAGCGGGCAAAGAGCTGCTGGTTCTGGTCGATCGTCGAGGGGTTGTTCGTAAGGACCACGCTCTGTCTCACGCCTTTTGCCCCGAGGGGCTCCCGCATGCTGCGGTATGGATTGAGTTTGCGGCCGTATTGACTTGAAGACATAGTTTCGATGAAACTGAACAATACTATTAAACCCGTATGTTTTTTTGTTCAATACATCGGAACGATGGCTGGTAACGATATTGACATGGACGAATTCGATTGCGACGATCACCTCGATGATGAAAACATCGATGAAGACGAAAAACCCTTCATAGAGACGCCAGGAACTTCAGCCTGCGAGGAAATAGGTGGTGCTACCAACACCGTTACTCTAAGTCGGGAATTACTCGAATCAGCTGTAAGTGACTACTACAACTATTGGGCAGAAAAAGGTACGGTCCCATCTATCGATCGCGACTACTCAGTTCGAACTTCGGTCCGGCAGGTGGTGGCAAAATCATAAGGGACGAACTAGGATTCGTAGATTGGAAGAGATGTAAAACAATTATGCCGGACCGTGCTGTAGAGACCCTACAGCCTACGGAAGAAACGATGGCGAAGACGGTCGCCGCAATAGAAACGGTCGAGCTCAGCGAGGTCCCTCGTGTAACCACCGACGCTATTCGCACAATGGAGACCACGTTCAGCGACGACGAAATACTGGATGACCCACCGTTGAGCCTTCGCGAACTCCGGGGACTCGATACTGCTATGCAACCAGTCCGGGGCGAACTGGCCTTAACCTCTCCAAACTCACGGCGCTGGATGAACATATCGCGCTAGAAGAAAGAAAACTGGAGGAAACCCGTGACGATAGAGAATCTATCGAGCGGATCACCGAACGCCTGCGGTCTTTGCGTGATGAAAGAGAAGCTCGCTTGGAGGCTGCCTCGACTAACCGTGAGGCGCACCGCACCCAAATAAGTCTGATCCGCGAAACAATATCGAGGGTCCTGCACGAGGAGACGACACTCGGTGAGCGTCTTCACACTCTGTTCAGAGAGCTGGGCGTCACAATAGTAAGCATCCTCATAGCTCTCGGCATGACTATATCGACCCTAGTTGTAGCTATAACGGGATGCGGCGGTGCAGCGGCTACACCCGCGCCAGCACCCGCGTCATCCGGCGGAGCCAAGGAGTGGGTAAAAAAACAATTAAAAGCCCTCGCCAGTCTCCTGGCTAAATTAGCCGGAAAGGTGGCTGCCGCGCTGCCTGGGTTCATTGGGGGTCTCGTCTCCTTCTTGCTATCTATATTACCAAATCCGGCCGGATGGCTTGCCGAGAATGCTTCGGCTTTAATCGCGGCGATCGCCGGTCTCCTACTATTCACAACCCGAGAGTTCCTAAACCCAAAGCGCGAATAGTTCTACCGCCACGAGGGCGACGACGAGACCTAATTTATCAGCCTCGTGGGCTCTGACACTTTGCGCTGGTGCATCAAGTCCTATTGCACCAGTTGGAACAACGGTGGAACTTGCTGTGACACTTTGCATTAAGGTGCGTGCTTGAGGTTTTATGAAATCGGTTCCATGTAAGGTGCGCTTGATGATATCCGGGTTCACGTTCCCGTTATGGCCCTTTCTTTTGTTTGACGGTGGAGATTACGATCTGATTATTGTAACCGTCAACACGTTCGTCTCGTAGTATCATATTGCTCGGCGCCATATACAGACCTAGTCTAAATACATAGTCTACTGTGGTGCCGGCATACTACAAAACCCTTATCTAACATAAATGTACCCCAAGCTTCCTGGACCGCAGCAGCCTGCTGTATGTAATCGACGTGAGCTCGTTTCGGAGGTAGCCAATCGCAGGATGCCGACCGCCAGACACTTCCGGCCCGAAGGTCATCGTCGCGGGGTCAAATTTCCCGGCGTTCCGACTGACGATGTGGTCGCCGGAGTGATCGTGTCTAAAATCAGTCTGCGTCCAAATCCCGTGGCCCCGAATGAGAACGTCCCCGAGGCCAGTGCTGCTAGGAAATGCTTTCTGGCGCCAGTCCGCGTCTTTTGGGACCCCAAATTCGTCTTTCGAACACCCTACGGTCTTATGTGTTAGAAATGGGATTCCAGCCGTCGTCCTGCGGCAGAAATATTTTCTGTTCTTTGAGAATCCGCCTAATAGTGAAGTACACGTAAAAGTTGTAAACAGCCCTCAAGAAGGGATCCTCCGCGGCCAGATGGTCCTGAGAGGAAATCCCGCATCCGGCTGTTGCGCACCATACGGCGAAGTTGAGCTGATTTTACCAAACAGCATAGGGGTCGCTTTCCTCCATGGTAGTAATCTTGGGCAACCTATATTGTTCAAAGATATCGGGGAAGTTGGTTCGAAAGCCTGTTCGCTGTACGCTGCATCAGAATTAAAGCCAAACGCCTTGTTATCCATGGATATTAAAAGGATATTATCATGTTTGCTATTATCACTAATGTTCAAAGGGATGCTTGCACATTTCAGAAGTCAATCGACAACTGTTGTAGGAAACGTCGGGCCGGCCTCAGAGCAATCACCTTCTCGGTCGGCTGGCGAAACGTGGGGGAGAACGAAGGGATCGGCTACGTGAAGGCCGGTTGCCAAGTAGGCGTAAAGCTGCCCCCCGGCCTTTGGAGTTTGAGAGCCCTGCAAGCTTTTGTCACGTCGGAGCTTGATGGCCGAGCCAGCCTCGCAATCTCGAAAGCCGCCGGACGTGCGACCTTTACCGTCTAACCCGCCAACCGGGTAACGATCACCCCAGCGTTGGCCGTGCGGCTCGGTTTTACAAAAACATACTCCGACAATAGGGGTTGGTTTGGGCCAGGTGAGCACGTCGGCGACGACCCGTTGGACTTCGTCTTCACGAAAACACTCAGGGTGCACCTGGATCAATTGAACACATCGTACAACACGTTAGACGGAGCTCCCAGTACTCTCCGTAAGACCGTGCACGCCTGCGACTGTTTCTATGGGGAGACCCTGACCTTAGACTTCCCAAACCCCGAGATGAATCGTTTGGAATCGGGGCACATCCACGAATTGAAGATCTCTATTCTTGATGATAAAGTGCGAGAGTTGAAGAACGATTACCCGATTATGATCGTTCTCGAAATAACCGATTAAACATAATATATATATTTCATAAATGTATATTATCATGAGCATATTCGGTCCAGGTAGTTCCACCGCAGAACAGGACGTTCCCGTCGAGGGCGCAGCATATGATGAAGCCACAATATGATGAAGCCACAGCTGTCAATTGTACGGAGCCCAAATAAACCGTGACTCAACATCCAACACCAGGATTTTTGAAAAGGGGGTTCGACTGTCAGCTGTGAACCAACCGAAATCGGTAAGAGGCCCAGGGGGTTTCCCCTGGGCGGCCCGGGGGGTTTCCCATGGGCCCCTTACATATTTCGGTTGCTTCACAGACCGGAAAGTTTGTTATTTCTAGCAGCCAAATAACTGCATGCGGGTATGTTTGGACAAAACTAGCACCTGGGCAAAGAGTTTCCGGTCAATTTACGAAGCGTATTTCTGAAAATTGGCATATTGCAATAAAAAGAATCCTGCTGGCTCAAAAGAGGGGGTTCGTACGAACCCATTGAAACTCCCCTGACGACGCCCGTGCATTAAGGACATACATGTAGTGCATGGATACAGACATGTATCATTCATTTCAAAACTACTTGCTACGGAGCCCCGCAGGGGACATTTTTTGTATGAATTCGTTCCTTTTAGGTCGAGTCAACCCTCACTACGTGGCAGACAGAAATTGTCGTCTGCTGTTTTTCATTTTTGCCTTAATTCTTAACAAAAAAACCTGTGTTGACAGACCATAAGAATCGTCTCCAGTGGAGACGATTCTCATGCGCTGTCAAAACAGGTTTTTGTCGAGAAATATTTAAAATAAAACATTTCCAGCAGACGACAAAATTAAAGCCAGCGTCGTAAGTGTTAACATAGGGTTGCAACTGTTTGTTTGTTTATTGGTGATTAACGGCCCATCAACAGCTAAGGTCATGTAAGGCCGGACAAACGGGTTAGATTCCGTTTTACCCTGTTGCATTGGGTGGAATATCCCAAAATCGGAATGGAATATTTACATTGAGAAAAAATATGTTGACGCCTGAAATTAAAATAACCTGACCTGGTGCCAGGTCCATACCACACAAAGTCACTTGGCCCCTTCTCCTACAATAGGATTATGAAGTATCGTGATACTCACATAAGGGATATAACCAGATTCAACTGCCACATACAAAATGCAAAAAAAGGCTCCCACCTGCCACCTACAGGGTTGCCACTGAACTGCTCCACCAAAATTCTGAATTTCAGAAACAAAAGAAACTAGGACAAAGTCGATGGTGCGCCAACTTTTCCTCTGCCAATAGACAGTGAATTGTTAGATCATAAACAGGTGGATATAATCAATAACCGAGAGGTATATTATATAATATCTCTGTGTGCATCTACACACCATAAGAATGCTACATGTAGATACCAAGTTTCAAGTCTCTACCTATTACTGTTTTAAAATAAAAGTTTTATGACAATTGCAAAGTTCTATGTCAAAAAGGGGGAGATAATCCATGAGGGGGATTCTAAAATCAAAATTCACTTTGCGCATCTACATACCATAAGGAAGGCACAGACCAAGTTTGAAGTCCCTAAATGTTGCATGAGGTACGTACGGACAGACAGACGGACGGACACCCATGACGAAAACAATGTACCCATTTTCTTTAAACAAAGTGGGTATAATGAAGTAACAAAATACATCTGAAAAGCGAAACACGAGAACAAACAATCCATGGTAGATACAATTAACCAAGACAATATTACAGCGAAAGCCTAGTTCAAAATTACCAAATCATTATTGTCCAACACAAATTGTAGTAACACGATACCTATACTACTTGACAACAACTCAACAGCGACTGCAAATATAGATAAAGTAAAACTATTGAATGAACATGAAAAAGCAGATCATATATTCATAGAAACGACAATAATAATGTTGTAGTTTTACTCCGTTCCGGTTATAATTACCCCACCCCAGGCCAAGGGGGACGACATTATACCTCAGTAAATTTAGTGTGTTCTCTAGTTTGTTCTTGGTTAACGCTTCGAAGTGACCACTCCAAACACTCGGTGAAGAACGCGCCGTTTACCAGTTCGATGTCCTCTGCACATGCGCCAGGCTCCGGGCTGGTCTATGACGAGGCTCCTGGGTTAATCGAGCTAAGGATTACTTGTCATAGACGATATCACGGCAGACTAGAGGAAGCATAGTGCATGTCAAACACTACGCACCCCCACCCCCATTCTATTTAAAAGGCGCTAAAGAGTGATGAGCTAAAACTTATCCCGTAAGACGTACCCTTTAACAGCATTCGAATATTAAAGAGACACCTTATAAGATAAGTGTGGGCATAATGTACTGGTTGGGTTCCCCGAAGGGAAAGTCTAATTCGGGTTTACACACTGAATTCTCCTTAGTCCAATATAACCCCAACTAATAGTTTGTTAAAACCATATATACATGTTAAAGTATCAAATCAAACTTGTTTCAAGGCTGTTCAAGTTTTGGTTCCGCCACCCAGTCCCATGTGCCTCTGTCCTACCCAGATCCCATCAGCGACCGGCTGTTCCCCATCAAACAACCAAGCCCCTGAGACAGTAGGTAACCGTGACCTAGGCCCGACAGTGGACTATAAATCAACCAAAACGAGGAAACCACAAACTAGATACTTTAACAGCCATACAAAATGATAACGTTCTGCGTGCATATACCGATCAACTTGGTCCATCTGACACGAATGTGCGGCGCGACCCGCTACGCCGTCATCCCAATCAGGGCGGGTGTTACTTGTCTGAAGGAGAAGTCAGGGGCGTCCCTCTCCAGAATCATCCAGTCCTGCATAACTGATCTGAGCCTGAGCACCTCTAATTTGTCATCAATTAACTGCGTGAAACCGAAATGGGTCATAGGGAATGTATTGAGCCATGCAGCAATAACCCTCTTATTACCACAGAAACAGTGCACCTGCTTGATATTCGAGCATCCCCATACGACCATACTTTTCAGACGTTTTATTCGGGCTACACCCAGAGCAGGTAGTCACATATTGTGCTATGTCCTTACCCATTTAGTACCATTAACATTTCTGCTTTATTCTCGCCTTAGTTCTCACCACGCACTGATATATGACGGACTATGTTAGAGCTACTTCTCGGAGACTAGAAGGCAGCACAACGTCTTTTTCGTCACTATCCGGTCTGTTCCGGAATAGAACACCATCAATGAGGGTGAACATATTTTTTTGTCAGCCAATGTGCTTTGGCAGCCGGACTAGCAATGAACAACTCGTTCTGTTGGAACGACCCGAGTGTTCAGCCAATCTAACACCAAAATCAGAGAATTGTCCTTCGGTTGTTCTTCTCTCATTTCTTCGTTAGAGAAACCCCAACATGATGGTGCATTCGGAACGACAGAATTGATTCCCGGGAGATGCCGCAAAGCCAATATCTCTGGCACCCCATTCCGTGTCACCAACTCTATGTTCACGACTCCCTCACATTGCTCACAACAAAATCCACCATGCTCCCATGGTAATACAAGATCACCAGACATATCCTCCTTAGACAGGAGCTGGCTTGACAAAGATTTACACTCATCACTTGCCAAAGGACCTGTGGCCATGTCATTCTCTCGTCCTTAGTGCTCTCGTCTCACTGCTGCACTACTCTACTAGCATAGGCCGCATCCTCCCATTGTGTCGTAGGATTAATCCGACACACAGCTATCACAGCCTACAAGATCAGCGCGTTGCTGTGGCAATGACCAAGTTGTCTCGTGTCGGTCTACATTCAGCACCTACTAACGTTGAAGACCCAAGACTATCATCACCTTCCGCTCTACTGCCTGTTGGGCCTTCAGGCAGTGCATCAGGTTCAGATAATGGCTTTGTCTCCGAAGTGATTTTGGCCACACCCTGTCCGGATACATTTTTGTAAATAAATTCCTATGTGATACCCGAGGCTTCACTGAACTGGATTCGCACCTTGGATATGGAGCGTCCCCCATGTTTATCCAATGTCCCTCCCAGTTATATGTCCCTTGTGAAGTCCTCCCAGTTTTCGTCAGCCCTCGTACAATACTTACAGGCTCCACAGGGCATATCCTCTAATTGCACCCAATAGGAATGCGAATCGCACTTCTCGGAAGCTGGTATGCGAGACAAAGAATCCACATTCCCATCGTTTACACCTGGACGGTACTGCATCACCATATTGTATTGAGACAATTATGCAATCGATCGAGCAAGCTGTCCACGTGGAGCCTTAATGTGCAAAGAGCCATGCCAAGCTAGAATGATTAGCTCTAAGCACGAATGGCCTGCCAAGTAAGTAATGGCGAAACTGCCTGATGAATCTCAGAATGGATAGCAATTATTTCTGCGTGACATAGTATCTACGCTGTTCTGGTGTCAATGCGTAACTATTATATGCAATGACATTTTCCTCACTATTCTGAATCTGCAATAATTCTGCCCCAATAGCCACATCTGATGCGCCCTTGTCCAAAATATAGTCGTCTTTATTATTTAGAAGTGCCAATACTGGGGAATTTGTCAGTGCCTTTTTGAGGGAGTCAAATGACAGTTTTTGATCCTAGTCCCACACACATTTTCGCTTTCCAGTGATGCGATACATGGGTTCCGCCAATTTTGCAAAATTTGACTCAAACGTACAGTGATAATTGGCCAAACACATGAACCGCTCCACATCTTTTGAACACACAGGCACGGGCCAATTTTTACCACCTCAATATCTTTGTCAGTCATGGTAAGGCTATTGGAGCAGACACGTCGCCCAAGGAAATCAACAATGTCGTCCAGGAATGCTAGCACAGTTTTCCAAGTAAGGCCTCTCAACACTAGGTTCATTACCCTAGAGTATGTTGCGGGCGCTTTGCAGAGCCCAAACCCCATATTTACATGCTCGTATAGTCCATACTTTGCAGTGAATGTCGTTTTATGTTGGTCGTCAGCCTTGATTTTGACCTGCCAGTAAGCGGAGTTCGCATCAAGTTTGGAAAACCACACGTCACCGGCCAATGTATCAAGACAGTCGTGTACTAATGGTAAAGGAAATACATCCTTTCGATAAACGTCATTGAGCGCTCGGTAATCAATGCGCCAACTGACAGGCCCATCGCGTATGCGAATCAAGACTGGTGAAGCGGCCCACTCAGATGTGGATTCTTGAATTACCCCTGCTTCCAGTATTTTCTTCAAATTGGCTTCCTTCTCGCCTGCGAAGCAAGCAAGAGTCATACGTATGCCTCGCTGGACTGGTTTGACATCACCCGTATCGATGGCGTGTTCTATTGCCTAAAAATTACCCAAATCAAATTCATTTGTGGCAAACCCATCTTGATACTGAGTCAACAATACTTTTTGGCCTTATACATTTTGTTCTTCGTCTAACAGTTGGGTAGAAGACGCGTGAACAATGGATCTAGGTGGTCGGGTGTATTCACCTCAGTTACCTGTGCCTCCTCATGCATCATCTGTACCCTAACATGCTCTTCTGGATTCCTCACAGTACTCCTCAACAACGTATGAATTAGCTATCTGTTGACCCTTCCGTACAAGCCGGTACCTATCTGGTGGATTTACCAGGCACACAACTGTCTTATCCCCACCCTCCCACCCTACTCTCGGTCGGTACTAGAAAATGTGTGTTCCCTATCGGTTCTACTACATAGTCCGGTAAGAGTGTATCCATCATGTAATTCACTTTTATTGCCGAGTTAGGAGGAATAGCATGTCTCTTATCTATCGTAACACTGGCTACTACCAGCGGAGTTCCAGATCTACCCTTCATATTAAAATTTATTCCAGTCCGTCAAAATGCAGCTTGCCCTGTCCCATGTCAAAAATTGAAGATCCACAGAGGTATAGGATATCAAACGTAAGTAGCATATCCTGATCTATGGGCACCACATATACATTTTATTCATACCACCGTGATCCTATTTTCAATTTTACTGGCCCGGCAAAAAAAAATTTGCATCACTAATTGACGGCCTGCTGTGAGTAATGTCACTTTTCTGAGTTTCAAAGGTCTCTTTCTCAAAGAGTTGTATACCGTGTCAGGTATAATGGTTGCCTCAGCTGCGGTATCTACTACGGCCTCTACTACTATATCAGCAACTTGAATTGGCATACTGAACTGGGAGGCAGATCTTACACATTCCGGGCGACCCAACTTGCCACACTCCTCTCCGCTTGCCTCGTTCTGATTGACCGGAAGTGAATGCCCTGGTGGACCCTGCACCATACTACCAGTGCGTGTGCTAAAGTCGATTGTCAATGGTTCCATTTTCAACACTTGAAGCACCCGAGGTCTTATCAACTACCACATGCGACATGTTTGTCTGAACACCAACTCCGAACCGATGCTGTTTATTCCACCATCTTGCGATTCTACAGAAACAAACAATGCAGAGTGCTCAATGAATCGAATACCAAATGTGACGTATCAGCTGGGGTGGAGGTGTGTAGGTCCACCAATGTGATAGCTGTCTTTACTTGTGGCTTACAAGCAACGTTTGGTATTGATGTACTGAGCAAAGGGACTTGCATTGTAGCACTGGGCAATGCATCAGTAAATCGTGCACTGTGATTCGCCAGAGTGCCACCTGACGCACTGTCATTTCTAATGTCATTTATTCTTGCAACATTCTTACAACATTTTGAGAGACATTTAACAATATGCTTTTTGATAGTGCGACATTTGACACTGTGGCGTCTGCCAGTGCAGCATTTTACACTGGGGAATTTGACATGTCATTTGATGGGGTGTCATTTGGTGACCTGTCATTTAATGCTCCATTTGGCTCAATAATATTTTGCACGGATCCTATGGAGTCTATTTTCAGTTCACCCTCCCTTCTTTGTTCTTACTTGTACACCGACATTGGACTGTCTGGACCCCATCTATCCCTATGGGTGGAACACTGTTACGTGCTAGTTTCGAAAAGGAACCATGCTCGCCTGATTCTTGTTGGACACTAGTTGCCCTGGTGTTTGTGTCTATCCGGCCTACTGCTTGCGAGGGATCGAGGACCGACCGGGCGGTCGATCCTTGCCCGTTGAAACCCTCGAGAATAGAAAGTTGCTACTGCTGAATGCAACTGCGTTGACCACTGCGTTGACTGTTCCACCTACGAGTATTGCGATCGAAGCCATCGTTTTATTTTATCGATCTGAGGCCGACGTGTCGCTCCCCGCAACAATTGTCGATCGGCTTCTGAGACGTACACCCCACCATCCAAGGTCGCTGGAACGCTGGAACAACAGGAACAGGCTTTCAAAGCAACTTCCCCAACGTCTTTGAAAAATATAGGCTGCCCAAGATCCAGGCCAACGAGGTCGTGAATAGGTAGAAACCGACGCCAATGCAATTTTGGCAAAACCAGTTGAACTACCGCCGTGTGGTGAGCCACGGGTGGGTGTGGGGTTGCTGCGGAGGACCCCTTCCTGAGGGCAGTTTTCAACTTTCACGTGTAATACACGACTAGGCGGATGCTGGAAGAACTGAAGACTGTTCAACCGCAAGACGACGCCTGGGACCCCGTTTCCAACACCTACGACCGTCGGGCGTTTGAAAGACTCTGTGGCGAATTTGGATTCTCGAGGGATACGGACTGGCCACATAAAGTATTTCCGAGCAGCACTGGTCTTGGAGATGTTCTCATTCGGGGCCACGGGGCTTGGACGCAGCCGGATTTTAGGCACGATAACTGCGGCGACCACATCACCAGTCGGAACGCCGGGAATTTTGACCCTGCAACGATGACCTTCAGGCACGGTGGTATCTCATCCTGCGATTGGGTTCCACCCAAACAAGCCCACGTTGATTATTTTCAGCAAGTTGCTGGGGTCCAGGACGCTTGGGCACAATTGTGTTAGACATGGGTATAGCGTTCACGCAGTGTTCCTTGCCTCAACGACTCCATTCGCACATACGTCTGGGCCATCCTAGGCGCACAGGCACAAACGCGCAGCTCTATATTAGGAACAGGAACAGCGTTTGATGCCTATAAAAAGTTTTTGACAAACGCCATCTCAGCTCCGGTAGATCTCCCGGCGGCGATCAAGCGGTATCAATACGTTTTACAGTATGCTGGCAACCCAGTGGATATTGTATTTGGAATCGGCCTATATATGGCAACATGATACTACGAGTCGACCGGGTTGACGGCTTCAATAATGAGATTGTGATTGCCACCGCCCAGTAAAAGCTGGGTCGTAACGGGAACGTGAACAGGGCTATCATCCCGCCCACCGCGGAAATGACAACTGGAACCGACGTCGATGTCATAAAGCCGCAGCCACCGCAAGAGCCCGATGTCTGCGCACTGGGTGCAACAGGAGTCTGCGCACTTGTTGTGACAGGAGTCGGGACGGCATCAGCATCGGACCACGAGGCCGAAAAAATGGGGCTCATCGTCGCCCTCGTGGCGCTCTGGCTAATCACGCTTTGGTTTTGACCTAAGCCACTCTCGGGCGGCGAACAGTAGGAGGACCAAAAAGCAGTTTACTGCTGGCTCTAAGCGTGCCCTAGCGGTTGCCGCAATGCCAAAGACCTACAGCTCCCGGACGTCTCTCTGGCAGAGTTCCTGACTTCGAAGTATGCGCAATGTCCAGACATGCGAACCAGCGATGACGACAAACTCCACGGTAGTGGGAGCCGAGTGGTGAATGCCTCCAAGGGTGTGACGATCCAGATAGCCAAAGAGGCAGACGGCGATGGTGCATTGAACATGTACCTGTATCTCATCACAGATGCACAACTCAACATCGACAATGGCCGATTCGTCTCAGCTTTACATTGAGGATCATCCACGTAGAAGTACAACGCCGTACTCAATGATCTGCGCGAGCAAACGAAATGGGTCGCCCTCTTGCACTGCAAGGACCGAGACTCCTTCGACGACTACCTTCGAGAGAATGACGTCATCCCAACACGTGAGGAGCGGGTGTAGGTTGGGCTGATGCTATCAGAAACCAAGCAAACAATCTTCTATTAAAGACTGATCAACCTACTACTTACAAAGTGCTAAACGCAGCTTAGCTTGTGATTAACACTGCTTCGCTGTGTGATAAGCTGCTGGTGCGATTTGCTGACAATCAGGCTAAAATGTAGGAAGCAATTTGTTGCTCTGCTGCAAGCATAACAGTGATCATAATTTTCGGGTGGTGCGCTTGGCAATATATTAGACTTATGAGGCGAGTCAGAATAGCACTGCTTAAAGTCAAGCGTGCAATGAACTGCGACGGACGATCAGATGCCGGAAGATGCAGTCCCGACGGTCGGAACAACTGTCGGAATGACAGATGAAACAGCAACATCTCTCGTTACTTCGGAGCGGCGTCAACGGCTTGCTGCACTGGATGTAGGGAGGGGGTGAGTGCATGCCGAGCAGTATCTAGGGCGACGTCTCACAGCCGACCAGGTTAATAATATGACATGCACAGACACTGAGAAATGGTATACCCTATACGAATCGCGGTTAGGCGCGGCGATGACAAAACACCTAGGGGTAGCAGCCATTCAGCTCTACGCAGTAGCAGCAGCAAGTATATATCTGCCAATTCAGAATCAATCGGGATTGGGTGACGACCTCGAGACTGACCCCATTGTTGGTCATGCGCTAAGATCAGTAATCTATTACACGTTTGGTATGTTCTTAGCACCGCTGACAACAGCGTTGACCACAGCTAAGTACTACCATTTTGGACACGTATGCCCACTAACTATACCTGATGAAGAGGCAACATCAGAACATGTCGACACCGGAGGGGCACGACGCGCCTCCGACACTGCAGAAAATGACTAGCGCGACGGGGACAGCGCTGGACCAGCCTGCGCCCCGACAGCGGGAACCGCTGGAACGACGTAAAGACACTAAGCGACAGGCAGCAGGGCGGGCAGGCAGCCCGGAAAGCTAAGTAAGATATCTCGCCGAGCTTCGAGAGGCCAAACAGTTGCTAGTCGGAACGACTAGTCGAAACGACTCGCAAGGCTCCGCAGTCGGAACTACAACGATTCCTTCGGAACCATGGCTGGAACCGCATCAGGTTCCGAAGGAACAGAAGGAGCAGGTGCTGACCTGGATCATCCCGTGGGTTGTTGGTAGCTTTTTCTTGTAGGTGCTCTTTGGGTGGGCCTTTCGCGACAACCAGCTGCGGTTCCCGCTGTGATTCCTTCGGTTCCTGTGGTTCCGAAGCCGGTTGCGAACCATTTAAATACTGCTTGCGATCCCTTTCATATGCAGTAACTGTCATACGACTATGGCTGAATATTATGGTAAAATGATAGTGATTGCGGTATATCATGCCGTGCTGATATCTAGCCTCAGTATCGGGTTTGCGCGACTATCAAAGATGGCCTTCGGGGGGGGGGGGGCGCCCCTAAATTGGATATGCCTGCCGGCGAGAGATGTATGCATTGTTACCTTAGATGTAGCGGCCGCAGTTGGGTCCCGATATTATCTAGTTAAAGCTGGAATTCTACCGGCTGATATATGGAAATGAAACGATGGCTTCGATCGCAATGCTCGTATGTGGAACAGTGGTGAACGCATTGGCATTCAGCTCGGACGTAGATGAGGAGCGCAACTGCCATGATTTAGCTGCATAACAACTCCAGGTCGCTCAGTCAACATTGTCTCAAAAACTGACTGAACGTCTGGAGTGGATCAACGAGGAACTTCGCCGCCGCCAACGTCACGCCGTGCAAACTTTCCGGGACGTCGACGCCGCCATCCGCGGGTACGCACTGGTATTTACGCAGGAAAGCAAAACTCTCGCGCAGCTGGATCCCGAGCCCCAGATCTCAGACTTCTATGTGCCGTCAGATGACCAAAAAGACAGCGAGATCGAGTTAGTCCTGGGAATGACTGCGACATGCCTTGTCAGCTACTTTATTGCAAAGCAATAACAACCAAGCTCGCGACGCCCTTAAATAGATCCACTGACCGTACTACGATGCTAGTTGACGAACATTATTTCGCTCTGCTTGAAGTGGGCTACACGGCTCGTAAATACCGTTTCACTGGCGCTAACGTTTGACCGGCGATTCTCTCGAGATCTGGCGCGAGGATGAAAAGACGGCCACCCTTTTCGCAAAGCGGGTGCTGGCGGAGCGGGGCTGTCGTGCTGACCTGTATGGGGCTGATAGTATCGACGAAATAGTTACCAGACGATCTGGCGGATGCCTGTTGGAGACTGTTCGATATCTGCTTGAATATCTTGCTAGTCTAGAACAGTGACAACAATGGGTAGCAGGCTTTTGCGCAAGCTTAGCTTGCTATACTACCTACAGTCCCCACCGTTACTGGAAGGGACTCGCAACCACAAAGAACCTCGCCGCAGAGGCCAACGCCAGGGATTGGCTCAAGAAGCCTGCCATCTGGCTGATCTATTTGCCTGCGGTGCGCATTCCACGCCCGAAATTCGACGTGCCAGTGCCAAACGAAGTCCACCAAGCAGACTTCCTGTTTCTCTCTCACGATCGCCTACCAAAAGGTCGCAAGACGTACAAGTACGCCCTGACAGTCATTGACGTGGCCTCCCGCTATAAGGAGGTTGAGCCGCTGACCACGAAGGAGTCAAAGGAGGTGGCTGAAGCTCTTTCCCGCATCAATAAGCGGAGCCGCATTATATGTCCAAAGCTTCTCCAGGTCGACCCGGGGCGCGAATTCATGGGCGCAGTCTCTCAGCTGCTGGCCAAGCACAGGGTCTCGGTAAGACGCTGCAGTGTGGATGTCCATCCCATCGGGATCAGGGGATCGTAGAACGCTTTCAACGGACCCTGGCCGAGCGGCTGTTCGGACACCAATATTCCAAAAAGCTTGTACACCCGCATACGCGATCAACTGAGTGGGTGACCATGCTGCCCGCCGTGGTCTCTGCACTGAATGGTGAGGTGACCTGATTGATCGGCAAGAAGCCCTCTGACGCCATCAATGTCAAAACGTTGCCCTGAAAACCCTCCTCTGTGGTCGCCGAGCAGAAACACCCCTGGGCAGGTCTTTCGAAAGGTCTTGAAGACGTCTGCCAGGAGGAGCACATCACTACGGTTGTCGAGGCTGTAGTAATCCCCTATTGCACGGCATCCGAAGGTCCTGAATACCTTATGTGCGTGAGCATAGTCGGCCTCCGATGTATGTTCGTCGGACAGCTAGCTGTAGAATGCTTCCCTTGGTGGGAGCTTGGGCTCAGCGAACCGTTCACAAGAGTCCATGTACTCGTACGGGTAGATGCCCTTGCGCAGCAGGAGATCGCGCCTTTTTCGGCTGGCTCGAACCTGGCCGTTATTCGAAAGGCTTCCGGCGGGTTGGCTGTGATAAGCTTGTCCAGGGAGGCCAGCAAACACTCGATGAACCGGAGTTGCCCGAGAAAGAAGGAGATGTACATCTCCGTGTTGTTCGGGATGCATGTGACCCTACCCTTCACCTTGGAGATGGCTGCATCAGGATGTGGGAGTCATAGCCCCTCAGGTTGTGGAAAACCACCGGTATGGCCGTGGTCTTGGGACTCAGCCGCAGCTTTAGATTGCAGGCGTTGTGGGGGTCGCCTCGGTATTTCTCGGTTATATGGCAGTGTTTTGGCACACACGTGACAGTTGGTGCTAACGTTGTGCATGCGCCAATCCTCCCAGGTCATCCGCATCGATGTGGGGTTGGCCAACACATCATTGATCCTGCGCTCCTCTTCCTGTATTATTCTGAGGAAGTGCTCCGCTGCGTTGGGTCCTCGATATTCCACCGGGGGCTCGGCCTGACCATCACAGCGGATGAGCACGTAGCAGTAGCTGCACGTCTCGTGTTGCTGCGTATTCTGGTCATTGTTCTTCGTGGCGTCGAGCTCGGGCCCCTCGACGTTGGTGGTGAGGGCCTCAAAGTCCGCATAGATGATGTAGGGGGCTGGCAGCTGTTTGTGGTGGAAGACCAGCTTGTCGTTCCCCTGTGCTTGCACTGGCATCTCCACCCTCACTGCCGTCTTCCTGAGCCCCCGGCACTCTGGCTTGTGGTCTTTCCTGGAGTAACCGTGAAGGCATCTCTCACAGAAGTGCTTGCGCCTGTTGTTGTGATTTTCTTGGAAGAGCAGACGATCGAGGTCTTTTATCCATGTGTAGTGAGATTTACCCGCCTTATCGATCAGCAGTAGGTTGATTCTAGGCATATCAGGGTTGCTTGCTGAGCTGGTTGACGATGACACCTTTGTCCCAGCCGAAGACGTGTATGGCCAGGTTGTTCTGTTGTTCGACCCTTGAGATGTATGAGATGGGTGTTGGGGCATCGATCCCTATGAAATCAAGACCATCCTGAGTGGGTTACTTGGAGGGTCTGTCCACATTGTCATAAGCAGGAAACAGGGCTGACCGGAGTGCCCATCTGAGACAGTGATCATCTTTGTTTTTGACATTGACTACAGCATTCCTGTTTTTCACTGCTGCAGGCAGTGGGATGTAGGAATCCCCTCTCAATGGCTGATACCAGGCGATATCCAGCCATAGAGTGGTGACTATATCAACAACCCATCCTGAGCCTCTCTATGTCCATTTTTCGAACATCTTCAGGAGGTGGGGGAAGGCCTTGTCAACTCGTTTATCTCACCAACCTGTAGGAGAGCCTCCTGCTTGTGCACGGGGTCTGTGTACTCCACACTACCATCTTGCCCATCTTTTGGAAGCTGGACATTGAGTGCTAGTTGAAACTTGACCCCATTGAGATCCTGAATCTCTTCGATGAGTTTCTGGCGGATCTGGGGGCGCACGCTCTCTATGAATGATCTCGGGTATGCGACAAGGTGGTGCCAATTGGGGACATCTATCTGCCAGCCCCTCAGAAACTGCCCTATCACACAAGGGGTCCGTCTGAAGATTAGCTCATCCGCCTTATTCTGTTCGAACAGATGTAGGATCTCCTTCGGGTAGTCCGGGGATGTTCGGATTGATTTCTGAGGGGGTATAGGGTTGAACTCCTTCTGAATGGCCTTCCGTTTCCTCTGGATGCTTAACCGAGGTTTCGGAGAAGGCCGGTAGCTGTTCGCAGCACCTGAAAGCAGGGCCTTGAGTAGTCGCCTCTTCACCTCTTCCGGAATGGGCTCATCCATGATATTCTTGACAACGTCATGGAGAGGCTCGGGTGCCTGCATTTCTGCAAGCAGCTGCTCCATGAATTCATATATAGTACCCATGCTGGATGGGTATACATAACAGGGCACACATTTGTAATTGGAAATTTCTATAGCGGCCAACCGTGCAATTTTTTTTTCGGATGCTCCGCATACAATATCTCTTGAGCACGCGACGATACCTACACCCCTGGCACAGCAGATAGCTATTTTTAACACCTCTGTCACATCCAGTACACGGCTGCGTTACTGGACCTTTCCGCAGCCTAGCGAGATGCACCTTACAATACTCACACAAACAGCTCCTACCGCAGAACTAGAGCCTAGAATGAGCCACTGGCAATTGTTGTTACCCATCAGTGTACCTAAGGCATAGCCATTGCCACGGGTATGTCATAAAGGAGGCCCCGGCCCACTTATGGTAGAGACATGTGCATCGTTCGACTTGCGCTCGGAGCGACGGGGCGATCCCTTTGGCCGGCCAGGGTGTGGGCCGTCCCTTGGGCTCGCCTTGGGCTCTCCATTTTATTGTTGCTCTCCGAGCAATGCTATAATTAGCATGGGTGCTCTGCGAAAGGGGGTTGGTGTATTGCGTTCAGAAATGGGATGGGAGCCCGCGCGTCTTTGTTGCGTACGGTATGGAGACTACGACCCAAAACTAGACATAGCACATATAGTGGTGTCCGTTAACAAAATGATCTATACACGCCAGACAAAAGTGCCATTTTTACATGGATGGAAGATATGGTGGTACACATTTAAAAAATAAGCGGCTCCAATAAATATGACAAGTGTGACACATAAAAATCAATAAATTCAAAATGGTCGCCAGAAATATATACAATTTTATACTGTGGGACACTAATGGTGTGTTAAACATCTTTGTTGACATATAGTGGTATAATAAAAAATTTAAATAACCTTCCTATGTATTTTGATAATTGTAATATTTGCATAAATCCAAGATGGCCGCCAAATATTTATAGTTTTCACTATGTTGGGCTATTGATGTTCTAACACAACTAATCATTGATCTAGAACGACTATTATTGTGTGACGTTAGAATGCAATTGGATAATAATACCAGATAACAAATTATAATAAGGCCACCAACTAGCAATACAGTGGCAATATTAATATATGTAGCGAGTATTTGACACAGTTAAGGGTCCGATTATAAATATCTGGCTTGAAATCATTTTATGTGATGTGAAAGGACATCTGTTTCCGATTGTGTAACCTACATGCTGCAGCACGCAAGTTTTAGCTAGCAAACAGTTATGTACGAATTAGCAGATGCAAAGGTCGGTACATACAAGATCAGATAGTGTATCCTCTGACAGACTTCCATCCATAGTTGATGAGCTCAGTACAAGCTTGTGCAGTATGTCCATGTTGAGCCATATTTCCTTCACCCATATTCCTCTGGTAATGGTACTATCTAAATTGTTGTTGACACGCCATTCAGATGAAACTTTGTAACATAATCCATCTAGCATGTTGAATGAGGACATCCTGGAAAGTATTATAGGGTTAAATACATAGAGATATGTATGAAAACCTAAAACGAAGTTGCTGTTCGTTTATCCAATGTATTTTAAGGCATTGTTAGAAAACTGGTTCTTATGCTGCAAACACAATTTATATTTTGCTGAGAAAGGGAAAACATTATTATATCTGAGAAGGTTGAATGTGTCGAGCATGCTTTTAAACGGATGTGACTTCACTAGTATTGTCACACATCTCTCGAATCTGTTGAAATATGGGGAATCCATGGTCAAATGTACACATATAGTAATTTATTCATGGATGGCAGTGCCTCGGTGAGGTCCAGGTATTGTATTCCAAGTAGTCCATGCATGTGTCTTCCGCTGCATCACATCCCATTAGGGCATGGCATGGTGGCAATGTTGTCAGTTTGCAATGTCCAAGACATTTGCACAGAGCGCTAGTACGGCAATTCTGAAAGTGTTTGCCATATCCAAAGACTGACCAGACTTGGATGTCCATATATGTTTCCACGACACCATTAAATTGGCCCATTATGATTACATGAAAAGTACATGTACATCAGTGTCCACTGTTCAAATCATCGTACTCCTGGCACCTATTGACAATGCGTCGATCATGTTCACCATTATGCAGATATCGGCGTCTTCGTAGTTACAGTTTCTCACTCATTGGCTCACAATATTTGGCGATGCCTTCCTCTTCTGCAATGTATACATGTAACATGTGTTCCGTATGCAAAGTGTTTCTCCTCATGGCTAGCAATTGCATATGATAGCTGATTTATGATACAAATGTTATTTATTTGCCAAAATAGATATGAGGTTATAGTTACATGTATGTATATTGCTAGGTGGAAACCTACACCTATATGAATATACAGTCATGTACATGTATATATATCTGACATAACACAATTATGATGGGGATTCTGTATTGAATGTGCGGCCCAATAAATCATGTTTTAACAACACAACACAGTCTGATGATTGTGTTACATGCATTGGATATAATTTGGATAACATAGTAATATATTACGGAACAGAGTAGCGTGAAGACATTGCACAGATGGTCATGGATTAATATACAGTACTAAGTGCAAAACAAGCATTGTTCATCTTGTTGGAACATATCTGGATTAAAGTGATCATACTGGCCGTTATGACGACTGTGTTCTCTTCATGGGCAATACTTTCAGACACAGCAACGCAGGAGGTGAACAATTAGGCCCTGTTGGTTTAAACCTGTAGAAATGTCTGCCACTTCTGGGGTTAATTTGGTCCTTTCTGACACATTTGTCCGAAGCCCAATGCCCATTTGTTTACCCCCTAGTCGACGCTCTGAGACTATAACCAATGTATTTGTCCAAAACACAGGTATACTCGTGAAGTCTGTCTCTTGTAACTGTCGCAAGTTGAATGGGAGAAATAGGTTATCCCAATATCCTGAAAATGTGCTGGCGACAGAGGTACGAAGAATATATACAACAACGACTCCATCAACTATTTTTCAATCAAAGCGATGTGGCACATCGGCCGGATCACCGCTGTCCATACAGCCCAGAATGTTATAGTTATGTCCAAGTCGAATCTTGACAAAACCAGACAGTGCATGAAGAGTTGATTGATTTTCATTGGAGAAACTGTGCTGGGTATGCCTCACACTGTTGGTAATATTGACTTTTACCACCGCAACTGTGATATTGTCATGAAATATAGTAGCATTATGAACACACTGATGCAATCAGTGACCGCCTGCCCACAATTATACGGTGACATGATTTACAATCGTCATAAAATTGAGGGTAGTCAGGGGCTTCGTGTCCAATTTCATAAACGTTTTAGAAAATATATCACCATAAGATACGACTACTCAATTTTACACCATACTGTAGCGTTGGTCATTGACAGATCCTTCCCTTTTTCGTTGTGCCGTGACAGGCAACCATGGTACCAAGTGATGTTTTTTTCTCCGAAATCCGGCCGGGATGTTCACTTGGATGGTCATGCCATTGGATTACCACTCGTTTCACTATTAAGCCAGTTGCTTCCGATTGTTTCAACTAACGTTGTGTAGTTGTTGTATAGTTGTCTGATTACCTTGTATGTTACAATCCTTTTGAGACATGCTGGTGATGTAATCGGGAGATCTATGGCGCCGCACTATCCATGTTCAATTGCCCCCAGTGGACTGTTTTGTTCACTGGCCGTTCAAAGGCGGTACCCTTGCTGTCATGTGTATAATACCAATGTGTATAATACCATGTTGTATTGTGGGCCGGTGACCTAGTGACCTATATTGCGGAAAATTAAACATTCATTACATGTCTTCATGTACTGTACTTCTTTTTATGCTGGGAAGGTCTCTGTAATTCAGTGGCTTTCGCTGCATTTGTTTTATTTGTTATTTATATAATAATTTTCCTTTCCTTTTGAGACAGCACACCGCTCGTCGTGGAGGCCAAGTTGTGCCATGACGAAGATCCCGAGACCACCGCTGTACGTTTGACATGGGCTTAACATGATTTAGTACGTTAATTTCTGTTTTACACGGCTTCATAGGTCTCCGTTGGGTGGTATCTTGTATTCTATTGTGCATATTATCTAATTTGAAGCGGCATCACGCAATTATCCATCAAATGAAGCACACAATATACTGTATATTTAAATGTTATTGTTCGTTATTTTAATGTGGTATCTATTAAGATGTATTGCTAATATTACTGAAGCAGCTCTCTTGTATTAAGGAATGCCATTCTGAAGTTAAATCTACTTAATTAGCCATCATGAAGAAAATAATGGAAAACTAATGAACTTCGGCGGCCAGTTTGCATTTATGCAAGTGAGGGAATCATTCAATTACATATTATCTGTATTCACATTCATAAGTATGGCCAGTGGCATAAATTTTGAACATTTAAGTACATACATATATCAGCCAAATGCTATCTTGTGCCAGGATAATAATATTTGGAGGCCATCTTGGATTCATGCATTTTACACACGTTAACAGTGGCCAGATATTTTGGAGCCGCTTATTTTTCAATTCCATTGCTACTTACCATGTAAACATTACACTTTAGTCCGGCATGTATAGATAATCCATTTGTTACCTGTTAAGGGACCGTACTAATATGGCCTGCTATCGACATGCTATAACAAAGTAAATAATAAATGATAAAAGTCAGATAATGAAACTAGACATTATTTTTTGTAAAACATTGATATCCGCTCATGGTATACTGGACTATAACTAGAGAGTGTGTGCAAAAAAAGAAAACTTTACATTTGCACAAATTTCAAAGTCATTTGAGAAAGTCGTACACATATTTTGATGTAAGATAGTGTTTCAGCACCATTTTTGAGGTCACATAGGTCAATGTCATTAAATTGGTGGTGAGATTGTGTCACACATGTTCAGGTGAATGAAGCGTCCAAATATTAAAATCTTTCAAGCACAATGGAACATATTAAATGATTGAGAAACACACACAAAAGTTTCGACGAAACAAAGTGACTATGTGTTTCAGCACCATATCGAAGGTCGCAAATGTGAAGGTCATGTTACGAGTGTGAGTGCGTCACACATGTCATTGTGAATGAACTGTCCAAATATTAAAGCAATCCTTCAAGTAAATTTGAAAATATATACATGATGGAGAAACTCTTACACGTTTCGACGTAACACAATCGTTAAATGTTTCAGTATCATTTCGAAGGTCACAAAGGTCAAGGTCATGTTAATGGTTGTACGTGTGCGTCACACATGTCCATGTCAATGAACTTTCCAAATATTAAAGCAATCATTCAAATATTATTTGAATATATTACATGATGGAGAAACTCTTACCAACTTTTCGACTTTTCGATGTAAATATACGCGGACGGACGTACGGACGGACGTACGGAATGACGTACCGATGTACGGAACCTCAAGAGCAACGCAATATGCTATCGCATAGGGGACATACACATACAAGTTAAACATGACATAGCGATATGGCATGTAAGTCTAGACCCAAAGGTGTGTAGCGCACAAGACTGACAAGTCTTCCATGCTGATGTTTTAGTTATCTCCTTTTGCATTTTCGCGCACTGATTATCTGTCCGGAGAATAACTCGAATATATACTCGATCATTTTCATGAAACGTCACATATGATAGACCACGAACCAAAGGTATGTCGCGCGCAAGAATAACACATCTTGCTAATTTCCAAGTTATATCCGCTGTTATTGTTGTTTTTGCGCACTGATTTCCTGGCCAGATCATATTTAAAATACACGTTGATTAATTTGTTCATGAAATTCCACATTCGTATAGTCGACGACCCAAATGTGTGTAGTGTGACACCTTGCCTTAGCAGTCGTCACGATATATTGTCCACGTCATGGGCCCGCTGGGCTAGTAAAATGCAGTAAACATGGTAAACTGCTGGTCTCAATGATATTTTTCTGCCCCGAACACACAATGTTTCTTTCAGATGTGTTAACACTTGTGAAAAAAAAGTTAAATACGGAAATATTCTTCTGGCCCACTGTCTCGGTTGGCTGTCGATTTCTACTGGCCCGAATCATGTTTTTTTGGGACCACTGGTTTATAATGAAGACTGCCTTACTAATTTCCGAGTTGATCTCCATTTGATTTCTTGCGCACTGATTTCCTGTCCGGAGTATATGATATCTCCAATATAGTAGGGTCATTTCTGAGGATTCCGTGACCATTATGTTCCTATCTTTTGTTTTATTGTTGCTGTGTCAACTTGAACCATTTTAGGAAAGAAATAGCTTCTATGCAATGCGATAAGCTAGAAACACAAATGAGGTGTCGCTTCCCAATAATTAAAACATGCCAAAACTACTGGTATGGTTATTTTTAAGTTTGGACCTTTAAGTCCACGATGGCCTCCGTCCAACAACTTAAAATACATAATACTCCAAATTAACAATTAACAGGCTCCAGTTTTGTTTGAGCAAATCCAGTTGCTCACAATAGCGACCCCATATCCATAAGGAGGGTTATGAAAAATTCAGACTGCGCTTGACTATGAAAATTATCATAATATTTCACCACATTCTAGGAACAGACATTAGGAACAGACATTCAGTATACGACATTGCATACTATCTCTACGATCTCCTTTGCCTTCAAGTGGTGTGAAATTGTTCATAAGAATTTCTCAGGAATCACCACTCACATATTGAAGTCACTATGAATATGTTCATAACATTCCGTTCTGAGACAAACAATAGTCATTATGAAAATCTCCATAAACCGTACTATCCCTCTACCTATGACATTTTTCATAAAATGTACTATCGCTCTCGCTATGAAAATTTTCATAAACCGTACTATCCGTCTGAAAATTTTCATAAAGCGTAATATCCGTCTCACTATGAAAATTTTCATAAAGCGAAATATACCTTTCGCTATGAAATCTTTCATAAAGCGTAATATCACTCTCATTATTGTAGCCGCTATGAAAATGTTCCTAACATTCCCGTTCTCAGACAAACATTAGTCGCTATGCAAGTTTGCATAATATTTCCGTTGTCTGACAAACATTAGTAGCTATGAAAATGTTCATAAAAGTCACTATGAAAGCATAAAGCGCACTTACGAAACTTGCCAATTATATACTCGTTGTTCATCACATACATGTAATGATGTCAATATGAAAAGGTTCATAATATTATCGTTCTGAAACAAGCATTTGTCACTATGAACTTGGTCATAAAATGCAGTTAGGTTTACTAATTGTTCCTATTGACGGTTAATTGTCACAATGTTAATGTTCCAAAAATATGTCAAGTTAATGGACTCTCTGAATTATACCATAACTGCGGCACGTGTATTAAACATTCTTGTTAAATATTAGTTAGTTGGTTAGTGATTGAAACAGCTATTGTAAGCAGAAATAGGAACATGAATGTGACTGTGACTGGCAACATTGGGTTTATGCGATTTATGTGTAGTTCCTGATCAAATATGACACCTATTTTGGCTAATAACGATATACAATGTATGTTGCTTTAGAAACATGACGGACGTTTCATGGAATAGCGAACGGTGTATACCCTGATCAGACTACACGGATATGCATACTACGCTGGTGGCATACCCCATAAGCCCCATTTTTCCAGTCTCATCCACAAATACAGTTGCTATACGTACACAATGAATAAGTACTCAACCTTGTATTTTCATGTGGGGCATGCACAATAAAGCAGACTGTCGAGACATACATGCAAAACAGTTCAGTGAAATCGACATTAAACAGTCGGACATGGTGTTCTAATTCATATGTATGCACACGTGTCGTTACCAACTATCATTTTTCTTCCTTACTCATCAGGAGTCAAAAAAAAAAAGTTTGTTCCATCAAATAGATTAACGTATTCCTGTAGTGTCATATCCTCTGAAAATATAAACAAACGAGTTAAAAGTTGACCATACTATATACATGTGTGACAAACATTACGTCACAAGTCATGATCGGAAACAGTGAAAACTAGAAAGAAAGTCACAAATAACAAACGAATTTCCCCTTAAATATAGAACCCATATGAAATTCATCACGCGCAAATGACATCCACCTTACAGTATGTATACATGTAGGTACGATTATCATAATACTTGTATGTAGGGTTGGCCCTAAGCAAAACTAAATAACGTATACATGCCTGAGTAAAATCCAGTGTTCCGCAGTCAAAACGGAAAACGAGATATACCGCCGAAATTATAGGCATGGTCAGTCCAGTCTGACCCAAGTGCCAGTCAGGGTCGGTTATCTAATTACTGGGTTCATACGTTCAGTCAGCCAATCAGATGTTCCATAATATTCGCGGTAAAAACGATGGGTGCGGGATTAAATGCTGCGCCGGTATTCATGTCTGGATGCATGACTAACCCTTACAATGCTCAATTCCACTTTGTCGTCTGCCTTTAATTTTAGTTTTACACCGGTCTCGGTAGAGCCGGTGGCATATCGTGTTTGGACTGTGTGTCCTTGTGTCCGTCCTTCACAAGTTCGCTGGAGTTTCGAAAATATATCTGCCACCCTGTGGAATTCGTGTGCCGACAGGCCAAATGTTCTTGTACGTAGTGAAAACCTGGTTTGTAAGCACCTGATAATTATCTCCAGTGTAGACAATTATCATGTGCTGTCCAGCATGTGCATTGCTAAAACATATCTGAAAAATGAAAAAGCAGACGATAAATCTCCGTTTTGGCCTTTTAAGAGTTAATTATAAGTTTAGTTTGTTTCACTATAAGACACGTGTATGTAGACACGTGTAATGGGGTAACAAACATACAATATTAGTTCTGAGTACATAATTGTAATTGAATTTAATTACACTGCATTACATAAGCGTTATGACGGAGTAGACTTTCCAACTTGGTGTTTGTTTCATTTCTACTTCGTGGAAAGTAACATAACAATCTTGCCAATACACACTTTCTTAGGCAAGTTTATGGTAATAGTTTTGTGTTATATTTTAGAATTGTTTCTCAATAACAATATAGCGAATTATGAACGTCAACTCCCTGCAGATTTCCCTATATTTTAGTGAGCGAAACCTAAATAAAATTGCGCAATTGTTGACCGTGGTGTAGCCATATAGTGCATCTTGTGCAGCTAATACAAAATATGACGATAACCTACCGGGATATGCTCCCAAAACGTTTACACAAGCAATCAACGGATCGTCATGTCGCCGTCACACTGCACCGGCAATCATACATGGCGGATAATTATATTATCACTAGTAAATTGAATTACAATGGTACGACATGTATTATAATTCTCATGAGAAGATTCTAATAAATGCAGTGCACCAGATAACCATATGGAGGCGATTCTCATGTGCAGTACTCTATGACTAAATCTATTAAAAATCGGTGCATTCACTTAGCCAATAAAACATGATGGAACAGAAATGTTAGCGCTTTCGCGACAGTGGGGCAAATTCATTTTAATTTCTGCTTCCTTTCACACAGCTTCTTGATATTCGTTAAACTAAAGCACCACCAGGCGCGCTTAGTTGTCTTCTGACAACTCTTGTTACCAAATCTATTGATACGCATTTTCCAAAGATGATGCGCCAGAGACTTTGCAGGTAACTGCACTCTAGACACTTTCTGAATCGAGATTAAACATCAAATAATGAAGGTTATTGAGACTTAACGGGTCTCGGAGTAAACTTTCATTTTCCTTTTTCCTTCTCAGTATAGTTTACATATATATAGGATTTTCGGTAACATTTCGGAATACTATTTCTATTTTGCATAATAACACACTGAAATTACTAGTGGTTCTGGCGAGTTTTGGAACCGGTATGACGTTTCTTACGCCGTCTGAATCATATTTGGAACCATCTGTAACATGCAAATGACTGTGAACAACTAGATGTTATAGTATTACGTTTTGATTCAGTGTAGATCAAATACTAGTCATCAATGTACAGTCTCAACAGAGTTATTACATGATATATGAAATTGCACAATAACTTGCTGACAACAATTTAGCATTGCAACAGCGATCGTGCATTCATTGTGTGTGACCCAAGCTATTTAACCGGGTCATGTCTGGTCTATACACTGGAGTTACTCAGAGTTCATGACCTCCAAAGAATGGTGCAACCAGTCTAGTCCCAGATTGGACAATGCATGTGCATGGTTCAGTCAGGGTTTATACTGTTTGCCATTCAGTCCATCAATTGGTACACTATAACAGTAGCCAGACTTGCTATACTGGCATCAGCATTATTTCCGCAACATGCGTCATGTTTACACTATCCAGTAATAATGTGCATAATATTGTCAAATAGATCGTGCCAACACATAGCAGGGTGCCAGAATTGCGCGATGGAAATGCGCGTGAGTAATTAACACAGGTCGATGTGCACCAGCCTGCGAGTGATATTTGAAAATCGGGGGATGATCGGCAAGGAGATTAGAATTCGTAGAAAACTAACTTGATCCCGTTTACTGGATCTACTGAATGACAAAGATTAAATTACGATTAAATAAAAATATCTTGTCTTACGTATGATCGGATGTTGTATGCTAGGTACATTTGCAAGCAGTGTACGTAGTACCTGATCAACATGTACATGTACAATAAGGGATGCTACGATGCCATAGTACGATATAATTATGACAATAGTACGCTCCTACGATAACGATATAATATCGTAATATCGTCATCGTGCTATCGTGATATCGCATCATCGTTATCGTGTTATCGTTGTATCGACCCGATATCGATATTACGATGGCCTAAACGGAACACCGTACATGCATACTGTTAAACTGCCATATTACGGTTTACAATAAGAATGTCGGATAGTAATCACCACCATTGTCCTATATATCGTAGTATCGTCATCGTGCTATCATGATATCGCGTCATCGTCATCATAGTGTCGAGTTACCGTAGTATCGACCCGATAGCGATATTAAGATGGCCTAAACGGAACACCATGTATTCATACTAATGTTAAAACTGCCATATAATGGATTACCATAGGAGGGTCAGATAGTAATCACCATTTTCCTACATTTAAACCCATATATTCTGATAATGTTCGCTAAATATTTCGGGCAGTGTCGTTTATTCCATGAATAATGATTCCCCAAGATATTTGTCGAGTATTTTCAGCTGTGGCCTTTGGTATTAGTAGAGACGCATTATTGTGAAATTTCAGCAACACACTATAGGACCACCAGAGAAAGGGTTGTTTGAAAGATGATTTGCTGACATATTACTATATTTACGTAAATGCGAAGTCAATGCACAGAATTGTGAACTGTATGTGACAATACGAGTATCATGAGAGAAATGCATGTGAAATATGAAGAGGTTCACTGGAAGGAAACATATTTGATAACAAACATACCCCGATTCTGATATTGTAATATGTGTGTCATGCGTACGTGTATGCTTGTATATTTGTTTTCGTTTAACGTACCGAAAGATGGATATGCTACTCGCAATACATTACAATATGCGTTATATCAATCCGATTCAATTTGACACATGTTAGATGCCGGGCAAAATCATAATTCGGCCGGCTGATGAAAAGGTCATTACGGAACGTGTGATCAAAGTAGACTATTAACATCATCTGTACTTGTAGTCACCCACTTTTCAATACGACAAACATTTCAGTGACGTTTCAGGGACATGTCAGTGTATTATGTTACTACTAGTTCTCCAAACACGTCGACACAGCTGATTTAAAAAACAATCATAAATTGGTGTGAAAAAAGGAAGGCAGCACGAAATCCTGGGGCCATCACATGATGTCCGGTTTATAGAGGTTTACTGAATGTTTGACGCTATACCTTCACATAAAATGTACAGTAGCGTTTTTCTACAGGTCAACTATACGTACTATACCAATACTATGCGTATACTATATCAATACGATATGCTTTCTATACGATATGCATATCATATAAACGTACGGTATGTTTGTACCGTACATACCAACCAATATCGTATAGATATACCATTCAAACCGTACGTTTATACGATTTTTATACATGTGTATAATTCTGGTACGTTTGTATCGTACAAACATACCAGATTATGGTATATTCATACCATATCTGTACGGATATATCGTATATACGAACGGATATCGTATAATATTCGTATAGTACGTTTGTACTATACGATGATACGGTACAAACATACCAATATTATATGATCATACGATATGCTCATTAAATATACCAATACCATACGATTACGATATGTATACGAAAAGCGCTACTGTACATGCACATGTATTTACCTCATTATACCCCCGGCATACGGAGTATGTCGAATGGTATATAGTTTTCGTTATTCCGTCCGTCCTTCTGTCAGTTCGTTTGTCCGTTTGCTCGTCCGTCCGTCCACGTTAGCGTTTTTGGATACCCATTATCTCTATAACGGTAAGTCGGATTGACCCCAAACTCCATATACTTCCTTATCATCATCCATATTTTCATTCCATACCGCACTCATGCGGCCTTCATGTCCAAGGTCAAATTACTTAGAAAGTTGCGTCGGTAATTTGCCTTAAAGTGTTCGGGGACCAATTATCTCTGCAACGGTAACTCCGATTGACTTCAAACTGTATATACTTCCTTATCATCATCCATATTTTCATTCCATACCACACCCAAGGTCAAGATCAAATTACATGTACTTATAAACAATTACTCCTCAGAATGAAAAATCCAACCTCGTCATGTACCCCAATATTGTTCACATTTTTAGGCCACGGAAGCACTGTTTACATCACGTGACCAACAGGTTCAGTGTTTTATTTTGAATGCTACAAATATACTGAAAACTAGTGTTAAAAACACCCGCAAAATGTTCCTCAAGTGAAGTTGGGTAGTAATGGATAAATGTTTGCAAGCAAACTGTGCCTGTGACCTCAAAACAACCGCACACTACTGTTTATTTTATGCCGGACTACTTTTGCATACCCCTTTGGGGAGTTCGCACCATTTAATATTCTCTAATCTGATAGTCTCATTGGTTAATCCAAATCTTCACGTGTGGCACGCCACAAATGCACAATATAGCGGCATCACTGGCACACCATTGTAAACACGGCACTATCTTCTAATTTATGTCGTGTGCCAATACACGATTCACACCAACACGACACGAAATTGGTGTCCTCATTAAAAACACGACATGGGACGAACACTAGACACGCACACGATACGCGTGTGTGCAAATTATGTACGTACAAGGTGACCCCACTGAAAAATATACGTTTTGATTATCTGTAAATAATGTAAATTTTCTTTTGTATTACAGGCTATGCTCTATTGAACACCTTCATGAGACAGTTAAAACGTATAACACTGTAGGCAAATAGGCTGTGTGTGAATTTTAACTTTGGTCACATGTTTAATATTGACAAACAGTCGTATGCATGTATACATATACACTTGTAATTTAATTTACGCAATGTTTCGTTTGTTAGGTATTGTAACAAAGGTACCCTTATCAATTATCGTGCCCGTATAGCACAATGCCCACGAACCTAGTGCTATGAATTGTTGTTAACATCAGCTGATGCCTTCTCAGATACCAGCTCGGGAACACTCATATATCCGTCGATTCTGAAAAATAAATATAATAATATCGCTCTTGTTGTCTGTATTGTTATTAAGTTCCAGACCAACCTTACGGAATGTAATGCATGCAAACTATTTTATGCTATTTCCTTAGTCTATCTTCTTTACCTCCTTTTGCTAAGCACTTCTACTCTCTTCTTTCGAGCAATATACTGCAGTTAGACCAATTCATTAGAACAGTATACATGTACTGCTACACATATGGACACTAATAGTATGCACATTGAATGTCAAAGGACTTGGAGCAAAGTTAAAACGAATACAAGTGTTCCAGTGGCTAAGATATAATGACTTTAACATATGTTTATTACAAGAAACACATTCTACTATAAATACGGCAAAATAATGGGAATCAGATTGGGGGGGCGGAGGGGGGAGGGCATTTTTTAGCGGAAATCGCACGTAGCAACAGTGAAGGCATATGTATACTTTTAAATTCAAAATGAACATATACACTAATAAACTATATAGATCTGATTCAGGTAGAATTCAGGCATTACAGATAGAAATAAATAGTTATAGATATAACTATAAAGATATAATTTTAATAAATATTTACGGTCCAAATATGGAAGTTAAATGTTTTTAAACAACTGGATAATTTTATTTTGGCTAAGGAAAATTCGCGAATCATTTTGGGATGGGATTTCAATGCTGTGCTAAATTATGACCTTGATAAAAGGGGGTGGGCTGCAAAATACAAACAAAAATATTAGAGAAATTATAATTAATATTATGGAAAAATATAAAAAGGCTGATATATGGAGGATGAAACATGGAGCACAACACATATTTACATGGCATTCCAGGAAATTCAAGACCACCGATTTTATGTAGACTTAGAATATTTTTTGATATCAGATAACATAGCAAATAATATTTCTATATGTGAAATAGAAGGCAGCATTAAAGCATATCAATCATTAGTACAATTGAAGATTTATATTAATAACAAGACTAGATGACCAGGATACTTTAAACTAAATAACTTTTTGAAAATAATTAATTAAAATTAATGAATATCAACATGCAAACACCAGAAGTGGAAAAAGAAATAAATAATAACAAAACTCGCTTGGAATAAATTTATAAAAGAAGTGCAATAAAGGAATTTCAACAATGTCTGGAAGTATGGAAACATAGAAAGCTTACCACTTTAGGAAATATAACAGTTATTAATAAGATTTTTGCATTTCCTAAACTAGTCTTCCCCTTAACTGTCCTAGATAAACCGAGAAAGGAAACCATAAAGGAAATAATTCATATCATGTTTTCCAAATGGGATTCTAACAAAGTTAGTCGGAAAATTAGTGTTCAGAAGTATTGAAAAGGGTGGACTAAAAATGATCAATTTGGAGTCCTTTATTGATGCATTAAAGGCTACATGGGTAAAACGTCTTACGAAGTAAAAAACACATGGACAATGGAAAATACTGTAAATAAATTTCATGAAACGTTTTGGTGGTGTTCATGTTTTTGAAGGGAATTTTAACGTGACTGATGCAAAACAAATTACTAAAATATATTTTTGACAGAAATCTTTGAATCATGGGGTAAGCTTAATTGTATAGACATTCCAGAGAATATATCAAAACAAATAATATGGAATAATTCGAAACTAAAAGGAAATGGCCGAATGTTTTTCTATACAGAGTGGCATGAACGTGCAATTAAGTATATACATGTAGAAAAAATTTATGATCATCGAAGCAAGTCATTCTTTGAATTCATAGATATACAACAACTATACAATATCAGTAATAACGATTATTTAAAATATTACAAGATAGTAACAAGCATAAATATAGATCGGAAGAGACAGATAAAAAACGAAGGAATATATGCAATAAACACAAATACACCACTAATAGAAATAAGTGAATGTAACAACATGCTATATACTATGCTTTTTAATCGTCAAACAAATTTTGTGTATAAAGCAAGAACAAAATGGAATTAAAAATATTAACTGGAAGGTAGTAAAAACACATTATTTTCAAAGCACAATAAGTTCTAAACTAAGAAATTTTCATTACAAATTTATAATGAAAATTGTAGCAGCAAATGATTACGTGTACAAATGTAACATAGTAACTTCTAATTTGTGTGACTTCTGTAACATGGCCTAGGAAACAAATAAACATCTATTTTTGGAAAGCAATAACAGTCAGCATTTTTGGTCACAAGTGGGATCCTTTTTAAAGGATCATAATGTTACATGTAACCATGATTGGCATGTAATAAGTTGTGGACAGTATGAGCAGAACAATATTTTCTTAAACTTGTGCATTATACTCTGAAAATATTTGATATATTCTTGTAAATTAAGGAATACAGAACCAAACTTATCTGATTTTAAAAGCTATTTAAAAAATAAAGATATTGAGAGAGCAATAGCTATAAATAAAAATATAAAGTTGCTACAAATGAACGAACGTGGGACGGAATACAACTGAAATAACAATACATTATGTACATATAATGCTCTTGTTTCATAGAGACCCGAAGTAGAAGACATACTAATGCTTATTACGACGTTGCTCAATTAAAATTTATCATCTCCTTCCACCTCTCTGTCCTTGTCTATGTTCCCTGTAGCCTAAACTCTACTCCTAAAATTCTTATAACTATTAACATTCTCTAATATATTCATTTATCTATGCTTTTCAATTCACATGGTTACAGGTCAAGGTACATGACAATAATACTTTTACTGTATGTTTATATATAATATATATATCTACATGTTGAATTTATATTGTGTTTATTCATGCCTATATCTGGAAATCAAAACTACACAATCAAATACATGTATACTGATCGATTGCATATAGTTAATTAAGCATCAGGACAGCATATCTTATATCAATATACTAAGCTATATATCAAAATCACAATTTGTTATCATTGTTTTACGTACCTATACAATAGATATGACGTGGGCAAATTCACACTTAATTCCAGTCAGATACGGTGTTTTACAGTCAGATATCGCATTTGCAGGGTAATAATTATTTAACAAGTTGTATAGTTTCGGTTTCGAGTCCTGAATCATTACTGTACTAACCATACAGTCTCAGATCAGTGTAAGTAGGCGAGTCGAGGGCGGGGCGGGGGGGCGGTGTCGCTGTAAATATGTACACAGGTGTCATTGTGGGCATCCACGGACGCAGTTTCACCTTCTGTTTTGCGTATGTCGTTAGTTTCGTCCTCGACGTGAGAACAGTGATTCTCACAGATTAGTGACAAACTGATATGGAAATTGACTATTTGTATTGTAATAGTTACAAAAATGAACGAGCTATCCGCATATGACAACAGGTATTTCAAAGGTTATGTATAAGATGCAAAATTCAAGATAAAGTTCAAAATGGCTGTCATTTCTAAACTGTATTGTTCGCTGTTAAATAGGTGTACGCATTGAGAAATGTAACTAGTTTTGATAATAAATGTTGATAGAGTACATGTACATGCAATCACAATATTGTTTTTGTAAAATGGAATAACTACTCGCAAATGCGATCTGCGATGACAACATTGGGTTTAGTGACCAGCATAGTGTCTGATTAATAATCGAACACCCATGTACAAGCTAAGTTATTAATTTGTAGATGAGTCAGTAACTAAATAGTTGGTAATGTAAAGGAATCCATATTGTAAGTCCTGGCTTCAGTTCTGTGATGCCATGCAACAGCTCGGGTGTTCTTTCCAGAGTTCAGACAACCGTATTTCTAAGTGGGAAAAACCGTATGTGCCGAGTTTGTATATCAGGATGAAACCAGAATAAAGTAAGACAATGTATGCTTGGCAACAGGACCGCATACAAAATAGTTTTGTTTGTGCTGATGTTCTTGCACAGAATGTGAACCATATGTGTACCACGCTTCACGTTGGTGCAGTAAACTTATCCCGAAGGTCAAAGCTCCATCCCCATATCACTATGGTTGAGATGTTGAATATCAGAACTTGTACGTCAAGTGGATGACCGTGCCAATAGCTCCACGGGCCATACCGGTCGTCCTTCTAAGGTAATGTATACATTGTTTTGTATGTACCTTGAACAAATGTTTGTGGTACATAGTCACCACCGTACGTCCGTACGTCACGTTTCTTGTCAGAAGTAAAAGGTAGGGACTTGAAACTTGGTGTGTGCTCTTTTGGATTTTTGATTACACCCCTGGTCATGAATTATCTCCCCCTTTTCGACTTAGAATTTCCAAATTTTGTCTTGATAGCGATAGCAAGGGGGCATATTGCGTTGCTCTTGAGGTTCCATACGTCTGTCTATCCATACATCCGTCCGTCCATCTTTGTACATTTATGTCGAAAAGTTAGTACGAGTTTCTCCAGTTAGAGTCCAGTATTAAACATTGTTTCATTGAATTTGAGTACACTAAATCCATGTTCTATTGTACATATTCTCTTGTTCATTTTTTTTCAAATTTTCGCTATTTATGTTGAATTATGATCTGAAACTGGTCATTATTATAATACCCCTGGTATGTGAAGTATGTCGAGTGCTATATAGTTCTCGTCATCCGTATGTCCATTTGTTCGTCCATAAGATTTGGGTTCAATTATATTTGCAACGGTAAGATGGATTGAGCTCAAACTTCATATTCTTCCTTATCATCATCCATATTGTCATTCCATGCCTTCATGTATATAAGTCAGATTGACTTGAAACTGAAACTTGAAAGTCAACACATGCGGCTTTTATGCCGAAGGTCAATGAGAAATTACTTTTAACGTTTGTGTTATAAGTTACATTTTTTTAAAAATATTTACGTTAAAGTTTTTAAGTACACAATATCTCTGTAATTGTATGTCCGATTGACTTTAAACTTTATATACTTCATCTTCATCCATATTATCATTCCATAGCCGACACATGCGGCTTTCATGCCTAAGGTCAAGGCAAATGACTAGATCAAATGTGGTGGTAGGAACAGGCGGCGGCCGGCAGTATCCGTGAGCCCCTGCTCACTTACTATAGTTATGTCAACAATGCACAATGTATGACTATTAATCGTGTTGTAAAATATAAAAGTAGAGAATATAATGTTACCATGTATCTGAAGTATTTCTGTATGCAATCAAACTTCCTGTCAACGGCCATATCTCTACATCAAAACACTCTCTGTAACTGGTAACAGCCAACATTTTATATCACAAATGGGCAATTTCCTATATTTAAAGGTACATACTCACTCAGTACGCACAACATGTTCTTTATATCAGAGACATCATATGAGACATTTTCTAGGAATATAAACATTAATTCACCATTACCCCACGTATTGATTGGCATTATTATACATTTTATATCAGACGTAAATTTCCACACTGATTTCAGGGGCGATAACCGTGTTTCCTTAAACAAATTAACGGACATTACTATTTATTCTTTGTATTTATTGTTGGATGTGCAATTACCATACTTTATGATCTGTCGAAGATATTATTTCAGGTGACACATTTAATTAGTATAAATATTTAAACAAGTCCATGCCTCATTTGCATATGAAAATAGCCTGATACCACCGCGCGTCACTATCAGTAAAATAAATATTACTAAGTGATTATAACTGTAGAGCGGGCACTCGTAATTTTTAGAACTGGTGTAACAGTGACACAATTATACACTTATTTAATTCATATAAAGAACATTGTGTGCCTACTGAGTGGGCATGTACCTTTAACCTCCCTACAAATGCCACCTACTACAACAGCCAGTTTTGTGTCTTCACAAAGGTGACTGTTGTAGAGACGTTGCAATGTAGAAGTAATTCACTATCCTTAACTTGAAAGTACATGTACATGTATGTTGATTGGTGACACCTATTGGGGACACAGTGCCTTTAATACATGCAATGGTTTTCTGTTTGCAGGAAATAAATCCAGCCGATGTAATGGGTACACATTTCACTGGTGTAATGAGCCATGAACACACCTTATTTGTAACATATGTTGACCTGCTAGAGTACCCACATGATCCAAACCTGACGGTGAACGTCCTAATAAAGGCACTTCAACACATCGCCAATCTACATGTTAGTTGATCATGATAACACATTATTATCCCCATATTTAGGAAGATGATATAGTGAAGTACAATAAAAAAATCCCTAAATTGAGCTGTATTTCTGTTATTATGTTACGCCTAAAAACTGTGCGTCACAGGCTAACATACTTAGGGTATGTTGGTAGGCATTTGTTATAACTTATATCATAATATATACATTGATGATGTGATATATGACAAGTAAACATATTTAATTGTGATAAACTGATAATTAATCATATCTGAATCAAGACTCATTAGTACTCGAAAATAAACCACTGAATGGAAAGAGGAAAATGGTATAATTCTAGGTGTGGGGGTGGGATGCGGGTATGTGAAGCGGCTTTGTGTATCAATTTGTAAAGGTCTTCACAGTTACCGAATGCCCAACCAGGTGAATTGTCTTGATCCTACATGTTTGTCATAACACAATCCGAGATAGTTCTGTCGCCTTGGTGTTAAAATAAATCAATATGTTGTGTTGTTTTAGTTGTACCACTGGCAATGGCGTGTTCCAACGGCAACATGTTTTGGAACCAAATATGTTTTCAATAAAAAAAATGACAGTACCGTAAAAATACAGTTATGTAACTGGAAACAAAGCATTTACAAGCATAACTTAAACTTGTTATGAGAATACGATAACATGTAATACATTGATGTGACACTTTCCAATATGTGTGAATGCACAACCCAGATTGCATAATTTGATATTAATAACATGGATACACTCTACCCAAGGCACATTTCTGTTGAGATTTACACTTTACCGCGCATTTGCATGGTCATATATCATGTAATTATGAAATATAAGCAACTAATTAATACATGTGCACCATTTAGTTGAAATTAAATGTTTCAGACTTAAATTACTTACAATAGTCTGTCCATATGTCTGTCTGAGATTTCTGTTAAGTTTTCGGCTAAACTGTTATGTTACTGTAAGTCGGATTGGCTTGAGACTTCATAACACTTGTTTGTCATCACGTATATTTTCATTCTATAGCTCGCGCATACCGCCCCTGTTCTCAAGATCAAGGCCAAATGTCTTGACTATTTGTGTTAAAGTTATTGAATGGTACATCCATCAGTGTTTCTTTATGTTATTACGAATTGATCATGTTCCGGTATAGTTACCTAATATCACATTGAAACAAAACCAGGGGGCACAACGCTGGATAAGCGTCCAAGCTCAGAGCTCAACATAGTAATCACACTGACATCCGATTGTCTGTGTATGCCAAAATTTAAAGTTTTTAAATACCTTTCATCTCTGCAAGGTTGACGTTAAATTTCATATATTTGATTACCATCGTCCGTATTCTCATTATGTCATCAACATATATGACAATCATGCCCAAGGCCAACATCTAATGCAATAACGATTTCAATAATAGGCACAATCTCACACACTTTACTATCCATTGTAGTTTGCAGGCAAGACTCCCCCAGTACTGTATACACAGGCGGACAATTGTTTTCGCGAAAATAAAAACAGATATGTGCTGGCATTCTTGGAACAACTAGTTCGACAGGGAATATTCAATGAGGTAAGGCCACCATTCGATTGTGAAATGGCGGTGTCCTATATGTTTCGCCCTGTCTGTCTGTCCGTCTGTCTGTCCGTCTGTTGATTTTTTGAAAGTTTTTGTAAGAGTTTCTCAAATCACCTATAATTTCTGGTTGCCTTCAGCTAATTTCTTCATATTGCACACATGCATTACTTAGTAACTATACATCATTCCAATTAATACTACTGATCGTACGTCCGTCTGTCTGTCAGTTTATTTATTTGAAATGTTTGTAACGGGCCACATTTCTAGTTGTGTTTTGAGGAGGTGTATACGAGATGTATGGACCTTAGGAATGTCATATTCACCGAGGCCGAAGGTCGATGTGAATAAGACTTTTCAAAGATATGTAAATCGTGCGTACACCGCATATGACCCATATTACAACTATGATAACAGTGTCTATGTCTCTGGTGTTCATCAAGGTTCCTGGGTATCTTCACTTGTCACATCACAATTATTCCATTTACTTGCGTTGCTTAGAGGACTTAGGAAACTGTATGGGATACATATATGGGGACGGCGTCAGTGGCATGCAATGTCACGCAAGAATTTAGGATATTATTATTGTGTCTAAATATCTTGTACATGTACGTACATTACCAGCATATATACTACAACGCACACATTTTGTCATGCTTTGGTTGCATGATCAGTAACATGTGCATGCTGCTACACCTGAATATCAGTCTCGGAGTCGTCTCAATGCGCAAGACGAGTCTGAGAGTGATATCGAGGCGAAAATCTCACCTCGAGGTGAATGAGGTGAATATCACATTTTGAAGATCACTCTCGGACTCGTCTCACGCAATATTTCTTACATAAGTGTTTCCTAAGTAGGCTATTTCAACAAGATAACAATACTTCTCAAATGAACATGTCACTCTCTGTCTGCCAGAATATTTACGTTTGCATTAATAAATCACAGAATTTGTTACATAAGAGGTCGTGTCCAGCCCGAGTTGGAAGCCTTGCATATATAGTAATACCGAAAAAAGATGAACGCCTGTACATAAGGCATCTTGGATGTGACATACCTTCGAGTCTGAATGAAATGCAATATTATTTATAAATTTGCTCATGCTTATCGACAAATCTAGTTGACTGGTTGCATCATAAGCCCTACCGATGACTCTTGGCTGCCAACAGGCGAGCTTCATTGTCATCTTATAACTCTTGTACTGATATTTGGCCACAATATGTGTCTATGGTTAAGGCCATTGATAACTCGTGTTTCAATTTATTATCAAGGCTGTCGGTGAATAGTTAGTAATAATGATGTTTTTATTGTGTACTTGAGCTTTCAGAAGTTACAGCCGCATAACAGACATGAATCCTATTGGCAATATGTTCAGGTGCATCTATCGTTCTTATACACTGGACACACACATGAAGACATTGATGCTGGATTCAGCAGGATATCAAGACAATTAAATAAAAACAACGCCGAAACTCTCCTTAACCTCCTACCAAACCCAACCACAATCAGTGATGCATGTGATTTTAAAAACTGGATAAGCAGCAGCCTCTGTACAGTTAAACAGTTAAGGACAGCAGCACACCCCGTGTATTCTCCTAAATGGCTGTGGATTATTTATACGCAGTATTCCCCAAGGACGACCGAAAATTCTTAAACAAGAATTCACTAAATTCACAGAGAATGTTCCAAAACTGAAGAAGCAAATTTATGCAATACATAACATGTTTTCTACTATTTCAAAATTTGATTGGTGAATTAAGGGGCTCGGGCTCTCCAGGGTGCTCAGTTTGCTTCCAAGAATTTCTATTTTTGCTATCCTTGTTGGCTATAAATGGAGAGCCCGAGCCCCCTGGGAATCGCGAGCAGGCATTTCGACCTTCCCGAGCGGACTGGATTTCCTGGCGAGCAATCCGATCACCGCGAACAAGTACTTCGACCATTTCGAACGATTTGGGAATTCCATGTTGGACAAATGCCCCCTCTAGATAGAAACGTTTGCAAACATGCCAAAAACCTACTTGTCTCCGGAAAATATTCGAGAAATTATTTCCGCCCGTGGAAAGTCGACAGCCGACGAAACAAAAAAGAAGTACGGGATCGGGAGCTCTCGTCTTCGAAAAATCTGGGACGATGTCGATGCGGAACGTAGTACAAAACCCGAAGAAACCCCAGAAGAACAAGAAACCCCTACCCCCGTAGAACACAGGGTGACCGCGCCTGGTTTTGCGGGCCCCACCGAGTTCCCCACGGATCTACTAGAAGATGCACGCTCGTTCGAAGAATCGACGCACCTGTCCGACATGGAGAGACGTTTGGAGAACCGGTTGGACGCGCTGGAACGCAGTCTGTTGGACGCGATTTCCGGCGATGCCCGCACAGTCGGTTCCGAGTGTGCAAAGAAAGACGAGATGGAGGTTCACGACATCTGGAGAACCGTAGAGAATGCGAAGTGGTGGCTGGGGGTCTCTGTGGCGGCGTACGCAGTCTGCAGACCACTGTTCCCATTCGTGTCTCTAGAGGCTTGTAGACTCTGGAAGAACAAACCAGATCCCGACGCCCAGTTCGTGCACTCCACAAAATCGAATGAAAAAAAGAAAACTCCTAGCGAGTCCATACACCCTGGCGACCCTTTCTACATGGAGTAGCCGTTTTTGGGAAAAAAAGTTAGCCGAAACCTTGGTAGCCTCGACCAAATCTCCGCTTTCTATACTGTAGTTCGTTGTAGTTCGATGTAGTTCGATGTATTTGGGTTTTTTGGAAATCCGTTCCCGATTTTTCGTGGGTGTTGGGAGTGTCGTGTGGTTGCCGAAACGGTGGTAGCTGAAACTTTTTTTTCCTTTTTTTTCCGCCCTAGTAATTTTTCAAAACACGAAGGGGGGAGTAGGCATAATTTTAATTTTTCAAAACACGAAGGGGGGAGTAGGCATAATTTTAATTTTTCAAAACACAAATGGGTGGTATCATTTCTGGTCGCCTCTTGGGAGACAAATATTTCTACACTTTTCCCAAAAGTCCAAATGTGGACAATTGGGTGGTATCATTTTTGTTTGCCTCTTGGGAGACACATTTTTTCTTCGACTTTCCCAAAAGTCCGAATGTGTACAATTGAGTGGTCTAGATTTTGTTTGCCTCTTGGGAGACGAATTTTTTCTACACTTTTCCCAAAAGTCCAAATGTGGACAATTGGGTGGTATCATTTCTGTTTGCCTCTTGGGAGGCGAATTTTTTCTACACTTTTCCCAAATGTGTCCAAATACACAAATGGGTGGTATCATTTCTGTTCGCCTCTTGGGAGAAAATAGCCGACCTCTCTCTACATATCTGTCCAATCGGTCTCATCGTCGTCGCTGTCGATGTTCGCTCCCTCGCGAGGTTTTCCATCCCGCAGTCTAGCCACCTCCTCCTCCAACTCTACCACCCTCCTCTCCAGTACCAGGATCCTCTTCCTGGTCGCAGCCTTCTTCTTGCTACCCTCCGTGGTTCTATCTTCTGGCCCCTCGGGACACCTGTTCGAGCGATGTTGCCAGAGAGTCTTGTAGGTGGCAAACTTCCCTCCACATTCGGGACACTCTCTCATGGGAGGCCTGCACGGGTCCCTGTGCCTTCGAAGATTTGCGGGTTTGTCGAAACCCTTGCCGCATGTTTCGCATTCCTTGTATGGCATTTTGGATCGATTTGGCAAAATTGTTTGTCTATTCCAATGGGAAACATATCTTCAATTGGGCGTTCGATTGTGGATGTGGAAAACAGAAATTGTTTTTGGATGGCAGGTCCATTTTGGAAAATCGGGTGTGGATCGATTCTGGAATCGGGGCGCATCCCATGTGGAAAACAGGTTTGGTATTCCAGAAATTGTTGGCTTGTATTTGGGGTGGTAGTACGATTGTGGATGTTTTCGTCCCAAATGTGGATGGGCCATTTCTGTTTGCCTCTTGGGAGACACATTTTTCTTCTACTTTCCCAAAAAGGGATGTGTGTGCAATTCGTATCCACAATTGGGTGGTGGTAGTACTATTGTGGATTTTTCGTCCCAAATGTGGATACAATTGGGAGGTGGTAGTACAATTGTGGATTTTTCGTCCCAAATGTGGATACAATTGGGAGGTGGTAGTACAATTGTGGATTTTTCGTCCCAAATGTGGATACAACTTTCCCAAAAAAAATTCCACCAAACAAAAGTACTCCCCAGCACCCTCGAAAAACAGGCTTTTTTTCCTTTTTTTTCTCTTTTTCGAAATATCGGAGTCAGAATAATATCACCTGCGCTGGTGGTTTTGTTGCCTGTATTGCGGCACCCAACGCCAACATTTGTTTTTTTGTCGGGGACTACTTTTCATATTTGGCCAAAAACACGTTTTTCGATACTGTTGGGAGCTGTAACCAGGGTTAATAACGCTTCCACGGTAGGTGGTATCATTTTGACTCCCTATATACTACTGCCCTTAATATGACTTTGACCTTTTGACCTTGACAACTTTGAACTTGACAACTTTGAACTTTATCCACATTAAGAAGTTTACCTGAGTTTATCAATTCTGACATAACTTCTATATTCCTTGAATGATTACTTAAATATTTCAGCACGGCATACTTGTGGACAAATGCCACACACGCATGCTGCCCTTAATATGACCTTGACCTTTTGACCTTGACAACTTTGAAATTTTCCCACATTAAGAAGTTCGACTCGGGTGGGGGGGGGGGGGCACCCCCAGTTTGGGCCTCTTGTTTCATATTTTTGCAGTGAAACATACAGGGATACTAACCTGGGCCCAAATGACTAATATCAATGGTATGTAATCTAAATGTATAAAGTGAAGCAATAATTAACTAGACAGTATGTTTGTAAAACATGGATATGCCCCCGTGGCATACTGGGCTCTAACTGGAGAAGCTATTACAAACTTTTTGACGTAAATGTACATGGTCGGACGTGCGACGTACGGAACCGCAAGGGCAGCACAATATATTTACCTCGATTGTTAAATACACAGCATACATGATATACTAAGGGGAATATACTATTTCTGTACAATTGCCCATCCATACTTTCTCATGGCTCATTGAAATCATTCAGATACACGGTAACAGTATAACAGTTTTATTTGTTATGCCCCCTATGCGATATCAAGGGGGGGGGGGGGCATACTGCATGGCTCATGAGGTTCCGTATGGCTTTCCGTCCGTCCATACGTCTGTCTCTCCATCCGTCTGTGTACATTTACGTCGAAAAGTCGAGAAGAGTTTCTCCGATTAGAGTCCAGTATGCTACGGGGTCATATCTATGTTTTGCAAACATAATGTCTAGTTTACATGTTTTATTACCATACAATACAGTGTTGGACATTAAATTAATGATTAGTTTCTCTTTAATATTTAGCATAAATAAAATAAAAAAAATCTTTAAAAGTACATGTACATGTGCACAGTTATCACCCCTCGTGCCCCCTAATTGTGCAAACTGATTCAACCTGAGTGTTGGCTAGATGTACAGTAAAAGATACCTACTGTAGCTATTATAAATGCATAGCATGTTTTGTAGTGATGTAGATGTCAGTCTGTTGCATTGACCTACCTTGTATTGTGATATGTTAGAATTGTATCCCACCGACGAAAGTGGATTTGTCACCGTTACACCGCTGTGTTGTCTTTCGTGTCCGGGCCATACTTTGAATACCCCTTGGCATACTTTCATGAAACTTCACACATGCATTGACCATGATGCACAGGTGTGTGTCTCGTGCAAAAATGACAACTCTTGCCTTATTAATGTTAGTTATTCCCCTTTGTTTGTTCAGGTGTAGAATACAGAACTTCAATACTGAGTTCAAAACCTACCCTAGAGCATGCATGAATACTACTTTTGTTGTATTTCCATCTCACTGGTCTGTCAGATGAGACTTTAAACTGAGATCCCCTTCCTATATGACATTAGCTGTTGCTGGGACATTTTAACACATTAATTTCATTTTTGTTTCCTCGCAGATCGATGCATAAACAATGACCCCAAATGTGTGTACAAGAATGACAACTCTCACCTTACAAACATATTAGATATCTCCCTTTATTTTGTTCTGCTTGTATGCAATGAGGAATGTACACAAACGCTTGTCGACACAGTCGATCTGTGTCTGCATTCGTACATTTCTCAATCCATTATAATTATTTTAAATGTTAATCTGTCTTGAAATAGTTTACGTTTCTTGCCATTAGTTGGTACAATTACAACAATGTAGCCTTCGTGCAAACAGTCACAACACTTTGAACTTATGCATTAAAGTTTGCGCCTTAAGTTTTCATTTGTTCATCCAGGGGTATATGTGAGCTATACTTGCCCATGTATTACTTATTTCCATCTGTATCTTAAGGTGCTGCTATACAGAGACGAGCATCACAGAAACAACAGAAAAGAAACATGTAAGCAAATGGCCAATTGCTTTAGAAATCAAACTATTAAGTCTCCATCTATTATACGATTGTTGTCCCGCCCGTTTGCTGACAGCGCAATAGACATCAAACTATTAAGTCTCCATCTATTATACGATTTGTATCACGACCGTTTGCTGACAGCGCAATATAGTCAGCTCAGCTCCGGTACCTACATGCGTACGAGGTTAAAAAGGTTTTGTGGTTAAAGTTTGTTGGTATGCTACCAAAGCCTCGATGTGCGCGACATGAGGGCCACGTCCATCTAGTTATATTATTAAATTGTACCCAAAATGAACTTATAATGTCAAAAAACAGAATTATACATATATCAATTTTTACCGTCCAAAATGTCCGTTTTTTAAATATTTGTAGCCAAATGCCTATTTTAGTAGCCAAATGGCTAATGCGGCTTCCAGTTGCGCCAACCTGGAACACTTGTTATATAAAATGAGTATAGTCACATTTCAATTCATTGTTATGTTTTTATTTTTTTGTAGAGAAGACCAGGCGAACAGAACGCATGCTTATCATTCCCATCGACAGTCAGGTGAAGTAGCATATATGGATAATGATTTTTTACAATTTAATTGAATATATTTTGACTTGCATTTTTATTAGGATTTTTCTACTATTACAGAACATTGTAGAATTTCTGAATTTTCTGTGAAATTTATGGTGTAATTTAATTATTCAACATATTGGACAGGAACTTGCCAAAGTAGCACTAACTATTTTAGTACATGACCTGATTAGTGCTTCCGCCTGCTCATCCATCTATCCGTGTATGCATCCATGCATCTATACGTAACATTTACGTTTTAATGCACACATTACGAGGTATGAAGAGGGGCATCAGTGTTTGCCTGTCCGTTCAGTAGAGCTACTAATAACCAAAGCATATTGTGTATCTTGTTAGACCCCAGCATACGAAGTATGTCACTGGGTATATAGTTTTCGTATTTCCGTCCGTCGGCGTTAGTCCAGGCGGCGACTGGGGGTATACTTGCGCCCCTGCTCACTTATTCTAGTTAATTTTAGCATATTTTTAGCTCGACTATTCGAAGAATATTTAGAGCTTATGTAGTCACCCCGGCGTCGGCGTCGGCGTCACCGTCACGCCTTGGTTAAGATTTTTAGTTAAGCTTGTATATGGAATACTCCTGGCCCTACACCAACCATACTTGGACAACTTCATCTCCTAGTGATGTACATCAACAACCCCTGACCTATATTTGACCTTGACCTACATTTAACCTTGAATTACTGAGTTAATTCCCCTTGGTTAAGGTTTTTAGTCAACCTTGGTTAAGGTTTTTAGTCAAGCTTGTAGATGAAATACTATTGTGCATACAGACACCATACTTGGAAAACCTTTTCTCATAGGGATGTACATCAATAACCCCTGATCTATATTTGACCTTGACCTACATTTCCTCTTGAATTACTTACTTAATTCCCCTTGGTTACGGTTTTTAGTCAACCTTGGTTAAGGTTTTTAGTCAAGCTTGTAGATGGAATACTATTGTGCATACAGACACCATACTTGGATAACCTTTTCTCATAGGGATGTATATCAATAACCTCTGACCAAAATTTTACCTTGACCTGCATTTAACCTTGAATTACTTAGTTATTTCCCCTTGGTTAACGTTTGTACTGAAACTTGGTTAAGGTTTATAGTCAAGCTTGTATATGGAATACTACTGGGCCTACAGCAACCATACTTGGACAACTTCATCTCCTAATGATGTACATCAATAATCCCTGACCTAAATTTCATCTAGACCTACTTTTACCCTTGGATTACTTAGTTATTTCCCCTTGGTTAAGGTTTTTATTCAAGCTTGTATATGGAATATTCCTGGGCCTACAGCAACCATACTTGGAAAACTTGCAATTGTGCACATTGGTTTTTTTATACGGATTCATCTAGTATTGGCAGAGTTATGGCCCTTGACAAATGAAAATTTCATATGATGTCTCTTTGTTTTTTTAGTATGACCCAATATACAGCTAACTTACGCAGAAAAACAAGATAGCTACATATATGCTGTTGCCTTAAATTCTAATGTTCCAAGTCTCGATAACATGCAGTGTTGGTGTGGTGGAGACAACATAGCTTCGGCATAAATTTACAACACTATTATCTTTTATTGTTTAACAGACTCCGATTGGTCCAAACAAACAAACCAACTAAAGTGGCATGCATGTGACAAGTCAGCTTGTGTTGTCGAGTTCAAAGAGATACCGCGGTGTCAATTTGAAGCAAGCGTTAATTGCTCACAGTGGGCACTTAGTCATATCAATAATTCAAAGAGTAATACACTCGACCACTGTTGTCATTCGCGCATACGACACGGCTTAATAAGCCGCTTGTTTTTCTGAATTGGACCTCTATCCTGACAAATCACAGCTTATTGCATCAGCGGGAAATATAGAAGATTAATTTGTATACGTACGTACGTCAGCAGTTAAAAGTTTTTGGTTAACGTATTTATGTATACTATCAAAGCCACAGCCATCTAGTTGTATGTTATGTTTTGAGAAGACTAATTTGTATACGTACGTACGTCAGCAGTTAAAAGTGTTTGGTTAACGTATTTATGTATACTATCAAAGCCACAGCCATCTAGTTGTATGTTAAGTTTTGAGCTGTTTCTTTAATACACCGTGAAGAGAACACCCGTAATTGCGCGCCTGTTTTCTTGGAAACCACGAGATAACATGCAAAATGTTTAATTTTTATTACAGTCAATATAAAGTTATTACAAATTTGGAAAGGATCTCGACAAATCTAGAATGTTAATGTGATTGAACACATTCCAAACATGCACTCAAATATATCTGGTTGATAGAAACAGCTGCGTAATTTGGATTTTATTTTTTGTTCATGACGTCACATTTGACGTCACACAACGTAACGTCAAAACGCGGGAAAACACGTCATTGTATAACTATTCATGCACACATCACAATTTATTTATTAAAATCTGAAAATAGACTAAATGTGCATATGTATCCGCCGTGGAAGTGTAATAAATAGGATATTCCATCGTCCATGTTTGAATAGCGGAAATAATACACTCGTGTCCGTCGGCGTCCGTGCAAGAAACTCGTTCGCTACACTCACTCGTTGCTTACGCGGAAGCCGACACACACTCGTGTATTATTTCCCGCTATTCAAAATGTACGATGGAATATCCTCTATATATTGGAGTCAATGTATTTATTCATCTGTACATATTTCCATGCTTGTGCTGACAGTTAATGGTTGATGGTTGTTTTAATCCTGCATTATTTCAATCGTCAATACATTCTGGAGCCAATGTATTAGATATTTATTCATCTGTACAGAGTTCCATGCTTGTGCTGACAGCTAATGGTTGATGGTTGTTTTAATCCTGCATTATTTCAATCATCAATACATTCTGGAGCCAATGTATTGAAGATTTATTCATCTGTGCAGATTTCCATGCTTGTGCTGACAGTTAATGGTTGATGGTTGTTTTCATCCTGCATTATTTCAATCATCAATACATTCTGGAGCCAATGTATTTGAGATTTATTCATCTGTATAGATGTCCATGCTTGTGCTGACAGTTAATGGTTGATGGTTGTTTTAATCCTGCATTATTTCAATCATCAATACATTCTGGAGCCAATGTATTGAAGATTTATTCATTTGTACAGATTTCCATACTTGTGCTGAAAGTTAATGGTTGATGGTTGTTTTAATCCTGCATTATTTCAATCATCAATACATTCTGGAGCCAATGTATTTGAGATTTATTCATCTGTACATATTTCCATACTTGTGCTGACAGTTAATGGTTGATGGTTGTTTTAATCCTGCATTATTTCAATCATCAATACATTCTGGAGCCAATGTATTAGAGATGTATTCATCTGTACAGATTTCCATGCTTGTGCTGACATGGTTGATGCTGACATGGTTGATGGTTGTTTTAATCCTGCATTATTTCAATCATCAATACATTCTGGAGCAATCAGGAAGGAAGTCAGAAATATCTCGCATAATGATGCTCCAGAATGTATTGGTGATTGAAATAATGCAGGATTAAAACAACCATCAACCATTAACTGGCAGCAGCTGCTACTTTTTGTCGTTGAGTGTATGTTATGTGAATAGTATGTGAAAAGCATCAAAATGAAATCAAAAATTGTGATATGTTTTTTGCACGGGGGGGGGGGGGGGGGGGGGGGGGGACAGGGGGTTGGGGGGGGGGGGGGGGGGGGGGGGGGATTTTTACCCCCCCCCCCCCTCCACTCCATGGTTGGTTTCTGCTACTTTTTGTCGTTGATTGTTATGTTATGTGAATATTATGTGAAAAAAACATCAAAATTGCATTCAAATTGTGAATATGTTTCTCAGGGGGGGGGGGGGGGCGGGGGGGGGATTGGTTGGTTTTCTGCTACTTTTTGTCGTTGATTGTTTGTTTCCCCTGTGAAATTATTGTGAAAAAACATCACTTGGTTTGATATGTTTCTCACAGGGGGTGGGGGGGGGGGTTTTCTCCACTTGGGTTTTCTTTTGCTACTTGTTTGTCGTTGATCGTATATTATGTGAATATTATGTGAAAAGCATCAAAATTGTGATATGTTTCTCAAGGGGGGGGGGTGGGGGGGGGGGAAATGGAAATCAAAATTGTGATATGTTTCCACACAAGGGGGGGGGGAATTTACCCCCCCCCCCCCCCCTCCACTGGTTGGTTTCTGCTACTTTTTGTCGTTGATCAGTATATTATAATGAATCTTGAAAAAAGCATCAAAAATATGTGTGGAAAAAGCATCAAAATTGTGATATGTTTCTCAAAGGGGGGGGGGGAAATGGAAATCAAAAATTGTGATATCACACAAGGGGGGGGGGGAATTTCACTCCCTTCCCAATGGTTGGTTTTCACTTTTTGTCGTTGATTGTATGTTATGTGGGAATCCCCCCCCCCCCCTTATGTGAAAAAACATCAAAAATGCCCCATCCAAAATGGATTAGGTTTCTCAAGTGGGGATTGGTTGGTTTGTGCTACGTTTTGTCGTTGATTGTATGTTATGTGAAATATTATGTGAAAAGCATCAACATTGTGATTTGTTTCTCACGGGGGGGGGAATTCCCCTTTCCACTAGTTGGTTTCTGTACTGTCGTTGATTGTTTATGTTATGTGAATATTATGTGGAAAAACATCATTGTGCATGGGGGAAAATTCCTCCCCTTGGGGGGATTTTCCACCCCCCCCCCCCTCCCCGCCACTGGTTGGTTTCTGCTACTTTTTGTCATTGATTGTATACTATGTGAATATTATGTGAAAAGCATCAAAATTACATCAACATTTTGATATGTTTCTCACAGGGGGGGGATCCCCCCCCCCCCTCCACTGGTTGGTTTCTGCTAATTGTTGTCGTTGATTGTATGTTATGTGAATAGTATGTGAAAAGCATCAAAATTGTGATATGTTTCTCACAGGGGAGGGGGGGGGGCAATTCCCCCCCCCCCCTCCACTGGTTGGTTTGTGCTACTTTTTGTCGTTGATTGTATGTTATGTGAATATTATGTGAAAAGCATCAAAATTGCATCAAAATTGTGATATGTTCTCACAGGGGGGGGGGGAATTCTCCACTGGAAGCATAACAATTGTGATATGTTTTCTCACAGCGGGGGGATTCTCCCCCCCCCCCCCCCCCCCCCCCCTCCTTCCACTGGTGGTTTGTTACTGCTACTTGTTGTCGTTGATTGTATTTTATGCGAATATTATGTGAAAAGCATCAAAATTGTGATATGTTTCTCACATATGTTTCTCACAGGGGGGGGGGGGGAATTCCCCCCCCCCCCCACACGTCCGCTCGTGGGTTTCTGCTACTTTTTGTCGTTGATTGTATATTGTGTGAATATTTGATATTTCCTGTCGTGTTTGTACATTATATATAGACCCATATTAATATATTTATTAAATTAAATGATTTTTCTTATCACTTTTTTTTCTTTAAATTCTGTACGTTATCCCGAATGAATGCGGATGGATATGTTGAGGGGGGGAATTCTCCCTATATCTAAAAGTGTGATTTTTGTGTTCATAAAATCACTACATATGGGTGGAAATCATCACCCTGGGGGTCCAGAAATGGATCAAATAGAGCATTAAAAAATGCAAATCAGCTCCAAAAAAGAGGAATGTTAGTATAATTTCCTCTTTTGTAATGGAGCCAATTTTATATAAAATGCGAAATCAGACGGGCAACAGAGTAGACACTTATCAGAGCTGTCAGGTGCATAGATGGATCTGGTGCTATGCTGGTCAAACTGTCATAACGTCATTATTGTAGGCCATTGTCCACTTACAATGAAACAATGCAGTACATGGGGTCAATTAAGGAAAGCCAGGGTGACATCAGTGGGAAAATGAGTCACTCTAATTGCCACGGGGGTGCGGTGTTGTTTGAAGATTGTGTCAACATCCGCTGTACACTGCGACTGAGACGGTAGCAAAATGTAGTAGTATTAGTAATCTTTATTTCCTCCAGTAGGATGGCACACATATGAACATGTAATTAAGCATGGTGAAATATTTGAAAAGTGAAGTTATACAACTAGTACTGTACATGTACATTGAACGTATAATGTTGGAAAAATGCGCTTTATATGTGCGGTTCCGTGGGAAAAGTATGTCAATTTGATGTGGGACTTATATATACATCCGCACAGTATACTGAACAGGATCTGCACTTTTCGCCATTCCTTCAATAAAACACACTAACATGTAATCTAGATCGTATTTAGACTACAGGAGTGTTATATTTGTTTAGGACCTACACTGGTCACAAATCACACAAACCCCATTTCTCCAGTCACAGCCACATATAGGACCCAGCTTCGACGTCCATTTGGCAAAACAACGATTTTCTTCTGGAAAACATCTTTAGTTTTTAACATCAAGTCCAAACATGTTCTATTTATTTGAAACAAGTCAGTAGGAAAATAGATTAGAAATAGTGAAGAATTTACTGTACATGTGAACATTAAATTTATACTTTTAATTCTTTTTATCTGTCAACGAACAAAATATGTGATTTAGTTATATTTAAGTATTCGAAAACAGTATTTACGGAAAAATAAGAGAGTGGACATTCAATTTCCACAATTTTAGTCCTGCAATATAACATTCATCCATGTGTAAAAACAAACACATCAAGATAGGATTTTCGGAACTGTAGAAAGCACCCTGATGTGCACAGTGTATCTATTCTACCATGACTGTCAAATTGGACTCAACCAATCAGCTTGGCATAGGTGTGGCCTCACGGATTCAATATACACCTGCCGCATTATTGTTGACATCCGTTTCAACGTAGCTTCACACGTCTGTCACTGAGTAGGACAGATAAACTAAATGGATTCAACCAATCAGCATAGAATATGTGCGGCTTCATTGAATTCAGAATACACCTGTCCAAATATCCACTTCCCTATTTGCCTGCGGTAAAATCATCGGATAAGATGTTTACTATGCCAAACTATTAATGACCTCCGGCGGCATCCGTTTGAACAAAGCTACACACGCGTGTCACTGATTATTTCAACTCGAAATTGTCAAAGCACAAGTATGCTGAAGTAACATTCTGCAAGGAGATTTTGTCAGCATTTTGTAAAAAAAATAGAAATGCAACATTTAATTTCACTTTTTTTTTCTGATTCTGGCTCTGCTGTTTGAATTACAACCGACTTCCGCACAGATAGCCGTCGTCGACGATTGCAACCAACGTATAAAATAATTCAAGTATAACTAGACGATGGAAAAATAACGATTAACGTATATATTAAACGACCAAAACGAAGAAAGTATGCAACAAATACATGATGTCTGTAAATCCAAACGATATTATACAAGAAACCTTCATCCACCAATAAAGTAAGCTGTTCTACTGCTACATCATAGCTGCTATGTTTACAGCGCCACCTCGCGGCAGTAGGTCGCAGTAACAGGAGAGATGACCAATTCATTGCATGGCTCTGTATAGGTGTCAGATAAGGTGCGATATGAGAAATCTCAATATCACGAAAAACACAAACGAACCGGAAATCGTTATTATGGTCGCCTTTGTTGTTTTTAGAGCTTTTGAAGAAAATAAGTGAAAGTTTGTAATGTGACCTTTAACATGTCAAAATCTGTGTTAAAGTTCTCGTTTGTAGGTCCCAGTGGCCGCTGGGGGTATCCGTCATCCCCGTCTTCTGTTTTGTTATGTGGTGGTTTGTTGGGAGCATGTGATGGGTATATTAACGTTTCGGTATTCATCCATACTGGGATCCCGACCGGATTTCTCCAGTTACAGCCCACTTAGCAGACACGCCATGTCATTCTCTACCCAAGAACATGTGCAATTATTTTCATGAAATATATGTTTACAACAAGAATTCCGCGGAATCAAATGTCTCGACTTGTTCCGCCGCCTTGACCTCGAGCCTGGTCCCGAAAGCAATTTTCACTGGCCCGAACATATTATACAATTATTGACTAGTAGTGAGCCATAGAATATCAGATTATCAGGCGCGGATACAGAAATAATTGCAGGGGGGGGGGGGGGTCTGTCATTAAAATTCGGCACATGAAATGTTTAAATGCCAGATCGCCGCAGATGCGATTTCCTAACACCTAGGCCACGAAAAAAGTCATCCAACTATTCGAGTATTGTAGATTTTCTTCTTCTTTTTTCTTTGCCGGGAGCAGGGGGGGGGGGGGGGGGGGTGGGGGGGGGGGGGGGGGGGGGGGGGGGGTCCGGACCCCCTGGACCCTCCCCCTGTATCCGCGCCTGATTATATTCTATGGGTCACTAGTTAATAATTGTTTTATTATATGATAATAGCTAGGTTTCGGAGTCAATTTCCAAAACAAATAGTTGTTTGACTCCTCCCACAAGTCCTCTACCTCTTTTCCCCCCATGTTAAATTCCCATAGAGAAATCAATTTTTCGTAATAAAACCAATATTTGACCAAATATGTCACGAAATAAAAAGAAGGCTCATTCTTAAATTTTCCTATAATTTAATATTATCGAAACAAATATTGTCTTTGCATTGTTTATATAGCCGTAAAATTTGGGCAGGTTTCGTGAAACAGACTATAGTACGCTTTAGACACAAAGCTTATCTGAAGCTCTGGATACTGCACATGCTCTTATGTCCAAAATCACGTGGTGTGTCTCATATGACCGTAGCTGTTGCTGTGACGTTAAATCCTTTCACTCTTCCTTTGTGTTTCAGTGTGGGGCGAGTGTTCACACTGTTTCCACATCCACTGTATAGTGAAGTGGCTAAACTCGCAGCAGGTCCACCAGCTGTGCCCCATGTGTCGACAAGACTGGAAGTTCCAGGGCATTCCACCACATCTGACCGCCAGGCAGTGACCATCAACGGTCAATAGTAGACTTCTGTAGCCTATTTCACCAACATTGCAAAGTATACTTTTCTAGCAAAGCATACTTTGAGGGAGTAATCATTTATTTTCCCCGAAATGCATTATGTCATATAGAACTAACGACTGCACATATTTGATGATTAAAAGTATGCAGAATTATTATACTGTATTTATTATTATACTGTATAAATACAGTATAATAAAAAAAAAGTATCCACAAATTTAAAGTTTCTCCCTGAAAGTATACTTTGCTAGTTAAGTATACGTTGCAATGTTGGTGAAATAGGCTACTGGACTGCTACAGTCGTTTCTGTCAAAATGTTCCGGGTTTATACGTGTACAAAGTGTTGTGCGTTGCGTATCCGTGGAGTTTCCGTTAGTTGCGTTTCAAACCGTGTGTCGTCTACGTGTAATACTTTTTCGGCAATGCGTTGCGTTTCCCCACTCTTGCGCATGCGCGAAAGTCGAACAAACCGTGTTCAAGGCAATGAGTTTCAAAAGCGTGTAATCCGTGTACAACGGTTGTAAACGTATACAACGGTTGTAAACAACGCATTGAGTTTCAAAAGCGTGTAATCCGTGTACAACGGTTATAAACGTATACAACGGTTGTAAACGTATACAACGCTAAGGTAAACCGTTTAAACGATTTAACGCTTTCTTTGACGAACGGTTACACGCTTCTACATGTACACAGCACAGTACAGATGAAACCGTGTTATACGTATAACACGTTTCCACGGGTTTTAACGCATTACACGTTTTGGTATGCCAACCGTGTATCGCGTAGATGAGCATGCTCAGATCGTTCTTCGTGTGTGTGTGTATACTTACTAGACTGCAGGGCTTCTAAAATTTTCAGTTTTCCGGTTCTGGACCGATTTTTGAACTCTCAGACCGATTGAGATTTGAAAACTAGTCTTAAAAATCGGTCCGATAAAAATTGCCAGTCGGCTGCTATTACGCTATAAACCTTGTAAATTTACCGGTTTTGACCACCAAGTAATTTATGACATATACCGCGGGCCATATCCGTGTTAAAACCAGTGTGCAGCTCGCTGTGTATTCAGTTTCTCCAAATATCGACTCTTCTTAACACACGCGTGGGACAGGTGTATAGCGGATTAGTTACTGAAATAGACTGGCTTCAGCGTAAAGATACGAGAGTTCCTGGACTCGCCATTTCTGATGATGTTAAAATAAAATAAAGAAACCATGCACTGTGTTTATCTGTGTTAGTAATATTTAACCCCAAGTAACTGACACGGACTATCGGCCCGGGCTATTCCATATTAAGTTAGGAACTGTTACATTACGATGTATTAGGGGCCATTTTTGTGTATATAAAATGTACATGTACGTAGGAATGTCGCAGAACCCGATGAGCCGGCTCACGTGATCTACAATTCGCAAACATTTTGATAAACGACAAGGTACATCTGTCGTGTTTAAAAAAAAAAAAGCGTGACTCATTAGGCATCAGGGATTAGGGATCAATTGAAGTGCTAAATCACACCGCCGATGTACTTTGAACTCGATCTGAGGGTATGTATTCGCGATATTTTAAAAGGGACGAAACAAGGATGCCCTGAAGCGATCGGGGCCGAACAGGTATTCGCGTTAAAACGTGTAACCGTTTTACACGTTTCAACGCTTTCATATAGCTACACGCTTCCAGGTAAAGCGTTGTACACGTTTCAACTCTTTCAACTCGCTACATATGTATACGCCAAAGCGTGTTGTATACGCCTTGAAAGCTAAACGTAGTACACGCTTAAAACTAAAACGGTTTGACAATGTGTATTACACGTGTACGAACCGTATTATACGTTTAAACAACGTATACAACGCTTTTAAACTAAACGGTTTGACAATGTGTATTACACGTGTACGAACCTTATTATACGTTTAAACAACGTATACAATGCTTTCAAACTAAACGGTTTGACAATGTGTATTACACGTGTACGAACCGTAGTATACGTTTAAACAACGTATACAACGCTACAGCAAACCGTTGCGTTCGCGTTGCGTTCGCGTTGCGTTCGCGTTGCGTTCGCGTTGCGTTCGCGTTGAGTTTGTAAGTGTTGTCTACGGTGGAACAAAAACGGAGACTGCACTGTAGTCTTTAGAATTCATGAAACAAAACTGGTCATCTGCTGTTGTTTTATATTTTGCCTTTAATCTCAATGAAAACATAGTTTGGCAGCTATTTAGAATCATATACGTCAGAAATGACTCTAAAATGCTGTAAAACTCTGTTTTTGTTATTAATAAAAAAGGGGGAAAAATCTGCAGGCGGCAAAATGTAATTCAGCATGGTACGAGCTAGTAGGGGAATACGTGTACCAAGTGCCACTGACCTCCAGGCAGTGACCATCTGGACAATAGCAGGGGAATACATGCGAGTTGAAACGGAGGTCCAAATCTCTATGTGGCTGTGATTGGAGCAATTTGTAATTATCCTTCCGACCGCCGGGCAGTTACCAGCAACGGTCAATAGCAGGACCTCTAGAGACTAGCATGTGACTTCAAACCATGGTGACTCATTAAAGATGTGGCTGTGACTCGGGAAATTTTCGTTCAGTATAGACCGAGATTAGTCCGCGCATTTGCATGGTCACTAGCAGGATTTCTGGAGCCGAGCAGATTGAACCGATATAAAACCCCAACCAATCGGTCAGTCAATGGAATGACACTTTTGTCTCGTCCACTTTTATAGTGGAAAGTTAGGCTACGAGATAGAGAATAGTAGGTTAGTGCAGTGAATGGGAAAATATATCTGGCAAGGCTTAGTAAAACGGGATGTGCTCGAACGGGATGTGCTCTGCCGACGAGCACATCCCGTTTCCGTGCTGCGCCAGATATTTTTCCCATTCACGGCACTAACCTACTGTTCTATTTATCCCGTTAACACCTACAAATGGCTTTAAAATTCAAAATAATAACCCAAGCCACCGCACATATTCATACGCAGTGATTATGTCGTATCGACAGGATATCAAAAACGTTTCACGGCATCGTGTTTCACGGCACATACGCACTGTGTTGACGGGATTATTCTCTTTATTTGCACTTGCATTGGACAAGGATATTGCAGCCATCTGTATGGAATTGCTGTTAAATACATGTAGTTGTGATCTGCCAATCAGTCAATCAATCCACCAATTGCTGAGAATATATCATCAGAAACTTTGTCTCGTAACATGTACTTGTTTCTGTTCATTATAGGAATTAATGGCCTTTTTGTGGAATTTATCGGGGTATAAACTTGGAAAAGTCGCGGGAATACTAAAAAGCCTTCGTCCAGTATTCCCGTGACTTTTCCAAGTTTATATCCCCGATAAATTCAATAAAAAGGCCAGTCATTCCTTATAATTCCAGCATTTGAAATAAATTCATGAAGAAAATGTGTTTATTTTCCGTTTTCTTAAGAATTATTTTAACTGCGCCTCACGGTTAAGGGAAGTAGTTCGGCGTGGGAGTTTACTGGGATATAAATTTTGGAAAGATACTTGCTACGGGCCAATCAAATGTTAGGGAATTGTGTAAATATTTTTGTGCTGGAATTATTTACCTATACTAACCATATTTGCGACCATCATTTCAACTCTTGTATGATACCATGATAATCCACCCGGGTTGTCAGAATGTTAGAAACTACCGTAACAACACTAAATATTTGGACACATTTTGTTCAGAGAAACCTGAATATATACCATGTGTGTGGCCGTTTGCCCGGCCTTACATGACATCAACTGTTGATAGGCCATTAAACACCAATAAACAAACAAACAGTGTACCGGTATGTGGTTTCCCAAAATGGTGTCTCAATATTTAGGGTTAGTATGGCTGTGCGGAGTCGGCACGATAATATTTTATTACAGTATGCTCTGATCATGTGAGATGTATATTCGTGTCTCCTACCATGGATTATTTGTCTTCCCCATTGTTAACCATAATAAACTAATTCAGCAACTTGTGGAATAAGAATTAATGTTTTATTCACTGAAGTTATGCCATCTTTATATATCCAACATATTCGCCATGGCAACAAATGGATGTAAAATGTAATCAACAATTTAAATGCATATGATATTCACATTATATAGGAGGGGTGTCTCGTATGTAATTCACTTTGATCAATTTCTGGCTAATCACACGGAGTTGCTCATCAACAATGTTATCCACGGATAGCTCCATTCAATACCTATCTATACATGTACGCATCGTTATAGTATGCAGTCGATGTGTCTGTAAAATAGTAATTTCAATACAAGCAGTGATTGACCACTGTTGCGAAAAATGGTTGGAAAACGAGTAGCTAATGGTGAAGAATCCATTACCATCTTGGTAATGACCAGCATGTGAAATCTGGTCGTTTATAAGCACAAACCAAAATAGCACGAAATACTCACCACTCAAGCCAGAGTGACACGACATCTTCACTCAATCAGGTGTCAAAGCCAACAATGAACAGGAACCAATCACACCAATTAGTAAGCGATAAGTCACAAAGCAGGTCGCCCAACGAATACGAACACCTACAATGTACATAATATGCATAACATGTACTAATCAAAAAACAATTTATTACAGCAAAAACAGTAAGTATAATGTATACATGCCTTGAAAACAGCAAAGACAACGTGAACAGACGACACACGACAATATGGCCAGATGAAGCACAGAGGAATCCTCCCCTATTCACACAGAACGCCCATTCTCTGTAAAAACCAATACGGCATGTCGACTATCTAGTCCGATGTGGAAATGTGCATGCTCTCCCTCAGGTCGGATGCAGCAAATTTTTAACGGGTATAAATACAAATATTCTATTTATAGAACACTACAGAGATGGACAGCGAACAGGACTGTGCTTAATACCATACATGTTGAAACTTTGCTTTTCAGAAGTCTGTAAATATGTTCTATAAAAAAAAAAAGAAGAGAAAATTCAAAAAAAATAAAATAAAGTCAGTCTCCCAATAGGCGGGCGGACCGGAGGTGGTGATAATAGTGGCCACACGGACGGTGCATATAACACGCAACATGCATTTACACACAGGCATCATTCTGCATGATCGGCGGAACCTCTCCACTCCACCTCAAAAACGGCGCTAAACGATGGACTTCTACAAACAAACCTGGATCCACCTACGAGCCGTTCTTCTCCTTTGCCTCTACCAAGTCATGAAACAACACTGCTAAACAACCCACAACAGGGCCTCATGCAGACTATCACACCAAATGTTAGGTTATATTAGCTATTTTTTATTCCGCCTTTTGCGGACGGCGTACAAGGTCATTAGAGCCAGTGTGGCCGTTAAATGCAAGCATCATCATCACCATCTTGGTAAGTACACTTTGAGGGAGAAATTTTCAATTTTAAGATAAATTTATTAATTTTTATTATACTGAATCTATTACATTATCACCCAACGAATACTAACACCTACAATGTACATAATATGCATAACATGTACTAATCAAAAAACAATTTATTACAGCAAAAACAGTAAGTATAATGTATACATGCCTTGAAAACAGCAAAGACAACGTGAACAGACGACACACGATAATATGGCCAGATGAATATGGCCATTTTGGCTGTGATAATGTAATAAATTCAGTATAATAATTCTGCATACTTTGAATCATCAAATATATGCAGTCGTTTGTTCTATATAAAATAATGCATTTTGGAAAAAATAAATGATTTCTCCCTCAAAGTATACTTTGCTAGACAAGTATACTTTGCAATGTTGGTGAAATCGGCTACAGAAGTGGATTGCTCGAGTGAAAATATGTATTTCTCACAATAGGGAATACTTTGAAAGGATGAATTGAAAATAAATGAATCCAATTTTAATTCAGAAATGATGTGCATTACATTTGAGACACTCCTTGTACTTGGATACAATTTGTTTCCGAAAACGTTATCTATAGGTGTTTTCAAGAAACAAATGGGACATCAGAGCTCCAGTCAAGGTGTGTAATTTGACCAACTTGCGGTGAAATTTTGTTATATCTTCATAAAAAAATGGCAAGTTGGGAGTCCTTTAGAATCGTCTCAATGAGACGATTCTAAAGCACTCCCAACTTGCCATTTTTGATGGAGAAATAAGAAATTTACCTCCAAATTACGCACCTTAACTGGAGCTCTGTGGGTGTCCAAATATTTATGGTTATTACGGTACTATCCAAATCATATTAGATGCCATCAGCCGCCAGTTTCCAGTAGCCTATTTCATCAACATTGCAAAGTATACTTTTCTAGCAAAGTATACTTTGAGGGAGAAATTTTAAATTTTAGGATAAATTTATTAATTTTTATTATACTGAATTTATTACATTATCACAGCCAATTTTGACTGTGATAATGTAATAAATTCAGTATAATAATTCTGTATACTTTTAATCATCAAATATATGCAGTCGTTAGTTCTATATGAAATAATGCAAAAATAAATGATTACTTCCTCAAAGTATACTTTGCTAGAAAAGTATGCTTTGCAATGTTGGTGAAATAGGCTACTAGTTATCGTGTCTGGTGAGTGGTTCTACTATAAGGCCATATAATGTTCGTCCGCATGTGGGTAGGTGTTGAATGTGGTTCTGTTAAAAGACAAACACAACGTGTATGCTATTTTACACTATTTACTGGTGAACAGGTGAAGAAATATGAAAACTGATTGGGGGATTTGTATTAACCCGTTCATGAATGTACACTTAATAGTTTAATAAGATTTATTTTTCTACTTTTTTTTCTAGTTTTCTGGCTGAAATTTAAATTTGTTTCATACTAGGTAGGTTTTGGTCAACTGGATGGACGCTTAACATAGAAAAGATATGGTATAGCCTAATCCAGGCATACACGCAGTGTGTGTGCTTTGCAACCATGAAAGCACATTTGGATACTAATTACATTAAAAACCATCACAATTTCAGTCTTAGGTTAGGTTGTCTGAGTCTGGTTTAAAGAGGTTCCATCGCATCAAAATAATATCTACACCTCTTTTTGGTGGCTGTCTCATTCCCATCCCTCCTCCCTAAGAATCTTCTGGCTGTCTACTTAATATTAACCCTTTCACCCCTAAATAACTGGAATGGACTTTGCTATGTTAATTTTGCAACCAATCCATTCATCACAAAATGATTTTCAGACTAGTCCATTTATGAAAACGAGGTGTTTTTGTTCTCAAAAATATGAAAATTACTTGCAAAAAGTGCAGATCCAGAGGAGACGGCTCGTCACGAGCCGGCTCATCTGGATCTACACTGTTTGCCAATACCACTACAATACAGGTCTGTGGTGTTGAAATGGTTAAATGTCATCACTGGGCAGTTTCCTGCGTGTCCTGGCTAGAGTGGTTGCGCTGTAATTCAGCATAGAAGCACTCTTAAGACGCGTGTATGCTTTGCAACTAAGAAAACACTACATATTACAGATCTCCTGTTAAGGTGCATAATTTGTTCAATTTTGTGGTGAAATATTCTTATTTCTTCACAAAAATTGGCAAGTTTGGAGTCCTTTAGCATCGTCTCATTGAGATGATTCTAAAGCACTTCCAACATGCCATTTTTGATAGAGAAATAAGAAATTTGTCCCCAAATTACGCACCTTAACTGGAGCTCTGAATATATCTTGGATATGGTGCATGCCCACCAATCCCTCAGTAATGGGTGTATACATTATTATGACGCTTCACCACAGTGTTCCAGAATGTAGTCCACGGCCTCTGCTATATCGGTGACCGTGTGGAATGGTGGCGGGTCTATCTTATTCTCATCTCCAGCTCGATATTTACCTGGAATTATAGTGAACAGAACATGTCCTCGGATATTATGGAATAAAACCAAATTCAAATTAAAGTCATATAATGCCTGTCTAATATCATAACAACCTCCAATGTCACAAATGTGTTCACATATTAATACCAGTGTCGACAACTGTCTGGTGATGTTTAACGTTGATACATTTCCCTGTATATGTATAAAAGAAATTTGGGATACATTTAGTTGTCACCCTGTCCATCTGTTTGTCAGAGATTTGCACTAAAGTTTTCGGCTACCTACTGTCTCTGGATTAGCTTGAAATCCATATTTTCTTTCAATATCCCATTTATATGGCTTCTGTGCTATTGGTAAATTTCGAATGACTTAGATTTGCGTTAAAGCTTTTAAAGCGTACAGCCATCATTGTTGGCTGAATGTATTTTTTTCTCGATGTAAATGCAGCAGGTTAAAATGTGATCGAAAACGGTTTCCCGACCTTGCATGACCGTACTGTTGATATGCCGTTAAACACTAAGAAAAAAAAACAAACAAAAAAACACCAGTGTTACTGATTTCTTGTTGATAAAGTAATTTCCTGATTGCCAAGCATACACACGTGACTTGGCAGTTAGTATTCGCCTGAATTACTGAATGCCAGGGGCCCGTTTCACTAAACTTCCTATGACTAAAATGTGCGTAAGTGCAAATTTAGAATCGTCTGTACATTTCAATTGATGGATTTACATTTATTGAGCATAGGCTGCATATGCAGCCTATGCTCAATAAATGTAAATCCAACAATTGTTTACAAGAAAACATTATTAATGTGCAATTTACAGACTATCATAATTTTGCACTTACGAACATTTTAGTCGTAAGAAGTTTAGTGAAACGGCCCCATGAATCTCTACATCTGACACCCTGGATACTTCTCGGTGTTTCCGATGTAGAGGGTCCACTTTATTTGTATATTGCAATGAAACTGTCTGGATCATCTCTCTACCGCTGAGAGAAGGTCAACTGCACTGGTACTGACTTACTGGTTTTGACAAGGATTCTTAGCATTTGGAGAGGGTCCACTGCATATTATAATATATACAGTGGAACCCCTCTAAACCAGACACCCTGGGAGGTCCCAGGGTGTCTGGTTTGGAGAGGTTTCACTGTAAATCAGAAATGTGAGCACTTCATGACCCATTATAATGTCTTGCAATCATGAACATTCATTGTAATCAGAGATACATAAGTGACATATATATAAGTTAAATATCCATATTTTCCCGAGTGTCCGGTTTAGAGAGGTTCCACATTGGGTTATTGCCCATTATAAAAGCAGTTCTATTATTACTGTTCCTACTGCTTTTGGGAGAGGGCCAAGTGATTCTGGTGTGGCGAGGACCTGACATCAGATCAGGATTATTCTGATTACAGGTCTGAATATATATATTTTTTATTGTAAATATTCAGTTCTGATTTTGGGATCCCCGCCCCCATTTTTGCAGGTAATATATAGGATTTAGTACTAAACCCATTGACACGGCCTTAAATGACCGTAGCTGTTGATAGTCCTTAAACCCCAACAAACAAACAGTAGACCCTGTACCGATTAGAGGTCTACCGTACCGACAGTGCCATACCTGTTTTAACAAGGATTCCCAGCATTCCTGCCCGTTGGGCCCCGCCCACGTCATCCCGGGCGTCCTATAATTGAGACATGCCATTTGATGTTGTACCTAATATAATGTGCGATTTTTCATAAAACATATTTAGGTCACATGGCTTCCTTTAATTGACTGATATACATGTAATACAATGGTCATTGTGGGTGGAAACAATGGGGCTGATGGGTTTCTGGCCAGTCTAGTGCCACAGCTCGGTTTATAAAATTTGTACGTTCTCTGTTCGCATGCTTGAAGTCAAGAGTTTCATGGGTTGGAGCTGTGCTTACTCAATACTGTATCGGCTAACCAAACTGTGATTTTGAGTACGGATTTGGAGACTGTGCCCAGAATGTTTTATAAGCATGGGCCCTACTAGCACGTCTCTTGGAAGTTTTCAACAAGAGTGCCGACGGTCACAAAACGCCCGTCGAGGCAAGGCCAGCCAGCAAGGGGAGATACATCGCTGAAAACCAATAGGCTTCTCCATCTTGCCGTGATAAACACGTACACCGAATCGAATTTGGTTACGATCCGTCAAGTAGAACTTGAGTTATTGCTGGACAAGGATACAGAGTCTGAAAAATGGCCGCTAAATTGAGATAAGTCATCAGCCATTTATGAAAACCAATGTGCTTCTTCGTCTTGCCGTGATAAACATGTATACCAAATTTGGTTATGATCGGTACTGTAGAACTTTACTTATTGCGTGGACAAATATACGAAGTGCGAATATAAAACATGAATAGGCTTCTTTGTCTTGCCGTGATGAACATGTACAGTGAAACCTCTCTAAACCAGGCACCCTGTGTGTGTGTGTCCGTGGTTTGTGGTATTGGTGCGGTTTCTCCAATCTGTCGCCGGGGGTGGGGGGCATTTGTGTGCAGACTCCATTTTTTATACATATATAGTTTAATTATCAAATGAATGAAAATGAAATTAAATAACAATTGAGAATATATTAGAAGACTTACATCGCCGATCATAATGCACTCATCGGGTGTCACATTGAATTCCTTGACGGCCTCGGTGAAGAATGACGTCTCTGGTTTCCCTACAACTTCGGCCTTTGCATCTGCAGCGAGCTCCAACCCACTGACAAATGGACCTAGACATGGGATTATAATACACGCTGACCGTGCTCTCGTCACATTCTCAATGTCAACGGCCCCGTTTCACTGACGTTCTTACAATAAAAATGTTTGAAGGCTATTTTTTTGTCGAGCCCACTTGCGGAAAGCAAGACATAGTGATCACAATGACGTCCGTGCGTCAGTCCTTCCGTCCAAAATCTGCGTTAAAGTTTTTAAATACCTTATATCTCTGCAGTCCTAAGTCACATTGACTTGAAACTTCATATGCTTATTAGTCATCATCCATATATTTATGCTGTATCCCACTCATGCAGCCCCTGTGCACAAGGTCAAGATCAAATGACTTGGAAGTTTGCGTTAAAGTTTTGTCAAAATTTGCGTTAAAGTTTTCAGATACCTACTATCTCTGCAACCGTAAATCAGATTTGCTTGAAACTGTGTATGATTATTGGTCATCATCCATATATTCATTATGTGTCCCACTCATGCGGACCCTGTGCCCCAATGTCAAGGTCAATTAGAAGTTTGCGTTAAAGTTTCTGTCAAAATTTAAGTTAAAGTTTTCACATACATGCACCTACTATCTCTGTAACCGTAAGTCAGATTTGCTTGAAACTTTGTATGCGTATTGGGCATCATCCATATATTCATTCTGTGTTCTGTGTCCCACTCATGCGGCCCCTGTGCCCCAAGGTCAAGGCCAAATGACTTAGAAGTTTGCGTTATTTGTGTTAAAGTTGTTACATGCCTTATATCTGAACACATACTCATGGTCAAAGGACTTTAAAATTTGCGTTAAAGCTTTTACATACCTTATATCTCCACAACCCTTAATTCAAACTTCAAATAAATACACTCCGAGACCATCAAATGCCTCGGCGGCTCGACATGCGGGCCACGGCCATCTGGTATTAATGTTCCATCTTACACTACCGTGGTTTACTAACGTTACAAGTTTGCACCTACATGAACACATAATCACACATAATTACATAATTACATGTGAACACATCCACTAAACACTTTCCAACATCGACTGTCAGTGTGAATTATTATTATAAAAAAATACAATTACAAACTTCTTAGTCTTGTAAAGTCAAGTGAAACTGGCCCATGCTGGAACTTGGGTTGATCAGTCTCGAACCACAGGTTGAAGGCTCGGACCTAGGACCCAATACTGGGCTCATTTGGAAAACGTTACCCCACCAACCATAAACTGTAGAGACGAGACAACTAGTATACACGACTTATGCAGCTCTTAACATCCAGTAGTGCTGTGCTGTCGGAGGGGGACATAACACAAGCACAGGTCAAGGACTCGCACTCGGAAAATGCCTCCGTCAAAAAGTCACCCACTCACTTTGAATAAAGTGTGTGGTTGGGGTAATATTCTGAATGAGCCATTTTCTTAGTCCTAGGTCCGAATCTTTCACCCATGAACACACATACCTGGACCAAGCGCCAGTCCGTCCGTCCGCTTGTAATACCGGGCCTTGTGTATGGCTATAAGGGGAGCACCATCCAGGGTCAACCTTGTATATGGACGATAAACAATTCTACAGCAGTTGCATATACATGTAGATACATACAATTAAGTGGCTGTGCATCTACGGTAAGTACTTAATATATTATAAACTCGAAACGGTACAAGGGACAATCAGAACACTTCTGTGTGCGTAATTATAAGGCCATGACATAGTTTTTCTCTGTTAAGCGTCCACCAGGATGGCCAAAACCTACTAACATAATCGTTAAAAACAAACAAGGCCTTGAAAAAAAAACGAATGTAAATTTAAAAAAGTTAAAAACTTCCTCAGCCTTGAAAAAAAAAGAATGTATATTTATGTTAAAAACTTCCTCAGCCATTTGCAGTATGCAAAAGGGTGAGGAAGTTTTTAACATAAATTTAAATTGCCACTAAATAATAAGAAAACATCTTACTAAATGTATTAAGTGTACATTCATGAACGTATTTAACACTTAGGCAAGTCCCAAATCAATTTTCATATTACTTCACCAGTAAATAGTGCAAAATAGCTTTAATACACAGTTTGTTTATTTTCCCATAGAACCACGCCCAAAACCGACCCACACGCGGACGCTTAACAGGGGAAGAACTTTGTATGGCCTAATGAGTTTCAATGAACATGTAATTTATGTCTTAACAAGGGTGATTGGCAGATGGGAGCATGTGATGGGTAATTTAACGATCAGGGTGCATCCTTACCGGAATCCCGACTGGAGACCTGGTTTGACCCTCACATACGTCTTTGGCATTTTGTATGTGACAGTTGAATCTGGTTATGCCCCTTATATGAGTATTACGATTATTCGTAATCCTATTTTAGGGGAAGGGGCCAAGTGACTGGTGTGGTATGGATCTGGTACCAGGTAAAGATAGTCTAATTTCAGTGCTGAATATATTTTTCTCGATGTAAATATTCCGCTCTGATGTTGGGATTCCCCCCCACCACCCCCCCCACCCCCCCACACCCCAATGCAGCAGGTTAAACACGTTTGCCCGGCCTTACATGACCTTAGCTGTAGATAGGCCGTTAAACACCAGTAAACAAACAAATGTCTTAACAACTGTCAACAATGTCATGTTTTCAAAGCATACAGGCATGTCATAGAGTATAGGAATGACAACTATTATGATGCGCTTCTGTCGGTGACAATGATCTTTGTGTTAACACGACACTGCAGGTGAATTCATAAATACAATGGAACCTCTACACCGGACACCAATAAAATATATGTGATCTCATTTTGAGAGGTGTCTTGGTAATGCATCTCAGATTCCAATGCATTTTCATGATTGAAAATTACGTAGGTATGTCCCAGAATGGTAATATGCCTGATTTACAGCGGAACATCTCTAAACCGGACACCCTGGGGACCTCCCAGGGTGTCCAGTTTAGAGAGGTTTCACTGTATATACAGTCTAATTTACAGTGTAACCCCTCTAAACCGGACACCCTGGGGACCTCCCAGGGTGTCCGGCTTAGAGAGGTTTCACTGTATATACAGTCTAATTTACAGTGGAACCCCTCTAAACCGGACACCCTGGGGACCTCCCAGGGTGTCCGCTTTAGAGAGGGTCCACTGTATTCAAGACACCACACATACCAACTTGGGACGGTCAGCAGCCTATTTTATCATAAATGTACTTAATTAAAAATTGTGAAATTGATATAATGGAACAAATGTTTCAGACAAGTTACCTGAATGCCATGTTCATGTGATCGTAATCAAACTTGTCTGGTGCCAGGCCAACAACCACCGAGTCGGGCTTCTGTCGTCTTGGTAACCCTGCAATTTATCAGTTAACTAGCTTCTCACAGCTGGTGGGTGGTTGGTCGGGAGAACGCGACGGCGTAAATTGACGGTATGGATTCCTCCTTATAGGAATCACGATTTGCCTGGTTTTACGGGGCGCCAAGTGGGACATGGCTGAATTTTGTCAAAAAAAATCATTTTTGTACCTATAAACTTGACAAAAACAAAACAAAATTAAATATATACTGATTTTGTCAACAAAATTCACTTTTGTGCCACAAAACTCAATTCTGTGTCACAAAATTCAATTCTGTGCCACAAAACTCAATTCTGTGTCACAAAATTCAATTCTGTGTCACAAAATTCAATTCTGTGTCACAAAATTCAATTCTGTATACGTTTCGTATACGTATTTGCATACGTTTCGATTCTGTTGCCCAAATATGGCACACACATGTAAGAAGGACTACCATTGGTCAGAAAATGGACTGGAGAAATGGGTCACGGTCGCCGATCAGCGATCCAAAATGGCGTCTGAAGAAGTACGTTTCAGAGAACGCTGGATGAAACACACTTGTTACTGCTTTGTAGCTTAGTGATGCAAGGTATTCTTACCAAAATAACTTTCCATAAAGAAGTATAATATTGATATATTGGGTTATATTTTCGCATTGAAATATTTAAAACTGCAAGTGTACTCCACCATCTAGTAAAATGGACTAAGACCGATCTCAACCAATCAACATAGAGATGACATAGACTATCAGTTACGTAAACTAATTTTTGTGGACAAAAGTGACTTTTGCGGACAAAACTGAATTCTGTCTCACAAAACTGAATTTTGTTCACAAAACTCAATTCTGTCTTACAAAAGTGAATCCTTTATAACAACAAGAAACGAGGCAAAGCCACGAAGGCCAGGTTTTTTCCAAGCATAGACACTTGGATAACATAATTATACCCACTTTTTGTAGACTAGATGGCCGTGGCCTGCATGTCGCGCCTTGGGGCGAGGCATGGACACTAAAAAAATAGATATAGTAGATGGAAAAACTTTAACCAAAAAACTTTAACCGGACACACGGACGAACGGACGGATGTATGCCAAAATTCTGACGATATCGCGCTTTCCGCAAGCAGGTGTGATAATGATGATAAACACCCATGTGAAGTATCAAGGTATTGGGTGAAGCAGTTGCAGAGATATAGTACACGAAAAAACTTTAACAAAAAAATTCAAAGTAATTTGAACTTGACATAGGGCACAGGATCGCGCTTTCCGCAAGCAGGTGCGACAATGATGATAAACACCCATGTGAAGTATCAAGGTATTGGGTGAAGCAGTTGCAGAGATAAAGTACACGAAAAAACTTTAACAAAAAAATTCAAAGTAATTTGACCTTGACATTGGGCACAGGATCGCGCTTTCCGCAAGCAGGTGCAACAATGATGATAAACACCCATGTGAAGTATCAAGGTATTGGGTGAAGCAGTTGAAGAGATATAGTACACGAAAAAACTTTAACAAAAACATTCAAAGTAATTTGACCTTGACATTGGGCACAGGATCGCGCTTTCCGCAAGCAGGTGTGACAATGATGATAAGCACCCATGTGAAGTATCAAGGTCTTGGGTGAAGCAGTTGCAGAGATATAGTACACGAAAAAACTTTAACAAAAGAATTCAAAGTAATTTGACCTTGACATTGGGCACAGGATCGCACTTTCCGCAAGCAGGTGCGACAATGATGATAAACACCCATGTGAAGTATCAAGGTATTGGGTGAAGCAGTTGCAGAGATATAGTACACGAAAAAACTTTAACAAAAAAATTCAAAGTAATTTGACCTTGACATTGGGCACAGGATCGCGCTTTCCGCAAGCAGGTGCGACAATGATGATAAACACCCATGTGAAGTATCAAGGTATTGGGTGAAGCAGTTGCAGAGATATAGTACACAAAAAAAACACTTCAACAAAAAAATTCAAAGTAATTTGACCTTGACATTGGGCACAGGATCGCGCTTTCCGCAAGCAGGTGCGACAATGATGATAAACACCCATGTGAAGTATCAAGGTATTGGGTGAAGCAGTTGCAGAGATATAGTACACGAAAAAACTTTCAACAAAAAAATTCAAAGTAATTTGACCTTGACATTGGGCACAGGATCGCGCTTTCCGCAAGCAGGTGCGACAATGATGATAAACACCCATGTGAAGTATCAAGTATGGGTGAAGCAGTTGCAGAGATATAGTACACGAAAAAAACTTCAACAAAAAAAATATTCAAAGTAATTTGACCTTGACATTGGGCACAGTGGCCGCACGGCTGGGGGTTAGAATGAAAATATGGATGATGATAAACACCCATGTGAAGTTTCAAGGTAATGGGCGAAGCAGTTGCAGAGATATGTTATAACGAAAAAGTTTTAACAACCTCTAACCAGACGTACGTTAAAAAGTTAACGTTGAAAATGGCTAAGTCAATTACGTAGAAATAATAGGTGAAGGTAAAAAAATGGTCACATGTTGGATAGTTGTATGTGGTAGGCACCCCTTGGTTATGAAGCTGTGAAAGTTTGGTGGTCCTAGGTGGTACAGTACCAAAGAAATGGACTTAAACACGAAAACTTAACATTGTAAACGCGAAAACTTAACATTGAAAATGGCTAAGTCGACTGCGCGGAAAACATGGGTGAAGTTTAAAAAAAAAGTAACATGTTGGATAGTGATATGTGGTGGGTACCCCTTGATTATGAAGCTGTGAAAGTTTGGTGGTCCTAGGTGGTACAGTACGAAATAAATGGACTTAAACACAAAAACTTAACATTGTAAACGCGAAAACTTAACATTGAAAATGGCCAAGTCGATTACGCGGAAAAAATGGGTGAAGTTAAAAAAAAAGTAACATGTTGGATAGTGATATGTGGTGGGCACCCCTTGATTATGAAGCTGTGAAAGTTTGGTGGTCCTAGGTGGTACAGTAACAAAGAAATGGACTCAAACACGAAAACTTAACATTGATTGTGGACGCCGCCCGCCGTCCGCCCGCCGCCTGCCCGCCCGCCCGGCTTTCGCCAATCCAATAGCCTGGATTTATTTTCAAAAAACCTGGCTAAAAATGAATTTTGTATATCAGAATTTTACATAATTGGATTTTGTGATTTTAGTGTTACAAAACTCAATTTTGTCTGGACAAAATTGGTTTTGTACACATAATTAACCTGACCTGCAGGTTTGGCCGTCAGGTACGTTTTTATCTTTGGCTCTTTTGTTACTTGGGAGTTTAATTGGGTATTTTCCCATTATAAAAGTAGTAAAATTATTACTGATCGTACTGCATTTGGGAGGGGGCCAAGTGATTCTGGTGTGGCGAGGACCTGGCATCAGATCAGGATTATTCTGATTTCAGGGCTGAATATATAGTTTTGTGTCGGGCCCGCTTGCGGAAAGCGAGACATAGTGATCACAATGACGTCCGGGTGTCCGTGCGTCCGTGCGTGCATTCGTCCGAAATATGTGTTAAAGTTTAAAGTCCTAAGTCACATTGACTTGAAACTTAATATGCTTATTAGTCATCATCCATATATTCATGCTGTATCCCACTCATTCGGCCCCTGTGCCCAAGGTCAAGGTCAAATGAATTAGAAGTTTGTGTTCCGAAACCTGCGTTAAAGTTTTTAAATACCTTATATCTCTGCAGTCCTAAGTCACATTGACTTGAAACTTCATATGCTTATTAGTCATCATACATATATTCATTATGTGTCCCACTCGTGCGGCCCCTGTGCCCCTATGTCAAGGTCAAATGACTTAGAAGTTTACGTTTAAGTTTCTGTCAAAATTTGCGTTAATGTTTTCACATACCTAAGTACCATCTCTGTAACCGTAAGTCAGATTTGCTTGAAACTCTGTATGCTTATTGGGGATCAAACTTCAAATAAATACACTCTGGGACCATCAAATGCGGGCCGTGGCTATCCTCGTTTATTGTCAATATTCAGTTCTGATTTTGGGACTTTCCCCCCATTTGTACATGTACTTGAACATGTACATGTACTGGTACAGGTATTAATGGGATTTAGTACTAAACCCATTGACCCGGCCTTAAATGACCTTAGCTGTTGATAGGCCGTTAAACCCCAACAAACTTCTCACGGCTGACGTTTCATTGATCGAATGACCACACCTGGGAGCCGTATCACAAAACTTTGTACGACTAAAATGTTCGTGAATGCAAAAATATGATAACCTGTAACTTTCACATTAACAACGTTTTCTTGTAAACAACTAGTGGATTTACATTTATTGAGTATAGGCTGCATATGCAGCCTATGCTCAATGAATGTAAATCCATTAATTGAAATTTCCAGACGATCCTAAATTTGAACTTACGAACATTTTAGTCGTACGTATGGCGTTGGCCCCTGGCGTTGGCTATATACTGGTGTTATGATAATTACACAACATAAACCTAAAAATTGTGTTTCTTTCAACTAAAACATTACATTCCCCAAGTTATTTTCAGACTAGTCCTTTTATGAAAAGGGGGTTTTGTTCTTAAAAATATGAAACATACTTGCAAAAAGTGCAGATCTACACTCTTTGCCAATACCACTATACAGGTATGTGTTGTTGAAAGCTCGTCACGAGCCGGCTTATCTGGATCTACGCTTTTTGCCAATACCACTATACAGGCATGTGTTGTTGAAAGTGTTAAGGGTGATTACGGGCCTTTTCTTGGACGTCAGATTCTCCCATCATAGGTAGCTTGGCATTATTATACATTTTATATCAGACGTTACTTTCCACACTGATATCAAGGGTTTCCTTAAAATGTTAACAGACATTACTATTTATACTCTGTATTTATTTTTTGATGTGCAATTATCATACTTTATAATCTGTCGAAAATATTATTTTTTCAGGTGACACATTTAATTAGTATAAATAATTAAAAAATATCATGCCTCATTTGCATATGAACATAGCCTAATACCAACGCGCGTTACTATCAGTAAACTATATATTACTAAATGATTATATCTGTATAGCGGCCACTCGTAATCTTTAGACCTTGTGGAATAGTGACACAAGTATACACTTATTTAATTCCTATAAAGAACAATAGTTTGTGCTTTAAACCAACCTAGAAACTCCTCCTCGGCCCGTGTATCGAGCAGCAGGAGGGGCGAGAGGTTCCGGGTGCGAACCAGGTTACGGGCCGCGGTCAGGGACGTGAACACCTGGTCAGGACCGATGGTAAACCCGATCCTGGTGAGCCGCTCCAACAGAACTCGCTTCGACTCCTTGGTTGTGTTTGTTACGAACTTCACGTTCAGCTTGGAGTCAGCCAGCCTATGTGGAAATAGAGAATACTGTGTCTTTTGATATCAAATAATGCAAGGCTAGGAAACGCGTAGGAATTCCGAGGCTCGCCTCGGAATTCCTACCATTTCCCAGCCGAGCATGATCAAATTGATATCAAAAGATACTGGTTATTATGTTTATCTGGCATGGACTATGGACAAAGATAACATGATGTCCAATGAATATGATTTCAAAATGCTGTAAAACCATGTTTTTATTGAGAAAGAAGACGAAGTATAAAACAAGATTTTTCGTTCTCCGCATTCTAAGGGATAAATTCACAGCGTAATGACAACGTAATATTTATAACTAGAAATGTGAAATGTTCACACTAATATCTAGACACAAGAATTCTGCCACGGAAACGATGTCGCTCCTGCCGAAGCAGTTGACTGTAACATTACCATGGGCATGTGCTAAAGTAAGCATCACACAAACCGCCAGAGAAGTGCATGTCATTATTTGATTAAAACACGAAAAAGGTCAAGGTAGAAGAAACTTTTTGACATAGAAAAACAGCTAAGTCACGTAGTAAGTGTTTCCACAACCATGTGAAGGTCTAAATGGTCAAGGTCATGTTAATGTTAATGAATGTGTTCCAAATGCTTACATACATCAAGTGTATACATATTGAAGCAATCCATTAAGTAATATTGATGTTATACGATGATGAAGAAACTTGTACAAACTACTTGACGCAAAAAATAGCGAGGTGTTTCCGCAAATAAATTGTGAAGGTACAAAAGGTCAAGGTCATGTTAATTGGGGCATGAATGTGTTCCGAATGTGTTCCAAATGCTCATATGTATCAAGTGTTTAAATATTGAAGCAATCTGTCAAGTAATATTAAAGTTATATCATGATGCAGAAACGTGTACAAAAGTTTTGACGCCAAAAAAATGGCTAAGTGTTTCCGAAAAATGTGAAGGTAAAAAAGGCCAAGGTCATGTTAATGGCGGCATGTGTGTGTTCCAAATGCTTACATGTATCAATTGTTCACACATTGAATCAATCCATCAAGTAACATTAATGTTATATGCTGATGAAGAAACTTGTACAAACATTTTGACACCAAAAAATGGCTAAGTGTTTCCGCAAACATGTGAAGGTACAAAAGGTCAAGGTCATGTTAATGGCGGCATGAGTGTTCGAAATGCTCACATGTATCAAGTGTTCAATTATTGAAGCAATCCATCAATTAATATCAAAGTTATACCATGATGACGAAGCTTGTACAAACATTTCGGATGACGCAGACGACGACGACGGAAAAAGCGGCGACTATAGTCACGCCTTCTACTAAAGCAGGCGCGACAAAAACGAGAGTACATTTGACACACAAAAGGCCAAGGGATCACAGGTTGAAGTAATATACCAAGGCCTATAAATACATTAAATATACCTAAAAGCATCAATAAGTGAAAAAAAAAAACTTTTTTACTCCCTGTTATAACACATTAATAAGGTTCCTAATAGTATGTTTTTTATGGGCCGTACTCGGTTGGCCTGGAGACAACGGACTCTCACGAAACAATTAACCGCTTTATATCATGTTTGCCTATTGCAGAAGTTAGGCAAATGTTAGCCCTCCGCAATGATGTATTCTCCGATGCACTATGTCAACGCGTTTTCGATTATGGATGATTTTGTTCTAACAAAGTTCCGCATTTGTCTCAAGTAATTAAACATCGGGCACATTTATTTCTTTGAAATTCCCGGTGACGCGTCAGCTGGTACCGTTTCATAGCTTCGCTTAGAAGGTAAACAGGTGACTGGCTGGTAACCAGTCAGTGCAACATGACGCTTACGCGTGACACTCCACACATCTCAACCAATCATAAGCATAGCGATGACGTCATCCGGAAAACGCATCAACAATTCGACAATATGGCTTCCCGAGAAATGATAGAAATGTTGGTGCGATTGAATTATCTGTTGCGACACATTGGCCTGGTATAAATGTAGGTTTGATCAAATGTTCGATTGGAAACATAGCGCAATCGGGTAATATATCGTTGCGGAGGGCTAACATTTGCATAACTTCTGCAATTGGCGGAAATTATATAAATCGGTTGACTGTTTCGTGAGAGTCCGTTGTCTCGAGGCCGTCCGAGTACGGACAATTAAAAACATAGTCACCTTGTATTGTGTTCTAACAGGGAGTAAACCTTTTTTTCAACGATTTTTTCCCACTTATTGATACTTTTAGGTATATTTAATGTATTTATAGACCTCGGTCGGTTACTTCAACCTGTGGGACGGGACAGGACGTATGGACGCCGGTAACGCTATTTGCCCACCTCATCATTCGGAGGCGGGGTCATAATTTAACAAGAGTTGTCAGAAGACAACGAAGCTCGCCTGTTGGCAGCCTTCACTTAAACTTGGCACAGTTGCATAAAAAACATGAATATTATATATAATTGACCTTGGGTTAAGGGGCATGTGGTGGACCTTGACATTGGGGTCATAGGTGCAAGGTGGGTTGTGGGTTTGCTATAGCATAATATAGCATATTAAGATGAATGTATGTATGAAATATCAATGCGCTCCCTGAAAACAGAAGTAAAACAAAATTTAACCCAACGTTAAGTTTATGAATGCACTAAGTTGGTGATTTTCTACAGTATGATAGCTATTCACATGAGGAATGCATGTATGAATGTGCTAAGTTTGTGACCTTGGTGAAAAGGGTGGGGGGAGTGGCTCATGGATTTCATAAACTTAACGTTTGGATAAATGTTGTGTATCTTCTGTTTCTTTGCAGGGAACGCTTTGATATTTCATACATGCATTCATCTGATGATCCTCTATTGTGCTACAGCAAATCCATGGCCCCCCTCCACCCCTTTCCCCAAGATCAACATCATAAACTGAACGTTTGAGTAAATGTCTTAAAAATTATGACTTCTGATTCTTTACAGGGAAATATCACCTGGATATTTCATACATGCATTCATGACTTCTGATTCTTTACAGGGAAATATCACCTGGATATTTCATACATGCATTCATCTGATGATACTCTATCAAGCTGTAGCAAATCCATGACTCACCACCCAACCATTACCCCAAGGTCAAGGTCACAAACCTAGCATATTCATAAACTTAACGTTGGGATAAATGTTGTGTAACTTCTGTTTATTTACAGGGAATACCTTCATATTTCATACATGCATTCATCTGATGAAACTCTATCGCACTATAGCAAATCCATGACCCACCCCTTTCCCTAAGGTCAAGGTCACAAACTTAGCACATTCATAAACTTAAAAATAACGTTGGGGTAAATGTCTTATAACATCTGTTTCCTTTCATGGAACGCCTTGATATTTCATACATGCATTCCTCAGATGACTATCTATTATGCTGTAGCAAATCCACAACCCACCACCCAACCCTTGCTTCAAGGTCAATGTCACAAACGTAGCATGTTCATAAACTTAACGTCGGGGTAAATATTGTGTAACTTCTGTTTCTTTACAGGGAACGCTTTGATATTTCATAATGTATTCATCTGATGATCCTCTATTGTGCTACATCAAATCCATGACCCCATCCCCAGCCCCCCCCCCCCACCACACCCCTTTCCCCAAGATCAACATCGTGAACTTGACGTTGGAGTAAATGTCTTTTTATAACTTTCTGTTTCTTTACAGGGAACGCCTTGATATTTCATACATGCATTCATCTGATGATACTCTATCGTTGGAATGCATGTATGAAATATCAAGGCGTTCCATGACAGAAAACAGATGTTATAAGACATTCAAGTTTATGAATGTGCTAAGTTTGTGACCTTGACCTTGGGGAAAGGGGTGGGAGGTGGGTCATGGATTTGCTACAGTACGATAGAGTTTCATCAGATGAATCCATGTATGAAAGGCGTTCCCTGTAAATAAACAGAAGTCACACAACATTTACCCCAACGTTAAGTGTATGAACATGCTAAGTTTGTGACCTTGACCTTGGGGTAAGGGCTGGGTGGTGGATCGTGGATTTGCTACAGCATGATAGAGGGTCAGCAGATGAATGCATGTATAAAATATGAAGGAATTCCCTGTAAATAAACAGAAGTTACACAACATTTAAGTTTATGAACATGCTAAGTCTATGACCTTGACCTTGGGGTAAGGGTTGGGTGGTGGGTCGTGGATGTGCTACAGCATGATAGAGGGTCATCTGAGGAATGCATGCATGAAATATCAAGGCGTTCCATGAAAGGAAACAGATGTTATAAGAAATTTACCCCAACGTTAAGTTTATGAATGTGCTAAGTTTGTGACCTTGACATTGGGGTAAGGGTTGGGTGGTGGGTCATGGATTTGCTACAGGATGATAGAGGGTCATCTGAGGAATGCATGTATGAAATATCAAGGCGTCCCAAAAAGGTAACAGATGTTATAAGAAATTTACCCCAACGTTAAGTTTATGAATGTGCTAAGTTTGTGACCTTGACATTGGGGTGAGGGTTGGGTGGTGGGTCATGGATTTGCTACAGCATGATAGAGGGTCATCTGAGGAATGCATGTATGAAATATCAAGGTGTTCCATGAAAGGAAACAGATGTTATAACAAATTTATCCCAACGTTAAGTTTATGAATGTGCTAAGTTTATGACCTTGACAGTGGGGTAAGAGTTTGGTGGTGGTCATGGATTTGCTACAGCATGATAAAGGGTCATCTGAGGAATGCATGTATGAAATAACAAGGTGTTCCATGAATGGAAACAGAAGTTATAAGACATTTACCCAACGTTAAGTTTGTGGACGACGCTGACGCCGACGCCGACGGGGGTATGCCATAAGCTCTTATGCATTTCGTGCAGGCGAGCTAAAAATGCAGCCTTTTGTATCGAAAATTACGTTTGTGATGTCTCGACAGCTGCTGAGCCGTGGTCACCATTTGAATTTTGGACTGGCTTGGTAAATTGGTTATAGGAATGAATGGCATTTTTGTGGAATTTATCGGGGTATAAACTTGGAAAAGTCGCGGGAATACTGGACGAAGGCCAGAAGGCCTCGTCCACTATTACCGCGACTTTTCCAAGTTTATATCCCCGATAAATTCAACAAAAAGGCCATTCATTCCTTATAATTCCAGCATTTGAAATAAATTCATAAAGAAAATGTGTTTATTTTCCGTTTTCTTAAGAATTATTTTAACTGCGCCTCACGGTTACGGAAAGTAGTTCGGCGTGGAAGTCTACTGGGATATACCTTTTGGACAGTGACTTGCTACGAGTCAATCAAATGTTAGGGAATTGTGAAAATATGTTTGTGCTGGAATTATATCGATGTAACTTGCTCTTCAAAGCTTCATTTTGAACGATTCTGATATGCATGCGAGAGCAATGGCACACGACGACACAGGCCAGACTGATGATTTACGTCTTTAACTTTGTGACCTCCCAGATGAAGCAGCGACAACGTGAAACAGTAGAATATATTACTGTAGTAAATGAGGGCATCTTTGTTGTCCTTGTGTGGAACAAACGGCAATGTAAATCAACATCCAGATTTGTGTATTGATTCTGTATCCGATTTCATCAAAATTGCAAAGTATACTTATCTAGCAATGTATATTTTGAGGGAGTATTCATTTATTTCTTCCGAAATGCATTATTTCATGTAGAACTATATGGACTGCATATACTTGATGATTAAAAGTATGTAGAATTATTATACCGAATGTATTACGTACATTATCACAGCCAAAATGGCTGTGATAATGTAATAAATTCAGTATAATAAACATTAATAAATGTATCCTTAAATTGAAAATTTCTCCCTCAAAGTATACTTTGCTAGATAAGTATACTTTGCAATGTTGGTGAAATAGGCTACTGGTATGCACATAAGTTTAATCAGAACTACGTGAGAATTGACATACCCACTGTATACCTATTCAAGGCGCCAGTTGCTCCAGGAACTACACTATCGCCCACGTGGATTGTTCCACTCAGGTCGACTAGAACGGCCCGTAATCTGCGTAACCGCGACATACCTCGTTCGCAAACACGCCCTGCAGTTATGGTCACGGCTACTTTCTAGCCAAACTGGAATAAAGGTAATGCTCATTTTTGGTCAAGTTGGGGAAGAGTTAGTCGGTTGAAGTCCATATGTAACTTGTTCCATGACGCGGTTGATTGATATCTTTTGAACTGACGTAAGACGCCAATAAATATATGTCACATAAAGACGGGTATAAAGGTTAAACGACATGGCAGCATGAGTTAGCAAGAAAATATATGATTTGATTTGATGTATTGGTGTTTAACGGCTAACATCATTTAAGGCCGGGCCAACGGGTTCGATCCCGTATTTAACCTGCTGCATTGGGGGAATATCTAAAAATCAGAACGGAATATTTACAACTAAAATTAGAATAACCTGACCTGGTGTCAGGTCCATACCGCACTAAAGTCACTTGGCCCCTTCCCCTAAAGTAAGCCAGAAAAGAACATTATCGCTAAATGCAAGATGGAAATAGTGACCTTAACCTTGACATTCAGACAGTCGTATCAGGGTGATGCACACTATTACAGCAGGTCTAGAGACACATTATTGCCAAACACATGTCAACGAATAAAACGTCATTATGACAATAACCCCCTCCCCCCCCCCCCCCCCCGCCATAAACGCATTTTTTTTTTGCAAAACGCAAGGCGAACAATTTACATTATATTCTTTATTTCCTCCATCACGGAGAGCTCATGTATAATACATGTAATGAATTGAACATATTTACAGGTAAATTTACATATTAACCCTTACACCGCTATCTTAATTTTTGTTGTCTGCTGTTTATTTTCTATTTTCCATTGTTATCATCAAAAACATGCTTTGACAGCACTTTAGAATAATTTACGACATGCTTTGACAGCACTTCAGAATCATTTCCTGAAGTGCTGACATAACATGTTTTTATTGAGAATTAAAGCAATATATAAAACAGCAGACGATAAGTGTTGTGTGTATCGGTCTAAGGGTTAATACATACATGTAGCAGAATGGCATGGTGCACAACATACCACACATACGGCGAACCCCCATAACTACACTACTTGTGTATGTGCCATATGGAATGTCACCGAGGAACGATCACTAATATATATGGCGAGCGTTCACCGGTGACACAACATCCGACATCACATGCAGCACATACAGTAACCCACGGCGAACCCCCGTAACTACACTACTTGTGTATGTGCCACATGGAATGTCATCGAGGAACAATCACCAATATATATGGCGAGCGTTCACCGGTGACACAACATCCGACATCCCATGCAGCACATACAGTAACCCACGGCGAACCCCCGTAACTACACTACTTGTGTATGTGCCACATGGAATGTCATCGAGGAACAATCACCAATATATATGGCGAGCGTTCACCGGTGACACAACATCCGACATCACATGCAGCACATACAGTAACCCACGGCGAACCCCCGTAACTACACTACTTGTGTATGTGCCACATGGAATGTCATCGAGGAACACTCACCAATATATATGGCGAGCGTTCACCGGTGACACAACATCCGACATCACATGCAGCACATACAGTAACCCACGGCGAACCCCCGTAACTACACTACTTGTGTATGTGCCACATGGAATGTCATCGAGGAACAATCACCAATATATATGGCGAGCGTTCACCGGTGACACAACATCCGACATCACATGCAGCACATACAGTAACCCACGGCGAACCCCCGTAACTACACTACTTGTGTATGTGCCACATGGAATGTCATCGAGGAACAATCACCAATATATATGGCGAGCGTTCACCGGTGACACAACATCCGACATCCCATGCAGCACATACAGTAACCCACGGCGAACCCCCGTAACTACACTACTTGTGTATGTGCCACATGGAATGTCATCGAGGAACACTCACCAATATATATGGCGAGCGTTCACCGGTGGCACAACATCCGACATCACATGCAGCACATACAGTAACCCACGGCGAACCCCCGTAACTACACTACTTGTGTATGTGCCACATGGAATGTCATCGAGGAACACTCACCAATATATATGGCGAGCGTTCACCGGTGACACAACATCCGACATCACATGCAGCACATACAGTAACCCACGGCGAACCCCCGTAACTACACTACTTGTGTATGTGCCACATGGAATGTCATCGAGGAACACTCACCAATATATATGGCGAGCGTTCACCGGTGGCACAACATCCGACATCACATGCAGCACATACAGTAACTCATTTACAACATGCTTCGACAGCAGTTCAGAATGATTTCCATAAATAGGATATTCCATCGTACATGTTTGAATAGCGGAAATAATACACGAGTGTGCGTCGGCTTCCAAGTAAGCAACGAGTGAGCGTAGCGAACGAGTTGCTTGCACGGACGCCGACGGACACGAGTGTATTATTTCCGCTATTCAAACATGGACGATGTTATATCCTATTTATTACACTTCCACAGAGGATACATATGCATATTTAGCCTATTTTTTTAGACTATAATCAATGAATTGTGATGTGCGCATGAACAGTTATACAATGACGTGTTTTCCCGCGTTTTGACGTTACGTTGTGTGACGTCATGAACAAAAATTGAAATCCAAATTACGCAGCTGTTTCTATGAACCAGATATATTTGAGTGCATGTTTGGAATGTGTTCAATCAAATTAACATTCTAGATTAGTCAAGACCCTTTCCAAATTTTGAAATAACTTTGTTTTGACTGTAATAAAAATTGAACATTTTACATGGTAGCTCGTGGTTTCCAAGAAAACAGGCGCGCAATTACGGGTGTTCTCTTCACGGTGTATTATTTGTATGGAGTTGATTACGGGTTTTCTCTCACAGCAAAACCCGTGCAAATAATTTGCAAGAGTGTAGGCCGGCCTTCGTCCAGTATTCCCGCGACTTTTCCAAGTTTATATCCCCGATAAATTCAACAAAAAGGCGATTCATTCCTAATAATTCCAGCATTTGAAATAAATTCATCAAGAAAATGTGTTTATTTTCCGTTTTCATAAGAATTATTTGAACTGCGCCTGATGGTTACGGAAAGTAGTTCGGCATGGGAGTTTACTGGGATATACAGAGACTTGCTACGGACCAATCAAATGTTAGGGAATTGTGTAAATATTTTTGTGCTGGAATTATTAAGATGTACATGTGTTTTCATTTAGAAGCAAACTATTCAATAAGTGCGGTCTGCTGATGTGTAAACTGTATTGTGATTCTATTTTACACAATTAAACTTGAAATACCCAATTACTTCAGAAATGATGGAGTGACAATACTCAATTAATAATTCCTTATCTGGAGCCCTGGAATTATATTAATCAGTGCATTTATTTAATAAAGACTTCTGTAAGATCCTCTGTTAAATTATGATGTGAAACTGTCGGTGCATTGGTCTTAAAAATATACAAATACAAGACAAAACCAAAACCCTTTCAAAATTGAAAACAATTGGAACTAGTCGTCATAGGGAAAGTTTTAAAGGAGTATATTCACGAGTTTATTTACTTCTACAAAGGCATGCATGGTGAATTACTTTCATTATTGTTGTCATATACAGTGAAACCTCTCTAAACCGAACACCCTATGAGGTCCCCAGAGTGTCCGACTTAGAGAGGTTTCACTGTAAATCAGGCATGACGAACATACATTATCACCTGGGCCCGGTTGCTCAAAGCTTCAGTTAGCTTAACGGACTGTTAAATCCTTAACTGAATGGTTAAAATCTCTGTTTAACAGAGATTTTAACCATTCAGTTAAGGATTTAACAGTCCGTTAAGGATTTAACAGTCCGTTAAGCTAACTGGTGTTTTGAACAACCGGGCCCAGAGATGAAGGACCAAGAAACTCGTCAAAAATAATATCGCAGTATGTTTATATTTGTGTCCGGTTTGGAGAGGTTCCACGGTACCAGTGTCGGTGCGTGGAACATGGCTAAATCCCAAGGTGTATGATCACGTGGTACTAACAACAACAACAAGTACTGAAACTTCCAGAATCCATCCGATTCAAAGTTTTACATTGTTCTTATTACGTAGCGGATTTTGATGAAATATGACACATCAAACATGTGTTTTTAAGCTGCATTTGGTGGTCTCTGTACTTTGGCCCAAACTTTGTCGCTTTTGCTTAAGTCAGTGCCAAACTTCCTGGACGACCAAATGCAGCTCATGATCATCAAAATATCAAAACCCGCATCAAAATCCGTTTCATATTAAGGAAAATATAAAAAAATACTTACTTTGGAGTGGGCAAAATTTCAACACTTTCAGCTACTGTTGTTGTTGTTATAACCACGTGATCATGCACCTTGAATCCGCTATGACTATCCACAGGCACCAAACTTTCAAGTTCAGATGTTGTTGGTAAAAAACAACAAAGATCTTGAAATGTTTGAGCTTATTTTTTTCATTGAGCGTCAATTCTTGCACAAGAACGTCTGAAGTCAGTTATTAAACTACAGTAATATTAAATAACAATGTGTACATGTCTGTATACAGTATGATCAGCCAGACTATAGTGCATGAAATGCAACCACTCCCTACTGCAATATAATGCAGATTACAGTGATGTCAGCGTGTAAGTGCACACACGAACGAACATGACACTGTCTCCACATGACACCAAATTCCACACGATATGCAATAATTTGGACGCACGATTGCCTTGACTAATCAAATACGAGTAGTGACTCACTATACTTACAGCTGTTGATCAGTTAGCCAAACAAATGCCGCCTGATATAACGTGGCTTATAGAGTAGTGACTCACTATACTTACAGCTGTTGATCAGTTAGCCAAACAAATGCTGCCTGATATAACGTGGCTTATAGAGTAGTGACTCACTATACTTACAGCTGTTGATCAGTTAGCCAAACAAATGCCGCCTGATATAACGTGGCTTATAGAGTAGTGACTCACTATACTTATAGCTGTTGATCAGTTAGCCCAACAAATGCAGCCTGATATAACGTGGCTTATAGAGTAGTGACTCACTATACTTTTTGCTGTTGATCAGTTAGCCCAACAAATGCCGCCTGATATAACGTGGCTTATAGAGTAGTGACTCACTATACTTATAGCTGTTGATCAGTTAGCCCAACAAATGCAGCCTGATATAACGTGGCTTATAGAGTAGTGACTCACTATACTTATAGCTGTTGATCAGTTAGCCCAACAAATGCCGCCCGATATAACGTGGCTTATAGAGTAGTGACTCACTATATTTATAGCTGTTGATCAGTTAGCCAAACAAATGCAGCCTGATATATAACGTGGCTTATGGTGTAGTTACTCACTATAGTTGTAGCTGTTGATCAGTTAGCCCAACAAATGCAGCCTGATATAACGTGGCTTATAATTGTAGATGCTTATCAGTTATCCCAGAAAATGAAGCCTGATATAACGTGGCTTACTGACTATAATGTTATCTTCTGATCAGTTAGACAGCAAATGCAGCCTGATATAATGTGGTTTAAGGAGGAGTGATTCACTATAATTGTAGTGTGGTGTAGGGGTGAAATGGATGAAAACACAAATCAAATAACTTTCAAAAGTAATATATGTAATGTGTTGTCATATTGGGAATATTACCCATGTCAGTCTAATGTTCGCAGCAATTTCCAGAACATTTTCAGAAAACAATATATATACTGTATACTATATGGTACATCGAGTTGCCATCTCCGCCATCATAGTATGTACAGCCAACTTGCAGTTTCATCACTTCGACCGTTTGAGACATACAGCAAATAATATGACAGAAAAAGTATTACAATGTGGTGCAATACATTATAGACAGATATGACAACATCGTGCAATAAATATTATGCCAGAAAGCTATACAACAGGTTAAGGTTATGTAAGGCCTGGCCAACTGGTTCGATCCCGTATTCAACCTGTTGCATTGGGGGGGGGGGGATCCCCATACCACACCAATGCCAATTGGCCCCTTCCCCTAAAAGTAATAGGAAATCAGACTTTTTATATAAGTGTGATGAAAACAACCAATAGGACGTTGAACACATTGTGGTATGTGTCAAACGCCACAAGAGGTAAAGTTACTGATGAATTGCGTACACTAAAACGGCCAATATAGCAACTCCATGCCTCGTATAGTATACAGTAACAAGCTAAAGCAAATACAAATCACATTTGAGATCATCAAAGACTCAAGCACTTGGAACTGTGCAGACATTGGTTACCCTGCGCTACCTGGCGAAGGGTGAATTCTACTCAGAGGCTGGCGAGATCCACGGTGTCTCTAGGAGTGCACTTTCTCGGTGTATTAATGGTGTTGTCTCAGCTATCAATAATCGACTGGACAACATAAGTTTTCCAACCGAGGAACAAAACCTGGCCAACAGTAAAACTGCCTCTGGTCTGTTCATTTCCCCCGTCATTCTACTGGTTCTTACGGTGCAATTACGGTGCATGTTTTGCACCGTGCGCACGCACGTGACATAATTTATTTTCGATGTCGATGCATGCGCACGCAGAACTTTTGCGTGAAACCTATCACGTTCGGATGCAATACCTATTGCGTGTGCAGGTGGAACCGTTTTGCATTAAACTTCTCGCGTGCGAATGCAAAACAAAACATATGTCCATGTCCTCTCTCTGTGCCACCGTAGGTTCTTCACAGTAAAGTAGAGTTTTGCCACAGTTTAATGCTGTGAATTTGGGAATATCAGCAAACTGATTAGATTCTAATCCCACTGTGTTGATGTGCAGGAATGTCAGCAGTTGTAATATAATACATAGATGGCGGGCCGCTGGTGGGCCGTCAGTGGGCCGCTATGCCGTGTGGACTGTAAATCGCCAGGACAGACATTTTGCATCTTCCGGAACGATCAAATTGACAATAATTTCTGACAACAGCTGTCTAAGTTGAAATTCACTTTTGTCCATTTCTCTGTTACTGTACAGCCTAGGACCACCAAACTTTGACAGCTAAGCTTCATAAGCAACGGGTGTCCACCACATACCACTATCAAACATGTGATCTTTTTTTGACCGTCACCTATTTTTTCCGCGTGAACGACATAGAACGATTTTCAACATTAAGTTTTCCTGTTTACAATGAATGGTAAGTTTTTGTGTTCAATTTCTCTGTACAATAGTTTTGTCATGTTTGTGCCATTGTATTATCTGTTACCCAAGTATCGATGCCTTGAAAAAATCCGGCCTACGTGGCTTTGCCTCGTTTCTTGTTTACCGTAGGTTAAAGTTTTTAAGAACACTATATCTCGGAAACCGCTTTGCCAATTCACTCGAAGCTTCACATGTGTGTTTATCATCATCCATATTTTCATTCTATGTCCAACCCATGCGGCCTCTGTGCCCAATGTCAAGGTCAAATTACTTTGATATTTACCTTAAAGTTTTTTTTCTGATTTGCCGTACATGTAGGTTAAAGTTTTTAAGAACACTATATCTCTGAAACCGCTTCTTCAATTCACTCGAAGCTTCACATGTGTCTTTATCATCATCCATATTTTCATTCTATGCTCAACCCGTGCAACCCCTGTGCCCAATATAGTAAACATTATAATTTATACATTATAATATAATTTACATTAAAGTTTTTGACGTGCCTGCTTGTGGACAGTGCGATATAGTTGTCACATTGGCCTAGATACATACGTACGTCCATATGTACGTCACTTCGTGCATCCGGTTAAAGTTTGTAAAGGTACATGCCCACTCAGTAGGCACAACAATTGGTTTATAGGAATTAAATAAGTGTATAATTGTGTCACTATTCCACCAGTTTAAAAAATTACCAGTGCCCGCTATACAGATATAATAATTTAGTAATATTGATTTTACTGATAGTGACTCGCAGTGGTATCAAACTATTTTCGTATGTAAATGAGGTATGATATTTTTTAATTATTTATACTAATTAAAGGTACATACCCACTCAGTAGGCACAAACTGTTATTTGTAGGAATTAAATAAGTGTATAATTTTGTCACTATTCCACCAGTTCTAAACATTACGAGTGCCCGTTATACGAATATAATCATTTAGTAATGTTTATTTCACTGATATAGTGACGCGCAGTGTTATCAGGCTATTTTCATAGGCAAATGGGGCATGTTATTTTTTAATTACTTATACTAATTAAATGTGTCCCCTGAGAAAAGAATATTTTCGACAGATTATAAAGTATGATCATTGCACATCAAAACATAAATACAGATAATAAATAGTAATGTCCGGTAACATTTTAAGGAAACACGGTAATCGCCCCTGATAGCAGTGTGGAAATTTACGTCAGATATAAAATGTATAATAATGCCAATAAATACGTGTATTAATGGTGAGTTAATGTTATTTTTGTCTGAAAATGTCTCAGATGATGTCTCTGATATAACAAACATTTTGTATCTACTGAGTGGGCATGTACCTTTAAATGTGTCACCTGAACAAAATATTATTTTTGACAGATTATAAAGTGTATGATCATTGCACATCAAAAACTTAATACAGAGTTAAATAGCAATTTTTTGTTAACAGAATAAGGAAACGCGTTTATCGCCCCTGATATCAGTGTGGAAATATACGCTCGATATAAAATGTATAATAATGCCAATCAATACTTGGGGTAATGGTGAATGAATGTATATTTTGCCAGAAAATGTCTCAGATGATGTCTCTGATATAAAGAACATTTTGTGCCTACTGAGTAGGCATGCACCTTTAAGAACACTATATCTCTGAAACCATTTCACTCGAAACATCACATACTGTGTATTTATCACCCAAATTTTCATTATATACCCAATGCGTGCGGCCCCTGTGCCCAATATCAAGGTCAAAATACATTAAAATTTACCTTAAAGTTTTGTTGGGCCCGCTTGCAGACAGCGTAATATAGTCGGCACATTGGCGTGCATTTAGGATAAAGTTTTTGGTTAAAGTGTTTTTTTTAGTTAACTTTTTTTGGTATACTATCAAAGCATGTTTTTACATCAACGGGCTAAAGCTTTTTTGCAATAAAAGTTTTTTTTTGTACTATCAAATGCCTCGGCGGGACGACATGCAGGCCACGGCCATCTAGTTATTATGGCATACGATTTGATCAGTTGGCCATCGCACCATGACTAGTACAGCATCTTATCAATCCATCACCACACCATGCCCAGTATAGCACCTAATCATCGGCTATCACACCATGCCCAGCATAGCACCTGATCACCGGCTATCGCACCATGCCCAGTATAGCACTTGATCACCAGCTATCTCACCATGCCCACTATAGCACTTGATCAGTCAGCCATCGCACCATGACTAGCATAGCACTTGATCAGTCGGCCATAGCACCAGGACTAGTTCAGCACTTGATCAGTCGGCCATCGCACCATGACTAGCATAGAACTTGATCAGTCGTCCATCACCCTATGACTAGTATAGCACTTGATCAGTCGGCCAACGCACCATGAATAGTATAGCACTTGATCAGTCGGCCATCGCACCATGCCCAGTATAGCACTTGATCGGTTGGCCATCTCACCATGTCAAGTATAGCACATTGATCAGTCGGCCATGCCGAGTATAGCACTTGATCAGTCGGCCAATGCACCATGACAAGTATGGCACTTGATCAGTCGACCATCGGACATTACCTAGTATAGTAACTGATCAGTCAGCTATCGCACCATGATTAGTTTAGCACATTGATCAGTCGCCCATCGCACCAGGACTAGTTTAGCACTTGATCAATCGGCCATCGCACCAGGACTAGTTTAGAACTTGATCAGTCGGCCATCGCACCAGGACTAGTATAGAACTTGATCAGTCGGCCATCGCACCAGGACTAGTTTAGAACTTGATCAGTCGGCCATCCCACCAGGACTAGTTTAGAACTTGATCAGTCGGCCATCGCACCAGGACTAGTTTAGAACTTTGGACTAGTTTAGAACTTGATCAGTCGGCCATCCCACCAGGACTAGTTTAGAACTTGATCAGTCGGCCATCGCACCAGGACTAGTATAGAACTTGATTAGTCGGCCATCGCACCAGGATTAGTTTAGCACTTGATCGGTCGGCCATCGCACCAGGACTAATTTAGAACATTATCAGTCGACCATCGCACCAGGACTAGTTTAGAACTTGATCAGTCGGCCATCGCACCAGGACTAGTAAAGCACTCGATCAGTCGGCCATCGCACCAGGACTAGTTTAGGACTTGAAAACAGTCGGCCATTCCACCAGGACTAGCATAGCACTTGATCAGTCGGCCATCGCACCAGGACTAGTTTAGCACTTGATCAGTCGGCCACCGAACCATGACTAGTAGTCTGCCTGTAACTTAAGTCATGCAAGTCATCCTGCGTTACAGACAGAAGTGGGGGTCAGGGTGTAGTGTAGTCATAGACAAAAACTGGTGGTGGTGGTGATACACATTGTTCCCTCTGTGGGATATAGACAGTAACTTTTAGGACGCCATATGTAGATGGCATGTGGGGGATTATTGTTGTGTCCCCGGCGGTGGTGTGGAGTACAATGGTGAATTACTGATGAATTACTTTATTGAACACACATGTATAAGATGCATTGTGATACTTCACAATCCTCAGTTTTAAATTGATTCTGGATCGTAAAACTGAAAATTTATTCATTTTGAAAAACATAAAATCGTGGCCGAAAATCGAAATGTAAACCGGATATTTACATGCGAAATGAACCGGTGCATCGGTATATTTTAACCGCACGATTCTGACAAGCTCATTGGTTAATCCAAATCATCCCGTTTGGCACGGCACGAATGCCGTGTAACACAGCACGCATCACGTGTAACACGGCACCTATCTTCTAATTCGTATAGTTTTACACGGCACGATTCACACCAACACGATATGCAAATTAGTAAAACGAAACAAACTTCGTGTCCTCATTAAAAACACGGCACGAGACCAACACGTGACGCACACAACACGCGTGCATGGAAACAATACACAAGTTTACACGATGACCCACCCCACTGTACATCTGCAGTTATGGTCAAGATGACTTTCTCGCCAAACTGGAATAAAGGTAATGCTAATTTTTGGTCATGTTAGGGAAGAGGTAGTCGGGGAAGTCCATCTGTAACTTGTTCCATGCCACGGTTGACCGATATATTTATTGGCGTCATACATCATTTCAAAAGATATGTCACATAAAGACAGGTATACATATTAGAAGACATTGCAGCACGAGTTGGCAAAACAAATATATGATTTGATTTGATTTATTTGTGCTTAACGGCACCGAACTTTCAAGTTCAGATGTTGTTGATTTTTTTTCATTGAGTGTTATTTTTTGCACAAGAACGTATGAAGTCATGCAGTTATTAAACTACAATCATCTATGTACCGTAAATTACTGAGTAATATTAAATAACAATACGTAAATGTATGTATACAGTATGATCAGCCAGACTATACTGCATGTAGACATTAATTACACTGATTGCGTGACAGATGACACGGACAGGTCTGCTAAGCTAAAACATATAATTTGAATAAACATTGACACAGCATAACATAGATCTACCTGCCGCTGTCCAACGACTCCATATTGACGACATGTATATACCTTGACTACAGCGTATCACTGACACTCTCCATCATATCACTGACACTCCCCACACCGTATCACACTTGCGACAGTGAATCTGCTGAGCAACAATATTTCACGATACTTAACCGCAGCGAGAATTTTACAAATGGAGAAATAAGTAACCAAAGGGGAACAACTGCGAATATCATAACAGCCTTAAACAGGAAGACAACCACTCCCTACTCCATTATTACATGGCGTTAGTGGAAAGGTGGCCTGCAGTACCGTCACCACACCAACGATTATCAGCCAAAATAGTATCGTAAAAGATATTGTAAACTATGTGAGGACATTTGTAAATTGTATATTACACTGTTTATATGATATTCCGCTAGTTATTTAAAGGTACATGCCCACTCAGTAGGCACAACATGCATGCTCTTTAGAGGAATTAAATAAGTGTATAATTGTGTCACTATTCCACAAGTTCTCTAACAATTACGAGTGCCTGTTATACAGATATAATCATTTATTAATAATGATGTTTATACTGATTGACTTTTTTATTTATATTAATTAAATGTCGCCTGAAAAGATTATTATATTTTCAACAGATTATAAAGTATGATCAATGCACATCAACAAATAATTACAGATAATAAATAGTAATACACATGATACATGTCCGTTTACGTCCGATATAAAATGTATAATAATACCAATGCTATTTTAATTTGCAAATAAGACAGGACATTATTAAATTATGTATACAAATTTTAAAAATGCGTCACCTGAAAACCGTTTTTTATCTCCATATTATTAAGTATGATAATTTCATATCAAATCAAAGTACTGAAACTAGGTTAGCTCCACACGAATACTAACAAGTATTTTGTATTTATATAGTGATGTGTAATGCCTTATTATTAGTTAAAGTCATTTTTAGGTTCGTTAACAGGGTAAAATCCCATATTACACGTGTATGGATAGAAGGAAAATTCCAAAATCAGAACAGAATATTTACAGAAAATGAATATAGTCAGTGTACATGGCTTCGCACACTTTACATATATTTTAATAATTTTCAGAAACAAGTATATGCAAATAAAGTTCGCCTTTGTTTGTAGTTTGACAGATATGACACTCAACACCGGAAATATGTGTGTCACATGCGATATAGTTTACGCGAGATCAGGGATCCGCCATTGTTGTTGTATTACATGAATCAATTTGAAAACACATGGAAATGTACAGGTTTAACCACACTAAATATCAGATATTCATGCGCGGTGTAGTCACAAGTAGTTTGTTTTTTTCTCCAGATTTGTGAGTTATGCCATCAGTTTCAAGCATATGCTTTGGGATTATTTTGTAAGTCGGAACATGTTTGTCATGTGAGGCGGTTTCAATTCCAGCCGATGAGTTTTTGCGCCACCACCAGGGTTGTCACAGGAGATGGAATATAAATTTCTTATCAATAATTAAACCTGTATTTTAATTAGTGAATATACGGAGCAAAATGTGTGTAGGTTATGGGAAACTAGGTCCAACAACATCCATAAGAAAAATGAAAGTAGCAGAGAATAGCAAAACGTGTGGTCATTGGTTAGTTTATATGGGAAAAGTCTTTGGTGGTGGTGGACCTCTAAGCATCAATAAGGCCCACATAGTGAATTCATCTGTCCGGAGAATAATTAGTTAGGGATATAAATTCTTAAATATGTCGATACAGCGAGTAGTATAGGAATTGCATCAACGTAAACTTGCAGTAAAACTTCGCGTCACAGAAAATATTGCTCGTGAAGCTTCGCTTGTTTGTGAATAAAATTATATTCAGGTGACTTTTAATGAAATTCACCAATTTTTACTTGATAAAATGTTATTTTTTTTTAAGTTTTCGGCAAAAATCGACATCCGTTGGAAGCGAGATCGAGTCATCAAATATGCCCTGGTGACACAAACTGGTCAACATAGTCTTCAAATATAGCTAACCTCACGTTATTTTCACATATCGATGGTCTAGTAACATAAGGTCGTAAGTGCTATGCTATAGCATAGCACTTACGACCTTATGTTACTAGACCATCGATATATGATCAATACTCACACACCAGCTTGGTGGCCTTTTCTGAACAATAAAGCCATTTTTCTGACTAACCGTTAAAAGGCGGGACCGTTTTTCCAACAAAAACGTTTTGATAGTTATTATATTGCTAGATATGTGTATGTTGTATGTGACTGTAGAAATGTTAAACATGCTCTTATGTAAGCCCAATTCTTCATATTACAAACCAGTTAGTGAAGTGTTTGTGTCGCATTATCTCTTGAAAACTTCAAAGTTGTCCATCTGTTCGAGTTGACGCGAATTGGGACAAGTCACTGGCTGGAGTTGAACGGTCATTATACGAAAATTACTGGATACCTTTGTCCCAAACTTCATACTATATCAGGGAATATGACATAGCTGTGAATAGTGGTCAAATTTGCTAGATCTCTAAACATAAATTGTCCTTATAGGTTTAACGACGCTAAATGATCCGATATTCATGCGCGGTGTAGTCAAAAGTAGTATGTTAAAAATAATAAGCCAGATTTGTTATGCCAAAGACACTCTTTGCTTGCAGAAACCAGTCAATTGATGCACTAATCTACTTCACAGGCATGTTAATGTATCATTTACATCAGTTTCAAGCATATGCTTTGGCATTATTTTGTAATTCGGAGCATGTTTGTCATGTGAGGCGGTTTCAATTCCAGCCGTTGAGTTTTTGCGCCTTCACCAGGGTGGTCACAGGAGATTGAATTTATCTTTCTTAACAATAATTAAACCTATATTTTAATTAGTGAATATACAGAGCAAAATGGATGCAGGTTATGGAAAAATAGGTCCCACGACATCCATACGAAAAATGAAAGTAGCAGAGAATAGCAAAATGTGTGGTCATTGGTTAGTTTATATAGGAAAAATCGTTTGTGGTGGTGGACCCTTAGTCAACCATCAATACACAACATCGGTGTGTCAGGTGTCGTGCATGGTGTCCGGCGGCTCTGTTCAGAGATCATCAGGCAATATGTAATTAATTTACAAGTAATTTCAGATTATGTTTTATTTGAATGTATTTGAAGATAAATCATTAATTATTCTTTGTAAACACTATTTACAACAACTTTTGCTACAACCATAAACATTAAGACACATCCACCCCCGCCCTATTTTCCCAAAAATTCCGATGATATTCAATAAATCAACTGTGTACAGCTTCAAAAGCGCCATAGTGGCCGCGAGGTATCATTCCACTAAACTGGTGTGATATATATGGTGACCGTCCTGTTAACTATTGTTTAATGGGATAGTATGACAAAACATTGACTATAATGTAAATACATAATTAAATAATTCAGACTGTGTGCTTTATTCTGTAATTTACTTGTGCTAATTCAGTAAAATTCAGTAATAAAACATTACAAATTCGACACTCATAATGGTAGTTTGGAATGTATAAATCGTTGGCATTCCATCCCTACGACTGCTATACGAGGTAGCTCCAAGGAAGCTAACATAGTAAAAAATAAATGCAGAGAAAGGGGACAGTGACCAGTTAATTTAAAATTATCCATTTCACTCCCTTGGGCAGTATGTATTTAATGCAATATTCCAAATAAGTGGGAAGACAGCAATATGCGTTCGACATTTGTGACCAAGACACACAGGAAGCTTTTACATAAACACAAATATGCTGCTCTATTAGTGCTCCTTATCTATGCAGCAATGTGAAATATCTTTAAAATTATCCAATTCTGAGGTAAAATATTCACTTTAGAACCATGCCGTGCCAGCGGAACTACAGATTGAACGTTGCATGCTTTCTCAATCATCATCCAGAGGCAAATGTACTATCATGGTGCAAACCAGTTCCCATCCATGAGTTTTCTCTGAAATAAATTATTGTTTGAAACTCCCAGAAACATCTGTTGTTTTGATTATATTTTGTCACAACATACCCTCAATTCGTATTTGCCAATTTCTGATCAATGGGAACAAGTCAGATGGCACTGGGATGAGTATTCATCAATTAATACGATGTAAAATCTGAATAAAATACAAAATCAAGTACAAAATAATAATTAAACATTAATTTTAATTAGCTGAAAGTGTAATATTTATAAATTTCACTGGCGGCTAACTGGTCACTGCTACCAGAGAATAAGTAGTAATTTCCGTTAACATTAAGGACACACGGTTACCTCCACTGATATCAGTGTGGAAATTCAAGTTTGATATAGAAAGTATAATAATGTCAATTAATATGTCGAGTAACGGAAAATGTCATACGACGACTGGACGAACAAACATGACTCCCTATATTTTAACATGGCGTGTGGGACTCTTTAAAATAATAACACACGCCGTAGACGAGTTCACACGTTACTCTGACAAGGCAACATTTGGCAGTTTGGCATAGCTATATGTATTTATTAATATAATAATGAAACACTTCCAATAACTTAGGCGGTCAGTGAACTTGTCAATGCAATTTGTTCCCAAAATTATCTGTCCATACACCAGGAAGAAATACATGTGCATGTATATTGTGTTCATCATATATTTGAACTCTTTCACCCCATAACATATAAAACGACATGTCCCGTGTTAAAATTGGACTATATTCCATTAATAAAAATATACTGTGCTGCACCAATAATAATATTAAAATGACACTGCAGCTACTGATGAAACGCTATATATAAGCCGACTCGTCTTTATCTACAATGTGTGAACATGTTCTTTTAATGGCCTGTATGGTTGAAAGGGTTAAACAGGTTTCGAAATTATCGAAGTGCAATAGTGACCATGGAAACTCATTGTTTTATTCTGATTTCATGTTTCATACAATGATATAACAAAACATGTCCATTATGGCTTACACCAGTGACTAGCACTGTAGCCTATTTCACCAACATTGCAAAGTATACTTTTCTAGCAAAGTAGAACTAACGACTGCATATATTTGATGATTAAAAGTATGCAGAATTATTATACTGAATGTATTACATTATCACAGCCAAATGGCTGTATTAATGTAATAAATACAGTATAATAAAAAATAATAAATTTATCCTAAAATTGAAAAATTCTCCCTCAAAGTATACTTTACTAGAAAAGTATAGTTTGTAATGTTGGTGAAATAGGCTACTGATACCGTGTCTTGACGAACAATATAGTCTCTGTCCAGAATGAGCAAATATGCAGGCTGCTCTGAAACTACATTGTCCATCAATGCTATAACAACTACTTACTGTGTATGAGTTGCATACACCGCTTTCTAAGAAATTCATGAATGCAAATGACTCGTAGAACCGTCTATACATGGTCTTGTATATAGAGAATAGTAGGTTAGTGCCGTGAATGGGAAAAATATCTGGCAAGGCTCAATAATTTCTTTATTTCTCATCAGAAGTATATGTTGTGACCACTCATTTGAACCGTCTCGCCGAGACGGTTCAAATGAGTGGTCACAACATATACTTTGGTTCAGAAATAAGGAAAATAGATAGAGAATAGTAGGTTAGTGCCGTGAATGGGAAAAATATCTGGCAAGGCTCAGGAAACGGGATGGGCGAGGCTCTGCCGAGCACATCCCGTTTCCGTGCCGCGCCAGATATTTTTTTTCCATTCACGGCACTAACCTACTATTCTATGTATCCCGTCAATACCTACAAATGGCTGTAAAATGCAAAAATTTTATTGACTGGATATCAAAAATGTTTCACGGCACCGTGTTTCACGGCACATACGCACTGTGTTGACGGGATAAAACCCGATACGGGAAACACTTATATCCGTGTTACCGGTGTCGGGTTGTACATGGTACACGAGGATAACGGTGGTGTTGTTGCCTCTTATTGTTTTAGCCACACACCTTGTAACTCGATACTAGAAACACCAATACGAGTTTTCTGGTGTCGCGTTTCACGGTGCGATCTGGATTCATTACTGTGGCTCCCTTCCGAATATACCGACTCATGAAAAGACACACTAGTATTACAAAATACCACATATTCGCTACATTACTATTTAGATCATGTATGTGTATTGTGGAAGCAAGTCAAAACGGCCCCTGGTCAAAACGGCCCGGATTTGGTCAAAACGGTCCCCAAGTTTAGTGTATTGTTACAGTCTGCCATGTTACCTATTATACAATAGTCATGTACTTGTGCATGCATATCACAGCTGGCTCAGACACCACTAGCTGGTCTGCCGAGAAATTGTTCATAGAGAATAGTGAGAGGGGGTGGTAACGTTACGGCCACTATAGGGGCACTATGGTAACATGGTCAGTATAGGGGCAGACTAATGGCCAATATAGGGGCACTTATAAACATGCCATATAAACACTGACATCTATTTGTAACACTGATAAGTATATAAGGGGACACTTGTATGTCTACCAAGAGTTGAGATAAAGGATCTTACGGCATTTGTAACCAGTATGAACACAGAACAGCGTGTCTAACAGTACTAGTGCAACACTAACGCTAACGCCATGTAAAGGCTAACGTCGAGCGATAACTTAGTATATTGAACGAGGGAACCATTGTATATGTACCACAGTTATAACAATGGACATTACAACATTTGTCACCTGTGTAGCTCAAGATCAGCCTGCGTAACAGCACAATCTAAAACAATTATATGACAATTATACTGCGCTGTATGTGAAACATATTGGCAGTAGTCTTTAAGATATTTAGTTACTTTAATGTGGTGGAACTAGTGTTATGTAATGTTATTTCCCTTCTAACTGGGCCGTATAGGGGCCCTCGGGTAACATGGTCCAAATAGGAGCACTAAAATGGTCCCAACAGGAGCACATATGTACATGGCGAGTATCATACAGGAGACGACGGGTGGGAACAATACTGGTCTGTATAGGGGCCCTCGGGTAACATGGTCAGTATAGGGGCACTTAAATGGTCACAATAGGGGCACATGTGTACATGTAGTATATCATACATGAGGCGACGGGTGGGAATCTTACTGGTCTGTATAGGGGCCCTCGGATAACATGGTCAGTATAGGGGCACTTAAATGGTCACAATAGGGGCACATGTGTACATGTAGTATGTCATACAGGAGACGACGGGTGGGAACCTTACTGGTCTGTATAGGCGCCCTCGGGTAACATGGTCAGCACAGGGGCACATAAATGGTCACAACAGGGGCACATGTGTACATGTAGTATGTCCTACAGGAGACGACGGGTGGGAACCTTACTGGTCTGTATAGGGGCCCTCGGGCAACATGGTCAGTATAGGGGCACTTAAATGGTCACAATAGGGGCACATGTGTACATGTAGTATATCATACAGGAGACGACGGGTGGGAACCTTACTGGTCCGTATAGGGGCCCTCGGGTAACATGGTCAGCATAGGGGCACTTAAATGGTCACAATAGGGGCACATGTGTACATGTAGTATATCATACAGGAGGCGACGGGTGGGAACCTTACTGGTCTGTATAGGGGCCCTCTGGTAACATGGTCAGTATATGGCACTTAAATGGTCACAATAGGGGCACATGTGTACATGTAGTATATCATACAGGAGGCGACGGGTGGGAACCTTACTGATCTGTATAGGGGCCCTCGGGTAACATGGTCAGTATAGGGGCACCTAAATGGTCACAATAGGGGCACATGTGTACATGTAGTATATCATACAGGAGGCGACGGGTGGGAACCTTACTGGTCTGTATAGGGGCCCTCGGGTAACATGGTCAGTATAGGGGCACTTAAAATGGTCACAATAGGGGCACATGTGTACATGTAGTATGTCATACAGGAGACGACGGGTGGGAACCTTACTGGTCTGTATAGGGGCCCTCGGGTAACATGGTCAGTATATGGCACTTAAATGGTCACAACAGGGGCACATGTGTACATGTAGTATGTCATACAGGAGACGACGGGTGGGAACCTTACTGGTCTGTATAGGGGCCCTCGGGTAACATGGTCAGTATATGGCACTTAAATGGTCACAACAGGGGCACATGTGTACATGTAGTATGTCATACAGGTGACGACGGGTGGGAACCTTACTGGTCTGTATACCTCGGGTAATGGCAGTATAGGGGCACTTAAATGGTCACAATAGGGGCACATGTGTACATTTAGTATATCATACAGGAGACGACGGGTGGGAACCTTACTGGTCCGTATAGGGGCCCTCGGGTAACATGGTCAGTATAGGGGCTCTTAAATGGTCACAATAGGGGCACATGTGTACATGTCGTATATCATACAGGAGACGACGGGTGGGAACCTTACTGGTCCGTATAGGGGCCCTCGGGTAACATGGTCAGTATAGGGGCTCTTAAATGGTCACAATAGGGGCACATGTGTACATGTAGTATATCATACAGGAGGCGACGGGTGGGAACCTTACTGGTCTGTATAGGGGCCATATGGTAACATGGTCAGTATAGGGGCACTTAAATGGTCACACTAGGGGCACATGTGTACATGTAGTATATCATACAGGAGACGACGGGTGGGAACCTTACTGGTCGGTCTGCATAGGGGCCCTCGGGTAGCATGGTCAGTATAGGGGCACTTAGATGGTCACAATAGGGGCACATATGTACATGTAGTATATCATACATGACGCGACAGGTGGGAACCTTACTGGTCTGTATAGGGGCCCTCGGGTAACATGGTCAGCATAGGGGCACTTCAATGGTCACAATAGGGGCACATTTGTACATATCGTTTAACATACATGAGGCGACCGTGGTAACGTTACTGATATAGGGGCACTAAAATGGTCCCAATAGGTGCACTTGTGTACATGTAGTATATCATACAGGACGCTTAGCGTTACTTGTCTGTATAGGGGCCCTCGGGTAACATGGTCCGCATAGGGGCACTAAAAGTGTCCAGATAGAGGCTCTCGTGTATAAGTCGTATACAGGCTCATGTCGAGTGACAATATTACATGTAATTAGCATATGAGCGAACCACCGTATATGTGGATAACTTAGTTAGATGGCCACATCGAGTTGAATATAAAAGTAATGTCTATCAGCAGTTCTGCAAAAGTCGTTATAGTCCAATCAATATACCATAACACACACCACTAATTTCAACAGAAGGTATCCCAGTAATCCTTTCTGATTATTTTGGTCTGGTTACTATTTTCCAAAGGATATCTGCCCAATACACATCACGGTATGTGGAAACAGATAGTTTTGACTTAACATGCATACATATAGGTTGGCATTTTGTACACGTGCATGTGCACGTGCATACTGGTTCTACCAAAACAATATTATATACAAGTGCTCTTACACAAAACTTGACACATTGTTCACTCCTAGTTCACTAAGGTTATACATGGATTAAACATTGAAGTCCACACGGAGATCAGTCAAACTGCACTGTTGTTAAACCCTTGGTAAAACATTGTGCATTATGTGGTCCACTTCTAGACATAAAGTCATTAAATAATTACACACATTTTCGCAGATGAAATGCAGATGTATGTGGACAAGTCATTAACTGATTACACCCATTTTCACCGGCGCATGTATATATATGAACAGCCAAACTTGGAATGAATGTGGACAAGTCATTAAATAATTACGCACATTTTCACTGAAATGGCGCATACATACTGGTGAACAGCCATGCACTCAACGCATATGGACATATCTGTTCTGACATGGAGCATGTACACAATGTATATGAAACGGGATAGACATAGATAGGCAATGCTGTAGTTATATCTGACTTGCGAGTATCAATTCGTAAGTCAGAAATAAAACAGCATATTATATATTTTGCATAAAAGATGCACTAACACATCCGTGATATCGTTTTCTATCCTGTCTGTTGTCTTTGTTGTTAAACTTACTCGTATGTATATTTCACTGTATTTTGTCTTGCTTCATGGGCCATATAGCTTAAAGCTATGTCAATAAACTTTCTACAATGGGGACAAACCATTAAATAAGTACACTCATTCTCACACACATGGCGCATACATAGCGGGGAAGAAACATCCATTCAATATATGTGTACACGTTATTAAATAAGTAAACCCAATTTCACTGACATGAGCATGTGTACTGGGGGAAAGCCACACATACAACACATGTGGACAAGTCGTCATTAAATAATTAAATAATGCATACAGGGGAACAGCCATCCATGTTGTGTAGATGCATGGGGACAAATCATTGAATAAAATCATTTTCGCTCACATAACCCATGTCTACTGTGGAACAGGTGGACAAATAATTAAATAATTACACATGTTAGCTCTGACCTGGCGCGTGCATTCATAGAAACAACCATCCATTCACACAGAAGAAGAGCAATTAGTTCGACAATACATTATCATATGTGATATGACATGACGGCATATATATCAGTCGTTGTTAGCTAGTAGTGTTCTGTGAAAGGCTACTATATTGTATGACATTTAACTTTACACATGAATATCGGATAAATCGGCACACATGACTAAAATGTGATAAAGGCAGTTGCGATGGAAATAAGGACGCGAGGAATAATAAAGTGAACATATGTAATATATATGATGTCACGAATAATAACACACATGTTAGCGGTAATGTAGTTGTACCACGAATTGATGAACACTGCGGCAACCACATGTGACCGTATCTGGAAAGAATTCCCACCAAGAACAGTTAAACAAAAAATCACACACAAAAAAATCCCATCCCATCCCATTTATCTTTATATTTACAAGGTGTATTTCCTCAATAATTTAGCTGTACATCACTGAGGTGACATTTTTTGTTTGTTTACAATCACCGATTCTGACGAACGATTTGCTGAGTACCCCAATAATACACTATATATCGACTTAATCAAATACTATACACAAGATGTAACATGAAAAACCATAATTCACGTTACATTTCCAACCTTTCTTCTGACTGTTCACAGTGTGTTTCGTTTTCGTTAACTAAAACAACAACAAGAACACTATGGAGAAAATTAAGACAATAATTCGATTTTAGTGTCAAATGCTGCTTAGATACCATGTTTTATGGATGGTAAGAGTCGATTCATATTCTTGGTCATTCATTGTAAGCTATCTGAATTTTCAGATATCGCCAGAATGTAATATCTGTTCAGAAACGTGGGCATTTTCCCCAAACGGTTGTCACCTCAGTGGTGTCCATGTGATGTTGTTTTATAATTACATTTTTTTTTTTTTTTCTGGAATGAATGGGTAGAATTCAAATATATTTCTCAGATTTGTAATTTAATATGTAGATTTTATGACCGTCACAATTTAATTCAGATGTTGCATGGCTTTGAAAAATGTCCGATATTTGAGCAAATCAACATTTATATTACTATTGTAAAAGGGTGTTTTGTGGGATTATTTTTTTGGAACTGTTCTTGGTTGGAATTCTTTCCCGATACGGTCACCTGTGTCGGCAACCAATAATTAATTCAACTTTCACGTCGTCATTGTCAGAGAGTCTTGCAAACGAAATGATTGCCTGAGTCACAATTCGCAGTAAAAACTAGCGAAGTCAATCACAATATTATACACAAGTTAGCATTGATAATAAGGTGTGACGTTGTATGGCCACAACGGTAAAGAATAACAAGTAAAACAGATACGTTGCATCTACAAACTATGTACCTGAGTGCAGTTCTAACCGGGTCTAAACCCTCAGCGAGGATAATTCCACTGACCGTGTCATGGCGGTACACTTGCAGTCATGTAACGTGATTTAACGCACATGTACATTAGTGTCATAGTATACACCGATCATGCCACAGTCAATTACCAAATAATATATTGTCGGCATCAACACAACTAAAAGTAATGGTACATACTACCAATCTTAAATGTGTAGAGAAAAGCACACGAAATTACAGCCGTGCTGTACAATCACCAATCATCAGGTAAATAATGATACTAGAACAATGCACTGTAATTAGTTATTGGTTGGTATTTCCCTGACTTCTTGTGGTCATTGAACACGACTGTCATTTTGACAGTTGAGCACATTTTACTATTTCGGTATGGTGTCCCTGTTACATTAGGATCGTTTAAGCCTGTGCAATAATTAGTTTTTGTCATTGACTGTGACACTGTTGTGGCGTGGCTTGACACGAATGTACTGGTGTCATAAAACAGCGTTTGTAATGTATTTATTATGGTAGTCGTGTTCAGCCGTTATCATACATACACAATACCCTATAAACTTATCATGAGTACATTGCCGTCATATCTTGGAATTAAATATATTTGTACGTTAAATGAGGAATACTAGTTAATATACAATATTAATTAATTAAACACACATTCAATACAAATATGATTTAGCTAATGACACGAATAAATGTAAACACGAGTTGTAGATGCATACCCGTGATGTCAGAGGAGTATATACAGACTATCGACTATAAAACAGCACATCATAACGGCAACAACCAGTCCACCATATTAGCTCCATATCAGAGAGAGAGAGAGAGAGAGAGATAGAGAGAGAGATAGAGAGAGAGAGAGAGAGATAGAGAGAGAGAGAGAGAGAGAGAGAGAGAGAGAGAGAGAGAGAGAGAGAGAGAGAGAGAGAGAGAGAGAGAGAGAGAGAGAGAGAGAGAGAAAGATATATATAGAGATAGAGAGAGAGAGATATATATATATATATATACAGACCATGGACGGCGGACGGACGGACGGACGGACGGACGGACGGGACGGACGCTCTAACGTTTGGCAGTTATGGGCTTTTGGTTCTTTAAAATATCAAAGGATAAGCTCATAAAGATCAAAGATATTAGGAGCTTACGGAAAAGAACAAAGGAACCCTTTGTTACTAACCCTTACCCTTACCCTAACGGACGGACGGACGGCGGGCGGGCGGGCGGGCGGGCGGGCGGGCGGGCGGGCGGGCGGGCGGGCTATTAGGAGGTTGCGGAAAAGAACAAAGGAATCCTTTGTTACTAACCCTTACCCTTACCCTAACGGACGGGCCAGCCTGGCTGGCTGGCTGGCTGGCGGACGGACGGAGGGACGGACGGACGGACGGACGGACGTTCCAACATTTTTGGATTATGGGGTATTTTATATAAAAAAGATCAAAGGCAAAGCTCCTAAACAACAATAGAGGTTAAGGGGCTTACATAATTAGTCAAATGATTGTTTTGTCTTAGGCTCCGCACCTAAGCTCCTAGACCCCTGGACTGTGGCCAGGAGGAAGGAAAGACGGACGGACGTTCCCACGAATGGATACTTATGTGGCTATCCCATTGTTCTTTTAGCCATATACACGGAATAAGTAGCAACATAACAGAAGATAAAAAAGGAACCTATTGTTCTCGTAGCCACATATATACCAATTCGTACCCCCGGACGGACGGACGGACGGACGGTCGGACGAACGGAGGGACAGTGAGACAGAGAGAGAGACATACAGAGTTATCACTCTTCTCTGAAATAGAAGTGTATGTCGTATATGTTTAGAGGTTCGATAGGTTTACACTGGTTGAATAGGCCGTGTTGTCCAGTTTGTCAGCCAACAGTCTAGTATGGCGATTTGACTGAACGTGATAATCTGACAAAGTTTTGAGATATCTTACTTACTAATGCAAACTGACTGAATGTGATGCACCATGATCAAAAGGGTTACATGTTTGCGATGATACTATTCTGGGCTGGGACGTATAGCAAATAAAGCAGTTTCCTAATAGCCAAAATACATCTGTAATCATACAGTCTTAATTGGTATTTGTTTTATGGCGTTCACGTTCAGAATTTGATTTGAAATACAAATATACCAGCGGTCAGTATAGGAGATGAATCGCCAGCACCAACATAATATGTTACAATGGTTACAGAGATTTTCCATCAGAAATCCCGTATGTAATTAAGACCACTATCCGTGTTCGGTCATAGTCAAGGATCTCCTGACTTAGTCTTGTTATATTCGTACATGTATATATTCGTACACCTTAACCTCCCATTGGTAAAGTGGACGTATTTCCCGACCTGGGTTGGGCAGACTTATGGAATTTACAAAACCGGTCATATCCATTGTCTCAAGACAGTGCAGAAGAGCTTTTCTCATCAACGGCTGGCTGTACGTAGCAGACCCCGGGTCTATATTCATACAAACTGATGCAGCAAATGCAATGCTGAATAGGCCACAATCCAAACAGTCGGTCTGTTGTTGTACATCGATAACACTAATGTACAAATTCCCGGCTAGCCGCAGGAGTTTACATGACAGCTCACCTACATCTGCTAGATAACTTATTCGCTTGTATCTTTCGCTCAAACGCAGCATGCTGTCATATATTAAAACTTCATTGGGTATTAATGCATTGATGTTGGAAATCGTTATCCAATGACTGTTCCGAATATTGATCATTTGTACAAATTCTAACTGTGATCCCATACTGTCATGCCCATATTTCAGCGTAACAGAATCCTGGAGTCCTCCCATGTTAGGATTCATTTTCTGAAGCAGTATCATTGATGCATTAATTATCTTATCATTGAGCCATTCACCCATTTCAATAAGTTCTTTATCAGTGTACTTCAGATACAGATCCCATAACCAAGACTTTTCGAGATCCGTCTCTGGCTTGTCGAGGACTTCGGTACAATTGCTTGGATTGTTGGCTGTCCCATTTTCTCCAACGACAACCATCTCATGATTATTCATCCTATTTGAGTCAGTCTCCTTCGTGGTAGAGTTTTGTGCTATATCGTTGGGTAGTTCGTTGGTACCTGTCTGTTCCATGGCATGTGTATCTTTCATTATTGCGGGTGGATCTTTCGTACCAGATTCTTCAACTGCTACTTCTTCTGTGATAGTCACAGTTTCTCCAGTTGCCATGGACGACTCTACCTTTCTCTTAGGCGGAGGTTCATCAGAGGTGATGATCTCGGAAACGAACGGACGTTTCAGTGATTGGTATTTGTTTATTTTGCAATTCTTGTTCATCAACATGCATCCGTTCGTGTCCAAACAGACCTCAAAACCATACTTATGTATGTCCTGTAGCATCCGGCTGTTTATGCGCGCGTTATGGACATCGACATTACACCGGAACAAAAAAAAAATGTGGTTTATTGGCTGCATCTCATTCAAATATCGCATGTCATGATTATATTTCGCATGCAACTGCTCATCCTTTTGAGAATTTAGTCTACCTTTAATCTCTTTCACATGTGTAATTTTCCTCATTACTTCCTCGTCCTTTTTACGTTTCGTTCATGGAAGCGATCAAAGAGACATAAATGTATATCACTTCCAGAAATTGGATGAATTTTATCAGAATGTTCGCTGTCTCTCGTTTCAGCTTCGGTTAGCCATGGAAACGATATTTCCAATTGTCCACTCTTGGCCTTTTGTACGTTGTCTACTTTTGGCTCTGCCACCACCCCATTAAACGGCTGAAACATGCCTGTATGTCTCTTGTTGCCATGTGCCACCAACATATTCGCCATATCAGACACAACAATGTTAGGCTGATGCTTCATTGACAGTAGTATGTCGATGTAATCCCGTGGGCTTTCTGCTCGCAGCACAAACTTCAAACAGTATATGATACCGTGAGTACAGGTTCCTGAGACCCATCCGCCAGATTTCCCCCAGAGTTTACTGAAAGCTTTCTTGAACTTTTCGTTATCTTTAGATATGGCAACTTTAATTTGTGATAATATATCAGCCTTTGAGCCCTTAGCCTTGGATCCTAATGATTTAGCAAATATTTTAACTTGATGACGGGATGAGTGTTGCAACAGTTCCACCAATCTTTCTTCTGTAATTTCCCGACAGTCTCCTTCTAATTCATCGCTCTGTCTATTCACAAGTTTTGCATAGTAATTCTCACCCTCATCCAGTACGGAAAAATGCCAAAACCTATCACTTTCCACAATAGGTACAATTGTTTCTACATGATGTTGCTGTGCGTTCAAATGAAAATCCTTGCACGTTTGGATAGTTTTGTCCTTTAACATTTTGTAGCATCCGGTCGGGGATAAGTGACTCAAAGATGTTTCTGTTAAAATTACTTTTTCCAGAAACACTGGGTTGTTGGATACCTTTTTCAGATGCTCACACTCGGCGGATTTAATGCCACTTCTCCGCGCCACTCGCATATAGTCCATGCATTGTTGATTTTCACATTGGACGTCCACTTTACCCTTTGATAAATCTTTCTGTACGTGAAGGGGATAACGTACACCGCCATGTGAACTTTTGTTAACAAAGAAAATACCATTGTGCGCATCAACACACGTTGCAGTAGGTTCACTGTCGTGTCCATGAACTAGTCGAATGTGTCTCCCTACGCTTTTGCCGTGCATCTTTTTTCCACATAAATCACATTGTTTCAACAAAGTGGTACTCTTCCTTGACCGTTTTGTTTCATGGTCATTATCGGTTCATTGATTCACAGTGTTCGCGTCCTTATCGGTTACTGTGGCACTTTTGTACTTCTTATAATTGAATTGTGTTTTTGTTTTAATTTTAGGCACACTTGTGTGTTGCTGATCTGAAGTATCGTTATCATTATTAGTTCCACCGCTGTCCATCGATAAGTTTGTGTGAATTATCGTATCCGCTATATCCAATGTGTTGGCGATGTCCGTTTTGTCACCTGTATTGTCCTCAGTACTTGTATGTTGCTGATCGGAATTATCGTTATTAGTTTCTCCGCTGTCCATCGATAAGTTATTGTGATTTTTCCTATGCGCTGTATCCAATGCGATTTCGGTTGTGTCTCTGATATTATTCTCAATATAACTTCTGTTTTCATTCTTAAGAGTATGGTAAAACAGATCAAGGTCTTATGAATGGCAGACTAAGTGTGTTCCGAATGCTTACATGTATCAAGTGTCCAAATATTGAAGGAATGCGTCAAGTAATTTGAAAGTTATAGCAGGATGAGGAAGATTGTACAACGTTTTTGACACACCAAAATGGCTAAATGTATCAGCAAAACTTTGAAGCAAAAAAAAGTCAAGGTCATGTGAATAGCGTCATGAGTGTGTTCCTAATGCTTACATGCATCAATTGACCAAATATTGAAACAATCCGTAAAGTATTGTTAAAGTTATAGCATGATAACGAAGACTGTACACAATCTTTGACATTTCGGACGACGTGGACGACGACGACGACGGAAAAAAGCGCCGACTATTGTCGCGCCTTCTGCTAATGCAGGCGCGACAAAAATGTATCAATAACACATGTATATTTCGATAGTGTATTTATAAATGTATACGCAACAGATAAGCGTTTTCGAGTTACAACGAAAAATAACGAAATTATATGTACCAAAGGGGGGAATAATCCATTACGGAGTGTCGAATCAATAATAGAAATTCATTCTGCGTATCTAGTACTATCTATACATCATAACGAAGCTAACTACCAAATATCAGGTGTGTAGGTATTAAGGTGATTTTTTTCGAGTTACATGAAACGCGACGGACGGACGGACGGACGTTCCCACGAATGGATACTTATGTGGCTATCCCATTGTTCTCCCTATTGTTCTTTTAGACACATAAACGGAATAAGTAGCAACATAACAGAAGAGAACAAAGGAACCTATTGTTCTCGTAGCCACATATATACCCATTCGTACCCCCGGGCGGACGGACGGACGGACGGACGGACAGTCAGACTGACACAATAAATGGATATAATAATAGCTGAAAGTGGAATGCAAGTGTAACTAACATAACTTTAAATCGTGCGATTTTCGATTATGACCCCATCTGTTTTCACCACGGGTGCGACGTGAACGCGTGCATGTAAGTTTATTATTAATGATGAATGTCACTGATAATTGAACAGACTAAATGTCTGCAACATTTTACCACAGTCCTCTCGTGCAATTGAGACTTGAAACAGATTAACATTCTTTTTGGCTCAGTATACAATGCACAATACACATGTACGGCCACTTCTTTTTTATTTCTTGGTTTACGAGAAATTTTGAAAAAAGTATGCTCCGGGTGGAGGAAAAAAAAAAAAAAAAAAAGACGGACATTGTGTTTTTTTTTATTATTTACGGGAAAAAACACATCGGGTGGAAGAAAAAAAAAAAAAAAAGTTTGTTGTGGTTTATTTATATTAAAATGTTTTAATAATGCAATCCAGTTGATTCAATGCTGACCCAAGTTAATGGTGATGTCCTAACTGATGAGTCCTTCGAACACTGTACTCGGGGTAAGAGTGAGTAAGTGATCAGGGTTTAACGTCCGCTTTTCTGACAATCAAGATCTCAGCCTCACAGAGTCTGAGCGCAGACGGGTCAACAGGGTCGAGTCCTGTATTCACCTGTCCGAGGGGGGTAAATCCCGGAATCAGAACTCAATATTTACAACAAAATATATATTCAGTCCCAGTCGTCACGAAAAACCATTGGTTTTCAATAGGCTCGAGGCCAGTAAAATTTGTGCCGAGCCGGTGAAAATTAGAACCTCGCTGCTTAGAAATGTAGTATTCGGGCCAGCACTTTTTGATGGAGGGCCAGTTGTTTGAAAAGTTTTTCGTGAAGGCTGCAGTCCTGAAATTAGAACAACCTGATCAGGCCCTCGCCACACCAGCATCATTTATCCAATCCCATAAAAGTAATTGGATTAGCGATAATCCTACTTTTATATGATATATGAGGTATATTAAATCAGACTTAACTTCCAGATACAACAAAGCCAAAAGAAAACAGTATCTGAAGGCCAAGCCAGGGTACCGGTGTTCATATGCGGCCGCGACTGGAGAAAAGAGGCTTATGGGTTTTGTGACAAGTCTAGATCCTGATCAGCTAGCACACTGATGTTGCTTGATTAGCATCTATACGGTTTGGTAGATCCATGATGTATGTTTCATTGACTGAATGGCGAAAAGTGTATCCCCTGATCAGACTGTGCGGATGCGCAGGCTGATCTGGGGCTACACTGGTCGCATAACCCATAAGCCCCATTTCTCCAGTCGTGACCATAAGGATGAACCCCATCATTAAGATCCTTTTACGAGAAGCAGGACAGACATACTGCGGAACCGGATGTTGTTGTTGTTGTTGGCACCCGCACTTACTTTTCGCGTCACCGCATTTGTACATGCGTAATACACAGTTGATTATTAAAGATTAAATACTTGTTAAAAGTTACTGTTAAAACTAAGTTTTAAATGTCTATTTACAGTCCACATTTAAAAATAGTCTAATTTACAATGCAATTGGCATGATAAACTTGATATTAAAGGGACTGTTTCAGATGAGGCCCCTATACGGGAACCAGTCATTTCGTAACCATGCCATTTCGTAACCGCCTATTTCTGGTAATTTCGTAACCAATTAAATAAATATATAAATATAAATATATCCAACGGCAACAATTCATAATCACCATTGATGTATCAATAGTGTCGGCAAAGAGCAAATATGATTTTAAGTTTTCTATGTTAAAAGACCGGCGGTTACGACATGACCAACAAATTGGTCATTTCGTAACCGAATGCCGTTAAAATACCGGCGGTTACGAAATGACTTTTTTTTCAAGGGGCCGATTTTGGGCGGTTACGAAATGACCAACAAAACGGTTACGAAATGACCAGAAATCGGCGGTTACGAAATGGCATGGTTACGAAATGACTGGATTCCCCATATACATGTAGACGTAATTTACAGAACAACTTCTGAATCATTACAGACTCTCCGATGAATATTTTATATGCATAAATAATTAGTGGCCTACTTATGACATTTTCAAATAGTGTTACCTTCTCCGGTGGGCAGAAAAATAAACGTTCAATACGAAACAACAGCGATTCTCGATCTAGGCCTACTTTCGTTTTGAAGAAACGGTCTATAAACTGCAAACGTCCGTCTGTGCTTGTCTGATACAACTCTATATGTCTCTCTAACATTATGTTACAACATTTTATATACCGGTACTACATGTATTCAAGTAACAAATGAATACAATTCCCCACTCATTGTTTACATCGGTGCCGTGTAAACAATGTAGATTTAACAAATAATTATTTTGTCATAATTATTTTGTCATTTATTTTTTACTTGTTATACCCCCGCAACGAGTTCTGGGGGGGGGGGTATACTGGAATCAGATTGTCCGTCCGTGCGTCCGTGCGTCCGTCTTGCCGTGCGTGCATCCGTCACAAAACTTAACGTCTCGTAAATTTGTTATAATATATATTCTGTTTCCTTCAACCGAATGTCGTGATATTTCACACATGCGTTTCTACGCCAATCATCCAGCCTTATGCGCTGAATCTACGGCACCCCGCTGACCCCGCGGTCAACGTCATGGACTTAGAAAATTCCGATTTTTTTGCTTTGGGTCATGGTCCACACTGGGGTATCCCGTAAGCCCTCGTTTACTGACACATCTAGTTCAACTTTCTCATGTGGGGCATAATAGGTTCACAAAACACACAAATAAATATGATCCCCGGCAAAACTCTTTTCTATATATTTTTGGTCACCTAGACACCTACCTACATATGTCGAGTCAGCCCTTGTAATATAGCCGACACAACATATGTATGTCGCTGGAACAGTTGTTGTCTGTTGAAATCGATCCGTTAAATGTTCATAGGTGTAATTAAAACTTTTATTTTAATTAGTATTCTCCATTTTTGCGTGTATAATACATGGGCAGAAACGTCTACGAATATGTGCCGACATATTTCAGACGTGGGCAGACACGTCCACACATAGTCATAGCCCGAGAAGACCGTGCAGCCTCTATCGAGACATGGGCCGACTGGTCCAAACATACGGGCTCATATGACCGTAGCCCCCCATATCTGGACGGGGCCAAATCGTCGGACCCCAAATCGTCCATATATGGGTCGACTCGACCGTGGTCCGACTCGTCCGTAATTCGTTCATAAGATCGAAGCGCTCAAACGCGCTGGGTGTCCCGAATTTCAACGATGTAGGTGATTAAAAGTTGATCTGTTTTATGTTTATTAACACTATTTTTTTAACAATTGAATTCCCGATCATTATTTTTTTTATTTCAAAACGTCTTTTCCATCGCCGGAAATAATTACTTAAAAAAAAAAACGAACTTTCCTCTTTTTTTTTTTTCGTGTTTCCCAAAAATTACACTCGGCGGTTTTGTAAACCAAGACATATAAAATAAATCGCCCACTGATAATAAAATGATGTTCGACGACCATTTTGTTGTTTTAATAACGGCATATACACACTGTTCACACTGTTTTGTTACCAACATTGACCATTACATATAAATATAGACCCTAATGTCGGTGCAAAACAAGAACGAAAACGACGTAGACGATGACGAAGGAAAATGCGTTACGCATTCTGCATACTAGGCGTACCATCATAAGACAACATATAGACAACCGTTAATTATAGGTCATAATTATGGTAAACAGTGTATATATCCTAAAACGAATGAGTTGTTGCATTATGATTTCGACATGTTTGGTGTTTACTGATGTGTTTAGATTTATTTATGCACACCGTTGATATCTCTGATACATACATGGACAGTGTAGGAATAGACAGTGCACACGGCTACAGCATGATCAGGACCTCCAATGAATACACTGTTAGACATATATACATGTACGCCACTTACTGATACTGATCTATGTTGTTATCGGATCGTCATAATCTCGATTAAAAGATCATTTTGGTCAACAAATATTGAATTAATGTATTGTATAATTCAACTTTCATTACTGACTTGTCAATTAACGATTGTGCAGAATCAAGTATCCATTGTACGTTAGTAAATACGATACACGAGAGATACCGCTCTGTTTAATATGATCGGATAATATGTGAATACCGAATTAATCACTGATTCATAGTGTGTGGTTAGATGGTACATTGTATGTGCACATGTATATAACACAGTTGTCCAATCGAACTGAATATTTGCATTAATCCACCTCAGTAAATACTCAAGCATTATTAAATATTGAAAAAGATGTTTCGTTATTGCCAGTGTCCTTTGCCAGCGTCCGTACAAATCATTAGCCGTAATACTCATGGAGCCAGCTCTAGATGTTAACTCTTTCAACACCCCTGACCGAACGCTAACATTTGCAAACATCATAGATCCAGATACCAGATCGTAGCAAAGCCGCCTCATCAGGACCTAAAGTGCTCGCCATTATATTCAGTTTTCTAGAAATATAAATGTCCTGACCAATGGAACAATCCAATGCGGAAATATAACCGACTATGTCAGATATATGGAGAAGAAATTGTTAAAATTCTATTCCATACATTATAGTCAGTAAGCGAAGTATACGGAATACCCCCCGCGTGGGCCCAGGTATCCCTAAATATGTGAAAAGTGAAGCAGATCCGAGCAAGGAAATAGAAGTTGTAACCAATTTCTTTGATGTTAAGTTTTGTAAAGAGACTAAGTATTTGACCTTGATCCTGGGATCAGCGGGGGTGGAACGGTCGTGGATTTGGCACATCATGGTAGCAGAGCCTTACAGGAATGCATGTGTGAACTAATAAGCATTTTAGGTGAAGGAAACAGAAGTTATAACAATATTTCTCTGGTGTTAAGTTTTGTACAGAGACTAAGTATTTGACCTTGACCCTGGGATCAGCGGGGGTTGGACGGTCGTGGATTTGGCACATCATGGTAGCAGAGCCTTACAAGAATGCATGTGTGAAATATCAAGCATTTTAGATGAAGAAAGCAAAAGTTATAACAATATTTATTTGATGTTAAGTTTAGTGACGGAGGGACGCACGGACGGACGCACTGATACACGGACGGATGGACGGACAACCTGACTTCAGTATACACACAACTCGTTGCGGGGGTATTACAGGTAACACGGATGTATTGATACATGGTTTGACTTCCGAGGACATTGAAGAGTAATGCGAAGAAAGAGTACACCTGTTTAATTGTCATGCCAGTGACCATTGGCTGCATGCAGTGGTCTGAATGTGACTAGTTACAATATACTATTTCTGAGACAGTATGGCCATTTATGTGCAAATTTCCTGTTTTATTAAGAAAAATATTGCCCTTTTCTACGCACTGTATAAGTGTAATTCGGTTTTTGATCTTGGTCGTCAACATGGGTTATATCATTCGGGTCGCGATGACAATTTTTCCAATCTTTCAACCTATTGTTTTCTGTTCAGAATTTTGTACCAGAGAGTCTGATGAGGACAGTGGTATACCTCTCTATAAAAGTGGACTTTTTGAAATGTATTTAAAAAAAATCCGACAAATGTGCTTAAATGTATGAAACTAAGAAGGAAAATCTTTACGTTTGTGTTACCTACAAGCGAAATTTGATATTCGCCACTACCTTAATTAAGCATCGCGGCCACTCTCCGTCATTCAGACGAATACAGTCCATGCAGCTAATAAGCGTCTGTTAACGAGCGATTTACGTGTATTCCCAATAACTTTCCACATACCTCGGTTATCAAATCACGGCTCACAAAGCATGCATCTTAATAATTTAACATACAATCAATACTATAGCGATGCATATTCGACTGTTAAACTATCGATGATTATCGATGACCCGTTAATCACGGCTACTTATCTCTAATAAAGCGATATATATATATGTAAAAACATAGTAATTAAACAACGTGCGCCAAAGCCGCAAATTTAATCAATGTATCGCACGAATATGACATCTTTTCAAGCGATAATACACATGCAAAAAGTGACAATAAACATGCATGCACAATGTGTGGGACTGTGTCTGTGCGTTCAAATAAGATCTCACCTGTTGATAAGGAAATAACGCAAGACTTTAAAATGTTGATTAAAACAATGTAATGGCCTCCCAAAAATCGACACACCCAGGAGTCAAATTACATGTAGCGTAGCTATTTTGTTGAGATGCAGCCAGTGTATTTAAGACTTGCTACTGGTGTAATGAAACTCACAAGAATACGAAAGATTCATGAATCAAAGTACTGAAATGTGTTATCTCCACTTTAATACTCCTCCAAGCATGGAATATCTCCTCCATTTTGGATGTATACATTCAATTTCTAATAAATTTTAGAAGCAAACTTCTCCGAAAGACGACGTGTAGTAGTTTGCTATGACCCGTTTGTTTTGTCTTGATTTGCTGGCTCTTTGGTCTTCTATATAAGCATTATGTCTGCAATATTCAAGTTTGCTATATATGTATTATGTCGGCTTTATTCTCGATACTGCTGGATGAGTCTTATGTCTGCCGCATTCAAGTCCCGGTAATATACGAGATATAGCAGAACGAGAAAGCTTGTACAAAGTTTGTGACGCAAATGAAAGGGCTACTCGTGTCAGAAAATAAATAAAAAGGTAAAAAAGGGCACGGTTATTTTGAATTGCGGCATTATAGTGTTCCAAATGCTTGCATGAATAAAGTGTCCAACCATTGAATGCGTCAAGTAATATGAAAGTTATAGCAAGCACAAAAAAGCTAAGTGTTTCAGCAAGAAGATCAAGGTCATGTGAATAGAGTCATAAGTGTGTTCCGAATGTTTAAATGTATCCAAATATTGAGGCAATCCGTAAAGTAATATTAAAGCTATAGCAAGATGACTAAGCCAATTAGGTGGCACGGTGAACCAATCCTTTCTTAGAAACGACCTGTCAATATTTGGTATTTATTTCGTGGTCATGTATGTAAATTGACAATTACTATTTGGCTATTTAGTTAAAACAAATGTAATTGAGACCAGCCAGCCTGCATTGAGATACAGACTGGCCAGTATCTACGCTGGTTGTACATATAGGCCTATGTGTTTTTCACTGTTCCATTGGTAACATACAGGAATAGTAGATGCCCACCATAAAATCACAGTAGATACAAGAAATAGATATGGTTCCTCCAATTGTCGCGACAAAACTCCATGCCAAATTTGGGTTAGATCGGCCAAGTAGAAGTTAAGTTATCACGTGGACAAGAATACACAATGATACACATGGAGAAAATCTGCGTCGGACGCCATCGGACGATAACTCGTCATACAATTCGGAAAATCAATAAGCCTGTCGCGACATAAGTGTATGCCGAATGAGGTTAATATAGGCCAAAATGAAGTTAATCTTGTGAACAAGACCCCTATACGGAGCCTGTTACATGTACCCGAGGGCACCTGTACTGACCAGTAACGTACCCACCGTCGCATCCTGTATACTACATGTACATAAGTGCCCCTGTGTGTACCATTACAGTGCCCCTATACTGACCAAGTTACCCGAGGGCCCCTCTAAGGACCAGTAAGGTTCCCACCCGTGGCCTCCTGTATGGTATACTACATGTACACATGTGCCCCTATTGCGACCATTTAACTGCCCCTATTCTGACCATGTTACCCGAGGGCCCCTCTAAGGACCAGTAAGGTTCCCACCCGTCGTCTCCTGTATGATATACTACATGTACGCATGTGCCCCTATTGTGATCATTTAAGTGCCCCTATACTGACCATGTTACCCGAGGGCCCCTATACAGACCAGTAAGGTTCCCACCCGTCGTCTCCTGTATGATATACTACATGTACACATGTGCCCCTCGTGTGACCATTTAGGTGTCCCTATACTGACCAGGTTACCCGAGGGCCCCTATACGGACCAGTAAGGTTCCCACCCGTCGTCTCCTGTATGATATACTACATGTATACATGTGCCCCTAGTGTGACCATTTAGGTGTCCCTATACTGACCAGGTTACCCGAGGGCCCCTATACAGACCAGTAAGGTTCCCACCCGTCGTCTCCTGCATGATATACTACATGTACACATGTGCCCCTATTGTGACCATATAAGTGCCCCTATACTGACCATGTTACCCGAGGGCCCCTATACAGACCAGTAAGGTTCCCACACGTCGCCTCCTGTATGATATACTACATATACACATGTGCCCCTAGTTTGACCATTTAAGTGCCCCTATACTGACCATGTTACCCAAGGGCCCCGATACGGACCAGTAAGGTTCCCACCCGCCGTCTCCTGTATTATATACTACATGTACATGTGTGACCCTGTTGGGACCATTTTAGTGCTCCTATATGGACCATGTTACTCGAGGGCCCCTATGCGGACCAGTAAGGTTCCCACCCGTCGCCTCCTTATGATATACTACATGTACATAAGTTCCCATATTTGGACCATTTTAGTGTCGCGAATGTAACTACATGCCAATATTTGTCACATACAGCACAGTATAATTGTCATATAGTTGTTTCAGATTGTGCTGTTACACAGGCTGGTCTGGAGCTACACAGGTGACAAATGTCGTAATGTCCATTGTTACAACTGTGACACATGTACAATGGTTCCCTTGTTCACTATATATACTGAGTTACCGCTCGACGTTAGCCTTTACATGGCGTTAGCGTTAGTGTTACACTAGTACTGTTAGTCACGCTGTTCTGTGCTCATACTGGTTACAAATGCCATAATATCCTTTATTTCAACTCTTGGTAGACATACAAGTGTCCCCTTATATACGTACCAGTGTTACAAATATATGTGAGTGTTTATATGGCATGTTTATAAGTGCCCCTATATTGGCCATTATTCTGCCCCTTTACTGACCATGTTACCATAGTGCCCCTATAATGACCGTAACGTTACCACCCCTATTGAGAATAGTAGGTTAGTGCCGTGAATGGGAAAAAATATCTGGCAAGGCTTAGGAAACGGGATGGGAGAGGCTCTGCCGAGCACATCCCGTTTCCGAGCCGCGCCAAATAGTTTTCCCATTCACGGCACTAACCTACTATTCTATTTATCCCATCAACACCTACTAATGGCTTTAAAATGCAAAAAAATAATCCCAGGCAAATCACATATTCATACGCAGTGATTAGGTCGTATTGACAGGATATCAAAAATGTTTCACGGCACCGTGTTTCACGGCACATACGCACTGTGTTGACAGGATAAAAATAAATACTGTTCTGTTCAGTTAAAAAAAGTAACACGCTTTGTAAACAAGTTCATCGTTCCCTCAATTTAACAAATCGCATATAAGGGGTATAACCAGATTCAACTTAACAGATTCAATTTAACAATTCGTTCCCACGAAATAACAATTCGTTCCCACGGGAACGAATTGTTATTTCGTGGGAACGAATTGCTAAATTGAGGGAACGAATTGTTAATTCGTGGGAACGAATTGTTAAATTGAGGGAACGAATTGTTATTTCGTGAGAACGAATTAATAAAAAAAGAGAATGCTGCGTCCCCTGCGGGGCTCCTTAAGTTCACACGTTACTCTAACAAGACAGCTTAGCAGTTAATTAGAACCTCAGACAGCGACGGCGTTCCATAGTTAAGCGTGTATTCTAATGCACTCTATAAATATCACACAATCCGATTGTCTGATGGACATACATTACATTAGCGATCGGGGTTCATCCTTACTGGAATTCCGACTGGACACCTGGTTTGGCCCTCACATACGTCTGGCATTATGTATGTGACAGTTGAATCTGGTTATACCCCTTATGTGAGTATTACGATTATTCGTAATCCTATTTTAGGGGAAGGGGCCAAGTGACTTTGGTGTGGTATGGACCCGGCACAACGTCAGTTTATTCTAATTTCAGCGCTGAATATATTTGTTCTCAATGTAAATATTCCGTTCCGATTTTGCGAAAACGGGATTGAATCCGTTTGCCCGGACTTACATGACATTAGCTGTTGATAGGCCGTTAAACACCAATAAACAAACAAACATACATTACAGGTATATCATTGTTGATGAACGGTCGCAAATTATTTCAATATGTATGCCTACGCCAGTAGTAAAGGAGTGCATTAGAAATAGGTTATCCGCATTGTAATTTTGAAATTTGCAGCGTGTATCAGAAAACGATATGTCGGAAAACATGTTTAATGGCTTCGCTAGCGCGTCGCCATTAAACAGATTTTCCGACTTATCATTTTCTGATACACGCCGCAATACAATACAGTTAACCCTATATTGACGTGTCATTGCAATTTAAGTGTCTCACCTGTGTGAGAATAACGTCACCTGATTGGTGTATCTCTATTCCGTGCAGCCAATATTGGTGGGAATGCAACTGAGATGCTGGGAAAAAACCCAGCCCACATATATAAACATATCCATTAACATACTTTGTCATTCGCAACTTAACATGTAAACGGGAACGTCAAATGTCATTGTGTTTTATTCACATAATATACTAGCATAACATGTGATAAACAGGGGAGATAATTGGTGATAATGTTCCGCTATTAGAGTACTAGAAAATGGAATTGGTGGATACAGTGGAACCTCTCTAAAGCGGACACCAATAAACATATGTGATCTTATTTTTCTTGGGTTTCTCGGTCATTTATCTAGGGTGATAATATCTGCTCGTGATCGCATAGCACAGAACTATGGCTGAGAATGATCACATGTCTGATTTACAGTGAAACCTCTCTAAGCCGGACACCTTGGGGAACTCCCAGGGTGTCCGGTTTAGACAGGTTTCACTGTAATATTATTCTGTCCATAGAAATAGGTTCCATTCAAAAGTTAAGTAAGAAACCATCCATTGGACAAATGTTGCATGTATCGTTGCGAACGCTAGTTATTTTTAAAAAAAAAATACATAACCCTATTTGTGTTCAGGTGACGCTTTAACCCGAATTGTCTGTCTGTAACGCGGGCGTCACATAAATAAAAGTTGGGTTAGCAACGCATATACATGTAATATAATTATGTAGTATGGGTTCAGAATTTAATACGATACAAAATTAATGTAAAACACAATTATTTTTACCATGCTTGCTAAATTAATCTGTTTCATCACTACGCTTCTCTGTGACTCGGAGCCTTTAACTTTTAACCCATAAATAACTGGAATGGATTTGTATTATGTTAATTTTCTGACCAATTCTGTCGTCACAAAAATATTTTCAGACTAGTCCATTTATACAATTGGGGTGTTGTTTTTTCTCTCTAAAATATATGAAAATTACTTGCAAAAAATGCAGATCCTAATGAGATGGCTCGCGACGAACCGGCTCATGTAGATCTAGATCTACACTGTTTGCAATTACAGCTATAGATGTCGGTTAAACATACACTCCCACACCATAGGTTGTAATATAGGGAGGCATACTATTTTCATTATTTTTATACGCCCGTTTGAAAAAAATGGACGTATTATGTATTCTTGTACGGGCGGGCGGCGGGCGGCGGGCTGTGGGCGGGCGGGCACAGCTTGTCAACGCAATAACGGATTGTAACAAAATTTCGTATACAAGTTTATCACGACAAGCCGAAGAAGCCTATTGACTTTGATGACTTATCTCCCCTTGGCGGCCATTTTTAATGTTCGCACTCTGTATCCTGGTCCACGCAATAAATCAAGTTCTACTTGACTGATCGTAACCAAATTTGGTTTACATGTTTATCACGTCAATATGAGTTATCTCCCTTTGTTGACTGGCCTTGCCTCGACAGGCGTATATTGTGACCTTCGGCACTCTTGTTTGTGTGATATTTTCCGGGCAACATACACATTAATTTACCATTACTTGGCATTATTATACTTTTTATATTAACCTTGCATTCACACTTACCGTGTTATCTTAATAGGTTAACGGAAATAACTGCATGCATTCATTATGTCTACTTATGTTTTTGATGTGCAATGATCATGCTTTATAATATGTCGATAAATAGTTATTTAGTTGACGCATTTAATTAATAAATAATTTAAAAATGTGTCATTTGCGTATAAAAGTAGCCTGATATAAACGCTCAACTATATCAGTAAATTAAAGAGTACTTAATGATTTTATATGTATATAGGGTACTCGTAATGTTTACAACTGGTGAAATAGTTACACAAGTGTACACTTATTTAATTCCTATATTAAAGCCCAGTTGGTGCCTGATCGATGGGATCCCGACTTTAATAGTTCAAGGTGTATGATCACGTGGTTACAACAACAACAACACTTTCGGACACTTCCAGAAGCCCTCCGATTCAAAGTAGGTATTATTTTATATTGTAACGGATTTTGATGAAATATGGCGCATCATACGTGTCTTGTTAAACTGCATTTGGTGGTCTCGATACTTTGGCCCAAACTTCTGTCGTTGTTGAGAAGAATCGATTTCCGTGTCTACTGACACGGAAATCGATTCGTCGCAAAAACGACATAAGTATGTACCGAACTCCTGGGACTTCCAAATGCAGCTCATGACGACGCGTTTGATGCGCCATGTTTCATAAAAATCCGTTGCCTATTAAGAAATATATCAAATAATACATTTTCTTACTTTTGAGTGAGCGCGTTTTCAACACTTTCAGCCATTGCTGTTGTTGTTGTAACCACATGATCATGCACATTGTAGTTACTGTGACAGGGATTCGCTATAATACAGACCGTTCGCTGATGATCTGAGCAAACTTCAAATCGAGCCACTAACAAAACTACAGGTGAGTACATATATGTACACTAACTACCCCCTGATCTTCATTTGCCAACATTTGTCAATTTTGTTATTTAAAATATTTGAGTATTGTGCTAGAAATCAAGCAGCTTGATTGGCTGAGCCTTAGCAGTGCTACAGCTCAGACAATAAAATCGCCTGATTGCGAGTTGGTATTGCCAATATATGTTCAGAAACGTTGATAAACTGGGCAAGATTAACATAGGCGCTTGTGTAATACGTAGGACACGGTTCGTCCGCCTGTACGAGCAGATGATCGACCGTCCATGCTGACAACGTTCTAAGTAATTTATAACAGACGCACCCATGCTATGTCTAGTTTTCCTAATACATGCACAGTAGAACCTCTAAACCGGACATGCATACAGTCTTTGTATACTTAATTTCATGTGTGCCATTATCATTTACCTTGGTACTGCCTGTTCCAGTTCGACAAGTACAGCCGCATGCCTTGGCATAGTCACATGTCTGATTTACAGTGGAAGCTGTCTAAACCGGACAACCTGGGGACCTCCCAGGGTCTCTTGTTTAGAGAGGTTCCACTGTACACGTACTACTGGCACAAGCTCCTGAATATGAGCAGATTGATTAATTGACTGGTGTTTAACAGCCTATAATTTCAGCAAAAATATTTACACAATTCCCTAATATTTGATTGGCCCGTAGCAAGTCTCTGTCCAAAATTGATATCCCAGTAAACTCCCACGCCGAACTACTTTCCGTAACCGTCAGGTGCAGTTAAAATAATTCTTAAGAAAACGGAAAATAAACACATTTTCTTGATGAATTTATTTCAAATGCTGGAATTATAAGGAATGAATGATCTTTTTTTTTAATTTATCGGGGATATAAACTTGGAAAAGTCGCGGGAATACTGGACGAGGCCTTCCGGCCTCCGTCCAGTATTCCCGCGACTTTTCCAAGTTTATACCCCGGTAAATTCCACAAAAGGCCATTCATTCCTATAATCAACAGCGAAGGTCATGTAAGGCCGGGCCAACGGGTTCGATCCCGTATTTAACCTGCTGCATTGGGGGGAAAATCCAAAAATCAGACAGGAATATTTACATTGATATTTCCAGATGATCGTAAATTTGCACTTGCGAACAATTTAGTTGTGCGAAGTTTAGTGAAACGGCCCCCAGTTATTTAGGGGAGAGAGGGTTCAAATTGACCGCCGACTGACACCTTACGGCGTTTGTGTTTGTGTAGGCCCAGAACCGCATGCACAGTATGATCAGTAGCCTATTTCACCAACATTGCAAAGTATACGTATCTAGCAAAGTATACTTTGAGGGAGAAATTATTAATTTTAGGATAAAGTTATTATTTTTTATTATGCTGAATTTATTACATTATCATAGCCATTTTGGCTGTGATAATGTAATAAATTCAGTAAAATAATTCTGCATACTTTTAATCAGAAAATATATGCAGTCGTTAGTTCTATATGAAATAATACATTTTGGGAAAAATAAATGATTACTCCCTCAAAGTATACTTTGGTAGAAAAGTATACTTTCCAATATTGGTGAAATCGGCTACAGGGCATACCGTTTTCGCTATCCAGACACTGTGTTTGGCTAACTACAATATGAATATGGATGCGCAAATGAATGCGCAAGAAATACAAGATCTATACTTGTTTCAGATGTTGTAAGGTAACATTTAACAACCGTTTCATTTCACTAAACGTCGTACCATTAAAATGTAAGTGCCAAATTATGATAGTCTGTACAATTCACATTAACAATGTTTTCTTGTGAACAATTATTGGATTTGCATTTATTGGGCATAGGCTGCATATCTATAAATGCAAATCCATCAATTGAAATTTCCAGACGATCCTAAATTTACACTTACGAACATTTTATTCGTACGAAGTTTAGTGAAACGGGTCCCAGTGGTCCAGCTAGACATGTATGTGGCTGTGACTGGAGAAATGGGCTTATGGGATTTGTGACCAATGTAGCTCCTGATCAAATAGCATGTACTGACATAGCCTGGTGACGAGCTGCATCCCTTGTTGGAAGATTGAATTATGGAATGCCGAACAGTGCAGCTTCTGGCGGTGTGGATCCAGACTGATCTGTAGTCTATTTCACCAACATTGCAAAGTATACTTTGAGGGAGTAATCATTTATTTATCCCGAAATGCATTATTTCATATAGAACTAACGACTGCAAGTATTTGATGATTACAAGTATGCAAAATTATTATACTGAATTTATTACATTATCACAGCCAAAATAGCTGTGATAATGTAATAAATTCAGTATCATAAAAATTAATAAATTTATCCTTAACCCTTTGAACCCGAAAGCCCGCTATAGCGGTTTATGCAAACAGTGCAGATCCAGATGAGCCGGCTCGTAACGAGCCGTCTCATCAGGATCTGCACTTTTTGCGAGTTATTTTCATATTTCTTAGAACAAAAACACTCCCTTTTCATAAATGGATGAATCTGAAAATCATTTTGTGACCATTGGATTGGTCGGAACATTAGCATATCACAGTCCATTCCAGTTCCTTAGGGTTGAAAGGGTTAAATTGAAAAGTTCTCCCTCAAAGTATACTTTGCTAGAAAAGTATACTTTGCAATGTTGGTGAAATAGGCTACAGGATTTACACTGGTCGCAAGAAAAAAGCTCCATTTCTCAAATCACATAAATATTGTTTCAGTCTACGACGAGTTTTAGCAAGGACAGAAAACTGCATCGACGAACACTGACTGGAAATTATTAGAATGCAGAACAATACGAATGAAGCAGTTATCGCCATCCTTTGTGACGCGTCAGATAATATGACGACCATTGCGACCGCCTTGCTTGTAGCTGTCGCACTGTCGATTATCGTTGGAAATTCGTTGTTGCTAATCAGCCTCACAATCGGCCGCCTGCCCATGACGAACGTCATTCACCTTCAGATCCTCACTCTCAATATCACTGACATCGCCGTCGGTTTCTCCGTCATTCCGATTGCAATCACCTGCTATATCATGGGCTCGTTTCCACACTACAACACATGCGCAACCATCATGAGCGTATACATTTCGGCCCAGACAGCGTCACTGTTCCACATGTTGGAAATCTGCGTATACAGGGTAATGGTTAACTGGAGTTTTCTGTCTGTAACGCGGGGCGACTTACACCCTGCGCTACATACCGTTTATTTTACCAGGTGAACTGATTATCGTGAAATAATGCACGAGTGTGTGTGTCCTTACGCTAAATAAACGAGTGAGCGTAGCGAACATATATTAATTTAGCGGTAGGACCAAATCATGAGGGTATTATATCAAGATAATCAGCTCACCTGGTTAAATAAACATTTCTTACATTTCACACATGGTTCTTCATAACAACACAGCGAATTTAGAGTAAACTATGGTAAAGTACGGCAGCTTAAAAGGGACATGCGGAGTTAGCTATGTCGTTCACACGACATAGCATCTCGTTCCCTATAGATGTTATCTCGTTCCCACGAGCTAGGATCTCGTTACCTCGAGTTGACTATGTCGTACCCATGAGATAGCATCTCGTTACCACGACATAGAATTTCGTTCCCACGACATAGGTAACAAATGAAAATGACGCGTAATACCACCATATCTAGTTTTAAATATAAATAAAGTTTTAAAGTGGAAATGTAATATATAGGTCAGAAGGACTCAGAAACTGCCGGATACCCATTTGCATATGTGTGGCATTTTTCTTAATTGACCTAATTAGCATATTAATTAGGTAAAATCACAAAATCAGGAATAGCTATCTTCATAAGTCACATAGAGACTTCGTTTTGATGTCTATACCCATGTTTTGGATACTACTTTCGAATCTATTTAACAAAATATCAGTGACGTAATCCCATTTAATGGCAGCAACCAAATATGACAGTGCGTCCTAACACTAACATCGTCATAATTTGACGATCGTCTTCTTGTTTATGTCTGCATATGATATCAGAAGCATGTAAAGCATATCTTACAATTTCAGTCATGCAGAGCCATTCCAACTACATTAAATCCAATATGGCCAGCGTGAAAATCAGTTAGAATTTGGTGCAACGGCTAGTCTATATGCTAGCATACTAATTAGGCCAAATTGCAAAAATCAGAAAAAGCTCAGTTAATAAATCACATAGAGACTTCGTTTTGGTGTCTACACCCATGTTTTCGAGACCAATGGTTCTATCTAGCAGAATTGCAGTGCCGTAATTCCATTCACTGACAGTAAATCTAATATGGCCGCCGGATATGAGCAAATCCATCTTAAAAACCTCATAATTTGAGAACCGTCTCTGCATTTGTGTGTGATATCAGAATCATGTAAAACATATATTGCAATTTCACTTCTATACAGCCACTTCAGCTGAATAAATCCAATATGGCCGCCGTGAAAAATTGTTATAATTTGAGGTAAAAGCCAGTCAATAGGATATAGTCGAGTAGTCATTTTGTGAACCTAGACATTGTGTTTCCTATAAACTTTTTTTCTTGATTCATACTCCGACAGACATATACAGCAAATTTAGCCAGTCGCCATTTTGAAAATATAACGTTTTATCTACTTGTCATACAATGATGTATAATATGTCTTTATATAGTTTTCGTGTACGTAGAGCCGTTTTCTGCAATAATATGGTTAATTTGATGTCATCATAAGAGTCTAGAGGTAATTGTAGGGTAAAATTTTACATTTTTATGCAAAAAAAAGTAATTTCAATGACAACTGTTTATTGCAAATATTGTTATGAACCATGAAAATCATATTTATTTGCAACTACAATTACTATATGAAGTAAGTATGTAAAGAATAATGGAATGAGTGATACAAGCAACCTGAGAATACCATTATATTTGACAGAACATGAATCGGTTCCGAATATATGGCACTTTATAAATTATTCTGGAATGATATGATTTTTGTCAACGGTTCTAACCAATAAACACATCATTACTCATATGATAAGATAAAGAAAACGTCAGCGCAATGGTATACATTAATATACATAATGCATATTAATGTATGCCATTAGATGTACATGTACATGTATATACGTACACATATTCTTAGAAAACTTTTTTATTTACTCCCATTCATGAATCGGATACTCAATGTCAGGTACACCAAAGAGCGCGCCATTACAAATATCACCATCCTCCCGAATACAGTCCTCAAAATCATCTTCAACATCATCTGTCTCAACAACTTCCTCAACATCCCCTGTCATAACACCTGCCTCCAATTTCAGCTTCCCTCTTAGTATGCGGATTGCAGCAACCATCCTCGCCAGAACAGTTGCAGTATGATGTGCATGACATATCTTCTTTATGAGACCCACAAGCACATGCACATCTTTCCATGTGCTTTCCACTGACAATTACGTACATGATTCCACAACATTACCTGAAGATGGGCACGTCACGTGTGCATGAGCAGATTGTCGGATGTTTGGAGGCAGCACCTTCATTTTAGGACTTTTAGGAATATATCATGGTGATGTCTGCCACATCATGGGTAAACACACCGCCGTCCAGATTCTCTATGGTTATCTACTCTTCTATGGAGAACTTGGACACAATACTCACAAGTCCCTTCTTGTTATTCTTGTTCCTCAACATTAAATCTCGTTTGGGCAGAGGACTGGTGATAGAGATATCGTAGTTGATTAGCTAGTCATCAGCTCGCTGCATTCTCTAATGATTTTTGGGAGATATTTCTTGATACTTGTCAACGACACCTTATGGAATCAGATCTGAAGGTCTACCGCCATGAGGCCACACTATGCGATAGAATAGCTGCTGAACGTACACAGTCATCTCAGCAGATGTGGGTGAGATCTCAACAACACCGAGACGCTTTGTTAGCGCCGATGTATTGCCTTTATGGAGGCAACCCTGCTCGTCGATGAGCAATGGTGGTACAGCACAAAGTGTATAGTGGACCAGTGTCCCAAGCTCCGGCTGCCTCCGTTGAACAATCAACAAAAGACGTAGAAAAATGGTTTCAATGTCGATGACTGGAACTATTTTGTGCTCTTGTCTGACAGGATCATATAATCCCCATGGGAGATTGCTGTGCTGATGTATTTTCTGTCCAATGCTTATCCAATATCGACAGAATCAGCCACATTCACTTCAGCAATAGCAATTTGGCCTGTGACAGGATTGTACAAAATATGTCGGTGGAATTTTAGTGGATGAGGATATTTCTCCACCTCTGCTTCAACAAAAGCCGCTTCATCTGCATCCAATATACGGCGATTCTTCATCTCCTCCTTGGGATGTATGTGTGTGAACTGATCTCACGAGTTAGCATACTGTGTACAGTCAACATTGTCAGACACAAGTAGGGTAATGGGGGAAATCGTCAATCCACTCGCTAACAAGTTCAGGAGAGAAAGTAATGCACTTGAGAGACCCTTTCCTATCTTGATAGCGGTCTGTTCTCCAAATTGGTCAGCTGAGACTCCGTTTCAGTATTAAGTGAACGCATCTCCAGAAGGTATTGGGTAACATATCGTGCATATTGTGCTTGTCCAGCGAGGAAAATGTATGTCAGCATGCGTTCCATGAAATCACTGTATGATCAAATTGATGGACAATGAGTGTCGGGGAGGAAAAGGGAGCTATATCTACTCAGTGAGGACCACTCAGGTGGAGGCGAGCAGTTTCCAGATACTGATCTATCTGCTCCAATGGCTTTGGGCCTGTAGATAGAAACCGCCTCAATAGAGCCGCTGTTGGGTTCCGGAAGGCCTTTGTGGGTTTCACCCAGGACATACCCAAGTTACCGTTATATATACTTGTCAGGCCACGGTATGCGGCAGCAATATACGTTTCAAAAGCTGAGCCCTTCATTAACTTTGCAATACAGCTGTTGAATGACTGTATAATATGCATTCCTCCGGGATGAAGGACTACATTCTGGAACTGCATTGGCTGATACCAGCATATTTGTTTGGTCGCAGAATATAGCTGCATGTCCATGCTCAGGTGAACGTGTTTCATCCCCATACCCACCAGTGACTGTTGCACGTACGCAAATGTTGTGAGAATAGTATCTGGGTGAGAGGGTGGGGTATCAATCATATGCCCAAACATGTAGGAGCTCGCACCTTTGAGTACACTGCTACCTCTGGCTATTTTGTTAGTCTGGATCCAGACTGAGACAGCTAAGCCACGTGACATCTTTTCGGTGACACCTGTTCGACCGGCCTGGCGGGCAGCTACCTCAGTGTAGCTATTCCCGCAAGTTTTCACAATGGCCACAACAGTGGATGCTCTTTTAAGGACCAGTAAAGTGTAAAAGAGGAATGAATAGAGTATTCCTCGCAGGTTTAGTCTGCTTGGATATAAGACGAGGGATCATAACACGACCGATACAAGACTGACTGCTGCCAGCGTCAATGATGTCTGCTGGATGTTTCTGGAATTCGGTTGTATCGTGGACTGAGAAAGTACTGGCGCAGTCGTTGAAACCAATATACAAGTTCATTGAAACCGCACTTGCAGTGGTTGGTAATTGTGTTTATCGATTATCATGGATCTCTTGATCTCTTGACAACTCACAAATAACAAATTTTTATACCGTTCGTAGCCAGGCACGGTACCTAAATTTCAGCAACTGGCATGCATACTTTCATTACACGTACCCCTATTATGAGCGTCAGAACAGCAGTGTCGTGAATTTAGAAGAATTATTCTCAAATCATATCTCAATTGTCCACAATGGTGTGCGACTATGAATTCTCGCTTATTTCAAGTATTTAATTCCGTTTTTTTTGTTAAAATAGCGACATAAAATAGGATTTTTGGCGCCATCTAGGATGTAGAAAAGTTAGAACAAACATTCAATTAGCCTTAACACGTAAATATAGCATCGTAAAATGATTCTAGACACACAAAACAAAAAACAAATGGTAGTATACATCACTATATGACAATTAGTTTTGTCGTAACATTTTGAAAATAGTGACTGGCGGCCATCTTGGATTCATGCAAATTGCAAGAGTTGTCCAAAGTTGCCATTTGGGCAACAATGCTAAATTTGTTCTAGGGAACCATATAAAGATGAAACAACAATAAAAGTTTATAGGAAACAGAATGTCTAGGTTCACTATGGAACACATAGGAGTGCCTACTCGACTAATAGCATATTAATTAGTTCAAACAGGACTAGCTGGCTTCAAAACTCACCTAGTGACTTTGGTTTCTGCACCCATGTGTTCGATACCAATGAATATATATATCATAGTGTTGCCCATAATGTCATTGCATAACGGTAAATTTCTTTTAAAATAGCCACACGTTTGCTGCAACGATCTTCTTTATGTAACGCAGTATGGCAAACATCACATATTTAAAGCCATATAGATACATGTACATCCCTACTACTGTACATTAAGTCCATTGTGGTCGCCCTAAAATTACTATGACATATACTGTCCAGGCAAAACACCGATTGAACCAGGGCAATTTTACGTGTTTTTTTCGTTCAACATTGTTAACATAATGTACGCAAACAATGTCTGTTTGAATCAATGACGAGAAAAACACCACACACTGTATATGACCACTGTCAACTTTATCGCCCAATCACATGGGCGCGATTAACATTTCATTGCGAACATGTAGTATTAACAGTACATATAACTACTGTCTGTTCCACGTTTTGCTGCCGACATACATTTTGCCATTAAATTCATTAAATCTAAAAAAGTATTTAAAAGAAAGTTCTTTTTTTATCAATAAAAAAGTCACCCTCCCCTAAATAAAAGTATTTAATGAAATTCCATACAATTAGAGGATAACCATGCTTTCCTTTTCGATTTGTAGCGGTATATGGGAGGTTTTATGGTCTGTTAATCAGTTTTACGGCGACGCACAGACCATAAAACCTCCCACATACTGCTCCAAATCGAAAAACAAAGCATGGTTATCCCCATTCTAATGCACCTAGTGTGCTCCCCGCTTTTTGCAACGTCGTAGCATATCACGAACAGTGATAGTTTTCATTACGTCAGCAGGTTGTTGTCGTCATCGATAACCGCATCACACCAAATGAATTTAATGAAATGTAACTCCGCCGAAGAATATTCCCATTTGAAATAGAGATTAACGGGACCTTTTCTAAGACATCTAAACATTTATTCAACTGTAATGTTTATTTTAACAATTGTATTGCCTTTATATGTGTAGTTGCAACAGTTATTTGCTTTTATTCATTTAAAGAAATGCCAACATTTCTGCATTGGGTTCGTGTGATTTTTACAAAGGAAATGTCAACAACTTGTTGTGTCAACAGTCCTAGGATTTCCCTGGATTTACGCCTAATTCAGGAGATTACCCATCTGCAATACAGTTTATTATGTAGTCATGTAGAGCTGTATGCGCACATTGGAATTCGTAAAGTTATAGGCTGGTACTGGCATATTGAGTTTGCATTTTAGCACTTTGTTAAATTCTTCTGTATTTTGGGCGGGTGGGGTAATATTTTTGGGAATTTGTTGAAGGGCCACCACACTGAAGTCACGTTTGTCAGTCGTTGTTAGATTTTCTTTTCCGCTTTGGGTTGTACATGTCAATATGGCAGAATGGATAACCTAAAATGTACCGAAATTAATTTGTAAATAATTGCAAGCCCCGCCGTTGGTAATTGTTTACTAAAGCGCGTAGGGTTACATAAATCTGTCAAGTTGTAAAACACAGACTGGTAAAACGGAGATTTTATATGCTGTGATTTTTCATATTTTATAGGCTCTGAATTCAGTTGACCAATCAGATGGGTGCTTTCTCTTTTCGGTGCATTAGAATGTTGATGTTATTGCGAAAAAACGATTTTCCTATGTGAATTTAACATGGGGGCTACAGATTATTAAAAACATTTTTTTTTATTTGTGGACCGATTTTCAAAATGTAACTTTTGTTTTCTTAATTACATCATTTTATAACTATCTCGTCAGGTTTCGGAGACCATTTCCAATTTTTTCGCAATAAAATCAATATTTGATGGAATTTCATGAAACAAACTTTTTTGGGGAGGGTGACTTTTTTGTTATTGATGAAAAAGTACTTAATTTTAAATATTTTTTAGATTTAATGTGTTTAATAGCCAAATGTTCGTCGGTAGCAAAACGTGGAGCAGACAGTACATGTAGTATATTGAAACCGAAACCAACAAAACCGACAAGTTAAAATGTAAACCAAACCTATGTGGCTGCTTTTTCCACCATTCATATGACTGTTACTACTTGTTTATATTTTGTCCATGAAGCAGACTTATATTGCCTCGTGAAGCACATTCCTTGATCCAGCAGTATGTATATTTCTGAAACATATGTAGATATACGACATCACAACACATCACACTATTTGTCTACATGTGTAGTCATACATGTACATGCACATGCAATTTGATTCTTAAAACACCATTATGTCGCTGCAACATACACTACTCTTTACATGAAGCATCTTTATTTTGTCATACAGCATATTGTCACGTCTATGATACACATTCATATGATAGTCTAACACATTATGTCATCCCGAAACATAGGCAAATGGCAACGCAACACAGAGCGTTAATTTACGTATGAGACACATATATGTTCACACTATGAGGAGTTTGGTCATTTAATACAAACTGACATATCGATGGTCTAGTAACATAAGGTCGTAAGTGCTATGCTTTAGCATAGCAGTTACGACCTTATGTTACTAGACCATCGATATGTTATGAACGTGTATATTTGACAACACAGCACAGGTCTCAATCTGTGAAATGTATACATGTACATATGGGCATGCTGCCTATTGGCTGATGAACCTGGATGTGTAAGACAATGTTTGATATTTGCAATCATACATCGCCACAAATCAAGTATTTCTCACCTCATGACATATGTTTTCTGGTTTCTGAACTCATGTACATAGAGCATAGTTCTTTGTCAGCAAGTCGTGTTCATATGACTATACCGTTCGTGTGATCACTAAACATGTAAAGTCGTCAATGTAACATATTTCTATGATCGATCATTATGTTCCCCGGTCTCTGTGACACACATAGTGTGTCGCACAATTCATTCCCTGGTCAGATGAATACATCGCCAGGACCGGTTTCCGTGTCGATTATAACCTTAAAGGTACATGCCCACTCAGTAGGCACAAACTATTTTTTTTATATCAGAAACATCATCTGAGACATCATCTGAGACATTTTCTGGAAAATTAAACATTCATTCACTATTATCCCACGTAATGATTGGCATTATTATACATTTTATAGTAGACGTAAATTTCCGCACTGATACATTACTAGTTATTCTCTGTATTTATTGTTTTGATGTGCAATGAGTATACTTAATAATCTTGTGTTATAGCATTGCACATTCTTTGGTGTCTGAAACACATTCTGTTTGGCGAGATGACACTTTTTTCAAAGAGACGATACACGCTGCATGGCCATTATTTATGGAACGGTTTGTATCACAAATATGCATTGCCTGACCATATTATTCAACGGACAAAGAAACTGATTACATGATCGAATACATAAGTTGTTATCATAGGAATTAATTCCATGTACAAATAAACATGCGCCTGTTTATATGAACTTTCTTTCATGAACCGACATGAACCGAAATGCATTTCACGGACAAATAAATACAGGTCTGAAGAAACACAGTGCATAAAGATCAAAGTATTTCTTGGCATCATACGTAATTTCAGGGACTAATTAATAATATATGTGGCAACATACATGTCTTTCTGAGACCGAGAAGTTTGTTGTTGTGACTAATGCATGTGATATGCGGCCATACAGATGTGTGTCATGGACAAAATGAAACGAATTCGTAGACATGTGACGATATTTTATAGCGACACGTACATGTTGTACTGTCTATATCACAGTCTTATTCATTTAATACATGTACATGTAGTTATTTCCTGTCTTTTAAGTGTGGATAAACCTGCCAATAAGTAGCTTTCCGCAGCTGTAACGATGAATTATTGGAATGTATGTACACGTAGATTTTCACTTGATTACTCGGAAATACACCATTCTGACGTGACATAATTTTTGAAATGCATGTAAGTTTCGAATTCTGTTGATAAATGTTCCTAGTATCTGAAAATAATATATTTACACATGGATGTCAATTGGCCATACAATTGGCCAGTTATCGGCGGTCAGTGTGAATTTATTTAAAGTATTTGTCTCCACACGTGGCTTCAGGTGGATGTTTGTACCAGGACGAAACATAATATGAACGAAAACAATGTCAATAAATTAGTCCTAGGAATCCATAATGGCATACATATATTTTTCTGGTCTAAATAAAGGGATGGATTCTTTATACGGGCAGGAAGTTTTTATCTTCAACTTTTACTAGGTTAGGACGATTTTAAATTATTTTTGTTCGGTTCCCCTATTGTAATTTAATACTGTTAGTAGGGTTTATATGTCTATATTTACTGGTTTGATATTGGAAACAGATGACTTTCGGCAAAACTAAATGTTTCCTCCTGAACGGTTGGCTACCTATGAACATTCTAATGTTTACTTTCTAATTTATGGCAATTTGCCAAATTGTGTCAATTTCAAGGTTTAATCCCTCATATACGATGGCCATATTGGATTTATGCCCATTACAATGAGCTTGTGATTATGTTAGATAGATTCCTTGGCTATTCAAACATAGGTGTATACACTTACACTATGTCTCTATTTGATCTATTAAGGGTGATTTTTATGAGTTTGTGATTTGACCTAATTAATATGCAAGTCTATAGACTGGCATTTACATAAATTTATAACTGAATTTCACGGTGGCCATATTGGATTTAATGTAGTTGGAATGGCACTATATGACTGAAATTGAAAGATTTCCGTGCTTCTGATATCATATGCAGACATACACAAAAGAAGACGATTGTCAAATTATGACGCTTTTAGGACGCGTTGCCTCATATATGGTGGCCATAATATTGGATTTTCCGTCATTGCATGGGATTACGCTGCAATATCGTTAGATAGATTCATGGGTATAGACATCAGGGGTGGGGGGGGGTGGGGGGAGGAATTCCAAAATAAGAACTGAATATTTACATAGAGAAACAATATATTCAGTCAAAACGAAGTCTCTAGTTGACATATTAAAGGAGCTATTTCTGATTGTTTTACTTGACCTACATGTAATTAATATGCTAATTAGGTCAAAAAATATACACGTATGCAAATGGGCATCCGACAGTTTCCGAGTTCTTCGGACCTATATATTACATTTCCAATTTAAAACTTTTCGGTACTCGACATTGTTAGGTTCACTATTTGGCTATAGTAGACGAAATATGTGCGAGATTCTATGTCATGGTAACGAGATGCTATCTCGAGGGAACGAGATGCCATGTCGTGGGAACGACATAGCTAAGTCGTGGTAACGAGATGCTATCTCGTGAAAATTGCGCATGCCCCTTTTAAGCTGCCGTAGTAAGGATATATATGTGAATTAATTTCTGGAGGTCGTTGTGAAGGTGACTGTCTCGCGATTCAGAGGGAGTGTCCGAGAACGTGATTTGATTGGTCGAAGGATACACGTCATTGCGACTTTACTGACGTTATTTCTCCATATATGATAAGCACAAGAGTGGTGTAAACTGCTGCTGGCGATTGGTGTAATTCACCGTCAGATTTATGTAAACTGCTTGCTGAAATGTAACAAATACAGAAAATTCTCGTCAGGTAGTCGTTAACCGGAGTTTTCTGTATGTAAGGCATGGCGACGTACAGTCAGAACGCACAATGGTTTTTCTGTCAATTCTTCATTATTATTTATTTCAAAATCAAGGAAAACATTCAAATATCACAAGTTCCTGCATACTACTGTCTGTTCCGCGCTTTGCTGCCGACATATTTTTTAGATTTAATTTGTTTAATAGCCAAAAGTTCGTCGACAGCAAAACGTGGAACAGACAGTACATATTAATGGGAAATTTACATCTTCAAAACAACACGCAGCCTACCTGAAAAAAAATCTCATTATTTCAATACCATGTCAAACGAAATTGTCCGTTTTCATGATAATACCGTACTAACTCCCCTTAATGTCACCGAATATTATTTATATGCATGATTTTATTTGTTAACTTGGTGTATATGTCAATGTTTCAGATGGACTTATAACCTGTTCACAATTTAAAGTACAAACATCAAACTCATTTTACACAATTAGCAATGGATGTTCATATTTTATGTTGATTTTACGTATATTTTAGAGTTACTCTCGTCTCTCATAATTCTTTTTAGGATGGCAATGATGCATTATGTAAATAATTGTTTGCTTCGTTTTAGTATATGTTGTACAATTGGTGAGACGTAAATAAAGTATCTATATATCTTTATAGTAACAATCGTTATTAATTAGAGATTAAGGTGAATTAAAACATATATCTTTTGGGTATTTTTATCACTGTTATTATCATACAGTTTGACACATAAGAATAATCGCTAGTTTGTATACTTAACATATACATGTCATTTTGTTTACTGCCTTATTTAGCCATTCATATGTACAGCATACCGTTTCATTGTAATGGCCTTTATGCATTCTGGCTGTACGGAGCCCCGCATGGGACATGGATTTTTTTATTAATTCGCTCCCACGAAATAACAATTCGTTCCCTCAATTTAACAGTTCGTTCCCTCAAATTAACAATTCGTTCCCACGAAATGACAATTCGTTCAATCAATCCAACAATTCTTTCCCTCGAATTAATAATATAACGACATAACAATTCGTTCCCACGAATTAACAATTCGTTCCCGTGGGAACGAATTGTTATTTCGTGGGAACGAATTGTTTAATTGAGGGAACGAATTGTTAATTCGTGGGAACGAATTGTTAAAATGAGGGAACGAATTGTTATTTCGTGGGAAGGAATTAACAAAAATAAATTCTACGTCCCCTGCGGGGCTCCGTATGCCTGTAAGTCGCCATGCGTTAAAGACAGAAACTTCGTGTTAGGTAATGGTAAGCTGTCGGCGGACAATGGCGATACACGAGGAGCGATCCGTCCGGAAGCTGGCTCTATTGGTGGTGATACCGTGGACTGTCGCCATTGTCATCGTGAGCGCAATCATTCATATCTACGGCGAGAACAACGGACCACTTCGTTCATGCTCACTAAATAGCATGATGCCTAATAACTATGGAATCACTGTCGCGCTTATATCCGGAATATGGCTTTCTGTTGTGACCTTTATCGTCATCGCGTATGCATTGATGTGTACAAGTCTGATTGTGGCTTCAAAAGCACGCCCACTGTCGCCTGAGCCTATCGCGACAAGTTTAAATCAGATGGGAGCGACAGAGAGGCCAAGCAGCAACACACATGAGACATCATTATCGTCGGATCAGCTCTCCAACGCAAACATTTCTAAAACGCATGCTGGGATAAGAAATACACACATGAACATAACTGATACATCTGAAGATGTATCACTGGCGCCTGATGCAGACCCAACTGCTAAGGTAGCCACAGGATCACAGAGCACACAGACTATTGCGTCAATTTGCTCCAGTGTACTGCAGATACCATCAACAGTCGAAGGTGCGCGACATATACCAAGAAGAACAAATGCTCCCATTAGCAACTGGCAGAAACAGGTTTTAGTAGCGATCGGTGTGCTAGTATGCTTGCTGTGCGTATGTATCACACCGTATGCAGTTCTTCTGATGATGGAATATGCAAATGGTCAAATTATGTCCAGAAAAGTAAAGTTCATACTCGCTACTCTGTCACTAGTGAATTCGGCTGTCAATCCGTTCGTGTACGGAACACGGATACCAGCTGTGCGCAAATCGATACGGGTCAATTGGTTGCGCATCCGCCGCGCCTGTTGTCACAATATATAGATGATCGTACATGTCAATGGTAAGTCACCACCTATAAAGCCATACAACTTAATTTAACGGTTGTTCCACCAGCCCTAACAGATGCGAAACGTTGTCACATGTGACGCAGAAATGGGGCTTATATGTTTGGCGACCAGTGTTGATCCTGATCAGCCTGTACATCCGCACAGTCTGATCAGGATATGCACTGTTCGGCATTCCATCAATGAAATACCTGGAATGCAAGCAATATACATCGTCATCAGGCTACACGAGTGTGCTATGCGATAAAGAGCTCCAGTAACAGCCGCATATGTGGGAAAGCCTACTGGACATTTTTGCACTCATTACCAAATATTGTCTTACAAAATATATACATACATGAAAAAATACATATATGTTCCCAACATACACAGTGTGGAAATATTGAACATTGCACTGCACTCTTATTGAACTTACAAATTTAAAGACACGATGTGCACCGATCGATCCGGACTTAATCGCCAACTGACAGATCCACTGAGACACATTGTAAAGTCAAGCATAGCAACGTTGAGCGTACAGTGAAGATTTGTTGACGGTTCCCAAGCGTAACAAACGAAAACGAATGAAAAACGCGGACTGCCAACAAGATCTGTGAATGGTGCAAACATCAACTGACATATCCACTGATGCACATTGTAACGTCATGTATAACGACGTTGGACATAGAGTGAACATTTTTGTTAAGGTTCCCAAACAAACAAACGAAAAGGAATGAAAAACGAAGTGAAAATGATCGTTTTGTTCAACGATATGCATATAAACCAATAACTTTCTTTTTAATACGCGAAAACGATATTTTCGTTTAAATAACCGGCTCCCAACTATTTAAATGCCTGTCGTTTTTTTTGCTGCGTATGTCGTGTTGCTTACACGTCATTTTCGTTGTCTTAATTAGAACACGAATCCTGTCACGTTTAATCCAACGAAAGCATCGTTTTCTTTAGTTAGAAAACGATATATATTTGGCATGAGATAATTGATAGCACTTTGTAAATAATTATTCTTGTAACATGTACATACTTTTATTAGTTTAATTGTCATATGTTTGATGCATGTGTCAAACGTTACAAGATGTGAAACTGGCCGATGGCGAGTAAATACTAAGACGGCCGAGATGGCAACTACATGTCATATATTGTATACAATAACAAGAGAATGTTCAAATGTATAGTAAACATATGTCGATCACACTTATGTTATACATATATCGCATCACATTGCAAATTATGACATGTATAAGGGATGGAACGGGTCCTTAAAGGTGCATGCCAACTCAGTAGGCACAACATGTTCTTTATATCAGAGACATCATCTGGGACATTTTCTGGCAAACTAAACATTCATTCACCATTACCCCACGAATTGAGTGGCATTATTATACATTTTATATCAGACGAAGATTTCCACACTGACATCAGGGGCGGTAACCGTGTTTCCTTAAAATGTTAACGGACATTTCTATTTATTCTGTGTATTTATTTGTTGGTGTGCAATTATCATACTTTATAATCTGTCTATTTTTTCAGGAGACGCATTTAATTAGTATAAGTAATTTAAAACAAATTTCATGCCTCATTTGCATATGAAACTAGCCTGCTACCATCGCGCGTCACTATCAGTAAAATAAATATTACTAACTGATTATATCTGTATAGCGGGAACTCGTACTTTTTAGAACTGGTGGAATAGTGTCGCAATTATACATTTATTTAATTCCTATAAAGAACAGTTTGTGCCTACTGAGTGGGCATGTACCATTAACACAGTGTACCTTTTGTTGCATGTTGTGGTCGTATATTGCAATATACACTCATAGTAGACATGTTAACTGCACAAAATAGGGGCTTGACTTCAAATCATCATGCAAATGTCCGCTTTGGTATGGAAGTTCCTGATAGCCATAGAAAGTTTATAAAAAGACACACACTGTAACTCATATTCAAGATGGCTGCCGGTGGCCATATAGAAATTACGGCCGACAATATTTAAGTTTAGTTACAATTAAATTAAACTTATGCTTCCAAGTTCTAGTGTTCCATGCAAGTCTCTAACGATCATGGAGGAATGAATATCAAATATAGAAGTTGTATCTCAATTCAAGAAGGCTGCCGTCGGTGGCCCATAGTAAATAACTTCAGCTAAATGTCAATAAAGGTAATTATTTAAATTTCTTCTGTTATATGCAAGTTTGTATGAATATCTACTATAGAAGTTGTTTCTCAAATTTAAGATGGCCGCCGGTGACCATGTTGGTAAAAAGGTTTCTGACGGCCATATTGGAAAAAAGTGGCCCACCGTATATGAGTTTAGCTAACTCTTAATAAACATATTGATTTAACGTTCTGTTATATACACGTGCTATGGGTCATGGAGGAATGCAAATTTGATATGGAAGTTATGACGCAAATTCAAGATGGCCGCTGGTAGCCATATTGATAAAAATGCTGAAAATATATATAAATAATGACTTTTCAATTAAAGTTGTGATGCCACAAACCTTTTCGATATAGAACTACACATGGGTCATAAAACACTGAATATCAGAATTAGGAAGTTGTATCTCGATTCCAAGATGACACCATCAGCCGTTTTTTAACAAAAACTATTAAATCCTAGCTTGAAAAATGATAATACAGTTTGTACAGAGACTTTAATTTAAAAAAATCCGAGCTCACTTAGTAATACCAATCTCTGACATGGCCCCAACAATTCATCAATTTACACTGTCATTTCACATTATTGGCGTCATTGTATCAACGTGTAAACTCTGTCCACTAAATTTAGCAATGTACTAGAATTAGGGGATAGTGGTATAGTCAGCATTACATAGTAGCGGATGAATCATATCTCGTTGTAGCTAGACTAATTATAAAAGCGTAAATTTCAACATTATAGCGTGATGTATGCCAACGCAATGCATTTACGCATTGAATTTCGTTAGAGGTTCATTAGCGTATATATATAGCGTATTCATGCATTATTTCTGTTTCATTATTTATTATGTTATGTTATCTACAACAAAATTCACTTTTTAGCCGCCGATATCACAGTATAATTCCAGCACAAAAATATTTACACAATTCCGTAACATTTGATTGGCTCGTAGCAAGTCTCTGTCCAAACTTATATGCCAGTAAACTCCCACGCCGAACTACTTTCCGTGACCGTGAGGCGCAGTTAAAATAATTATGAAGAAAACGGAAAATAAACACATTTTCTTGATGAATTTATTTCAAATGCTGGAATTGTAAGTAATGAATGGCTTTTTTGTTGAATTTATCGGGGATATAAACTTGGAAAAGTCGCGGGAATACTGTACGAGGCCTTCCGGCCTTCGTCCAGTATACCCGCGATTTTTCCAAGTTTATACCCCGATAAATTCCACAAAAAGGCCATTAATTCCTATAATAAAACATCAGATTTCATAAACTCTGTTATTTAGTGAAGCTGGCAAAACTGTTTACTACATGTTTGTACTGTCTCCCAAACATAATATAATATAATATACACATACACATACTCAACTCTTTTTACACCCGTAATTCACATAACATGCATGTATAAAAATGCACTAATTCCGTTAGCCTGGCTACATGTTTCCAATAAATGATTAAGCCACAACCTTCACAAAATCAACATGCAATGTATCAGTAGCTCATGCAATACGTGTATACAATTACAGTGGGGTCAGCGTGTAAGTGCACACACGAACGAACACGACAAGAACCAACCTGTCGTGTTCGTTCGTGTGTGCACTTACACGCTGACCCCACTGTATAATGCTCATTCTAAAATCACATCTGTATAATGATTGATGCACACCGTTCATCTGCTTAGTTATTTTAGTGCCATTCATTAGAAAACTAGACGGCCGCAGTCCGCATGTCGCGCCCGCCGAGGCATTGATTGTATACCGAAAAACTTTAACAAAACACTTTAACTAAAAACGTTAAAGGTACATGCCCAAATAGTAGGTTATAATATAAGGAGACAGATAGTTTTGAATATTCTGTAGATATGACATTTTCTGGCAAAATAAACATTAATTCACCATTATCCCATGTATTGATGATTGGAATTATTATACATTTTATATCAGACGTAAATGTCCACATTGATATCAGGGGCGATAACCGTGTTTCCTTAAAATGTTAACAGACAATACTATTTATTCTCCGTATTTATTGTTTGGTGTGCAATGATCATACTTTACAATCTGTTGAAAATATTTATTTTGTTCAGGTGATGCTTTTATTTGTAATAATAATTCAAACATATCATGCCTCATTTGTATATGAAAATAGTCGGATACCACCGCGAGTCACTATCAGTAAAATAAATATACTAAATGATTATATCTGTATAGCGGGCACTCGTACTTTTTAGAACTGCTGGAATAGTGACACAATTATACACTTATTTAATTCCTATAAATAACAGTTTGTGCCTACTGAGTGGGCATGTACCTTTAACGGACGTACATCAATGTGCCTACTATATCGTGCGTCCGCAAGCGGGCGCGACAAAAAAAACCACCATGAAACTGAAATACAACATTTTTATAACAGTTAAGTAAAATTATTGTCAGCATAATTTACAGGATATTATTGTTAATTCACGTCAATTATAAAACAAACAATGATTCCAAAAATTAGTTTATGTTCAGCAACACAGCTAGCAAACAGTCATATATTTATCATACAAACAACTCATAAGCCCTATTTCTCCAGTCACAGCCAGATATACGTTCCATTATAAGTCGGCGTATATAGAACATTTAACACTTACTACGCTGAATTAAATGTTGTCGTCTGCTGGAAATGTTTTAGTTTCAATATTTCTCGACAAAAACCTGGTTTTGACAGCACATGAGAATCGTCCCCAATGGAGACGATTTTCATCTGCGGTCAAAACCAGTTTTTTGTTAATAATTAAACGTTGAACGTCATATCAAGCAAAATGTATGATAGGTGAAATATGAACTGGACATGCTTGAAACAATTTTCCAAATTGGCGAATCCCATGACTAATCAAAATGAGACATGTTTTTTTTTTAAAAAACTACTACATTTCTGTATTTTCAAAATGGCGGACGACAGCCATCTTGGATTTTAACTACAACTTTCATGTTTTTATATTTATTCTTCTGTGACCCTCAGAAACGTCCGTACATCAGACGAAATTTTAATCAGAACTTTAATAGAAATTTAGCTAAACTTATATAGTATCTGCCACATTTTCTAATACATGTATATTAATATATTGAATGTGAGATACAATTTCTATATTTTGCTATTCATTCTTCCATGACCCTTAGAAACTTGCATAAAATATAATACATTCAAAGCAAAAAATATAACATTCATTGAAATATAAATGAAACTTATATATCGTCGGTCATGTGTTCCAATATAGTCGCTGGTGGCAATCTTGAATATGAGATACAAATTCCATATTGTGTTGAAATGCAGCATATGCTCAATAATGTAAGTCCAATAATTGTTTACGACAAAACATTGTTAATGTGAAATTTACAGACTATCATAATTTTGCACTTACAAACAGTTAAGTCGTACGAATTTTAGTGAAATTGGCCCCTGGACCAAATCACTGGAATTTCCTTTACAACAACGAGCACACAATGAAACATAAGACATGTATATGTATTTATTAATAGTATTATCGAATTTTATCACGGTGTCGTCGACGGCATCGTAAGTCATGGTCAGACGTAAGAGTGACAAACATGTTAATACCGTGTACATTTATGCACACAAATAATTATACGTCCCCCAGTGGAGACGATTCTCATGTGCTATCAAAACCCGTTTTTTGTTAAGAATTAAAGCAAAAATGAAAAACAGCAGACGGCAATTTCCGTCAACAGCGTAGGAAGGGTTAAGGAATTAAATCTATCCAGAATCACGGTAAATCACTGGGTAGCATGTAATATAGTAATTTAATATATTATATTTAATCAAAAGTTTACTGATATCATAATAACGCTGTGTCGAGTTTCTTATGAAATCAGTAAACGAGTTTAAAGGTACATGCCCACTCAGTAGGCACAACATGTTCTTTAGGAATTAAATAAGTGCATAATTGGGTCACTATTCCACCAGTTCTAAAAATTACGAGTGCCCGCTATGTAATCATTTAGTAATATTTATTTTACTGATAATGACTCGCGGTGGTATCAGGCTATTTTGCATTTTGTTTGACTAATGAGGCATGATATTTTCTAATTATTTATATTACAAAAATGTATTTAAATACGTCGACTGAAAAAATAATACTTTCGACAAATTATAAAGTATGATAATTGAACATCAAAACATAAATACAGAGAATAAATAGTAATGTCCGTTAGCATTTTAAGGAAACACAGTTATCGCCCCTGATACCAGTGTGGAAATTTACGTCTAATATAAAATGTATAATAATGCCAATCAATACGTGGGGTAATGGTGAATGAGTGTTTAGTTTGCCAGAAAATGTCTCAGATGATGTCTCTAATATAAAGAACAGTTTGTGCCTAATGAGTGAGTATTTTGCGATTGGCTTAGAAAGTAGGACGAACTATAGATGATGTAACTTTGTCACTGTTTGTAGCGAAGTATCCGTGTTCCATTTCGCACCGTCTGTCACAATATTGTATTGTCTGCCGCAGCTAGTTTTGATATAATATTTGACCTGTATGTGAAAATATATAGAGAAAACCAGGCTAGTGTATTTTAATCTCAGGTTTATCAGGCAAGGCTACGAAATGCGTAGGAAGCCGAGGAATTCCTACCGTTTCCGAGCCGAGCCTGATAAACTTGATATAAAAAGACACTAGCATGGTAATTAATAAAAAAATCCATGTCTCCTGCGGAGCTGCGTACGTTCTAGTTTTACCGCTACAGTGGGGTCAGCGTGTAAGTGCACACACGAACGAATCCGACAGGTTGATTCGCTACCCACCCAAAGTGTATGTTGTTACCACTCAGTTGAACCGTCTCGCCGAGACGGTTCAACTGAGTGGTAACAACATACACTTTTGATGCGAAATGAGAAAAAAATGCAGAAATATATTTACATTTTTGTATACATGAATTACAGTGGGGTCAGCGTGTAAGTGCACACACGAACGAACACGACAGGTTGGAACCAACCAGTCGTGTTCGTTCGTGTGTGCACTTACACGCTGACCCCACCGTACTTGTATAAACGCGGGAATACGTACACATTGTTGTTCACATATTAAAGCTTTAAGGAATTAAATGTGATGGATCGTTAGCGACCGCAGAATTTAGTCCCTTAAACATAATACAATATGTGAAAATAATACTTATAATTAGCCAGGGCCCGGTTGCTCAAAGCTTCAGTTAGCTTAACGGACTGTTAAATCCTTAACTGAATGGTTAAAATCTCTGTTAAACTGATGTTTTGAGCAACCGGGCCCAGGTTTATAATGAGGTCTTATCCGAGTATTGATTTTACATTTCCTGTCGAACATTAAATCTTGTAATATGTAGCTTTTTGGGGTTGAATTTTGAAATATGTGAAATAAGTGGAACGCGATACTGGCCAGTGATTGGCTTAGAAAGTTGGGAGAATTATAGAAGTATTTATATTGTTCTGACAGTACAATGTTACAGAGCCCCGCAGGGGACGTAGAATTATTTTTTTCTAGTAATTCGTTCCCACGAAATAACAATTCGTTTCCACGAAATAACAATTCATTCACACGAATTAACAATTCGTTCCCTAAATTTAACAATTCGTTCCCACGGTAACGAATTGTTAATTCGTGGGAACGAATTGTTATATCGTGGGAACGAATTGTTAATTCGAGGGAACGAATTGTCATTTCATGGGAACGAATTGTTAATTCGAGGGAACAAATTGTTATATCGTGGGAACGAATTATTAATTCGAGGGAACGAATTGTTAAATTGAGGAAACGAATTGTTATTTCGTGGGAACGAATAAATAACAAAAAAAAGCCATATCCCCTGCAAAGCTCCGTGCAATGTATCATTGCAATAATGTATACAAATAATGCTATTATTATAATGTTTAATATTTTTTATTCAGAATGACAATGTACGTGTTGTATTGTGTTTATAATGTAATATGTCGTCGCATGTATGTTGATGAGACTGAAATAAACAACTATCATCTCTCTATGGTATTCTCGATGTTCAATCGCCTGTGGTAGACGTTGAGACAACGTTACGCCGATGTTCAATTTTGGATGCGACTGGAGAAATAGGGCGTATGAGTTTTGCGACCAGTGTAGATCCAGATCAGCCTGTGCATCCGCACAGGCGGATCAGGATCTGCACTGGTCGCCATTACATTAGTGAAACACCCGTGATGCTTCTAACAAGCAACATAGATCGCTATCAAGCTATATGAGTGTGCTATTTGATTAGGATCTACACTTGTCAAAAATCATAAGCCCCATTTCGCTAGTCATAGCCACAATTGTCAATAGCATCCCCATTTAGTCAGCTTGTGAGCTACAGTGGGGTCAGTGTGCAAATGCACACACGAACGAACACGACAGGTTGGAACCAACCTGTCGTGTTCGTTCGTGTGTGCACTTACTTACACGCTGACCCCACTGTAGTAATGTGCTACTGTAACAGCGACTTTAAATTAATCACATTACTGTTTCACGGGGCACTGCTGAGGTCGTTCCAGGGGGCCGTTTCACTAAACTTCGTACGACCTAAATGTTGTAAGTGCAAATTTAGGATCGTCTGTAAATTTCAATTCATGGATTTACATTTATTGAACATAGGCTTGAAATTTAAATCCAATAATTCTTTTCACGAAAACATTGTTAATGTGAAATCATAATTTGCACTTACGAACATTTTAGTCGTACGAAGTTTAGTGAAACTGTCTCCAGGCTACACAATCCTACATCTACCCCAGAAATGACAAGATCACACGGACATAACAAATGGCCATTAAGCAATTTTATGATCTAACTGATTTGTATCATTTGCCAAATATGGAAAATTGGCACTTGCGCAATTCTATGTGGGCGCGGCTCATTAATGACAGGAGCCGTTTTTGATCGCTCGACCTGCCACGGAATTGACACGGTCCAATCAGAATTCTAGTGCCAGGTGGGGGGAAGTCCCTTCACCTGCCATGTTTACGTCGTCATATACGCGTTGTCTGGCTCATTTCCTGTTGACATCATTCGGTCATTTCACTTCATGGAACAAAGTTGTAGGCTGTGTTTGGTACATGTGAACGACAATGGAATCGGACGACGACATTTTATCGCAAATAGTGATAGGGTTGGAAAATGAATACATTACAGAAATTTTGAAATTAATGCTATTAAAAGTATATTGGTTTAATTGAATAAAGTTTCTCAAATCTTCCTCATGTTGAGTCAATGCTGCCAGGTGGGCCCGAATTCAGAGGAGGGTTCAAATGAGTGGTCATAACCTGTACCTTCATTGAGAGGAACAGCCGTGCAATAATTGCCGTGCGTATAAGTGCCCATACGTTTCAGATATACGCACGGCAATTATTGCACGGCATCTCATTAAATTAGGCTCCACCCCTTTAGTTACGCGACATTCTAAGCTTTAGATGCATAGACCAACAACTTGGTATTGGAAATTTATAGCAGGTGCGTGTATAATGCTGAAGGCCTTTGGGCTATGATACAAAAAGGCCATTACCCCACCAACCTGGATTCGTACTGTACATTACGTAGAAACGTAATGTACTGTGCGAATCCAGGTGGGTGGGTAATGGGCTGATGAAGTTCTACAGTAGTGTTTACGCTTGCGTTTCCATGACAACCAGAAGTGAACGTGGTGCAAACGTGGGCCAACAGTTTGCATGTTTAGCCAATCAAATACCTATATTCACGTTTGCAAACGTTTTACCGTTTTTTCTTTATTTCTGGTTTTCGTATCCAATCAAATGACGGTTGTTCATTGCGTAGCTTTCTTCTAAAAACCATGCTTATGCACAGACAGAAACCAGAAACAACTGTTTCCTGGCAAACGTAGCACAAACGTGGGTCGAACAGAAACTACATGTGAAAGCTCGGAACAAAAACCGAGAGGCTACTGTACCTGGTTACATCTATTTATTAACTACACGATCCAGCATCTACATGTACCCAACAAACATCATGTGGTACTCGTCTTTCAATTACTGACTTTCCACCCAATATCCGTCACACGCCATGTGGCAATATCTTTATTAAACACGTTTCCGTTACAGTAATGAGTTATGGGTGTGGTAGCCAGGGTCGTAATATCATATTCCTAATTTATCTGCGCAGGAAACAGCGATTTATATGTCGTGTTTATCACAGGTGAATCACGCGTGATAAAGATGGTAAGATATGGTAAACAATCCTAATTAGAAACGTACGGAAGCATGGAGGGGGCATGTGCTTTTTTCAGGTTAATAATAAAAACACATCTGAATTATCTCGTAGTGTGTATTTATGTGTAGGTTAATCAAAAATAAAAACACATATAAAGAATCTCGTGGCCACGACATAATTGTCCAATCAGAATATACTAACAATACAATGTATGTCACGCGCTTTCTTCACTCGTGGCCACGAATTATTATGTTGTCGCCACGAAATACTCATCCAATCAGAAAACAGATGACGTCCAAGAAAGAACTTGTTGGTGTTACAGTTTTGGTTAATGCATTCATTTCGCCTATCTTGTAAATATGCAAATACAGTGAGGTCAGCGTGTAAGTGCACACACGAACGAACACGACAGGTTGGAACCAAAAAATGTAAATATTTTTCTGCATTTTTTTCTCATTTCGCATCAAAAGTGTATGTTGTTACCACTCAGTTGAACCGTCTCGGCGAGACGGTTCAACCGAGTGGTAACAACATACACTTTGGGTGGGTAGCGAACCAACCTGTCGTGTTCGTTCGTGTGTGCACTGACTCGCTGACCCCACTGTACGAAGTTACAGATCCCCGATGTAAGCATAGTAATCAAGTAATTGTACAGACATGCGTATTCTGCTATTTTCAGGAGTTCTGGGGCCCGTTTCACTAAACTTCGTACGAATACAATTTTCGTAAGTGCAAATTTAGGATCGTCTGGAAATTCCAATTAATGGATTTACATTTATTGAGAAGTTTAGTGAAACGGCCCCAGAACTTCGGTAACATAGGTTAGAAAACACAAAGTAGTTTGACACGATTTAATGTATGCATACGTAAAAACATACAAGGCTACCAGTCTCACTACAAATCTCTCTATCATGGTCACTAATGAATACTATCAAGGTGTATGATCACGTGGTACTAACAACAACAACAAGTACTGAAATTTCAAGAATCATCTGATTCAAAGTACGTATTCTTTTATAGTGTCCTTATTACGTAACGGATTTTGATGAAATATTGCGCATCAAACGCGTCTCGTTAAGCTGCATTTGGTGGTCTCTGTATGTTCGTCCAAACTTCTGTCTCCGACACGGAAATCGATTCTTTGCAAAAACGACATAAGTCTGTGCCAAACTCCCGGGAATACCAAATGCAGCTCATGAAGACGCGTTTGCTGCGCCATATTTCATCAAAATCTGTTTCATATTAAGGAAAATATCAAATAATACTTTCAAGATTTCAACATGCTCTGTTCCCCGATACATCATTAACACATGTGGAGTAAATATCACAAATGGCTGTCGCACAGACCATCTACATTCTGCCTCAAATTGCCGATGCAAAACATTTGATAATATTAATAGACTCTGGATTAAAATCACTCATCACGATGTGTTTGTTACTGACTTGGATAAAAACACACCACGAGAAACTGTAGGTCAGTGATACAAAAAAAACACCACGCGCAAATGTAGGTGTAATTTTTATTGACATACAGTGACGACACTTCTCTAAATCGGACACACTGATAGGTCCTGCGCATCCTGCACAATCTGACCTTAGCTATTGACAGGTCCTTAGCAATGCTAAGGATTTAACAGTCTGTTAAGCTAACAGAAGCTTTGAGCAACCGGGCCCTGGATGTTACAAGTGCACAATTACGGTTTCACATTTGTTGCAGAATATCAGTCTACTGTTTGTTCCACGTTTTCATGCCGACCTACAATTGGCCCCGGACGCATGGAGGGGATATGTGTGATTCTTTTGTTAATTAGGTCAATAAAAAACACCTACAATTTCTCGTGGTGTTGTTTTTATATACAATGGAACCCCTCTAAACTGGACACCAAGACAACACATGTGATTTTTGATGAGTTTCTTGGACATTTACACTGGTCGCAAAACCCATATTCCCCTTTCATTTCTCCAGTCACACTCATATATTACATGGTTGTCGAACGGACGTGAAACCCCAACAAATCAATCGAGTATTAATTTCGGACAATCATGTAATCGTATCTGCCGTGACTTAATCAACATAATCATGCATGCTTCCAGTCAATATAAGTAATGCGCGTCTGAAATGTCTTCTTGTACAGTGAAACCTCTCTACTACGGACACCTGAGGAAGACACAACGCTGGCTGTTGTAGAGAGGTGGCTTACATTGGAACCTCTCTAAACCGGACACCCTGGGATCTCCCAGGGTGTCCGGTTTAGAGAGGTTTCATTGTATACACATCGATTGAAATCAACATGGTGTCCCCATGGTGTCCGGTTTCGAGAGACTACGTTGTAGGTAGGTTAAATATAAAGGCAATTGCAAAATTCGGGATATAAACTATCGGTTATTACAGAGAGGGTGTGGTTGTACATGCATCCACGAGGATAACGATGGCCTTGTTGCCACTGATTATTTTAGCCTTATTACTTAGATATCAATTTTTGCCTAGAAATTGCCTGTATTTGCCTCCAGCAATAACATACACAGTCCATGCTGATACGGCGTGTTTTCCAGTCTGATACTGAAACTTCTAGTCTGATACTGCCATTTATAGTCTGATACCATCGTTACTAGTCTGATACCGCCGTTTCCAGTCCGATACCATGTCTCGCGCACGTGTTAAACCAGTTCCTTTGGGTATGCGCATTGCGTATGTTTACTTTATCGGCTGCGTAAATTTCGACATATTCGCTCCGTTTCTATTTATATCATGTACGTAAAAAATACTGTGTGTGTTGTTACAGTTTGTCATGTTATAGGAGATACGCCATATGAGTTTGTACCTTCGGACATCTGCATAATTTCATTAAATACGTTTACAAAATGTACAATATGTTCCATAAAGTTAAAAGCTGACAACATTTTCAGAGTACATGCGGAATATCCCGCGTGTACTCTGAAAATTTTGTCAACTTTTGACGTCATTTGCGGAAAATATTGTAAACTTTGTAAACGTATTTCATGAAATTACGCAGATGTCCGAAGGTACAAAGTCACATGGCGTATCTCATATTTGTTCAAATAAAGACTATGTTCTGTTCTGTTCTGTAGAATAGTAGCCGTTCGGGGATTTTCGACTGTAATTGAAGATGTCAATAGAAGAAGGAGGGTAGCTCCCTTATTGAGTTAGCCCCCTTCTTCCACTGAACCCTTTAATTTGAGTCCGCCCACTTTAATTTGAGTCCGCCCACTTTGAATGTTTGACGAACCATGGGAGCAGTGTGTTCATTCCGACGTCATACTGCATGTGTATGAGCGTTGAAGGATGTCACGCATGTGGCTTAGAGTGAATAAAATGTATTGTATTGTATTGTATTATTCGTGAGATCATGGACACGAAGGAGAGCGGTGGGCTGAGGGGGCAGGTGCAAGGATGGAGCTGAAACAATAACAACAAATGGCAGCTACTTAAAATAGATCTATTTGGTTCATTAACTAGCAACATTACGTCTATTGAAAGTATTTAGTTTGAGACATAGTGAGACAGCACATGTGCTACCACATACGCGTACTAACTACTAGTACATGAATGACCTAGTTAACCCGAGGTTCGCCAGCTACACCGACGCCACATTACAATCACATTTAAGTGAGATATAATTGTTCTGTTGATGTTGTAACACCGTGGCTAATGTTCACCACTCACACATGTGGGCCGTTTCACAAAGCTTCGTACGACCAAAATGTTCGTAAGTGCAAAATTATGATAGTCTGTAAATTTCACATCAACACTGATTTCTTGCAAACAATTATTGGATTTACATTTATTGCATATTGCATATGCAGCCTATGCTCAATAAATGTAAATCAACCAATTGAAATTTCTAGACGATCCTAAATTTGCACTTACGAACATTTTAGTCGTACGAAGTTTAGTGAAACGGCCTCCAGCTATTTTGGCCTATTTCAGGCTTCGTATTCACAAATGTGTCATTAATAACTGGAGCAATAAAAAGAGGATGTTCAAATTTTTGCAATGTATACATCATATATATATGTCATATATGTTACAGGAGTATGCATTTTCTATGCATAATATACCTCAGCAAGCAAATTAGTCAGTTTTTCAACTGTATACGGTAAGAAATGTGTAGTGACATTTGCAGCCTACGCAAGTTTTGGCAGGGGCGCGATACCGGAAGTACCGATATTTCACCGGAAGTTGTTTATTTCATCGATAAGAACATATGATTTTAATTTACAAATAAATATATTTTCTCGAAATAACTTCGAAACCTCTACAGCTGCAATGACTGTGACATCGGAAGGCGATGCTGATATAATTATATGGTATTATCCCATCAACACAGTGCGTATGTGCCGTGAAACACGGTGCCGTGAAACATTTTTAATATCCTGTCAATACGACCTAATCACTGCGTATGAATATGTGCGGTGGCTGGGATTATTATTTTGCATTTTAAAGCCATTAGTAGGTGCTGACGGGATAAATAGAATAGTAGTTAGTGCCGTGAATGGGAAAAATATCTGGCGCGGTTGGAAACGGGATGTGCTCGGCAGAGCCTCGCCCATCCCGTTTCCTCAGCCTTGCCAGATATTTTTTCCCATTCACGGCACTAACCTACTATTCTCTATATAATTATATGGTTATCTCCCTTTCATCGCATCACTATTTCTCCAGCAGTGACTGTGATATATACATGTACGTGGAGGAACATGCGGATAGAAGCGAGCATAAAGGGTTAGGTTAACCCTTTGAACCCGAAATCCCGCTATAGCGGTTTATGCACAAGTGCAGATCCAGATGAGCCGGCTCGTAACGATCTGCACTTTTTGCAAGTAATTTTCATATTTCTTAGAACAAAAACACCCCCTTTTCATAAATGGACGAATCTGAAAATCATTTTGTGACCTTTGGATTGGTCGGAACATTAGCATATCACAGTCCATTCCAGTTCCTTAGGATTGAAAGGGTTAAGCTAACTAAATCAACAAATATTCAAAGCAGTCCCAATGGTAGTCTCCCTTCTGTTACTGATACTTTCAATGTCCGATACATAGTTCCCAGATGAGCTAATATGACATGGAGTAGTCTCCCTTCTCCGCCATCTTTGTGGACAAAACAAGACGTAACAAATAGGAGAAAGTCTGATATTGATTAAACATAAATACTCCGATATGAATGTTAGTGCTTAAACAAATATATTTTGTTCACACAAATCATATATGGAAAGACAACTGCTTTTTGTTGCGTGCAAAATTTAATAATACCGAAAATGGGATTATTTCCACTATTTATCTATCGGCCCTAATGGAATATTGCCCCCAAAAATGGCCGACAGTATTTACCTGTATCCAACAAAGGGAAGTAACTTTTACTGATGTGGGAATTATCTATAGCGATCAATGTGCATGATCTCGTGGTAACAACAACAACAAGTACTTAAACTTCCAGAAGCGCCTCCGATTCAAGGTACGTATTATTTTATGTTGTCCTTATTATGTAACGGAGTTTTATGAAATATGGTGCATCAAACGCATAATGTTAAGCTGCATGTGGTGGTCTCGGTACTGTGGCCCAAACTTTTGTCGTTTTTGCGAACAATCGATTTCCATGTTTACCGTAATACTGAGACGGAAATCGATTCTTCGCAAACACGACATAAGTATTTGCCAAAGTCCCGAGACCACCAAATGCAGCTCATGAAGACGCGTTTGCTGCGCCATATTTCATCAAAATCCGTTACATATTAAGGAAGCTATCAAATAATACTTACTTTGGAGTGGGCACGCTTTCACCACTTTCAGCCATTGTTGTTGTTGTTTTAGCCACATGATAATGCACCTTGGCGATACAGGAACTACATTGTATATTGCAATGAAGTGTACATACCATCAACAGTTAAACATAATACAATCGACCAGCTTTATAAATATGTTAGCAAACTTGGAAACATGAATAAATTCGTTCGAACATCCGGGGCATCATCGGCGTTACAACTGTCGGAATTGTCCGATTTGACATAACGTTGCTTAGCAACATGGTGTGAAATCGACAAATACCGCCAATTATAACGTCAGGGATGCATAGAAAGTACATTAGTTGAAAGTGATATCCAAGTTCTGTAACCTATTTATAAGACTGATATATAAACATTGTTAACCCTTAAAATCCTGAATTAAATGTTGTCGTCTGCTGATTAGTTTATATTTTCCATATTTCTCAACAAAAACATGGTTTGGCAACAGTTTAGAATCATTTCCAATGGAAATGATTCTAAAGTGCTGTAAAACCCTATTTTCATGGAAGAAGAAAACAATATATGAACTAACAGCAGACGACAGCTTTCGTTTCCCGCCTTTTAAGGGTTAATAAGAACCTGGCGCACGCGCACATTATACATGTACCATTGTCAGTCATTCCAGTATTCTCTACATGCCCGTTACCACCGACACTGGGGGTGGGGGGGGGGTTTCACTAAACTTCGTACGACGAAAATGTTCGTAAGTGCAAATTAATGATCGTCTGGAAATTCCAATTGATGGATTTACATGTATTGAGCATAGGCTAATAAATGTAAACCCATTAATTGTTTACAAGAAATCATTGTTAGTTAATGTGAAATGTACAAACTACCATCATTTTGCACTTACGGACATATTAGTCGTACAGTGTTTAGTGAAACGCCCCCTGGTAGTCAGCACCGCATATGTGAAAGCATATAAAGTCGCACTATTTTGTAATACAATATTCAAATTTTACACTTTGTGTATATTCCCTCATAGCCCATGATTCACATGTAATGTGATTGCATGACACATGTGAGATGAATACACGCACATTGCACCGCTGTTTTAGTTTAGAACGATACGTTGGTTTACCTGTAGCCTATTTCACCAACATTGCAAAGTATACTTATCTAGCAAAGTATACTTTGAGGGAGAAATTCAATTTATGAATACATTTATTATTTTTTATTACATGTATACTAAATTTATTACATTATCACAGCCATTTTGGCTGTGATAATGTAATACATTCAGTATAATAATTCTGCATACTTTTAATCATCAAATATATGCAGTTGTTACTTCTATATGGCATTATGCATTTCGAGAAAAATAAATGATTGCTCCCTCAAAATATACTTTGCTAGAAAAGTATACTTTGCAATGTTGGTGAAATCGGCTACAGAAGTGCCGCAAATCGTTGGCAAGGGAACGTCTAGATCTATAACTGATGTTGTTAAGGCTGGTAGCCCAAACCAATGTGTTTAACTTGTTGTTTGTCTATTCGTCTGTATATGGTCTAACTAGAGCAATGCAATGTGATGCAACTAAACTCGTTGTTGGCATAAATGAAGGCAATTATAGTTTTTCAAGAAAACTAAGCACATTAGCATATTCGCAAACCAAAATTGACATGATTTCACTACCCAAACTCATACGGCTATGCACACATTCGCACACTGGCACACTATTTCGCATGTACATGTATTGTATTTTGGCCCAGCCGAACATTACTAGCAAAACACATTGCATATAACACAATCATTTACATGCATTTATATAAATCTCACCTTTTATTGCATACATGTGTATCAGATATAAAGATATTGAATTGAATTGCATTTATCGAACATTAAAGGTACATGCCCACTCAGTCACACCATGTTCTTTATATCAGAACGAGACATCATCGGAGCTATTTCCTGGCAAAATAAACATTAATTCACCATTTCCCCACGTAATGATTGGCATTATTTTACTTTTTATATCAGAGGTAAATATCCACACTGATATCAGGGACGATAACCGTGTTTCCTTAAAATGTTAACGGACATTACTAACTATTCTCTGTATTTATATTTTGATGTGCAACGATCATACTTTATAATTTGTCGAAAATACTATTTTTTTCAGGTGAGGCATTTAATTTGTATAAATAATTAATAAATATCATGTCTCATTTGCATATGAAAAAGTCCTGATACCACCGCGCGTCACTATAAGTAAAATAAACATTACTACATTTGTAAATGATTATATCTGTATAGCGGGCACTTGTAATTTTTAGAACTGGTGGAATAGTGACACAAATATACAATTTTTTAATTCCTATAAAGAAAAGTTAGTGCCCTCTGAGTGGGCATGTACCTTTAACAGTCTATTTTGGTTCCGTCCTATCGAGACCTTTGGGGACTGTGCTACATTTGCGCATGCGCAGTATCAGTACATGTACAGTTAGGAAAGACAAATGGGATAAATATAAACACGATATTACAGGCACTGTGTCTCAGGTGATGTCTCAGTCATTCAATATTGTGCTTTGTCGTCCGCTGTTTATGTTATATTTGCCATTATACTCATGAAAAACATGCTTCGACAGTACTTTAGAATCATTTCCAATGGAAATGATTCTAAAGTGCTGTCAAACCATGTTTTTAATGAGAAAAAATACAAACTATGAAACAACGGCAGACGAGATATTTTCTGGTCAAATAAACATTCATTCACCATGACAGCATTAAATTATACATTTCATATCAGACGTAAATTTCCACACCGATATCAGGGGCGATAACCGTGTTTCCTTAAAATGCTAACGGACATTACTATTTATTCTCCGCATTTATTTTTTGATGTGCAATGATCACTATAATCTGTCGAAAATATTATGCTTTCAGTGATCGAATGCCTGATTTACAGTGAAACCTCTCTAAGTCGGACACCCTGGGGACCTCCAAGGGTGTCCGGTTTAGAGATGTTTCACTGTACATGTAGTTGGCCGATTGTTATCTGGATGTATGCTGGCCAGAAATGAAACACACCAGGTTTTGTCAGATCATGGTCAGAAACAAAAAATGCGATAATTACAATACAATACATTAATATTAATGTGGTTTCGCTTTCTGCACAGTAACTGACAAATTATTATCAATCAATCAAACCATTTTATTTAATGAAATAAAAAAGAAAAACAAAAAAAAACACAAACAAACAACAAAACAACAACAACAACAACAAAACAATCAAGGAAATACTATCATAAACTGTAATTATCACGAGACCCAGTGGCCTTTAAAACGCATGCTACACTAGCCGCTCATTACATTACATTACATGACTGTCCCGTCAGTTGAGAAAATGGACGCCACGAAGTTGCTGTTCGCCATTTACTTACTGGAGCATGAATACTGCGGCCAGTCAAAGAAATAGACATGGATACATCTACTGACGTACGGACTACAGTGGGGTCAGCGTGTAAGTGCACACACGAAAGAACACGACAGGTTGGAACCAACCTGTCGTGTTCGTTCGTGTGTACACTTACACGCTGACCCCACTGTAGGGCCCATATTTTCACGGCTGCTCACAAAATCACATAGCCCAGCTCAAGAATAACGTAATTATCTCCCTTGTCGTATCGCCGTATTTTGGTGATAACGATATCGAAATTCAGTCACATTTCCTAAATATGACGTCGAACGTTGACAACATTTCATAGCGTATGCTCTGAATTTTCTGTCAACCTTCGACGTCATATATTAAAGTTATTGGATTTTATTTTAAACAACACCCGCGAAAATCGGCGACACAAGGGAGGTATTATTAGTCTGGACGAATAAGTCTACTGCATTACTGCACCTGGGGGCCGTTTCACTAAACTTCGTACGACAAAAATGTTCGTAAGTGCAAAATTATGATAGTCTGTAAATTTGACTGTTTTCTTGTAAACACTTTTTGGATTTACATTTATTGAGCATAGGCTGCATGTGCAGCCTATGCTCAATAAATGTAAATCCATCAAATGAAATTTACAGACGATCTTAAATTTGCACTTACAAATATTTCAGTCGTACGAAGTTTAGTGAAACGGCCCCCATATTTGTCTGACTATATTGAGACATAGTGAAATAAACGTATATGAGGCTCTGACTGGAGAAATGGGGCTGATGGGTATTGCGAACAGTGTATATCCAGATCAGCCTGTGCATTCGCTGAGTCTGATCAGGATCTATACTGTTCGCCATTCCATCAATGAAACACCCGTCGTATAGATCGCTATCTGGCTACAGAAGTGTGTTATTTGATCAAGAGCTACATCGATCACAAATCACAGAGGCCCCGTTTCTCCATTCGCAGCTACATATTAAAACACGATTAATGAACGGAACGTTCCGGAGTCTGGAATAAATATCATTCCTATGATACTCGGCACGTGAATTGAGATATTAAAACTCTGTGGAACCTGATACCAAAACATGAATAATGGTGTTTCTAGAATCTGGTTGTGTATTATTAGCTGATGCACTTTAATGGTGTGGGTAAACAGTATGTGTAAGATTTCGTCTAATAATTCTAGCACAAAAATATTTACACAATTCCCTAACATTTGGTTGGCCCGTAGCAAGTCTCTGTCCAAAATTTATATCCCAGTAAACTCCCACGCCGAACTACTTTCTACAGGTGCGCTGTCAGTGCTGTCAATGTAAACAAATGACTGCCGTCTGTCAAAATAAACACATTTTCTTGATGAATTTATTTCAAATGCTAGAATTATAAGGAACTAATGGCCTTTTTGTGGAATTTATCGGGGATATAAACTTGGAAAAGTCGCCGGAATACTGGACGAGGCCTTCCGGCCTTCGTCCAGTATTCCCGCGACTTTTCCAAGTTTATACCCCGATAAATTCCACAAAAGGCCATTCATTCCTATAATATCCCCACCCGAGGCAGATTTGCCATTGTCACCGTCTAGTTCCTCCATGCGGAGATTTTGTTTTGCACTCCTCTAACATTCCTGTTTTCAATCGAGACATATGACAGGTACGAATAATTGACGTGCCGCCATCCTTCTTGCATATCACCAGACGCCTTGATACGACTGCCACATATTCGTTCGTGCGGGCATATTCACTTGTGTCCGCGGACATATTCGAGTATCCGTAAGGCGCGAATATGTCCGCAAGTAATGTTTATGTCCGCAGTAATTCTGGGGGTCGTCTCAAGGTGTACGTTGATGTTTCAACATGTGCGACGGCATGTCGGTTATTGTCTAATATTCCCATATGTTGCTAAGATAGGATTGTTTGTGCCGGAGCAGCCAACACAGACGGTCTAATGTAACATCCATTTGTCAAATGGCACCGCGACATGGTTTGTTACAATATCAATTAATGGCACAGATTTTGTCATTCCTGTAACACTTCAATTACAAATTATATTACCTCTTAAGTGCGGGATGCATCGTTGTTTTTTTGTCTCACTGTTTTGAAGCTGGAAAAGTCAGAGAAAGCTAGTTCAACGTCTCAGCCAAAAGGCCTTTATCAGTAGCAGGGATTCCGCTGGGGAAAATAACAAAATCGCCACTTCAAAAAAAAAATATCGAAAAGAAAAGGAATAACCAATAGGATAAAAATAAACAATTGGCGATAAAAAAATTACAATTTTCGAAAAAAACAAAAAGGATTTTTTTTCTTCCGAAAATTGTATTTTTTTATCGCCAATTGTTTATTTTTATCGCCAATTGCGAAAGTGGCGATCGCCAGCGGAATCCAGGAGTAGGCAACTACAATCAGCTCAGTGGCTTTCATTTCAGATTACAGTGTGTTTCAACATCATTCAACGTATATAGAGTTTACAGAATATACAGTATATATAATTTACAGAAATATAACTGTAAATTACACCACTCGCCAGCAGTAGTTTACACCACTCTCGTGTTTACCATATATGGAGAAATTACGTCAGTAACGTCGCAATGACGTGTTTCCTTCGACCAATCAAATCATGTTCTGGGACACACCCTCTGAATTGCGAGACAGTCGCCTTCACTACGGCCCACCTCCAGAAATTAATTCGCATACATCATTACCATATTTTACTCTTGGTTCGCTTTGTTTTTATGAAGAATCATGTGTGAAATGTAAGGAAACGTTTGTTTAACCTGGTGAGATGATTATTCTGAAATAATCGTGATTGAGTCCTAGCTAACTAAACTGGGTACGCGTAAGGACACATTCACTCGTGCATTATTTCACGATAATCAGTTCACCTGGTTAAATAAAAGGTACGTCTGTAATCAACAGTGGCTGTCCGTTCCATAGGTAACGAACTTTGTATTGGCCGAATAAGTACTGACTGATAACATATAGCTGGCATTGGCCTGATACGAATATCCGGGTTACAACAAATTGAAAACTGACGTTTCATCGGTCAAACGGTGTCACATGACGTTACCGAATTACGTCACTGAAATGACGTCACGGAAACAAGTCAGCGTTCTTTTCAACGAAAACAATACCATAATTGCTAATTCTGAAGCCCAAAGAAAACGCTACCTGATAAATAGAATACCATGCTACTGTCTTTTGATATCAAGTTTATAAGGCTCGGCCCGGAAACGGTAATTCCTACGTGTTTCTTTGTCTGATAAACATGATATCTAACCAGAGGGCGGTTTCACTAAACTTCGTACGACAAGACACATTGTTAATGTTAAATTTAACTGATTACACTTACGAACATTTTAGTCGTACGAAGTTTAGTGAAACTCCCCCCTGGTATACTCCATTACTTGTAGGCCAGTTAAGTGGTCTACACACGCTGTACGTGACATACACATGCTACAGTGTGGTAAGCGTGTAAGTGCACACACGAACGAACACGACAGGTTGAAACCAACCTGTCGTGTTCGTTCGTGTGTGCACTTACAGGCTGACCCCACTGTATGTCATAAATACATACAACAACGGCGTACGTGTATACATTGCTACAAACTCGCACATAATGAGAAACTTCGTCCCAATCTCGCTAATATCTCGTCCTTCTAGCAAACTACTATAGTGTAATGGTGTCGAAATCTGCGAAAACGTCGGGAAAACATTTTCAGAGATCTGATGTCTTTCGATTTCCTGTCCTGCCAGCTACACTGTATCGCATACTACGATTAACCCTTACACCGCTATCTTAATTTTTTGTCGTCTGCTGTTTATATTCTATTTTCCATTTTTATCATCAAAACATGCGTTGACAGCACTTTATAATAATTTACAACATGCTTTGACAGCACTTCATAATCATTTCCATTGGAAATTATTCTGAAGTGCTGTCAAAACATGTTTTATTGAGAAATAGGGCAAGATATAAAAACAACAGCAGATTGTTGTGAGTAGCGGTCTTAGAGTTAACACGGCAAATACTTGCCTCATACGATAGTTAAGCAATATACAGCGTCTAGATGCACGTAAACGTGTGTCTCTTCACTGAAACCTACTTAAACACGGCCACTACACTCGCTAGCTCGTACAGTTTGAAGTATGTCGACTTTGTGCCGTTATTCGGTATTTCAGCAGTTCCGTTTGGTGGAATGTTCTGTGAGTATCGGACCGGATCCGGCTCGGGATACTGAGGGTTCTATACTGACGTAGATCTCACTTAGTCTGTTCATAGACGCATTCTGTCCCTCCCCCGTATTGCTGTTGGGTGATCTGTATCCGTCCCCTGTACTGCTTCTCGGTGTTCTAGTTCCCTCCTGCGTATTGTTCGGTTCCACAGTAACGATTGCATCCCCTTCCTCCTCGTTCACAGCTTCCGCTATGCTGCTGTACGATCGCTGTCGAGGTGGACCGAATGATTCACTTCCGGTGTGACTGATTGTGTCGTTTCCGGAGTCCTGGAAGAGCGGGTTGGTGTGCTGAGATCCGCCGAAGCCATTGTAGTTTACGAACCAGCTGTCCGGGGTAGACGATTTTGTCTCGTGATTCTGAAAATACAGTGCATCGAAATAATACATCTGGGGGCCGTGAATGGGAAAATATATCCGGCAATGCTCAAGAATTTCTTTATTTCTCATCAGAAGTATATGTTGTGACCACTCATTTGAACCGTCTCGCCGAGACGGTTCAAAGGAGTGGTCACAACATATACTTTGGTTCAGAAATAAGGAAAATAGATAGAGAATAGTAGGTTAGTGCCGTGAATGGGAAAAAATATCTGGCAAGGCTCAGGAAACGGGATGGGCGAGGCTCTGCCGAGCACATCCCGTTTCCGTGCCGCGCCAGATATTGTTTCCCATTCACGGCACTAACATACTATTCTATTTATCCCGTCAACACCTACAAATGGCTGTAAAATGCAAAAATTGTATTGACTGGATATCAAAAATGTTTCACGGCACCGTGTTTCACGGCACATACGCACTGTTTTGACGGGATAACACTAAACTTCGTACGACTAAAATGTTCGTAAGAGCAAAATTATGATAGTCTGTAAATTTCACATTAAAACCGTTTTCTTGTAAACACTTATTGGATTTACATTTATTGGATTTATATATGCAGCATATGCTCAATACATGTAAATACATCAATTGAACTTTCCAGACGATCCTAAAGTCGTACGATGTTTAGAGAAACGGGCTCCTGAACTTCATCGCGGCCATTTCATTGGAACCAGGGGCTGGTACCCGAAACCAAATCTGGGTCCAGTAGAGACAGGTATTTGGCTTGGTATTTCTGTATAAGTTACAAGAATTACTTCCCTTGAATGCTATATTTGCTTTATTATTTATATGCAGTGGAACCTCTCTAAATTGGACAACCTTGCGATATCGATGTTAAACAAACGTCACTGTCAAATATCGCTGGTGTTCATCAGTTTTCATAATGGCAATGCACACATGCGTGTGTTTCAGTGATCTTACATCGGTATTACAGCGAAACATCTCTAAGCCAGATACCCTGGGGTCCTCCCAGGGTGTCCGGTTTAGAGACGTTGCACTGTAGCAATGATACAATCAATTCACATGTGTGGCTGGCTGCTACTGGATAAATTAGACGTAGCCTATGTTCAATAAATGTAAATCCATCAATTGAAATTTCCAGACGATCCTAATGTTTCACGTACGATATATAAATTACAAGAATTACTTCCGTGCTGTATTTGATTTATCATTTATATACAGTGGAACCTCTCGAAACCGAACATCCTTGCGACATCGATGTGTTCAATTATGACCGATTTCCCTGTCAAATATCGCTTATGTTTATCTGTGTTCACGATTGCAATGCACACAGTTGTGTGTTTCAGTGCTCTTACATTGGTATGACAGTGAAACATCTCTAAGCCAGACACCCTGGGACCTCCCAGTGTGTCCGGTTTAGAGACGTTGCACTGTAGCAATGATACAATCAAGTCAATCCCATAAGCACCATCTCTCCAGTCACAGCCTGATAAAAGGCCGGATTTGTCAGTTCGTTGTATTATTACAAAATTAAATTGATATGAGCATTGTAGATTCAACCATGTTTCATACATGTACCCCGACATCTCATGTATCTGTACTGTCTGTTGGAATGACGAACAGGGTAGATCGTGACCACAGGCGACTGACACGTGGCTTGTCTACACTGGATACACACTACCATCAAAGGGTATCGTTCCTTCATGGCGCGTCACTTGTTTATTCACATATTCATTCTATATTATATAGATATAGTTTTTACACTTTTTTGACAAATGGGATTATTGACATTTAGAATTTCGACAATACAGAATGTTTGCACCGCTTTAATTAATTTTCATACTACCTGTATACTTTGACATGTACTGAATAACTTTTTGTATTATAGGAATGAATGGCCTTTTTGTGGAATTTATCGGGGTATAAATTTGGAAAAGTCACACGGGAATACTGGACGAAGCGATAAAAAATTACCATTTTCGAAAAAAAAAGTCGAAAATTGTAATTTTTTAAGGCCTCGTTCAGTATTCCCGCGACTTTTGCAAGTTTCTATCCCCGATAAATTCCACAAAAAGGCCATGCATTCCTTATAAGTCCAGCATTTGAAATAAATTCATCAAGACAATGTGTTTATTTTCCGTTTTCTTAAGAATTATTTTAACTGCGCCTCACGGTTACGGAAAGTAGTTCGGCGTGGGAGTTTATTGGGATATAAATTTTGGACTGAGACTTGCTACGGGCCAATCAAATGTTAGGGAATTGTGTAAATATTTTTGTGCTGGAATTATTATAATTTACTACTTAAAAATAAGTTTGTATATTTGTATATTATATTACACTCTTGTAAAGGCCATTGAGCTGACGGACAGTGGTAGAAATGTACTGCGCATTACTGCATGGCTGGTAGACGTGACTGTCAGAGCATAGTTTGGGTCGCTGGCTGAGAAAATGTTTTGTTTGTTTGTTGGGGTTTAACGGCCTATCAACAGCTAAGGTCATTTAAGGCCGGGTAAATGGGTTTAGTACTAAATCCCATATATTACCTGTACAAGTACATGCACATGTTCAAGTACATGTACAAATGGGGGGGGGGGTCCAAAAATCATAACTGAATATTGACTATAAAAAAACTATATATTCAGCCCTGAAATCAGAATAATCTTGATCTGATGCCAGGTCCTCGCCACACCAGAATCGCTTGGCCCCCTCACAAAAGCAGTAGGATCAGTAATAATATTACTACTGTCGTGTTCGTTCGTGTGTGCACTTACACGCTGACCCCACTGTAATTGCAAAAGTGTATGTTGTTACCACTCAGTTGAACCGTCTCGGCGAGACGGTTCAACTGAGTGGTAACAACATACACTTTGGGTGGGTAGCGAATCAACCTGTCGTGTTCGTTCGTGTGTGCACTTACACGCTGACCCCACTGTAATTCATGTATAAAGAAATGTAAATATTTTTCTGCATTTTTTCTCATTTCGCATCAAAAGTGTATGTTGTTACCACTCAGTTGAACCGTCTCGACGAGACGGTTCAACTGAGTGGTAACAACATACACGTTGGGTGGGTAGCGAACCAACATGTCGTGTTCGTTCGTGTGTGCACTTACACGCTGACCCCACTGTAATGTTGTATGGAAATTCTGCTGTTATTAGACTCATTTTATTTTATAGAAAAATGGGTGCTGTGAAACCTCTCTAAACCGGACACCCTGGGAGGTCCCCAGAGTGTTCGGTTTAGAGAGGTTTCACTGTAAATCAGGCATTTGATCATTCTGTACCACATTTGTGTTCTATGCGATCACGAACAGACATTATCAACTGAGATAAATGACCAAGAAACTCATGATAAATACAGGTGTTTTCTTGGTGTCCGGTTTAGAGAGGTTCCACTGTATATTGTTTTCGTCACGGATGTCCCTTTGCAAATTTGCCTTATAAGTTGTATAATAAATTGTGAAAGATGGAGCTTAATTTTTGGTAATTTTTTGCTTTATAACAGACGGCAGATACTGGAAATGAATTTTAATTTTGAATCCTTCCTTTGGGACATGGATTATCTACACGTTTTGACCTAAATCGTCCGTACGTCCGACTGTCACGTTTCTTGTAAGAATTAAAACTTTTTAACGGTAATAGGTAGGGACTTGAAACTTGGCGTGTGCCTTCCTTTGGTGTAGATGAGCAAAGTGAATTTGATTCGATCCCCGGTCATTAATTATCTCCCCCTATTCGACGTCTCATTTGGGAAAAGTGGGCATAAATGCGATGGCGCGCCATTGACTATGCTCTACTATTTCTACCTTTCATCAAGTTTGCTTCATACGTACGATATGTACAGTGGGGTCAGCGTGTAAGTGCACACACGAACGAACACGACAGGTTGGTTCGCTACCCACCCAAAGTGTATGTTGTTACCACTCAGTTGAACCGTCTCGCCGAGACGGTTCAACTGAGTGGTAACAACATACACTTTTGATGCGAAATGAGAAAAAATGCAGAAAAATATTTACATTTTTTTGTGTACATGAATTACAGTAGGTTCAGCGTGTAAGTGCACACACGAACGAACACGACAGGTTGGTTCCAACCTGTCGTGGTTCCAACCTGTCGTGTTCGTTCGTGTGTGCACTTACACGCTGACCCCACTGTACAGGTGATATACATGGTTCCTCAACTAAGAAAAAAGGACTTTACGACATTTGCGGTCAGTGTAGGCCCAGATCAGCCTGAGCATCAGCGTAGTCTGACCAGGGTAAAGGCTGGTCGCTGTTCCATCCATCAAATATTTGAAATGACATTGACTTAAAGGCCAGGGGTCCGTTTCACTGAACGTCGTACGACTAAAATGTTCGTAAGTGCAAATTTAGGATCGTCTAGAAATTTCAATTAATGGATTTACATTTACTGAGCATAGGCTGCATATGCAGCCTATACTCAATAAATATAAATCCAATAATTGTTTACAAGAAAACATTGTTAATGAGAAATTCACAGACTATCATAATTGTGCACTTACGAACATTTTACTCCTACGAAATTTAGTGAAACGGGCCCCTGATAAAGTTCTGACTGCATGAGAACACATGATTGTCAATATGTACACTAACCACATATGCAGTGGAGTATTGTTCCTTTTATGTGCTTTTCTGAACACCTAACCTTGATCCTACATCGTAATGTTTTCGGCGACCGTGGCGGGTATAATAAAGTATTGTATACTATATAAAGTAATTGCATGATACAGGCTACACGTTATCCATTAAAATAATTTTCTATAGGCGTACAAGCTCGAAAGCGCTTGCCAATTTCCATTAAATGTGACGCGTGTTACAATTGCGTTACAGTTTGTTAATCCACATAATTTAATTATACGGAGTTGATTCCTTGACAAAACAATTATGACAGGAATTGAAAGGTTGTACTCTGACAAAACACATCCCGCCATTCTGTATGTATATACTTGTAATTCAGACATTGGCACGAAGATCCAAATAGCGACTTTTAAGTTAGGCCATACCATTGATTTTCCCTCCGCCAGGATAGCCAAAACCTACTTAGTAATACTTATCCGGTAAAAACAAACAAGGCTTTGAAAAAAAGAATGTAAATTTATGCAGTGTGCAAAGGGTTGATGAAGTTTTTAACATAAATATAAATTGCCGCTAAATAATAAGAAAACTTTCTTATCAAACTTATCAAGTGTAAATTCATGAACGGATATATAAGTCCCAAATCAATTTTCATATTACTTCACCAGTAAATAGTGTAAAATAGCAAACACATTTTTTTTCGTCATAGAACCACTCTCAAAACCTACCCGCACGCGGACTCTTAACAGAGGAAGACCTTGGTATGGCCTTATTTTGTTGCATAAATACAGAATAGTAGGTTAGTGCCGTGAATGGGAAAAAATATCCGGCAAGGCTCAAGAATTTCTTTATTTCTCATCAGAAGTAAATGTTGTGACCACTCATTTGAACCGTCTCGCCGAGACGGTTCAAATGAGTGGTCACAACATATACTTTGGTTCAGAAATAAGGAAAATAGATAGAGAATAGTAGGTTAGTGCCGTGAATGGGAAAAAATATCTGGCAAGGCTCAGGAAACGGGATGGGCGAGGCTCTACCGAGCACATCCCGTGTCCGTGCCGCGCCAGATATTTTTTCCCATTCACGGCACTAACCTACTATTCTATTTATCCCGTCAACACCTTCAAATGGCTGTAAAATGCAAAAATTGTATTGACTGGATATCAAAAATGTTTCACGGCACCGTGTTTCACGGCACATATGCACTGTGTTGACGGGATAAAACAGACACATTGTTAAAATGTTCGTACTCCAATGCAAACAATATGCAAATGAGACCACTACTGAAACATTTCATGCGATCAACACGTCTTCACTAATGATATGCAAAAAATATAATCCAACATTTGTGTTGAGTTATGATTTAACGCAAAATGATATTCATAAGCAACTCGGCATATATTTTAATATCCACCTATATTTTATTTAGTGTAGATCCAGTGCAGGATATGTGCTGGTTATGGAGACACAGAACCCACACTATCAATTCGAAAACATAAAACCAACAGAGCATGGCCAAATCGGGCAGGGGTGGGTGGGTGGGGGCGAGTATATGGTTACATGTATAGTATAGAGGAAATAATCAATGGTGGGGTCCCAGCAACACGGTCGTGTTTGTTCGTGTGTGCACTTACACGTTGACACCACTGTACATGTAACTGAATGGGAAATCGTCAGAAATCCAGCGCATTTTTCGACGTGAAACATTTTAGGCCGACGTGGAGTGCAGCTCGATTGGACGTCCCACTATCGTATACGGGGTGTGGGTGAGAGGGTCGTCAGGTGGATCAATGTTGCGCACTATGCAACATGGGCCGTAGCACAGGTTAAATCGAGAATAGAGAATAGTAGGTTTGTAACGTGAATGGGAAAACATATCTGGCAAGGCTCAGGAAACGGGATGGGCGAGGTTCTACCGAGCACATCCCGTTTCCGTGCCGCGCCAGATATGTTTTCCCATTCACGGCACTAACCTACTATTCTATTTATCCTGTGAACACCTACAAATGGCTGAAAAATGCAAAAATATAACCCCAGCAACCGCACATATTAATACGCAGTGATTAGGTCGTATTGACAGGATATCAAAAATGTTTCACGGCACCGTGTTTCGGTACATACGCACTGTGTTGACGGGATAAATTCTTAAGACCTTGCACCAACGTACCAGTATTTTAGCAGTGTATCGTGTTAATCAATGTTGTGAACACATGAACAGAACAGGCTAAATGCGTAGGACCCGGCACAAACCTACCATCAATTGTAGCGGAGTGTCGGGTGTCTCCGGCCGGGTGGTACAGCCAGAGTGGTTCTGTAACTGCTTATACTCGTCCTGTATGTCCTCTAGCGCCAACTCGAGCAGGAAAAATTCGGCCACCTTCTTGGGCGCCTTGTAATCGACGGCAAATAACACTAGGCCAAACACCGTCGTCGTACATCCTGTGGATGCATATACATGTATGTGTAGATATACCGTTTATTTAACCAGGTGAGCTGATTATATTGACGAGTGATCGGGTCCTTACGCTAAACAAATAAGTGAAATTAGCGTCTCCTAGCCTTTTCTGATCAACTGGATATCAAACGATACTAGCCTGGTATTCTCTAGGTATATTCCAGACATCTCGGCTCGGCTCGGAAACTGTATGAATTCCTTGGTGAGCTTCGGAATTCCTACGCGTTTCCTAGCAGTGCTTGGTAAACCTATTATCAAAATACACCAGCACGGTATTCGCTATGTCAGAGCAATCAAGTTTTTCAGACGGACTTGGAAACGGTAGAAATTCCTAATTGGATTTACATTTATAGAGCACAGGCTGCATATGCATATGCAGCCTATGCTCAATAAATGTAAATCCAATTATGAATTTATACGCGTTTCCTAGCATTGCATGATAAACTAATATTATATAATACAAGGTGAATGATCACGTGGTTACAACAACAACAACCTAGCCCACTCCAAAGTAAGTATTATTTGATATTGTCCTTAATATGCAACGGATTTTTATGAAATATGGCGCAGCAAACGCGTCTTCAAGAGCTGCATTTGGTGGTACAGGGAGTTCGGCACAGACTTATGTCGTTTTTGCGAAGAATCGATTTACGTGTCGGTAGACACGGAAATAGATTCTTCGCAAAAACAACAGAAGCTTGGGCGACAATACAGAGACCACCAAATGCAGCGTAACAATACGCTTTTGATGCGCCATATTTCATCAAAATCCGTTACGTAATAAGGACAATATAAAAGAATACGTACTTTGAATCAGATGGATTCTGGAAGTTTCAGTACTTGTTGTTGTTGTTAGTACCACGTGATCATACACCTTGTAATAAGACACTAGCCTTAGTATTCCCCATGTCCATTACTTACCGACGACTAGCACGGACCAGAAGCACCAGCCGTATCTAAGTTCTAGCAAACCGTCGGCACAGGGCAGTTTTATATCGACCTGCGGGCACAGCATGTGGTAGACGCCGGTCGCCAGGATCATACAGACCCCGGTCAATGTGAAACACGACGCTCCGTACCACACCACGCTACACAGCAATACGTTCGTCATCAGCCAGAATGCGAAGGCGGTCCAGAGCAGCATGTGGGCGAAGTATCCGCCCATCCGGCAGTTGCGCCCGTACCTGAGCCCGCCCTCGTCGACGTCGAAGTATTCGAGGGCGGAGAGGAGGGGCTGTGGGAGGCCGCGGTCTAACGCCTTCCATAGCATGTGGTGCTCGCCGATTACTAAAACCATGTGGTACATGTATAACACACGTGACAGCATGGACAAAAGTCTGCACATACCGTAATTGTATTTCCAATGGGAAAAGCTACCACCCTATGACAATAGCCACATGTTTAGCTATGTACAGTGCCACGAAAAATAAATCCGGTAAATATAGTCGCCACGTTCTCTATCCGTCTATATATGCGTCCGTCTGTCCATCTGTCCGTCGGCCTGTCTTTCTGTGTGTCTGCCTGGTCGACATTTGCGTTAAAGATTTCAGATACATACCATCTCTGAAACCGCAAGTCGGATGGGCTTGAAATGTTATACGCTTATTGTAATACACTAGTTTGGCATTCGGTATTTACTAGTCTTATATATAGGTTATATACAAGTAGCATCTCTTAGAAGTACATACACTCCCAGGGTATCATCGGCTTTGGAAATGGAGGATTTTGTTGGTTTGACGTCGCGTTGCTAAGCAACGTGAGTTAAAACCGACAAATTCCGCCAATTCTAGCGTCGCAGATGTCCCGTAAGTAGTTACATGTATATGGAAGCTACTCGTGATTGGCAAACTTCGCTGACCTATTACAAGACGGGTCTATATGAATTCACGAGAATAACAATGCACTTACCATCTTCCAATGCGATTTCTTCGTTGTAGTCGAATATGTTTCTGGCATTCATGAAGCTACCTGTAAACATGAATACGTATAAATGCATTACACCATGTAATGTAAGAATTAAAGAAACTTAATGCGTGATGACCAATGCAATTACAACAATTATTGCTTTCAGAGTCGCAAATGAATACTATACGTGCATGGAACAATTCTACCTTAACGTGATTTAACCGAGCGACAAACGCATCTAACATACTATTTTACTATTATTTTTATTCTTCATCTACATTGCTTGGCCCTAAATGATACTCTTTTGCAGGGATTCCGCTGACGATCGCCACTTTCGCAATTGGCGATACAAATAAACAATTTGCGATAAAAAAATACAATTTTCGAAAAAAAAATAATATTTTTTTCGAAAATTGTATTTTTTTTATCGCAAATTGTTTATTTTTATCCCATTGGTTATTCCTTTTTTCTTTTTTTTTGGCTTTTTTTTTATTTCTTTTTTTTTGAAGTGGCGATTTTTTTATTTTCCCCAGCGGAATCCCTGCTTTTATGTTGATGGGCCGTTAAGCACCATTCCATTCATTCAATTCAGCCAAGCGACGCGTCCACATGTTGTCCACACGTTGGAATATTGTTATATGACGCATTAGGCACAATTGAACATATTGTCTAGTCTATTCATACCCATATTTGTACACATGCGCACACAGAGGGGTTGGAGCCTGATTATACTTCGACGATGGTTAGAGTGATGAAAAATGAAAAGTAAATCCACAGTAAGTAAATAATTTACTATCTAACGGCGTTCCTTCTTATTTTTAACGCAAAGCCAAAGGACGCAACTATTGGCAATTACAAATTATATCCTTTGCGCCTATATGTACATGGATGATTACCCTATTCAGCGAAAACCGAAAAGTAAAATTCAGAGAGACCAAAACGGTGTCCCGCCCCGAAGAAATGACAAAAACTCGCTCTTACCTGCCAAGGTCAAGTTGACCCGGTTGAGCCCCACTCGGATCCCTAGCCGCCCCTCAATAAGACCCTTGTTTCTGTAGATGTAGTTGGAGTGCATCCCAACGTCCCCTATTTGCCAGCAGTAACCGTAGATACTCACTGTTGGGAGGGAAAGGGTAATACAGTGACACCTCTCGAAACCCGACACCTGGGGGTATCCCCCAGGTGTCCGGTTTAGAGAGGAGCCACTGCAATTCAAACATACTAATTCACAAGATGCATGATCACGTGGTTACCACAACAACAACAATGTCTGAAAGTGTTGAAAGCGCGCCACTCCAAAGTAAATATTATTTGATATTTTCATTGATATGCAATCTTCGGCGCATACTTATGTCGTTTATGCGAAGAATCGATTTCCGTGTCAGTATTAACAGTAAACACGGAAATGGATTCTTCACAAAAACAAAGTGCCAAAGTACCGAGACCACCAAATTCAGCTTAACAAGACGCGTTTGATGCTCCATATTTCATTAAAATCCGTTACATAATAAGGGCAATATAAGAATAGAATACGCACCTTGAATCGGAGGTGCTGCTGAAAGTTTCAGTCATTGTTGTTGTTGTTGTTGTAACCACGTGATAATTCACCTTGATTCACCCGCAAGACAATGCCCGTTTTACATTCAAGAACAAATGAGACAATCCGTGTGCTTTTGTAACTGAGTAGCCACAGATACTCACTGTGGGAGGGACAATTATACAGTGACACCTTTTAAACCTGGGCCCGGTTGTTCAAAACATCCGTTAGCTTAACGGACTGTTAAATCCTTAACTGAATGGTTAAAATCTCTGTTTTAACAGTCCGTTAAGGATTTAACAGTCCGTTAAGCTAACTGGTGTTTTGAACAACCGGGCCCTGACACCGAACGACCATAGATACTCACTGTGGGGTCAGAAAAGTTATAGAATGACAGATTTAAAGAGTGACACCTTTCTAAATCGGACACAGAGTAAAATGGATGTTGCCTGTGGGGAGGGAAAGTAATAAAATGACATCTTACCCCCAGGTAGCAGGTTAAAGGTACATGCCCACTCAGTAGGTTATAATATAGGGAGACAAATAGGTTTGTATATTCTGTAGATATGACATTTTCTGGCAAGACAAACATTCATTCACCATTACCCTACGTATTAATGGACATTACTATCCATTTTATATCAGAAATAAATTTCCACACTGATATCAGGGGCGATAACCGTGTTTCCTTAAAATGTTAACGGACATTACTATTTATTCTCTGTATTTATTTGTTATGTGCAATGATCATACTTATGTTTTCAGGTGACGCATTTACTAAATGATTATATATGTATAGCGGGAATTCGTAATTTTTAGAACTGGTGGAATAGCGACTTATTTAATTGATATAAAGAGCATGCTGTGCCTGCTGAGTGGGCATGTACCTTTAATTCTTAAATAACCAACATATCTACACGAGGCTTTTTACGTCATCTGTATATCTAATTAACTGTATAAGGTTTCATTAGTCTGTTGCAGACTTTGGAGTATATTGGAATGCATTGCAGACATTTAATTTCCTCTGACATGAATCCTGAGAGATAAATGAGATCAGTAAGATAACCGAATATACAGTGTAAAATTCCAGCACAAAAATATTTACACAATTCCCTAACATTTGATTGGCTCGTAGCAAGTCATTGTCCAAAATTTATATCCCAGTAAACTCCCACGCCGAACTACTTTCCGTAACCGTGAGCCGCAGTTAAAATAATTCTTAAGAAAACGGAAAATAAACACATTTTCTTGATGAATTTTTTTCAATTGCTGGAATTATAAGGAATGATTCCGGCCTTCGTCCAGTATTCCCGCGACTTTTCCAAGTTTATACCCCGATAAATTCCACAAAAAGGCCATTCATTCCTATAATACTGAGAGGTCCCCAGTGTGTCCGGTTTACAGAAGTTCCGCTGTAGTTTAGGTATCCGACCACTCATTTAAAAAGAACTGCTTATCAACCATAAATATAATCATTTGTTGCTGTCACTGGAGAAATGGAGCTTATGGGTTTTGCGACCAGTGTAGATCCAGATCAGCCTGCTCAGGATCTGCACTGTTCGCCTTTCCATCAACGAAACACCCGTCATGTAACATAGATCAGAATCAGGTTACTTGAGTGTGCCATTTGATCAGTAGCTACACTGGTCACAAATCCCATAAGCCCCATTTCTCCAGTCACAGCCACATTTGAGAAATGTTACAGTAAAACTTATCAAAAGGATGTTTTTGTTAAGAAACATGCCACGGTATATGACAACCCCAAGAAATATGCTTGGTAACCATGAACACACCTTATAAGTTGTAATAAATTAGAGTGAAGCCCATCCACGTGATGTTTACCGTGTGCACGGTGTAGCAAAGTGCGACTTTCCATATATACGGGTACTAAACCCGTCGGGACATGGCACTCTAGTGGGTATATAACTCTATTCGCAACCAGTCACAGTAATCTGACACTCTAGACAGATATTATTTTTGCCCCTAGGCACCAGTTATGACGTTTGAACCATCTGGTAAACCCGCGCCTTTATCGCTATGTGTTACATGTAGAGCAACATATATTTTCTGTACTTATCATACAACTACTCTTATCCAGTGTCAATATCATGTCATATGCCCATAATTGTCTTTGATTCAGATATTACTTTTGCCCCTAGGTACCGGAAATGGCATTTGGACCAACTAGTGCACCCGCATGTTTATCAATATGTGTCTCAAGTAGAGCACAAATCGCTTTCCTATGCTTATCACAACTCGTATCCAGTGTCAATATCATATTACATGACCCAGATATTTTGACCCTGAGAGCGCAGTGTGTCATCAAGCAATTTCAATGTCTCGAGATCCCCCCCCCCCAAAACATTTTGATATATAACAACTTTTGCGGTAATTTACACCCCACACCCTTGTCAAATTTTATCCCCATTATTACAAATTAGTGGCGAATTCTGTATGAGATTTCTGGTGCATGCTAGTACACATTCGGAACGCGTTATCCAATCGCATACTATAAATCAGGAAGTTTGATTGGCCGAGGCTGAGCTGAGCTCAGTCTCGGCCAATCAAACTGCCTGCTTTCGAGTACGATTTCAGGAACTTTGTTCTGATGGATTTACCATGATCTAAGTCCCGATGTAATGATACTTAACATCCACTGATTCTCGAAATAAGGAAGCCTGATCACCGTGACTCTCGGCCAACCAAACTGCCTGTTATCTCGAGTACGAATTTCATGAATGTATTCATCTGAAGGTTTTACAATCTATGCTCAGATATCATGACACTCCACCTCCAAGGACCCATAATTATGTCATTAACGCAACACAGTTTGTTAAACTATGCGAAACATTTTCTGGGGGCTATTCCATTATAGTATAGCGAACTATTTTCTATGGCGAAGTACGCATGAAATGTACGCATTAACTAGTCTTCCTGTTTCTATGTTCACAACGAGGCGCCCTCATATGAAAACGGTTGCCATATGATAAAGAATATCTGGAGAAAAAGGAAGTTACATCGACAAATGAAAAATTAATTGTGATAGAAGTGAAGGTTTCGCGTTCTATTCCACGCAAGGCCATTCCATATCTTTCCTATGTTAAGCGTCCGCCCAGTTGACCAAAACCTACCTAGGTATCCGGTAAAAAAAACAAGGCCTTGCAAACAAACAAAGGTAAATTTATTTAAAAACTTCCAGAAACCTTTGCAGGGTTGTGAACGTTTTTAGCATACATTTATATTCCAGCCAGTAAACATTAGAAAAAAAATAAGAAAGAAATAGTCTTAGTAACCGTAGTACATGTAAGTGGACATTCATGAACGGATTTCATACTTGGACAAATCCCCCAATCATTATTTATTTTACTGCAGCAGTAAATAGTGTAAAATGGCAGACACATTGTGTTTGTTTCGCAGAACTACTTTCAAAACCTACCCGCATGCGGAGTCTTGAGAAGAAACTTGCTATGACATCAGGCTAAGTACTACATTGACAATGCACTTTAATATAAACCCACGTGACGTTTCAGGTGCCAATAGACGCAATGAAGATTACGCAGCAAAGTTGCTGACACGTGCTTTATTACTTGGGCGTTCTTAGCAAATAAATACTCGAATTTATGGCTCTAATTTGATTCCGGTAAGATAGCTCCATGATGATAGATTATGTTTGACAAATCAGCGGTGTCTGGCACATTTACATGCATGTGGCTGTGGCTGGAGACACGGGGCTTATGGGATGTATAACAGTGTAGGGTGTGGTGGAATAACACACTCATGTAGGTTTATACATGATCTATATTGCTTGTTAGAAACATGACTGGTGTTGCATTGATGGAATGGCGAACAGTGCACAGTCTGATCTGGATCTACACTGATCGCAAGACCAATAAGCTCCATTTCTCAATCATAGCCAAGTACTCAATTGACTTTAGATCCAATCTCTTTGAACTGTCTGAATAGATGCGATTACACAAACACTTATTTTTTTATATTAAATATTTCATCCTTCTTTGAATGCGTAATCATGACACCGCACGTTTTAGTTGGTTTGCTTGATAGCCAACCAGAGACGATACATTGTGTATGCCAAGCCCGTATGCCACTTAAGTTATTGCGATTCAACTATGATGTCGACACATATACTTCCTTCTTTCTGCTAGGTAATCAAGCTCTCAAAACACCCACTTCATATGGACATACATTCCTCCTTCAGTTGTTTATATTTACTTCTTTCTAATCTCACAACGAATAGTCATGCTTGTAACAAGTAAAATAGATCAGTACCAGGTTACAGGAGTGTGCTATTTGATCAGTAGCTACACTGGTCACAAATTCCATAAGAAGCCCCATTTCTCCAGTCACATCCACATTTGAGAAATGTTACAGTAAAACTTATCAAAAGGATGTTTTTGTTAAGAAATATGCCACGGTAGATGACAACCCCAAGAAATATGCTTGGTAACCATAAACACGCCTTATAGGTTGTAATAAATTAGAGTGAAGCCCATCCACGTGATGTTTTCCGTGTGCACGGTGTAGCAAAGTGCGACTTTTCATATATACGGGTATTAAACTCGTCGGGACATGGCACTCTAGTGGGTAACTCTATTCGTAACCAGTCACAGTAATCTGACACTCGAGACATATATTACTTTTGCCCTTAGGTACCAGTTATGACTTTTGAACCATCTGGTAAACCCGCTATGTTTTAACCTACATGAGTGTGTTATTCCACCACACCCTACACTGTTATACATCCCATAAGCCCCGTGTCTCCAGCCACAGCCACATGTATGTAAATGTGCCAGACCCCGCTGATTTGTCAAACATAATCTATCATCATGGCTATTGAGTACTTGGCTATGATTGAGAAATGGAGCTTATTGGTTTTGCGATCAGTGTAGATCCAGATCAGACTGTGCATCCGCACAGTCTGATCAGGATCTGCACTGTTCGCCATTCCATCAATGCAATACCAGTCATGTTTCTAACAAGCAATATAGATCATTTATAAACCTAATGGAGTGTGTTATTCCACCACACCCTACACTGTTATACATCCCATACGCCCCGTGTCTCCAGCCACAGCCACATGCATGTAAATGTGCCAGACATTTATATATCTGGTAAATTTATGTTAAATACTTCCAGAAACGTTTTGAGCATACATTTAAATTCCAGCCAGTAAACTTTAGAAACAAAGAAGAAAGAAATGGTCGTATTAACCGTACTAAGTGGACATTCATGAAAGGATTTCATACTTGGACAACTCCCCCAATCATTATTCATTTTACTGCAGCAGTAAATAATGTAAAATGGCAGACACATTGTGTGTTTGTTTCGCAGAACTACTTTCAAAACCATCCTGCATGCGGAGTCTTGAGAAGAAACTTGCTATGGCATCAGGCTAAGTACTACATTGACAATGCACTTTAATATAAACCCACGTGACATTTCAGGTGCCAATAGACGCAATGAAGATTACGCAGCAAAGTTGCTGACACGTGCTTTATTACTTGGGCGTTCTTAGCAAATAAATACTCGAATTTATGGCTCTAATTTGATTCCGGTAAGATAGCTCCATGATGATAGATTATGTTTGACAAATCAGCGGTGTCTGGCACATTTACATACATGTGGCTGTGGCTGGAGACACGGGGCTTATGGGATGTATAACAGTGTAGGGTGTGGTGGAATAACACACTCATGTAGGTTTATAAATGATCTATATTGCTTGTTAGAAACATGACTGGTATTGCATTGATGGAATGGCGAACAGTGCAGATCCTGATCAGACTGTGTGGATGCACAGTCTGATCTGGATCTACACTGATCGCAAAACCAATAAGCTCCATTTCTCAATCATAGCCAAGTACTAATGGACTTTATATCCAATCTCTTTGAACTTTTTGAATAGTTGCGATTATACAAACACTTATGTTTTTATATTAAATATTTCGACATGTCTTCCTTCTTGGAATTCGTACATGTAATTATGACACCGCACATTTTGTTTGGTTTGCTTAATAGCCAACCACAGACGATGCATTGTGTATGCCAAGCCGTTATTGCGATTCAACTATGATATCGACTCATATACTTCCTTCTTTTTGCTAGGTAATCAAGCTCTCAAAACACACCCCTTCATAAGAAGGTTCCCAAACGAAACACACGAAAACGCATGGAAAACGAAATGAAAACGATCGCTTTGTACAATGACATGCATATACACCAATATCATTTGTTTTATTAGTACACGAAAACGATATATTCAATACCCGGCTCCCAGTTATTTAAACTCATTCCGTTTCTTTCAATGCAATTTCGTGTGTCGTTTTATTTTCAGAGTGTTTCGTGTTATTTACGCATCGTTTTAGTTTGTGTCTTAATTAGAAAACGAATTATTCGTTGGTTTAAACGTTTAAACCAACGAAAACATCGGTTTCTAATAAAAGAAAAAGACATACATACTATACACAATCCTTGGATATGATAATGATGTGTGCACGATAGGCAATCGTTCGCTTGTAGACACATGTACAAATAAATCCGGGCTGTACTTCTATGATATACTCATGAATACACTCATTTTAAATGTAGTGAAACAAATAAGTTCTCATGTCTGTAACATAGTTGTAACGTGTATGTACAGAAGCCGATAGGTGTCACCTATAATTGTTTTATATGTCGTTATAACGACATAGCTAAGTCGTTATAACCACAGACTAAGTCTTTATAACGACCGACATAGTTAGTCGTTATAACGACATATAAAACAATTTAAGGTGACACCTATCGGCTTCCGTATGTATGCTATGTAAATATCTTTGAAAAAAAAAACATTAACAGTTATTGAGATTCAACACGATAAGACATGGTGTCATATGTACAGTTTGTGTTATGAAACGGCTGAATTTAGGCGGGTGATCATGCATTCAAAATTACCATACATATCATAAAATTTACTTTCAAAGTGTAACAACACGGTGTGTTGAAATCACATTACACCCGTGTAATTTAGACGGCCCGCCAAGGCCAGTAAAAGGCCTCCAATAAACTTTTGATGGCCTTTTTAGTTACAAATTGGTAACAAAAAATGCCATCAAAATTTTGTTCATGCCCTGGCGGGCGTCTAATATACGTGTACAATGAATATGAAAATGTAACCGATAGAAAAAACGCATTATCTGTCTGTGATTAGTGTAGCTGTCAATTCAATTCAATATCTGTATTTCCTCTTGTCAGAGATTTGAAATGTTGTATATGTATGCAATGTGAAAATACACGAAATATAAATGTATGTGAATTATATACAGACTGGTTCCATTGCATTATTGCAGACTGAGTACTCTTATGAAACGATTGGGAAAATACCGTAATAAATCAAGACTAATTTAATATCCTCCATACATGACACCGAGTGGCTTTTATATAATTATTTATACAAAGTAAAAAGGTGAAGTGTTTGTTTATTTTAGTCTCACCCTTATTGAAAGGGCCAATAAATTTAACTTATGACAATCTAGTACACAGCAGTATGTCCCTGTATCTATCATATGTATCAGGTACCAAGCAGGTAGACCAATTGGTACGTTTTATTTAACTAGCTGGCAGGTTTAACCCATTACGAGTTTAACCCATTTTCACGTGCAAAGCTCTGATTATTTATGTTCCTTCTCGGCCAAAGTGAATGCTGTTTCCACTCAGTTGAACCGTCTCGTCGAGACGGTTCAACTGGGTGGTAACAACATATACTTTGAATGAGAAGAATAAAAAGGCAGGAAATACCACCACCGAAAAAAACGGCTAGATACAAATATAATTTAACGGGCAGATACAAATAATGTTAATGAATTCGCACTATCTGATCCCTATCTGATCCCCCTGAACCAACGCCCCATCTGAACCCAAATCCTGGACCGCACCTGACAACCGTATACGTATAGTGTCACTCACATATTATGATGCTTCATACCGCCATTAATTATTGTAAATTTTGACATCTGCGTAATTTCATTAAATACGTTTGCAAAATTTACAATATTTTCCGTAAATGGCTTCAAAAGTTGAGAAAATTTTCAGAGTACATGTGGAATATAATTCCGCATGTACTCTGAAAATCATCTCAACTTTTGACTTTATTTATGAAAATTATTGCAAATTTTGTAAACGTATTTAATGAAATTACGCATATATCAAAATATCATAGAGGTGTCACTCACCTAATATGATGCTTCCTACTGCCAGACTGTACAGGAGTCGTATCAGGGTATACCATCGCTGAAAGGGAAAATAACATTGCACGCACATTGCACGGGTATATAACTACTGCTTGTTCCACGTTCCTGCTTTTCACCATTAAACACATATCAAAACTTAGATACTTTTTCGTAAATAATAAAATGACATCCTCCCCAAATTGTTTTATTGGACTAAATTTCGTGAAATGTTAATTTCATAGGATAAATACAAGTGTTCTATTGGATTTTAACATGTGGGGTAAAGTAGATTTTTAAAAATAATTTTAAAATTTGTGAACCAATTTTTAAAAGCGAACTGTCTTCTATTCTTAGTTACATGATTTCCACTAGCTATGTTTCTGAGTAAGTTTCCAAAATATTTCGATTTTCGACTCTACTCCTCAGTTTTCGGCTCCCATAGGAAGCCAGTTAGCAATAGAATCACTATTGGATGCACGTTCATCCAAACATTTGTAGAGTGACTTTCGTTACTGATGATATATTATTTTACATTTAAATATATATGAGACGCGCCGTGCGAAAACCCAGCTTAATGACAACATTTTCAGTTTTTACTTTTTCGCGTATTCTGAATTGTACATCTTTTAAAAGCCATATGCCGCAAAGATTATCAATGTATCCCAATTATTTTTCATTTTAGAAGTATTTTTATGACGCGTGGTAAAAACTTATATGACGTTTATGATCAATGACGTCGAAATTACGACGTTTTTATCAACGGCGTATACAAGGGGTGTTGACAAAATACTCGGACAAGTCCTATAGATTTGTCATATTTTATCGCATGTCAACCGAATTTGGATATCTCGTAGCCTGGCCAAATGTCTCCCATTAGGCCAGGACAAAGTATGAAAATAATGTTGATAGCTCGTGTTGCAGTTGCTAATGTAACGTCATGTTTTGGATTGCGGCCCAAGTAATGTAATTTCGTATGAATGATTTTCAAATAAGGCAGAGTGAGAAGTATTGGCGTTTCCCTGTTGTTTGCTGCTGTCTGAAATAATTTTGGACATTATTTAAAATTTCGTATGCGAAGAAATATTTTAAAAATCTGACATCATGACCGGAAATGACGTAGTTTAACGACTGCCAGCTATGTGTAAGAGAATATGCCGGAAAAACCAAGAGATTATATTAAAGTTTGTATTTTAACACAAAACACGACATATTGATGATGAGAGAATGTCCATCATCGGGATGACAATATACGAACGATACAGTCGGATAGACAATGGACATGAAGGCGCGAAAGGCTAGGCCAGACATGGGCGTACAAATGTGACGTCGTCAAACGTTGTGAACCAAAGTAAAAGTCTTGGTCGACTGACCACTTTTCGTGAAATGCCAGATCGGTTGAACTCATTGTGTGATTAAAAATATTTAAATATGAGGAGACATATGCATGGCTAGATGGATTCCGATGATGGTGAACATGTAGCAGAAGGCCAGGCGAGTTACCAATTTCTCTCGAGTTTTAGGATAGTTGAAATGACATCTGTACATTTTTCCAATTGAGTGGTTACAGTGGATGAATCTATTATCAAATATCTCGATTGAGGCGTTATTCAATCCTCCATATTCGCCCAATCTTGCCCCATGTGATTTCATTTTTTAATACCGTACACGAACAGGCGCATAAAGGGAATCCACTTCGACAACGTCAGCAGTCAATAATGTTACTGCTGGTATTTCAGGTGGTATGTTTGAACAAAGGTGAATTGCATTGCCTGACTTAGCTGTCGGAATTGCATGTCGTATAAAGAAAGTATGTTATACCGTTTATTTTGAAAAATAATAAACCCATTATGCGAGCACGAAAGAAAGCATGGACATGTTCTTCTTCCATTGAACAATATGGAGCATAACATTAACATAACATCATTTTGACGTCGGGCCCCATATCGCGTGATGACGTTGTGTTGGCAACGATCAAATTGCCCATTATATATTAATGATGAGTTGTGCATATGAACTCGATGAAGCATTTATCAATCATCATGGATGTGAATTTTCAGTTAACCCAAGGCATATGGATGTTGCAGCATAATAATACTGGTTATTCAACCAACACTGGAAATCGATAACTCTTACAAGCAACCTATCCGCGATGATCGGTGGCTGGTAATAATGTGATGTGTTGGCAGTTTCAACATTAGCCACACGAGTGACCGGACAACTTTATGTACATATTGTGCTTGCAAATCTTCTAAAATTATCCCGCGGGACCATAACCCAAACCGCGTAAATATAATACATAATTGGTTGTTGCAGTTGCAGGTTATGCATATGGGATGTCCATCTCCCATATAAATCCGCCACAGCTGGAAGCTCACTTTAGATATGTGTGACGAATGACTTACATATCATAATAAAGTGGTGTTATTTTAATTACTACAGACCAACATACATGTATATAGAAAGAAGTGATAAAAAGATCACGTAAAAACTTTCAATTTATTTTTCTTTTCATTTCAATATGAAATACATTTCAGACAGACCGATTGGCATTCAGGGATGAACTATATTCCCAAGGGGCGCTTGTCCCCGAATCCCTAATCCCCACTCTTCGTCGCCGGATCATATGACTGTACCCACACGTAATTTTCACGTTAATTAACTTTGTGACAAAACACGACGTCGGGCAGATTTGGTAGCGTGATACCTTATAATTGTTGTCAGGTGTCTTTCTTGAGGATGCATTACCATAGCCTGATTCAGACATACATAGTATGCAATCAAGTGACACGCTGATGATTTGATACTACAAATCGTGCGAAAAGCAAGTTTATGACCATCAAATTTCCAATTAATTTCAGGACTTTTCGAAAACTCCACCGACCTCACTGTGTGTTTTGTGCATTATGTATTGCTTATACACAAACAATCAAGAAGCTGCATTGAAATCACTGATTCTGAATCTATTAGAGAGATTTTGATGCATTTTGCCAAATTCAATACAAACCCCGGATATATATTTCATTAAATAGCTGCGTGTCTACCTTCGTTTATGATAAAATGAGTGGCATTAAATGAAATGTCATTCGCTAAGTACCGGCTATAATTGTTCAAAAGTCTCAATTACCAAGATATATGCGTGATATCACGTCATGACGTCATACTATGTGTACTGAGGCATCGCGTCTCATATTAATGAAAGTTTCAATAAGTTATAATGTTCCGTTTTCTGTTCACACTTAATGCTAACTGACACCAATAAACGTAAATGGGAGGGCAAAATGTAAACTTTTACGGCGACGTTAAACAATATGAATCGTCGTTTTTCCGACCGTGACGTCGTTTACCGCTTTTCACAACGTTGTCATTAAGCCCGGATTTCGTATGGCGCGGCCCATATTTAATATTTGAGGCTTTTAATAGGAAACAGTTAGGTCGACAGAAGAACGTGGAATATATACCATAGACTACAGTGGAACATCGCTAAAACCGAACACCCTTCCCACATCGATGTGTTAAATTATGGCCGATTTCACTGTCAAATATCGCTAATGTTGATCAGTGTTCATGATTGCAATGCACACATGGATGTGTTTCAGTGCTCTTACATCGGTATTACAGTGAAACTTCTCTAAACCGGACACCCTGGGGACCTCCCAGGGTGTCCGGTTTAGAGACGTTGCACTGTATTTATGATTAGTTTCAAAGAGAGTTACTTCGAATATATTGTGTCTATTGTGATATACTATGTTCTTGTTATTTCACAAGGCAACGGACAGTTTCTCTATTTGTAGAATGACAAATGCATTGATCAAACAATAATTCCAGCACAAAAATATTTACACAATTCCGTAACATTTGATTGGCCCGTAGCAAGTCTCTGTCCAAAATTCATATCCCAGTAAACTCCCATGCCGAACTACTTTCCGTAACCGTCAGGCGCAGTTAAAATAATTGTTAAGAAAACGGAAAATAAACACATTTTCTTGATGAATTTATTTCAAATGCTGGAATTATAAGGAATGAATGGCATTTTTGTGGAATTTATCGGGGATATAAACTTGGAAAAGTCGCGGGAATACTGGACGAGGCCTTCCGGCCTTCGTCCAGTATTCCCGCGACTTTTCCAAGTTTATACCCCGATAAATTCCACAAAAAGGCCATTCATTCCTATAATATTCCAGACAAATCAAATGATTTTGAAGCTATCTAAGCAACTACTCTTTAGTTTAAACAGTATTTTATTTCATTTGAATAAGCACATATCTCACATATTAGTACTGGAGGATTCTGGAGAAAGCAAACATAATTGTATAATACAATTGTAAATGCTTGGATTTAACGACGGCACTGGCTCGATGACCTTGCATGTCGTCTCCCAAGAAGGGGAGAAAGGAAGGAGGTGGATACAGAGGAAACCGGCCTAGCTCTTATTACAATAGTCCCCACTGGTTCTTTAACGTGCCCAGACTCTCCTTCAAATCTTATACACGGGACCTACGGGGCGCCAAGTGGGACATGGCTCAATTTTGTCAACAAAATTCATTTTTGTGCCACAAAATTCAATTCTGTGTCACAAAATTCACTTTTGTGGCACAGAATTCAATTCTGTGTCACAAAATTCAATTCTGTGTCACAAAATTGAATTTTGTGCCACAAAATTCAATTCTGTGCCACAGAATTCAATTCTGTGTCACAAAATTCAATTCTGTCAACCACATTCTGCACACGCATGTAAGAAGGACTACCATTGGTCAGAAACTGCACTGGAGAAATGGGTCACGGTCGCCGATCTACACATTCAATGTCGATGATTCATTTCTCATTCTGCCGATGATTCATTTCTCATTCTGCCATTTTGCTTCAACTATCTCCAAACAGTCAAACGTTGACAAACTCATTCGTATTTAAACTCATTTGCGTTATAATTGTACACAAAATAATTCATGTACATGTAGATCTCCCGCGAGTACTGACGTCATGTATTGTGTATCGCAAGGTACATCTGCCCCAGTTAAATCAATAATACACGCGCTGTGACCTGTGTTCTGACTGCTGTCTGTGTTTATAAACAGAATGTGTGTATTGGGCCATTTGAGGAAACCATTTGTAGTATTTGTGTAGATACCATGGATACTAAGATGGTGTATACTGTAAATAATGCATGTAGACACATAGTTGCGAACACGTAACTTCGCAACTAGTAGACACAGATCCAATACCATTTGTTTCACAAGGTAGATCTACTGTTAGAATACGACGTCATCTAATGTCATTTTCGAACATAAAACGTTACCTGATAAATAGAATACCAGACTAGTGTATTTTAATATCAAGTTTATCAGGCTCGGCTCGGAAACGGTAGGAATTCCTCGGCAAGCCTCGGAATTCCTACACGTTTCCTAGCCTTGCCTGATAAACTTGATATCAAAATACACTAGCCTGGTATTCTCTATATATGGGCATGCTCTCAGGTCTAGCTATGTCCCCGGCTACTTTATGTTTGACCCTGTTTACATAATTGAGGGAAAATTCTGAATATTTTTCTTATTTCTCCTTCAAAGTATATATGCTTATATGGTGTGACCACTCATTTGTAATCATAATATAACCAAAATAACTGTCCATAAAGAAGTATTATATTGATATATTGGGTTATATTTTCGCATTGAAATATTTAAACCTGCAAGTGTACTCCACCATCTAGTAAAATGGACTAAGACCGATCTCAACCAATCAACGTAGAGATGACATAGACTATCCTACGCAAACTAACTTTTGTGGACAAAAATGAATTCTGTCCCACAAAACTCAATTCTGTCTTACAAAATTGAATTTTGTGACACAGAATTGACAAAATTGAATTTTGTGACACAGAATTGAATTTTGTGACACAGAATTGAATTTTGTGATTTTTAGTGTTACAAAACTCAATTTTGTACACATAATTAACCTGTCCTGCATGGCGCCCCGTAGGACCGCCGTTTAAAGTCCCCATCCGAAAGGACTAGTAGAGCAGGAAATACAAAGTGTCTCAGAAATACTGACGCCCGGGAACTGAACCCTGAATCGAATCCAGTCCGACGGTGTTACCCCTCGGTCACGGTCTGCTCTCTTGTATAATACTGCTTTCCTGTACTGCCCTCCCAAGTCAAACTGCAGTATCTGTTAAACTGCAGTATCTGCACTATGATGCTATGCTATGCTATGCTGACCCTGTGCAATCATCCCCAGGTGGGGATGATTGCACAGGGTCAGCATAGCATCATAGTGCAGATACTGCAGTTTAACATATACTGCAGTTTGACTTGGGATGATTGCACAGGGTCAGCATAGCATCAATGTGCAGATACTGCAGTTTAACAGATACTGCAGTTTGACTTGGGAGGGCAGTGTACTCGTTATACATGCTTCATCAAAGGTCAATGTTTTGTCGGTTATACACTTTCTTGTTTATGATATTTGAGAAACGCCATGTGAGTCTGTACCTAAGAAGATTTCTTATGAGAACTATTTAATTTTTTTTGATATTTTCCGTAAATGATGTCGAAAGTTGAACAATTGTTCAGAGGAAATACGGAATAGAAGAATTCCGCCTTTGCTATAAAACAAATAATCAACATCATTTGTGGCTGTGACTGATGAAATGGGGCTTATGGGTTTTGCGACCAGTGTAGATCCAGATCAGCCTGTGCATCCGCTCAGTCGGATCGGGAACTAAACTGTTCGCCATTACATCAATGAAACACCCGTGATGTTTCTAACAAGCAATATGGATCGTTATCAGGCTACATGAGTGTGCCATTTGATCAGGAGTTACACTGGTCACAAATCCCATAAGCCCCATTTCTCCAGTCACGGCGACATTTACAGAAAAATATCACAATTATCACATGTCGTATAGTATTAGGGCCCAGGGGCCCGTTTCACTAAACTTCGTAAGACTAAAATGTTCGTAAGTGCAAATTTAGGATCGTCTGGAAATTGCAATTGATGGATTTACATTTATTGAACATAGGCTGCATATGGAGCCTATGCTAAATAAATGTAAATCCAATAATTGTTTACAAGAAAACAGTGTTAAAGTGGAATTTACAGACGATCATAAGTTTGCACTTACGAACATTTTAGTCTTACGAAGTTTAGTGAAACGGGCCCCAGGATATTGCAAGTGCTGACGATATGAGAAAGAGGGATACATATAAATACATTACCTCCTTGCCGCGGATACCGGCGGCGGCGATGAGAATTGCGATAGAGATGAGTAAGCATGCGTAGATGACGGCAGCGAGGGGGATGTCCGAGGTGACAGAGGTTCGATACTCGCCGTAGTACGAGTTGCCGAAGTCGCCGCGGAAAGCCCGGAACCACGCCATGCTGCAAGTACATGGCACCAGTAAATACAGATAACCGTTGAATACAGGGAACATACAGGGAATCATTGAATACAGGAACCACGCCGCGCTGCAAATATAGGGAACCAGTAATTACAGGCAACCAGTGACTGCAAGTAACCGCGCCGTGCTGCAAATACAGGGAACCTGTACATATAGTGAACCATTGAATACAGTAGTGAACCACGCCTGCTACAAATATAGGGAACTAAACCAGTAATTACAAGAAACCAGTGACTGCAAATACTGGGAACCAGTAAACACAGGGAACCAGTGACTGAAGCGAATGTTTTAAAACATATACTGGGCAAATTTTAGAGGGATCGTGCGCCGGACACGCCCCAGCCTGGATCCGTGCCTGCCAGCAGTCGTCCATTAGACAAACATTACTGTTCTATATGGACACTAGTCACAAACCAGGTCACTCTGGCTGTCAGTAACTCTACATCAATAGGACTCTATTGATTTCATAATCGACTTTATAACTTAGACATGTACGTTATGACCCGTCTAATTAAACCCAGAGAGCAGGCCATTAACATACACGTACATACACACTGTATATACATGTACATACACACTGTAATATCATACATGACATAGATCTGGCATTACGTCCTTTGTAATTCGCCGATATTGATTTCGAAAATAAGCCATATTTTCCGTAAATTACGACGCACAATGACAAAAATATTAGAGCTCATGGTTGATCCAATTCCGCATGACCGTTGAGATTTCTGTCAACTTTCGAATTCATTTACGGAAAATATTGAGTATTTTCGAAATAAATATCGGCGATGCGATAAGGAAGGTTATTTCTGCGCCGCTCTCAATTATAATAAAACCGACCAACATACGAATAAAAGTGTCCTGCAGTGTGTACATGAAATTGAAACGGTCTCGTTTGTTGTGGAAAACCGACATTTCGTATACTATTTGGAATTACAGGTTACAATTTTAACCAATCTACAATAAGAAATTGTCCCCGATGCTTATATAAGAGACGTTACATCATTGTCTGACCAGCGTAGTCGCCGACCATTCTGACCAGGGCCTAGTGTGGTTGCCATTCCATTGATATTGCATTTAAGTAATAGTTATAGTTCATATATTGAATTGTCAAGAAGTCAGTTTATTAAAAATTCAATATGTGAACACAACTTACTTATTGTTTGCCCCGCCTTTTTACGTGGGCAAATGTCTGTCTCAATGCAAGTGCGCCCATACGCGCTTTCGTCTTGCGATACCACTACGTTATTGACCGTTGCACCCACGCGCAAATGTACACGTTTGAACAGGATGCGTGACACGTGAATTTCTGACAACAAGCTGTGATGTCTGGATCTAAATATACCTTTCTACGTATAGTCGCAATATGTGATTAATTGAGACGAAATGTTATGCTTTCATTGGTCGAGAAACTAGGGCAAACAATAAATAATATCAATGACCAATCGCTGTATGAGTTAATGTGGTGATCAGGTTCTAGAACGTCCACAAATTCAAGCACAAAAATATTTACACAATTCCCTAACATTGATTGGTCCGTAGCAAGTCTCTGTCCAAAATGTATATCCCAGTAAACTCCATGCCGAACTACTTTCCGTAACCGTCAGGCGTAGTTAAAATAATTCTTAAGAAAACGAAAAAAAAACACATTTTCTTGATGAATTTACTTCAAATGCTGGAATTATAAGGAATGAATGGCCTTTTTATGGAATTTATCGGGGATATAAACTTAGAAAAGTCGCGGGAATACTGGACGAGGCCTTAAAAAATTACTGTCCATCACAAGCAGATATTGCAGAGATTTAGGCAAGCTTCTGTATTTTATCCCGTCAACACAGTGCGTATGTGCCGTAAAACACGGTCTCGTCAAACAAATTTGATATCCTGTCAATACGACCTAACCACTAAGTATGAATATGTGCGGTTGTCATACTAGTCGATTCTCCGATTTCAGGATGCGACTGGGGTGATGTTTTGTTTGCATTTTAAAGCTATTTGTAGGTGTTGACGGGATTAATAAAATAGTAGGTTAGTTCCGTGAATGGGAAAATATATCTGGCGGCACGGAAACGGGATAGGCTCGGCAGAGCCTCGCTCATCCCGTTTCCTAAGCCTTGCCTGATATTGTTTTCCCATTCACGGCACTTACCATCTATTCTCTATATTATGTATCTGGGGCCCGTTTCACTAAACATCGTACCACTAAAATGTTCGTAGTGCAAATTTAGCATCGTCTGGACATTTCAATTGATGGATTTACATTTATTGAGCATAGGTTGCATATGCAGTCTATGCTCAATAAATGTAAATCCAATAATAGTTTACAAGAAAACATTGTTAATGTGAAATTTACAGACTATCATAATTTTGCACTTACGAACATTTTGGTCGTACGAAGTTTAGTGAAACGGCCCCCTGGATATTGGTATTGGTAACGTATCTAGTCATCAGCATGTCATACCGTGCAACAGTTTCATACTACTACATGTACATACAGAAACAACGTTTCGTGCTTCAAAGTGGTTGGCAGTGAAACATGGCACATCTAAGCGTGTAAACGTTGTTAAAACGATGTTTATCTACAAATGGAGAGAAAATCACGAACGGATCTTTAAACAAGGCCTTAGGTCATGTAACTGTCCGCCATGTTGTCAATCGTGTACGCATGTCTGGACTGCTTGTTTCACACTTCCGGTCGACACAATTAGTCACAAGTAGGTCGTAATTAGAAACGTAACGCACGTAATGGAACACAGAAACCCCTGTAACAAAACCACCTACGTGCAGCCGGCGGCGACATGTTCAGTAATCTGCATCCACAGCGATATCAAATCTGCACCCAACGGTAATTGGGTCACCGGCGTGTATTCAGCATCAATATACAGTGAAAACTACGGTGGCACAGAGGGGACATGGAACTACTTTTTCCATGTCCCCTCTGTGCCACCGTAGAAAACCACTCTAAACCGACCAGTATGTTTTGGACCATTGCTCGCACCAAATGGTCATTTTGAACACAAACCAATGTAACAACTTCAGTTGTGGTCATCCGAATCACTGTAGACATGTAGACACGTCCTATAAATAGGTTTCCGAACTTGGAAAATCACGAGTAAATTGCCTTAGATATACGTCCGGAACAACATCAGCGTTATAATTGGTGAAATTTGCCGGTTTTACGTCACGTTGTTTAATTTCACCCTTTGAACCCGAAAGCCCGCTATATCGGTTTATGCAAACAGCGCAGATCCACATGAGTCGGCTCGTAACGAGCCGTCTCATCAGGATCTGCACTGTTTGAAAGTACTTTTCATATTTTTGAGAAAAACAAATACTCCCTTTTTATAAATGGAATAGTCTGAAAATCATTTTGCGATGATTGGATTGGTTGCAAAACGAACATGCAGCCCATTCAGTTACTTAGGGGTGAAAGGGTAAAACTTTGCAACGTGACGTCATACAGACCGGCTACGCAATTACAACGCCGATGATGCCTCCGCAGAGAGTTCCAAGGGAAATTACTCGGCATTTTTCGAGTTTGGTAATCTATTTATAAGACAGGTCTGTAGATCGTAATCAGACGTATCACTGTACAGTAAAACCTCCCTAAACCGAACATCAAGACGGCATCCGTTTATTCAATATTGGTGGTTTTCATTGTACTGTACTTATATTGGTAATGCCTGTTCATGATCGCAATGCATACAAATATGTATTGCATCACTCATATACCAGAATTACAGTGGAACCTCTCTAAACTGGACATACTGGGGCTCTCCCAGGGTCTCCGGTTTGGAGAGGTTCCACTGTATATGATGACCGATGTGTAGGTCATAAGGTCTCTTCTTCAGGCGGAAGTGTGCTACTTTATCAGGAGGGGACTGGTCACAGCACAAATCCCATAAGCCACATTTCTCCAGTCACAACCACATATGTGGTTGTGACTGGAGAAATGTGGCTTATGGGATTTGTGTTCCCATACGCCCTATTTCTTCAGTCACAGTCACAAATTAGACAGAATAAAGCACACTGGAACCTCTCTAGAACGGACACCAAGAAAACACCTGTGATCTTATTTTTGATGAGTTTCTTGGTCATTTATCTCAGGTGATATTGTATGTTCGAGATCGCATAGCACACAACTATGGCTCAGAATGATCAAATGCCTGATTAACAGTGACATCTCTCTAGAGGGATTTCACTGTATTTTCATTATACACTGTAACTATAGCAAGGTGCGTGATCACGTGGTTACAACAACAACAACAATGGATGAAAGTGTTGAAAGCGCGCCCACTCCAAAGTAAGTATTATTTGATAGTTTCCTTAATGAAATATGGCGCAGCAAACGCATATTCATGAGCTGCATTTGGTGGTCTCGGGATTGCGGCACATATTATGTCGTTTTTGTGAAAAATCGATTTCCGTGTCAGTAAACATGGTAAACACGGAAATCGATTCTTCGCAAAAACGACAGAAGTTTGGATCAAAGTACCGAGATCATCAAATGCAGCTTAACACGGCGCGTTTGTTGCGCCATATTTAATCAAAATCCGTTACATAATACGGACAATATATAAGAATACGTACATTGAGGCGCTTCTGGAAGTTTCAGTAATTGTTGTTATTGTTCTAACCACGTGGGCATGCACCTTGTATAGGTAATTGACACTAGCCTCACCAAACTGGACGCGAGAAACATTACCGCGATTAGTTTTTGTTCGCTATACTGATGTATGCTCATGATTGCAACTTACAACTTACAACTTACCCGAATACATTGGAATCTCGCTAAATATAATATAATAATCAGTTATAAGGTGTTTGATCACGTGGTTACAACGACAACAAAACGTTCTGAAACTTACAGAAGCCCTCCGATTCAAAGTACGTACTCTTTTATTTTGTCCTTATTATGTAACGGATTTTGATGAAATATGGCGCATCAAACGCGTCTTGTTAAGCATTCAGAGAGAGTGAGGGAGTGAGGGAGGGAGGGGGAGAGAGAGAGATAGGGGGGATGAGAGAGAGAGAGCGTAATATATATGGAAGAGCGTAATGTATATGGAAAATACATAAAACACTTGAAGGTAAGAAAAAAGGTACGATGAAATGTTGTCAATCGCCAAAATATCTAAGACAATTTCCACTACTAATGAAACATACTCATATAAACAATAAATAAATAAAAAATTCATGTAAGTAGACACATGTTACAGATGTGACAATATTTCATCTCTCCTTTTCAATGCTTTAACAATGAACGCTCTTAGCTTTCTTACTTTCATTTGATAATTTGAACAGATCAAACAAAATGCTTCAAACATACTTAATACATAAAAACTTAAAACATATAGTAATTCCAGCACAAAACTATTTACACAATTCTCTAACATTTGATTGGTCCGTAGCAAGTCTCTGTCCAAAATTTATATCCCCGTAAACTCCCCTGCCGAACTACTTTCCGTAACCGTCAGGCGCAGTTAAAATAATTGTTTAAGAAAACTGAAAATAATCACATTTTCTTGATGAATTTATTTCAAATGCTGGAATTATAAGGAATTAATGGCCTTTTTGTGGAATTTATCGGGGATATAAACTTGGAAAAGTCGCGGGAATACTGGACGAGGCCTTCCGGCCTTCGTCCAGTATTCCCGCGACTTTTCCAAGTTTATACCCCGATAAATTCCACAAAAAAGCCATTCATTCCTATAAAACACGCAATACCTCAACTTATCGCATACATCCCCAAATCGACATAGCGCGTATCACAGGTACTATACAATGGACAGACGATGCACACAATAACTATGTCGCCTATCATTAAACAGACTACCACAATAACAACGCGATCCATGGCGTGTGGACATTTGAATACATTATTGGCAAAAATGAAACATAATGAATTCCGGAATGCGCGAATAATTCCAAATTATCAATACCAAAATGCATCATGACATCCGATATTTGTTATGGCATTTTCTTCGTTAATCACAAAAAATATATATTGGACATTACAAATGACAGTACGTATGTATGTTTTCGCATTCTTAACGTAAATATTGTTTATTGAACGTCATTACCAGAGTACGTGCAGTAAGACTAGTCTATGTAATACTATACATGTATATACATACGTGCATCATGAGAACGTGTGCGTTATCTTATTAATAGCATATTAAATACAATACACATACGGATAGCTTATCTTATAAAATCAGACGTTGATATAATTATAATGAAGAACTACAAATCACTATACGTATGGTTATTATGCTAATATATGTGATATAAGATATTCTATTATATCATAATTATGCGAGCCCTCGTCTGATAAAATGGACGTTAACACGTTTTTCATCGACCACTGTAGCCCCAGATTAGACTGCGCATGCGCGCAGTCTCATCTGGGGCTACATTGTTCGGTAGTCAGACACTGAAGAAAACAGTGAAACCTCTCTAGACCGAACATCAATAAAACACCTGTGATCTTATTTTTGATGAGTTTCTTGGTCATTTATCTCAGGTGATAATTTCTGTTCATGATCGCATAGCACACACATATGGCTCAGAATTACAAAATGTCTGATTTACAGTGAAAACTCTCTAAACCAGACACCCTGGGCACCTCCCAGGATGTCCGGTTTAGAGAGGTTCAACTGTATACATGTATCTTAACTGTGCTGGATCGGAATCTACAATTGCTGTAAATGTATATAACTCGGATAATTTTCAGCATGTGTATGCCCTGGTCACACTGTTTGGAAACAACAGGCTGATATAGGACTACACTTGTCACGTAGCTGACTCTATAAGTCAATTTTTCTCATGTTGAACATCACATTATGTGGATGTGACTGGATAAATGAGGCTTGTGGGATATGCGATCCGTGTATGCGTGTCTCCACAGGTGGCTATTTCATTAATGAAATACCCGTTGCGGTACCATCCATTCGTTCGTGCGGAAATATTCGTACCTTTCAGCGTCTAACAATCAAGTTAAATCAGCCTACAGGGGCCGTTTCACTAAACTTCTTACGACTAAACTGTTCGTAAGCGCAAATTTAGAATCGTCTGCAAATTTCAATTGATGGATTTACATTTATTGAGCATAGGCTGCATATGCAGCCTATGCTCAATAAATGTAAATACAACAATTATTTACAAGAAAACATTGTTAATGTGAAATTTACAGACTATCATAATTTTGCACTTACGAACATTTTAGTCGTAGGAAGTTTAGTGAAACGGACCCCAGGAGTGTACTATTGGAACTGGGTATACACCGTTCACAAATCCCTTAAGACCAATGTATCCAGTCACGGCCATATCTGCTTTCAGCGGTTAGCCTTGTCCTCAATCATGATTATGACGCACATTATGCATACTATTATGTTTCATACGTGAATTTAAGAAAAAAAACGTCAATGCAACATGCATACCCGGGGGCCGTTTCACTAAACTTCTTACGACTAAAATGTTCGTAAGTTCAAATTTAAGATCGTCTGTAAATTTCAATTTATGGATTTACATTTATTGAGCATAGGCTGCATATGCAGCCTATGCTCAATAAATGTAAATCCAATAATTATTTACAAGTAAACATTGTTAATGTGGAATTTACAGACTATCATAATTTTGCACTTACGAACAATTTAGTCGTACGAAGTTTAGTGAAACGGCCCCCAGTATTCGCATATTATCACCCACGGTGTTGCCAAAACCATGTATGATACTAATGTCTATGATTGAAAACAGTGTAGATCAAGACGAACTGTCTTCTCAGTATCCGCAATATGCCCATATGTTCTGACTTTCTAATTAGCAACAGTCTGAAAAAGTATCTATAATCAAGTATGTGAGGGTTGCAACTAATGAAGCGGGACTACAAAACTACCAACCTTGAAACCTCAAGTTTAGTGCAGTTTTACAGCTAATACAATTATCATGTAATGAGATGTCCACCATAGGCATAGTTCAATACGTGCACGCTATGATTATGGGGGCCGTTTCACTAAACTTCGTACAACTAAAATGTTCGTAAGTGCAACATTATGATAGTATGTAAATTTCAAAATAACAATGTCTTCTTGTAAACACTTGATGGATTTACATTTATTGAGCATAGGCTGCATATGCAGCCTATGCTCAATAAATGTAAATCCATCAGTTGAAATTTCCAGACGATGACAAATTTGCACTTACGAACATTTTAGTCGTACGACGTTCAGTGAAACGGGCCCATCGTCTATGTTAACATGTGTGTGTTATTGAATCGTGGTGCACTTTTACACATGCATTACTTGTTTGCTTCTGCAGAATAAATTAAATCTCAATCCTGATTGAGCTCATGTAATACTATCTAAATTGATTGTGTGTTTTGAATCGTACGTTGAATATCAGTTTTGCAACGTATGTGTCATCAAGTGCTTGCAAGTACTTTGCTTGTTGAGTAAAGAAGGAATGTGTTGACACATTGTTAGTGTTCAAGTGGATGTGTACGGAGCCCCTCAGTGGACGAATAATTCTTTGTTTTACTAATTCGTTCCCACGAAATAACAATTCGTTCCCACCCACGAAATAACAATTCGTTCTCTCAATTTAACAATTAGTTCCCACGAAATAACAATTCGTTCCCACGGGAACGAATTGTGATTTCGTGGGAACGAGTTGTTATATCGTGGGAACGAATTGTTATTTCGTGGGAACGAATTGTTAAGTTGAGGGAACGAATTGTTATTTCGTGGGAACGAATTAATAAAAACAAATCCATGTCTCCTGTGGGACTCCGTAGATGTTGAAAGGTACGATATTGTGATTTATAGAAGCCAAATGCTGCGAGTTTTGGGTCCATTTAAGAACCGTATTTCAGAAAAGATGCATAGAGAAATAGGTACGTTTGGCGCCGTTTGACGGTATGTTGTTAGTATGGCCGGCATTTGTATATTATAATAGCTGCTCATTCATGCACTGAAAATAGCTATCGCGTACCTAATGTACATAAAATAAATGCGGCTAACTCCAAAAAATGGGGGTGCGTACAAACCCAACGAACCTCCCCTGACGACGCCATTGGCAGTCAATTGATCACTTGACAAAGGCATTAGGCCGACAAACTGGAGTACTGGGTTGGTGGTTTATTAAGTGTAATCCAATTACAAAAAATTAATTGAAACTGGTATGTATATTCACAAGATGGATATAATATATGGATGTGACTGGAGAAATGGGGTTTATTGGATGTGTGACCAGTGTAGCTCCTGATTAAATTGGCACACTCCTGTAGCCTGATAACGATCTATTTTGCTTGCTAGAAGCATGTTGGATGTTTCAGTGATGGAATGGCGACCAGTACAGATCCTGATCAGACTGTGCGGATGCACAGGCTGATCTGGATCTATACTGGACGCAAAACCCATACGCTCCATTTCTCAAGTCACAGCCACATAAATACTTGAATATTGGCAAACCTAACTATGTTAACTATTTATAGCATACCCTGACATTTCATTACATGTTTGGATCCTCAACTACATATACATTTGATGTCACTTTAATTATGACATAATGTAAACACTCACTGTCAATGCCCAAACGTATAAGACGTCGTCAGTCGATGAACCATATATACGAGTGGCGATTCATGTCATAAGTGCCGTTTCTAACGCGTTAGAGAAGTAACGCGTTTGGGAATATTCATTGGTAGGGTTCGGTTACCCGCACCACACGACGTTTTATGACTAAAGCTAGTAGAAGAAGCGCATTAACCATTAACCATTAACTCATGCATGCTCTTCTAAAATGATTAAATTTGAATATATGTAACTTGAGTAATTTAACTAGTGTCAAAACAAAATCCTCTGGCTACAGTTGGTATAATATTATAATTTATTACAGTTCAAGCTATTAAATGCATGCATTTATTTGGGACAGAAAACCTGTAATCGTCAACTTACAAATAATACACAATGAAGAGAATACTAATAATCACACGCGTGCACTCTCCGCAGTCATTATAAAATATGTACCGCCCATACAAATTCATACACATATGACAATGCTCCCTAAACATTATAAAATGCATTTTTGTTCGAAATGTAATAAATAGAATATTCCATCGTACTTATCTGAATAGCTTGAAATAATACACTCGTGTACGTCTGCTTCCGCGTAAGCGGAAGCCGACGTACACTCGTGTATTATTTCACGCTAGTCAAACAAGTACGATGGACTATCCTCTATTTCACAATTACAAGGCATTACATTCCAAAAAAACAAGAAGATGCTTCCTGGTACACTAATAGAAATAATTGTATTAACAAACTGTCTCCCTGTTGATCTATAATTGTCTATAGTAGAATAAAACACAGATTCCTTAGAATTTGATTAAATAAATTGTCGATCTGAGTCATTTGCAGTTGACACAGCGGAAAACCACATCTCGACTATCTGAAATACCATCTGAGAATGTGCCTTTAAAATGAGTTCGTTCGATATATTTGCAAATCAGACAAAGAAACAAGTAGTCTACGCGGTTATACAAACTATCACTATGCACATGTTGCAGTCGTGACGGGATGTACACCTGTCGTGGACATGTTTAGGTGATCTGCTAAATCACGCCGCATGAATAATCTAAATAATTACTGTCACGATTTTGTTATAATTATTCATTATATTAGGCCACAATTAAAAGAATTTAGGTTTGCCCAAACCCGACCCTACTTGTAAAACATGGGTAGGTAGGTAGGTATTTTGTTTTCAATTGGCAAATAACATGGGCAATACAATAAAAAAGTAGGTACGGAAAGATACAAACTCCGAATGTATAATGTAAAATAACAATTTTGTTCAGAACATTGTAATGTTGAGATTTTCATGATTAATACATTGACACATTTAATGACAAGATTTGTTGACTTAAAATACATGTACATGTATAGGAATTTTGCAAGAAGGTTTGACGTTACGTTTCTAATTTTATTCGAATTTTGAAAGATAGTTTTTGCGTTCTGCATCGCTGAAACGCTTGTGGTTTACGTAATAACGCGACAACGAACGTGATCAAAAACGTTCAGCTGACATTATCACCCAAATGTCAAGAAATCAAACGAAAAGTTACGCAAAAAAAAACACAAAAACTTGTTGTAAAAGCAATTTGGGTTGGCACGTCTTTTTCGGGCAAACCGACATACATTTTATTATGGCCTTACATAATTATTTATATTTAATAAGGGCACTTTCTTTTCTTTTGGGCACGTATTTTTATTAAACTCGTTGACTGATTTCGTAATAAACAAATCAGTAAACTCGTTTAATAAACATCATATCGATGATCTAGTAACATAAGGTCGTAAGTGCTATGCTAAAGCATAGCACTTACGACCTTATGTTATTAGACCATCGATATCAAATCATCACTTATGTAAGATCCTATACACACCAGGGGGCAGCTTCACTAAACTTCGTACGACTAAAATGTTCGAAAGTGCAAATTTAGGATCGTCTGGAAATTTCGATTTATGGATTTACATTTATTGAGCATATGCAGAATATGCTCAATAAATGTAAATCCAATAATTGCTTTTTTTGGGCACGTAGTTTTATTAAACTCGTTGACTAATAAACTCGCTTAAAGGTACATGCCCACTCAGTAAGCACAAAATGTTCTTTATAGGAATTAAATAAGTGTATAATTGTGTCACTATTCCACCAGTTCTAAAAATTACAAATGCCCGGAAAACAGATATAATCATTTAGTAATATGTATTTTACTGATAGTCACGCGCGTTGGTAACTGGCTATTTTCATATGCAAATGAGGCATGCTATTTTTTAATTATTTATGCTAATGAAATGCGTCATCTGAAAAAAAAAATATTTTCGACAGATTATAAAGTATGATCATTGCACATCAAAAAATAAATACAGAGAATAAATAGTAATGTCCGTTAACATTTTAAGGAAACATTGTTATCGCCCCTGATATCTGTGTGAACATTTTCTTCTAAAATAAAATGTATAATAATGACAATCAATACGTGGGGTAATGGTGAATGAATGTTTTTTGCCAGAAAATGTCAATCGTACAGTATATACAAAAGTACCTGTATCACTATATTATAACCTACTGCGTGGGTATGTACCTTTAATAAACATATTAAATCATCACTTATGTAAGATTCTATACCTGTATATACATATACACCAGGGGGCAGTTTCACTAAATTTAATACGACTAAAATGTTCGAAAGTGAAAATTTAGGATCGTCTGGAAATTTCAATTGATGGATTTACATTTATTGAGCATAGGCTGCATATGCAGCCTATGCTCAATAAAAATAAATCCAATAATTGTTTTCAAGAACACATCGCAAATGTAAAATTTACAGGCTATCATAATTTCGAACTTACGAACATTTTAGTCGTACGAAGTTTAGTGAAAGTGTCCCCAGATACTGAATCGTCCAGTAAGGGTGTTATCTTTGAATGATCCTGTCCACAGGCATTCTGCGTGCTTCGGCTTTCATCGGTATAAATTTATGTATTAACAAGGCTTCTAATTTTGGTCGGACACCATATTGACGTTAGAGCCTTAAACACATTATTTAATTTGTTATGATACGAGGTTGTGTCTGACCTAGGAAAAGCAGCTGTAATTCGATATTCTTTGCATAATTATGTTCTAACTATGCTTTTTTTAGCAAGATAACAATAATTATTAAATGAACATGTGCACTTTCAGCCAAAATATTCACATTAGCGTTAATAACACCGCGGAATGTGTTAGGATACAAGGTCGTGTCCGACCAAAGTTAGAAGCCTTGTTCATATATATATATTCCAGCACAAAAATATTTACACAATTCCCTAACATTTGATTGGTCCGTAGCAAGTCTCTGTCCAAAATTTATATCCCAGTAAACTCGCATGCCGAACTACTTTCCGTAACCGTCAGGCACAGTTAAAATAATTCTTAACAAAACGTAAAATAAACACATTTTCTTGATGAATTTATTTCAAATGCTGGAATTATAAGGAATGAATGGCATTTTTGTTGAATTTATCGGGGATATAAACTTGGAAAAGTCGCGGGAATACTGGACGAGGCCGGAAGGCCTCGTCCAGTATTCCCGCGACTTTTCCAAGTTTATACCCCGATAAATTCCACAAAAAGGCCATTCATTCCCATAAGAGTTATACCGATTGAAAGCCGAAACACGCCGCGTGCCAGCTGTGATGTGTACGGGATTTAATATACACGCACATGATACGTTGTACTTACTCTGGTAATAAGTTTAACATATGAAGCTTTAAAATGACACGTAATATATTCCTCATTTGATCTGAAGGCGTGTCTAATTTTCACCGTCATTTACGATACAAGTCACCAATATACAGTGCGACCTTCCGAGGCATGTACTAATAATTCGTCCAGTGTGTGATGTTTTCAGCATTTTCTGATACCATAATTTCCAAAAATGATTTCCGGAACATAAGGGATGTGACATCTTTTGTAAGTAGGTCATCGGTTAACGAAAACCACAACATTCCGGAAAATATGTTGATAAGCCCGCAATATATAACACGCCATTATTTGAAAACCACAATGTTTATGTTCCGTATATACAATACGACTGTTATGAGCATGTGTACACGTATACATGTAAATGACAGGTCATGAATATTAAGGTCATCAAATGTGCTTATAGTAGTATTACTATCATAATTCTCGTAATTAATTATGGACGTTGTCTTAACGGTACGCCAGTAGATATTGTCTTAACAAATAGACAGATAGATCAGTATCACGACACCAGCACGACACCAGCACGACAACAGGGGCCCGTTTCACTAAATTTCGTAGGACTAAAATGTTCGTAAGTGCAAATTTAGGATCGTCTGGAAATTTCAATTGATGCATTTATTGAGCATAGACTGCATATGAAGCCTACGCTCCATAAATGTAAATCAAACACTTGTTTACAAGAAAACATTCTTAATGTGGAATTTACAGACTATCATAATTTTGACTTAACAAAGTGGTACGAAGTTTAGTGAAACGCCCCCCCCCCCACCCCACCCCCCCCCCAGCACAGCCAGCCACCAGCACGACGCAAGCACGACGTTATACGAACACGATTCCAGACACACGACCATTTGCGTTAAGCTTGCCAACATTTGTCGATTTCTTTATTTCAAAGTACATTGTACTACAAAAGTGTGCTTGAATACTGGGGTGTACACTACATTTGATCTGTTTATAGTTTGCGAGACGTTCTTCGGACTCAACGCACTTAAAACACACCAAATGTATTGTTCACCCAAGTAAACGAAACAGCCCATGGTTTTATTCCTTAATTGTTTCAACCAATAATATACATTAACATCGTGCAGCACCAAACGCATCGATACAAGCACCACGAGAAACAAACGCATCATATGATATTTCGTACTGGTATGTTCAATCAGATTTTATAATAAAATGAAGAAGTCTTGTCCACTCTGCTGTCGTTACGTGTTTATGACATGTACACATGTATAGCTTCTTGATATGCAACCGTCAAGCCATATTGAACCACATGTATATCAACAATATGAAACAACACGGGGTGAGTAACCACATAAAATTATGTTGCGTGGTAATATGATACATTCATATGGTTACCACAGGTAGGGATGGTAATCGGCAACGAAAACTGACATCTAACATTCGATTAAGGTGCGATTATAATTGATTGCACGTCAACAGATGAGACAAGCCATGTGAGTGTGTACATAAGAAGATGTGCCAATTTGCATGATCAATACTTACAGAAACGGTGATATGTTCTGTCAGTGATATCGAAAGTTGATGAAATTTTCGGAGCAAATGCAGAACGTTGTTTCATCATCTTTCGATGTCATTTACTGAAAATATTGTAATGTTTGTAACAATATTTCATCGCACATCTTCCGAGGTACACACTTACTTGGCTCGTCTCATATAGTTGATCCCATCACACCCGTACAGATCCGGGAATATGATACACGTGACACACTGTACAGGACACGTGTGGTTGTATGCATGGCTACGACGGGTAGCAACGTAGATCTGATTGGTCGACAGTAACCGGATCAATTGACGGTTCGATCCATTCTAACCTATGATTGGTCGTCAATCCAGGAAGCATGTAAACCTGATTTTGCCTAATCAGGAACGACTGATGCGATGTTCACCATCAGTAGCCGATTTCAGCAACATTGCAATGTATACTTTTCTATCAAAGTATACTTTGAGGGAGTAATCGTTTATTTTTCCCGAAATGCATTGTTTCATATAGAACTAACGACTGCATATATTTGATGATTAAAAGGATGCATAATTATTATACTGAATTTATTACATTATCACAGCCATTTTGGCTGTGATAATGTAATAAATTCAGTATAATAAAAATTAATAAATTTATCCTAAAACTGAAAATTTCTCCCTCAAAGTATACTTTGATAGAAAAGTATACTTTGCAATGTTGGTGAAATAGGCTACAGGTGTCACATGCGAATTTGGCCACAGCGGGAATCAAACATTCGTGACATTCAAAAGAACCTGACTACATTAACGTTGATCTGAATATATAGGAATGACGTTGTCCCAGGCACTTTGTGGTATGAACGATAACCCGCCACGACAACATGCGATATCAAACTAAACAGCAACAGACGATCAAAATCCTATTTTAAATCATACCCACCGTTAATGCGATAGCAAATAAACAACAAAGTAGGTGACTCGCCATCTTTCCAACCAACGGAAATGGATTGATGTACCTTGTGCCCCGGTCGCGAATAGCAAGTCCTAACGCACACGCAGGCCGGGAACCCTGCATAAGCGCCGAAACGTGGCAACTATTTCAAAGCACCGAAATGCGCTACGGCACTTTGACTAACTTTCAAATCGTGTATGGAAAGTCATGTAGGCTATGTTTATTTATGAAAACAAAAACTCGTATGTATTGCTTAAATAGATTGCTGGGAGATCTGTCAGAAAGCATAGAATAACTGGTAGGAATTGAAGGCTTGTGAGATTAATTATTTTCACAATTACCATGACCTAGTATACGAGTGATGTTTTTTTTTCACGGACGTTTGAAGTCTGTTGTACATGTACATGTGTCTATTCATATGGTCTGTTATTTTATCCTCCATTATAGGACACAATCAGGTTCTAATTACCCGTGTCTTCAATGCAAAATTAATGCGTAATTTGAAGTACATACACTACCACCTGTGTTAATATTGTCAATATTATAGGAATTAATGGCCTTTTTGTGGAATTTATCGGGGTATAAACTTGGAAAAGTCGCGGGAATACTGGACGAAGGCCGGAAGGCCTCGTCCAGTATTCCCGCGACTTTTCCAAGTTTATATCCGCGATAAATTCAACAAAAAGGCCATTCATTCCTTATAATTCCAGCATTTGAAATAAATTCATCAAGAAAATGTGTTTATTTTCCGTTTTCTTAAGAATTATTTTAACAGCGCTTGACGGTTACGGAAAGTAGTTCGGCATTGGAGTTTACTGGGATATAAATTTTGGACAGAGACTTGCTACGGACCAATCAAATGTTAGGGAATTGTGTAAATATTTTTGTGCTGGAATTATTTGTCAATATCTTTATTTCAAAGTACTTGAATGTCGTGTCTGAAATCAAGCAGCTTGATTGTCTGAGCCTGAGCTGTGCTACAGCTCATGCTTAGACAACCAAGTTGCTTGACTGAGAGTTGGTATAGCCAATATATGATCAGACACGTTGACGAATTTGGCAAGATTAACGCAGTCCGTTGTGTACGTATATTGTATGTCTTGCACACTTTATTACACATTAATTGTTTGGAAATTGAAGTGCCATAAAGGCAACGGAATTAATGAGAAACACCTACCCATGTGAGTATACATATACGTCATTTTGGTATACATAATGCTACAGTAATTTCCAATAACCTCCGAAGGGAACACATTTAATACACATTGTTTTAGAGTCACTCTTTTTATTAAATTTTCGACCACATTGTCTTTACATGGGATGGATTTGACGTGGCTGTGCGTCGGATCGCGGGATCATGATACACAAGTGGTGTATCGTGGTTTCGTGGTTTGCCTGCTACACTATGGACGTCACATAGGACTGTCAATACATGTTCACACTATTTTGATACAGACCATGTGGTCGAATATTTAATAAAAAGACTGACTTTAAAACAATGTGCACATAATGTTGCATGTTTACACATATTCTACTACAGTGGAACCTCACTGAACCGGACATCAAAAGACGTTTGTTATCTTATTTTGCTGGCTTTCTTGGACATTTATCTCAGGTGACAATGTCTGTTCATGATCGCATAGCACACACAACTGGCCCAGAATGATCAAATGCCTGGCTTACAGTGAAACCTCTCTAAACCGGACACCCTGTGGACCTCCAGTATAATAGGTAGAAATGGTATGGGCGCTAGTTAGTTGTCTTATATTTAAGGCTAGGAATTGGCTCGCAAACCTTCCAAACCCGGGCATATGGGCCCAGATAATGTGTCTTCTTTCCAAATTTAGTATTGGTTGCAATGCAGTCGAAATGTGTGCTTTATGAGACGGTTAGTTTAACCTAGTAGTTCATTCTCCTACCGCACTGTGCCAGTATGTCAGACCGGGTTAACCCTTTGAACCCAAATCCCGCTATATCGGTTTATGCAAAAAGTGCAGATCCAGATGAGCCGGCTCGTCAGGATCTCCACTTTTTGAAAGTAATTTTAATATTGTTTGAGAACAAAAACACCCCCTTTTCATAAATGTACGAATCTGAAAATCATTTTGTGACCATTGGATTGGTCGGAATATTAGCATATCACAGTCCATTACAGGTACTTAGGGTTGAAAGGGTTAAGGGCTGAGTATGAGTGCATATGATATATGGAGACTCAGCCGTAACCGTTTTATTCTATGTAATGATGCTATTTGAGGGTTGGTCAAAGCAGCAGATCAAGGAGTGAAAGATCCTGGTATGGATACGGGATGGATAAATAATTTATAGCACAGTTGGCCATCTGTAAGAGGAGATAATCCGCGAGCTAAAGCTCATGTATGAACTCCTCGTTCAGGCGGACGAACCGTGCGTGCGTATTGTGTGTTTTGTATTGTATTATGCAGTGGAATCTCCCCGAACGGCCACCTCTGCAACAACACCCTATATGTAACAGCCGCTATTTTATATCCCAAATGGATGATTTCCTCTATGTTTAACCCTTAGACTGCAGCGGCTGTGCACGAAATTGTCGTCTGCTGTTGCTTTATAGTTTGCCTTCTTTCTCAATAAAAACATGGTTTGACAGCACTTTAGAATCATTTCCATTGGAAATGATTCTAAAATACTGTCAAAGCATTTTCTTGATGAGAATAATTGAAGAAAATAAACAAACAGCAGACAACAAAAGTTACTTCAGCATTAACCTACCTACAACAGCCACCTCTCTACAACAGCCAGTTTTGCGTCTTATCATCGGTGGCTGTTTTAGAGAGGTCGCACTGTACAAGCAATTCTTACTACACGTATAGTATGCTGCCCTCCCAAGTCAAACTGCAGTATCTGTTAAACTGCAGTATCTGCACTATGATGCTATGCTGACCCTGTGCAATCATCCCAAGTCAAACTGCAGTATATGTTAAACTGCAGTAATTCCACTATGAAGCTATGCTGACCCTATGCAATCATCCCCACCTGGGGATGATTTCACAGGGTCAGCATAGCATCATAGTGCAGATACTGTAGTTTAACAGATACTGCAGTTTGACTTGGGAGGGCAGTATGCTATTGAGAGATTCGCTGCCCGGGTTTGGGTTGCGGCACGGTCCACCTACAAGTATTATAACCAATGCATTAGAGGTAACCTTAGTGTTATAATACATAAGTCATTAGTACTCACTCGGTTTCGTTTTTCAGTACATCCGGTGTATCCAATGTCGCCGGCTCCGTCACAGCCGCCGTCGGTGTCACCGGCATCATCTTCATCTTCATGATCACGCTTCTTGCCGTCGGCACTAATGGTGAATGTCAGATACGTCCAGTCAATATGCAGGGACATATAGAAATATTCCTTCAGCGATTCTTCGAATCTAGAAATCTTCCTTCAATTAATCTAGAGTTCCTTCAGCGAATCAAGAAATGGTCCTTCACCGAATTCATAAATGTTCATTGAGCGACGCTTTCAGCGAATCTAGAAATGTTTCTTCAGGAAAATCTAGTGAAAATATAGAAATGTTCAGTCATGGAAAATTCGTATTGTTCCCATGCCTGTTATTGTCCAAATTACCGACGCTTTGTATGTTGTGCAGTTTATCCATTTACTAAAGTTTCGCCTATCAGCAATACTTGACATTATTATTACAGAGGTTGTGTGACCACCCGGTTTCTAAGCTATCCCCGCGGTATTAGCTATATATTCCAAACTGTAATCTCCATAAACACCGTCTAATCCAGTCGTACGTCATTCCTTTGGTTGCACTGTCAATTTTTCCATCTGTAGCCTGTTTCACCAAAAAAGTATACTTATCTAGCAAAGTGTACTTTGAGAGAGTAATCATTTATTTTTTTCCGAAATGCATTATTTCATATAGAACTAACGATTGCATATATTTGATGATTAATAGTATACATAATTATAATACTGAATGTATTACATTATCACAGCCAAAATGGCTGTGATAATGTAATACATTCAATATACAGTATATTAATAAATTTATCCTTAAATTGAAAATTTCTCCCTATAACGTGTACTTAGCATGATAAGTATACTTTGAAATTTTGGTGAAATCGGCTACTGTAGCCTATTTCATCAACATTGCAAAGTATACTTTACTAGCAAAGTATACTTTGAGGGAGCAATCATTTATTTTTCCTGATATGCATTATTTCGTATAGAACTAACAAATGCATATATTTCATGATTAAAAGTATGCAGAATTATTATAATGAATTTATTACATTATCACAGCCAAATTGGCTGTGATAATGTAATAAATTCAGTATAATAAAAATTAATAAATTTATCATAAAATTGAAAATTTCTCCCTCAAAGTATACTTTGCTAGTAAAGTATACTTTGCAATGTTGATGAAATAGGCTACTGATGTACAGTGGAGCATTTCTAAACCGGACACCCTGGGGACCTCCCAGGAACGGTCCACTGTACATCAGCTATATAATCTTGTATACACTGTCACTACAATACATGCGTAGCGCTTGCCAATCACGAAATCATATCATAATCAGTACCGACACAATGTTTACAGATATCATTGAATGGCAGTTTTGTATATATAATCCAATGATGACTACTTGAACAGCGTGGTGCCTCGGAACAGAGACATAGAGAGACATAACATACTTGTTCGGAAATACAAAATATCCTAATGCGAATGTGTGCTAAACATGTAACTGACGTGGTACCCCGGCGCGTCTCACCCCCCCCCCCCCCCCTAAATTTCGCCGAGTAAAGATTTTTTACAAGTTACAAGGGACGTTTCATGCCAAGTGCCATGTATTCCATGCATTTTTCGGTCGTTTTCTTATTGTTTCAAAATTTAAACGTTTTCAATCAAAAATCATGTCTAAACATACTGTGACAGAGTCAATATTGTTGATCCAAAATGCGCCAGAGCGCTATCCTCAGCTCCGTTCGGTCGACTATTTTGCAATACTTGACTATATTATCGAACGAGCTTAGCTGGATCTGCGCCTGGTACCTATCCCATTTAAGAATTCATACGCGGCTTTCTGCATGTAACGTCAATATATTGCCCGTCTGTTACCCAGGTACGACAGTATACAGACATCATGCACGTAACTGGAACAAGTACGGCCGATTGCCCTGTGGCACTATGTTCGAGTTCCCATTGATGTCGCATTCCGCATTTGGAGATACTGTCACTGATGCAATCGTATATATATATAATGATCTGACAAAATGTGGCCTATTGCCATTGTATAATTTATTGTCATTCCGGTCACCGAATACCCCAGTAGCCGATTTCACCAAAACTGTAAAGTATACTTATCTTGCTGAGTACACTTTGATGGAGAAATTTCCAATTTAAGGATACATTTATTAATTTGTATTATACTGAGTTGATTACATTCAGTATAATGCTGCATACTTTTAATCATCGAATACATGCGGTCGTTAGTTCTATATGCATTAATGTATTTTGAGGAAAATAAATGATTAATCCCTCAAATTATACTTAGCTAGATAAGTATGCTTAGCAATGTTGGTGAAATCGGCTACTGACCAGTCTGGTCAGCGTCATTATTGAAAGGAATTTAGTAATCGGGAGAAAGCCCAATCCTGTATCCAGCAGGCAATGCGAATCAGATAGGTATCACAAGAAGACAATATAATGATCTAGGCTGACTGTAGCGATCGCAGCAGTAAGGTTAGGAAAATGAATTTAGAAACATTGAATAAACGACCCGCATACATTAGATTTGGACGAAAGGACCGCACTTGTATGTATTTAGCGGGTTTTCATACATGCAAACTTGCAAGTATTGTAATTAGTGTATCAGCTATGCTAACACAACTGTTTTTGGTATGAGTAGCTGTTACGAAGATCTGTACATTATGTTAGATAACGTCTGATTCTTGTTAAGCTCACGAGACTAGACAGCGTAATGTGCCATATGTAATACTCTTACTTGAAGAATATATTTTAGTGCCATAACAATAAGAAATAATGGGGAACCTGCATATTATATTTCAAACGGTAGACAAATGCGAACTCAATGATTTTCTTTTCCGTGTTGTAGGATATTGACCTATTTACCGTCAATGACCCAGTGAACACGGGGTATGCTGGTATATGTTGCGGTTTGTCGTGTGTCTAACCCGTGTACTGTAAACTCATGATCACCTCTCTCACGCCTTCGGCCTGAATACGATATAAAATGTATGTCAGGAGAAGGACCTGCCCGTTAATGTGTGCTGGCACCGACAAATATAAGCTCTACTGGCGGCATATTTATGAGCCAAGACCTTATACAATTTGTGTTACGGCTTTCATGACATGAGACCTAACCCAGAATATGATCCAGCACATTAACACTATTTCCGATTGTGTTACCCTTTGTGGTAATGGTTTGGAATAAGCATGAATGAGAAAGAATCTCTCTAAACCGTTTAGAAAGTTTGGACTGTGATTTTGACAAAGATGTTAAAAACACAGACGACGTCAATAACAGACCACGCTACTGTAGACTAAAGGCAAATGGTACTAACGACAACGGGCACGATCAACAAAGGGTACGAGGGACAAAAGGTACAAGGGACAAAGGGTACGAACGATAAACATGTAGGGTACGATCGATACACATGTAGGGTACGATCGATAAAGGGTATGAACGACAAAGGATACGATCGACAAAGCGCAAATGAAAATGATAAATGATACATAGGAATGATAACGGGAACGAAATACAACTGGAGAGAACGGCAAATGATAAAGTATGAATTAAAACGGGTATGAATAGCACCGGATGCAAACGATAATTGGTATGAACTACACAGGGTACGATCGACACATGATACGAACGATACAGGATACGAACGACAAAAAGATGCGTGCGACAAAGGGCACGGACGATAACGGGTATGAGCGACAGCGACAAAGGGTACTAATGATAAGGGTACAAAGGTAGAGAAAAACTGCAACTCGGCACGTATGTACATCTGCACGTCCATCGACCATGGTATTACCTGCCAGTATACAAATATTATAAATCACTTAGATCGTCAGTCAGATATCACACGTTCATGTCGTTAATGTGTTACAGCGATAACTGTGTTCACTCAGCCGACCCAGTAACTTGTTTTAAGTCTCTTAAAAGGTCAAACATAAAAGTATGTATTGTCTGTTCCAGGTTTTGCTGCCGACGAACATTTGGCCATTAAACACATAAAATCTAAAAAATATTTAAAAGTGAGTACTTTTTTTTCATCAATAACAAAAAAAGTCACCCTCCCCAAAAACAATTATTTGATGAAATTCCATCAAATATTGATTTTATTGCGAAAAAAACAATTTCCTATGGGAATTTAGTACGCGACTTTATATCCGTTAGCATGCGAACATATTCATAAGTGCTCAATAAATAGAATTATCCCGTCAACACAGTGCGTATGTGCCGTGAAACACGGTGCCGTGAAACATTTTTGATATCCTGTCAATACGACCTAATCACTGCGTATGAATATGTGCGGTGGCTGGGGTTATATTTTTGCATTTATTACAGCCATTTGTAGGTGTTGACGGGATAACTAGAAAAGTAGGTTAGTGCCGTGAATGGGAAAAATATCTGGCGCGGCACGGCAGAGCCTCGCCCATCCCGTTTCATAAGCCTTGCCAGATATTTTTTCCCATTCACGGCACTAACCTACTATTCTCTATATATCTGTTAGCATGAGAAAATATTCATAAGTGCTCAATAAATAGAAAACAAACGATCCCTATCTAAATACCCCTGACTACATTTATTCCTGATCATTTCAGTGGGGCGGTATTGTGACGGGAAACAAACAATACTAACTACAAACCTAAATACAAACCTAAACTGAACACTACTTAGACATAGAGTTATTCGCGAACACATTACATGTATGATGCACATCAGTCGCTGTCGGGGCTATCCCCTAAGCTTTAGGTCGCTGTGATCTAGTTGTTATATAGGTCATGGGCCGTCTGGCGATGATGGATGTATGTATTGCTAGTACACGTAAGTATTCGCCCGCTGAGGCGTTCACAGATCGTTCCATCTGAAGTGCTTTGAAGAAAGCGAATACATGGCGCCACCAGTCACATGTACTTCAAGACGAATATGCTTGGTATCACGTACAACAAACCCTGAGATCCAGAGTAGAAGATGATGACCCTGAGATTAAATGAAACAGCTGAAAACTTAAATGTTTCAATCCTGATGTTTTGGCAAGCATATATCTCCTAATTGGGACGTAGTATCTCCTAATTAGGAGTTAGTATCTCATAATTATGACTTACTACCTCCTAATTAGGAGTTAGTATCTCCTACTTAGGAGATACAACATTTTAGCATTGACACAGATAGTAAGTCCTAATTAAGAGATACTAAGTCCTATTTCGGAGATACTATCTCCTAATTAGGAGATAAAACTATTTTAGCATTGGCACCAGTACGCTTCCATAGGTCTCCCATTTAGGTGTGCGATACTATTTATTCAGTATGGTATCGTCATGCGTTCAGGAATATGAATCAGTATAGTTATGTAGTTTTAATTTAAGCGTGGGAATTAGCTCGAATACCTTCTGGGCCGGGTTGCGGTTGGTTCGTCATATACCTCAGAATCTGTATAAATGTATTTAATTTTCGCAATAATATGTCATGTTTTACATAACATTATGCTATAAATACTTCTGGGCGACCCATTGACGAAACAGAGAGTATGACATATGCGACCGGCCTACGATCAACAGAACGTAACAGCATAGGGCAGCCGTAATCTGACTGATATTATATCACACCTGTAGCCATTATCAAATCTGGCATCTGTATGTAAAACTTTTTTATATCGCACAAATACGTTGATATAAATGAGCAGGCTCCACACTGGCCGAACAAGCCGGACACCTCCGTATGTAACACAGGCGGTTGACACGTCATAAGTGTTTTATACATATTTGTTATGCGTATTGAAATAACAGGGATAATAGCCTGTGCGATCAGTGTAGACCCAGATCAGCCTGCGCATTTGCGCAGGCTGATCTGGGTCTACACTGGTCGTCACTGTATTGAGAGGACACTTACTGGTCTCTCTAATGAGCAAAACTGTCTCAGTATCACGTTGTAAGTGTATGATAAATGTACTTAAGTCACGTAATTAATCAAGAGCTAAACTGATCATAATAAGCACGTCCCCGTTTGCCGTCGAAAGTCATATCTAAAGGTACATGCCCTCGCAGTAGGCACAAACTGTTATTTATATCAGAGACATCATCTGAGACATTTTCTGGCAAAATAAACATTAATTCGCCATTACTCCACGTATTGATCGGTATTATTATGCATTTTACATCAGACGTAAATTTCCACACTGATATCAGGGGCGATAACCGTGTTTCCTTAAAATGTTAACGGATCATAATTTATTATCTGTCGAAAATATTATTTTTTCAGGAGACGCATTTAATTAGTATAAATAATTAAAAAATAGTATGCCTCATTTGCATATGAAAATAGCCTGATACCACCGCGAGTCACTATCAGTAAAGCAACTATTACTAAATTATTATATCTGTATAGCGGGCACTCGTAATTTTGAGAACTGGTGGAAAAGTGACACAATTATACACGGTGTGCGTACTGAATGGGCATGTACCTTTAACTACAGTGTAGATGAATGTTAATTGTGGTTTCCGTGGTATGCAGCCTTCAAGTTGTCAGGTGCGCGCCATACTCACGCGAGAAACAACAACGAAAGTGTGACTATAGACAGATGCACTACTATCGATGGTGGTACAACGATTAACCTATTAGCACACATTCACGTGATAACCTACTGTACTGATGGCAGCTACGACTGTCTTTAATGTTTCTCCGTGAAAGGATTTGTTTTGAAAAACAATCAATTTTCTTGTCGTCAGAAGACGGTATATAGCCTACATGAACAATGGAAGAACATATTATATGTTTGAGGAGATATAGAGAATAGTAGGTTAGTGCCGTGAATGGGAAAAAATATCTGGCAAGGCTCAGGAAACGGGATGGGCGAGGCTCTGCCGAGCACATCCCGTTTCCGTGCCGCGCCAGATATTTTTCCCATTCACGGCATTAACTTACTATTCTATTTATCCCGTAAACATTACAAATAGCTTTAAAATGCAACAAATAACCCCAGCCGCATCTCCAAATCGTATTGACAGGATATCAAAAATGTTTCACGGCACCGTGTTTCATGGCACATACGCACTGTGTTGACGGGATAAATAAAAACAGCTATGCCGGTAATATACGCTTGCCGACTATATGATACTCAGAGACGGAAAGAGCTTTTATATAGGCTGGTTAGAAAGGGCGTATAGGTGCATAAAACATACCGATAGGAAGTCTTGAGAATGAAACCAGGAGCGGCTCTGTTACATGGTCAAACAGCTTGTTCTAAATAATCAACTAAATTGACCATTACAACTATTTCCATCAAATACTCACGCTATAATTTCAGTTTCACCCTGTTTCACATACACTTGATAAATCACAAATCCGCATGTACAACGTTTCAAATAGGAACAGCACAGCAGCCTAATTTCATATACGCGTAAAAGCCTGTTTTCCAATCCTGTTTCCAAGTGTATGTATCGTGTATACATACATAGCATTTATCCTTCGTGAATTAAATATTGTTTCAACCGATCGGAACAAGCTAGATCTGCGAGCACATTTCAAGGTACAAACTGCATTGACTTTGTAAACTGTACACTGTTTATGGGTGCCATTATACGTTATTAAAAAACATGTTTTGACAGCACTTCAGAATCATTTCCAATGGAACTGATTCTGAAGTGCTGTCAAAGCATGTTGTAAATTATTCTAAAGTGCTGTTAAAGCATGTTTTTGATGATAAAAATGGAAACTAGAAAATAAACAGCAGACAACAACAAAAATAAAATAGCGGTCTAAGAGTTAATATTAAGTACTGTCTGGACATATTTACATTACTCACATATATGGCTGTGACTGGAGATAAGGGGCGTATGGCTTATGTGTGACCAGTGTAGCTCTTGATCTGCGAGCGCACTCCAGAAGCCTGATAATGATATATAGTGTTTGTTTGAAGCATCACATAATTTCCCTGACTAATTGTCGATTAGTGCAGACCCTGATCAGACTGTGTGGACGCACAGGCTGATCTGGATCTGCACTGGTCGCATAACCCATAAGCCTATTTCTCCAGTCACAGTCACGGCCGCATATGTGTCTCATAGTGCACGTATACCGGACTTACAGTAACTAAGGCAACGATTGCAATTAAGATTGTATCAGACGTGTGGCTAAAACCTATTGCACAGTGAAAGACGTTTGCTTAGACTACGGTGGAACCTCTCTAAACCGGACACCCTGGGATCTCCCAGGGTGTCCGGTTTAGAGAGGTTCCACTCTTCATGCAGCATAACAGCCAGTGTGGGTTTAGTCAGTTACATGCTTTTGCTGAGTGTAACTGTTTATAGAAGTCTATGGTTTCCATATCAAATGTATCAGCACGACCTGAAGACACCGCCTCTATGTCATTTCTGAACACTATAGATCGTGATTGGCCGCAACAATCATACAGAATATTATACATATAATAGAACCTCGCTCAACGAGACACACACGCAGTAAGTGTATCCCTAAACAGATCACAGGGTGTCCGGTTTAGGGAGATTCCGCTGTAGATGTACTATTCACAATATAGACACTGATCAAATATCGAAAACACAGATGCTGGTTTGGGTATACACCCGCAATTATCCGCATGTATTATGTATTGTCAAACATTTGACACACTACTAATATACTTAAAGAGATGATCAAAGTTGCCGCAGAGAAAAAAATGCAAATGTGTTAAAATGCAATCCCTTGTATTTTGTGTTAACACTCAGTGGAATAAATAAATACACGCCATGTTCACGGAATAATTAAATACACGCACTGATGTCCGGATATTTCATTGGTAATAATGGTTAAAAATATATGCAACTTCAACGTTGCGCCGTAAGATAAATAATATCCACCGCACACCATTAAAACACGCGAAGATAAACTTGATAAATTATCCTTTGTATGCAGGAAAGTGCACTATTCATCTTTAACGTGGGATGCTCGCTGAAACAAATTGAGTAATATCCACTTGCATGTTTCACCGTATCACAGATAGTAAATACAAACATATGTCTAAGACTGAATGCATCCAGCAGTTGGGTTCGAAATCCACACACGTTAGTCATGCGCACCGTGCCTGTTGGATGAGTTTCCTCCATCCCATCGGCGAGTGGTAGCGGCTGTCATAGTCACTACACTGGCTGCCATCACAGCAGGAATACACGCGGGAGACGGCGATGACTTTGTGTGACAAGTGGATGACATAGGATAGCCACGGGCTACAGCGAGCTTGATTGTACGACACGGGAAGCCGGGCTTGTTATAGAGACGGGGCACATTTACATGCCAGGTAACAGTGTTGGACAACGGCGTGATGTAAAAACAAACCGTTTAACAAGCTTCATTTGATGGAGTCGTGCGCCGAGATACGGACATGTTAACTACAAGTGATGAAACTGCTGACGATGCTGTATAAAGCGTGGACCAGACACGGGCGGTGTCGCGCGGCGATGTTGATTACATAGTGTGATAGACTGGTTGACGGAAAGTGGGGTATACGCGAATTCGACAGTGCCTGAAGCCGTGAGAAGTCAGTGAGACAAAACTAACCGTGATAAAGACATTCACACCGTGACAATGGGAACATGACGATTATGTGGTTCATCTTGATGTAGCCAGACGACAACGGTAAGTAGACATTGCATTAATTGGTATGATATAATTATATTAATGACATGGCTAACATATTAACTGGTTTTGCACATGTATCTCATTTGGAATCAAACTCAGACATGCCCTGTAGAACATCCTCTAGTCAATGTGCATGATCACGTGGTTACAATAACAACAACAACAACAACAACAATTACTGAAACTTCCAGAAGCGCCTCCGATTCAAGATACGTATTCATTTATATTGTCCTTATTATGTAACGGATTTCGATGAAATATGGCTTGTTAAGCCGTATTTTGTGGTCTCAGTACTTTGGCCCAAACTTCTGTCGTTTTTGCGAAGAATCGATTTCAGTGTTTACCATGTTGACACGGAACTCAATTCTTCGCAAAAACGACATAAGTATGTGCCGAAGTCCCGAGACCACCAAATTCATCTCATAAAGACGCTTAAGGAAACTATCAAATAATACTTACTTTGGTGTTGATGCGCTTTCAACACCTTCATCCATTGCTGTTGTTATTCTAACCACGTGATAATTCACCTTGCTAGTGTAACCTTATTAAAATGGGGTATAACCTTAACTACCATAACATCGGCAACTTCAAAAGTAAGATACCGAGAGCATGCATACAGTACATTTTCTATTACGTATCAGTTATGCGTTTGGTCGCCAAGAACCTTATCATTAACAATTTGAACCAGAAATCCCGCTATAGCGGTGTTTGCAAACAGTGCAGATCCAGATGAGCCGGCTCGTAACGAGCCGTCTCATCAGGATCTGTACTTTTTGCAAGCAATTTTCATGTTTTTGAGAGCAAAAACATCCCCTTTTCATAAATGGACTGGTTTTAATATCAATTTGTGACGATTGGATTAGTGACATAATTAATATATAAAAATCCATTCCTGTTACTTAGGGGTGAAATGATTAAACTAGTTGTTATTTACAGGGGTTATACTAGATGAGAATACAACCCCCTACAGTTCATCCACCCCTAGTGTAACCCCGGGAACCCCCTACAGTTCATCCACACCTAGTGTAACCCCGGGAACCCCCTACTGTTCACCCACACCTAGTGTAACCAGGGTTACACTAGGTGTGGGTGAACAGTAGGGGGGTTATACCATACCCACAATACAAACCGAATAGTCACATGCGTATATATGATGCAGTTATACCGATGTTCGTCCGCATGTACGAGGGGATAATTCGCGAACGTTAACGTACGTATTATCGATCGTACAGGCGGATAAATGTAACCGAACTTGATATCACGACACATTAGCCACACTGGTCACAATCGAATACGTCCAATTCCTCTGTCACAGCCAAAAATATGTCCTGTTTATAGAGAGAGGTTTCATTGTAGAATATTTTCCGTTTTATATGCAAGCAAATCAAATCAAATACTCTTTATTATATACGGTTACAGTATATCACATGCAACATGGGGAAATACACATACATATCAATGAATGGCGGAATCTAATGCAACAACATGAAATATAATATTTGATTACATGTGTTTTGCAACTGTATGTAGAAAGCCATTTCATTGCATAAATGGGATTTCGTTGTGCAACAACAGACTGTGTTTATCAATCATAATAATCCAATGTAATACATATGTAAACTAAACTACTGCGGAAAGTACGCTGTGTGATCTTAACATAATCAATGTATCATAATGTGTTTGTGCAATAGATAGAGAATAGTAGGTTAGTGCCGTGAATGGGAAAAAATATCCGGCAAGGCTCAGGAATTTCTTTATTTCTCATCATAAGTATATTTTGTGAACACTCATTTGAACCGTCTCGCCATATACTTTGGTTCAGAAATAAGGAAAATAGATAGAGAATAGTAGGTTAGTGCCGTGAATGAGAAAAAATATCTGACAAGGCTCGGGAAACGGGATGGGCGAGGCTCTGCCGAGCACATCCCGTTTCCGTGCCGCGCCAGATATTTTTTCTCATTCACGGCACTAACCTACTATTCTATTTATCCCGTCAACACCTACAAATGGCTGTAAAATGCAAAACTAGTATTGACTGGATATCAAAAATGTTTCCGGGCACCGTGTTTCACGGCACATACGCACTGTGTTGACGGGATAAGAAACATTTATTATTTGTGTTGATGCAATATCACATCTACTAAATTCATTCACCGATTTCATTGGACTCTCGGCATAGCCTCGTTCACAAGCAATCAGTACTCAATATGCAACTGGTTATGTAATGCAGTGCAATGAAATGTAATTAGCGTTATGTACTAGAACAAGGATGAGTTCAGTATTGACATAAATGGTATTCTGACCATGTGTGACTATCCTTATGGCGGAGTGGTAAATGTACCCGTACTTGTAATGTATGTTGTATTGACCACCATACAAATAGTTAATTACGATCTTGAACAGTGTACCGATCATTCAGCTAGCACACCTGTTTTTTTCACTAAACTTCGTAGGACTAAAATGTTCGTAATTGCAAATTTAGGATTGTATGGAAATTTCAATTGATGGATTTACATTTATTGAGCATAGGCTGCATATGCAGCCTATGCTCAATAAATGTAAATCCAATAATTGTTTACCAGAAAACATTGTTAATGTGAAATTTACAGACTATCATAATTTTGCAATTGATGGATTTACATTTATTGAGCATAGGCTGCATATGCAGCCTATGCTCAATAAATGTAAATCCAATAATTGTTTACCAGAAAACATTGTTAATGTGAAATTTACAGACTATCATAATTTTGCAATTTCGAATATTTTAGTCGTATGAAGTTTAGTGAAACGGGCCACTGATGTTTAACGTTCGTTTAAGCTATCAACTTGCTTTCCCAAATACTGATCAGAATGCGACAATGCCATTTCTGACCACTATAGAAGATACTCGTACAACGATTCATCATCTATGTTATTCATATATATAGCCGTGTCAAATCAACAGGATGGCGAATAACGTAGACCCTGAATAAACTGCGCCGATAAGCAGGGTGATATGGGACTACGCTCGGCGCAGACATAGTAAGATCCCTTTTCTCAGTCACATAAACTACAGTGGAACCTCTCTAAACCGGACACCATGAACATTTCAGTTATCATATCTTGATGGATTTATGTCAGGTGACAATGCCTGTTCATGATCGCATAGCACACAGATACGGCTAGAATGTGATCAAATACCTGATTTACAGTGAAACGTCTCTAAACATGAGACCCCGGGGACCTCCCATGGTGTACAGTTTATAGAGGTTTTACGGTAGTAAGAATATGATTACATGCATATTAACATGCATAACTAATATGTGGCTATGACTGGAGAAATAGGGCTTACGGGTTTTGTTTGCGACCTGTGCAGAACCAGATCAGCATGTGCATCCGCATAACCTGATCAGGATCTGCAGTGTTCTCCATTTCATCAATGGACCACTCCTCATGCTTCTAACACGGAGTATAGATCGGTATCAGTGCACAATAGTGTGAAATTTCATTTGGATCTACACTGTACGGAAGCCCATTAGGGCCACTTCACTTTTTTTTAGTTTCCATTTATTCAAGATGTTTTCTTGAATTTTCAAGTTCCTTTCCTGAATTTTCAAGATCTTTTCTTGAATTTTCAAGAAAAGATCTTGAAAATTCAAGAAAACATCTTGAAAATTCAAGAAAACATCTCGAAAATTCAAGAAAAGATAAAAAAAAAGTGAAGTGGCCCTAATGGGCTTCCGTAACACTGGTCATAACTCCCATAAGCCCCATTTTCCAGTCACAGCCACATGTAATGTGTGTATCAGAAATGGTAGAACGATATAATTACCCCCACCCCAAATCATACTGCCTGGATGTGTAAGTTAAATGCTCTGTTTGTTTGTTATGGAAATTCGATCCCTCGCTTCAATACGCTCCCCGAACACTTGTCAGATTTACGGCTGTACCGGTCTTAGAGCCGATTCACTTGAAACTAAACACACCAGGGAAGTTATAAGGAATCTGGGAAACAAGTCCGTGTCAGCTGTTGGTGGTACACATGCAGTAATTACAGATATTAAGACCGGTGGTACGGAACAATTGGAACACACCCAAGCTCTGTTACTTATCATTGCATAATGCATCATAAATTGAAGAGTTCGGCTTCAGTATTTCAGTATTTAGGCAGCAGTTTTGGAATTTTATTTTTGCACCGTATTTTCACATGTCGGTGTTAAACTGAAGCAGTCAGTGGAGTAAGGGGACTAACTCCTTAAGGGAGTTAGCCCCCTTCTTCCACCGACCCATTCACTTGTATATTAGGCCCATTTCACTAAATTTCGTACGACTAAAATGTTCGTAAGTGCAAATTTAGGATCGCCTGGAAATTTCAATTAATGGATTTACATTTATTGAGCATAGGCTGCATATGCAGCCTATGCTCAATAAATGTAAATCCAATAATTATTTACAAGAAAACAATGTCAATGTGAAATTTACAGACTATCATAATTTAGCACTTACGAACATTTTAGTCGTACGAAGTTTAGTGAAACGGCCCCCAGGCCCGTTCGTTAGCAGTTTTGAATTATATTTCTTGTCTAAATGTTGATTTAGATGTTTTGAATCGTAGCCATTCAGGTGTTCATTTTGTTCTTGAAAATGTGCATTTAAATTTCATGATTGATCAATATTTACGCTTACGAGTCATGTTATTATGTGACCAAGTTGTCGTTCAGCAGTTTCATAATGTATTCCCAGTGAAATATGTTCATGTAATACCATTTCCGATATAAAACATACCTTCTGAAAATGTTTGTTTAGTAGTGAATTGCTATGTATTGAATTCCTACTTTTAAAGTTCGTTCAGTTGTACTGAATCGTCTTCCCGACCCAAAGTGTGGTTTAGTATTTTTGAAATGTACTCATAGCGTATTCCTACGGAGACCCACAGGGGACGTAGAATTATTTTTGTTATTAATTGGTTCCCACGAAATAACAATTCGTTCCCTCAATTTAACAATTCGTTCCCACGAATTAACAATTCGTTTCCTCAATTCAACAACTCGTTCCCACGAAATAACAATTCGTTCCCACGGGAGCCATTGTACGAGTGCATGTCTGGAATCACCCCATTTCTGCTGACATGCACCTGTATTTATCCCGTCAACACAGTGCGTATGTGCCGTGAAACACGGTGACGTGAAACATTTTTAATATCCTGTCAATACGACCTAATCACTGCGTATGAATATGTGCGGTGGCTGGGGTTATTTTGTAGGTGTTGACGGGATCATTAGAATAGTAGGTTAGTGCCGTGAATGGGAAAAAATATCTGGCGTGGCACGGAAACGGGATGTTCTCGGCAGAGCCTCGCCCATCCCGTTTCCTAAGCCTTGCCAGATATTTTTTCCCATTCACGGCACTAACCTACTATTCTCAAAGGGTTAATCTTATGGGTATCATTGTCATCTATATCTGTTGACAATGCATGTTCATGTTCGCAAAGCACACCCGCATGCATTAACATATTCGTATGTCTAATTTACTGTGGAAACCCTCTAAACCTCACAGGGTGTCCAGTTTAGAGAGGTTTCACTGTATATACAATCGAACCTGTCCAAACCGGAAACAGAGAAATTTTAGTTCTGTTCAATTCTGATCGGGTTCATTCCCCTTTATCTCCGATGATAATGTCTGTTCATGATCACAAAGCAGATACACTTGTCATGATGTAGTCATATGTATGTTTTACAGTGGAACCTCTCTAAGCGGACTCCCTGGGGACCTCACAGGGTGTCCGGTTTAGAGAGGTTCCACTGTATTGGCAATGCCAACTCGCAATTACGCATTTTGAGCCTGAGTTGCTCGGACCGCGGATCGCGCCTTCTGATATGGTGCTACGTTGGTCGCATACGTGCGGAGGTCGATTTTCACAAACGACGCCGAATACTATATGCCTTATACATTGCTCCAGTTGGAATATACGATTGTGAAACCACACAACTAATTAAATGGTGGTTAGCGTTCGGAAATTGACAATGATTGTAAAAACAAACACATGCACTCTTTATTTACTTTGTTACTGGAGGTGTAAATGAACATCAGTGAATTGAAACAGACGCGTATGCTGATTTCTAATTACATATTTCACACCATTAACCACGGAACTACATATGTCAAACCAATAACCACGGAACTAGGTTGTACACCGATATCCCAATGTATATCTGCATGCTAGCGCTGAGAAACAGTAAAGAAAGAAGAGCTCTAACGACAATCGACCTCCGCACGTATGCGACAAACGTAGCACCATATCAGACGACGCGGTCCGCGGTCCGCACAGCCCAGGCTCAGACCATCAAATTGCTTGATTGCGAGCTGACATTGCCAATACAGTGGAATCTCTCTAAACCGGACACCCTGGGAGGTCCCCAGGGTGTCCAGTTTAGAGAGGTTTCACTGTAAACCATACAAATGACTACTTCACGACAAGTTCAGAATTGAACAGAACTAACATGCTAGCGCTGATAAACAGTAAACAAGGAAGAGTTCTAACGAAATGCAAAGACATATGATTTTTACTGGTAGAAATAAAAGAAAATATAATGAATCGGTATCAATATTTTTGAACTTATTATAGCCCACAACTTTCCCAGCATGCAAATTAAGTAAGTTAAATCAAAATCATACAAAATATATGTGCATTATACTAGTACGAGTATTTGGCCTTGTATAACGTATTCACGCTTGACGGTAACGTTACAATGGTCGCACGCCAGTGACGGACGGCTGACAAGCAATTAAGACGTAACGTACGTTTTAGGTGTCATTGTGATGGATAGTATCGCGTTATTATACATGGGACAGAGTTACAGTAGCGCTTTTCTGCAGGTCAACTATACGAACTATACCAATACTATACGTATACTATACCAATACGATATGTTTTCTATACGATATGCATATAGTATAAACGTACGGTATGTTTGTACCGTACATACCAACCAATATCGTTAGATATACCATTCAAATCGTACGTTTATACGATTATTATACATGTGTATAATTCCGGTACGTTTGTATCGTACAAACATACCAGATTATGGTATATTCATACCATATTCGTACGGATATATCGTATATACGAACGGATATCGTATGTTTGAATAATATTCGTATAGTACGTTTGTACTATACGATGATACGGTACAAACATACCAATATTATATGATCATACGATATGCTCATTAAATATACCAATACTATACGATTACGATATGTATACGATATTAGTATATACAAATCGGTAAGGAGCAGAAAAGCGCTACTGTACGTAATATACACGTGACATGGAGGTAAACAAACATGGACGGAATACACGGGAGATTTTCTTTCACAGACACGTGACACAGGTACATGTAAACAAACAACAATACATGGATGGCCTCGCACCCTATACACGGGATATTGTCTTTCAAAGATTTATTCAAAATATTGTCTGGCAATAATATTATGTTTAACGTCGCTTGACTGTGTTTTGTTAGTCGGGTAATTTGAATAATATAATATTTGTTCAGTCATGCACTGAAATGGCTATCGAGGACCTCACTTGTATAACAGAAAATCCTGCTGGGTCCATTCAACTAAACTCTTTCAAATTTCATATTTTGTATCAAAATACCGTAGCATTATATTCGCTATATATTCGGCACCTGTGTTCCGCATGTGAGACACGTATGGCGGAATGTTGAAGGTGAGGAGATAACCTTGACCTCCCACCCCCTCACGTTTGCTAACAGGGTTTCCAGACGCGTGTCAGTAAAGTGTATAACGGACTTCAATCGAGCATGTAATTACTGCACACTATACCAGAATATACATAATATATGTGTGTGACTGGAGAAATGTGGCTTGTCATTTGTGGTCTGTGTATCTCCTGATCAAATACGACTTATATTATCTACACTGCTTGTTAGACGTTTGACAGGTGTTTCATTGATGGAATGGCGAACAGTGCAGATCCTGATCAGACTATGCGGACGCACAGGCTGATCTGTAGCCGATTTCACCAACATTGCAAAGTATACTTTACTAGCAAAGTATACTTTGAGGGAGAAATTTTCAATTTTTAAAAAAAATTATTAATTTTTATTATACTGAATTTATTACATTATCACAGCCATTTAATGGCTGTGATAATGTAATAAATTCAGTATAATAATTCTGCATACTTTTAATCATGAACTATATGCATTTGTTAGTTCTATATGAAATAATGCATTTCAGGAAAAATAAATGATTACTCCCTCAAAGTATACTTTGCTAGTAAAGTATACTTTGCAATGTTGATGAAATGGGCTACTGGACATACGTTTATCGCAAAATGCATAAGCCTGTTTCTCCAGTCACAGTCACGTATGTGTTTTCCATGGCGATAGAAGTAAAGTTAGGTAAGTAGGAAATTTAAAATGTTGTCTAAAATCGATGCTGATTGATTTTGCATAATTTGCGTCATAGTAATGCAAAATTTCGATGAAAATTAATAGGTTTAATTGATCTATTTTATGAGGCATGTGGTGCAGACTCTATATAATTATGAGACACATACATATAGCCGGATGACAAGCTGTCCACGTGTAATACTATACCCAACGTCGTAAATCGCTCGTACGTCAATTACAAACAACGCCATCACGTCTACGTCATTGCTAGTTAGGCATTCGTATATTAAATCTTTGATTTATACATAACACACTCACAGATCAATAATTCCAGCACAAAAATATTTACACAATTCCCTAACATTTGATTGGTCCGTAGCAAATCTCTGTCCAACATTTATATCCCAGTAAACTCCCATGCCGAACTACTTTCCGTAAACGTCAGGCGCAGTTAAAATAATTCTTAAGAAAACGGAAAATAAACACATTTTTTTATGAATTTATTTCAAATGCTGGAATTATAAGGAATGAATGGCCTTTTTGTGGAATTTATCGGGGATATAAACTTGGAAAAGTCGCGGGAATACTGGACGAGGCCTTCCAGCCTTCATCCAGTATTCCCGCGACTTTTCCAAGTGTATACCCCGATAAATTCCACAAAAAGGCCATTCATTCCTATAATAACATTCACAATGCACGTTAAATATATGACCACCATTTGTTCCATTCATCATACATTTTCGGACACACTTACAGTCCTCTGACCTTGACCTTGGGCATATGGACCAAATGGGCAGGCTATGGAATGAAACTATGAATGATGAAAAGGAAGTATTGGAAGTTGGAAGTAAATTGGAGTAACACTTGTCGAGATATAAGGTATGTAAAAACTTTAACGCAAATTTTATAATAACGCAAATTTCTAAGTCATTTGGCCTTGACCTTGAGGCAGAGGGGCCTCATGAGTGGGACACAGAATGAATATATGGATGATGCCCAATAAGCATACGAAGTTCCAAGCATATCTGACTTACGGTTACAGAGATAGTAGGTATGTGAAAACTTTAACGCAAATTTTGACAGAAACTTAAACGCAAACTTCTAAGTCATTTTACCTTGACCTAGGGGCACAGGGACCACATTTGGGACACATATGAATATATGGATGATGACCAATAAGCATACAAAGTTTCGTGCAAATCCGACTTATGGTTACAAAGATAGTAGGTATCTGAAAACGTTAACGCAAATTTTAACCTTGACCTTGGGCACATGGGCTGCATGATTGGGACACATCATGAATATATGGATGATGACTAATAAGCATATGAAGTTTCAAGTCAATGTGACTTAGAATGCAGATATATAAAGTATTTAAAAACTTTAGCGCAGGTTTCGGACGGACGGACGCATGGACGGACGCACGGACACCCGGACGTCATTGTGATCACTATGTCTCGCTTTCCGCAAGCGGGCTCGACAAAAAACAAAAATAAATCACACACATACAAAAAGCATCAACATCACCAAAAAGCAATAATGCAGTTGTTTGTGCAAATGGTCACTTGAAATTAACAAATGGACAACAATGATAAAATCGTAGCATGTCGTGTAAATTATTCAAGCGATACATGGCGATTAACACTTTTCCTTTGCTGTAGATGTAAAAAATACATTGTATTTCTTCCGCCAGCATAATCGTTCCCTCAAATATCACAGTGGAATACCAAAGCCATTTGAAATATTCTGTAACTTGCTTGGTAACTCAGTGCTCGAACGCAAGTGAATACAAACATGGCCTCGATCGCTATTACAACCAGTATAAACACAGACCAGCCTGTACTGTATGTACAATGTAATAATATTCAAAGCAACACTCAAACATGTGTGTGTTATATAATTGACTATTGTAATAATGCTATTTCTATCAAATAATAATTTACAGTGAAACCTCTCTAAACCGGACACCCTGGGAGGTCCCCAGGGTGTCCGGTTTATAGAGGTTTCACAGTAAATCAGGCATTTGATCATTCTGAGCCATAGTTGTGTGCTATGTAATCATGAACAGGCACCAGAGATAAATGACCATCAAAAGTAGCATGACAAAGGGTTTCTTTGTGTCCTGTTTAGAGGCGTTCCACTGTATACAGAAATTCATCAGGACAGACTATGATGAACAACTTTAATGAACCTAGTCTAGTCAGTGATTTAGACATGTGTTATCAATTATAAACAAACTGTGTATGGGTCCGCAATGACATAACACTACTTCGTCAGTTTGCGAACAGTGTAGCTGAAGATCAGTGCCTACACTGTTCGCTATGGAGTTCAGCACACATTCTAATTTATCTAAATCCGCCTGAGATGGTATCAGTCTGTCAGCTTATCAGGAGCTACACCGGTATAACAAATCATTGGAGACATTTTCTCGTGGCGAGTCATGTATATCCCGACAGACAAAGACCGCACTGGCTGTGGTGTGCAGCCTGCACTGTAAATCGTCCGTGAAACGGTTTGCTTACCAGGAAACCGGAAACCGTACCATGTGTACCTCTCGCGGAGTACAGGAGAGCATGGTGGGTAAACTATGTCACGTGCGCGCACCTGCTTTCGTGATCCGCCACAAACAGACTCTGACAACCCAAATATAGGACCAATTAAAGGTACATGTGCAGGTCACGAGTGCCCGCTATACAGATATAATCATGTAGTAATATTTATTTTACTGATAGTGACTCGCAGTGGTATCAGGCTATTTTCCTATGCAAATGAGGCAGTATCTTTTTTGATTATGTATATAGGAATGAATGGCCGTTTTGTGGAATTTATCGGGGTATAAACTTGGAAAAGTCGCGGGAATACTGGACGAAGCGGTGAAAAATTACAATTTTCGAGAAAAAAAACAAAAAAAACAAACAAACTGGACGAGGCCTTAAAAAATTAAAATTTTCGAAAACAAATAAAAAAGTATTTTATTTTTTATTTTTTTTTTTTCGAAAATTGTAATTTTTAAGGCCTCGTCCAGTATTTCCGCGAATTTTCCAAGTTTATATCCCCGATAAAGTCCACAAAAAGGCCATTAATTCCTTATAATTCCAGCATTTGAAATAAATTCATCAAGAAAATGTGTTTATTTTCAGTTTTCTTAAGAATTATTTTAACTGCGCCTCACGGTTACGGAAAGTAGTTCGGCATGGGAGTCTACTGGGATATCAATTTTGGACAGAGACTTGCTACGGACCAATCAAATGTTAGGAAATTGTGTAAATATTTTTGTGCTGGAATTATTACTAATTAAATGAGTCACCTGAAAAAAGTTATGTTTTCTACAGGTTATAAAGTATGATCATTGCACATTAAAAATAAATAAAGAGAATAAATAATAATGTCCGTTAACATTTTAATAAAACGCGGTTATCGCCCCTGATATCAGTGAAAATTTAATACCGCTTTGGAAACGATTACAGGAAGTTTTAGCCTACAATCCAATACATACTGCGATTATGTACATGTTTGTGTGCATATACAGTCATTTAATACCACCCGTTAGAAGAATGCTGTCTGAATAGCGATCAGCGGCCAATCAGAATCGACGGTTGTTGGGCATACCCGGTAGTATATGTCCACATGTTCGATACAGTACGGTACATGAGGTTGCGGCGTGTTCATACATTTCCGCATATTGTATGTACCTCGCATTGGAAAACCACAAACTTAATTCACACAAAAACTGTACTCGGAACAGGCGATCATGGATGAAGCACATGTAATAATAGTCGTGAATACTACATTGTACATGCCTATTTCTTTGTAAACAGACGATCTATTATTAGTGATGATTAATATTATATTTATTAAACGAGGTTATGAATTCATAATTTAAAAATGTTAGAGTCTAGTTATACGGACATTAATTCATATTGCTTTCATAACAATATTTGAGGGAGGTGGGAGGGGTTCAGTGGAGGATATGATGCCAATATCAATGAGGGAGTTAGCCCCCTTCTTACACTGGCTTCTTCATTTATATCTATAGAACCACGTTACAGGAGTGTTCTATAGTTTGTTTCACGAAACCTGCCCAAATTTTACGGCTATATAGACAATTAAAAAACAATAGTATTTTCGATAATATTAAATTCTTCTTTTTCTTTCGTGAAATTCGGTCAAATATTGATTTTATTACGAAAAATTGATTTAACATGGGGGAAAAAGAGGTAAGGCAGTGTGGGAGGAGTCAAAAAACGAAAAAATTTGGAAATTGACTCCGAAACCTGACTAGATAGCTTGGATATGATCTAACTAAGAAAACAAAAGTTAAATTTTAAAAATCGGTCCAGTATTTCTAAAATTCAAAAAAAAATCCCCATGTTGAATCCCCATAGACATCTTCACTCCGTGAAGGTGTCTATGGGGATTTAACATGGGGAAATTTTGTTTTCGCAATAAAATCAATATTTGGCCAAATTTCACGAAATAAAAAGAAGGCTCATTCTTAATTTTTCTTTAATTTAATATTATCAAAAGAAATCTTGTTTTTGAATTGTTTATATAGCCGTAAAATTTGGGCAGCTTTCGTGAAACAGACAGTAGTTGAGCAGGAGCTACACTGTTCAAAAACACAACAGGCTATTTTTCTTGGAACAGGACATATGCAAGTTGTATGATCACGTGGTTACAACAACAACAACAAGTATTGAAACTTCCAGAAGCCCTCCGATTCTAAATACGTATTCTTTTAGTTTGTCCTTATTATGTAACGGATGTTGATGAAATATGGCGCAGCAAACGCGTCTTGTTAATCTGCATTTGGTGGTCTCTGTCCTTTGGCCCAAACTTCTGTTGTTTTTGCGAAGAATCGATTTCCGTGTCTATTCTTCGCAAAAACGACATATGCCTGTGCCGAACTCCCTGGACCACCAAATGTAGCTCATGAAGACGCGTTAGCTGCGCCATATTCAAGCAAAATCGTTGCATATTAAGGACAAAATAAAAGAATACGTGATCATGCACCTTGGTATGTATGGTCGGCTAAAACTAAACGATGAGTCAAACCTACGTTCGCTGGTAACTCGTAGGCTGTGTGAACTACTAGTGCTAATTTAATCCATGACTGAGCTGTTTCTATATCAAATAACAAATGCTATACCAGTATTAAATGTAGTTTCAATTAATATATCAACTACAGTAGACTGTTAACTGACCCAGCTTTCTAGAACAGATATGAGACTCGCCATATAGTTTTGTACCTTCGACATCTGCGTAATTTCATGACATACGTTTACAAAATTTACAATATTTTCCCTAAATTTTCAGAGTACTTGCGGAATTCGAATGTACTCTGAACATTTTGGCAACTTTTTAATTTCTTTATGAAAGACATTATATATTTTGTAAACGTATTTAATGAAATTACGCAGATGTCTGAAGGTACAAAATCACAACTTGAGCCTTACCAGATACTTTTTCCCATTCACGGCACTAACCTACTATTCTCTATATACTAAATTCTCAGGTGGAAGACTCGGACCTATGGCACTAAAAAAATGCCTATTACAAAAATCCCATTATCCCACCCACTTGGTCTCGTACATTACCATCTTCTATTTATAGAAGGTGGGTATAAATATGGCTATTATAGAAAGAGCCCTCTCTTTTTCGATTCGCACAAACACAATAAACATCGATTAAATGTATGAAATATGTCTCTGGCAATCGATAAAGGTATTAGGTGTGTGAATATACTCACTTCAAATCGCTGTTTCAAGTATGTATTGATTATTCGCGTTTTGATTACCCCATCCAAAGCGAAAGTTGCGTGTACGAACGAATCTCATACAGAATCAGAGGCCGTCCGGCGTGGATTATCGGTCATATTTGGCCGATAGCTGATCGCCAGCTCAAACTAAAGTGGTGCACCATGACCATATACATTAGAAACTCCAACCATACAAAGTTCGTCCAATTGTGATCGTTCACCGATCTAAAAAAACACTTTTTTGTCTAATTTCGTTCATTATCTGGAACCGGGTCAATTCACCATCTTCCATAATACAACCGGAAGCGTCTATGTAAAGAACATCTCTGATTGGCTAAATCTAAACTGTAATGACGTCATTCAACCTATTTCGGGATTCCTGAAGACATAATCTGATAGTACGCGAATCATGAATGAAAGTAGAAAAAGGGTGTTTTATAGATCGGTGAACGATCACAATTGGATGAACTTTGTATGGTTGGAGTTGCTAATGTACATATGGTCATGGTGCACCACTTTAGTTTGAGCTGGCGATCAGTTATTGGTCAAATATGACCGATAATCCACGCCGGACGGCCTCCGATTCTGTGTGAGATTCTTTCGTACACGCAAATTTCGCTTTGGATGGGGTATACACAATGCGAATAACTGAATAAATGCTGGAAACAGCGATTTGAAGTGAATATATTCACACACCTAATACCTTTATCGATTGCCAGCGACAGAAATCATACATTTAATCGATGTGTATTGTGTTTGTGCGAGTCGGAAACGAGAGGGCTCTTTCTATAATGGCCACAATGTTATCCACCTTTCTTTATATATAAGATGGTAATGTACGAGACCAAGTGGGTGGGGTAATGGGCTTTTTTTTAATAGGCATTTTTTTGGTGTCATAGGTCCGAGTCTTCCACCTGTGACTAAACTCTGTACAACTACACCCATCTATGTCATTAATGATAATTGGAGCCTAACCATTCCTGGCGGCTTATGTGATAGAGAATAGTAGGTTAGTGCCGTGAATGGGAAAAATATCTGGCAAGGCTCAAGAATTTCTTTATTTCTCATCAGAAGTATATGTTGTGACCACTCATGTGAACCATCTCGCCGAGACAGTTCAAATGAGTGGTCACAACATATACTTTGGTTCAGAAATAAGGAAAATAGATAGAGAATAGTAGGTTAGTGCCGTGAATGGGAAAAATATCTGGCAAGGCTCAGGAAACGGGATGGGTGAGGCTCTACCGAGCACATCCCGTTTCCGTGCCCCGCCAGATATTTTTTCCCATTAACGGCACTAAGCTACTATTCTATTTATCCCGTCAACACCTACAAATGGCTGTAAATTGCAAAAATTGTATTGACTGGATATCAAAAATGTTTCACGGCACCGTGTTTCACGGCACATACGCACTGTGTTGACGGGATAAATGTAATTCCCCGACAATGAAACACGGCATAACGGCAGCAGCTTAACCGATCTTTAAAGTGCAGAAGCACAACTCTCAACATTGCTTTCATTAACACTAATGATTGTTTCCTTGCCCTTGTGTTTAACGAGCTTTGTATTGGCAGAATACGTACTGACTGATAACATAAAATCGGATTAGGCATTGACATGATACGAATATGTGTCTGTGACTGGAGAAATAGGGCTTATAGGATTTCTGACAAGTGTAGCTCCTGATCAAATACCACACTCCTGTAGCTTGGTAACGATCTATATTGCTTGTTAGAAGCATGTCAAGTGGTTCATTGATGGAATAGCGAACAGTGCAGATCCTGATCAGACTGTGCGGATGCGGACGGTACTAGAGTAGATTGCAAGAGTTACTGTTCGCAACTACATGTATACGAAATCTTGCTCCCGGAATTTCGACAACTTTTTTTCCGATCTCTGTCGTGCAGTAAAACGTCTATTAACCCGACACCCATGAAACTAGTAATGAGGGACCGTAGCTAATTATGTCCCTTTGATTTTACTTATAGAAATCCGGTCCAAATTGTATATAGGGTCTTATTGCTTGTAAAAAGGGGCGATTTGTTGCGTAAAGGAGCCATTATAGTATTTTCGACTATAGTCTGTTTCACGAAAGCTGCCCACATTTTACGGCCATATAAACAATTCGAAAACAATATTGTTTTCGATAATATTAAATTAAAGGAAAATTTAAGAATGATCCTTCTTTTTATTTCGTGAAATTTTGTCAAATATTGGTTTTATTACGAAAAATTGATTTCTCTATGGGAATTTAACATGGGGGAAAAAGAGGTAGAGGAGTTGTGGGAGGAGTCAAAAAACGAAAAAATTTGGAAATTGACTCCCAAACATAGCTAGATAGCTTGGAAATGATCTAAGAAAACAAAAGTTAAATTTTGAAAATCGGTCCAGGATTACTGAAATTAAAAAAAAAATCCCCATGTTAAATCCCCTCTGTGAAGATGTCTATGGGGATTTAACATGGGGAAATTGTTTTTTCGCAATAAAATCAATAGTTGACCAAATTTCACGAAATAAAAAGAAGGCTCATTCTTAAATTTTCCTTTAATTTAATATTATCGAAAAAAATACTGTTTTTGAATTGTTTATATAGCCGTAAAATTTGGGCAGCTTTCGTGAAACAGACAGTAGCTACGATTCCCCATTACCCCACAATAATGACACACGTACAGAAGTTTTCTCCCGGAAACAACCTGATTGTAGTTTTAATGAATCGTTCCACATGTTCCGGTCGTTCTGTCATGTTTGATACGGTTGTGGCCGTGTGACTGCATTTATTATCCCGCGTATCCGGGTAACGGGGATATTTGGGAATTAATAGTGTGAATTGGTGGACACATACAACCACACAGCATGGTGTACTTGCACGTATAACCCATAGAGTTCAAGAAACCATCATATACGCAATGCAATTCAATATTGACTGTACGTTGTACACTCAAATAGTGGAGGCTCTAGCTAGTAGTCTCTCGGAGACGATTGGCGAGAGCCTCCAATGTGCGGATGAGCATAAAGAAATATGAACATAACGCATGTGCTAAATAGAACAGCACTCAGAGCTGCTGTGTTACGTTTGTATGAAGAGCATACTTCATCCACATGGCAAGTGTTTAGCAGTCTGGGGGCCGTTTCACTAAACTTCGTACGACTAAAATATTCGTAAGTGCAAAATTATGATAGTCTGTAAATTTAACATTAACATTTTTTTTCTTATAAACAATTATTGGATTTACATTTATTGAGCATATGCTGCATATGCAGCCTATGCTCAATAAATGTAAACCAATCAATTGAAATTTCCAGACGATCCTAAATTTGCACTAAGAACATTTTAGTCGTACGAAGTTTAGTCCCTGATATGTGTCTTCACGGAATTTCAATAGTATGGCAGTCTGATCTGGGTTTACATTACTCGAGGATTGAGACAGTTTAATAGGTTTATCATACTCATTTCGCAAAACCTACACTATACCATGCCATTAATGACATCGCAACAGTTTAACAGTCTGATCTGGGTCTACACTGCTCGACGTAACGTATTTCGTAACACCTATACTGTGCCATGTCACTAACGACATAGTAATCGCATAGCAGTCTGATGTTGGTTTACACTGCTATTGAGATCGATGTAAGACTTATTTCATTAAGTTCGTAATATTTATATTGTACCACGTCAATAACGACATTGCAATAGTCTGGCAGTCTGATCTTGGTCTACACTGGGTCCACTATCGAGATCGATGAAATAGGTTTATTATACTCATTTCGCATAGCATATGCTGTATCATGTCATTAACGACATCGCAGTAGTTTAGCAGCAGTCTGATCTGGGTCTACACTTCTCGACGATTATGACCGGTGTAATAGGTTTATTATACTCATTTTGCAACACTATGTTACCAGTCTGACCTAGGTTTACATTGCTCGATGTAAAGTATTTCGTAATACTTATTCTGTGCCATGTCACTAACGACACAGTAATATCATAGCAGTCTGATCTGGGCCTACACTGGGTCGACAATTGAGCCCGATGTAATACAATGTAGGTTTAGCATATTCAGTTCGCATCACTTGTACTGTATCATGTCACTAACAGTGACTCATGTCACTAACAGTGACCAGTAAGCAGTCTGATCTGGGTCTACATTTCGCGACGAGAGAGACCGGTGTAATAGCTTTAGTATACTCATTTCGCAAGACGTTTAGCAGTCTGATCTGGGTCTACATTGCACGACAATCGATACCGATGTAATATGTGTATTATATCATTTAACAACACCTATACTGTACCATGTCATTAACGAACACAACGGCTACTAGGCAGCACTAGCTGTACCGAACTGGTACCGACTTCATCTGCACCATGTACCGTTTGTTAAATGTTTTGTATTGTCTTTACCTCATTGTTCATGCATTGCACAGCATATACGTGTCTACTATTTAGCTGGGACACTTTTGTTCCTTTTACCATTGTAAGTCCTTGTATGTGTGGTGTGTGTGTTTTCCCTTTACCGTGCTGTCAACGTGGGCCGTGTGAGTTATTCCTGAACATGTACGCGTACTTTGATCCTGTCCTAGACTTAATTTGCATCGAACATATTACATAATGGATATGTATATTACACAATACAGGATGCGAATTGGTACATTTTATGGTAGAACACGTAGACAAAAGGGAATGGGTCCTATCACGAGTTTCGTGTTTTTAACATGGCGAGCTACACTCCTTATTCAAAACTCAGAGACGTAGAGACAAACCCTGAACCTTCCAACACCGCGTCTGCATTGAACATCACTGACGATCTTTATATTGTAATAAAACAAAAGCTATCGATGATCCATCTAAATGTTCAAAGTCTACAGCATAAAACCGATATTATCCAAGCTGAATTCGACCATTTTGATATAATTGCCATAACTGAAACATTGCATAATGACTCAGTAGCTAGTGGTGACATACTACTCTCCAAATATCACCCACCGCAAAGAAAATACTGTGCTATAATTCCTGCACAAAAATATTTACACCATTCCCTAACATTTGATTGGCCCATAGCAAGTCTCTGTCCAAAATATATATCCCAGTAAACTCCCACACCGAACTACTTTCCGTAACCGTGAGGAACAGTTAAAATAATTCTTAAGAAAAAGTTTATACCCCGATACACTCCACAAAAAGGCCATTCATTAATTCCTATAATAATCTACTTTATCTAATCTAGAGGTATAATGGTAGAAACATACAATCGGCTTTATTATCACGGGAACGAATTGTTAATTCGTGGGAACGAATTGTTATAGCGTGGGAACGAATTGTTAATTCGAGGGAACGAATTGTTAAATTGAGGGAACGAATTGTCATTTCGTGGGAACGAATTGTTAATTCGAGGGAACGAATTGTTTTATCGTGGGAACGAATTGTTAATTCGAGGGAACGAATTGTTAAATTGAGGGAACGAATTGTTATTTCGTGGGTACGAATTAATAATAAAAAATCCATGTCCTCTGCGGGGCTCCGTAGTATCCTGTGTTGCGGTTTGCATTATTATTAGGTCACAGTGCGCATCTGTTAAGTGGCCGACATGTGTCCCATCTATAGTTGATATAGTCTACTTTAATTCATTTTATTGCCTTTACGTGTAACCACTAATGTAAATAAATTATGTTTTTATCATTAGATTCAACAGAAAGCTTCCTGTTTACCAGAAAACGCGCATTTGTTTCATCATAAGTGCATTTCTGTCATTCAGGGCGTCGATAAAAGTTAAACGCATTAACCCTTTAACCCCTAAGTAACTGGAATGGATTGTGATATGTTAATTATGCAGCCAATCCAAATGTCGCAAAATGATTTTCAGACTAGTCCATTTATGAAAAGAGGCTGTTTTTGTTATAAAAAAACAAAAAAGTGAAAATTACTTGCAAAAGTGCAGATCCTGATGAGACGGCTCGTTACGAGCCTGCTCATCTGGATCTACACTGTTTGCCAATACCACTCTGTTGCAAGGGTTAATGATACATGTATAGCGAAAATACTATTTGATGCCAAAAGAAATTATCTCCCCTATTTATCACAGTTTCGGATAGTATGTACTTTGATATAAAGCATATGATTGACATTTGATCAAATCAAATTGTGCTATTCATTGTTATATCCCATTTCCTTGCATGAACAGAACACCAACATACATTTTTTATAGCAACTTCCAATAATCTCCGAAAGGAAGCACAATTAAAGTCACTTTTTAATTAAAAATTAATTATTGTTTTTTAATAAAAAGAGTGACTTTCAAATAATGTAAATTATTATATATCTGGGAGGTCATCTGAGACGCCGTGCTTTTAAAAATCACACGGAAAATACGTTAAATCCGTGCATATGTAATAAGTATGAAAACAAAATAATTAATGACTACGTTAAGATCGATCAGCGCAAATATATTAAATGATATATCTGGGGCGCCACACACTGCCTTGTACCCGGATGTACAGCAACGGTGCACGTACTATTCCGGAGCGCACCACACTTGTCCCATAACGTGCCTACTACACAACCACTTGCGCCATTATTGCACATATCATGAACGTTTCTGAACATATCGCAATCAAGCAAGTTGATTGTCTGAGCCTGAGCTGTAGCACAGTTCAGGCCCAGCCAATCAAGTTGCTTGATGTGAAGCATAGTGTTCATGTATTCTTTTTAAATACGGGAGTTCGACTTGCGATACGACTACGTTATGTATATGGCTTTTTGTCACCAATGCGCACATGACACGTCTCAACTGGATGCATGGCATTGAATTTCCGAAAGCAAGCCGTGACGTCTGGATCTCAATATACCTTTTCCACGTATTGGAATATTTACTGAATGAATTTAGCAGATATTGGAGAAATAGTCGGCATGTGTGATTAATTGAGACGAAATGCTAAGCTTTCATTGGTCGAACAACTAGGACAAACACTAATACGTTAAACAAGGTTAACTTGTACACTTTAATATTGTGTCTACTTGGTCGCATGAATGCGTTTTCTTGGGATCCAGGTTTAAAGCAATACGTGGAAATGACAACCGGTGTCCTGGTGCATTCTATACAAACCGATACCAGAAACATTACTAGATATCCATGAGTCTAGTATCATGTTGTCCGAAGTATGATTAACTGATACTGTTATTATTACAGGTATCGCAATATGCGTCAATAATTCCAGCACAACAATATTTACACAATTCCCTAACATTTGATTGGCCCGTAGAAAGTCTCAGTCCAAAATTTATATCCCAGTAAACTCCCACCCCGAACTAATTTCCGTAACCGTGAGGCGCAGTTAAAATAATTCTTAAGAAAACGGAAAATAAACACATTTTCTTCATGTATTTATTTCAAATGCTGGAATTATAAGGAATGAATGGCCTTTTTGTGGAATTTATCGGGGATATAAACTTGGGAAAGTCGCGGGAATACTGGACGAGGCCTTAAAAAATTACAATTTTCGAAAAAAAAAAAAAAAATAAACAAAAACTCTTTTACTTTTTTTTTTTGTTTTTTTCCGAAAATTGTAATTTTTTATCTCTTCGTTCAGTATTCCCGCGACTTTTCCAAGTTTATGCCCCGATAAATTCCACAAAAAGGCCATTCATTCCTATAATGTTAAGCACTAACATCGTTTACAGTAAGCAACCCAGTAGAACAAAAACAAGAATACTCGTGGTTCAAGTACCTGGCTTCGTTGAGAGTCATGTATTAAAATAAAACTGGTACAGACAGGTGTATGCTCACGTGGTTACAACAACAACAACAAATGCTGAAACTTGCAAAAGCCCTCCGATTCAATGTACGGATATGATGAAATATGACGCATGAAACGCGTCTTGTTAAGCTGCATTTGGTGGTCTCGGTACGTTGGCTCAAACTTCTGTCGTTTTTGTGAAGTCTACTGACACGGAAATCGATTCGTCGCAAAAACGACATAAGTACGCGCCGTACTTCCGGGACCACTAAATGCAGATCATGAAGCCGCGTTTGCTGCACCATACTTAATCAAAATCCGTTGCATATTAAGGAAACTATCAAATAATACTTACTTTGTAGTGGGCACGATTTCAACACTTTTAACCATTGTTGTTGTTGTTGTACCCACGTGATCATGCACCTTGATTTATGTATCAAAGGAAACCGCTAACCGGGCACACTCTACGCAACCCGATACAAGAAACACGATTATTCGTGTTTCTTGTATCGGGTTGAATTGGGTGTGGTTGCATGTAACATCGATTTTGTATTGAGAATCATGATAATAAAGAGGGTAGATAATATTGCGGATTACGAGATGTGACAGGTGGATCTATGTGGAATAATAAATTTGTTATACACCCCAGGCCCCGCCTAGTTTCGGGGCATAATCACCCGTACATGTAAATCTACACAGGTACAAGAAGTAACGCCATGTAGAACCCCCTATTGTTCACTCACCCCTAATGCAACCCGGATTAAACCACATGTGTTTGAAAAGGTATGACCATGTGCTGATGCAATATGTTGGCGTCATATGGGTATTTTGGTGACTTTTGGGTAGATTTGGGTGGATTTCGTTGGTTTTGGGTAATGCTCAATCATTATATGCTACAGAAATCCACAATTATCTACACATTCACCGTTCTGAACTGTCGGACCCATTTTATGCTGTCAATATACCCAAGGAATGAAATCTTGTTTAATATTTGGCAAATAATGTTTCCAACATGCGTTGCTTTCAGACCGATTACATCATCACATTTAAACCACAAATTCCAAATTTGGGTTCTATCGATTCAGGAGACATATATCAATCTGCTGATGCCGATAGAATACGTGACCTGCATTTATCTATCCCTACATTTAAGACTTTAAATCCATACAATTGCGAGATTTCCTGGCGAGCCCTCAAAACTGATATTGCACGCATGGTGCGCCATTTAATTGAATAGCCATTTCCCGCGATGTGTCAAAATCCACTACGACATACCCCGCCATGTGTGTCAGCAAATGAAAGTCGCGCTATAAAGTTGTAAACACAGTGTGCAACCAAATTTCTCCGCTTTGAGAGCTCGACCATATATCCGAGAATATGTTTTGTTCAGACGATATATAAATGTTTGACTTGCATTGGCGGTTCAGCCCCAATACATTAATCTAAACATACACTTTGGGACCAGTTTCATTGTTATTGGTTAACAAATAATGGTTTTATTGATTACAAACGTAATCGGGTAGAAGCTCTGTTTCACACCTTTGTAAATTACCGTACTTATACGTATAAAACGTAAACATATTCAAAATAATATAATAGCATAAAATGGTCGCTCCTAGTGTATTAACACAGTGGAATAAAAATCATATTACACTAGTGAAATAAATATGCAAATTAGCTTGTTACAGAAAAACCGGTTTGTTGACCAGTACATCTTCAAGGTATGACCACGTGCTTATGCAATAACTATAATCTAAAATTTGTGTTGATTTAATATGAGATTTATTTACATATTAACTCGTTTAATAAATATCGTATTAAATCATCACTGATGTAAGATCCTCTATTTGTGTTAACAATCCCTGATTGTTCATCAGTTCCCGATGGCAAAGTATACTTTGAGGGAGTAATCATTTCTTTTTCCTGAAATGCATTATTTCATATAGAACTAACGACTGAATATATTTGATGATTAAAAGTATGCAGACTTATTATACTGAATTTATTACATTATCACAGCCAAAATGGCTGTGATAATGTAATACATTCAGTAATATAAAAATTAATAAATTTATTCGAAAATTGAAAATGTCTCCTCCAAAGGATACTTTGCTAGAAAAGTATAATTTGCAATGTTGGTGAAATAGGCTACAGGTGACTCAGGGGTACAGATGATTCAGAAATACGATACTAATGCACACCGAATTTATAATTTAAACTGCCTTTAATATGTACATGTATGCTTGTTAGCCCGAATCACGTTTCACGCAATTCAGCCTGATTCATGAATGGGAAACGTGGATATTCGTACTTCCTGATTCGGGGGTACATGTAACCTTGGTCTCTTATTGTATTGAAGTTCAAGTGCTGACAAGTACATTTGTTCATTTGAGTCATGGAGTGCATGTGCATGTGTCGGTACTATGGCACGGAAAACTTGAACACGAAGGATGCACCCTGAGACATTAACCCATCCCTTCCCGAAACACACCTTTACGGGTATAAAATGTCTTAAATATTTTATATTTATTTTTGTTATTTCTTAATGAAAGTATATGTTGTGACCACTCATTTGAACCGTCTCGACGAGACGGTTCAAATGATGGTCGCGACATCTTTGTCTGGGCGCATAGAAGGAAAATATTTAGGATTTTCCGCAAACATAATAGTGTATTATCAGCATGAAAAAACGCATTGCACTGATTCATGACACTCGACTGAACAACTTGACAATATATTGTTCCCATGTTTGCAGTTCTTATCACTGTAGATAACAATCCATTCGCTTCAATGACGTTTTCACCCGCCGCTATTGACTTACATTTCCACAATTCTGTACTTACCCAATACCCGATATGATTTCCCCAATCATTGATTTAATTCATATTATTTAGAGAACATAAAACAACCAATATCGTGGATAAACTATAGACCTGTTGAAAGCTTAAAAGCAAGCATAGACGAATACGATTAAAATATATGTTTTCTGACCCTCATTGAAAATGATTGGGAAAATCCGAAAAAAAAACACAATTAAACATCATTGATGTTGAATTCATGAATTTTGAGGATTTTAAAAGTTTTCCAAATGATGTTAATTTTTATGATCTCCCCAATACTTTCTGACCTCACATATGAGGAATTTTCGGAGTTTCCAAGTCAGTTACCACTTGAATTTTGAGGAACTTTTATATTTCTCAAAACATTTTAGATTTCCGAGGTCTCTTCGGATTTTCAATCTCCCAAATGCGACATACATTTGTACGACATTGTAGTTATCTCCCTTATAGTTTTGCCGTTTTCGAGGATAGTGAATTACGAAAATGCAAAATTTACGTAAATGCAGCTATGACTGAAAGAATTGGGCTTATCAGTTTTGCAACCAGTGTAGATCCAGATCAGCCTGCGCATCCGCCCAGTCTAATCAGGATCTGCACTGTTCGCCAGTACACCGATGTGTTTCACCTGGCATGCTTCTCACAAGCAACACAGTTGGGTACGGTAGTGTGTTATTTGGTCAGGAGATACACCGGTCATAAAATTCATAAGTCCAATTTCTCCAGTCACAGCCACAAATGATGCCGAAAATCTGAAAGAAAATTCAAATATGACGCGGAATATAATGTACGATTTTTCATGAAATATCAGGGGCCAGTTTCACTAAACTTCGTAAGACTAAAATGTTCGTAAGCGCAAATTTAGGATCGTCTGGAAATTTCAAGTGATGGATTTACATTTATTGAACATAGGCTGCTTATGCAGCCTATGCTCAATAAATGTAAATCCAATCATTGATTACAAGAAAACATTGTTAGTGTGAAATTTACAGACTATCATAAGTTTGCACTTACGAACATTTTAGTCGTAAGAAGTTTAGTGAATGCAGGTGCGAATGCAGACCGGGGCGTGACCGGCGCTCGTCCCCTCTAAAATTGGTCGAGTTTAGATTTTAACCCATTTTTTACGTGGATAAATCTGATTATTTCCTTATTTTTCACTCAAAAGTTTATGTTGTTACCAGTCAGTTGAACCGTCTCGTCGAGACGGTTCAACTGATTGGTAACAACATATACTTTTGATGACAAATAAGAAGAAATGCAGAAAATAATGTGAATTTTATTAAAGTTGAGGATCATGTAAGTCTTATTTGAAATCCACGCCCCCTCTAGACATACATCCTGAATCCGCCCCTGAATATGTTTACATAACTGTGATATTTTATGTAAATGAGGCCGAAAGATGACGAAATGTTCATAGCAAATGAAAATGTCGCAAACTTTCTACAGCATTTACGGAAAATATCGTACATTTTGTAAATGTTTTCATGGCATATAGTCCACTGTCTGTTTCACGAAACCTGCCCAAATGTTACGGCCATATAAACAATTCAAAAACAATATCTTTTTTAGATAATATTAAATTAAAGGAAAATTTAAGAATGAGTCTTCTTTTTATTTCGTGAAATTTTGTCAAATATTGATTTTATTGCGAAAAAACAATTTCCCCGTGCTAAATCCCCATAGTTAAATCCCCACAGAGTGAGTGAAGATGTCTATGGGGATTTAACATGGGAACATTTTTGAATTTCAGAAATACTGGACCGATTTTCAAAATGTAACTATTGTTTTCTTAGTTAGATCATTTCCAAGCTATTTAGCCAGGTTTCGGAGTCAATTTCCAATTTTTGTTGTTTTCTGACTCCTCCCACAGCTCCCCACCTCCTTTTTCCCCATGTTAAATTCCCATACAGTAGACAAATACAATTTTCGTAACAAAATCAATATTTGACAAATTTTCACGAAATAAAAAGAAGGCTCATTCTTAAATTTTGATAACAAATACTATTATCGAAAGAATACTGTTTTTGAATTGTTTATATGGCCGTAACATTTGGGCAGGTTTCGTGAAACAGACAGTAGGTCATATTACTAGTGACAACATCACATGGCATGTCTCATATGGATCTCCAAGATACGCCTGTATGTGTTTTAATCGTGAACGGACGCGACACTGTTACGACGGACGCGATATCTGTTGTCAGTTGCACGAATTTCCTAAGTTCAGTATTAACCCTTTCAACCCTAAGGAACTGGAATGGACTGTGATATACTAATGTTCCGACAAATCCAATGGTCACAAAATGATTTTCAGATTCGTCAATTTATGAAAAGGGGGTGTTTTTGTTCTAAGAAATATGAAAATTACTTGCAAAAAGTGCAGATCCTCATGAGACGGCTCGTTACGAGCCGGCTCATCTGGATTTGCACTGTTTGCATAAACCGTTATAGCGGGCTTTCGGGTTCAAAGGGTTAAGTCGATATTTAATGCCCATACGTGACTATGTGCACGACAAACCATGTCAAGAGCATCGATACATGTACCTGCAGAGTGCACGGTTGCCATGCGGATATACATTAGTATCTATAAATACAGGTATTAGTCAAAATCCGTAACTAACTCATACAGGTACGCATGTTCAGTGATACAAAAACGGTGAAACGTTTCCGATCACTGCACATGTGCAAAGTTTCTGAAAAACCCGTTTAGCGTCCTTGTTTTTAGAAGAAATGCTACGTCTTGAAAAAAACGGCATTTTCATAAGATAAGAAAATCAGAAAACGGACAACGGTTTAAACTCGGAAAAAATCGGGAAAACCCGTTTCCAGACGTTTTCCAGGTGTTTTTGTTCTAAGAAATATTAAAATTACTTTCAAAAAGTGCAGATCCTGATGAGACGGCTCGTTACGAGCCGGCTCATCTGGATCTGCACTTTTTGCATAAACCTCTATAGCGGGATTTCGGGTTCAAAGGGTTAAACTGCATTATCCCATGAATGGAATTGTTAAAAAATAGCATTGCAAAGCCAATGTTGGATGGGATGAAATCAACAACGTCTAAATACATAAATACCGCATTAAATCACTACTCATGTACACTCCTCTATTTGTAACCCGTATTTTATGTCTGTAACGATGGGCGCCCAGCGTTACATACATACAATTCGGTTTACTCTATGTGTTGAAGGAATGTTTTCGTATTAACTTCAGACTTTAGTTATTATTTAACCATTACAAACCGGTGTCAGCGCGCTTATTCACCTGCGGTCTTTAACCCTTTCACCCCAAGTAACTGGAATGGATTTCGATATGTTCATTTGGCAACAAATCCAATCGTCCAATTTCAGACTAGTCCATTTATGAGAAGGGGTGTTTTTGCTCTCAAAAATATGAAATTTACTTGCAAAAAGTTCAGGTCCTGATGATACGGCTCATCTGGATCTGCACTGTTTTAAAAACACGGCTATAGCGGGCCTTCGGGTTCAAAGGTTTAATATAAATCGAGTCGCTTCGTTGGTCATTATTGTGACAGGAAACCGGAGTCGCTGGGGGAAAACCCACGTGATCTGTGACCACCACAATACCATCGCACGAGGATGGAAAACGGACCGCATTGGTGAGAACCACGTAGTGCGTTAACCGGACATTTCGTTGTAAAGAGGAGTGGGTGTGTGGACAGTGGTGGGTGGACCGTAAATTGTTTTCGCCGTCATAAACGTCCGTTAATAACTGACCACATTGACACGTGTCCGGTTTATCACACGACGGATATAATGTATGTCGGGTCGTGTTTCCTTATAGAAGAAGAAGAATTGTTTATTTTTTATACATTTAATGTGTCACCGTCTAATGCGCATTAATTATCCACGGGCTATACTGGTCCCAAACCCAGTAAGCGTTTTTATTACCCATGCAATGAGCTCAGATCCTGATATTTCAAGTTACGTATACAAGTAACATATCGCCGCATCAACGTAGTTCGCCAACCTTGTTTTCGAGAGATCTAACATTCTTGTGTAAATGACAGCGCAATTTGCCACAAAATTCAGAGCTCATGCGGAATTTATCCCTTGTCGTAGCACCGTATTTATAAATTTCGAAAATTTACGTAAAAGGCAATTTAATATTCAGACCTCATGCGGAATTAATTATACATTTCGAAAATTTACGTAAATGGCAAATTAAAATTCAGACCTCATGCGGAATTTAATTCCGCATGAGCTCTGAATTTTAATTTGCCATTTACGTAAATTTTCGAAATCTCTGAATTTTAATTTGACATTTACGTAAATTTTCGAAATCAAGAAATATGGTGCTACGACAAGGGCGGTATTTCCAGAGACGATTTCAAATGCATACTTTGTACTTATTACTTACAAAAATATTTGCGGTTTGTTTGGTCGCATGTAAGGTTTAAATAAACATCAGCGTAACCGCGTAAGAATACACGAAATTTGCACTGTGTATGTAAGCATTAAGTTGGATTTTCATTTGTTTAGATGATGTTCATGGTTGTAGGCGATACATAAATGTGGCTATGACTCGCAAAATGTGGCTTATGGGATATGTGACCAGTGTAGATCCTGATCAAATAACACACTTCTGTATAACGGTCTGTATTGCTTGTTAGACACATGACACGTGTTTCATTGATGGAATGGCGAACAGAGTAGATCCAGATCAGACTGTGCGGATGCTGGATCTACACTGATCTCAAAACCTCTAATCCCAATTTCTGCAGTGACAGGCACAGGTAATTGTAATGTTTTTATATGTACATGACGACGAATAAATAGACTACCATCAACGGCATGTTTGTATGGTTGGCTATATACTATTGACCCACTACATGCGGGATACATATACACGGGTATCAAAATGTTCCAAGAAAGTTTTATCTATTTTTTTAATTTTATTTCTTCATGAAAGTATATTTGTAGCGACCCTACATTGTAAGTAGTACCTCGTTTCGACACTCCTACCATATACAGTCGAACCGGTGGCCTTTATAGCCAGGTGATTGCTATTCGGAGGTGGTCTTTACCACCTCCGAACAGCAATCACATGGCTATAAAGGCCACACTTGTGTTGTCCCAATACCGGATATGGAAGGTGTCCGAGCCAATTCCCACCCTTAAATATGAGCCGAATAGAATGTCCCAATGGCACAATTACTACATAAATGACCCTGCGAATAAAGACCACCCGTGAATAAAGGCCAGCTTTTTTTACTTCCCATGGATGGCCTTCATTCACAGGTTTGACTGTATTTGGTACCGGAGATCGATCTAACCACACGTCTCCATCGCAAATTCGGTATATCACATCGGGCACATCAAACTTTGGCCTCTTTATGGACTTATATAATTATGTCCGGGTATGGGAGGTTCTACAGATTTCCGATGGAACACCAACAACAGCTACAACAACTGGACGTTTTATTTTAACACTGTATCGACAGAAAAAATATCTCAGAACAAGAAAGAAAAACAATCAGCCAACCGACTGACGCTAGTTTATTTCAACGCGTAACAGCAAACACACCTTTTTTAGGCCTAAGCTAACATCAATGTTTGGATTTTCATCGCGGTTGCGGTCGGCTGTTTAATCCGGTTATCGATGGATCTGTTATTGTATAGCCACGAGAGCAGACCAAACACAATCAGCCGTACCGTCGACATACGGGATTAATCGGGAAAATCGCCGTCGGGAAATACACAACCGTCTGCGTTAATCTTACTCATATAATCAACTTGTTGGACTGAGCCTGAGCTCAGGCTCAGTCAATCAATCTGCGTTATTCTAAGCACAATATTCAAGTACAATGTACATGTATTTGGAAATGAAGAAATTGGTAAGTATTAGCAGGATTAGTGCAGTTCGTAGTGTAGCGTATCCATAGAAATGACTTAATACAATGGAGGCTCCACTGTAAATTAGGCATATGGGCATCACAAAACAGGTATTTGCGGTTTGTGACCATAAACGAACGTTATCCACGGTGAGAGATCTTATGAAATAAGTCAACATGTTTTATAAAGGGAGACACGCCATAGGATTGTATACATTCGGACATCTGCGTAATTGAATTAAATACGTTTACAACATTTACAATATTTTTCATAAATAAAGTCAAAAGTTGACAAAACTTTCAGAGTATACTCTGAAAGTTGTGTCAACATTTGACGCCTTTCACGGAAAATATTGTAAATGTTGTAAACGTATTTCATGAAATTACGCAGATGTCCGAAGGTACACAATCCCATGGCGTGTCTCATTATTATAAACCTTGAATCGGCTAGAAACACCCAGCGTGCCATAACGTTCACCTCTGACTAATCATTGAATATCATAAAGTTTAACTTCTACAACAAACATGCACTTACATAAATATATATTCGGAATGGACTGAAGCTATTAAGGTGTATATTATGAATATTCCTTTCGATATGTACACGTTAAGTCGGGACGGTATCGTCATGGCACGTACATCGGCTAGTGTATTAAACAGACAAGTGCATACCAGGGGCACGCTTCACTAAACATCGTACGACTAAGAAGTTCGTAAGTGCAAAACTAAAATGCACAATAAATGTCACATTAGCAGCCAAGTTTTGATGATTTAATATGAGTTGTATTAAACGAGTTTACTGATTTCATATAAAACGAGGCTATGCCGAATTTCTTATGAAATCAGTCAACGAGTTTAATGAAAAGCATATTGAATCCAGACACATTTTAGATTATATTTTCCATAAGCACATCATCATAATTTGAAGCTGTTCTGATTGATTAACATGTTTTCTGTAGCGGTTTCATTTGCATATTTATTACACTATGTTATTAACCCTTTCACCCCTAAGTAACTGGAATGGACTGTGATATGCTAATTTACCGACCAATCCAAACGTCACAAAATGATTTTCAGATTTGTCCATTTATGAAAAGGGGGTGTTTTTGTTCTAAGAAATATTAAAATTACTTTCAAAAAGTGCAAATCCTGATGAGACGGCTCGTTACGAGCCGGCTCATCTGGATCTGCACTTTTTGCATAGACCGCTATTATAGCGAGATTTCGGGTTCAAAGGGTTAAACTGTATTATTAAACTGTGAAAAGCCATTTTATTCAACAAACTATGCTATTATACTGCGAAAACCCTTTGTGTAACTGGATAATTCAGATTTATGGGATTTGTGACCAGTGTAGCTCTTGATGAAATATCACACTCCTATAGCATTATAACGATCTATGCTGCTTGATAGAAGCATGGCGGATATTGCCTAGATTGAAATGCGATCAAGGCAGATGCTGACCAGACTGTGCGGATGCACAGGCTGATCAGGATCTACTTGGTCGCACAACACATAAGCCCAAGTTATTCAGCCACAGTCCCATTAAATGCAATTTATAACGTTAATGTACTGCTGTTATCAAGACTTTGAAATGATATCACTGTATTTAATTTCCGCAAATTATCTTTTCAAAACAACTTTACCGTCAACTCATAATGACTTAACACTTTTCAAACGCCACACGTATCTCAATCACATGGATAACAGGTCTTGGAATCCAAATTTCTGTGAGATAAATCCATTACATTCAGTCGAATTTACTATTAATATTACATGCATATGAGAATTCATCACAGCTACACTATCGCCTGCTCTAATCTTGCCAATATTTGTAAATGTAATTAATTTAGATAAATTAAATAAGAAACCGTCGACTGCACGAAAATAACAACGCTATTTATTTTGCAGCAATTTCTACATTTTTTAACATCTCCGCGTTTTTTTAAATATAATTGGGCTATACGAAACATCTAAAAGTTAGATACTTTTTACTGACGCGTTTCCTCACATTTGCACATATACAATATCCAGGGGGCCGTTTCGCTAAACTTCGTACGATAAAAATGTTCGTACGAACAATTCAATGAATTTGCTTCTCACATTAACGTGTTTCTCTAATGCTACCAGTTTGTACGTAGAGATTCATGTCATTAAAAGTAGCGCATCCACGAAAGATTTCTCAAAATCGGCTGTCAGAAAAAATGTTCGATGTTGACGAAGTTCGGTGAAACGTGCCCCAGTACCTTTACAAGGCGTGTCCTTTCTACACATCCGCCTGCATTAATCGACGTGTCTGGCCATCCATTGGAATGCCAATTCCCAATCAAGCAATTTGATTGTATGAGCCTGAGCTGTAACACAGCTCAGGCTCAGACAATCAAGTTGCTCGATTTCAAGCATAGTATTCAAGTATTTTGAAATAACAGAACTATTACAAATATTTGTAAAATTAGCGTAACGGTAGTGTACATTTATGTATCGTTGTAATAATTCCAGCACAAAAATATTTACACAATTCCCTAACATTTGATTGGCCCGTAGCAAGTCTCTGTCCAGAATTTATATCCCAGTAAACGCCCACGCCGAACTACTTTCCGTAACCGTGAGGCGCAGTTAAAATAATTCTTAAGAAAACGGAAAATAAACACATTTTCTTGATGAATTTATTTCAAATGCTGGAAAATTTATCGGGGTATAAACTTGGAAAGGTTGCGGGAATACTGGACGAAGGCCGGAAGGTCTCGTCCAGTATTCCCGCGACTTTTCCAAGTTTATATCCCCGATAAATTCCACAAAAAGGCCATTCATTCCTTATAATAAACAAACACATTATTGTCTTATCATGCCATTCCACATGCTATTGCACTTACCTGTAAGAGCCTGTATCTTCACTGAATGGAGAACGTTGATAGAACAATGGTATCTTGTATATTGTTCTTTTAACACTTGACAAAGACGTCAACCAAGCTGTGGTTCTTTGTAGGTTTTAATTCAAAAGTCGAAAAAAAACACTCTCGCTAACAAAATAATTCCAGCTGTCTCTCATCAATACATTAATTCAAAGCAGTATCGTCAGGTTCCTGTTATTTGTAGAGGTATATATAACTTGCGTCACATCCACCCAAGCTCGATAAGCCGATGGTTTTTATTGGTCGATAGTTTCAGCCATGCGCGTTGGGTTTTAATTCTTGTGCTTTGTATTTGCCAAGAAAATTCCCTTTCAACGTAAGAATGCTGCGTAAGATATGATTTACATTTGCGGTTGATTAGATTGAACACGTAGGCCACGTGGATTAGTTTGTGATTGGCAGAATTCGCTACTCCTGAAAATATTACCTGTAACGGGTCGAAATAATTGATAACGTGTCTTTAAGAGAGTTAAGGTAAACGGAAGTGGGCATGTATCGATGGCAATATGTCGTGTCGCAGCCCGGATATTGGTGTAATAATCACAACATTCGCGGTTACCGAATATATTAATAACTCAGGATACGTTAAACATTGTTAAAAGGTGAATCGACTGGCATGTACAGGTTGAATGAGTGATACGGTCATAAGCCGGGTTCTCTGAACGGGGATGACACAACGGCGTTTGTGATTGGTCAACGTAACGGCGTTAATCTCAGTATATTCCAAAACACGGATTTAGCTACTACATCTAGTGTTCGCGATTTGAAACCGCACACATAACATTGATTCGGTTTATTGCAGTAAGTTTGTTTATTGACTGCTGTTTATTTTAGCGGGCACACAACATTGTTTCGGTTTGTTAAAGTTTGTTTGCTGAACTAAACGTTCATATGCTGTTATTTTAACGAGCATATAGCGTTGTTTTGGTTTGTTAATGCGAGTTTAGTTACTTAAATGTGTCGTCTGTTGTTTATTTTAGCGCACACATAACATTGTTGTGGTTTGTTTAAGTTTGTTCGCTGAATTAAAACCGTCTGCTGTTTTTTGTTTTTTTTAATGTTAATCTCTCATTAAATCATGGTTCGGTAGCATTTTAGAATCATTTCATTTATCGATAAAGAAGACGACATGTGACGTACATGTAAGCGTTATCGCTCGCTCAGAAGTTAGGATCAATTATCGTTACTTTGTAAACACAGGATTACTTTCCATTATCTAGCTACATGGGTAGTTAACACAGTACAATACACTACAGTACAACGCAGTACAGCACAGGGTAAGTCTTATAATAGACCAGGGGCCATTTCACTAAATTTCGTACGACTAAAATGTTCGTAAATGCACATTTCGATTTAGCATTTACGACTTTCTTAGTCGTACGAAGTTTAGTGAAACGGGCCCCTGGTACATATATCATCATAACCAATGCGTGTGTTAGCTTTGACACGTGTGTATGCTCACGTGGGGTCTTATGGCACCACCAATGTTTTATTTGAGCGATATTTGAATATAAATTGTTTGAACTAAATATAGGAATGAATGGCTTTTTTGTGCAATTTATCGGGGTATAAACTTGGAAAAGTCGCGGGAATACTGGACGAAGGCCGGAAGGCCTCGTCCAGTATTCCCGCGACTTTTCCAAGTTTATATCCCCGATAAATTCCACAAAAAGGCCATTCATTCCTTATAATTCCAGCATTTGAAATAAATTCATCAAGAAAATGTGTTTATTTTCCGTTTTCTTAAGAATTATTTTAACTGCGCCTCACGGTTACGAAAAGTAGTTCGGCGTGGGAGTTTACTGGGATATAAATTTTGGACAGAGACTCCAATCAAATGTTAGGGAATTGTGTGAATATTTTTGTGCTGGAATTATTTGTTCGTAAGTGCAAAATTATGATAATCTGTGAAGTTCACATTAACAATGTTTTCTTGTAAACAATTATTGGATTTACATTTATTGAGCATAGGCTGCATATGCAGCCCCTATTTTCAATAAATGTAAATACATCAATTGAAATTTCCAGACAATCCTAAATTTGCACTTACGAACATTTTAGTGGTACGAAGTTTGGTGAAACGGGCCCCAGTTCCGATGTAATGTGACCGTGTGTGCATTCTGTCGTTTGTACAGTCGTCTAGTGATACTACGAGACGTGTCATGTGATTTTATATCTAAGATGTGCGATGTTTCATGAACAAATATTTACAGAATCTGTGATATATTTCTGTAAATGACATAGAAAGTTAATGGAAGTTCCGTTCGCATTTGCTCTGAAGACTCCGTCAACGTTCGTCGCCATATCGATATCGCACATCGTCTTGGATTGTCTCGTGCATTAACCCTTTGAACCCTAAGAAACTGGAATGGACTGTGATATGCTAATGTTCCGACCAATCCAATAGTCACAAAATGATTTTCAGATTCGTCCATTTATGAAAAGGGGGTGTTTTTGTTCTAAGACATATTCAAATTGCTTTCAAAAAGTGCAGATCCTGATGCGACGGCTCGCTACGAGCCGGCTCATCTGGATCTGCACTTTTTGCATAAACCGCTATAGCAGGATTTGGGGTTCAAAGGGTTAATTCGCAAAACTGTTCATGCTGTTCTAAAATGGTTACCAACCTCCAGTGTAATTTACAAAACTTCTAGAACGACGTAACTCCCGAATGTGAATATATCAACGTCAGTATGTTGATATATCTAACAAGCGTATACGTAGTATGATTTCCATATGAGAAAATACATGTGAAATTGATACGAAGATAATATATAAATGTGATGAATATGTAGACACATGCGAAAAAGAAAAATAACAAAAAACCTGGGCCTACATACAAACAAGTTCCATTACTCGTGTAAAGAACCTGTCGCTGTCATGCACACCTGCCTTTGCCGGTCATAGTAAATACATTACCATTGTTTGAATATTCAAATCGACTTAATTTCATAATGACAATCTTACTGTATATACATTTGCATTACACCTGTACCATTTTGAACACCGAGTATATATACCACGGTAAATATTTCGATACAACAATTAACATACTCACAATAGTAATACCTCATGCCTTTAGTACATGCTTTATTAAATGTTGTAATGGTAATGAAAAACTACTACAAATAAGGCTAGTCATATACAGTGGAACCTCTCAAAACCGGACACCCTGGGAGGTGCCCCAGCTTAGAGAGGTTCCACTGTAAATCAGACATATGACTATGCCAAGGCATGCGGCTGTACTTGTCGAACTGGAACAGGCAGTACCAAGGTAGATGATTATGGCACACATACAATTAAGTATACAAAGACTGTACATGTCCGGTTTAGAGAGGTTATACTGTACTGTACTGTTCTGTACTGTACACGCGATCATGTGAAGCGATACACATACGTGTGATAGTGATATCTGATGTCTTTGAATTTGCTTACGCTCCTATAACCGACTATTGGATGTACCAGTATGTAGGGACTCCAACCATACAAAGTTCGTCCAATTGTGATCGTTCGCCGATCTAAAAAACACTTTTTTCTATAATTTCGTTCATTATCTGGAACTGGGTCAATGCACTATCTTCCATAATACAACCACCGAAGCGTCTATGTAAGAACATCTCTGATTGGTTAAACCTAAAAATAGACGCGAGGACTTTCCCTTTTCAGGGTTTCCGGAAGACATAATCTGATAGTACGCGAATCATGAATGAAAGTCAATAAAATTAGAAAAAAGTGTTTTTTAGATCGGCGAACGATCACAATTGGACGAACTTTGTATGGTTGGAGTCTTTAATGTATATGATCATGGTGCACGACTTTAGTTTGAGCTGGCGATCAGCTATCGGCCAAATATGACCGATAATCCAGCCGGACGGCCTCCGATTCTGTGTGAGATTCTTTCGTACACGCAACTTTCGCTTTGGATGGGGTAATCAAAACGCGAATAACTCAATAAATACTTGAAACAGCGATTTGAAGTGAGAATATTCACACACCTAATACCTTTATCGATTGCCAGAGACATATTTCATACATTTAATCGATGTTTATTGTGTTTGTGCGAGCCGGAAAAAAGAGGGCTCTTTCTATAATAGCGCTATTTATACTCACCTTGATATAGCGTATAGTACTGTACGAGACCAAGTGGGTGGGGTAATGGGATTTTTTTAATAGGCATTTTTTTGGTGTCATAGGTCCGAGTCTTCCACCTGTGGTCGCACACAGAAAATTTAACCTGCATGTGTAGAGCATGCACATAATATAATAACTGTGTGCGACTTGATGTGGGGGTGAGATTGAGATTTCGAAAGTGAAAGTAGACGGTTCCGTCATAAAAGGGGAAATAACTCATGGGAATCAACCCCCATGACCCCGTGTTTGGCATGGATCTAGAACCGGCTTATGTCACGGACTCCAGGAGTGGAAGTAACAAAATTGATGTTGGCGCAGATAGTTTGCGATTGTCTTATTTGTGTGAATGTGGGTCTATGGGAAATCAATTTCCTGCCTGTTTCCTTCAAGGCGAGATTAGTCCATAATTAAGGCAGATGACAACAATCATCCGTGGATCCGATTACACAATCAGTCTCACTGCGCATGCCCGTTATCACCGTCATCCGATTACCTGTTCTACATTCGACCATTAACATTTGTAATGCTGAATTAAATTTTGTCGTCTGTTGGTTACTTTTTTAATTTACATATTTATCAATAAAAACATAGTTTGGTAGCGCTTTAGAATCATTTCCATCGGAAATGATTCTAAACTACTGCCAAACCATGCTTTGTTTAGAAAAATGATTTGGAAAAATGATAATGCACAGTGCTAAATTAACTTGTTTTGTCTGCCCGTTGCTTTGTAGTTTTTTATTATCAAGAAAAAACATAGTTTAGTAGCAATAGGGAACCTACAACAAATCTTCGTTGTTTATTACACAATTGTATAAGTTTTCCGTCAGCTTCGCCCCAGATAACGTCCGATGGGTCCTGTAGTCTATTTCACCGATATTGCAAAGTATACTTATCTTGCTAAGTACACTTTAAGGGAGAAATTTTCAATTTAAGGATACATTTATTCATTTGTATTATACTGAATTTATTACATCATTACATTTTGGCTGTGATAATGTAATACATTCAGTGTAATAATTCTGCATACTTAATCGTCAAACATATGCAGTCAGTAGTTATATATGAAATAATGCACTTCGGGAAAAATAAATGATTACAGTGGGGTCAGCGTGTAAGTGCACACACGAACGAACACGACAGGTTGGAACCAACATGTCGTGTTCGTTCGTGTGTGCACTTACACGCTGACCCCACTGTACTCCCTCAAAGTATACTTAGTTAGATAAGTATGCTTAACAATTTTTGTGAAATCTGCTACTGGTCTGGGACAACACTGAGATCCGATTATACATATGGGAAAATCCATGTGATTTTGTATTTAACCCTTTGAACTCTAAGTAACTGTAATGGACTGTGATATGATAATTATCCGACCAATCCAATCGTCACAAAATGATTTTCAGATTAGTCCATTTATAAAAAGGGGGTGTTTTTGTTCTAAAGAATATGAAAATTACTTGCAAACAGTGTAGATCCTGATGAGACGGCTCGTTACGAGCCGGCTCATCTGGATCTGCACTGTTTGCAAACCCCGTTATAGCGGCTTACTGGTTCAAAGGGTTAATGATTTTGTATTTAATGATTTAATGATTTAATGCTACTTTTCATGATAAATATTTACAAAAACTGTGATATTGTATGTAAATTACATTGAAAGTTGATGAAGTTTTCGGAGCAACTGCAGAATTCCACAAACTAATGCACAAACTATTCTACACGTATTTACGGAGACCCACAAGGGACGCATACTTATTTTTTTTATTAATTCATTCCCACGAAATAACAATTTGTTCCCTCAATTTAACAATTCGTTCTCACGAATTAACAATTCGTTCTCACGAATTAACAATTCGTTCTCACGAAATAACATTTCGTTCCAACGAATTAACAATTCGTTCCCACGAAATAACAATTCGTTCCTGTGGGAACGAATTGTTATATCGTGGGAAGGAATTGTTAATTCGAGGGAATGAATTGTCATTATTTGCTTACGAATTGTTAATTCGAGGGAACGAATTGTTAAATTGAGGGAACGAATTGTCATTTCGTGGAAACGAATTGTTAATTCGAGGGAACAATTGTCATTTCGTGTTAACGAATTGTTAATTCGAGGGAACGAAGTTGTTAAATTGAGGGAACGAATTGTTATTTCGTGGCAATGAATTAATAAAATAAATCCATGTCCCCTGCGGGGCTCCGTACGTATTGACGTGTAACTGGGGCGTCTACATCGTATTTGTGCAAGCTTGATACTTCGAAAATTAGAACGTTTTGTCTTTTGTAAACGCTTTGACTGAACATTTTGTTTTTATTTTGCAGATTGAGAGACTAAGAGACGTTTTCTACAGAGAAGGACGAATGCTGAGATATGGATCTTCGTGTGTTCCTCGTATTAAGTAGTAGCATTATACTAGGTAGGAGCTCGGTGTTTCATAATAATGATTAAACCGCCAGTATACCAGTGATTTGATGTAAACAAAATGAGAAAATCAATTTCCCGATATCTGTGATACCAAAGTGGGCGAATGACGCCGTATCGTACTTTTATTAACCCGTACACCAAAGTAGAATCATTCAAAGTATCTTGATATTTCAGTAGTTCAATCATAAGTGGACGGTTATGTAATGTTTATTCCATATGTCTGGCATGTGTACATTCACAGGGATTCCGCTGGGGAAAATAAAAAAATCGCCACTTAAAAAGATTTGCGATAAAAAATTACAATTTTCGGAATCCCTGCATTCATTACTAAAACACTTGTTTTACCATATACAGTAGAACCTCTCTATACCGGACACAAAGAAAATATATGTGATTTCATTTTGAGAGGTTTCTTGGTAACGCATCTCAGATAATAATGCATGTTCATGATTGCAACATATATAAGTATGTCCCGGAATGGTAATATGCATGATTTACAGTGGAACAGCTCTAAACCGGACACCCTGGGGACCTCCCATGGTGTCCGGTTTAGAGAAGTTTCACTGTACATATGTACCGCATATTTCCGTCCAGAAACTGTTCGACCTTGTAGACGCGAATGACATCGCGTGTTCCATTCACTAGAGGTGATTCTGTAATGTGTCTATATTACCATATCACAAACACCATCGCCAGACGAATTAGTGGTGCAGGTGCACTAATTGGCGGAAGTGCCACATACCTTATACAGTCTCGAGTGTTCAACACCGTGCACACTGTCTCAATTACGAGGACATAACATAAGACGATGCATTTTTATTATTAATAACTCTTTCACCCCTAGATGTCCAACATTTAATTTGCCATGGCAATTACAAGATCGTTCGTTATTATAGTGGATATTTGGGATATTCCATTAATGAGAAAACGCTGATGTTTTGTTTTACAATTGGTGGGTTGGTTGACTGGTTGGGTAAGGTCGGTTGATTAACCCTTTCACACCGAAATACCCAACATTGAATTGTCCATGCTATTTCATTGGAATATTCCATTAACGAGAAAATTGTCATTTTTTCTACAATTGAATACTACTGATAAATGCTGCATATCCTGATGAGGCGGCTCATTACGAGCCGGCTCATATGGATCAATTGTGTTTGTACAGGTTGTCACGTGATATCATTATAGAGAAAATGTAAACAGGTATCGCGACAAATAGAGCTTATGAGCACTGAAGACGAAATCCACTATAATAACGAACGATCTTGTAATTGCCATATAAATATGACGTGTTTGAACGGTATCACCAGCTATGTGCATGCAGAAGGTAAGATACGACGAGTTAAGAAGACAGTTAAGTACACAGTTAAGTAGAAAGTAAAATAGAGCCGCTTGAATGTACTACCCATTGGGTAGTATATTCAAGCGGCTCTATTTTACTTTCTACTTTTTAAGACTAGTTTTTAAGACTAGTTTTCAAATCTCAATCGGTCTGAGAGTTCAAAATTCGGTCCAGAACCGACAAACTGAACATTTTAGAAGCCATGCAGTACCCAAGAAATCAAAGGAGCCAGATAAACACTAACGTAAGTATATATAGAGGTATGGTGCAAGTGCCATTGATTCCGTTTTGTCTCTGTTTCAGGGTGGTGCTACACCCAGCAGCGGTTTGATGGTTACTATAACAACCTAGGCCATCCCAGCTTCGGTAGCGCAGGTACGCTCTCGACGTCATCATAGGTCACGTGACATGGCCACTTCGTGCTTGTTTGACCAATCTAGCTATTGATCTCATTAATTAAGGTTAATACGAATCTAAAATGGTCGTATCTTGTATTGACATGATACATACAGGGCTCCAGATAAGGAATTAGTAATTGAGTATTGTCACTCCATCATTTCTGAAGCAATTGGGTATTTCAAAATGTTAATGGTGTAAAATAGAATCACACTACTGTTTACACATCAGCAGACCGCACTTATTGAATACTTTGCTTCTAAATGAAAACACATCTTGGTATTTCATTAGAATTGTCTCCTTGGAGACAATTCTAATGAAATAGCAAGATGTGTTTTCATGGTAAAATAAGAAAATATGCTATATTTGTGGTCTGTTTATTGTTTTCTGTAGCATGATAAGATACCACAAATTCTTCATTGCTTATTGATACTCACTACTACTGATTTCAATTGGATTTTCGGCAATTTTAATTGGGTATTTACGCAAATACTCAGCTTATCTGGAGCGCTGGGTAACATGTATGTATTTGTTTGACTTTTTGAATAATTACTTACATTATTATATGTATTTCTTCAAGAGATTCCGCAATCGATCGCCACTTTCGCAATTGGCGAAAATAAATTACAACTGGCGATACAACTGGCGATATTTTTTTTTGGTTTCGAAAATTGTAATTTTAATTTTTTTGAAGTGGTGATTTTTTTATTTTCCCCAGCGGAATCCCTGGTCTTCGGCGTAACAGGGGCCTGTTTCACTAAACTTCGTACGAAAATATGTTCGTACGAATATTTCTATGAATTCACTTCACACATCAACGAGGCTACAATTTTAACCTATATGTAGGGGTCATTAAATCTGAACAATTCCACCAAAGAACCCGAAATAAGACCTGCTTGTCCGACAACCATACCATCTCACGTACTGCCCCGATCGAGGATCGAATCCGGGCCGCAGTGACGAGAAGCTCACCCGTGACCAATCGTACTAAACCGGTCATAAACAGGGTACTGTCCCTACTCGCGAACAACTATGTGGTCTTCATCCAGTCATCATGTAACATCTCCCTGTAATATTAATTCTCATAGACTCGAGCATCGTGATCCATTGATTTCAAAGTTGATTTCCCACAATTCAAACTATCACGCAATGTCAACAGACACACATTGTGTGGGTGTTGGAATTCCGTGGTAGCCTACCTGATTGAAAAATAAGAGACAGTGGAACCTCTCTACACCGGACCCCTGGGAATCTCCCAGGGGTTCGGTTTAGAGAGGTTCCACTGTAATTAAGCAATCCATGAGCCATGTTTGTCCTTTTCAATCATGAACAGAACCGACAATGAAATAAATTACAGTTAAACCCATCTAAATTAAACAAAATGTTAAACATAGAGAATAGTAGGTTAGTGCCGTGAATGGGAAAAAATGTCTGGCAAGGCTCAGGAAACGGGATGGGCGAGGCTCTGCCGAGCACATCCCGTTTCCGTGCCCCGCCAGATATGTTTTCCCATTAACGGCACTAACCTACTATTCTATTTATCCCGTCAACACCTACAAATGGCTGTAAAATGCAAAAATTGTATTGACTGGATATCAAAAATGTTTCACGGCACCGTGTTTCACGGCACATACGCACTGTGTTGACGGGATAAATGTATATGAGCGGTCATACGACTGGTTTACAGTGGAACATCGCTATACCGGGCACCCTGGGTACCTCCCATGGTGTCCTGTTTAGAGAGGTTCCACTGTACAATAAAACACTTTGTAGGGAAGGGCCTGATGCAGAATATATCGACGGCATATGTGGACTACACGTACAAGCTGGCGGGCCCTCACCGCCCCAGCCCCCGACTGATCAGCCAGCAGTTGTTCCGGGGTGCCGACAACGACACCATATTACCGTCATTCAACAATCACACGGCCTTGTTCGCATTCTTTGGTAAGCATTTGATCCATTGTAAGTGCCTTATTGCCTTTTGGCAGAAGGGCCCCGGCATTCAAGCGTTACAATGGGGGATCGTAGTTAGTTATTTTCCTTTGCAAATCTATTTACAGATATTCAGTCCTTTGGTTTATTTTAGCGTTATTTCTTACTGAATAACTTGCAAAAATAAAGACTGCAAACAGGGTAGACCCTGCAGACAGGGTAGAATCTACACTAATTGAAATACAATTAATATGTGTGAAAATATGAATCTGGAAAATAATGCGGTTCCGGATCAGATTGTGCAGATAGGTAGGATGATCCTACGGAAGCCCATTAGGGCCACTTCACCTTTTTTTTTTTTTTATCTTTTCTAGAATTTTCGAGATGTTTTTTTGAATTTTAAAGATGTTTTCTTGAATTTTCAAGATCTTTTCTTGAAAATTCAAGAAAAGATCTTGAAAATTCAAGAAAAGATCTTGAAAATTCAAAAAATTCAAGATCTTGAAAATTCAAAAAATTCAAGAAAAGATCTTGAAAATTCAAGAAAAGAACTTGAAAATTCAAGAAAACATCTTGAATAAATGGAAATTAAAAAAAAGTGAAGTGGCCCTAATGGGCTTCCGTATGATCTGGAAACAATATAATGGCTTCTTTACATAACACATCGTGCGATAGTCGGTGTTATTACAAGCAATTAGGCCATTAAATATACAAATTTCTATAAATAAATTCAAAGGGAAACAACAATTACTGAATTAGCAAACGGGGTCAAAGGTAAATAATCCACTTCCGTTGGTTGAAAAGATGGCGAATGAACTTTCTAGATGTTTAATATCAGAATAAAATTGGATATATGATTTAGATTGTGTCGTTCATAGTTTATGTGCTGTAATGCATTAAGCAATGTGTGTTACATGACTACAGGTCAGGTGGTGGCGCTGGAGGTGACGGACACGGACGACACGACGTGCCCCGTGGAGCTCCTTAATATCCCCGTGCCCCGCTGTGACCCCGACTTTGACCCCGATTGCACGGGCAAACAACAGCTGCCGTACGAGCGGTTAGCGTACGATAAACACACGGGCCAGTCACCCAACGTACCCAGGAAACAGGTAATAATAACGATAGCCACATATGTGTAATAATAATGTAGAAATATACCATTGTCACGTGACATCGAGATTGACAAACAAAAAACGGCCGTACGAGGCGATAGCGTACGATAAACTCACAGGCCAGTCGCCCAACGCACGTAGGAAACAGGTACCAGCATTGCCTGAACATTTAATTAATCAATGAACAATTGCATTGGTTGAACGGCGTCACATGACGTTACCGAATGACATCAGTGAGATGACGCTATGTAAACAAGTACGCGTTAATTTCAACGAAAATGATATTATATCTGCCCATGCACTAGCATATAACGTTACCAGATAAAGCGAATACCGTACATTTGATATCAAGGTTGTTCGACTGGGCTTGCCTACGCGTTTCCTAGCCGAGCCTGATAAACTAGATATCAAAATACACTATGATCCTGGTATTCTCATTATGATCATTGTATACATTTCTAGAAAATGCCAAAGGTAATATTAAATCACCGATCCATGATCCACGGTTTCGTAGAAACTCACTTTACAGGTGAACAAAGTGACAAGCTATCAGTCTCAGCTCGGAAACCGTAGGAATTTCTCGGCAAGCGAGGAATTCCTACCAGTTTCCTAACCGCCCCGGATAAACTCACGAAACTAGTCTGGTATTATTATTATTATGGTAGACACATGTTGCAAATGTCGAAGGTCATATTGGCCAACAGGCGATCCATGTGATACACGGTTTCACAGAAATTACTGTGACGTTGCAGGTGAACAAGGCTACGAGCTACATAGACGCGAGTTTTGTCTATGGCAACAGTATGGTGCGGGCGCTCCACCTACAGGCATTCAACTCGGCCCGCCTCGCCACCGGGGATACGTGGTCCAAATATCCCGCCAAAAACAAGGAAGGCCTGCCCTTTGTAAACAACCCAGACCCTAAGGATCACAAGCTACACGACAGCAAGGACATGTGGAGTAAGATATTCGCATGATATGATTTGTTAAGTACCTCCTTGGATGTTAAATACATACAGAAAAAAAATACCTTTGTCAACTACATGAGATATAATCACGTGTTGTCTCATTGTTTTATTTAAATTTCTGAAAGTATTAAGACCATTAGGGCCATAGATGATTTTTTTAGTTTTCATTAATTCTATTACATTTCTATTTATCAAACATTTTGAAGTTTTCAAGATGTTTTCTTGAAATTTCAAGCTGTATTCTTGAATTTTAAAAATTCAAGAAAATATGTTGAGAATTCAAGAAAACATCTAGAACATATTTGAGACACGCCATGTGATGTACCTTCGGACAAAAGTTGACAACATTTTCAGAGTACTGTACATGGGTACTGTGAAATTTTGTCAACTTTTGACTTTATTTATGAAAAATATTGTAAATTTTGTAAACGTATTTAATGAAATTACGCAGATGTCCGAAGGTACAAAATCACATGGCGTGTCTCATATGTAGTGCAACTCTACAACAGGAACTCATCGGAAGACACAACATCCGCTGTTGTAGGGAGGTTAATATAGGAATGAATGGCCTTTTTGTTGAATTTATCGGGGATATAAACTTGGAAAAGTCGCAGGAATACTGTCCGGCCTCGTCCAGTATTCCTGCGACTTTTCCAAGTTTATATCCCCGATAAATTCAACAAAAAGGCCATTCATTCCTTATAATTCCAGCATTTGAAATAAATTCATAAAAAAAATGTGTTTATTTTCCGTTTTCTTAAGAATTATTTTAACTGCGCCTCACGGTTACGAAAAGTAGTTCGGTGTGGGAGTTTACTGGGATATAAAATTTGGACAGAGACTTGCTACGGGCCAATCAAATGTTAAGGAATTGTGTAAATATGTTTGTGCTGTAATTATAGGTACATGCCCACTCAGTAGGCACAATCGTTTCTTTATAGGAATTAATAAGTGTATAATTGTGTCACTATTCCACCAGTTCTAAAGATTACGAGTGGCCGCTATACAGGTATAATCATTTAGTAATATTTATTTTACTGATAGTGACGCGCGTTGGTATCAGGCTATTTTCATATGCAAATGAGGCATGGTATAATTTAATTATTTATACTAATTAAATGTGTCAACTGAATTTTTTTTTTTTTTGACAGATTATAAAGTATGATCATTGCACATCAAAAAATAAATACAGATAATAAATAGTAATGTCCGTTAATAGTTTAAGGAAACACTGTAATCGCCCCTGATATCAGTGTGGAAATCTCTGTCTGATATAAGATGTATAATAATGCCAATCAATATGTGGGATAATGGTGAATGAATGTTTATTTTGCCAGAAAATGTCTCAGATGATGTCTCTGATATAGAGAATAGTAGGTTAGTGCCGTGAATGGGAAACAATATCTGGCAAGGCTCAGGAAACGGGATGGGCGAGGCTCTGCCGAGCACATCCGGTTTCTGTGCCGCGCCAGATATTTTTTCCCATTCACGACACTCACCTACTATTCTATTTATCCCGTCAACACCTACAAATGGCTGTAAAATGCAAAAATTGTATTGACTGGATATCAAAAATGTTTCACGGCATCGTGTTTCACGGCACATACGCACTGTGTTGACGGGATAAATAAAGATCATATTGTGCCTACTAAGTGGGCATGTACCTTTAAATCTGAGAAAGGTATCCATTTGGACTATACAATATCGCTTGTAACAGAGAGGGTGTTGTTGTAGAGAGGCGGCTGTTCAGAGATGATCGACTGTACACGATTATGTCTTGAATAAATTCAAATAAGAAAATATATCAGTCCTGTAACCCTAATGGGCTTCCGTATGGCAGACATCACTACATTTAGTACAATAGCACATATAGAGAATAGTAGGTTAGTGCCGTGAATGGGAAAATATCTGGCAAGGCTCAGGAAACGGGATGGGCGAGGCTCTGTCGAGCACATCCCGTTTCCGTGCCGCGCCAGATATTGTTCCCATTCACGGCACTAACCTACTATTCTATTTATCCCGTCAACATTACAAATAGCTTTAAAATACATAAAAATAACCCCAGCCGCATCTCCAAATTGTATTGACAGGATATCAAAAATGTTTCACGGCACCGTGTTTCACGGCACATACACACTGTGTTGACGCGATAATATAAGTTATTGTGATTCTACACAATCAATACGGTGTCATATCGCCCGTCTGAATCTACAGTTGCACTAAAATATTCTAAACTGCTACCAAACCATTCCTTTGATACAGAGGAAAGACTGTTCTAATTTTCTACGTTTTAATGGTTCAAAGTTCGCACCTGTTTCCAGACTTAGTTTACACCCGCTGTATATGTACATGTATATCAATTGCAAGTATGGCATCAATAATACATGCAGTAGTATGTACAGTCATCTCCAAATGGGATTGGTTTGAAAGCAAGCTTATATGAGACTCGCCATATGATTCTGTAACGTCGGACATCTGTGTAATTTCACGAAATACGTTTACAAAATTTACAATATTTTCCATAAATGGCAGGGCTCCAGATAAGGTGCGTATTTGCGTAAATACTCAATTAAAATCAGAAGTATCAAAAAGCAATGAAAAATTTGTGGTATCTTTATCATGCTACAGAAAACAATAAACATACCATAAACATAGCATATTTTCTTATTTTTCCATGAAAACCCATCTTCGTATTTCATTAGAATTGTCTCCAAGGAGACAATTCTAATGAAATACCAAAATGTGTTTTCATTTAGAAGCAAATTATTCAATAAGTGGGGTCTGCTGATGTGTAAACAGTAGTGTGATTCTATTTTACCCAATTAAAATTTTGAAATACCCAATTGCTTCACAATGATGGAGTGACAATACTCAATTACTAATTCCTTATCTGGAGCGCTGAATGGGGTCAAACGTTTACAAAATTTGTCAACTTTTGTACCTGCAGAACATGCACTTTTCTCCATTCAGTTAATGAAACACTCGCCATGCTTCTAACAAGCGATACATATATTATCAGGCGACAGGAGTGTGATATGTGATCAGGAGCTAAACTGGTCACAAATCTCACAAGCACTATTTCTCCACTCACAGCCTCATATAAATCCTGTCCTTTGCAGAGTTCGGCGACAAGCATATCCAGGAGAATCCCGCCCTGCTATCGTTCGGAATCCTCTTTTTCCTATGGAAATAATTCTAAACTGCTACCAAATCATTATTAATAGAGTAGATGAAAAGTCATGCAGAGCATGATGTTATTAGCCGATCAAATCAGGGTTCAATATATGTCCGCATTTTAGTAGTTACTGAGTCTCGGGGGGGGGTGGGGGGGGGGGGAGGGGGGTGAGATGAGCGAGTGAGTATTGGTGTTTAACGGCCTGTCAACAGCTAAGGTCATTTAAGGCCGGGCCAACGGGTTGTACTATCCCGCATTAAACGGGTCCACGATGAGGAAAATTTCCAAAATCAGAACTCAATATTTCCACCAAATGCCACACCAGTACTTTAGTAGGATTTGCCATAAGCTTATTACTTCTTAATGGAGCATAACAGGATTTAGCTCTCAAGTACATGTGGCATGTAAATGAGGGCCAAACAAATGTCGGGCGCAAGACAATCAATAATTTGCGGCATTGACAATAATTAAGGGGGATTGCCGCAATCGCGCGTGCTGGATGTATCCCTGCCATCCCTGCATGATACGTAAACAAATCAAAGTTCGCTATGAAGGACAATTCTTCGTTTTGATTGGTGGAAAATTTTGTAAATATTAACTAGCGTCAAATGACGCGCATACGCGATCCAATGGGATAAACCCGAGATGCTGGGGTTGCTAGTCGGAGGAGATTTTGAGCAGAGGTCGATTATAAATTAGCCGAATAAACACATTTTACGCGATTATACGTGGCTGAAACTTGTTCTGTTTAATAAATAAAAGCTTTAAATTAGCCCAATAATCGGCGTATGTTGGCGTATATGGCCATTAGAGCCAACTATGGACTTCAACAACAACAACTTCCGGGTTCAATCTCTTTCGGCGTTCAGCTCATTACGTATTCAAAATTGTGTTATTTGGCTATATTTAAAGTTTTAAACGGAGATAATTGCCAAAAATGCAAACTTTATCGGTTGATGCAATTTGGAAGTGATACAGCAACATTCGCGTTCTTAGATTACCGAATAGCGGAGAAAAGGGTTGCTACAAACTTTTTCAGAATTCGATGGATGACCAATATATTAGCCGATCTATAAATAGATCGGCTAATAAAAAACACAACATTATGCAACAGCAGACGACAATTTTCAAAATTCGCACCTGTTTCAGAGTTTGGCGACAAACACATCCAGGAAAATCCCGCCTTGCTGTCATTCGGAATCCTCTTTTTCCGCTGGCACAACCACCTGGCCGAGAGACTGCGGTCGCCGTATATCCACGCAGACGACACGTTCGCCACCACAAGACGCTGGGTGATCGCGTCACTGCAGGTCCGTGGTTACTGTATCACTCGAGCAGTATACATGTACTAGTTAGGGTTAGAGAATAGTAAATGGTGCAAAAGTAGTCCGGTATAAATAAGTAGTGCTGGTGTTTTGAGGTCACAGAGACAGTTTGCTTGCAAATCTTGATCCATTACTACCCATTATCACTTGAGGAACATTTTGGGGTGCTTTTAAAACAAAATTGGGGGGCATGGCGTGGTTGGATTTGTCTTTGTTTAATTCATGCAGTACAGACCGTGTGCGAGTTGCTTTGATTAGATGTACATATTGTCGAGCTCACAAGTGATTTGACCATTGTGTTCTTGCAGAATATCGTGGCCTACGAATGGCTGCCCCAGCTACTTGGCGAAGAGCTGCCTGAATATAAAGGTTAGTATAAGTGTGCGTTTTTATCTCAACCAACGCATACCAATATGCATCAATAGGCTATTTCACCAAAATTGCAAAATATACTTATCTAGCAAAATGTACTTTGAGGAAGTAATCATTTATTTTGGCGGCTGTGATAATGTATGCATCAAATATATATATATAATTGATGATTAAAAGTATGCATAATTATTATACTAAATGTATTACATTATCACAGCCAAAATGGCTGTGATAATGTAATAACTTCAGTATAATAACAATTAATAAATTTATCCTTAAATTGAACATTTCTCCCTCAAAGTGTACTTAGCAAGATAAGTATACTTTGCAATTTTGTTGAAATCGGCTACTGGTAACATTACTAGTTGATCAATGACCAAATACACGCTGATTAGCAACACAATGCTGACGCTGTTACCATGCACATTCGCTGACGTTTAAGTTGTCGAATGACGTCAGGTGCCGTACCGAATTACGTCAGTGCGATGACGCAACATAAAGAAGACCGATTTGTTTTCAGTGAACACTACATTCAAGCTGTATGATCACGTGGTACTAACAACAACAACAAGTACCGATTCAAAGTACGTATTATTTTATAGTGTCCTTATTACGTAACGGATTTTGATGAAATATGGCGCATCAAACGCGTCTTGTTAAGCTGCATTTGGTGGTCTCTGTATTTTCGCCCAAACTTCTGTCGTCGTTTTTGCGAATTTCTTCGCAAAAACGACATAAGTCTGTGCCAAACTCCATAGGCTAGCAACCACCAATTAGTTTTACTATACAACTTAACCGATTCCTCCAAATATGGCCATTCTCTCACACTTTCACTATTCGTATGGATGCTGTGGAACCTACCTTTTCATAACCTGCAACCTGTCTGCACCGGATTTTCACTAATTAAACAATATGTTCACTTACTCCTAAGAAAGAAAAAATCAACCTTGTCCAGTCCGCCATATTGTTTATCATCACAATGTCATGTGACGTAGTGTTCACATCACGTGACAAGCAGGCTCAGTAATTTCTTTTAAATGCTAGAAATGTGCTGGAAACTGGTGTTAAAAACACCCCAACATGTTTCTCAAGTAAAATTTGGCTGTAATGGATCAGGATTTACAAGCAAACTGGGTCTGTGGCCTCAAAACGTCTGCACTATTTTTTTATACCGGACTACTAAAGCATACCCCCTGGCCGATGTGTACTATATTTAGCACAGTCATACCTCCATAGACCACCAAATGCAGCTCATGAAGACGCGTTTGCTGCGCTATATTTCATCAAAATCCGTTGCATATTAAATAAACTATCAAATAATACTTACTTTGGAGTTGGCGACGTTGTTGTTGTTGTAACCACGTGATCATGCACCTTGACATTGTACGTACGCATTTCATCTCGTAGCACGTTACCCGATATATAAATACCAGGCTATTACCATGTGATATCCAGTTTATCAGGCTTGAAGGTAAACATCTCTCGAGGAGCCTGGAAATTCGTACGCGTTATTAACTTTCCCTGATAGACACGCTACGAAAAAACACAGTTGCCTTGTATTCATTATTTGATTATACTCACATACCGCATTCATTGGTATTCATAATGTATGTATTTAAATACATATATGTCACTTTCAACTGCGGATACCTGAGAGTTAAAAGTTCGACAACTGGTATACATGTAGGAACTTCATTTACAATACATACAAGCTGACTGCTTTGAATGCATATTGTCGTACAATTTCTATCTTCGCGAGCATAGATGTTCACATGTTTAAAGCTCAATGAATCTCATTTATAATAGATGAAAAAGATCTCAAACAAATCGGTTCTACTTTTCATGGTATTATCATTAACCCTTACAATGCTGAATTAAAGTGTGTCGTCTGCTGTTTATTTTCTATTTTCCATTTGTATCATGAAACACATGATTTGAGAGCACTTTAGAATCATTTCCACTGAAAATGATTCTAAAGTGCTGTCAAACCATGTTTTACTGAGAAAAAAGACAAGATATAAAACAACAGCAGACGACAATTTACGTTTCCCGCATGCTAAGGGTTCAGTGACATCTAACCTCTAACCTCATTTCAGGATACAAGTCCGACATCTACCCTGATGTATCGGCTGTGTTTGACGCCGCCGCAATTCGTTATATACTGACTCTCATTCCGACAGGGATACATCAACGGTGAGTGTAAACTCTAACTCGTTCTGCCTCACGGTTAACCTCAATCTCCTGTCTGTAACGTAGGACGACTTACAAGTATACAAGTCACCCTGCGTTACAGACAGAAAAACTATTCGGGTACTGGATCACGTGGTTTTCCAACGTACCTAATTTTCCGACGTTACATAATTTATGACGTCATTTTCACAGTAGTCTTTCTTTTAAAATGCGCACCAAAAGACGATGACGTAATGCACTAAAAGTTCTTTATAATAACTTATAACTTTCACGAATTGTTATTTACATTGACGGTAATAGATTATTTGTCAAAAACGACAGATTTATGAGATTAAAGCAAACTATACAAAAACGGGCAACCTGTACCGTATTTGCTGCGCTGTGAATCATAAAAATTCGTCCGTTAGAAAAATAATAATAATACTACTACTACTACTAATAATAATAATAGACTTTATTTAATGAGGGTGACTCATTTAGGCAAAGCCTAATCTCCCACGAGGCACTCAACACAGAAAAACACATGTACATGTATATACAAATTTACAGGTTAGAAGGTAGACAAGACAATACAAAACAGTATAGCTTGATAAGATAAAATCAAAGTACTGAGCTGCTAGCCCAACTGAAATTGGTGTTAAACAGTGTATTCCGCATCACATTTCGACATCATTTAAGGAAAATATGACTGATGTTCGAAATCAATATCGGTGAAATACGGCGATGTGATAAGGGTGGTAATTCCATATCCGGGCTCAATTATTGTAAATGAAAGTGTACGCTATTACCACTCATTCGAAACATGCCGACGAGACGATTCAAATGAGTGAACCATCTAGACGACACGGTTCAAATGAGTGGTAACAGTATATTTGTTATCAATTTTCGACATCATTTAAGGAATATATGACTGGTTTTAGAAATCAATATCGGCGAAATACGGCGATGCGATAAGGGTGGTAATTCCATATCCGGGCTCAATTATTGTAAGTGAAAGTTTACGCTATATCACTCATTCGACACGGACACGACTCGACACGGACACGACTCTATACGACACGGTTCAAATGAGTGGTAACAGTATATTTTTATCAATTTTCGACATCATATTAAGATCTTAGAAAATATCAAAATTTCGATCATAGTTCCATTATGGTGTCATTTTATTGTCACCAAAATCCAAAATCAGGTGACATTTTCTGAAAAGCATAATTTTTATGTGATACAACATTTATTTAAACATAAAAACAAACCTGAATCCAAAGATGATCCGTCCATTACGGAGACATGTAGCACGGCATAAGGGATATCTTCATCACCAGAATCTGTAGAATACTCCCCTGAATCGAATTCGAATTCCCTGTCTTCGCTGTTACACAGTAATTCAAGAACTTGTTAGCTATTGTATTTACGCTGCGTTCCATTTTCCGCCATTTTGGATTCCCAAATTGCTGGAAATTGCTCTGTTCAACCTTGGTCTATATTTAGTCTCATTTCATTCTTTTTTTTTTTTTTTTTTTTTTTGCAGCAATGTTGCTATTAATAGTCGCGAAATCCGTTGTATAAATAGCAGAATGACGTCACTTTGATGGGAAACCACAGGTACCCGGTGTTAACATAGACTTTTATACACTAAATTAGGTCCGGTATGAAGGTTAGACCACACCAAATAGTTTTACTGTATAATTTAACCGAATGCCATCCAATAAGGCCAGTCTCTCCTACTTTCACTAATCGTATGGATGCTGTGGGACCTACTTGTACATGACTTGCAGCCAGTCTGTACTGGTTCTGCATGAATTAAACAATAGGTTTACTTACTCCTAAGAAATAAAAATTCAGCCTCGTCATATCACCCCAATACCCAACCCCAATTTATTGTTTACATTTTTTGGCCACGGGGGGTGGGGGGGGGGGAAACTCTGTTTATATCACGTGACCAACAGGTTCAGTGTTTTCTTTTAAATGCTACAATATGCTGACAACTGGTGTTAAAAGCACCCCAAAATGTTCCTCAAGTGAAACTGGGTAATAATGGATCAAGATTTGCAAGCAAACTGTGTCTGTGACCTCAAAACGCCCGCACTATTTTTTATACCGGACTACTTATGCATACCCGGCGATTTCGCGCCATTTGGTATAGTCTAACCTGAAAGCATATGCGTTGTCGACAAAAGTCGCCTATGACGCTGTACTGGGATGTCGACGACAGTCGCCTATGGCGCCGATTGGGTTAAGGAAAATATGACTGATTTTCGAAATCAATATCGGCGAAATACGGCGATGCGATAAGGGTGGTAATTCCATATCCGGATTCACTCTTCAAACACCTGTGGTTATAGTGTTGTTTTATGCAAATTTGTACACGCCATAGTTGTGAATGAAAAAATCCAGACAGTTGCCAGGCAGGTGTGATTCGGTTTTACACATCACTAATGCGCGACAAAAATAACCGTTACGTATTATTTGTGGAAAATGAACGGCTAAATCTGAGGTTCCATTGGCTTTTCTTCAATTAATTATGTACCAACGATATACAAATAAATGTGAAATGTAAAATAGCATAAAACAAGTCGTTAACAATGACCTAGATACAATATGTATACATACGCGCCACAAGAAAAAATAGCGCCATTATATCTGACTGTATTTTGAGAACCGGCTACATAAGCTGCGAGAGGCTAAAAAGACAAAAATCTATTCACATCTATTTACAGGAAACTGGTAGTCTGCTAATTTTTCATCCATTTAATACATTTGTTGTGGAATGAATTTATTGTTGGAACATTTTTTATATCATTAGGAATGTAATTACAAACTAAAGGGCCTGAGTATGACATACCTTGTTTAAATATTTCTTTGTTTGGTTTGGGAGGTATGAAGTTGTTTGAAGTTGTTGATCTTAGCACTGGTAAATTGTCATTCTGACCTCTTTGATGCAATACTTAATTGATATAACTTGGTGTAATTGAGTTTGCAACGTTATACAGTCGAACTTCGATGGGTCGAACAGCCTGCGGGGTTAAGTTCTAGTTCGACCCATCCGTTGTTCGACCCATCTGGATTTTCTACTGTATCCATTTCAGATCTACGAGTTGGTCAGTGTACTAAGTGAAACAAGTCGTCATTACGACACGTTGTTTCATATAAATGCGCTTACATTTGCATTTACGGTTGATTGTCACAGTCGTTTATTAAAAGAAACAGGCTTTAATAAAATAAAGAAAGCGGCAAACTCATGTGTGTTTTTATTTACATAGCCATTATACAGCAATAGAACACGTATGCTGGTCACGACTGCCGTTATTGTATACGCTCAAATGACCACTTGAGATTTGTTTGACAACCGGTTAACAATAGGTGTGAAAGTCAATCAACTCGTCTGGAGACAATCGTCTGACATGTTCGAGTTTTTGTGGTGTTTATAGTGGATTTATACACGACCGGGCTTGACAGCGATTCGAGGCATTGAGGGTTGTTCGACTTTCACAAGTTCGACCTATACCGGGTAGTTTTAACGTATTTATATAGGAATTCTGCCGGGACCTAAAGGCTAGTTCGAGGCAAGCATGGCTGACGAGTTTACCAGGGTTCGACCCATCGAAGTTCGACTGTACATAAATGTTGCTTTTCGTAGAAAGATCCTTTCTTATACGTTTAATATTTTTAGTTCTTGCATGCTTTGAATTGTATTTTCAACATTGTAATCAAGTATTAATCTAACTGCTCGTTTAAAGGAAATCTACTGTAAATGTATCTAAAATGTATGACGTTACGACGTTCGGAAACCTGGAGCCCGTTTCACTAAACTTCGTACCACTAAAATGTTTCGTAAGTGCAATTTCAATTAATGAATTTACATTTATTGAGCATATGCTGCATTTGCAGCCTATGCTCAACAAATGTAAATCCAATAATTGTTTACAAGAAAACATTGTTAATGTGAAATTTGCAGACTATCATAATGTTGCACATACGAACATTTTAGTCGTATGAAGTTTAATGAAACGGCCCCCTGGTGATCCGACACCCTGAATATGTGACTAACGGCGCGCCGTCTCTACGGGAAAGCAACAGTTCACGCAGTTTACAGAACATAGGGCATGTACGATTGAAACAAATATAATTAGCCTCTAAATCTACGTGATTCCATAATGTATTGACCAGATATGTGGCTGTGACTGGAGAAACAGGGCTTATTGGATTTGTGGTCAGTGTAGCTCCTGATCAAATATCACACTCACGTAGTCTGCAAACGATCTACATGTATATTGCTTGTTAGACGCATGCCGGATGTTTCATAGATGGAACGGTGTACAGTGCAGATCCTTATCAAACTGTGCGGATGCACAGGCTAATCTGGATCTACACTGTTCACAAAACCCATAAGCCCCATTTCACCAGTCACAGCCACATATATGATGTGATTGCAGAGATACACAATGCCATCAGCAGCAGCGCGATGGACCCAAGAATATTCGGCTCTGTAATTCCTTCTGGCGTTCTCAGGTAAGATATTCGTGATACGGGTTTCACTGTCAGTTATGTCATTGTCTAAAAACAGTTCATGTATTGCTTAACTACAGTGGAGCCTCTCTAAACTGGACATCATGGGAACCGTTCAGAGAGGTTCCACTGTAATAACACTTTTATGTGAAAGAATGAAAACACACACAAATTCTATCATTGAAAGGAGAGCGGACTTGTGAACGTTGCGTCATTACACTGACGTCATTAGGCAACGTCATGTGACACGGTTTGCGGTTCGACCAATAGAACGTCAGCTACAGTAGTTGTGACCCAGTAGCCGATTTCATCAAAATTGCTAGGCATACATATCTAGCTAAGCATACTTTGAGGGAGTAATCATTTATTTTTCCCGAAATGTATTATTTCATATAGAAATAACAACTGCATATATGTGATGATTAAAAGTATGTTGAAGTATTATACTGAATTTATGTGATAATATAATAAATTAAGTATAATAAAAATTAATAAATTTATCCTTAAATTGAAAATTTCTCCCTCTTAGTGTACTTAGCAAGATAAGTATACTTTGCCATTTTGGTGAAATCTGCTACAGATATGCGCAACTAATCAACGCAGGATACGACAATGTGTTATCAGTCAGCGTGTATTTGGTCAATGCATAGCGAGTGGCATGACAAATGTTACAACTACCATCGTTCGGTTGCCAGGATGTGTTGATGGAGCGAGAGGACGCCCTAGAGGAAACGTTAGCTGGTCTGGCCACCCAACTGGCCGCCGCCGAGGACACCACCATAGTGCAAGACCTTCAGAGTAAGTACATAGATGACCATCTGGGGCCCGTTTCACTAAACTTCGTAAGACTAAAATGTTCGTAAGTGCAAACTTGTAATGGTCTATAATTTCACATTAACAAATGTTTTCTTGTAAACAATTATTGGATTGACATTTATTGAGCATAGGCTGCATATGCAGCCTATGCTCAATAAGTGTAAATCCATCAATTGAAATTTCCAGACGATCCTAAATTTGCACTTACGAACATTTTAATCATAAGAATTTTAGTGAAACGGGCCCCTGAACCGCACCACAAATGAGATAAGTCATGTGATCAGGATCTGCAGTGTTCGCCATTCCATCAATGGAACACCCGTCATGCTTCAAGCTAATAAACACGACATATCGTTATGAGGCTATATGAGGGTGCTATTCGATCAGGATCTGCTGTGTTCGCCATTCCATCAATTAAAAACCCGCCATGCTTCTAACCAACAATATCTACCAATGTAACAAGCATCATCTGTGTAACAAACAATAATAGTGTTATCAGGCCAATTGAATCAGCTTTTGAAGTAAAATATTAAGCTAAAAATGCTTTACTCTCTCTTAAGGAGTAAATATTTGTTTAGCTTCTTTTTTTCTCTTATTGATGCTTTTTGGTATGTTTAATGTATTCATAGACCATGGTCAGTTACTTGAACCTGTGCCACGAATGTGCTATTTAATCATGCGCTGCACTATTCACAAATCCAACTATCCATATGTATATGATAATTTCCAATAACCTCCGAAGGGACCATGTGGTCGAAAATTTAATACAAAGAGTGACTTTAAAGCAATGCATATGCAAGATGTATGATCACGTGGTACTAACAACAACAACAAGTACCGATTATTTTATACTGTCCTTATTACGTATCGTATTTTGATGAAATATGGCGCATCAAACGCATCTTGTTAAGCTGCATTTTGTGGTATCTTTATTTTCGCCCAAACTGTCGTTTTTGCGAAGAATCGATTTCCGTGTCTCCGATGCGCCATATTTCATCAACATCCGTTGCATATTAATGAAAATATCAAATAATACTTACTTTGGAGTGGGCGACGTTGTTGTTATTGTAACCACGTGATCATGCACCTTGATATGTATATGTCTCCCGCCACAGCCGCGTATACTGTACATGATTCATGTATTCCGTTGTAGGTATGTACTACGGACCGCTGCACTACTCGCGGCATGACCTCGTTTCCATGGTGATTATGCGTGGGCGGGACTACGGACTACCGGACTACAACACCGTCCGTGAACAGATGGGCCTGGCCAAGGTCAAGGACTGGGATGACATCAATCCCGAGATGAACAAAACTAACCCAGAGGTACATAGTAAACAAGTTGCGGGCGGTACCTCTGCTACGGACCAATTGACCAATGACCACACATGTTTGTATTCTCTGCTACTGTCATTTTCAGTATGGATGTTGTGGGACCTATTTTCCCACAACCCAAACCCATTCTGCTCTGGATATTCACTAATTAAAACATATGTTTAATTATTGTTAACCCTTTGAACCCGAAAGCCCGCTATAGCGGGGTTCGCAAACAGTGCAGATCCAGATAAGCCGGCTCGTAACGAGCCGTCTCATCAGGATCTACACTTTTTGCAAATAACTTTCATATTTTTTAGAACGAAAACACCTCCTTTTCATCAATGGACTAATCTGAAAATCGTGTGACGACGATTGGATTGGTAGGGAAATTAGCATGTCACATTCCATTCCAGTGACTTAGGGGTGAAAGGGTTAAGAAAGATAAATTCAATCTCCTGTGACCACCCTGGTTGTGGGGCAAAATGTCAGCGGCTGAAATTGAAAATACGTCACATGACAAACATGTTCCAACTTACTAAATAATCCCAAAACATACGCTTGAAAATGATGTAAATGATACATCAGGCCCGTACGCAGAGGGGGTGCGTATGCACCCCCCTTAACCCTTTCAACACCACATGCCTGTATAGTGGTATTGGCAAAAAGTGTAGATCCTGATCCTCATGAGCCGGCTCGTGACGAGCCGTCTCATCAGGATTTGCACTTTTTGCAAGTGATTTTCATACTTTTGAGAAAAAAAAACACCCCATGTTCATAAATGGACTCGTCTGAACATCATTTTATGATGAGTTGCAAAATTAACATATCAAAATCCATTCCAGTTACTTAGGGGTGAAAGGGTTAATCTGCCGAGGTCTGTCCGTGGATGTACACAAAAATATGTGTAGCCCTTCTCGCCGTCTATAAACGCAGCCCTCCCACCCCCCCCCCACCCCTCCCCCCCCCCTAAATTAATACCTCCGTACGGGCCTGTACATTAACATGCCTCTGAAGTATTAAATTTAATAATTTAGTACACCAATTGACCGGTTTCTCCAATCAAAGAGTGTCCATGGCATAACACATCCGAATTATTATATGTAACGTACTACTTGTTAGTTGCGAGCACTAACCGTACCGTCCAGGAGTTCTACAGAGTTACTGCCCGCAACTAATTAAAAGTGAACAGAGACTGATATATTAGGCCTCGGTGGTAGTGAGCACGACTGAGGTATAACTACTAAACTATCTGCGGGTAGTAACTCTATAAAACGTCCGTACCGTCCGTAATATATTGAGCACGACTGTGGTACATAGTAAGCTAGTTGCGGGCAGTAACTCTGCAAATCTCCCGTACTGTCCGGGCGTTATTACCCGCAACTTATAGTAAAGCGGTAAAGCGGTCTTGTGTGGACTGTGTGTCCGTGTGTGTGTCCCTGGATCCGGTTAAGAAGTTTGGCAAAGTTTTAAAAATCTGCCTTTGTGTGAAAAAAAGTGTTTTCCCCAATAAAATCAATATTCGATGAAATTCCATCAAATAAAAATAGGGGAGTGTGACATTTGTGTTATTTATGAAATATTACTTGCATTTCAATATTATTCACAGCCACATTTATTATATTACTCCGTCCCCACAGCTGCTCCGGAAGTTGAAGTCCGTGTACGGCAACATCCAGGACGTGGACGTGTTTGTGGGCGGCATGTTTGAGACGACGCGCGCTGGGCCCGGCGAACTGTTCCGGGCAATCATCATAGACCAGTTCGTCCGGATACGGGACGGCGACAGATACTGGTTCGAGAACAGGCATAACGAGTAAGGCAATACGTGAACTACAGTGGAACCTATCTAAACCTGGCACCAATAAAACACCTGTGATCTTATTTTTGATGTGTTTCTTGGTCATTTATATCAGGTGATAATGTTTGTTCGCCATCGCAGAGCGCAGTACTATGGCTCAGAATGATCATGATCAAATGCATGTGAAACAGTGAAACCTCTCTAAGCCGGAAACCCTGGGAACCTCCCAGGGTTTCCGGTTTAGAGAAGCTTCACTGTATATGTGTAATGGGTAATTATTTAGATTGGTCCGTTTAAATCACACGTAACAGGGCGACCTCTGTACACAGCCACCCATGTGAAGTGACGAGACTGACTGTTGTAGAGAGGTTGTTGTTGTAGGGAGGCTGATATAGAGGCAATTGTCAATTTGGGATATAAATACAGGCTGCTACCGAGAGTGAGAGTGTCACAGTATCTAATTCGTATATAAACTACTGCGAGTATCTTAATAATAAGGGTAAAGTGGGACCATACTTATATGTGGCTGTGACTGGAGAAATGGGGCTTATGGGATTTCTGGCCAGATCAAACAGCACACTCCTGAAGCGAGATACCGATCAACGTTGCTTGTTAGAAGCATGCCGGGTGTTTCATTGATGGAATGGCGACCAGTGCAGATCCTGATCAGACTGTGCGGATGCACAGGCTGATCTGGATGATCTTTACTGGTCGCAAAACACATAAGCCCCATTTCCCCAGTCACAGCCACATATATAAATGCAATGCTCCCAGTAAGCGAATGGCTATTGTAACCATCATTGACCAAACCTAGTTGGTTAATATTCAGTATGCGAGAAACATAATCACATGTTGTCTTACACCTATGACCAGTATATGCATATGAATTTGAAAATATGACAGACTTAATTTAGCTAAGTAAAATGACTGTTTAAAATACATGTATAGCTATACATGCTAATTCAGCATTTCATATTACACTACAACAGGTTATTTACTGAAGACGAGATTAGTGAAATCAAAGGCATAAAACTACATGACGTCATCGCTAACGCCACAACGCTGCAGTACGCCAATCTGCAACAAGACGTATTCAAGTGGACTACAGGTACATTGTACGCATATGCGCCATATGTTATTTTATGCATGAGAAGATTTCCGAGTTTTCATTAAACATATTTGCAGAACCTGGGATATTTTCTGTAAATGACGTCAAAAGTTAGCGTGACCATTTAATAAAAGTTAGCGTAATGTTCATAGCAAATGTGGAATTCGATTCTGCATTCGCTCGAACAATTCGTCAACTCTCAACGTCAAATATAGTATTTTTTGTAATTTGGTAAATTGTTTTCCCGAGAATGCACATCTTCTTAGGTACAAAATCCCATGGCTGGTCTCCTATATAACCCACCGTTACATAACTTCGGAGCCCCGCAGGGGACGTTGAATTTTTCTTTTTAATTAATTCGTTCCCTCAATTTAATAATTTGTTCCCTCAATTTAGCAATTCGTTCCCACGAATTAACAGTTCGTTCCCACGAAATAATTCGTGTGAATGAATTGTTATACCGTGGGAAAGAATTGTTAATTCGAAGGAACGAATTGTTAAATTGAGGGAACGAATTGTCATTTCGTGGGAACGAATTTGTTAATTCGAGGGAACGAATTGTTACATCGTGGGAACGAATTGTTAATTCGAGGGAACTGTCAAGGTCATTACCAAGGTCAGGAATGATCGAGACAAATTGTCTCCCCCAATTATCATAAGAACCAAGTATACTTCAATTGTTATGACGTTATGGCCAATATAGCTTGATCTGACGAACGAAAAGTGGTAACAATGCAGTTGAAGTGTAAGGGATAGGCCAGAGTAGATAAGTACACGTAGTCACTTAATCACTTATAATGTACACTATATTACATGGGGAACACACAGGAATACATGATACATTGATATGCGAACATCACTGTACTGTGCATGACACTATTCAATTACTACAAGGTTGTAAGCCAATCGACTGTTATACTTAACGCAACTTAAAAGCTATAGACGAATAAACTCGGTATGTGGTATCTCAATGGTCCCGTAGTGGACAATAGTATGAATGCACAAGTACTTTGATGATCGCTAATCAAAGTGAAATAACATACAAGTATAACATGGCATAACGAACATTGGAGGACAAATGACAATCATCTGAGCTACCCCAGTGCTGGCGTATCTCAATAGATAGTGTAACCCCTGAGTATCAAGGTCCCAAGGTCTGCCTCACCCGCAATATGAGGTCTAGTCAACAATATGGCTATAATCCAACTTCAAGTGGATTAATCCATAAACAATATATACTGAGCAAAACTAGAAACGTCCCTCCATGTTTAAGGAAAGATTCATCAAAAACCAAAAGGGTTACTTTTAAAAATCAAAATGGAAAAACAAGTTCATTCATTTCTGTATCAAAGCCAATAAATTGCATTTGGATATCTTGTTAAATATTCGAGAGATAACCGGCCAAGGGCGGTAGGGGTCAAAATAAAAAATCACAAAAAACTCAGAAATGTGTTACTTAATCTTTAGAGATGGAATTTCAATAAGTAATGTGGCAAATTCAGTAAATACTCGTTAGTACCGAGTGTGGCCACCATTTGCATGAATGCATGCAATGATCCTACGCCGCATCGACGTGACGTAACGCAATACCAGTGCGTTGGGCAAATTCCTCCATTCCCGTTGTAACGCCCGTGTAAGATCGCGAACATTGTCAATCTGATGGTTAGCTCGTGCTTTGCGGCCCAGCTCATCCCATATGTGCTCAATGGGATTGAGATCCGGGGAGACCGCGGGCCATGGCATGACGTCGACGTTGTTTTGCTGTAAGTATTGAGTGGTGACCCTGGCTACGTGAGGGCGGGCATTGTTGTGCATCAATGTCACACCAGGTCCATGCTGACGGATAAATGGTAAGGCATGTGCATTTAGCACATCTGCAACAAAACGTTGTGCATTGATGTTGCCCTGTACAACAACCAAATCTGTCTTCCGGTTTCCCTCATGATCCCACCCAGACCATTACGCTCCCTCCCCCAAACCTGTTCTTCTCAACAATGCAACAATCGTGAATCTTTCATTTTTACGCCTGTATACCCGTAATCTTCCGTCAGCATGACTAACTGTGAACCGAGATTCATCGGTGAACAAAACTCGGTTCCAGTCAGCCCTTCTCCAGTTCAGATTGACGTCGCGCCCATAACAGTCTGGCAGCACGGTGACGTTGGGTCATTATCTGACCAGTGTACGGGCGGCGTGCCCGGATTGGTTGGGCGTTACGACGTAACCGGTTGCGAAAGGTCTGCCCTGAGACACCGTATCGCCTAGCAGTGACTGTGGCTGCCAATCGACGTTGACGTAAGTGCGTCAACGTAATGTAACGATCGGCTCTAGCCGTCGTTACACGAGGCCTACCAGGTCGCTGCCGGTCGTGAACACCCAGCCCCACTGCTGGTACGGGCTGCAAGACGATCAATCGTCTTCCGACAGCAACCAATCCGAGGCGCGACCGCCCTGGCGGCCATCCCACCCGCAAGCATCCCAATTGCCTGATTTCGCTCGTTTTCGGAAAGCCGTGCATATCGAAAACAGTGAAAAATTAAAAAAAGTTTTTTAATTTTCCGAATAGCCCCTATCGCATGAATGGTACGACATGAACTGAATCACCTTATCGATGACAAGTATAGCGTGCACGTGCAAAAAGTGGAAATCAACGTTCCGGTCACTGGCCGCTATGTAAACCGTGTGTATCGGCTAAAAATCTACACGATCGTATTCTGAACATCGCCACGGTTTAAAATACATGTACTTTGAACATGTGTACATACATAGACAGAGCTACACCGGCTATAAAACAGGACGTTTCTAGTTTTTGTTGAGTATGTAGTCTTACTACAATCCTTTAGCCATGATATGCCATGATAGGAGTATTACCATACACTATCAAAGTATACATATGTATTGCCTATGCAATATATTTCCAAAGTATGAATGTCCAAGTCAAAGCCGGATGTGGTTACATCACATGATAGTCAATAACGATAAATGTTCGAAGCTGGTTCCCGGAAAGTAAAAGTTCCACACGGTAGTATTATCTCCGGAAATGGTGGACCAGATGTAAAGTTCCTACGGTATCACTCGACTGTAGCAACCCGGATGTGGTAGACCCGATGTAAAGTATCCATGGTGAATCAATGGGTTGTAATACCGGAAGTGGTAGACCGGATGTAAAGTTCCGATATAATACAAAAATGGCGATTATCACGTTGGCTAAGACGCCGGGAAAAGTTTCACTTAGGTGACATTCAACTCGGTGGTAGTATAATGATATGATATGTGTGTATGGCGTTTCACTTCACTAAACTATGGCTGTGACTGTCTGCTGAACGCGAGGTAGCTATCACACACTGCTCTATACAGGCCTGTACCCGGAGCTGCTACACACACTGCGCCAGACAGACGTACGGACACTCGGACGACCCGATACTCTGCACTGACTGGGGTCTGCCCTCAAACGAGTGGACCAAAACGTCCAATGTGGCTCGCTGGAGCGTTCTCAAGAGGCTACAAAAATGAAATGAATCTCCAATTACTGGACGAATACGCACAGACAGACAGACAGGATGCACAACAGACTAAAACGGGAATCGAGCAACGGCAAATCACAGCTGAATAAAATGTTCTAGGTACATACCATCCTCCGTGTCACTGGTGAATACAGTACTAGTCTTCTGTAACCAGAATATATGTGTCCCGCCAACACATAGCGAGACATCGCTTATATACGCACCAGTGAAACATGCACGGAATAATGGATATGCCTACCCCTCGTACGACATCTCACATAAATACTACAAAACCATGGCTTTTGCCATGTCACCCGTGGGTTATATTTGGCATAAATATATGTTCCCACGCCTTAAATTCAACCAAACCAGTGTACAGCCCTCGTGGAATAAATACCATCCAACATGGTATACCCCACACTACCATAAATCTGCACACTGTAGACCCAGATCTCATAATCCGAAATCTACTCGACTGGTCTCGACAATGCGAAGGTCGCTTCTTGGCCCCGCCAAACCCCTCCATAACGGTCCTACGGCTATACACTCAAATGAGAGTGTAGCACATACTAAACTCAAATATCGTGGTCATTTACGGAAATATCACGAACCAAAAACATCACCATTATGGGATCTGATATATCCGTGTTGGCCAGTACCAGGCTATGCTGAAAACACTAACCGGTAGCATACATAACAGGGCAGACCATGGTATGGTCTGCGCTGTATACTGGCTTCACCTACAGAGGTCCCTTATATGGTGAAACACTGACACGCGGACAAACTCCGCTGGCACGGACAGTGGACATCCGTAATACTAAAAGGTATCTTTTCCCTAGCGAAACCAGCACACGCAGTCAACGAGTTCTCTAGCACACATGCATAGTCTGTGGCAATATGGCGTGACATCAGTAAAACATTGCTCATAAAATAGACGTATATTTAAATCCGCAAATAGGACACGCATAAACGTATCTCCACCAATACAACATAAGCCCCCTTATTACACGCACATTGTACATGGCAAATGTACATGCCAAACACAGGTGTGCAAAAACCACAGGTGTGTGAAACCACAGGTATGTGGAATCACAGGGATGTGAAACCAATAATACGCACAACAATACAACACAGTACCACACATCACAAATATACAATTATACGGATTTCAGAATGTACAAGAATACACGTGTCACGCGACATATCTCCCCCTAAACAAAAAGTGTTTACACTTTCGTGCATAATCGCGAGACACGTTGGCACAGCTGAATCTACCCCGATATCCTGCTCAGGTAGTCTGCCCCCAGATTGTCGGCCCCTTTTATCGCAACAATACGCATTCGGTAAGGTTGCAGTATCAAGGCCCACCTCATTAGTCGGGAATTTGCAACCTTGGCTTTGTTTAGGTAAACCAACGGTTGGTGGTCCGTTTCTAGGATAAATTCCCCCCCCAAACAAACAAATAACGATGGAACTTCTCGACCCCCCACACACGACTGCCAGGCACTCCTTCTCAACTACCGAATAATTGCGTTCCCTTGGCAACATCTTTTTGCTGGCATCTACGCTATCGGAAGTGGGATACCATCCTGCTCTTGCAACAGTATTGCCCCTAACCCAATGTCGGAAGCATCCGTCCTGAGCACGAAAGGTTTGTCTAGTTCGGGCAGTTTCAGAAAACTGGGTCCCTGGGTCAATAATCCCTTGAGGGTAACGAAAGCTTTCTGTTGGGGTGCCCCCCAGTTGACCTTGTTCGGTTGACCTTTCTTAGTAAGGTCAGTTAGCGGCTCGCTATCTCTGCGAAGTTGGGCATGAACTTCCTATAGAACCCGGCTAACCCCAAGAAAGCCCTGACCTCCTTCTTTGTCTCAGGGGACAATTAGCTTCATGAACTGCCTTGACCTTTTCGGGATGGGCCCTTAGTTCTTTCTTACTGCTGATAGTATGTCCCAGGCACTCAAGTTGCCTGTACCCAATGCTGCACTTGGAGGGTTTTGCCGTTAGATTTGCATCGGACAATCGGGAGAGGACTTCACTCAGAGCTCCCAGGTGTTGTTGCCACGTATGGGAGAATATCAAGATGTCATCAACAAAGCTGTCTGCATTGTGGACCCCCTTTAATACTTTCCTCATGAGTCTACAGAAAGTGGCCTGTGCCGTGACCATTCCAAAGGGCATGACCTTGAACTGGAATAGACCCTGGGGTGCCTCGAAAGCGGAATATTCCCTGGAATCCTCATCCAATGGGACCTGCCAGTAGCCCTTACTCAGGTCCAGCTTTGAAAATAGTAGCTATGTCCGCCAACTTAGAGAACATCTCTTCAATATTTGGCATTGGTTCCGCATCAAACACAGTGACTTTGTTAAGTTGCCGGAATCAATGCAGAATCGGAGCCCCCCGTCCTTTTTCCTAACCAGAATTACGGGGGATGAGTAGGGTGATTTTGAAGGTTCTATGACACCTAGCTTCAGCATCTCCTCTACTTCCTGGCTGACTGTTTCCCTGACCTTAAATGGGATAGGGTACCCCTAATTCTTAATGGGTCTTGCGTTGACAAACTTTATCTCATGTTTCTCTATATGGGTGTGTCCTGGTGCGTTCCCTCAGGACATGGGGTGAATTCCCCGTAAGATCTCTTTGACTTGCGTCTTTTGTTTTCTTGCCTAAATCAGGCGACAGGTCAACTTTGCTCTCCGTATCGGACTCTAATCCCCTGGGACATAACATGTTTTCCTTCTTGGCACTACACCCACTTGGACTAGGATCCCCCATCTACTGTGTCTTCTATCACGGCCGCATTTATTACAGTGAGTATTCCCTTCCCCGGGTGCTCAGGCCTAGTCTCGTACCTCTTTAACATGTTTGCATGAAAGGTTTTCAACTTCCCTCCCATGTCAACTCTATAGTCCCACTCATTAACTACCTCTGTTATGGGGTATGGTCCCTTCCACCTAAGAAGCAATTTGTTGTTGTCTGTCGGTAGTAGTACAAGTACCTGATCTGCCACTGCATACTGCCTACTACGAGTCTTACGGTTGTAGTACTTTGCGTACTTTTTGGACGCACTCTTCAAGTTCTCATGCGCGATTTCGCATGTTTTCTCGAGCCGTTCGCGCAAGTCGAGGACGTACTGATACGTCGTTTTGACGTTGTCCTCTATGTCCTTCTCGGACCACAGATCTCTTAGTATGCTCATCGGACCTCGAACGGTCCTTCCGTACAATAGTTCAAACGGTGAGAAAGCCAAACTTTCTTGAGGGACTTCGCGATACGCGAATAAGAGCGCGTTAATGTATTTGTCCCAATCTTTGGGACGTTCGCTTGCCATTCTACGAAGCATTTGCTTTAACGTACCATTGAACCGTTCCACGAGACCGTTACACTGTGGGTGGTACGGTGTCGTGGTTAATTGTCTCAGCGATAACAATCTACTAACTTCCTCCATGACTGCCGACGTAAATTTGAATACCCCTATCGGTGAGCATCTCCTCGGGGATACCCAGTCTACTGAACATATCCACGAGAGCTTCCGCGACTCGTTCGGCCTCGATGCCTGGTAGTGGTACCGCTTCTGGGTACCTAGTTGCATAATCAACTAACGTTAGTATGTAACGATTCTTCCGATCGGTAGCTGGAAAAATTGGCCCTACAATATCAACTGCGACTCGTTGAACGGAGTGTCTATCAACGGCATAGTTCCTAACGGAACCTTGGCGATGTGTCCTTTGACACAGTCTTTTGACATATGTCACAAGACCTACAAAACCGTGTAATGTCACTGCCCACGCCTGGCCAATAAAATTCTGATAACACTCGATCAGTTGTCTTCTTAACCCCTAAATGGCCCGCCATGATTGATTCATGTGCCACTTTCATCACGGTAGTCCTAAGTGTTTTTGGGACTACCAGCTGATGGTACATCCTACCTGACCCTATCGATTCGAAATTACGATACAACAAGTCTTTTCGGTATGCGAATTTCGATTTTTGTTTCCGGTCTTACTTGACCGTACCGTTCCGTCTTTTGCATTATTTCGAACTGACGTCAATGTGACGTCATGTGCCTGCGCCTCTTTGAATTCATCGCGTGATACGTTCGCGATTGCGGTAGGGACTTTGAGGGTCTATATGATTCGTCTCGGGCTGTCGTTTGTGACCTAGTTTCAACTGCGCACGATTTAGCGCCTCTAAAATCCGATATCACCGGTAACTCTGACCCGTCTACATTACCTATGGTAACATCATACATTGTATCTGTCATGCAAAGGGCTTCTACCTGACCTTTGAAAAAAGGTGTATCTAGATCTACCCGGGCGGTAGGAATTCCACTCATTTTGCTCCTATTTACCAGCATGCATGTTGAAACTTGCTTAAAAACTGATCTGGTTGTACTAAGCTTTCCCTGACGACCATCCCGGTACACCCAGTATCTCGCATTACTGTGACCTTTTTCCCATTTAATGTGCCCTCTGCTACGGGTAGCCTATCCATACCAAATGTACATCCGTTAATCAACTCCGGCTGTATCTCGCTACCTGAACATACAATAGTGGTGTCGGTATCAACCACACAGAAATTTCCTTGGTTTTCCCCTGGTTGTTCCATGTTTTGGCCATCTACCTCTACCTCTGCTCAGTGTGCCTTCCACTTCTACCTCTATTTCTACCTCTGTACCGACCTCTCTGTTCTTTATCTGCAAAACTTACATGTTTCTCTTCCTCGACTGCTGCTGCTTTGTAAGCTGAGGACCGGTCACGCTTAGGACAATCGTAGGACATGTGACCTTCTTTGCCACAATGGTAACATGTCCCGCGATGCCTATCGTAGCCGTTCCTGCTGGTACCTCTGTCATAACTACCTCTACTCGGGCTTCTATCATAACTACTATTGGGCTTCTATTGTGGTCTCTATTCTGATATCTGTCCCTATCTCGACTCCTATCTCTAGATCGATTATCCGCACTACTTACCTTGCGCCTCTGGTTATCTACTGACCTGTACTCAGTTCTGTTGCTAGTACTGTTCCTCTGAACTACATACTTGTACCTCCTCTAGCTTCTGCAAAGTAATCTGCCTGAACCGCCATCTGATCTATCGAGTCAAATGTTTTCTCTTTGAGAAATAAGTAGAGCTCACGACTGCATATACTTAACATCTGATCTCTGATCATGTAGTCTAGTACTCCTTCATATGTTCTATTCACCTTACCTAACTCAAACCATCTATCTAAATAGTTCTTTGACCGACTGACATATTGCACAAATGATTCACTGTGATCAGGTTTGGTGTTTTTGAACATGCGTCTGAACCCATCTTCCGTTAGATCAAAACATTTCAACAATGCGGATTTCAACTTATCATAGTCAAGAGCATCATCAATAGGTAGTCTAGAATATACATCTAATGCCTTGCCCTTCAATAAAGCACTCAAGTGTAGTGACCACTTATCTCTACCCCACCTTTGAATTGCTGCGTACCTCTCAATCTAGCTAAGTAGCTATCCATGTTGTCATTATTCTGATCAAAATGTGGCAGCTTCGGACCGAATGCTCTGCCATAGTCCCTATCATGTCTATCTTCATCTACTACTCCACCCCTTTCTACTTTTGCCATTTCTACCTGATGCTTAGTGTCGAGTTCTCGCAATTTAAATTCTAGATCTAACTGTGCTTCATTGGCTAACCGATGTGCTTCCTTATCTAACCGCGCAGCATCTAATCTATCTTTCTCCATCTGTCGCTCAACTTCCTTAGCTAACTGCTCAGCATCTAACCTATCTTTCTCAGCCTGTCGCTCAACCTCCTTAGCTAACTGCTCAGCATCTAACCTATCCTTCTCAGCCTGTCGCTCAACCTCCTTAGCTAACTGCGCAGCATCTAACCTATCTTTCTCCATCTGTCGTTCAACCTCTTTAGCCAACCGCTCAGCATCTAACCTATCTTTCTCAGCCTGTCTAGCCTCTAGTCTTTCCTGTCTTTCTCTCTCCTGCTCTTCCTTTACAAAGGCCCTTAACTCTGAATCTGCTAGCCCTAAGCTTTTGCCTATGTCCATTAGCTCCTTAATGGACGACATTCTCACTCTCAAATCAACTCCGGATTATCGATTTACACGCTTTACCCGACGGTACACAAGGTCTCTAGCACTCAAATCACTTGGTGATTTGTGCGAGTCTCTTGCTTCACGTCTATAAGGTTAAGGTAAATCAATCCGGTCTCTACTCCTAACGACGGTATAAGTTTCTCAATCGGGTAAGTCAATCCGGTATATGTATAGTCTAATGTAATGGTATATTTACCATTCCCTCTCTAAGGTACTGGACACAAATATTGGGGACTGGTTATAGACACCTGGCAGGATATAGTATTGTTCATACACAATATAATAGTGGTAGTAATCTCGCCTCAGATGCAGAAGTGTCTAGTGCTAACCTAGAACACCCGCTGTGCCATCATCACAGGGAGGTACTATTCAACAAATCCAAAGTTACAATGACCCTTACATCCACTATCTCACCAGATCGTCTCAACTCTATACTTCTGTACCTAGGTAGTCAAATCATGTATGTGGTGATGTATTAGTGCCTAAGTGTTGGAGTGCATCTTACATTAACTCCCAAGGCAAACAAATACAAGATTGAATCTTGACGACGCTAAGGGTACAGCTATTCTAGCCTCCTTACTTCAACTGCTTTGAAGAAACTGATTATAAAAAGAGGAAACAAAACCCCACTTCTGACACCATTGTCAAGTCATTACCAAGGTCAGGAATGATCGAGACAAATTGTCTCCCCCAATTATCATAAGAACCAAGTATACTTCAATTGTTATGACGTTATGGCCAATATAGCTTGATCTGACGAACGAAAAGTGGTAACAATGCAGTTGAAGTGTAAGGGATAGGCCAGAGTAGATAAGTACACGTAGTCACTTAATCACTTATAATGTACACTATATTACATGGGGAACACACAGGAATACATGATACATTGATATGCGAACATCACTGTACTGTGCATGACACTATTCAATTACTACAAGGTTGTAAGCCAATCGACTGTTATACTTTAACGCAACTTAAAAGCTATAGACGAATAAACTCGGTATGTGGTATCTCAATGGTCCCGTAGTGGACAATAGTATGAATGCACAAGTACTTTGATGATCGCTAATCAAAGTGAAATAACATACAAGTATAACATGGCATAACGAACATTGGAGGACAAATGACAATCATCTGAGCTACCCCAGTGCTGGCGTATCTCAATAGATAGTGTAACCTCTGAGTGTCAAGGTCCCAAGGTCTGCCTCACCCGCAATATGAGGTCTAGTCAACAATATGGCTATAATCCAACTTCAAGTGGATTAATCCATAAACAATATATGTAGTCTTACTACAATCCTTTAGCCATGATATGCCATGATAGGAGTATTACCATACACTATCAAAGTATACATATGTATTGCCTATGCAATATATTTCCAAAGTATGAATGTCCAAGTCAAAGCCGGATGTGGTTACATCACATGATAGTCAATAACGATAATGTTCCGGAAGCTGGTTCCCGGAAGTAAAGTTCCACAGGTAGTATTATCTCCGGAAATGGTGGACCAGATGTAAAGTTCCTACGGTATCACTCGACTGTAGCAACCCGGATGTGGTAGACCCGATGTAAAGTATCCATGGTGAATCAATGGGTTGTAATACCGGAAGTGGTAGACCGGATGTAAAGTTCCGATATAATACAAAAATGGCGATTATCACGTTGGCTAAGACGCCGGGAAAAGTTTCACTTAGGTGACATTCAACTCGGTGGTAGTATAATGATATGATATGTGTGTATGGCGTTTCACTTCACTAAACTATGGCTGTGACTGTCTGCTGAACGCGAGGTAGCTATCACACACTGCTCTATACAGGCCTGTACCCGGAGCTGCTACACACACTGCGCCAGACAGACGTACGGACACTCGGACGACCCGATACTCTGCACTGACTGGGGTCTGCCCTCAAACGAGTGGACCAAAACGTCCAATGTGGCTCGCTGGAGCGTTCTCAAGAGGCTACAAAAATGAAATGAATCTCCAATTACTGGACGAATACGCACAGACAGACAGACAGGATGCACAACAGACTAAAACGGGAATCGAGCAACGGCAAATCACAGCTGAAATAAAATGTTCTAGGTACATACCAAAATCCTCCGTGTCACTGGTGAATACAGTACTAGTCTTCTGTAACCAGAATATATGTGTCCCGCCAACACATAGCGAGACATCGCTTATATACGCACCAGTGAAACCATGCACGGAATAATGGATATGCCTACCCTCGTACGACATCTCACATAAATACTACAAAACCATGGCTTTTGCCATGTCACCCGTGGGTTATATTTGGCATTTAAATATATGTTCCCACGCCTTAAATTCAACCAAACCTAGTGTACAGCCCTCGTGGAATAAATACCATCCAACATGGTATACCCCACACTACCATAAATCTGCACACTGTAGACCCAGATCTCATAATCCGAAATCTACTCGACTGGTCTCGACAATGCGAAGGTCGCTTCTTGGCCCCGCCAAACCCCTCCATAACGGTCCTACGGCTATACACTCAAATGAGAGTGTAGCACATACTAAACTCATATATCGTGGTCATTTACGGAAATATCACGACACAAAACATCACCATTATGGGATCTGATATATCCGTGTTGGCCAGTACCAGGCTATGCTGAAACACTAACCGGTAGCATACATAACAGGGCAGACCATGGTATGGTCTGCGCTGTATACTGGCTTCACCTACAGAAGGTCCCTTATATGGTGAAACACTGACACGCGGACAAACTCGGCTGGCACGGACAGTGGACATCCGTAATACTAAAAGGTATCTTTTCCCTAGCGAAACCAGCACACGCAGTCAACGAGTTCTCTACCACACACATGCATAGTCTGTGGCAAATATGGCGTGACATCAGTAAAACATTGCTCATAAAATAGACGTATATTTAAATCCGCAAATAGGACACGCATAAACGTATCTCCACCAATACAACATAAGCCCCCTTATTACACGCACATTGTACATGGCAAATGTACATGCCAAACCACAGGTGTGCAAAAACCACAGGTGTGTGAAACCACAGGTATGTGGAATCACAGGGATGTGAAACCAATAATACGCACAACAATACAACACAGTACCACACATCACAAATATACAATTATACGGATTTCAGAATGTACAAGAATACACGTGTCACGCGACAGGAACGAATTGTTAAATTGAGGGAACAAATTGTTATTTCGTGGGAACGAATTAATAAAAATAATCCATGTCCCCTGTATCCGATTTCATCAAAATTGCTAAGTATTCTTTTCTAGCAAAGTATACTTTGAGGGAGTAATCATTTATTTTTCCCGAAATGTATTATTTCATATAGAATTAACAACTGCATATATTTGATGATTAAAAGTATGCAGCATTATTATACTGAATTTATTACATTATCACAGCCAAAATGGCTGTGATAATGTAATACATTCAGTATAATAAAAATTAATAAATTTATCCTAAATTGAAAATTTCTCCTTCAAAGTATACTTTGCTAGAAAAGTATACTTTGCAATGTTGATGAAATAGGCTACTGGTGAAGTATTTATGAATAGTGTTGAGCATCTGAGAAGCCATAAGCTTATGTCGGTATCCGATACAGTAAAATAAAGTACAGTACAAATGTATACTGGTCTACACAATTTTCGTGCATTTAAGCGACCCACTATTTGATGATAAGAAACGTATTTCCAACGTCACTAAATACATGATTTTCTTTCTATGATTCAAAATGAAACTTATTTTATAAATTCTAACAGTTTTGTGAAAATTTCAGTCTTTAAAAAAACGTGTTAAAACATCACAAGAATCGAAAACCGACTGCTCTCGATTGCCGGATGGCTGACTATATTTTATCACCAGTCACGCCAGGATGTATTGTGGAATTATCTAAATAGATGCTATTGATAGTAAACACATAATGCATGTAGTGATGCGGCTCCAACGTTGGTCCTTACTGGATAACTACTAAGAGTCGAAAGCTTCCATACACGCTGATAATGGTCTGGCGATAGCTGCAATGTTACACGTAGTTGCGAAGGTAACTCTTGCAATCTACCCCCACGCCGTCCGTAGCTAGCTACGGACGGTACGGGAGTAATTGCAAGAGTTACCGTTCGCAACTATGTTACACGGATAGCAACGTATGCCACGTCACGCATTTTCAGAATATCGCGCAGGTCGACTTGCTTTAAGTCACCCTGCGTGACAATCTGATAATTCGGGAGCTGTACCATCATGAGACGCTTCATCACCTTTAACCCTTCCCTTCACCCGACAGATGGACCATGCGACGAGCCGACCGTCCTGACGCCGGATATGATGGAGCCATGTACCCCACACAAGGGCTATGACTACTTCGCCGGCAGTGAAGTCGCCTATATCATCATCTGGGTCTCTTTCGGCATGATCCCGTTTTGTAAGTAGTACATGGTCCTCTTTCGGGTACAATATCACAGTCGTGATCGAAACGATCCCGTTTTGTAAGTACACAGGCGATTTGAGCCCCGCCCCCCCCCACCACCCCCCCCCCCCATCTCAACATCCCCTACTCAGCCCCCACAATATATAATCCTTTACAACAACACACGCATATCATTAATTATTTGAGCTTATGTAGATTTGGCGTTTATGTAGAACGCCGAATCTACATAGACACAAATAAGTAATGCTAGATGGATCTGTCACGCCGTAAAATAAGGTTCCGAAACGTTCAAAAACTACGTGGTCATATATCGGTATCGCTGTGTCCAGGTGAATAGGACACCCGCCCCGCATCTAGGATGTCGAAGGTTCGAGCCTCCGCTCGCACGGACTGATGTGGCTGTTTAGTGAATAGCCAGTACTAATGCAAATTGCATTCGTGCCTGGTGCCTATCATAGGAATTGAGAAATATTCATTGTTCGATAGAGTCAAATATTACCGACCATTTGAATAGGGTAAATAATACTCAAACTTTATTTACTTACTTTTTTCTGCATCTCCTATGGTTACTTTGTTTCTTATGTTAGTAGTTTCCTTGTTTGATCACCCCTTCGTATTTGCTATTGCGTTGCCTTATTGGATATGTTAGTGTCTTCTATTATCGTATCCGTTTGACCACATTGACAGTGTGCCTGTTCGTGGCGTACTTGCTGTCCCGCTGTAAGCAGTGGCAGTATATGAGGAACGCCAAGATCGTGCAGAAAAACATAAAGGACGCTATCGGCGATCAACTTGAAGGTAGGTGCCGGTGTTTGTTCGAGTTTTATACGAGACACGCCATGTGATTTTGTACCTAAAACGATGTGCGATATTTTCTTGAAAAATAATAACAGAAAATGTTATTTGTTTTGTAAATGACCTCAAAAGTTGACGACATGTTCATACCCAGTGTGTAATTATATTCCTCATTTTCTGCGAGCATTTATTGGACCTTCGATGTCATTTACGGAAACATCGTAAAGTTTTGTAAACATATGTCATGAGATATTGCACATATTCTTATGTACAACATCACATGGCTTGTCTTATAATATGGAATGTGGTGTATGTGTCACCAACACTGGTGTGGCCCTCGGGTGACCATTCCATATATCATATGTCTCTTCGATTACTAGTAAATATACCCGATTGCCGAAGTGTTATAGAGAATAGTAGGTTAGTGCCGTGAATGGGAAAACATATCTTGCAAGGCTTAGGAAACGGGATGGGCGAGGCTCTGCCGAGCACATCCCGTTTCCATGCCGCGCCAGATATTTTCCCCATTCACGGCACTAACCTACTATTCTATTTATCCCGTCAACACCTACAAATAGCGTTAACATGCAAAAAAATAACCCCAGTCACCGCGCATATTCATACGCAGTGATTAGGTCGTATTGACAGGATATTAAAAAATGTTTCACAGCACCGTGTTTCACGGCACATACGCACTGTGTTGACGGGATAAATTCCATTTATAGATAAAACGATTATATATTCTTCCATTCTATTGACAGGATAACATTATATTGTTAAACATAATATATTTGAAACACAGTTGAAAGCTTCATTAACATGCGAACGCGCATCACATATTTGATAGTTATAATTACATATAGTTATCTTGTTTAGTATTTTGTAAAATCAAACTGTGTTCGCCATTTCTGTGCATGGCCCATATCGCCTGTAGTTTCATTAATTTTGTTTTCCATTCGTTGTGTTACATATATCACTAGTTTAGCAGTGTTAAAGTTGCAACAGTGAAACCGTAAACAAAGTTGGTTAATGAATGCAAGTTTCAACATCGTTAAGTAAGTGTGCTTTTATATATGCACTCGCCGAGTATTGAACATCGTTTTGCATATTTATGCACCTGCATGGTGATTCGGTTATTGCAAATTTTAGACGAAATCGTGGTTACTGGTAAGCATATCAGCACGCTTTTGTTGTTACGTGAGCTCCTCCATGACTTAATATATTACAAAACATATTTAGCTGAGACTGGAGAAATCGGTATTATGGGTATTATGGGATTCGTTGCCTGTAGCAACTGATCACGATATATATGGCTTAAATGCATGGCGGACTGAATGGACTGACGAACAGTACAGATTCAGCTCATACTGGTCTGGATCTGGGGCCCGTTTCACTAAACGTCTTACGACTAAAATGTTCGTAAGTGCAAATTTATGATAGTCTGTAAATTTCAAACTAACATTGTTTTCTTGTAAATAATTATTGGATTTACATTTATTGAGCATAGGCTGCATATGCAGCCTATGCTCAATAAGTGTAAATCCATAAATTGAAATTTACAGACGATCTTAAATTTTAACTTACGAACATTTTAGTCGTAAGAAGTTTAGTGAAACGGGCCCCTGTACTGGTCACAAAACGTAAACCACATTTCTCTAGTCACAGTCACACATCTGAAACAGAAAATGACACATCACATTTCGTTTGTAAATGACAGCCATCTTTGGCCGTTCTTTCTGAACAAATGTGTTCACTGGATGATTTAATTTTACATTTGCACTGGAGTTGTAGGCATTTCGGTTTTTATAGTCTTAAAGTAAATATTATCTCACGGATGTGCTCAGTTTTATGTTCGCACTACTACATGTATGATGCTGTTGTTGTTATAATTCAACCAATTTCATGCCATTTGGATGGGGGAAAATCATAAATATTTTCTTTAAATGTGCTTAGAAGTACTAGTATATGTCGCGACCACCATTTGAACCGTCTCATCGAGACGGTTCAAATGAGTGGTCGCAACATATATTTTTACTGAGAAATGACAAAAATAAAAATAAAATATTTAAAAAAAAATCATACATGTATATGTGTATTCCGCATGTAATGGGTTAATAACAAGCCAGGGGCTCGTTTCACTAAACTTCTGACGACTGAAATGTTCGTAAGTGCAAATTTAAAATCGTCTGTAAATTTCAATTTATGGATTTACATTTATTGAGCATAGGCTGCATATGCAGCCTATGCTCAATAAATGTAAATCCAATAATTAATTACAAGAAAACAATGTTAATGTGAAATTTACAGACTATCATAATTTTGCACTTACGAACATTTTAGTCGTACGAAGTTTAGTGAAACGGCCCCCTGATGGTTTGTGGAATGAAATTGTTATCCCGTTACCTTTAAATATATAACGTGACATATTCATGTTTATTTTGAACTTGTCAATTGCGCAGAAAATATGTTTTCAGAAAAATGCTACATTTGCTAACATTGTAGATGCAACAGATACGGCTCGTTAAGAAACGTGTGATCTGGATCAGCCATGTTTGCAACTTGCATGTACACATGTTGTTGGCTTGTTGTTTTGTGCTTTAAAACACATTTAAGCTAGTATAAATGTAAATATAATTTTCCTTTCAATTGACTAAATTGTTTTAACTATGATGTATTTGTCTTCAATTGTATTTAGATTGTGCAAATGTTAACATTGTGGGATCAAACGCTGAATGGGCTTATGCAACTATTCATAGACAGGAGCGTCATGTTAACATGGTGTGTTAGCTGGTGTTGTTGTGTCGAGCTTAAAGCTTACATTATCCTCGACATGTGTATGTGTTGATCGTACCTTGACAATTCGATGGTCTAGTAACATAAGGTCGTAACTGCTATGCTAAAGCATAGCAGTTACGACCTTATGTTACTAGACCATCGAATTGTCACGCTATTGCCTAGGTTACAGTACACGTAATATTCTCACATCACTATGTAGTCTACTGTTTCACGTAATATTGCCCACTTTTTAAGCAGTGTAGTTTCTGATCATATATCACACTGCTCTAGCCTGATAGCGATCTATATTGTGTGTTAGAAGCATGGCGGCTGTTTCATTGATGGAATGACGAACAGTGCAGATCCTGATCAGACTGTGCGGAATGTGCGGCTGATCTGGATCTACACTGGTCGTAATACCCATAAGCTCTATTTCTCCAGACACACTGACAGACACATATAAACATCGCATTAAATGTACCTGTCGCTGCAGTGGTCTGGCACTTGCCTAACTCCACTCCAGCATTAGATGGAAATGATAGAACTCAGTTGACTCTTTCGAGAGGGTCCGCTGTCTCGGGACCGTCTCAGTACGGCCCATTAAAAACGTTGGAGCCTTCAAATATATTATTACAGAGGGTAAACAATTTTTTTTTAATTTCTGATACGTTTACGTATATTTATTGCATTTACATACCTTGGCCCGTTACTTGAATCTGCGTTTGCACAAAAACATCGTTTGTCGTAGTACCTGTAGCTTCTGTCGTTGTAAATTAACACACCGCACGTCGACCATAGTTATTGGTAGTATATTCAATAATAGTGTGCACACCATCCTGTTTATGACTAAGTACATGTAGTTTACTTCGCGTGGTAGTTAGTACACTCTCCCTTAGCTATATGTACCGTCTACAATCCGCGATTTAGTCGCATGCGATTTGGGATATTGCGTGTATTACATATAAAGCACATGTAAATTTAATGTAAATATATTTTCATGAACAATAACATGTCACGCTTTATGTTTCTTTTTTTATGACAATACATTATATACTAATATTATCCAGGCTAGTTGTATTCGTGTGTATACTGTTCGGGTATGGGCGATGTATATCCATATCTAATATCAAGTGCGGAATATCTGTGTTTGTATGGTCAAAGGTTACATAGTCTCTTTAATAATACGTACAGTGAACATATTAGCGTTGCTCTTCTATATTTCGAGAAGGTGGCGGGCATAATCTTGTAGCACCTCTTACTTGGTAAGAGGTGCTACAACATTATACCCGCCATCTACATGAACATATTAGCGTTGCTCTTCTATATTTCGAGAAGGTGGCGGGTATAATGTTGTAGCACCTCTTACCAAGTAAGAGGTGCTACAACATTATACCCGCCACCTTCTCGAAATATAGAAGAGCAACGCTAATATGTTATCAATCCGTCCGTCAATCAGCTGTACACCACCGCCTGCTCTAATCGTGTCAACACTTTTTTATTTTCAAATACTTGAATATTGTGCTTAAAATCAGGCAACTTGATTGGCTGAGCATGAGCTGTTTACCAGTTGATATTGCCAATAACTTTCAGAAACTTTGACATCTGAGCAAGATTAACGCAGGCGGTTGTGTAATATTGCATTTGGTTTGTTTCGTCAACCGGTGGCCGTTTCGCTAAACTTCGTACGACTAAAATGTTCGTAAGTGCAAATGTATATCGTCTGGAAATATGACTGCATGCTAAATAAATGTAAATCCAATAATTGTTTACACGAAAACGTTGTTAATGTGAAATTTACACAGACCATCATAATGTTGCACTTACGAACATTTCAGTTGTACGAAACTTAGAGAAACGCGCCCCCTGTCGACTCGCAGTAGAAACAATGAGTTATAAATATGAACCGTAGTGTAGTAATTGTTCCATAGTTGGCCATGTTTAACTAAACAAAGAATATGAACCCCAAATATATCTTCGGATGATCGTCAAAATAGCAAACCCAATGGAGACAAAAAAGCCAAGATAAGTCTAATGTAAATCATTTAAGACCATCTATAGCATGATGTAAGCTTATAGCAGTGGTAATCACAGTGTATTCAGTAGACACCGATGTGCCATCTAAGACGTTGTACCCCAGTCCCCACCCCCAATACAATAAACATGTAAGAAATTGGTACTAGTAATATAAACTTACTTCAGCGCATTCTGATCTTATTTGAGACTTATTTGTTTGTGTACCTAATGCAAGAAGATATGCTATATTTATCATGACGACTATGAACAGAAAGTTTTCTGTAAATAACGTAGATCGTTGACAAAATTGTCGGAATTAAATGACGCATCGCATCTGCTTTGAAAATTTTGTAAACTGTTGACGTGATTTACAAAATATATCGCAGTTTCTGTAAATAGTTTATCTTCTTACACGTAGGTACAAAACCACATGGTACAGTGGGGTCAGCGTGTAAGTGCACACACGTACGAATACGACAGGTTGGAACCAACCTGTCGTGTTCGTTCGTGTGTGCACTTACACGCTGTCCCCAATGTAATTCATGTATTAAAAAAAATGTAAATATTTTTCTGCATTTTTTCTCATTTCGCATCAAAAGTGTATGTTGTTACCACTCAGTTGAACCGTCTCGGCGAGACGGTTCAACTGAGTGGTAACAACATACACTTTGGGTGGGTAGCGAACCAACCTGTCATGTTCGTTCATATGTGTACTTACACGCTGACCCCACTGTATGTATCATGTATGTACAGGCTCCCTGTCCCAGTATAAAGGCAGCGAATGGCTGGGGGACGACGATACGCGGCTGATCGTAGTGAGGCTCAAACCTGACTGCACGGTCGACGTGGTGAGCTTGAAGGCGAAACACCTGCGCACCATCAACCTCGCCAGCATGAACGTCGTGCACGTGCTGCTCAGCTCCAACAAGAAACGGAACGTGCTCCTCATCCGGGTGCCTAAGGAATACGACTTGGTAAGTGTAACACAATACAAAATAACGCCCATCCAGGTCCACGTTATTCTCCAAACACGACCTACCCACACCCCCACAAAAAAGACACAAAACAGGTATACATTGTCATGGTTCATGCCCCAAACGCCTCATGGCAGAGAATTAACCATTTCACCCCTAAGTAACTGGAACGTATTTTGATATGTTAATTTCCGGACCAATCCAACAGTCACAAAATAATTTTAAGACTAGTCCATTTATGAAAATGGGGTATTTTTTGTTGTCAAAAATATGAAATCTGCACTGGATCTGCACTGTTTGCATAAACCGCTATAGCGGGCTTTCGGGTACACTCTCCTCTAATTTAGCTAATGGTATGAAATCACTGATGTATACAATTGTGTGTTAATGGCAAAAGACGTGCTGGTCTAATTTAACATTAACCCACACCTGTTATCATGTCCGACTTTGAATCAGAAGTTAAACAAACAAAATATAAAAAGCAACAGCAGACCACAAGTTACGTAAACCGCGTTCTAGGTGCTGCAATTCTCGAGTGAGACCCAACGGCGCCACTTCAAGGAGAGCCTAACATCGTTGGTGGCCGAGGTGGATAGCACGGTGGACATCCACGAGGATAAACTGAAGCATCTCTACAACAAAGCGCTCACACAGAAGAAGCGAAACCAGCTACTGGAGAAGTTCTTTAAAACCGTCTTCTCTGAGGTAAGGCAGGTGAAACGAGATATTGATATGTTACAGTGAAACCTCTCTAAACCGGGCACAATGGGCGGTTTCCAGGGTGTCCGGATTAGAGAGGTTTCACTTTAAGCCCGGTATTGGATCATTCTGAGCCATAGTTGTGTGCTATGCGATCACGAACAGAAATTATCATCTGAGATAAATGACTAAGAAACTCATCAAAACTCACAGGTGTTTTCTTGGTGTCCGGTTTAGAGAGATTCCACTGTTTGTGTACATACGTGTACATTAAATTATCACGTTAGACGTACAAAGTAACAATAAATAAGTGAAGCAAATTAAGTTAGTAAGGGTTAGTTAAACATAATAAATGCAATTGCTAATACACATACGTGTGCTACATGTAATAAATATGGAATATCAGAGACAAAACTATATATTGTCTTAAAGTTGATGTATTAATGATCAAATTCGAACACGTCTGCCTTGGCAATGTTTGATTGTAGTTGTTCTTTGTCCGCATTGTCACATTTCATGATTCATCTGACGTGTCCTCTGATATGTATACATGCATTGTATTTTAATGGTGTCTGTTTGCTCGCGCCTCAGGCATTCAAGATGGACTACGACCCTCTTCTGGACCAGGATGACGTGGAGACTCGGCACGCACGTGATATCCTCGCCATAGAACTCACCAAGGTACAGCAGAGCTACGCACTGATAAATGTGTATTGCGGCTCATGCGTTATTACAACGAGCGTATCACATATTGTGAAACTGCCCAGTTTCATCAGTCTAAGATCGTCCAAATTAACCCTTTGAACCCGAAAGCCCGCTATATCGGTTTATGCAAACACTGCAGATCCAGATGAGCCGGCTCGTAACGAGCCGTCTCATCAGGATCTGCACTGTTTAAAAGTAGTTTTCATATTTTTGAGAACAACAAATACCCCCTTTTTATAAATGGAATAGTCTGAAAATCATTTTGCGATGATTGGATTGGTTGCAAAATTAACATATCGCAGCCCATTCCAGTTACTTAGGGGTGAAAGGGTTAAGAAAATAGTATTTAGTATGTATAGGTTATTCGATTTGTGTGTGGGTATATGCATGCGTTATTGCACGACTTTAGGAGCGCAATATAGTTGCGCGGCGGAACGGAACGGAGTTTTTATTATATACGTACATCATGCACAATTTATATAGGCTTCGTTATATACAGAATGTAAATGTAAACAACTTAGTGGCGATTGAGAAGGAACTATTTTGCGAGATGAAGCGTAGTTCCGGCACTGACCAATATGAACTCACGAGACGTCAATATGGCAAAATATTGACGTCTTGCGTTGCATTGTATTTCAATGGGAATCGAAATACCGTATATAACTAGAAATGGACGCTTGTCGACAAGCGCATGTGTATCCCCCTCCCCAGATACACAAGTAGTTTGAAAAAAGGGTGTTCGAGTTATGCTCCGGAGACAAAATCAGTGACGGAAAAAACAAAGGGAGATAACAAAAAAATTAGTGATGCAAGAGTTATCATTTGGCATTTGTGGATTTGGCACAGGGCGGTAGAGGACCATTCGAGCAATGTGTATATGAAATATGAAGCTGATTCGTGAAAGAAAACAGAAATTATAAGATATTAACCCGAGCGTTAAAGTTTTTGAAGCACCAAGTATGTAACCTTGACCCTGGGCTTGGCGGGGGCAGGACGAACATGGATTTGGCACAGGGCGGTAGAGGACCATTAGAGCAATGTGTATATGAAATATGAAGCTGATCCGTGAAAGAAAACAGAAATTATAAGATATTAACCCGAGCGTTAAAGGTTTTGAAGCACCAAGTATGTGACCTTGACCCTGGGCTTGGTGGGGGCAGGACGAACGTGGATTTGGCACAGGGCGGTAGTGAACCATCAGAGCAATGTGTATATGAAATATGAAGCAGATCGGTCGAAGGATGAAGAAATTATGAGACATTTACCCGAGTGTTAAAGTTTTGTGACGGACGGACGGACGGACGGGAGGACGGGATGCACGTTCATACGAATGAATACTTGTTGGGTTTTTACTGTATAAAAATACCCAACAAGAGTACCCAACACTATCCTAACCCTACCCAATAAGATCCCCGTACGCTTACAACAAGTACCCATTCGTGTGTGCGGACGGACGGACGGACGGACGGACGATAAGTAAACAAGAATTCCGCGGAATCAGATGCCTCGCCTTGTCCCGCCTTGACCTCGAGCCTGGGCCCGAAAGCAATTTTCACTGGCCCGAACATATTATACAATTATTGACTAGTGAGCCATAGAATATCAGATTATATTCTATGGCTCACTAGTGAATAATTGTTTTATTATAATAGTCTGTATATAGCACTTACGACCTTATGCTATTAGACAAAAATTGAAAAAGAATTTGAAAAAAAAATGAAAAAAAAAAATGGAAAAAAAAAGTTTAAAAATTAAAAATAATAATGCTTGCTACTGGAGCCCAGATTTTTTTTTTGATAGTCCTATATTTATCTACATATATCTGCACAGGTCCACATAATGCCACAATATTTTCAACACAGTTTACGGAAATGTAATATCCAATGTAGTAATTTACCTGTATAAATTACCTGTGGTCAAGACTGGACATCTGCACATGCTAGCACATGCAGCACATGGTCAGGTGAATGGTTCTCCCAGTCTCTATTGTTCTCTCTACAGGTAAGGTGTACAGAGCACACGAGAAAAGGTGTACAGAGCAGACGAGAAAACGGGTCTTCATGCATTATTGTCCAGTTTGTAGAGTGCACAAAACAAAAAAGGGAGATAACTCAAAAATTAGCTACGCAAGAGTTGTCATTCTTGTGCGCGACACACCTCCCGGTCGTGGTCTATGCATGTGTGAAGTTTCATGAAAATATTCCAAAGGGTGGTCGAGTTATGCTCCGGACAGGAAATCAGTGCGCGAAAACAAAAAAGGGAGATAACTAAAAAATTAGCTATGCAAGATTTGTCATTCTTGTGCACGACACACCTTCGGTTCGTGGTCTAATTGAATATGTGAAGTTTCATAAAAATATTCCAAAGGGTGGTCGAGTTATGATCAATCAGTGCGCGAAACAAAAAAGGGAGATAACTCAAAAATTAGCTATGCAAGAGTTGTCATTATTGTGCGTGACACACCTTTGGGTCGTGGTCTATGCATGTGTGAAGTTTCATGAAAATATTCCAAAGGGTGGTGGAGTTATGCTCCGGACACGAAATCAGTTCGAGAAACAAAAAAGGGAGATAACTAAAAAATTAGCTATGCAAAAGTTGTCATTCTTGTGCGCGACACACCTTCGGGTCGTGGTCTATGCATGTGTGAAGTTTCATGAAAATATTCCAAAGGGTGTTCGAGTTATGCTCCGGACAAGAAGTGTCTGCGGGGGACGCGGACGCGGACGCGGACGCGGACGCGGCGCGGCGCGCTGTCAAATCCATAGTATCCCCCGACGGAGTCCGGGGGATACAAATAATACTAGTATGCTCCTATTGAAATATGTATAACTGCACAATGGTTCCTGCACAGACTAGCTGACAATGAGCTATATGGTTGTTATCTTAATAAGCCTGTTTTATACAGTAATCACATCAACAATAACGAACATTATTGTACGCGTTGTCTGCATTACATGCAACATAGAGAATAGTAGGTTAGTGCCGTGAATGGGAAAAAATATCCGGCAAGGCTCAGGAATTTCTTTATTTCTCTTCAGAAGTATATGTAGTGCCCACCATTTGAACCGTCTCGCCGAGACGGTTCAAATGAGTGGTCACAACATATACTTTGGTTCAGAAATAAGGAAAATAGATAGAGAATAGTAGGTTAGTGCCGTGAATGGGAAAAAATATCTGGCAAGGCTCAGGAAACGGGATGGGTGAGGCTCTGCCGAGCACATCCCGTTTCCGAGCCGCGCCAGATATTTTTCCCATTCACGGCACTAACCTACTATTCTATTTATCCCGTCAACACCTACAAATGGCTGTAAAATGCAAAAATTGTATTGACTGGACATCAAAAATGTTTCACGGCACCGTGTTTCACGGCACATACGCACTGTGTTGACGGGATAATGTCGAACCTCCCCGAACGGCCACCTCTCTACAACAACACCCTCGCTGTAACAGCCACTATTTTATATCCCAAATGGATGATTTCCTCTATATTTAACCCTTAGACTGCTGAGCATGAAAATTGTCGTCTCCTGTTGCCTTTGCCTTCTTTGACAATAAAACATGTTTTGACAGCACTTTAGAATCATTTCCATTGGAAATGATTCTAAAATGCTGTCAAAGCATGTATTTGATAAGAATTATCGAAGAAAATAAATATACAGCAGACGACAATATTTAATTCACAATTAACCTCCCTACAACAGCCACCTCTCTACAACAGCCAGTTTTGCGTCTTCCCATGGGTGGCTGTTGTAGAGAGGTTGCACTGTATTATACTGTATATCAATGAATAGATAGCATAGCTCAAGTGGAAAAGTATACACATTTGTAATGTACACATTGTTATACCCATCCTGCAGAGCTCCAGTTAAGGTGCGTAATTGGACAAAGTTTTCCGGGTATTTTTCTTATTTCTTCACGAAAAAATGGCAAGTTGGGATTGCTTTAGAATCGTCTCATCGAGACGATTCTAAAGCACTCCCAACTTGCCAATTTTGGCGAAGAAATAACGAGTCTCCACAAAGTTGATCAAATTACGCACCTTAACTGGAGCTCTGAATTCCTATTTAGTTTCATTATTTATTCCGTGGTCCGTAGTGGAATGATACGGAGACCCGCTAGGAACGAATTGTTAACTTGAGGGAACGAATTGTCATTTCGTGGGAACGAATTAATAAAACAAAAAGTCTACGTCCCCTGTGGGGCTCCGCAGAATGATGCATACAAGTAGTAACGTTTCCACAAGTCCCCGTTAACTATTGTCACTACGTTCTGATATTTGTTTCAGGAAGAATTTGCGTCTGCCCTAGCTGTGAAGCCGAACACTGATTTCGTCGAGAACATGTTTGCCCTGATGGACTCGGACCACAATGGCTACATCTCATTCCGCGAGTTCCTCAATGCCATCGTCATGTTGTCGAAAGGTAAGGTACCATAATGGTACTTGTGTCTCTCGATAGTCATACATATACCAGTTCGTGGATAAGGAGTAACACATTAGCTTTGGAAAGGTAACACTACTTAATACTGATTTTTATCCCGTCAACACAGAACGTATGTGTTGTGAAACACGGTGCCGTGAAACATTTTTGATATCCAGTCAATACTATTTTTGCATTTTACAGCCATTTATAGGTATTGACGGGATAAATAGAAAATAGTAGGTTAGTGCCGTGAATGGAAACACATATCTGGCGCGGCACGGAAACGGGATGTGCTCGGCAGAGCCTCGCCCATCCCGTTTCCTGAGCCTTGCCAGAATCTTTTCCCATTCACGGCACTAACCTACTATTCTCTATATTCGATAGTACGGCCATCTTTCGCCTAAATTGTTCTTCCACTGTATACTGGGTAGCAGCTTCGGTGGGTATGAATACATGTGCTACATTGCGAAGTATTTTATTTAGTATATTTGTCAATATTTGATTATTGTAAGTTTTGATTGTTTTTATTATATCGTTTCCTAAACACGTGGACAAGATCTCATTCTTAAGATATATCGTAGCTACTTAGCTTACTTCCAGTACCATACATACGTACTACACACTTATACAGTGTAATTGAAATTACAATACATAGTCAAGCTATGTTTAGATGCATGAGTGATTATGCTAGTGAAAACATCGTTATCGGATTATACTATACATTTACACCTGCATTACTACATGTACTTACAACACCAACAGAAATAGCTAGTTTATTGCGTCATATCCAGGTTCTGGTCAGGACAAGCTAGAGACGTTGTTCCGTATGTTCGACGTCGACGGAAATGGAACCCTCGACCGGGCCGAGCTCATTAAACTGTTCAGGTGGGTCTAACATGCATACCAATCTAACTACCAAATGGAAATTCCAGGTTTGCCGACCGAGAAACGGCAATCACTTTTGTAAGTGCTGGTACGTAATGTACTGAGAAAGGGCAATCGCCTGTGTAAGGTGTGGTATGTAATGGACTGAGAAATGGCAATCGCCTGTGTAAGGTGTGGTACGTAATGTACTGAAAAATGGCAATCGCCTGTGTAAGGTGTGGTACGTAATGTACTGAAAAATGGCAATCGCCTGTGTAAGGTGTGGTATGTAATGTACTGAGAAACGGCAATCGCCTGTGTAAGGTGTGGTATGTAATGGACTGAGAAACGGCAATCGCCTTTGTAAGGTGTGGTATGTAATAAACTGAGAATCAGTAATCGCCTGTGTAAGTTTTGGTACGTAATGGACTGAGAAACGGCAATCGCCTGTGTAAGGTGTGGTATGTAATGGACTGAGAATCAACAATCGCTTTTGTCAGTTACATACCAGAATTTACAAAATCGATTTCCGAGAACAAGGATGAAACCTGGACGTTTTAAGTTTATGATCTGAGATACACCTGGATGATAGTCAATGATCACGCCAATGAACGCGTAAATGTGACTTCCACAGTGTACCATACATCAAATGCGTACATGTGGTGCACATGCGTATAAATACAATTGATATGATTACTTTCTATGCCCATGTAGTTACAAGTTAAACCGATGGGGTTGTATTTTCTATTCCTCATACATAGTGCCTGTATCATTATAGCCGTTATATTGTATGTACTCTAGGAATTAATGGCATTTTTGTGGAATTTATCGGGGTATAAACTTGGAAAAGTCGCGGGAATACTGGACGAAGCGATAAAAAATTACAATTTTCGAAAAAAAACAACAAAAAAAAACAAGATTTATTTATTTTTTATTTTTTTTTCGAAAATTGTAATTTCTTAAGGCCTCGTCCAGTATTCCCGCGACTTTTCCAAGTTTATATCCCCTATAAATTCCACAAAAAGGCCATTCATTCCTTATAATTCCAGCATTTAAAATAAATTCATCAAGAAAATGTGTTTATTTTCCGTTTTCTTAAGAATTATTTTAGCTGCGCCTCACGGTTACGGAAAGTAGTTCGGCGTTGGAGTTTACTGGGATGTAAATTTTGGACAGAGACTTGCTACGGGCCAATCAAATGTTAGGGAATTGTGTAAATATTTGTGTGTTGTAATTATTGTACTCTACTGTACTGTAGCTCCATATTGGAGATGGCCGACAGTAACCTGGGCAAGCAGGACATATCGACAATCGTGGAGTCTATGTGCCAACAGAACGGCATCACGAGTCAGGATGCTATCAACTTCGAGCAGTTCTGTTCCATCCTGTCGCCGCATATGGACAAAATCTGGAACTCGGGACTGGAGTGGAAGGGTCTGAAAAATATCAAGTTACCGGGAGATGATAAAAAGCGAAGGTACGATAATAGCACTACATAGTAATGTGTTGAATGTTTAGGTTGCTTAATCTATATATGTTGTTCTTTACTTAAATGTAATTATATAATGAATGACAACGGCTGTTAACATGATATAATTGATATCGATACATAACACTTTCATAACGTGATGTTAGCAAGTAAACTGAATTCATCAATTAAATATAAACGAAACAAATAACTTTATTTCAATTATAGTCTCAATAATCATCAGTAATTAGTCGAATGTTCTATTGTCTGCTTAAAGGCTTACTCAATACAATGTGTCAACATATGTATACTTTCCTTTTTGTACGCATACCAAAGCTCGTTAAGCTGTTCTCGTACGCTCATATCTATGTTATCAAACGATTTACAAAATATATAACGTCACTTAATATTTTTGAAAGTTATATATCTATTGTGTGCATTTTATATCGGTTGCATTTGTGTGTCCATATTGTACGCAAACGTTTGTAATTCTGTTGCTACGTAGGCATGTTGACTCTAGTTAAGTACAGGCTAACTACGTATTGCGAGAGTTAGTTGAATATTATGTCATCAACATGTTTGTTGGCATTAATCGAGAATACGTAGGATTCCGTCAGATTGTCTACACATGCATTATATATAGTTAGCTTTATATATACGTTACGTCGTTGTATTTTAAGTGGTTAGATGTTGAAATTGGATTTAACATATGGTTTACCTGCGTCGACAATGTTCATTTTATCAATTTGTATTTATTTAGACTTATTTACCTTTGACTTCATACATCATGGTATGGGTTAATTAACGCATAGCATATAAAGAATAGTAGGTTAGTGCCGTGAATGTGAAAAGATATCTGGCAAGGCTCAGGAAACGGGATGGGCGAGGCTCTGCCGAGCACATCCCGTTTACGTGCCGCGCCAGATATGTGTTCCCATTCACGGCACTAACCTACTATTCTATTTATACAGTCAACACCTATAAATAGCTCTAAAATGCAAAAATAGTATTGACTGGATATCAAAAATGTTTCACGGCACCGTGTTTCACGGCACATACGCACTGTGTTGATGGGATAAAATGCAAATGGAGTTTGCTGACACAAGTAAATATTCATACTTTAACACAAATGTCAGCTTTTTGCTGCGGGTAATCACGGTGTGTCGTATATATTGTGCCAATATATGCTGAATTTCTCAAAGTCGTATTTACGGGCATTACCAAATCATTACAGTATAGCTTCTGTAGTTTTCCGTCGTTCATGTTATCTGTCCTCCGTGTATAGCAGTGTGTCCAGTTTGAGGCGATTGTCCACATCGGTCACCAACATCTTCAAGTAAGTTCAGCGTCATCTGCAGTATGACGGGTATCGCGGGAAATGTAGAGATGGTATCATAGAGTACATGTAATATGGATGTACACTAATTGTATGGCTTAGATTTACGCATGATTACATCGGAAGGTGCGGTGTACTGTGCTTATGGTGGTGACTGTGAGTTTGTTATTATATAAAGGTGCATTTATTCTTGTAGAAGACTGTATTTGACTTGCATTTATATATGAAATGCATTGCATAGGAACTCTCCTCTCCTGGTGCTTTGCGAATTTTGGGAGTCAGTTATAATCGCATCAGCATGCTAATCATCGTGTTGAGTGAGAACATTTTTGGATTTACATTTATTGAGCATAGGCTGCATATGCAGCCTATGCTCAATAAATGTAAATCCAAATGTATGAACTCCCATATTTTGATATATATTGTGCTTACCATGATTGTATTCACACGGATAACTGGTGTATTCGTGCACTATATTCATTCGGTTGATTTCCGTCACACGTTATAGCACATGATATATACAGAATACCAGGCTAGTGTATTTTGATATCAAGTTTATTAGGCAAGGCTAGGAAACGCGTAGGAACTCTTTGCCGAGGAATTCCTACCGTTTCATAGCCTGACAAACTTGATATCAAAAGACACTAGCATGGCATTCTATTTATCAGGTGACGTTTTCTGCTCGAAAATGACCACACATGACGTCGTTATCTGTGGAAAGGACGGGGACTTAATTACGTTGCATCATTACACTGACGTCATTCGGTAACGTCACGTGACGTCATTCGACCAATGGAACGGCATCGTTGTAACCCTAATGTTTGCATCAGGTTAATGCCTGATACAACAATATGTTATAAGTCAGTACGTATTCGGTCAATACAGGGCAGGTTATCTGATAACATTTGGTCATTACTTCGGATATCTACAGCAACCATACGTTATTATCACACATGTGTCATGTACCTTTATAAATACACGAATGAAGAAAGTTACATTAAAATGAACACCAGAAACATGTGCCAGTATTGCGTTTGTAACATGCAACTTTCAAGAAGTTATTTCATATTCATATGATGCCTTGGTGTAATATTATGCAAATATTCAGCTATTACATGTACATACTCATACGGTTATGCATGCTCGGTTCTGGTCTTACTTAATAACTTAATATACATCCGCTCATTAGCATGCCATTTTGTCGGTATTAGCACACATTATAATTCGCGTAATTATGTGAAGTGTTGAAAATAAATGGGTACAAAAGGTACTTGGAAAAGTCGCGGGAATACTGGACGAGTAAATGGGTACAAAAGTTACTTGGAAAAGTCGCGGGAATACTGGACGAGGCCTTCCGGCCTTCGTCCAGTATTCCCTCGACTTTTCCAAGTACACATGTTACAGCGCTTGTAGAGTAGATATTGTATTGACTTTACGTGTAGATTTTGCACAATCATCGCAAAATGTAGAAATGCCAATACATTGTTCATTACATATGAAACTGCAGCTGGTGAACCAACACCATGTGGAAAGTGTACTCGGGTGTCATATCAACATGATACAAGGAACCACTGGTTGCAGCACTGCCGTATGAGCCCAATATAGTCTCTTGCCAGCTGGTTATAGTTCTATTCTGCTTAATGCGATTCATTTGACCAACATATACAAAAACTATATCATTTAATTGTTCATACTCTCTTATACACTTAGATGACCACCAAATATATTAAACCATGAACATGTTCTATGACAAATGCATATGTTCTGGGCTTGCTTATTTCACGCACTTGTTCATTGACCGATTCATTGACATGAGCGAGGTGAACACACATATATATGTCAATAAAATTAATGGACTTCTGTATCTAACATGTCGAAACATCTGCACGTTTACCTTGTATTCGCTATGTATTATTGTACGACATACGTAATATTATTACAGGTTACTACTAAACGTATAACTGTATTGCAGACGTGTATCAGGATTTTTATCATTTTGTTGTTAGTGAGTATATTACACTAATGAATGATTTATATTAATAACTGATCGCTTGTGTTTGTTGTGTGCAGTTAATGATTAACAATATCCTCCACCAATATAGGGCGTGTTGCTACTTGTCCTTGACTTTATATAGAGAATACCAGTAGCCGATTTAATCAAAATTGCAAAGTATACATATCTAGCAAAGTATACTTTGAGGGAGTAATTATTTATTTTTCCCGAAATGCATTATTTCATATAAAACAAACGACTGCATATATTTAATGATTACAATTATGTTATTATACTCAATTTAGAACATTATCACAGCCAAAATGGCTGTGATAATGTAATAAATTCAGTATAATAAAAATTAATAAATTTATCCTTAAATAGAAAATGTCTCCCTCAAAGTATACTTTGCTAGATAAGTACACTTTGCAATGTTGGTTAAATAGGCTACATGTTAGTTTCTTTGGATATCAAGTGTATCAGACGAGGCTAAGAAACGCGTAGGAAGTCCGAGGCTCGCCGAGGAATTTATACTGTTTGTGAGCCGATACTCATAAACTTGATATCAAAAGACACTAGCATGGCATTCTATTTATTAGGTAACGTTTTACCTAATGAATAAGCAATTATGACGTGCTTTTCGTAGAACGCGGACTGCGTTATGTTGAGTCATTACACTGACGTCATTCGGCAACGGCAAGTGACACCGGTTGTCCAATGAAACGCCAGCTTTCAATATCGGTTTAACCCGGATATTCACATCAGGTCAGTGCCTGATAAGGCATTATGTTATCAATCAGTACATATTAGGTCAAGAAAAATGTCGTTACCTGATAAATAAACGTGGCATGCTATTCATATTGTATATTAACACAGTCCAATGAAAGCAGATGCGTGATATGTTACATTAAGTTTTAGTATTTTATATGTTTGAATATTATGTTATAATATGGCATATTTCATGTGCTTTTACAGTTTGCTTTACTGCACAGAATCAGTTTTGCCACCTTTACGCAAGCTATTCTTGTACTACCACCAACCTTTTCAATGGATAACGAATATAACGAATGGGAATATGTTCACTTATTTTATTTTACCCTTTTTATGACAAAGACATAGCCTGAAGTCATAGTTGGAAACGATATTTGATGGTTTGTTAACTACACATCTCACAGAGTTATACACCTTTGAAGAAATTGATCCTTTGTGTATTATACCTATTTGTTTTCCTCAACAACCTGTAGCCGATTTCACCAAAATTGCTAAGCATACTTATCTAGCTAAGTAGACTTTGAGGGAGTAATTTTTTCACCAAATGCATTATTTCGTATATAGAACTAACAAATGCATACATTTGATTACTAAAAGTATGCAGAATTAGTATACTGACTTTATTACATTATCACAGCCAACATGGCTTTGATAATGTAATAAATTCAGTATAATAAGCATTAATAAATATATCCTCAAATTGAAAATGTCTCCCTCAAAGTGTACTTAGCAAGCTAAGTAATGATACTTTGCAATGGTGGTGAAATAGGCTACAGACTGAATGCAAGAAACATTAACCATTTCACCCTTAAGTAGTATTGTGTCTTATAATTCATTTGATATGATTACTCTTGTAAAATATACCGTGCTTTTGTCTTCATTATAATTGTTTGATTTATGCATCCATTTGTTCGCTAGATTTATAAATATTATAGGAATGCATGGCATTTTTGTGGAATTTATCGGGAAAACTTGGAAAAGTCGCGGGAATACTGGACGAAGGCCGGAAGGCCTCGTCCAGTATTCCCGCGACTTTTCCAAGTTTATATCCCCGATAAATTCAACAAAAAGGCCATTCATTCCATATAATTCCAGCATTTGAAATAAATTCATCAAGAAAATGTGTTTATTTTCCGTTTTCTTAAGAATTATTTTAACTGCGCCTGACGGTTACGGAAAGTAGTTCGGCATGGAGTTTACTGGGGTATAAATTTTGGACAGAGACTTGCTACGGACAAATCAAATGTTAGGGAATTGTGTAAATATTTTTGTGCTGGAATTATAATTATCTACATTTCGTACTGATATTATTTCTGTTTCCAGTTCAACTGAAATTGATATAGATCCTGACGAAGGAAATGGGTATCAGTTATAGTTTATTTAGTTTTCACAAACTATAGTTATTTTCGTATATGTATGCTAGATATGATCAGCATTTACACATGTACATTAGCAGTGGAGGATAAGTCAGTGATGGTGTATATCGGGTTCCAGGGCACGTGATAATATGTGTATAAACATATTTCCGGACCAATGACCTTCATTTTGGAATCTAGCTGCATTCTAGCATGATGATTGCGCACATTTTCAGCAAACGTTATACTATTGGCTTCAATGATCACCTACTGTCTGTTTTACGTAAACTTGCTCACTTTTACGGTTATATTAATGTTGCAAAATGAAGACTGTTTCACTATTATACAGGTTAGCACAATTTATTACTTTTTATTTTTATTTTGTGGCATTTGTCAATATTGATTTTAATATCAAACAACCAGTTTCGCATGATACATTCCATTGGTCTCGGATATACATAGCAAGTGATAAAACAGAATGCTGGAACATAACTAGCGCTTGCTATTGATGATTACTAATTTATTTCATTTAAACTAATCACAATAACGTCTGTATTGGAAATGTCTTTCTATTACATGGAATAATATGATAATTTCACAACAAAAAGCTAATGACAGTTCAGTTGCCGATGTCACCAAAATTACAAAGTATTCTTATCTAGCAAAGTATACTTTGAGGGAGTCATCATTGATTTTCCCCAAAATGCATTATTTCATATAGAACTAACCACTGCATATATTTGATGATTAAAAGTATGCAGAATTATTATACTGAATTTATTACATTGTCACAGCCAAAATGGCTGTGATAATGTAATAAATTCAGTATAATAAAAATTAATAAATTTATCCTAAAATTTAAAATGTCTCTCTCAAGGTATACTTTGCTAGAAAAGTATACTTTGCAATGTTGGTGAAATAGGCTACTGATGTTTTCCTTACTGGTCCATGCATAGTGAACATGTCCATCTATGTCTAACGAAATTACGTCCCGTGTGTATCAGAATTTCTGATAGCATGTACTTGAATAATACGCATGTTTTGAAAAGTTCATGTAATACAATTGTGCGCTTGGCTGATATATGATGTAATGTACTGTGCATGCAGCGGGAAAACACATATTGGATATCTGAGACAACATCAGAAGCCTATTTCACCAACATTGCAAAGTATATATTTCTAGCAAAGTATACTTTCAGGGAGAAATTTTCAATTTTAGGATAAATTTATTATTAACTATTATTATACTGAATTTATTACATTATCACAGCCATTTTGGCTGTGATAAGGTAATGAATTCAGTATAATAATTCTGCATACTTTTAATCAGCAAATATATGCAGTCGTTAGTTCTATATGAAATAATGCATTTCGCGAAAAAATAATTATTACTCCCTCAAAGTACACTTTGCTAGATAAGTATGCTTTGCAATTTGATGAAATCGGCTACAGAGATACCATTTCCAACTATTTACTGACGTTTCGGAGTCAATTTCCAACATATTTCGTTTTCGACTCCTCCTGCAGTTGGGTCTTTCGGACGAGACTTTAAACCGATGTCTCGTCTATATATGACTTTAGCTGTTGCTCGGACGTTAAACGAATACACTGTCACTTTTCCTCCTGCAGCTCTCACTTTTCCTCCTGCAGCTCATGCACTTCATGCAGCTCCTTTCCCCATGTTAAATTCCAAAAGAGAAATATATATATATTTAACTTAATACTATCGAACAAATATTGTGTTTGTATTGTGTATGTAGCCGTCAAAATGCACAGCTTTCATAAAACGGGCATTGTCGTATTCTTTAGGTGCATGAATCCTGCAGAAAGAGTGAACCTGTAGCCGATTTCATTAAAATTGCAAAGTATACTTATCTAGCAAAGTATACTTTGAAGGAGTAATCATTTATTTTTCCGGAAATGCATTATTTCATACAGAACTAACGACTGCATATATGTGATGACTAAAAGTATGATGAATTATTATACTGAATTTATTACATTATCACAGCCATTTTGGCTGTGATAATGTAATAAATTCAGTATAATAAAAATTAATAAATTTATCCTTAAATTGAAAAAAATTCCCTCAAAGTATACTTAGCCATGTTGATGAAATAGGCTACTGATCACGTATCCCCACACCCAAAGTATACTTTTCCATGTTGATGAAATAGGTTACTGGAGGAGCACAAACTTGAGTTTCGATGTGTTTGAAACTGAAAAAAGACCCATACAAACTGCATATTGCACGGATGTACATTGTAAATGTGTAACACATTTAATACATAGTTTACATGTTAGTTTATATGTAGTTATTCCCATATTATGATAGCAGCTTGAACAATACGAATATATCATTACCCCGCCCGTCGGGATTTTAGTTGGTGGTCCGTCGCTAGTCCTATCTCGCACCACAAGCTCCCCTCCCATTCCACCACTGACAGGCACGATTGTTCATTATCATGATTATATGTGCATGGTCCATGAAGGTTTCGGCGGTATGCACATGCTATGGAACGCATTGATTGAAGAAACAAAATCCTGTACTTGTCCCACTTTACTTGTTCAGAAGTGATGCACGTGCACAACTTTAAGTACTTTAGTTAGTATTATACAATACAGAAGCTAACTTGTACACTATATTTTAAATGCACGTGTCATGCTATGTACACTGACTATTCCGTCCTGAAGTTGATACAATATACTTTCATGAGGCTGATATACCTATAGACGCACAAACTATGATCATGATATTGGAAACTGTAATGAAACACCAATTTACATTTAATTATGGTCTAAATTTGTTTAGCAGCTAGATTCAGTTTAACAATGACAGGAATAGATGAGTTTCTACTTGTCTTTCAACAACCCACGGTTTACCTGATTATATATGTGATACTTTTAAATATTATTGACAATGTCTTAGCGACGACCCACTACGTGTTGAGTGCATGCTTTGGTAATGGTTGTTTTGTTGTTACACGTATATACATGTATACCTGTTGGTTTGCCTATATCTAGACGCTTCGCTAGTTGCTTGATCATTGTGGGTTTTTCAAAAACGACAACCGTTGCATGTGTTACAAATAGGTATATGTATGTATGTAGTGAAGAGTGATTTATATGCAATACACATATTCAAAAGAATGACTATGTAAACAGTAATATTTAACTTTAATGTCTAAAACAAAACGCATATTGGAAAGGTATATCAGCATACAGCTTCCTGTACACGTTACTCATTTAAGAATGGTGTATCATTTGACAAACGTATATACAGTTAACATACAAAGATACAGCATCCAACACAACTATGAAATATGGAATTACAGACAATGTGCAGCATAATTATCAATCCGTTAATGACGTGTATACGGTAAAATTGACTTCTGGCAGATATGCCGTCTTAGGCTTTAGTAGCATTGCATCGCATACCGATTGACCATTGTACTCGCAAAATGACCATTGTACTCGCACACCACTACGTAAGCAATGATTATGCTGTGTGTTCGCAGTGCCGAAGCGAAGAAGCGGACAGGCGGTCATACTGACCAAGTTTCTCAGATGGGGAACAACAATAGCGGCAACAACGCGTTTGGCGACAGCTCCGACAAACGTCACAGGTATACTAAATGATACATGCACTATCGTTTTGTCTGTTTGAAACGGTTGGATCGTTCCAAACATGTGGATCAGATTGCCATTACTGACTGGGCCATGCTTTGATATAATTATACAGATATGCTGGCAAATCTTAAACACACCATTATAAACCCCGGCGCTACTAAACGTATATTGTATCACCATGTTGAATATACAGTGGAGCCTTTCTAAACCGGACACCCTGGGAGGTTCCCAGGGTGTCCGGTTTAGGGAGGTTCCGCTGTAATACAGACATATGACTACGCCAAGCCATGTGGCTGTGCATTGCGAACTTGAACAGGCAGTATCAACAGAGTTAGATGACAACGGCACACATAAAATAGTATGCAAAGACTGCGTGTCTGTCCGGATTAGAGCGGTTCTACTGTAATTATTAGCTCCATTAACCCTTTTACCCCTAAGTAACTGGAATGGAATTTGATATGTTAATTTTGTAACCAATCCAATGGTCACAAAATGATTTTCAGACTAGTCTATTTATGAAAATGGAGTGTTTTTTTATCTAAAAAATATGAAAATTCCTTGTAAAAAGTGCAGATCCTGATGAGACGGCTCGTTACGAGCCGTCTCTCATCTGGATCGGCACTGTTTGCATAGACCGCTATAGCGGGCTTTCGTGTTCAAAGGGTTAATACATTGACCTAGTGGTTGCAATGCCAGTCTGTGTTACTGTATTGGGTAACCTGCCCTGCATTGACCGAATACTTATTGACTGATAAGATATAATTGTATCTGGCATTGACCGGATACAAACATCCGGGCTACAACGAAGTGAAAACTGACGTTCCATTGGTCGGATGACGTCACGTGACGTTATCGAATGACGTCAGTGTAATGACCCAAGGTAATCAAGTCCGCGTTCTGTACATAGATAACGACGTCACATGTGGCCATTGTTAAGCATAGAATGTTACCTGATAAATAGAATACCAGGGTACTGTCTTTTGATATCAAGTTTATCAGGCTCGGCTCGGAAACTGTAGGAATTCCTCGGCGAGCCTACGCCTTACCTGATAAACTTAATAACAAAAAACACTATCCTGGTATTCTCTATATATTGCAGGTTTGTGGCTATACGAGAGACGTATTCACCCGTGAAAGCCAAGATGCAGCGTCTGAGACACTTTGTAGAAAACAATAGACAGCACATATTCTATCTCGTTATATTCTTCGGTATCTGCATTGGTCTGTTCGCCGAACGATTTTATTGTAAGTATGAGAGTCATCATGGGCGGATTCAGGGGGGGGGGGGACCCGGCGCGTGCGCCCCCCCCCCCCCCCTAAAATTCGCCGAGTAAAGATTGTTTACAAGTTACAAGGCACGTTTCATGCCAAGTGCCATGTATTCCATGCATTTTTCGGTCGTTGTCTTATTGTTTCAAAATTTAAACGTTTTCAATCAAAAATCATGTCTAAACATACTGTGACAGTGTCAATAGTTTTGCTCCAAAATGCACCAGAACGCAGGAAATGCGATATAGATTTCAAAAAATTTCCGGCGGGGTGGTTCCCCTAGCGCTCTATTTTGCAATGCTTGACTATATTATCGAACGAGCTAAGTATTGCAAAATAGTTGCTCGTTCGATAATATAGTCAAGTATTGCAAACTAGTTACGCCCCCACCTAACCTGAAATCCTGGATCCGCGCCGCCTGGTCAGTGTACATACGTGTAACACTGCAGATAATGTACGTCACGTTTGATTGGCAGCTACATATTCTAGTCCATTTCACCTTGGTTATGGCAAGCCAAATGCACAATAATTCCCTAAACCATGGTTTGGAGTTTAAACCCTAGATTAGGCTCCCCAAACCCTAGTTTGGACTCGCCAAATGCACAATAATTCACTAAACCCCAGTTTGAGAGTCTAAACCATGGTTTAGGCGCCCAAACCCCAGTTTGAGCAATTATTGTGCATTTGGCCAGAAACTGCCATTTGAGATCGTAATCCAATAAAAAGTATAAACCCTAGTTTTGACCCAAACCATAGTTTAAGAAAAAAACTGGCAATCGTGATCCCAAACATGATCCCAATCGTGATCCCAAACGGTAGTTTTCTTAAACCCTGGTTTGGGCAATTATTGTGCACTTGGCGGCAGAAACCACCGTTTGGACTCTCAAACTAGGGATTCTGATAGTTTAAACCACAGTTTTCTAATCCATGTTTGATGAATGAGCTCGTCCAGGCTTACATCATGTTTCAGAAAACTACCTACTGACGAGGCTGTGAGCAGATCTGTTGTATTGTTCACATTGGCCAAAGGTCAACATTCATATAACAAAATACCAACACAATCCAATGGAGGTTTAATATATGCATCAACTTTGGTCAAAAATATTTGTGTTGTTAAACTATTGCAGTTCATGCATCAATTGACAGTAATGAAAGAACCATAGAATATAAATACTGCATACAAACATGTAAATACAGTTACGGTCACCTGTTGTAATTTCAGTATTTAGTAGTACTTATAGTTCACATATTGAATTGTTAACAAATTAATTTCGAGCGAGCGTTACTTACTTATATTTACACAGGCCAGTCGCGAAGCTCCGCCCCTAAACGTAATTTCGAATCGCTATACTAGTATGTGATTTTTGCGAAAGCGTTGATTACTCGAGACTAAATGCTGTTCATTCATTGGTCGAGAAACTATGGTTCATAAGTTCCTTAAATGTTCATGAATTCATAACTTTGTAACCTTTTGCAATTTCACAGACACTCTACAAGACACTAAGAGTTGTTTTCAGTGCTCAAGTACTCTCATCAGAAAATAATGTTGTATAGTTTATAATTTGTTTAACCCTTTCACCCCTAAGTAACTGGAATGGATTCTGATATTTTAATTTTGCAGCCAATCCAATCATCACAATGATTTTCAGACTTGTCCGTTTATGAAAAAGGGGTGTTTTTGTTCTCAAATATTTGAAAATTACTTGCAAAAATTGCAGATCCTGATGAGACGGCTCGTTACGAGGCGGCTCATCTGGATCTGCACTGTTTGCATAAACCGCTATAGCGGGCTTTCGGGTTCAAAGGGTTAATAGATGGCTAGATGTAACCATTTCACTCCGTGTATATTTGTGTACATGGTAGATCGGGAGCACAGCGGTTTGACTGCCATGATGAGTAATACGTGCACCTATTACAGATAATAACTGAATAACCATCTTGCATTTCATAAAATACAGACAAATCGAACGAATACCTCTACTCACAGTTCGCCCTAGTTTCTGAGCAAATCGCTGGGCAGCATTGTGCTCCACTTATTTCACATATTGCAACGTTTAACCCCAATAAGTTATATATTGCCCGCTTTAATGATTAACTGTTCGACAAAAAATGGAAAATCAAAACCCGGATTAAACATTGCATTGCACAGTTGGCTGAACTATAAGTATGTTATTGTTCACATATTGGAGTTTTCAGGAACTTAATGCTGCGGTCGCTAGCGCTCCATCGCATATACTTCCTTAAAAATCCAATATGTGAATAATAACTTCTACATATATATCAGCAGCGCTCCAGATAAGCCTTGTGTCTAAAGCGTACTACACCCCCTGATTTAAAAGTCATTGCTACTTTTACTTTTACAAATGGATTATTGATTTTCTTCATTACTAAATAGGGAACAAATGACAAAAACATATAACAAATTTAAACATTCACTTATTTGAGCTAAGTGAATTTTAAACTTTATCACAGTATTTTCATTACTCAATTTGAAAATCAATGCGTATTTTCACATTGCTGTGCGTATTGTGTTCTCCCACTTTTGATAATCAATGCGTATTCAGCTAAAATAATTGCGTAAAATACGCCAATACGCACCTTATCTGGAGCTCTGTTAAATCAGTCTACACTGTGGAGAGGGAGCACAGTGGACTACGGGCGATGATGAGCTACGGGATATCGACGACGCGGGGAGCGGCGGCCGCCATGTCCTTCACCTTCTCGCTTCTCCTGCTCACCATGTTGCGAAACACGATCACCTTCCTGCGTGGCACCTTCCTCAACCTGTACGTGCCGTTTGACTCCATCGTCTCGTTCCACAAGGTCGTCGCCTGGGCCGCGCTCTTCTTCACAGGTACAGAGGCACCTCGCTTAACCCTTTCAACCCTAAGGAACTGGAATGGACCGTGATATGCTCCGACCAATCCAATGGTCACAAAATGATTTTCAGATTCGGCCATTTATGAAAAGGGAGTGTTTTTGTTCTAAGAAATATTAAAATTACTTTCAAAAGTGCAGATCCTGATGAGACGGCTCGTTACGAGCCGGCTCATCTGGATCTGCACTTTTTGCATAAACCGCTATATCGGGCTTTCGGGTTCAAAGGGTTAATAACTATACTGTACTACTCCGGATTGCAGTGGAAGCTCTATAAACCAGACACTGTAAAGCATGCATATGGGCACCGCATATGGGCACCGCAGAGCCGGTATATGTGGTTTGCGATCATGAACAGACGTTATCAACGGTGAAAGATGGCACATAAAATAAACACATACAATTAAGCAGACATAGATTGTATGTGTGTCCGGTTTAGAGAGGTTATACCGTATTTAAATATATGGAATGCATGCATACAAACTATGAGCCTCGTTGATGTTAGTAGTGGGCAGTAACTCCACAAAACTCCCTTATGATAGGTTTACATAGAGTTACTGCCCACAAATACATTTACGGAGTCTTTTAAAAAGGTGTTTGGTGTAATTTACTTCTACATGTACTATTCAATTTCACTTATTCTTTCCAAACATGGTGAACATATAGTTGTGTGTTCGTCTTAGAAAATGTGCATATTGTAAGTATAATAATAACACTGTGTCATGGCGTTGTTAACATGAGTTTGTTTACATAACAATCAGTTATAAATACTATAGGGAATTCCTTTGGGATTTCCCACGTCTGACTGTTTACATAACAATCAGTTATAGTTATAAATACTATAGGGAATTCCTTTGGGATTTCCCACGTCTGACTGTTTACATAACAATCAGTTATAAATACTATAGGGAATTCCTTTGAGATTTCCCACGTCTGACTAATCATATATTTATTATCGATGCAAGTTGTCAGACCTTTCCTTAGCGCAGTTGGTAATGACTTGGAGCACATTCTGTCAATGAATATATTATCCCAGGTTCGAATCCCATAACTCGCGTATATAGTTTTATACATGTACCTACCTTTTGAAACAAATATATTGTTATTGTTTTTGTCGCTGGTGTCTGTTCGTTCTTACGTCTGTACGTCCGTCCGTCACGTTTCTTGTTACATGTAAAAGTTGAACTTAGAACACCGTAATTACTGGCGACTAGATAGTTTGTATGTGGCTTCCTTATGGGTTACGAGTTAAGACACAACTGATATGTAAAATGATACATGCCGCTAAATGTCCGAGTGCATTTCAAGAGTATGCATCATTTTAATAATTAAAATGTTCGAACAGTCCGCAATTCTCTTTCTTATTTGTATTAAATGTTGTAAAAAGAAACACAATTTGCCGATGTGGGAATCGAACTCGAAACCTGCTGTATCAAAGGCGGCATGTGTACCCATTATAATAGTCGGCCATCTGTTTACTATAGGAATGAATGGCCTTTTTGTGGAATTTATCGGGGTATGAACTTGGAAAAGTGGCGGGAATACTGGACGAAGGCCGGAAGGCCTCGTCCAGTATTCCCGCGACTTTTCCAAGTTTATATCCCCGATAAATTCCACAAAAAGGCCATTCATTCCTTATAATTCCAGCATTTGAAATAAACTCATCAATAAAATGTGTGTATCTTCCGTTTTCTTAAGAATTATTTTAAGTGCGCCTCATGGTTACGGAAAGTAGTTCGGCGTGGGAGTTTACTGGGATATAAATTTTGGACAGATGCTTGCTACGGGCCAATCAAATTGGGAATTGTGTAAATATTTTTGTGCTGGAATTATATATCTTTGGTATTACGTTTATGCACTCGTCAGCACGGTATTATGACAATAACAAACGCCATGTGATCGATGACGAATGTTGAATTTTAAAAATTGCATTTGTTTACAATAATATTTACAATAATAACGCGCCAGCGCAAAGTGGCGCACCTATACGTTTTTAGATTTCCATTAATACACGTGCCATGTTTTCTACCCGACAGCTGTGCACGTGCTCGGCTACTGTTTCAACATCTTCCAGCTGGCCACCCAGCCCACCAAGTACCTATGTGTGTTTGATTCAATCGTATTCCGGTAAGTCGGCAATTCTCAGTAACACGGGAAAGCAACATAATCCACGTGGTCACACCCATGTATCCAGCATGACCAATGTGATAACTAAACTTGTTCATGCCCACTTCTTTCTGTTCGTCATGTATTCCATGTCCGCATAGCTAAGTATATAGTTTCAATTGGATATTGGATATACTTCATATTACTACTTTCATCACTCGTATCACTTTACCACCAATGTAGGCTGTATCATGTGCCGGTGTTCGTGTGGACCAGCCGGTATCATGAGCCGGTGTTCATGTGGACCAGCATCATGTGTCTGTGTTCGTGTGGACCGGCCGGTATCATGTGTCGGTGTTCATGTGGACCAGCCGGTATCATGTGCCGGTGTTCATGTGGACAAGCCGGTATCATGTGCCGGTGTTCATGTGGACCAGCCGGTATCATGTGTCGGTGTGCATGTGGACCAGCCGGTATCATGTGCCGGCGTTCATGTGGACCAGCCGGTATCATGTGTCGGTGTTCATGTGGACCAGCCGGTATCATGTGCCGGTGTTCATGTGGACCAGCCGGTATCATGTACTGGTGTTCATGTGGACCAGCCGGTATCATGTGTCGGTGTTCATGTGGACCCGCCGGTATCATGTGCCGGTATTCATGTGGACCAGCCGGTATCATGTACCGGTGTTCATGTGGACCCGCCGGTATCATGTGCCGGTGTTCATGTGGACCAGCCGGTATCATGTACCGGTGTTCATGTGGACCAGCCGGTATCATGTGCCGGTGTTCATGTGGACCAGCCGGTATCATGTACCGGTGTTCATGTGGACCAGCCGGTATCATGTGCCGGTATTCATGTGGACCAGCCGGTATCATGTGCCGGTGTTCATGTGGACCAGCCGGTATCATGTACCGGTGTTCATGTGGACCAGCCGGTATCATGTGCCGGTATTCATGTGGACCAGCCGGTATAATGTACCGGTGTTCATGTGGACCAGCCGGTATCATGTGCCGGTGTTCATGTCGACCAGCCGGTATCATGTGCCGGTATCATGTGCCGGTGTTCATATAGACCAGCCGGTATCATGTGCGGATCGTAACGTGACTTTCGTCGATTGTATTTTCAGGGATGACGTCGTTCCCACAATGAAGTTCTGGTTCTTCGGAAATATGACAGGTACGTATAAATTAATACGATATTTGTGAATAGCCACAACGAAAATGGAATGGTTAAATAGTGTGTTCAGAGTATCAAACCGAGTGTGCCCTGATTAGCATAGTTTGATTTAGCCCTTTAGTATTACATGTATTCTGTTCATTGTCCAATAACCCTTATTTTGTTCTGGCTGTTTACAAACTGTAGCGGCAGCTCTTCATACGAATATGAAATGGTCGTGTGATAATCATTGAATTATTATTATTATTTAATAATATTTGAATTTAAAGGCGCTTGCCCACTCAATAGGCACAAACTGTTATTTATAGGAATTAAATAAGTGTACAATTGTGTCGCTATTCCACCAGCTATAAAAAATACGAGTGCCCGTTATACAGATACAATCATTTATTAATATTTATTTTAATGATAGTGACTCGCGGTGGTATCCGGGTATTTTAATATGCAAATGAGGCATAATATTTTTTAATTATTTATACTAATTAAATGCGTCACCTGAAAAAATAATGTTTTCTACAGGTTATAAAGTATGGTAATTGCACATTAAAAAATGTAACGGCTGAGTCTCCATATATCATGTGCACGCACGGCCCTCTTCACGGTCGGACATATCGGCATTGTGCAATAGGAGAATGAAATAACTAGGTTAAACTCACCGCCTCATCGTCTCCTTCATTTAATGCACATATTTCGACTGTATCGCATATATTAGTAAATTCGGAAACAAATGGGCCAACGGCCATTGGCCAGATCATTTACGGGCACATGCCCGGGTATGGAAGCTCTTCGAGCCATTTCCCACACTTAAATATAAGAAATACATTAAAAATAAATACAGAGAATAAATAATAATGTCCGTTAACATTTTAGGAAAACGCGGTTATCGCCCCTGATATCAGTGAAAATTAATACCTCTTTGGAAATGATTACAGGAAGTTTTAGCCTGAAATCCAATACATACTGCTATTATGTACATGTTTGTGTGCATATACAGTCATAATACCGCCTGTTAGAAGAATGCTGTCTGTTTTCCTGACTGAATAGCGATCAGTGGCCAATCAGAATTGACGGTGGTTGCGCATGCCCGGTAGTATATTTCCACATGTTCGGTACAGTAAGGTACATGCGGTTGTGGCGTGTTCATGCATTTCCGCATATTGTATATATATATATATACCTCGCATAAACATGTTAGAGTCGACATATTATAAAGTATGATAATTGCACATCACAAAATAAATACAGAGGATAGCTAGTACTGTCCGTTAACAGTTTAAGGAAACACAGTTATCGCTCCTGATATTAGTGTGAAAATATACGTCAGATATAAAATGTATAATAATGCCAATCAATACGTGGGGTAATGGTGAATGCATGCATACGGTTTATTTTGCCAGAAAATGTCTCAGATGATGTTTCTGATATAAAGAACAGTTTGTGCCTACAGAGTGGGCATGTACCTTTAAGCAAATAATATTCGTCATATATGTAGGGTGTTAACATTAAATGTTAGTTGATTGGCACATTTGTTTCATTAGAGACTTGGAAAAGTCGCGGGAATACTGGACGAGGCCTTCCGGCCTTCGTCCAGTATTCCCGCGACTTTTCCAAGTTTATATGCCCGATAAATTCCACAAAAAGGCCATTCATTCCTTATAATCCCAGCATTTGAAATAAATTCATCAAGAAAATGTGTTTATTTTCCGTTTTCTTAAGAATTATTTTAACTGCGCCTCACGGTTGCGGAAAGTAGATCGGCGTGGGAGTTTACTGGGATATAAATTTTGGACAGAGACTTGCTACGAGCCAATCAAATGTTAGGGAATTGTGTAAATATTTTTGTGCTGGAATTATCTGACATTACAAACGTTCAATAATTTATTTCGAAGTAACATGAACAAAAGCTGTTCCTAGTTAAGTTACATTCCATAGTATACTTCATGTTATAATACTATGCAGAGTATACGGTGATCAGTTTATGTTGATACAGAAACATAACCTGGATGATTGCACCATTTGTGAATCATATTGTTTATTTATTTGGCGACATTAGTCCAGTTTATGTTGAGAATTCAGTATTTTGGTATAATAATTGTGTTTTCTCTTTCATGTTTGCAAGCAACTTCATGTTTGCAAGCAACTTCATGTTTGCAAGCAACTTCATGTTGTAACCTTCTCTCGAAACGTCTCTACGACAGTGGTTAAACTCAGCGTGTAAGTGCACACACGAACGAACACGACAGGTTGGAACCAACCTGTCGTGTTCGTTCGTGTGTGCACTTACACGCATATACTTTGTTTATACACATGGAAAGTAATGGGCAATGTTTAGACCTGTGTTTCTCGCTGGAAAAAAACAAAGTCAATTACTCTTTTTGTGATGACTTCCACCTTTCATGTCAGGGTTGTTGGCTATCATGCAGATGATCGTGATTTGCATAGCATAGGTGTTAGCCCCCGTCTGTCACTGTTACCTTCAGATACTAATACAATACACAGCGCATTCAAATAAGCACTTTTAAATGTGCTGAATGAATTTGGTGAAGTTTCGTTGTATCTATTCACAGTATTAATGTCCGTTTCAGGTTTCACGGGTATCCTCCTGGTGATCATGATCTGTATCGTGTACGTGTTCGCGACCCAGATCTCCCGGCGTCTCATTTTCAACGCCTTCTGGCTGTCCCACAAACTTATTGTGATTATCTATATCCTGACGATCCTGCACGGCGCCTCTATGATCGTCCAGAAGCCCATGTTCCACCTCTACTTCTTCGGGCCCGCCGTCCTCTTCGCCATCGACAAGGTGATCAGTCTGAGCAGGAAACGAGTTGAGATCGCCATCGTCCGCGCAGAAAATCTCACCTCAGGTATTAAACCCGAATTCTCTGTCTGGAACGCAGGGCGACTTACATTTGTAATGCTTGCTCAGAAGCTGTACAAACTGTCGTTGCGTGTGGTACAGAATATATTCTACACGACACAAGCTGCACACAGTAAATTAATGTTACCATTCCTCTCTCCCACCACCCGTATTATACACATGTAGCTACTAGAGATTCATCATTTTCGTCCGACTGTTATTTATGAACATGGATATAACTATTATCATACTATACCTTATACTGGAAACGTTTTGTATCAATGTTTCTATGTTCCACAATGTGTGTATAGTAAATGTGGAATTCCAGCAAGATTGAAACGTTTAATGCCGATACCTTGGTTTTTCTATAACATAAATGGGCATATGACATTTGAAGCGCATACGTACCCATTTAGTCTGATACAGATATATAACGTGTGTATTTTAAACCAGAGGTATGCTTCACTGACAGAATGGCAAGCACTCTAGACTATGCGAAATTCATGCGCATAGTACACCGATCGCAAGGAAAATATACAGTAGATCCTTCATAATCCGGATACCCTGTGAGATCCCCATGTGTCCGGTTTAGAGAGGTACCACAGTGACTGTAGTTAAGCACTCCACGAACATGTTTTTGTCATTTTCACACATCATTGAAATAAATTACAGTGAAACCCATGTCAATTAAACACAATGGGATCTCCGTGCTGTCCAATGTAAAGAGGTATTATGATGTACGTATTTCATTCCTTCAGACGTGACATTTATCGAGTTCAAGCGGCCGCCGCGGTTCGAGTACAAGTCTGGCCAGTGGGTGCGGATCGCCTGCTCGGCACTCGGGCCCAATGAGTACCATCCGCTGACCCTGACCTCGGCCCCACACGAGGACACACTGTCCGTGTATGTCAGAGCCGTCGGGCCCTGGACACACGGACTGAGGAATCAGTTTGACCAAGATAGCCTGAAGGAGTGTCCTTATCCAAAGGTATAGTGTCCTTATCTATATATATAATGACTATCCAACTATATAAAGTTATTATCCAAAAGTGTAGTATCTTTATCTAAATGTATAGTGTGCTTATCCAAAAGCATATTGTCATTTTCCAAAGGCATAGTGTCCTTATCTAAAGGTGTTTTGTCTTTTTCCAAATTAATTATATACTGTATCCATATTCAAAGGTGTATCGTCAGGTTAACGAAAGAATAAATAGTCCTTATTGAATGGGACACACTACAATGTATATGTAGGAATAAATGACATTTTCTTTAGAATTTATCTGGGTCCAACTAAACTATTCCAATGTGTTTAAGATTATTTTAAATACCATTTTTCATAGTTTCCAGATTTCAACAAAAGTATATGACAATGTGCATGCGTTTTTATTATGACGTGTAACGTCGAAATCAGCCACACCAGAGTCAAGACAACACAGTGATGGATATATGATCATTGCTCTTAACAAACGAACACTGGGCGGATGTAGATAATTTCTTCGCAATACTGTGTTTTTAGCATAGCATATTTCGGAAGTGTTTTCATGTAAGAACTCTAGTAATGCGCCCTGTGCCCGTATCAGGATAGCTCCTATAATTTAATACATGAAAAAAACAGGTGCCCATTTCACTAAACCTCGTACAACTAAAATGTCCGTAAGTGCAAAATTATGATAGTCTGCAAATTTCACATTCAGAATGTTTTCTTGTAAACAATTATTGGATTTACATTGTTTTGAGCATAGGCTGCATGCAGCCTATGCTCTATAAATGTAAATTCATCAATTGACCTTTTCAGACGATCCTAAATTTGCACTTACGAAGATGTTAGTCGTACGAAGTTTAGTGAAACTGCCCCCAGATGCTTGTTCATACCATGCCGGAAATTGCCTCTTTGGATACCGAGACAAAGAAGCAGCCCTTGTTATTATATGGCCTAATCAGATCACCCTGTCAAGTGCAATGTCTGTATTACATTCGAATGTACATACCCATTATCCTACTCCAGCTGTGTATAATTCGTGTGAACGGTTATATCGCAAAGTGCGTACTTCGGTAATCCTTCATCGTGCTACGTGTTATAGTCCGGTCTGCTGTACGTTGTAGTTGTTCCTGGATGGGCCGTACGGGGCAGGTCAGCAGGACTGGTACCAATACGACGTGTCGGTGCTGGTGGGCGCTGGCATCGGGGTCACGCCCTACGCCTCCATACTCAAGGACTTCGTGCACATGGCCTCCATCAAACAGTCGTACAAGATCCGCTGTCAAAAGGTAGGCACCAGTGATAATATGCAGAAATAACATACAGAATACCATGCTAATACTATAAGTTATTGTGATTCTACACAGGCTATATGGTGTAATATTGCCCGTCTGGAGGTATGTATCGCCTCGGGTGAACATACCTTCAGACGGGCAATATTACACCATATAGCCTGTGTAGAATCACAATAACGTATTTGTCATACGGCAGATCCTGTATTTGGCGTAAAAACATATCTCTTCTTTTGATCTTTGCGTTTTTTCAGGAAGAAAAATAATCCGAGATTCGATTTTCTACCATCAGTCTTAATATAAAGGCGTAAATGAACATTTTGTTTTTTTACTAAACGAAAACAAACTAAATATGGAGTAAGAAATCCATCGAAAACGACTTTATGCCAGTTTTTTTATATCGTGTAATTTAATTTATATTCCACTGCTCTATCGATCTGCTCTCCCTTTGGCGCCTCTAGAATAATGCGACTGGTTCCCAAACATTCGCTGTCATTGCTACGCCGCGGTTTCGTGCGTGGAACCCATAGTTTGTGACCTAAATATAGCCGTGTCACGAAGACAATCGTGTGGAGATTTGAAAAGCAATTTTCGTTATTTTGGCTAATTTTTAGCTCAAATTTTAATCAGCGAAGAATATTTATGGAAAAATAAACAATAAAAGACTGGTTTTGAGTGTACAATTTGTTACTTGTATTGATCAATTCGGGGTTTTATTGTGTTTAGTGAGGAATACAATTCGCAATCGGTAGACGCTTGCAAAATGTGTTTTCATTGGACGCGAGGCGCCGGAGGGGAATCGCAATTCCTGTATGTCCGACGGCCTTGGCAGGTCATATATGACCAGGCAAGCTAGCCAATCAAAAGCCGAGAAACTTATCTGCGGTATGACAAATTATGATATCAAATTTGTCAAGCAAGACTAGGACCCGTGTATAAAGTTCTACCATTTTCGAGCCGAGCCCGATACATACGATATGAAGTGACTATACCAAGATGTTCGGTTGAGCAGATACTGTGTTATGCTATTAAATACACGGTAATCGCAATTGGCAACGAACTTCTCAGCAGTATGGCCCGGTTCGAACCTTGATCGAGGCCGTACGTGAAATGTGTATAATTGCATGGCGCTCTTATTTGTTGTCGTAAAATAAATCAAATTTACACTTAGTTAAGATTAATTATGTAATATGCATAAATGTAATATGTAACATATACATATGTTCCTTTGCAGCTGTATTTTATATGGGTGACAGGCAGCCAGCGCCACTTCGAGTGGTTACTGGACATCCTGCAGGAGGTCGAAGACATCGATCAGAAGGGCATCGTGTCCACGGACATCTTCATCACACAGTTCTTCCAGAACTTCGATCTTCGCACCGCTATGCTAGTGTGTATATATATACCATGCTCCGTTCTGACATTTAACCCGTCAACACAGTGCGTATGTGCCGTGAAACACGGTGCCGTGAAACATTTGTGATATCCAGTCAATACTATTTTTGCATTTTACAGCCATTTGTAGGTGTTGACGGGATAAATAGAATAGTAGGTTAGTGTCGTGAATGGGAAAAAATATCTGGCGTGGCACGGAAACGGGATGTGCTCGGCAGAGCCTCGCTCATCCCGTTTCCTGAGCCTTGCCAGATATTTTTTCCCATTCAATGGCACTAACCTACTATTCTCTATCTATTTTCCTTATTTCTGAACCAAAGTATATGTTGTGACCACTCATTTGAACCGTCTCGGCGAGACGGTTCAAATGAGTAGTCACAACATATACTTCTGATGAGAAATAAAGAAATTCTTGAGCCTTGCCGGATATTTTTTCCCATTCATGGCACTAACCTACTATTCTCTATATCTCCGTGTTTCATTGTGATTTGTTTGTTTTCCGCCTGGGACTGCTGTTTTCCAGTTAGTTCATTGGTGAACGGCGTGGACGCGCACGCTGCTTTGGGAGTCAAATATCAATATCACAGTCACATTTCAACATTTAATGTTCATTTCCTTTAGAATCCATGACATCTCGCAAAAAGGTACTGGTTGAATTTGAAACATTTATATATTCTGCTGTTCGTTTACACTCGCAGTGGAAGCACATTTAATACACATTGTTTTAAAGTCACTATTTTTATTAAATTTTCCACCATGTGGTCGAAATATTAATAAAAAGAGTGACTTTAAAACAAATAGGATTATGATTTGCTTGTTCCACCGATGGCAATAGTGAGACATTACAAATGTAGTAAGTGAATGGCGACACTCGAGTAGATACATGTACATATTCGATGTGCCTGCGGATGTACATATCATTTATTGCTATGATCTGAATACATATTAATCATTATGTATTTATTGCATAAAATGTGCGCTCACAGTTTAACACAGTGTAATAACAAGAAACGAGGCAAAGCCACGAAAGCCAGGTTTTTTCCAAGCATAGACACTTGGATAACATAATTATACCCACTTTTTGTAGACTATATGGCCGTGGCCTGCATGTCGCGCCTTGGGGCGAGGCATGGACACTAAAAAAATAGATATAGTAGATGGAAAAACTTTAACCAAAAAACTTTAACCGGACACACGGACGAACGGACGGACGTATGCCAAAATGCCGACGATATCGCGCTTTCCGCAAGCAGGTGTGACAATGATGATAAACACCCATGTGAAGTATCAAGGTATTGGGTGAAGCAGTTGCAGAGATATAGTACACGAAAAAACTTTAACAAAAAAATTCAAAGTAATTTGAACTTGACATAGGGCACAGGATCGCGCTTTCCGCAAGCAGGTGCGACACTGATGATAAACACCCATGTGAAGTATCAAGGTATTGGGTGAAGCAGTTGCAGAGATATAGTACACGAAAAAACTTTAACAAAAAAATTCAAAGTAATTTGACCTTGACATTGGGCACAGGATCGCGCTTTCCGCAACCAGGTGCAACAATGATGATAAACACCCATGTAAAGTATCAAGGTATTGGGTGAAGCAGTTGCAGAGATATAGTACACGAAAAAACTTTAACAAAAAAATTCAAAGTAATTTGACCTTGACATTGGGCACAGGATCGCGCTTTCCGCAAGCAGGTGCGACAATGATGATAAACACCCATGTGAAGTATCAAGGTATTGGGTGAAGCAGTTGCAGAGATATAGTACACGAAAAAACTTTAACAAATAAATTCAAAGTAATTTGACCTTGACATTGGGCACAGGGGCCGCACGGTTGGATGATGATAAACACCCATGTGAAGTTTCAAGGTAATGGGCGAAGCAGTTGCAGAGATATAGTATAACGAAAAAGTTTTAAACAAAAAACTTTAACCAGACTTACGTTAAAAAGTTAACGTTGAAAATGGCTAAGTCAATTACGTAGAAATAATAGGTGAAGGTAAAAAAATGGTCACATGTTGGATAGTTGTATGTGGTAGGCACCCCTTGGTTATGAAGCTGTGAAAGTTTGGTGGTCCTAGGTGGTACAGTACCAAAGAAATGGACTTAAACACGAAAACTTAACATTGTAAACGCGAAAACTTAACATTGAAAATGGCTAAGTCGACTGCGCGGAAAAAATGGGTGAAGTTAAAAAAAAAAGTAACATGTTGGATAGTGATATGTGGTGGGTACCCCTTGATTATGAAGCTGTGAAAGTTTGGTGGTCCTAGGTGGTACAGTACCAAAGAAATGGACTTAAACACGAAAACTTAACATTGTAAACGCGAAAACTTAACATTGAAAATGGCTAAGTCGACTACGCGGAAAAAATGGGTCAAGTTAAAAAAAAAGTAACATGTTGGATAGTGATATGTGGTGGGCACCCCTTGATTATGAAGCTGTGAAAGTTTGGTGGTCCTAGGTGGTACAGTACCAAAGAAATGGACTTAAACACGAAAACTTAACATTGAAAACGCGAAAACTTAACATTGAAAATGGCTAAGTCGATTGCGCGGAAAAAATGGGTTAAGTTAAAAACAAATTAACATGTTGGATAGTGATATGTGGTGGGCACCCCTTGATTATGAAGCTGTGAAAGTTTGGTGGTCCTAGGTGGTACAGTAACAAAGAAATGGACTCAAACACGAAAACTTAACATTGATTGTGGACGCCGCCCGCCCGCCGCCCACCCGCCCGGCTTTCGCCAATCCAATAGCCTGGATTTTTTTTCAAAAAACCTGGCTAAAAAAGTATAATACACTAGTGTAATACATAAATCAGCTCGTTATATCTAACATGTTGGTGACCAGTACAACTTTAATGTAAGGTGATGCACTTATGCAATAAATATAATCTAACTTCTGTGATAATTTAATATGATATTTGTTAAACGAGTTTAAATCAGTAAACTCGTTTAACAAATATCATATTAAATCATCACTCATGTACGATCCTCTATATATGATTACTATAACGTTTGATCAAGTCCAGCCGTGTGCAAACGTTTGCTGTGGCCCTCGGGAACTGTTTGAATCCCAAGGCCGCAGGCCGCGGGTTCAAACAGTTCCCGAGGGCCATTGATCATGTCCAGCCGTGTGCAAACGTTTGCTGTGGCCCTCGGGAACTGTTTAAACCCCAAGGCCGCAGGCCGAGGGTTCAAACAGTTCCCGAGGGCCACAGCAAACGTTTACACACTGCTGGACATGATCAAACGTTATTGTTACATTTCCAACAAAAACTGATGTAATTTGAGCATTATATTCAGTATTTTCAGTACTTTTATAAAATCGTCCCATTCACGTAGATACTTTTCGGTATGCATATTCCGGGGCCGCGTCATGGACGTCATGAACGTCATGAAGTAGTGACGTCATGAAGGCATTTCCGCGTAGTGACGTCATGAAGGCACTTCCATTACGCGCGGCCCCGGAATGAGCATTGCCTAAAGCCATGTGCAAACAGCACGCGCTATTTGTTTGCACATATGTGCAAACAACGGAAACCATGTAACAATTGCTAATAAAAAATGTTCCACGTTGTCCAATTTTCGGCACTGGAAATGTGAAGATCATGACGTAATTAGTTGACATGATTATTTGCAGGTATAATGTACGTATACCCTGATCCACAAGCAGACTCCCTAGAACATCATAAGAACAATATACAATCTAAAATGGATATAGCGTAATAATTCCAGCACACAAATATTTACACAATTCCCTAACATTTGATTGGCCCGTAGCAAGTCTCTGTCCAAAATTGATATCCCAGTAAACTCCCACGCTCGACTACTTTCCGTAACCGTGAGGCGCAGTTAAAATAATTCTTAAGAAAACGGAAAATAAACACATTTTCTTGATGAATTTATTTCAAATGCTGGAATTATAAGGAATGGATGGCCTTTTTGTTGAATTTATCGGGGATATAAACTTGGAAAAGTCGCGGGAATACTGGACGAGGCCTTAACAAATTACAATTTTCGAAAGAAAAAAAATATTTTTTTTTTTTTTTTGGAAAATTGTAATTTGTTATCGCTTCGTCCAGTATTCCCGCGACTTTTCCAAGTTTATGCGCCGATAAATTCCACAAAAAGGCAATTCATTCCTATAATGTGTATGTAGATGCGTCGTAGATATATTTGGGCAACGTTTATGTAAGCGAATGCCTATGATGACACTGGATACACTATACACGTATTCCTTATTATTAATAAGTGAACCGATACAGTGATGTTTCCTATTTCGTATTTGCAATATATTTCTGTAGTGATATTTACTAGTTCGCGTTTGCAGTATATTTGTGAACTGATATTTCCATTTGCGTGTTAAACTTTGCAGTATATTTGTGAAGAACACTTCCAGAAGTTATCGGGCGGGCGGAGCGTGTTTACAGCGTTGAAGGCGGCCACCCACTTCGGACGGCCCCGCCTCCCGGACATGTTCCGAACCCTGCACAAAACACACCCACTCGTACGTATTGTGTATAATTATTAATATCCGTAACCATGATGCCATTGTATTTATGTTAGTTTTATATTTATGTCACGATTGTTTAAACAACAAATAACGGGTAATCAGTGGAATAAGGGGGCTAACTCCATCATGGACCCCGGCTTGGAGTTAGCCCTCGTCTTTAGCTGACCCCTTTAACAAATTCCTTTCGGAGTACACCTTCACGGGTAGGGAATTTATTTAAAAAAATATTTGTCATTTCTCAATTAAAGTATATGTTGTGACCACTCATTTGAACCGTCTCGACGAGACGGTTCAAATGGTGGTCGCGACATATACTTCTGAGCACATAAAAGGAACATTTTTAGGATTTTCCGCAAATATAATGGCGTATCCTCAGCATGAATAGGAAAAAATACTGCAACCTAGCTGTAATAGCAGGCGGTACTACAATAATTCGCCGCGAAAGGCAAGGAGCGAGGCAGCACTTTTTTCTAACGGTACTAGTATGTGTTCGAAAATCGTACTCATAATTGTGATGAAAATTGATTTAACCGTTAAAGTATGAACATCATACAAGTAATACTAATGTTTCACTAAACTTCTTACGACTAAAATGTTCGTAAGCGCAAATTTAGAATCGTCTGCAAATTTCAATTGATGGATTTACATTTATTGAGCATAGGCTGCATATGCAGCCTATGCTCAATAAATGTATATCCAACAATTATTTACAAGAAAACATTGTTAATGTGAAATTTACAGACTATCATAATTTTGCACTTACGAAGATTTTAGTCGTAGGAAGTTTAGTGAAACGGCCCCTGAAATGCACTAGTGAGATTGCATTCATGTATGTGTGAAGAGGGTATTACTGAAATAGTTATAAATCGACATCGCAATATTCAGAACCCTATTCTGTTTAGCGACGATTTACGAATATTTTAGTCGTACGAAGATTAATGAAACGGCCTCCAGGGAATTTGTGCTGTTATATTTGGATTGTCATAAGTTATCAAATGTTGTCAGTTTGACATGACGTCGCTTAGTTTAACCCTTTCCCTGATAGAAACGACTTTTCACACCTCTGCAGAAGATGTCTTTAGAAAACATTGTGGGAAAAGGAGAAATTGCTTGTAACAAGCAATTTCTCCTTTTCCCACAATGTCTTCTACTCTATCAGATAATTTAACCATCATTTGATTCTTTTATTCAGTTGTTTTCGATTTGGAAGAGTCGAAATATCGCAAAACAGGGAAAGGGTTAAACTAAGCCACTTGTCGACAAACCATTAAACTATGTCAGTTCTACATTGTAACGTGATGTTGCACCGGCAGTAGTTCCATAGGAAGCTACTTCTTCCAAGTTCTGGGGGGGGGGGCGTTTCACTAAACTTCATACGACTAAAATGTTCATATGTGCGAACTTATGATAGTCTATAAATTTTCCATTGTAAACAAGTATTTGATTTCCATTTATTGAGCATAGGCTGCATATGCCCCAAATGGGGCACTTTTCACTTAACGTCGTACAACTAAAATGTTCGTAAGTGCAAAATTATGATAGTCTGTAAATGTCACATTAACTATGGTTTCTTGTAAACAATTATTGGATTTACATTTATTGAGCATAGGCTGCATATGCAGCCTATGCTCAATAAATGTAAATCGATCAATTTCAATTTACAGACGATCCTAAATTTGCACTTACGAACATTCTAGTCGTACGATGTTTAGTCAAACGGTCCCTGTTTTTCTATTTATAAGACCTGTCCATTGTTTGCCCAGGTACGGAAGGTCGGCGTGTTTTCCTGCGGACCCCAGGGCCTCACAAAGAGCGTAGAGCGGGCGTGTGTGGACGCCAGTCGGACCACGAAGTCATTGTTCGAGCACCACTATGAGAACTTCTAACATAAACACGTTACCGTGCGGATAATCAAATAAGTATGACTATCACCGCGATTTCGCTCTAGACGGAGCGACGAAGCAAGCGGACTGGAACAGTGGTATACCTTGCTCTACTGAGCGGACAGTGTTACCGTGTCTAATGTAACTACATGTATCATTGGTGCCATATCTTATTTGTCACAACAGTAATTGGAGTAGAGTGCGTTATTTAAATAAATGTGACATCTATACAGCTGCGGGGGCGTTTCACTAAACGTCGTACGACTAAAAAAGTTCGTAAGTGCAAAATTATGAATTTCACATTAACAATTTTTCCTTGTAACCAATTATTGGATTTACATGTATTGAGCATAGGCTGCATATGCAGCCTATGCTCAATAAATGTAAATTCATCGATTGAAATTTCCAGACGATTCTAAATTTGCACTTATGAACATCTTAGTCGTACGAAGTTTAGTGTAGTTCTGCTACATGTGTACGTACACGCTAGACTATGAGTGCGAGGTGTATGTTCTGCAATGTGTACACACTTTTAGTACAGAGTTAAACGTATATTCAGATGTTAGTCCGTTCAATGTAGATGCCTGGATATGTATCTATGGTTGTGTACAAAGTAGTATTCAACACGTAGTTGAAGGGGCCAGTACATGTAGGAGAAAACGGACTTAGCCCCCTCTTCCACTTCGATTCTTGTGAACGGACTTGTAACGCCTATAGCGCTCGGACTACAGGAAATGGTGGAGATATTGGCAAGTATGTGCAATGACACTAACTATCTACGGCCAATGTGTGAAACGGAACATGGAGTTACGGGAGGGATTTCTCAATTTCACATTGATTACATTGAACAAGTACTACGTTAATAGACAGGATAGATTCCAGTGAGCTGGTCATTGAGTGCTAGAAGACTATTTAGAGAATTTCCTTAATCCTTATAATGCTGAAATAATTGTGTCGTTTGCTTTTCATTTTTTGCCTTTTCTTTTTTTTTCTTATTCATATTATGGTTTGACAATACTTTAGAGATGTTGAAGTGCTTTCAAACAATGTATCTTATTGAGAAAAAAGAAAATATATGAAGAAACAACAGCAAATGACATGTTTACCCCCGCATTCTAAGGGTTAATGTATGTTTATAAACACCATAAATGCGATGTTCATCTGGAGTTGAAGGAACGGCTGTACATGTAGAATACGTGATGCATTTATTGTTTGATTATTTAACAGATAATTTGGCAGGCCATGGCGTATTGAGTTTGTCACCAATGTTACCCCAGATCGTATCCAAATCCGACTAGTTTGATGGTGACCTACATTTTTCACCATTTAATAAATAACTCATTAAATATCATTATAACAAACATGTTAGATTAGTAGCATGGTACACATGGTTGAACATGCAAAATACATATATTCGGCCATTCAAATGAGAAAATATGTCTTCAGATAAAATGGACAGATATGTGATTTGTGGTCTTACCAGTGAAACCTTTACACCTGCGACCAGTGATGGCCCAGATCCGACGACGCATTGGCATGGACGGATCAGGGGGTTGTTTCACTAAACTTCGTACGATTAAAATGTTCGTAAGTGCAAAATTATGATAGTCTGTAAATTGCACATTAGCAACGTTTTCTTGTAAATAATTATTTGATTTACATTATTGAGCATAGGCTGTGTATGCAGCCTATGCTCAATAAATGTAAATCCATCATTTGAAATTTCCAGACGATCCTAAATTTGCACTAACGAACATTTTAGTCGTAAGAAGTTCAGTGAAACGGGTCCCTGGGCAATTACTGTTTACAAAACATGTTCCATCTGGGCATAACTCGACTGACAGGTTAACATGTTACATGTATATGTAGTTACTTATTTACCTGTTATGACTTGTACTTCCTTTGCTCTTCTCGCATCGCCAAGGACAATGTATTATGGCGAGAAGCATATTAAGCTTTTATTAAAAGTGCTAATAAACTGAATTAAATTGAACTGTCCTACCTACATGTACTTTATAAACGAATGTGTTTTAACATCGCATGGGAATCGTGTGCTCTCAAACAGGTTTGTCTTTCAAAATAAGACCATCACGTAAATAAAAAATAGTAGAGCAAAATAGTTATAAAGTAACGTTGAACATCGCTGTTCACGTCATAGTGCCATTGAGTGCTATGTAGCCAATTAAAATGTGTTAAGGCCGATAAACATACCTTACATTTTGCACGAAATGTAGCTAAATTGTTCAAAATGCAATACCTCTTTTCTTTTTAATATTCATTCTATCATTAATTCGCATGGTCACAGACAATAGTATTTATATTTCGTGCGGAAACGTGAAGAACCAGGGTTACACATACTCAAATTAACTGCGGGCCGTTTCACTAAACTTCGTACGACTAAGATGTTCGTAAGTCAAAATTCAGGATCGTCTGGAACTTTCAATTGATGGATTTACATTTATTGATCATAGGCTGCAGCCTATGCTTCATAAATGTAAATCCAAGAATTGATTACAATAAAACATTGTTAATGTGAAATGTATAGACTATGATAAGTTTGCACTTACGAACATGTTAGTCGCACGACGTTTAGTGAAACGGCCCCCAGGATCCTAGAGGAATGTCTCAACACACGCAACTGTACTATAAATGACACCTATGCCAGTTGCAACCAGTGGCACGATAAACAAGTCTCTGAAGAAACTTGTCGGTATTTCTTCCTATGTTGTTCGCCACTTTCTAGTCGGTTTGGAATTTGAAATGTAAAGCTTTAGCGGGCAGTGACCAGTTAATTTCAAATTATCAATTTCACGCCCTCGGACAGTATGCATTGAATGCAATATTCCAAATAAATGGGCATACAGCACAATGTGTTTTACACGTGTGAACAAGACATTCTAGAAGCTTTTACATAACACGACAGTTACTATGCTGCTCTATTAGTGTTCCTTTTTTTATTAAATGTTTTGTATTCTCTTTGCTACATGTACATGTACAAACACAAGATATTCAAACAGTTCAATGAACAAAGTACATATATATGTCAGTTCATACGCATGTCTACATTTCAATGAACAGTGTGAATAATAACGTATTGATGCTCGTCTACATGTAACATTGAGTTTTTTTAATAAATAATCAAGGTTTTATAGGGCGTTTGGGCTATAAGACTGTTATAGGTCGTGTATGTTTATGATATAAAAATACGTGAAATTAGTGTTCCTTGCCTATGCAGGAATGTGAAATATCTGGGTGCAGCCCACAGACATTCGGAGTGTTTCGGCTTTCATCGGTATAACTTTATATATATGAAAAATGGTTCTAACTTTGGTCGGACACGACCTCGTATCATAACAAAATAACATGTTTAAAATTGTAATTTTCTATGCATTCTATGTATTTCTGCAGGATATCGATAATTCTCAAATGATCATATGAATTTGCCACTACAATGTTGACGTTAGAGCCGTAAACACATTATTTCATTTGTTTATGATACGAGAGTGTCCGAAATAGGAAAGGATATGTAATTCGATATTATTTGCATAATTATTTTCTAACTATGTTATTTTTGCAAGATAACAATACTTCTCAAATGAATATGTGCATTTTCCGCCAAAATATTCACATTAGCGTTAATAAAATCGCGGAATGTGTTATGATATGAGACCAAAGTTAAAAGCCTTGTTCATATAGAGTTATACCGATGAAAGCCGAAACACGCCAAATGCCTGTGGTGCAGCCTCTATACAATTATCAAATTTTGAGGTGACATTTCCACTTTCAGACCATGCCGTGCCCCGTCACTTGCAGAGACTGAAAGTTTCATATTTTCTTAATCATCATCTAGAGGCAAATGTACTTTCGTGGTGCAAACCCAATCCCATCCATACGTTTTCTCTCGAATAAATTATTGTTTGAAACTCCCGATGTAAAATCTGATTAAAATAAAAAAGCAAGTAGAAAATAATAGATAAACAATCAAAGTGAATTTTAATCAGCAGAAAGTGCAATATTTATACATTTCACCGGTGCCATTGTTCGCAACTGGCGGCTAACTGACCATTGCTACGTTAGATAATCAAAGGACTGAAAGTCCTGAAATCCTTCGCAGTACTTGCTCAACCATTTTAATATTTCACACAAAAAATCATATATACTCCATTTAAAATCAATATATTCGTCGAATCAGTATACATTATCAATGCTGCAAAAAACAATATTTATCTAGACAAACATGATTGTTCAAAGTAATTTCACCTTGACCTTGGACATGAAGGCCACATGGGTGTGGTACATGTATGGAATGAAAATATGGATGATGATAAGGAAGTATATGAAGTTTGAAGTCAATCTGACTTACGGTTGCAGAAAACTTTAAGGCAGATCGTACGGATGCAAATGTGTAAGTAATTTGACCTTGACCTTGGAAATGAAGGCAGCATGAGTGTGGTATGGAATGAAAATATGGTTGGTGATAAGGAAGTATATGATGTTTGAGGTCCATCCGACTTTCCGTCACAGAGATAATGGGTACCCAAACTCTTTAACGTGGAAGGACGGAATTACGAAAACTATATACCCCTCGACATACTGTGTATGCCGGGGGGGGGGGGGTCTATCTATAGTTTTGTATACGCAGTTTAAACTTTATATATTTTACAACAATTACAAACAAGAGCGAGCAGTCATGCATGGAACACGACATGTGACATATGTCATCAGTCCCTTTTTTCCTGTCACAGTCATAGCTCAGGAACTAGACTGGTGTCATATGTCATCAGTCCATTTTCTCCTGACACAGTCTCCTAAATTTAAAATTCATATCATTTTCCAATTCAAATAGGAATCCTCAGCGATTTGTAACTCGGAGGATATAACAAAAACGTTCTACTTTCACTTTCATTTCAGCTACTCATTCAAGTTCAATGTATTGAGTAAATGATGCCGAAATATTTTTATTTAAATTAATATCTAATTATTTAAATATACTTTTTTTAATTCATAATACAAATAATCTAGACATAATTATCCTTATTATAACTCCAAGACAACGTTTCCTTTGTGAAGTGTATCGTACTGTATATGCTGTGTAACGTCAAGTCGCAAGACTGTCGGCAGCGTATGCGCTAACACACACGACGTGTAATTATCAAAAAATTGCTAGCACCTCTTTGGAAAGTTTGGATTTCCGCGCGAACTGTTTTACTAAATTCATTATATGGACACTGATTAATAATATCGATGGCTCAATATGATTAAAACAGTATGTAACTGTCAACAAACAATGTTTCTGCTTTAAATCATCATCATTTCGCTGTCCAATGTCGGATTTTATCGAGCCATTGACCTATGTAAAGTTCAAAATGTAAGCTTTAATCTGATTGGTCATTCAAGAAAAACATCACAGGGAAATCCCGCCCCCTACTATATCATTGCGCAAAATATCAACATACATAACAAAGAACTCATATTAATACATAACAGTTAATAGTTTATAAAGTATACAAAACCTTTTGCAATAACACACACATATAGCACAAAAAAGCAATCAACACATGTATTACGCTGAAACGGTAAGTTGTTGAACTACTTTTTTATGGCGTAGTACCGCGTGTTTTTCTAAAGTTAAACCAGCAAACAGTGACACTGCGACATCCACTTAACTCATTAGCATATCTGCAATGACTGAGAATTTTCATATAGTTACTAAGTCCGAGCTAATAGCTCGGATAATAATGTATTCCAAAGAAAACGTATGGATGGGAATTGGTTTGCACCATGGGAGTACATTGGCTCCTGGATGATGATTGAGAAAATATGCAACTTTCAGTCTCTACAAGTGACGTGGCACGGTATGGTCTGAAAGTGAAAATTTCACCTCAGAATTTGATAATTTTAAAGAAGCTGCACAAAGATATTTCACATTCCTGCATAGGCAAGGAGCACTCAGTAATAGAGCATCATATTTGTGTTTATGTAAAAGCTTCTAGTGTATCTTGTTCATAAATGTCGAACTCATTTTGCTGTCTACCCACTTATTTGGAATATTGCATTAAATGCATACTGTCCGAGGGCGTGAAATTGATCATTTGAATTTAACTGGTCACAGCCTCCTTAGCGTTAATTGTGGGCCGTAACTCCGTAAAACTCACATACATGTACAAGAGTTTTGTAGAGTTACGTCTGCAACGACATTGGAGTCTACTGATCCCACTGTGTTATGAGCTGCACTCTGACTGCTGACTCGGCAACTTGACGAAAATCCGCTGCGTCGCCGTTGGGTTCCCGGATTGTGTGAACTGGGCCGACGCAGATACAGTGAAACCTCTCTAAACCGAACACAAGCCAACATCTGTGATCTTATTTTTGATGAATTTCTTGGTCATTTATCTCGGGGGATAATGTCTGTTTATGATCGCACATCACACAGCTATGGCTCAGAATGATCAAATGCATGATTTACAGTGAAACCTCTCTAAACTGGACACCCTGGGCGGTGCCCAGGGTGTCCAGTTTAGAGAGGTTTCACTGTAGATTACCCGGTAACATGTGCACGGCGAGATAACGAACTACCCAAAAACATTTGCCACCAAAATTTGGATTCACAGAGACAAGGAAGGCAAACGATTCGTTACTATACGTGCATTTACTAAACTAAATACAAAATGTACAATAGTGGTCCGTTGGGTACAATTCGTCTTTTCCTGTCTCCGCAGCGCGAGAGACGATAATTAAAGGTACATGCCCACTCAGTAGGAACACACCGTTCTTAATTGGAATTAAATAAGTGTATATTTTTGTCATTATTTCACCAGTTATAACAATTACGAGTGCCCGCCATACAGATATAATCATTTAGTAATGTTTGTTTTACTGATAGTGATGCGCGGTGGTATCGCGCTATTTTCATATGCAAATGAGGCATGATATGTTTTAATTATTTATACTAATTAAATCCGTCACATGAAAAAACAATATTTTCGACAGATTATAAAGTATGATCATTGCACATTAAAAATAAATACAGATACTAAATAGTAATGTCCGTTAACATTCTAAGGAAACACGGTTATCGCCCCTGAGAGCAATGTGGGCATAAAATATAAAATGTATAATAATGCCAATCAATACGTGGGGTAATGATGAATAAATGTTTATTTTGCCAGAAAATGTCTCAGATGATGTATCTGATATAAAAAACATGTGCCTACTGAGTGCGCATGTATCTTTAAGTACCACAAATTCGGTTTTGTCCTTCTATGCCGCGTAGACACGAAATTTAAAAACCTTAATTTTCGTCTCTATTCGACGGAGAAACGAATACATGAACTACTTACTGTCTGTTTCACGAAACCTGTCCACATTTGACGTCCATATAAACAATGCAAAAACAATATTTCATTGTATAATATAACATTTTATCAAAAGTTAAGAATGAGTCTTCTTTTATTTCGTGAAATTTGTCCTATTTGATTTTATCATGTCTTTGTGGATTTAAGGTGGGGACCATTTTCGAATTTCGGAAATGGTGGATCGATTTTCAAAATTTAACTTCTGTTTTCTTAATTATATCATTTCCAAGCTATCTATCCGGTTTTCGGAGTCAATTTCCATTTTATTTTCGTTGTTTTGACACCCAGCTCCCCCCACCTCATTTTCCCCATGTTAAATTCCCATACATAGATAAATTTTTCGTAATAAAATCAATATTGATTTGACCAAATTTCACGAAATAAAAAGAAGGCTAATTCTTATGCTAAAATTTAATATTATCGAAAAAATATTGTTTTTGCATTGTTTATATGGCCGTTAATTTTGGGCAGATTTGGTGAAACAGACAATAACATTATTTAAGCCCGTCTCTATGCGGCGTATAAACAAAGAAATGAATTTAATGTTCATAATGTTTGTTTCTACGCGGCGAAGAATCGATGATAAAAGCTTAATATTTTTATGCTGAGTTTCTACGCGACGTAGATATGAAAGCACGATGATTAATGGTAGTAATATCCGTTTCTATGGGGCAAAATAATGAAGGGACGAAATGTCCTTAGCTATCCACTATACAATACGAGTCCACTACGTAGTATTACTTGGCAGTTTCGTGTATCTATATGGCGGGAATGGCGAATCGGTGAGCCCCGCCTTGATATAGTGCACATTCGTATCACAGTCAAAGTTATCTTCATACAGTTGGGAAAATATCACATTCATTTCCTTCGTCGTCACTTCGTGTCCAGATATGGCGTGTTTGTACTCGCAACCTGTCGCAGCCCGCTTTAGGTACCAGAAGCCGCTATTGTGCAGATACGATACTTTTATTGTCTTGCCCACGATGCCCGTGATGTATACGTCTTCCATGGGGATAATCGTGGACGTTCGGGTAGCCTCGTACAACTCAGACACAATCGATGACGTAAACGCGTACGCCGTGCCCGAACAGTACGTGGGAAAATACCGCCCGCTGTACTCATGTACCGACGTATACCACTTGGAATTCCTGTTTCTGATTGGCTCTGCCCTTTTGAACAGGTGACACATAAAGAACCGACCACGTGGTGCGAGGCTCAAAGCTTTTAAAGCGTTTTCTATATGAATATACATATCGTCATCGGATTTTAAATAAAACCGCGAATTCTTGCAATAGTTATCAATCCATTGTAGCATCGCTATAGACTTGAATGTCAGGTTTCTGTATGAATCCGCTATATCCACCTGTATAATGTCCGTATATAGCTGCGATTCCTTCATGACTTGCTGTTGAGTGGGTGTATCACCTTTCCCGACGAGGAACACGAGTGAAGAACGGATATTCCGTACAACAGATCCCCATGTGTTCCGTATCGTGTGCCGGCGTATAAAGTTCCGGACGTCGCTGATGACAATAACGACTAAATTCAGCGTGGGGTCCGTGTCGTTTTCTCCAACTGCGCATGCGTTGACGTTGTTGATGGGAAATTCAAACATGTGCTGAAAATAGAGGAACGCATACGTTAGAACTATTAAACTCCTAATAAGCCGTCTCATCAGGATCTGCAGCATGTGTCAGTATATCGATGGTCTAGTAACAGAAGGTCGTAACTGCTATAGTATAGTCCACCCTGACATTATTTTATTCGCCGCTACGGGCCTGGTTCAATGCCCATAGCGCTTTAAATACGGACGGACAATTACTATTTTATATTGGACCATCGACTAGCATAAAACGTTACTTTATAAATAGAATACCAGCCCAGTCTCTGTTGATATTGATTGTACCAGGATCGGCTCGGAAACGATAAGAATTCCGAGGTGAGCCTTGCTTTCCATTGCCTTACCTGATAATTATGAAAACAAAAGTCACTAGACTGGTATTATATGAATTCCAATGAAACGGCTCTAACCTGGACATACAGTGGACATGCCAGGGTGTCACGATTATACAGCTTCTACTGTACATGTATCAGTACAGGACACGCAATTTTAAAGTTTTCCAAGAATTTTCTCGAACACAAAGCTCAGTATAGTCAGTATCAATTCAACCAGCTGCTGAACGTTACTAGTACAGCGTGCCGTATGTAAATGATGGGAATTGGTACTGTGCTCGGTGGCCGGTTTAGAGAAGTTCTACAGTATACAGTAGCGCTTTTCTGCAGGTCAACTATACGTACTATACCAATACTATACGTATACTATACCAATACGATATGTTTTCTATACGATATGCATATCATATAAACGTACGATATGTTTGTACCGTACATACCAACCAATATCGTATATATATACATCATTCAAATCGTACGTTTATACGATTTGTATACATGTGTATAATTCTAGTACGTTTGTATCGTACAAACATACCAGATTATGGTATATTCATACCATATCCGTACGGATATATCGTATATACGAACGGATATCGTATGTTTGTATAATATTCGTATAGTACGTTTGTACTATACGATGATACGGTACAAACATACCAATAGTATATGATCATACGATATGCTCATTAAATATACCAATACTATACGATTACGATATGCATACGATATTAGTATATACAAATAGGTAAGGAGCAGAAAAGCGCTACTGTACATACACACCTGTTGGTAAGTCTGCCCGCCGTCGCCGGGGTCCGCCCTGTGCGAATGTTGCAGTCGTCTCCAGTCACCCTGTGCCACACTACCATTCGCCCGGTCTGTATTCTGTTTGCTGGCGTTGTGAATGGTGGTGGGTGGGCGGGACTTCCTGACATCCGCATCGATATCTAAACACGTGCAATAGGACAGGACATGTGAATCGCTGTTTCTCTCTGCATATAGCTATTAAGTCAATATCAGGATTTACCTTCAATAATTTCAGTAAGCTACATGAACCGAGTTAACTTGACCTTACCGTCCATATCATCTGGCTGTCAATGATGTTGGTGCATTTACATGCTAGTTACCAGGTGCCCGTTTCACTAAACTTCGTACGACTAAAATGGATTAAGTGCAAATTTAGGATCGTCTGGAAATTTCAATTGATGGATTTATATTTATTGAGCATAGGCTGCGTATGCAGCCTATGCTCAATAAATGTAAATCCAATAATTGTTTACAATCCAATAATTGTTTACAATAACAAATTTAGTCGTACGAAGCTTAGTGAAACGCCACCACCCCCCCCCCCTCAAGAAATTCAAATATCACTCAAATAAAACAATGGTGGTGCCACGTGAGCATACACACATGTCAAAGCTAACACACGCATTGGTTATGATGATATATGTACCAGGGGCCCGCTTCACTAAACTTCGTACGACTAAGAAGATCGCAAATGCAAAATTGATATGTGTATTAACATTTACACTGACAGCAGATGTTTATAAATCCTTCTTGGGTGGGTTCACACTTAACGATGTGAACATGTAGGTGGAGAATTTCAGCATTAGTGAACCACGCTAATGTGAGAAGTAAATACTTAACAATCATCGTAGGAAATGTAGTGAAACGGGTCCCTGGACAGAACAGTTTGATGTATATTTGTATATCTGTTTGTGAAAGAATTCGACGCTGTTGTGGGAACCCGTTTGTGGGAGTTGACCCATTTCCGAGACGAACTCTTCAATATACAGTGTAACCTCTCTAAACTAGACACCAAGAAAATACCGGTGATCTTATTTTTGATGAGTTTCTTGGTCATTTATCTCAGGTGATACAGTGGGGTCAGCGTGTAAGTGCACACACGAACGAACACGGCATGTTGGAACCAACCTGTCGTGTTCGTTCGTGTGTGCACTTACACGCTGACCCCACTGTAATTCATGTATAAACAAGAAATGCGTCTGTCGAACGCGGATGCCACCTGCAGCATATTTGAGAAACTGTGAAAAAGTGGTTAACCGAAAAGTGTGACGGACGGACGGACGGACGGACAGACGGACGGTCCAAACACTATATGCCACCCGTTCCTTCGAAACCCGGTGGCATAAAAAAAATTAAATATTTTTCTGCATTTTTTCTCATTTCGCATCAAAAGTGTATGTTGTTACCACTCAGTTGAACCGTATGTTGTTACCACTCAGTTGAACCGTCTCGGCGAGACGGTTCAACTGAGTGGTAACAACATACACTTTGGGTGGGTAGCGAACCAACCTTTCGTGTTCGTTCGTGTGTGCACTTACACGCTGACCCCACTGTAATGTCGGTTTGTGATCGCATATCACACAGATATGGCTCAGAATGATCAAATGCCTGATTTACAGTGAAACCTCTCTAAGTGTCAGTTTAGAGAGGTTTCACTGTACATTTGCATATGGTTTTGTCATTCCGTAAATGAAGTACCCGACATGCGTATAACGAGCAATATAGATTACCAGGCTACATGAGTGTGTTACTTGATAATGAGCTACACTGGTCACAAATCCAAAAAGCCTCATTTCTCCAGTCACAGCCATAAATACTATATGTTGTACAATGGTAACTTGCTTACGAAGCCCTACAGGGGACGTATACTTCTTTATTTTTACTAATTCGTTCCAACGAAATAACAATTCGTTCCCTCAATTTAACAATTCGTTCCCACGAAATAACAATTCGTTCCCCTGGGAACGAATTGTTAATTCGTAGGAACGAATTGCTATATCGTGGGAACGAACTGTTAATTCGAGGGAACGAATTGTCATTTCGTGGGAACGAATTGTTAATTCGAGGGACGAATTGTTAAATTGAGGGAACGAATTGCTATTTCGTGGGAAGGAATTAATGAAAAAAAATCCATGTCCACTGCGGGGCTCCGTACTTGTTGGATGTATTGACTGAATCCCTGAATCCATGCTGGCCGGCAACTGCGTGCTTGTTCCTTGTATCAAATTTATCCCGTCAACACAGTGCGTATGTGCCGTGAAACATTTTCGATATCCTGTCAATATGACCTAATCACTTCCTATGAATATGTGCGGTGGCTGGGATTTTTGCATTTTAAAGCCTTTAATAGGTGTTGATGGGATAAATAGAATAGTAGATAGTAGGTTAGTGCCGTGAATGGGAAAAATATCTGGCACGGCACGGAAACGGGATGTGCTCGGCAGAGCCTCGCCCATCACGTTTCCTAAGCCTTGCCAGATATGTTTCCCATTCACTACACTAACCTACTATTCTCTATATACCCGACTATAACTCACCTATAAATGATTGGACGGACAGTCTCGGACGGTGTTTGATATCGCCAGCGCTCAGCGTGTAGAACAGGATGTTTACAGCAGCGCATGCGCATATCATCAGCAGCACAAAATGTGGGCGGGGAAGATCAACCATCGTGTCTGGTCATCGCTAAATTGTATGCTGTCCTGGAATGAGAGAAAATGGAATTAGCAAACTGATTACACATAAATATCAAATGAATGAATTAATGAATGAATGGGATGGATGGATGGATGGATGGATGGATGGATTGATTGGATGGATGGATGGACGGATTGGATGGATGGACGGATTGGATGGATGGATGCATGGATGGATGGATGGATGGGATGGGATGGGATGGGATGGGATGGGATGGGTGAAAGTAGCAGAATATGTGGTAAATGGCTAGGCTATACTAAGTGTAGGAAAAATCAATGGTGGTAGCCCACCTAAACCCTGGATGGATGGTGGATGGATGGATGGATGGGATGGGATGGGTGAAAGTAGCAGAATATGTGGTAAATGGTTAGGCTATACTAAGTGTAGGAAAAGTCAATGGTGGTCAACCTAAGCCCTAAATATGAAACAAACAATTTGAAAGTATCGGTGTGTAACTTTGGTCGGACACGCCGAATGCCTGTGGAGTAGCATACATAATATGTGTATGTTTAATGCATGTATGCACATTCAGTATATTGTATGTGCCCGATTTTTCTTTAAACCCATCAGTTATGTCGTATGTTCTACCATAAACACAATGGGATGGTTCCCCTGTATTAACATGGTTCAAGGTACATAATCACGTGGTTACAACAACAACACCAACAATGGCTGAACGTGTTGAAATTTCGCTCACACCAAAGTAAGTATTATTTGATATTTTCCTGAAATATGGCACAGCAAACGCGTCTTAATGAGCTGCATTTGATGGTCCCGGGAGTTTGGCACAGACTTATGTGGTTTTTGCGAAGAATCGATTTACGTGTCGGTAGACACGTAAATCGATTCTTCGCAAAAACGACAGAACGTTTGGCCAAAGTACAGAGACCACTAAATGCAGCTTAACAAGACGCGTTTGATGCGCCATATTTCATCAGGAAGTTTCAGTACTTGTTGTTGTTGCAAACACGTGATCATACACCTTCAAGTTGGTGATTAACGTGACAAAACGTCATTCCACAACACGCTACTTACATGCCATTGCGACCTGCAAGTGACATATTATAATATAACATACATACGAAATAGATAAATAATGTAAATGTACCTTGCCCCAAACATTTATAAGTTATTAATTTAGGGTCAAGTTTGATATTCACCTCGGTAGTTGCTCGCGGTAACTTGATATCAGCCATCCACAGAACGTCTCACGGTGATACCAGATTTAATACAGAGAGATGATAATATACAAATATGTATCGCATGAAAACATTGTTATGCCGTGTTACAACCGGTTTCGTAAATGTGATATGACACATGTGTAATAATACCTGGAGCGAATTTGATTAGCTGACCGCATCACCCTAATTACGTATTCGTATAATGAGCAAACCTTATGGCAAACCAACAAAGACGTTCCAAATGACTCCATCGTGTTTAAACGTCATTAGAAGCATCAGTGACTCCGTAAAAATACTGCAATTGTTAGAACGTGATCACATGAAGTGGTATCAAAGATCAGCAACATTTCTACTGTCTGTTTCACGAAAGCTGCCCAAATTTTACGGCCATATAAACAATTCAAAAACCATATTGTTTTCGATAATATTAAATTAAAGGAAAATTTAAGAATGAGCCTTCTTTTTATTTCGTGAAATTTGGTCAAATATTGATTTTATTGCGAAAACAAAATTTCCCCATGTTAAATCCCCATAGACATCTTCACGGAGTGAAGATGTCTATGGGGATTTAACATGGGGAATTTTTTTTGAATTTTAGAAATACTGGACCGATTTTTAAAATTTAACTTTTGTTTTCTTAGTTAGATCATATCCAAGCTATCTAGTCAGGTTTCGGAGTTTTTTTTTCGTTTTTTGACTCCTCCCACACTGCCTTACCTCTTTTTTCCCCATGTTAAATTCCCATAGTGAAATCAATTTTTCGTAATAAAACCATTATTTGACCAAATTTCACGAAATAAAAAGAAGGCTCATTCTTAAATTTTCCTTTAATTTAATATTATCAAAATAAATAATGTTTTTGAATTGTTTATATAGCCGTAAAATTTGGGCAGCTTTCGTGAAACAGACAGTAGTATTAAATAGCGCGGCACGGAAACGGGATGGGCTCGGCATCCGTTTCCTAAGCCTTGCCATATATGTTTCCCATTCACGGCGCTAACCTACTATTCTATTTATACCGTAGACACCTACACATAGCTTTAAAATGCAAAAAATATAACCCCAGCCGCATCCTCAAAATCGGAGAATCGATTAGAATGACAATCGCACATATTCATATGCAGTGATTATGTTGTATAATTGTATAATTACAGAATTTGAAAATATCGACATATAAAAAGTGCGTATGTACCGTGAAACACGGTGCCGTGAAACATGAAACACGGTGCCGTGAAACATTGTTGATATCCTGTCAGGATATCAACAATGTTTCACGACACCGTCTTTCGTATGTACCACGACACCGTGTTTCGTATGTACCGTGAAACACGGTGCCGTGAAACATTGATGATATCCTGTCAGGATATCAACAATGTTTCACGACACCGTCTTTCGTATGTACCACGACACCGTGTTTCGTATGTACCGTGAAACACGGTGCCGTGAAACATTGATGATATCCTGTCAGGATATCAACAATGTTTCACGACACCGTCTTTCGTATGTACCACGACACCGTGTTTCGTATGTACCGTGAAACACGGTGCCGTAAAACATTGTTGATATCCTGTCAGGATATCAACAATGTTTCACTACACCGTCTTTCGTATGTACCACGACACCGTGTTTCGTATGTACCGTGAAACACGGTGCAGTGAAACATTGATGATATCCTGTCAGGATATCAACAATGTTTCACGACACCGTGTTTCACGGTACATGCATATACGCACTTTTTATCTGTCGATATTTTCAAATTCTGTAGATGCGAAAATAGTCAACCCACCGAAACGTATTGGATATCTCCAAGTGTTCAGTAGCCGATTTCATCAAACTTGCAAAGTATACTTATCTAGCAAAGTATACTTTGAAGGAGCAATCATTTATTTTTCCTAAAATGCATTATTTCATATAGAACTAACAACTGCATATATTTGATGATTAAAAGTATGCAGAATTATTATACTGAATTTATTACATTATCACAGCCAAATTGGCTGTGATAATGTAATAAATTCAGCATAATAAAAATTAATAAATTTATCCTAAAATTTAAAATGTCTCCCTCAAAGTATACTTTGCTAGGAAAGTATACTTTGCAATGTTGGTGAAATAGGCTGCTGATCTTTTGATGGTGAAGTCATGTGATAAGAAGAATCTCAAACGCGTTTGCATTTTTTTTCAATTCTGTGCATAACTTGTGCGTGACTTGTTTCTCTCATATCAAATGGAAACTTGTTTGAGATCCTCTATTTAAATTTAATTAATCTTACTGATGTATTGAACTAACATCGTTGTTGGTTCCACGTTTATTTTACCTTGTGTTGGCTATTAAACGGTTTAAATAGTTAAAGAGTACTGCCGTTTTATGAACAAATAAGTCACTTTCACTAAAGTATTGCGATCAAAATGATCTTCCAATGATAAAACACATATTTTCTAGTTGATATCACATGACGCAGAAATCTGACACAGGCGTCAATTCAGTGTCTATGATCTTTTTGTTTTCATTTTGAGGTAGATCTACTGAATTTACGGAAGATATGACTGCTATCAATATTGGTGTATAACGGCGATGCGATATATTATAATATAATTATATCGTATGATAATGTACACGTAAAATCCAGATTTATTCCGTAGACAGAATATACAAATAATTCCAGCACACAAATATTTACACAATTCCCTAACATTTGATTGGCCCGTAGCAAGTCTCTGTCCAAAATTTATATCCCAGTAAACTCCAACGCCGAACTACTTTCCGTAACCGTGAGGCGCAGTTAAAATAATTCTTAAGAAAACGGAAAATAAACACATTTTCTTGATGAATGTATTTAAAATGTTGGAATTATAAGGAATGAATGACCTTTTTGTGGAATTTATAGGGGTATAAACTTCGTCCAGTATTCCCGCGACTTTTCCAAGTTTATACCCCGATAAATTCCACAAAAAGGCCATTCATTCCTATAATGAACTACTAAATGTATGGAACGACAAATCTACATAAGCTCTAATAATATAGTGCCAGCTCTAAATAATTACAGCTAGCATTAATTATTTAGAGCTAACTCCAAATCATTTGAAGAGCTCTCTAAATCATTTGGAGCCAGCTCTAAGCGAGAAATAATTATTTGAGTTTATGTAGATTTGGCGTTCCAGGGCGCCGTTTCGCTAAACTTCGTACGACTAAAATGTTCGTAAATACAAATTTATTATTGTCTGTAAATTTCACATTAACAACGTGTTCTTGTAAAAAATTCATGGATTTACAGTTATTGAGCATAGGCTGCATATGCAGCCTATGCTCAATACATGTAAATCCACGAATTGAATTTTTCAGATGATCCTAAATTTGCACTTACGAACATTTTAGTCGTACGAAGTTTATTGAAACGGCCCCCAGGAACGCAAAATCTACATAAACTCAAATAATTAATGCTAGCTCTAAATATGTAATGCCAGCTCTAATTATTTAGAGCTAGCAATAAGTATTTGAGTTTATTTATATATTGGGCGTTTCATATACATGTACATGTAGCCATCTCCAAACCATAACGTATACACACGATTGTATCCCGAGTAATACTGCGCAGTAAGCGCAATACAACTCGGGATACTACGGAGCCCCGCAGGGGACATGCATTTTCTTTTATTAATTCGTTCCCACGAAATAACAATTCTTTCCCTCAATTTAACAATTCGTTCCCCTCGAATTAACAATTCGTTCCCACGATAAAACAGTTCGTTCCCACGAAATAACAATTCGTTCCCTCGAATTAACAATTAACAATTCGTTCCCACGAATTGTTAATTGTTAATTCGAGGGAACGAATTGTTATTTCGTGGGAACAAATTGCTAAATTTAGGGAAATAATTGTTAATTCGTGGGAACGAATTGTTAAATTGAGGGAACGAATTGTTATTTCGTGGGAACGAATTCTTATTTCGTGGGAACGAATTCTTATTTCGTGGGAAAGAATTAATAAAAAATAATCCTATGTCCCCTGTGGGGCTCCGTATGATACAGTCGTGCGTCATGAAATAACAGCGCTCTGTATGATTTAAGACCTTGACCGAAATATTTATTATGTAATATGAGATTTCGCAGTTAGTGTACTAACACATTTCTTTTGCATAATCACAGTTTTTGGCGGGTAATAACAATATTAACATAGCATATCACACTGGTGCAACATATATAAACGAGTCTGCTACCGAAAACATGTTATATGGTCAGTACAGCTTCGATGCATTATGTTGTGCTTATGAAATAAATACAATATAATATTCGTCTTGATTTAATAAAATAGCTATTAAACGCGTCGGTTGATTTCATTATAAACTCTGCGTAGCCTCGTTTCATATGAAATCAGTAAGCGCCTTGAATAAATATCAAATTAATATCACTCGAGTAAGATCGTCTGTTGACATGTAACCCTAAATATATGCAACGCATAGTGCCGTATGTTATATTAATGTTAATGGGACTTATAAATATAGCCAGAGAAATTTTGTAAAATAGTAAATCGGAAGAAAACATCATACATTAGCCCCTTCTACCCTAAATAACTGTAATTGACTGTGATATGCTAATCTTCCGACCAATCCAATCGTCACAAACTGATTTTCAGATTAGTCCATTTATGAAAAGGGTGTGTTTTTTGTTCTTCAAAAAGAAAAGATATGAAAAGTACTTGCAAAAAGTGCAGATCCTGATGAGACGGCTCGTTACGAGCCGGCTCATCTGGATCTGCACTGCTTGCAAAGCGGGCAAAGCAAAGCGGGCTTTCGGGTTCAAACGGTTAATGTCGGTCTAAGGGAATCGAATATTTATGAGCAAGTGTGAGTAAAATATAAAGCACATGTGGAATTTCAAAATGTTATGTCTGGTTTTTCTAAGAGTTATAAAACAAATATCCAAAGTTGCAAATTTCACCTAATATGATAGTTATCATATGAACTCGTAGTTCTGACACCATGAATCATAAAACGTAGCTCTTGGTATGTACAACCAGCATAAAATAACTATCGTTTACTGCTTACTGTTTACGTTTCCAATAACATACTAAAAAGTACCCCAACGATATGTGGCTGTGACTGGAGAAATTGGGCGTATGGGTTTTGCGAGCAGTGTAGATCCAGATCAGCCTGTGCATCCTCCATGCTTCTAACAATCAATACAAAGCATTATCAGGCTACAGCAGGCCCGTCGCGGTGAATAAATGAATGTCACGGATGACTATTGAGCGTCTGGGGGCCCTCTGCTCGAAAATATATCAACCTAGAGTCTGAAAATGGTGTTTCTTGCGTTATAGAGCCAAACTAATGCCACGGCGTATCGTGGTGTCTACGGTCATGTACAGGAGTGTGTTACAATGGTCACACATCCCATAAGCCCCATTTCTCATATGTCTGTGAAAATAGAACAGACAAAGCGGATATGGCGAAACATTCGTATGATTAACATTATTTCATTTTCGCTGGTCTATTTATACCGTAGATGGTACAAACTCCCCAAGTTTACACCGTGTGTATCTGAACACGCCTTATCTACACTGGCGTCCGTGCGCGTAGACACAGTTCTAGACACAGATAGTCGCCGTGGTAACGAAGCATGGGGGATTACACTATACGACCCCCCGTGTGGCTCAAACCTGGGAATGCCAGCATTACGGATTATACCCATGGGAAATCATTTACATGGATTTGACAAAGGGGCTGAGGATGTGGTGGGGTGATATTTCTACATGATTGTACAGATGGGTGCGTGTGGACCGCGCTCCGCCCTAAAATTCGCCGGTTTTATTTGGCTCTAAAATACGCCAGAACGCGGGAAATACGATGTAGATATCAAAACTTTCCAATAGATGGTGGGGATGTCCCCGGACCCTCGTAGCAGACTCCCGTGCTACGCTCGGTCGACGTATATTATTATAGTGTTTGCAGAAGGGTATTATCAGACTGTATGTGTCAATATCACAGACTACACGTCTTCTTCAAATTTCAACCACTGCAGATGTACGAGTAGACCAGACTGCACATCAGGGTCTACAATCTTCGTCATTCAACACGTACAGTGGGGTCAGCGTGTAAGTGCACACACGAACGAACACGACAGGTTGGTTCCAACCTGTCGTGTTCGTTCGTGTGTACACTTAAAGCATTTACAGAGCATTCGACAGAAACCTGGGGGCCGTTTCACTAAACTTCGTACGACTAACATGTTCGTAAGTGCAAATTTAGGATCGTCAGGAAAGTTCAATTGATGGATTTACATTTATTGAGCATATGTATGTGCCTATGCTCAATAAATGTAAATCGAATAATTGTTTACAAGAAAACGTTGTTAATGTGGAATTTACATACTTTTGCACTTACGAACATTTTAGTCGTACGACGATGTATAAACGCACCAATAAGGTAGTCATGTTATTGGACACCATGTGCAATATACTACCATGTACATTGGGTGTAGTTCTGAGTAAATAACTAATTACATTTCGTTACACTGCATTACATAAGAGTTATAACGGAGTAGTCTTTCAAAATGTGTATTTGACGCGTACTTTGTTTACTTCCTACTCCGTGGAGACTGACCTAAGAATGTTGCTAATACGCACTTTATTAAGTAAGTTTATGGTAATATTTTTGTGTCATATTGTAGAATTGTCTCTCATTAACAATATTATAGTGAAGTATGAACGTCAACACACCGCTATATTTTAGTTCGCGAAGTGTAAATGCTATTACGCACATTTTTACTGTGTAGCGTGGTGTAGCGATATAGTGCAAAAGCGGAAACTGGCCCAGGAAACTCCTACAATGCGGGTTCTGTTCTATATCGACGAAACACCTTTGAAATATATACGTAAATATATTGTATATAAGGAATGCATCATAAGTATATGATCGTATGATTATACCGTGATATATTTTGGTCATACCCATACGCCATACCTACATAAACTCGAATAAGTAACATGAGTAATGCTATCTATAATTAATTAAAGCTATCATTAAATATTTAGAGCTAGCTCCAAATTATTTGAAGAGCTCTCTAAATCATTTGGTTCTAGCTCTAAATAGTTAATGCTAAAGTAGATAGCAGTAAAATAATTACTGCTAGCTCTAAATATGTAATGCTTGTTCTAATTATTTAGAGCTAGCAATAATTATTTCAGTTTATGTAGATTTGGCGTTCCATATAGTCAGATCGGCATATATTATATTTACAAAGGGACGTACATGTTCAGTGTATCCTGTGTCAGCATTGTAGACACCAGCCTATTTCATCAACATTGCAAAGTATACTTTTCTACCAAAGTATACTTTGAGGGAGTAATCATTTATTTTTCCTGAAATGCATTATTTCATATATAACCAACCACTGCATATATTTGATGATTACAAGTATGTAGAATTATTATACTGAATTTATTACATTATCACAGCCAAAATGGCTGTGATAATGTAATAAATTCAGTATAATAAAAATTAATAAATTTATCATAAAATTGAAAATTTCTCCCTCAAAGTATACTTTGCTACTAAAGTATACTTTGCAATTTTGATGAAATAGGCTACTGAGCAATACAATATCAAAATGCAGTGTAGATTTTGTCTGATAATCTAGTTCGTCTATTATAATGGGTCTATTTATTTTGTATTATTTATGAACCAAAGTATATGTTGTGACCACTCATTTGAAACGTCTCGGCAAGACGGTTCAAATGAGTGGTCACAACATATACTTCTGATGAGAAATAAAGAAATTCTTGAGCCTTGCCGGATATTTTTGGGTATATTTATTTTGTATTTATATGCTACAGTTAGGTCATGGTTCGTTCGCATGTACGAGGAGGTGATTTAACTGTGTTATTACAACCGCATGTCCATACATTGCCCATGTGATGTGCAAATGCAGGAAGAAAACTCGAAAATGTATCAAAGATGTGATAATAGAAACTGTTACGCACTCCTTTCACCAATACAACTTCAACCTGTAATATTATAAGTATGCAATGATATAGGAATTAATGGCCTTTTTGTGGAATTTATCGGGGATATAAACTTGGAAAAGTCGCGGGAATACTGGACGAGGCCCACAAAAATGCCATTCATTCCTTATAATTCCAGCATTTGAAATAAATTCATCAAATAAATTCCGTTTTCTTAAGAATTAGTTTAACTGCGCCTCACGGTTACGGAAAGTAGTTCGGCATGGGAGTTTACTGTGATATAAATTTTGGACAGAGACTTGCTACGGACCAATCAAATGTTAGGGAATTGTGTAAATATGTTTGTGCTGGAATTATTCACTAATACAACTTCAACCTGTAATATTATAAGTATGCAATGAAGCGTAATATCCTGCCAAACCACTTATCTGCAGCCGCAACCGTCGGTGCATCATCGTTAACCGAGCTACCAATTAGAGCTAATTGAAGAGGTGGCTTTCGAATAACAAACGCAATTTATCTTCAAGAGCGTATATAAAGAAAATCGGATCTGGCAAATTACTGTATTAATGTTCAAGGGACGAGTACCATGAGTATAAGGAAACCAGACTGGCACAGCAACATACACCGTGTGTTGCATGCACCAACATAGCCGTACATTAGAATACACGCAGAAATACGACCTCATATGTGGCCGTGGCTGGAGAATTGGGCTTTATGGGATTTGTGACCAGTGTAGCTCCTGATCCAATAGCACACCACTCTTGTAGTCCGATAACGGTTTATATTGCTTGTTAGAAGCATGGTAGGTGTTTTGTTGATGGCACTTGCACAGGACGGTCTGGATCTACACTAGTGGCAAAGTACATACGCCCCATATCTCCAGGCATAGCCACATATAACAAGAACCCGCTTTTCGGATAGCTGCTTCAGTGATACCCACACATATACATTGTACTCGGCGATGCTGGTCAAATACACGTAACATTATATACCTGTGAGAATAAATAAGGAACATAGGGTAACCTTTCTCCCAAATATTTCAAAATACATTCTATCACGCCTGTATTTGTACGCGTTAAATTGATATATATTTACTCTCTAAACCGGAAACTCAACATTTCAGTGGATTCTCTCTACACCGGACACTCTGATATGCTAACTTACTATTTGCCCTAGTTTCTCGGCCAATGAATTTCGTCTCCATTAATCGCATATTGCGACGCTTTCGTCAATATCTATTAAATTAATCATTAAATGTTGCAATACTTGCAAAGCTATATTTAGAAGTAGAGGTTCAAAGTCTTCCTTGTTGACATAATTTCCGATGACGCGCATCATGTCACCGCGTGTACATGATCGATTCGTTTAGTTGTAAAATCCCCACTCGTGTCATAGTATCGGATCTTCACGTCAAGCGTGTATGGGTGCGGCGCTGCGTTCAAACGTACATGTAACATGAACACGCGATGGCAACAATAAGTTAGTTTTGGTTCACATATTGAATTTTTAATAAATTAATTTCTCGCTCGCTTGCGCTCGCTGGGAAATTAATGTATTAACAATTCAATATGTATACAGTACTATAACTATTACAGAGTGTTCGGTTTAGAGTTACACTGCATTTGAGACAAGAGGGCGTGCGACCGAAGTGCACTTCAAGTGTTCAGTGTCCAGTGTGTCGTGGGAATTTTGCATGTCCCAGACACAAAATGCAGATATAATTAACGGTCGTCATTATTTGTCAATCAGTGTCAAGAGCACTCCAGCACAGATCATTCGAATGAAGCAGTTCAAGTTTCTCGTGACATGCAATGGCACACATGAACTGTTGAACATGCAATAGACGTGCTACACTCTTGTTATTTCAACACATAGAGAATAGTAGGTTAGTGCCGTGAATGGGAAAAAATATCCGGCAAGGCTCAAGAATTTCTTTATTTCTCATCAGAAATATATGTTGTGACACTCATTTGAACCGTCTCGCCGAGACGGTTCAAATGAGTGGTCACAATATATACTTTGGTTCAGAAATAAGGAAAATAGATTCATAGAGAATAGTAGGTTAGTGCCGTGAATGGGAAAAAATATCTGACAAGGCTCAGGAAACGGGATGGGCGAGGCTTTGCCGAGCACATCCCGTTTCCGTGCCGCGCCAGATATTTTTTCCCATTCACGGCACTAACCTACTATTCTATTTATCCCGTCAATACTGTTATGATTTGGCTTTCTGGTCAATTGGACTTAATGCACCTTTTCCCGTATGGCTTACATGTGTTAGCTGTCGTGAAACTGGGTAACTCTGTTCTAATTTCTACATGTTGCTCAGAGAAACTAGGTCAGTGGTTGCTTTGAGCCGATGACTAACAGTTGCTTGGAGACTGGATGTTGGCTCAAAACATGTTGCATGCTCGCAATGAGCCGCTCGGCTCAAACCAACATTGAGTCTCTGGTTGTGTTGCAACTGAGCATTATGCTGTTTACTATAAAAGGGGTCTGCTTCTCATTCTTAAAGGAAGAAAAGGAATTCAAAGTTTTAGTCTCAGTCTTCATCATATGCTAACCATGTTGAAAGACTTATGTTTAGAATATACATTGAGCTATGTATTTATATTCAATTAAATATATTCCATGGGAAACAGTATAATTTGGAATAGAGGAAAAGAAATGAATTAGATTGTACTTAACCATTATAACGTTCGGCAAACAGTTTAAGTGTTATTATACGAATATTTTAAGTCATGCTACCAACATGTGGATAAGTTGTCTTGTAATAAAGAGTTAATGCAGTGAATGAGTTTGTGAAATTACTTTGGCCTTGATCAAATGGAATCATCATAAATTGCCGCACAATTACGGACATCGCTACTGATGGCGCATCGATTATGCATAGATACAGCGTATGGAGTGTGTTCAAGTACACACTCCATTCCGTACGTTCCAATGATCAAAATATAACACTGGTGGCTCGCGGTGGGATTTATGGACTTGCACACGCTGTTACAGTGGTTTTGTCCTGTGCGCTAAAGTCCGAGTAGTGGAGTTGATTATAATTGTCGGTCAAATTGTGTGGCAATTGTTTTCTTGAAATTCCTAGACTGGCTAACGGTGACTATGTTTCTGCTCTTGAGTTAAATCATGAATAAAGCTGAAATACTTGATGCTCAGAAAACTCTTTTAGTGATAACATTAGAAATTGGAAACCTAATAGAGCATTTACAACGAGAGGTGGATAATTACGATGCTACGGTAAAACGGTATAATGAGTTAGTTGAAGAGGAGCAAAAACATATTGTTGAATTGGAAAGTGAAAACGCGAAATTGAAAAACGCGCTTACCTCAGACGACGAATTACCCGACGTATATAAGCTGGAATAACAACAATTGAAACAGAAATGGGACCGAAAAAGAACACCCCGAAAGATAGCAGTGGTCAAAGTGAGGATAATGAAGAAGCAGATATACATGTAGTGCGGGAAATAGAAGACTTACGCGAAAATCTGCGCATCTCATCGGAAGAAAACTCTAATGCGAAAAGTGCTTTCTCGGATTTAGAACGTGAAAATAAGCGTCTCAACAACATTTTACAAGAAACACGTGATGAAGTGGATATTGAGATGCAATCAATGCGACGCCAGATGCAGGAACATGCTGAAAACATGGGCAGGGAAAGGGAGAGTGCCCTTCAGGCAATGTGTGGGGAGATACATCAGACACAAATCACATTGCAAGAAGAACGGGCTCGAGCAAGGGAACAACATATGCATCCACCTGACCCTTGGGCAGATGAGTCGCGTCGTCAACAACGTTCACCGTCTTACGAGGCTTCGCCGCAGGCACAAGTGCCAAGCATCGGCAGTATGCAAAGGTCTGCGCCGCACTTCACGAGATATGAAGTGCCACTACCGAGGCAGATGCTATATGACGGAAAGGGATCATATGAAACATTCATTCGTCCTTTTACAAACATGGCGAAAGTTTGCAAGTGGAATAGTGAAGAGAAAGTTTTTCGTCTGACCAACTGTTTAAGAGGTGAAGCTGCAGATTATGTTTTCAACCAATTGGATGCAAGTGTGAGATCATCATTCTATGACCTGCAGCATGCCCTGGCTTCTAGATTTAAAGAAAGGCGTTCGGGAGCATCATATCTGGCTGAGCTAGAAAGTAGGAAGCTGGGCCAGAAGGAGAAGCTAATTGAATATGTTTCGGACATTAAAAGGCTAGTAAGGAGCAGTTATCCAACCGCAGATGTCGCTACATTGGATACCATCAGTCTCCGGTACTTTCTAAAAGGAATTGGCGATCAGCAAATGGTTCTCGCTGTGGGTATGAAAAACCCACAATCCATCGACGAAGCATGTGACATTTTGGAAATGTATAAAAGTTTCAAAGATGAGCCATTCAAACCTGCGTCTGCACCAACACGGATAAAGGCAGTGAAAAACGCGAAGCCAGAGGCCAAGTATGTCACAGAAGACAACTTGGACGAATTTAAACGTGAAATTCAGAGTAGAATGGATAAGAAATTTGATGAGATCATGTCTACGTTGAAAAAGGGTCTCTTTGAAAATAAACGGCATGAAACTGCAAACCGCTCGTTTAAGAAGAAGAATATGTGGACTGTGGAATGTTACAGGTGTCATGAAATGGGACATTATGCAACCGACTGCCCAACCCGCACATTGGCTGCCGATGGAACCGCCATGCAAAAGCAGGAAAACTAAGAAGGACTGGGCAAACGGCCCTGCTTTGGTCCAACTAAGTGCAAGTGTAGATAATGATGAAGAAACAGTTATAAGAATGTCATGTCGTGAGGTTAACAGTGGATTATCGATACTGCTTTCTGTTGATATTCATTCTGTCAATGCCAAATTGGTTTTGGATACAGGGGCTGCAGTTACTGTTGTGTCGTCAAACATTTATAACAAATTGCCCCAGGATATGCGTCCTGAGCTAAAGGAAGTAAGTCCGTCATTGAAACTGGAAGTCGCCAATGATGAGCTACTTCCCGTGTTGGGTACTGTAACTTTGAATTTTAAAATTAAGAAAGATAAATTTCAGTGGCAGTGTTTCGTAGCCCCCATACGAGAGGATGGGTTATTGGGACTTGACTTCCTTCAGGCTCATAATTACGTGTTAAGTGCAGAATCAGGTCTGAAGTTGAATAAAAAGAAGTACGCCACTCTCATCGAAAAAGTGAGTTTGCGGGCAATTAGAATTAAGTGTGATGGCGCTGTCACAATACCAGCATTCAGTGAGATGATAATTGAAGGAGAAACAGATGAAGAAATACAGACAAAATATGGCTTAGTGTCTCCAGTGAAGGATAGTAACCATTGTTTAATGATTGGGTATGCCCTTGTTGACCCAAATTTGAAGAACATGGGAATCCCAATTCGTGTTTTGAATCCATCGTCTTCCGATATTCTAATCTGTAAAGGGGAAACATTGGCACACCTTGGAGAAGTCGACGAGGTAACAATTTGTAGACCTGAATCTAAGCTAAATAGTTTGCAGGGTGACACTAGCAGTGGATCATTACCAGGACATCTAGTTGAGCTTTTTGAATGTTGAAGTGAGAATTAACTCTGACGAAAGAAATCAGTTGAAGTCATTATTAATAAAACATGCTGATGTTTTTGCAAGCTCATCGAGTGACCTCGGGCGAACATCAGTGGTTAAGCATAAAATTGACACTGGGGGCAATCCGCCTATCAAACAACGTCCACGACGACCACCATTCGCCTTTGCAGATGAGGAATCCAAGATAATTCAAAATCAGTTAAAAACAAAAGTGATTCGCGAGAGTTCATCATCGTGGGCTGCTCCACTAGTGTATGTTCGGAAGCGAGATGGAACAGCGAGGCCCTGTGTGGATTATCGACTTCTTAATTCAGTTACTAAAAAGGATGCGTATCCATTACCAAATTTAAATGACTGCCTAGATTACTTAGACGGTGCAGCCTATTTTTCTTACCTCGATATTTTATCCGCATATTATCAGATAGAGGTGGAAGAGGAGGATCGACCAAAAACAGCATTTGTGTGTAAACAAGGATTGTTCGAGTATAACGTGATGCCTTTCGGACTCTGTAATAGTAGTTCAACCTTCCAGAGGTGCATGGAACTCATTATGCGTGGCCTACAATGGCACATATTACTCATATATCTGGATGGGACATATTGTATATGCCAAAACGTTCTGTGACCATTTAGCCAGGTTGGACGTCGTGTTAACCAGGTTGCATAGAGCATGAATAAAGCTGAAGGCTCCTAAATGCGTGTTGTTTCAACAGGAAGTGGCTTTCCTTGGACATCTGGTTACTGAAAATGGTGTGAAACCACTTTTGAGCAAGGTAAAAGCAATCAAGGAGTGGCCGATTCCACAGAATGTCACAGATGTGCGGTCATTTGTGGGATTCTGTTCTTATTACGGACGCTTCATCAAGGGTTTTGCTGCACGTGCAAAATCTATGCACAGGTTGTTAGAGGCCGGACAACCATTTGAATGGAACGGAGAATGTCAAAGATGTTTTGACGACCTGAAGTCCGCATTGACGGGGAAAGAGGTGCTTGCATTTCCTCGTGATGATGCCGGGACGTTCATTTTGGACTGTGATGCTTCTGATTATGCAATTGGATCAGTTTTATCGCAGATGCAATGGTGTGAGAAGTCACAACAAATGGAAGAGCGTCCGATTTGTTATGCCAGTAAGTCACTAACGAAACCGCAAAGGGCTTACTGTTGCACACGGCGTGAAATGCTAGCTGTCGTTGTCTACCTACAGGAGTTCAGACAATATTTATTAGGGAGAAAGCTTATTGTTAGGACTGACCATAGTTCATTGAGGTGGATTATGTCTTTTAAGAACCCAGAGAATCAGATGGCAAGATGGATTGAAGTACTTTCACAATTTGATTTTGTGATCGAACATAGAAAAGGCACAAAACATGTTAATGCTGATGCTTTGTCGAGGATGCCTTGTAATCCAGCAGATTGTCCATGTTATGACGGAACATCGGTCCTGCAGTCGTTACCATGTGGCGGTTGCAAAAGTTGCACCAAGAAGCACAAGGAGTGGTCGATATTGCAGGACATGGACGATGTGGTACCACTAATAACAAGACGGATTAGTGTTCAAACATGTTCAAGTGCTTTCTACCATTACATAGGGATGTATTTAAGTGTAATAAGCAGTATTCTTATGGCTGGACCCGATTACATAGTGGCTGTTATTAGACGATTGGTGCAGTGTGTTTGGCTATTCCACGAACACATAGGATCCGGTAAAGTCAAGCATCTGAGAGTCAGCCAAGAGTCGACTGAGCCAGCTAGCAACCATGTGGATCTGGGAGATGAAACTCTCGAGAAGGACCTTGGATTGTCGACACATGCTGGTGGACTATTTCCAAACAGCCGAAAAGTAACCAATGAAAATGACCGAGTTGGAAGTGCAGAGAATGTACACTTTTCAAATTGGATTGGCTCATACTCAGCAAGCGAAATGGCTAAGTTGCAGTCTGCTGATCCAGATATCGGTCCTGTGCTGAAGTTGAAGCTGCAAAGTAGTGACAGACCACTTAGAGATGTAGTAGCGGGTGAAAGCCCAGTGACCAGAAACTTGTGGTTGTACTGGTCGCAGTTACATGTAAGGAATGGTGTATTGTTTAAATGTTGGGTGACTACAAATTCAATTGAAGATTGATTACGACCAGCTCATTCTGCCGGCAATACTGCATAAAGATGTAATTAAACTAACACATAATGCAATGCCGTCAGCCCATCTTGGTGTGAGTAAAACAATAGATAAACTGAGACTTAGCTTCTATTGGTACAAAATGAGTGAAAGTGTGCGACAATGGATTAAACAATGTGATTTTTGTGGGGAAAGAAAGAAGCCGACGAAGGTTGCGAAAGCACCATTACAGAAGTATACCGTTGGATACCCCATGGATCGAGTTTCAACTGACATACTAGGGCCTTTACCTACTAGTGAATCCGGAAATATATTTATATTGGTGGCAATGTGTAACTTCACCAAGTATGTTGAGGCATACGCCCTACCTGACCAGACAGCACACACCGTGGCTAATAAACTTGTGATGGAATTCTTTTCCAGAATGGGAATTCCCATTGACATTTTGTCTGACCAGGGAAGAAATTACCAGTCTGAACTGTTTAGGCAGATGTGTGTATTGCTCGAAATAAATCAGACTCGAACAAGCGCATTCCGGCCGTCCTCCAATGGCATGGTAGAGCGGTTTAATCAGAGCTTGTTAAACATGATAACTACTTATGTGAGCTCTGAACAAACAAATTGGGATGTTTACCTGCCGTTGATGACGTCGGCATATCGATCATGTGTGCACCCTTCAACTGGGGAGACCCCGAATAAGCTGATGTTTGGGCGAGAGGTGAATTTACCTGTTCATTTTCTAGTAGGAAACGCGCCACACAGAAGTGCTGACAGTGTCACCTACACTGCATATATTGATAACTTAGAGGCCAAAATGTCGAAAATTTATCATCTGGTGCGTTCAAAGTTAAAATCTAATGCAGAGAGGCAAAAACGGAACTATGACACTCGTATTTCGACACACAATTATAAGGTGGGCGACATTGTATACTGCATAGATACAACAAGGCAGGTTGGCCGCAGTCCGAAGCTCAAACGCTACGTTTGGAAAGGACCTATGGTGGTGATTCGCAAGATAAGTGACTTGCTATTTGAAGTGAAAGGTGCGCATAAAGCGAAAACCAAGATATTACATCATGATCGGCTAAAATTATTCCATGGACAGTCAGTTCCACAGTGGGTCATAGCAATACAACAGGATTTAAAGGTGGTGCCATTTTCGGATATCAATATACCTGCAAGTAAGACCCATGGGAAGCCCACTGGAAAAAGGCAACTAAATAGGGATGGTAATAATGAAGAAAATGCTAGGCGAGGGGAGCGACGTAGGAAGCGACCTAACCGTCTTGGTTACGGCATGGCTAGCTAGTCTATATTATCTACTACAGTGACAGTGGCTGTAAGTGGGTCACATATATAGGTCAACCCTGGAGCTCCGTAATGTGATCTGCATGTAACTTTCCATGGCTTCATGGTTCCTAGGACCAGATTTTGCAGCTCAGCTTGATCCTGTGACCAAATATGGACAGACGGGCCAGCAACCCTTCGGTGACTAAGGCTGGAGCTGTTTTTATCAAGTTTATAAGAAGTTCCGTCCAACCCCAGCCAGTGATGTCTCAAACATTTAACTGCAAAAAGTGCTTGAAAACATTTCAACATTTACAATCACTAAGAAGACATTTAAAGAAGTGTCACGACTCTTGTGAAATAGGACATATTAACTGTGCTTCCTGTGGAAGGAAATTTGAGTCATTAAACATTTATTTTACCCATTTGGACTTAGGAACGGACAGAATGGACGTGTTCTGCGGAGTGGGAACTCCAGTATTGGATGAGTTTTATGCAGGTACCAGTGATTCGCTCCAGGACATTGTGGAGTGCGACGTGACACTAGGTCCAGGTTGCGAGTCAGCATCAACAATGTCTTCAGCTATTGACCAAGCTGAGGCAAATGACACGCTAAGCACGTCTGCATGGTGTGCGACAACTAGTGCGATGGCGGTGGCACTATCTCCTGCAGGTGGCGATACGACCAGCAGAGCCACGACAAACGTCACGAAATACCCATTGCCGTCCGTGATGGTAACCGCCCAGCCGTTCCATGTAGATCAAAATACTTCCCACAGGTTAGTGACACCACCTCCAGTTGGAAGTCAGGCGACGTGCCAAATTTCAACATTACATGGTGACAAACCAGTTCAACCACTGTCGCCTGTATCGGATGATGAATCTGGGAGTTCAAACAGAAAAAGGAAAAACGGCACAGAGTATCCAGTGCCCAAGAAGATCAGCCGGAGCATGGTGGTAGATGTCCGCGATGTGCGGTTGATGCTCGACGAGCTGTCAAGAACAGTGGCATCTAACCACCAGGATGTGCTGCACAAAATAGATGCACTGCTACCGACAGTACGGGAGACGATCGACGAGGCGTCCGTACTTCAACAAACGTACTTTGGAGAATTGGTCGCCAATCTCGATCAAAGTCTGTTAACTTTACGGAAGGAAGTTGATGACATGGCCCGAGAAAAGAACATTACAGGACATGGGTTTTCTTTGCAAGGTAGTTGAGATGAATACAGCTATCTTGGATATAGTTCGAGGACAGAAATAAAGGGTATTTCAATTTTCGATCATTTTCAAAAAAAAGAAGGTGTGTTCATGTGTGTAAATATTCGTTGTTGTACTGGATTATATTCATATGTTCTGGTTTATTTAGACGAATTATATGTGAGAGTGGAATATGTGTCTAATTAATACATTCTTCCATCAAAATAGTGGATTAAAATGTTATCTCATCATGTATGTTATTGATGAAGCGATTGTCTTGGCATATGAGCGAAAAATGAATGTAACCTGGGCTTTCATTCATGTAGTAGCACTGGCCCTGACGAAACCACCAGCACCAGATGAAAGGACTTATCAAGCAAGCATGTCTTGGCATATGAGCGAAAAATGAATGTAACCTGGGCTTTCATTCATGTAGTAGCACTGGCCCTGGCCAAAATCACCATCACCGGATCCAAGAATTCGACTAGCAATGACATGGTTATCTTCTCAATTAAGTATCAAAGGCAAAGCCAAACACGTGCACAAACAAAATTATTAAAAGTAGGTCATTGTTTCATAATATTTGAGATGGACAGAAGAAGGACACATAAACGAAAAATAAATGGAGAGTGGATGATGTTTGTTTGTGTGTATTATATGTACACAGTATAACAAAATCCCAGAATTTCAAGCTGATTTCACCGATGGTAACTATTACGGTGCATCAGTAATTAAGTTGAACGGATTATAACCATGCGAGGGACATTAAAGGCATGCAGAAGTTTCTGTTAGTATGTCTAATTTGCATTCATGTTGTCAGCTGGTGGAGTGCCAGTGGTTCTCGCATACATTATTTGTCTATTAGACTCATGGTGTTGGCGTAGCCTGGCAACGTGAATGACAATTGCAACAGTGGCTTTTGTATGTAACATGCTTGATTTTCTCATGACACAGGAATTTGCTGGTACATGTTTTTTTGAAATGATCACATGTTCATTCATACATTTACTTTGAGACCTGTTTCAGCTGTTACAAGCTGAACATTTCTCTCTTGCGCATACACCAATTGTAAAATGGTAATAATATTTTGATGCAATCGCTTATCTCTTACCTTTGGTATTCCTGTGCTATGGAGAACATCTTGATAATCAAGTAATTGATGTCCAAATATGTTTATCAAGTAGTATTATACATGTAATGTAATCCGTATAATCCCTGTATAATCACTATATAACAACATAATCTTACGTACTAGTAGGAGTGTAGTCCAGTTGCTGTTGTTGTTGTTTTTTTGTTTTTTTTACAGGTTCCATATTTATTGAGTTGTTTCTATAATTAGATTGCCCCTGCTGGCAACCCCCAACTTGTGATTAACCTGAGAACTAGGTTACCCTATGGCCTGTTTCATTGATGAAATTTGACCCCTGACTGGTCTAATAGTAATGGTTTGTTTGGGTGTCTGCTGCTCACAGTGACATTGTTTCCTAGCTTCCCTCATAGACTGGCTGCATGGGTGACTTTGACATATGTATCAAATGTGGCCGTTCATAGTACCGGGACGGTACGGTTCGATGGGAGGGCTGTGTTATGATTTGGCTTTCTGGTCAATTGGACTTTATGCACCTTTTCCCGTATGGCTTACATGTGTTAGCTGTCGTGAAACTGGGTAACTCTGTTCTAATTTCTACATGTTGCTCAGAGAAACTAGGTCAGTGGTTGCTTTGAGCCGATGACTAACAGTTGCTTGGAGACTGGATGTTGGCTCAAAACATGTTGCATGCTCGCAATGAGACGCTCGGCTCAAACCAACATTGAGTCTCTGGTTGTGTTGCAACTGAGCATTATGCTGTTTACTATAAAAGGGGTCTGCTTCTCATTCTTAAAGGAAGAAAAGGAATTCAAAGTTTTAGTCTCAGTCTTCATCATATGCTAACCATGTTGAAAGACTTATGTTTAGAATATACATTGAGCTATGTATTTATATTCAATTAAATATATTCCATGGGAAACACTATAATTTGGAATAGAGGAAAAGAAATGAATTAGATTGTACTTAACCATTATAACGTTCGGCAAACAGTTTAAGTGTTATTATACGAATATTTTAAGTCATGCTACCAACATGTGGATAAGTTGTCTTGTAATAAAGAGTTAATGCAGTGAATGAGTTTGTGAAATTACTTTGGCCTTGATCAAATGGAATCATCATAAATTGCCGCACAATTACGGACATCGCTACTGATGGCGCATCGATTATGCATAGATACAGCGTATGGAGTGTGTCGTCCGTACGGTCCAATGATCAAAATATAACAATACCTACAAATGGCTGTAAAATGCAAAAATTGTATTGACTGAATATCAAAAATGTTTCACGGCACCGTGTTTCACGGCACATACGCACTGTGTTGACGGGATAATAAATACTATTGCAGTCTTTGCAGTGCATATCTAGATGAGCCGGCGCGTTATCTCATCAGTACGGAAGCCCATTAGGGCCACTTCACTTTTTTTTAATTTCCATTTATTCAAGTTGTTTTCTTGATTTTCTTGAATTTTCAAGTTCTTTTCTTGAATTTTTAAGATCTTTTCTTGAATTTTCAAGAAAAGATCTTGAAAATTCAAGAAAAGAACTTGAAAATTCAAGAAAACATCTTGAAAATTCAAGAAAAGATCTCGAAAATTCAAGAAAGTAAGAAAGATCTTGAAAAGATAACAAAAAAAAGTGAAGTGGCCCTAATGGGCTTCCGTACATCAGGATATGCACGTTTGCAAGTAAGTTTTATATTGTTATATATTTCGCAGCTACCAGGGGGCAGTTTCACTAAACTTCGTACGACTAAAATGTTCGTAAGTGCAAATTTAGGATCGTCTGTAAATTTCAATTGATGGATTTACATTTATTGCGCTTAGGCTGCAAACGCAGCCTATGCTCAATAAATATAAATCCAATAATTGTTTACAAGAAAACAATGTTAATGTGAAATTTACACACTATCATAATTGTGCACTTGCGAACATTTTAGTCGTACGAAGTTTAGTGAAACGGGCCCCTGGTTCATAGAACATTAACCACTACACTCCTAAATATCTACCATGGGATTTGTCATTATTGTTTTTGGACTATTCCATTAATGCTGATAGTTTCATAATTGAAAAATAGTGACACATACTGCAGATCCTGATGAGACGGCTCGTTACGAGCCGGCTTATCTGGATCAACTGTGTTTGTAAATGTTCACTCTATGATCTGTCGCGATGAAATGGTTAAATTCGCATCACCCAGCAGTTAGTTACATGTAGGAGCGATATGGTTAACAACACAAAATAATCGTGTAGACCGCAGGTAACTGGTCAGCAGCTACCGACAGATACAATCAATTCCAGCCCCGCGGAATACATCATCGGTGTCATGGAGACGATTCATTAGAGCGGTTGAGTGTATCATCTAGACACCGTACCTACATGCTTGTTTGCTTATCTACATTCTCGCATTCCATCGATCGCGTTCTCTCCAAGAAAATATTGTGTACATTTCTTGAAATGCTGATACATTGTAAAGTGTACACCGTAAAAACCGTGACCAGTGCCTCAATTGGGGACGGAAACGAGAACAAATACATGGTTGAATGTTGCCGAAACTGTGGTTATCAAACGTGGAAAATGCGTGTATTTGTTCCGCAGGTTTCCTCAAACATTCGACTGGCTATTAGAATAGGCGTTACCTGGAAGCAGCAAAAACAATGGTACTGCCATGTTCTGGTATATGTTCCAACAGAATGTCGGCAGTATTCTTTCATCTTCCCGGTGAGATATTCCATTTATTCTTGGCCTTTGTAGAACGTGCGGAATACAAATGGCTCTCAACCCGTGAACTTGCAAAGTGGAACCGAATTGTGGAACATTTTACTAAAGTGCTTTTGTCAGTCAAAAAGCATAGGCTGAATTATTGACTGATATTCAGCATGTGTTACAGATTAAATTGTTGACTTTGGTAGCAAATTTATTGTTTGTTGACAAAACGATATAAGCGACCGACAATACAACACATGTCTGTATTAACTTAAATGTTCATTGGCCTGTATGTCTAACTCCTGCCTGGAAATTCAAAAGAATTATACTGATATAGCGATGTGCCTTTTGAGTTTCTAGTCATGAACATTATACATGTAAAGTGACCTTGTACAGCAAATGCACAATGCCTAAAGCAAGTCTAAATTGATTTCCATAATGTTTTACTCGGTCTACCCAGGTAAACAACAAAAATTCATATTGTAGTCGGACCTAGATAAGGGTTAGACCGTGATGAATTATTGGGTTTGCCAAAGTATTACATAATTAAAGGCTTCGTGAGCTACGTATTGGTGTGGCTTATACCAACTTTTAATTATTAAAAACTTTACAATTCATTTTGTAGTCAGACCTTGAGAAGGGTTAGAACTTCATGAATTGTTGAGGTTGCAGAAGTATTTAATGGTGAGCTACGTACAGAAGCTTATACCCACTTTTAATTATTAAAATCTTTATAATTCATATTTAGTTGGAACTTGCGAATGGTTAGACCGTATGAATTATTTGGTCAAGTCAAAATAAATAATTCGCCTTTTAAATAGGTCCTGCCAAGTATTAAATCGATTGTGAATTATTCGAAGAAACAAAACTGGGGAAAAAAAACGGGATTACGAGAACAGGAAAGTAAAATTAACTGGAATATGGAAACAACGAAGTAAAATAAACGGGACAACAGGAACAGCAAAGTAAAAGAAACGGGATTACGGGAACATCACAGTAAAATAAAAGGGAATACAGGAACATATTGCACATGGCCTGTTGCACTGGAAATGTTTGTCTAATATCAAATGTATAACAATGCCAATCAATACGTGGAGCAATGGTGAATTAATGTTTATTTTGCCAGAAAATTTCACAGATGATGTCTCTGATATAAGGAACATTTTGTGCCTACTGAGTGGGCATGCACCTTTAAATGAAGCTGTACTGATCACCCAATATGCATTATGTAGAGATCTCATTTTCATATTTATTACGCTAGACTAAGTGTATTACGACTTTTATACACTGTGTAAACTAAATGCGTAAGTCCATTTTGTGCAATAAAATAGTTTGCATTATTGTAGGAATGAATGGCCTTTTTGTTGAATTTATCGGGGTATAAACTTGGAAAAGTCGCGGGAATACTGGACGAAGCGACAAAAAATTACAATTTTCGAAAAAAAAAAAAAATTATTTTTTTTAGGCCTCGTCCAGTATTCCCGCGACTTTTCCAAGTTTATATCCTCGATAAATTCCACAAAAAGGCCATTCATTCCTTATAATTCCAGCATTTGAAATAAATTCATCAGGAAAATGTGTTTCGTTTTCTTAAGAATTATTTTAACTGCGCCTCACGGTTACGGAAAGTAGTTCGGTGTGGGAGTTTACTGGGATATAAATTTTGGACAAATGTTAGGGAATTGTGTAAAATTGTGTGCTGGAATTATACACGTTTAACTCGTTTATAGACAGAAACATACATGTAGACAGCGCAGTACAGACAACCACAGTATTTGTAAAACAGTATTTGTAAAACAAGGAACGCTTATCATGGAATGTTGATTTATATTGGTGACAAATCCACGATTTATTGCACAATGAAGTTCATTCAAACAGAAAACAAATACCAGGTTTATTGTAGAGGAACATTGTTTGATCGGTTTATTACTCAGACAAATACGCGGTTTATTGCACCATAAATATGATTTATACGGGTGACAAATACGCGGTTTATTGCACCATAACATTGATTTATTTATACGGGCGCTAAATGCGCGGTTCATTGCACCAGAACATTGATTTATACGGGCGACAAATACGCGGTTTATTGCACCATAACATTGATTTATACGGGTGACAAATACGCGGTTTATTGGACCATAACATTGATGTATACGGGTGACAAATACGCGGTTTATTGCACCACAACATTGATTGATACGGGTGAAAAATACGCGGTTTATTGAACCATAACGTTGATTTATACTGGTGACAAATACGCGGTTTATTGCACCATAAGATTGATTTATACGGGTGACGAGTACGTGGTTTATTGCACTATAACATTGATTTATACGGGTGACAAATACGCGGTTTATTGCACCATAACATTGATGTATACGGGTGACAAATACGCGGTTTATTGCACCGTAACATTGATTTATACGGGTGACAAATACGCGGTTTATTGCACCATAACATTGATTTATGCGGGTAACAAATACGCGGTTTATTACACCATAACATTGATTTATGTATACGGGCGCTAAATACGCGGTTCATTGCACCAGCATATTGATTTATACGGGCGACAAATACGCGGTTTATTGCACCATAACATTGATTTATACGGGTGACAAATACGCGGTTTATTGCACTATAACGTTGATTTATACGGGTGTCATAGCGTTGATTTATACGGGCAACAAATACGCGGTGTATTACGCAGAAACGTTGATTTATGCGGACGACAAATACTCGGTTTATTTCACACTTGCCTGCGGTTGGTGTGCACGTCTGGCATCCATCAGGCTGTAAGTGGAGGTAACGAGCGCAATGGGCTGTAATTACCGACACGTTACAGTATCGGCGCTCTGTGATGGGAAACATGCCTGTGTTGTTTACCGACACGCCGCTGCTGCTGACTCCACGGGGCGTATCGCGGTATTTATGGCAGAACACGGGAACACGGCGGCGGATCGTACACTACCGTCCGCGACAATATTTATCAATTTTCAAAATACTTGTACATTAGGCTTATCATCAATCAGCTTGATTGGATGAGCCAGAGCTGTGCTACAGCTCTGACTCAGCCAATCAAACTGCTTAGTTACGGGTTGAGATTTCAAATAGATGTTCAGAAGTGTTGACATATGGGCAAGATTAACACAGGCTGTTGTGTAGCTAAAACATCTCTAAACAAACCGGAGGAGCACGTGATGGCAAATGCATGTAGAACTGAATTTGCATTTAAAATATATTAATAATTTATTAAATTACTTTAATTTAAATTAAAATATGCTTATTATAATTTGATTTTCATATTAGTATTTCTAACGTGTTACATTAAGATTAGAATACAATTGTGCAATAAATATGCACATACTGTAAATGATACTGCTGCTGCAGCAAAACATTTCAGGAGATCGGTACATGTACATTTTCAATACATGATGCTGTGCTCATGAAATCAATATTATCAAACATTTGTGTTACTTTTGTATGCTACTTGTTAAAGTCGCCGACTGATTTCATAAGATACTCCGCATAGCCGAATCTCTTATGAAACAGCTAAACGAGTTTAATAACTATCATACAGTGGAACCTCTCTAAACCAGACACATGGAAGGTCCAGTACAGTGGAACCTCTCTAAACCAGACACATGGAAGGTCCAGTACAGTGGAACCTCTCTAAACCGGGACACATGGAAGGTCCAGTACAGTGGAACCTCTCTAAACCGGACACCATGGAAGGTCCAGTACAGTGGAACCTCTCTAAACCAGACACATGGAAGGTCCAGTACAGTGGAACCTCTCTAAACCAGACACATGGAAGGTCCAGTACAGTGGAACCTCTCTAAACCAGACACATGGAAGGTCCAGTACAGTGGAACCTCTCTAAACCAGACACATGGAAGGTCCAGTACAGTGGAACCTCTCTAAACCGGACACCATGGAAGGTCCAGTACAGTGGAACCTCTCTAAACCGGACACCATGGAAGGTCCAGTACAGTGGAACCTCTCTAAACCGGACACCCTGGAAGGTCCAGGGTGTCCGGTTTATAGGGGTTCCACTGTAATTAACCACTTCACAAACATGTTTTGTCATTTTCAATCATCTTAATTTGTTTGTCGTCTGCTGTTTATCTCTATGTTTGCACAGCACTTTAGAATAATTTACAACATGCTTTGACAGCACTTTAGAATCATTTCCATTGGAAATGATTCTAAAGTGCTGTCAAACCATGTTTTTATTGAGAAATAAGGCAAGATATAAAAGCAACAGCAGACGACAATTGTTGTGAGTAGCGGTCTAAGGGTTAACATGAAGGTCCAGGGTGTCCGGTTTATAGGGGTTCCACTGTAATTAACCACTTCACAAACATGTTTTGTCATTTTCAATCATGAACAGACAAGACAATGAAACAAACTACAGTGAAACACATCTAAATTAAACACAATGGGGTCCCCAGTGTGTCCGGTTTAGAGAGGTTCTTCTGTATTAAGCTTTCAATCCTACATACAATAAAGCCAATAGTTGCGAATATCAGTATCTGCAATGCTTGTCACTATTTATCGGTTTTGACACACTACCCCGTTCACATGTATATATCGACGTAATATTACATATGCCATATGAAGCTACCCAATACAAAACCGTGTTGTGCATGTGCCGATACTGAGCACAGCATGGAAGGAGATATCATCAACAAGATAAGCTTGATAAGATTAGTCCAGCATCTACATAAATACAACACAAGGTTAGAACATGGTTACATACACTAATACATATACATATAGCTGGCCGCCGTGGTACAAATATTAGACCAAGGAAAACGTTCTAACCATTTACAGACCCTAAAAATGATAAAGCCATCATTTGCAAACACTGTGAGATATGTAGCCAATTTCACCAAACTTGCTAAGCATACTTATCTAGCTAAGTATACTTTGAGGGCGTAATCATTTATTTTTCCCGAAAAGTATTATTTTTTCATAGAACTAGCGACTACATATACATATGATGATTAAAAGTATGCAGAATTATTATACTGAATTTATTACATTACCACAGCCAAAATGGCTGTGATAATGTAATAAATACAGTATAATAAAAAGTAATAAATTTATCCAGAAATTGAAAATTTCTCCCTCAAAGTGTACTTCGCCTGATAGGCATTCTTTGCAATGTTGATGAAATAGGTTACATTGAGTCGGCTTGTAACGTAGTCTAACATTTGTGTTGATTTAACCCTTAGACCGCCATCTTAATTTGTTTGTCGTCTGCTGTTTATCTCTATGTTCCATTTTTATCATCAAAAACATGTTTGCACAGCACTTTAGAATAATTTACAACATGCTTTGACAGCACTTTAGAATCATTTCCATTGAAAATGATTCTAAAGTGCTGTCAAACCATGTTTTTATTGAGAAATAAGGCAAGATATAAAAGCAACAGCAGACGACAATTGTTGTGAGTAGCGGTCTAAGGGTTAACATGATATAATAAACTCGTATACTGATCCCATAAGAAACTCGCCATAACATAGTATGTAATGCAATCAGTAAACTTGTGAAATAAATATTATATTAAATCATCACGCATGCACAGGTAACGTAAAATCCTCTGTGAAATAAATAGTATACGTAAACTTACACAGATCGGCCACCTGTTAATCCAAATGGTAAACAATAAATGTATAATTAGGTGTTTATTCGTATAAAACTCGCAGCGGCTTACAGAGCCCCAGGTAAGTTTTGTATCTAAAGAGCATTATACCCCCATATTTCAAAAATTCAATGCGTATTTTACTTTAAAATTTACAAATGTATTACTGATTTTATTTCGTATTAAATAGGGAACAAATGATTAAAAATAAAACTAATTTAAAAAATCACTTATTTCAGCTGAAAAAAGCAAACACTTTTTGCAGCTCAACTAAGTAAAGTTTCAACTTCATTACAGTATTTTCACTATTCAATTTGAATACGTACTTCACTCACACTTTTGATAATCAATGCGTATTCTGCTAAAATAAGTGCGTAAAATACGCCAATACGCACCTTATCTGGAGCTCTGGTACCGCTTACTGTAGCCACTCGAATACTGCAATAACATCCTATATTCATACGCGAGTGCACTGACTCTGAAAGTAACGAGCTGCCAGCGACTACAGACTACGTGTATACGCAACCGCCTGCGTTAATCTTGCCACGATATCAACGGTTCAATGCATCTATTGCCGCTGCCAACTCGCAATCAAGCAACTTGATTGCCTGAGCCTGAGCTGTGCTACAGCTCAGGCTCAGGCAATCAAGCTGCATGATTCAGACACAATATTCGGGTAATTTTAATAAAGACATCGATGGCAAGATTGGCACAGGCGGACGTGTAGCTTGAAACTTGATACATGATGTATCCGCCATCTGGAGGGCTGTATCGGAAACCGCGCCTCACGGGAAATGGCTCTCTACGGAGCCCGGCAGGGCACATGGATTTTGTTTGTATTAATTCGTTCCCACGAAATAACAATTCGTTCCCTCAATTTAACAATTCGTTCCCACGAAATAACAATTCGTTCCCTCAATTTAACAATTCGTTCCCTCGAATTAACAGTTCGTTCCCACGATATAACAATGCATTCCCTCGAATTAACAATTCGTTCCCACGAAATGACATTTCGTTCCCTCAATTTAGCATTTCGTTCCCTCGAATTAACAATTCGTTCCCTCGAATTAACAATTCGTTCCCACGATATAACAATGCGTTCCCTCGAATTAACAATTCGTTCCCACGAAATGACATTTCGTTCCCTCAATTTAGCATTTCGTTCCCACGAATTAACAATTCGTTCCCACGAGATAACAATTCGTTCCCACGAATTAAAAAGGAAACACGTAGTGATTTTGTCGATTATTTTGTGTGTCACAGGCATATTTACTTCCAGAGAAATGATAGAAATGTCTGTGCGATTAAATTGTCTGTCGTGACGCACAGGACGGGTATAAATGTAGGTGTTATCAAATGTTCGATTGGAAACAATGTTTTATTATGCAAAATGTTTCTTTACGGGCCGGGACTACGTAAAAGTGTATTTTGAACCAGATGTTTACTCCTTTATATAGCAGTATTGGCCTTGGAAATGTGTCCGTTCTTTCACGGCCAAGTATATAATTATGATATTTATTTTAAAACAAAACAATCGATAACTCGAAAACACGTTGACATAGCGCATCGGGGAATATATCGTTGCGGAATACTAACATTGTTCCAACTTCTGCAATAGGCGACAATGATATAACTCGGTTGACGTTTCGTGAGAGTCCGTTGTCTCGAGGCCGTCCGGGTTCGGCCTATTAAAAACTTCGTAACCTTGTAATATGGAGTATATGGAGGGAGTAACAAAAAGTTGTTTAGCTCGTTTTTTTTCCTTGATTTATTGATGCTTTTAGGCATATTTAATGTATTTATAGACCTCGGTCCGTTACTTCAACATGTGGTGCAGCCATAGCCCTATCCAAATTCTGGTCATTCATTTCTACAGAAAAATATGCATTTGTTTCAATCACCGATACAATGTCTGAATCAATAAATGACGACAATTAACTGTAAATAATGTAAATTATATTCTGACCTAAATTCTGAAATAATTACAATGTATCTTTCTGACGACATGTGGATATGAATCTATTATGGCGATGGTGGCAAATGACGAAACCACAGGTCGGCTAATTATAGATTTAAAATCGATAGTGGTGCATTTGCTTTGTTCACTACATGTACATGTCATAGTTTCATTCCGATCAATGATAGTATACATAAACACACTTGTAGATACATTTAGTGTAACGTATCAGCAAATACAGTTTACAGCAAGCACCATCAATGAGTCTATGATCACTCAGTTCTACTGTACATATGTAGGCTGTTGAGTTGCGTTGTACAAACGTCGCCGTTTACAATAACGTCATTTTCTCGATGACGTTACGTTTTTTTCAGTGCTTGATTCACATGGTGCTACAAAAAGTGAGATAAAACAAAAACTATTAAATATAATTGCATTTTCTTTACAGAATATTGTTTTTGAAAGGTGTCCGCATCAGAAAATATAAAAAAGTGAAAATCAAAAATGTTGTCATTAAAAGGCTGATTTTCCCAGATCGCGGCCCATACAGGCTACAGGAGTGTGCTATTGGCTCAGGAGCTACACTGGTCATAAAACCCATAATACCAATGTCTCCAGTCATAGCCGCATATTAAGATGGACAAGTTCATTTCAGACACAGGGGGATGCAAGGGTTAAAGAGCACCGGAAAGCCAGCACGTCTAATTAGTCGGTAATACATCGCAATGAACTGACACTCAGTCACGTGACCGTTGACATTTGGGAGTTTATATCGACATATACAGCTTATATGATTATGGACTATTTAATTTGTGAAATAATAATTAAACAATCATTGTTTAATTAGACACGTGTGGTTATATTGAGTGTGGTCTATTCGACTAATAACACATGGACAGAGATATGGTTTTCATATTGTTACCGTGTAAATTACTTTTTACAGTGTGTCTTTTTTACTTTTCTGGTAAGTATTATTGTTTCAAATATAGATTAGCCTGGCCCCGGAATTACATCTCGTGCCGTATTTCGCCGATAGTATGCCCCCATCACACCACAGCTACGTCAATGAAGATCTCGCTACGTCCATGAAAAAAGCCAGAGCTGATAGAACCTACTGAGAACGCAGTGGGACCTTTTATTGACGTTGCATGGTCTCAATGGTATCCGGAGACCGATTTTCTGCTACGTGGACTTTGGGCATGTTCAAAACCCACGTAGCACGCGATATGAACACGACGCAGTAAGGACCTTCTTATGACCAGTGCTTTTGACGTAGCATAGACGTAGCGGGCACGTTATATTGACGGTTAGAACGTATCAACAACTCGGTGACAACACCGTCCTTGTCTACTACGCGTCCACTACGCATATTCAGTTGTCCCTACGTCAAGGTGCATGCTCACGTGGTTACAACAACAACAACGTCGCCCACTCCAAAGTAAGTATTATTTGATATTTTCCTTAATATGCAACGGATTTTGATGAAATATGGCGCAGCAAAAGCGTCTTCATGAGCTGAATTTGGTGGTCTAGGGAGTTTGGCACAGACGTATGTCGTTTTTGCGAAGAATCGATTTCCGTGTCGGAGACACGGAAATCGATTCGTCGCAAAAACGACAGAAGTTGGGGCGAAAATAAAGAGACCACCAAATGTAGCTTAACAAGACGAGTTTGATGCGCCATATTACATTAAAATCCGTTAAGTAATAAGGACACTATAAAATAATACGTACTTTGAATCGGTACTTATTGTTTTTGTTAGTACCACGTGATCATCCACCTTGTACGTCATCTCTAAGACGGCGCGACGTCCATCCTACGTTACAGTATATATCATGAAGTGAATGCTACGTTCTTCGCAAGTTCAAGGCAGGACAATGAAGTTTATATCATGCCCACAGGACGTCCAAATCCCGACAGACCTACGTGTTTATAACGTCTATGCGAAATTGTATAAATACCTGGGGTGCGTTTCACTAAACTTCTTACGACTAAAATGTTCTTAAGTGTAAATTTAGGATCGTCTGTAAATTTCAATTTATGGATTTACATTTATTGAGCATAGGCTGCATATGCAGCCTATGTTCAATAAATGTAAATCCAACAATTGTTTGCAAGAACACATTTCAATTTATGGATTTACATTTATTGAGCATTTATTGATGTGTGAATCAAGCTTCTTCCTCTTCTTCATCAAATGACTGTGATTCAAAATGAAATGAGCAACTGGCACTGCTGTAGCCGATTTCACTAAAATTGCAAAGTATACTTAACTTGTTCCAACCATGTATCTAATTCAAAGACACATTTATTATTTGTTATTATACTGAACTTATTACAGAATCACAGCCATAATGTCCGTGATAATGTAATAAATTCAGTATAATAATTCTGCATACAATGTACTTTTAATCATGAAATATATGCCGTCGTTAGTTCTATATGAAATAATGCATTTCGGGAAAAATAAATGATTACTCCCTCAAAGTGAACGTAGCCAGATAAGTATGCTTAGCAATTTTGGCGAAATCAGCTACTGGTGATAGAAGGAGAAGCCTAAGGAATGAACGACAACGCAAATTTGCTAGGTGCGTCCTTGGCTACATGCCAACAGAAGACCATTGTTACCGGCTGCTAGAGAATGATTGAATGAAAAAGGTATCAACCTGCAGAACCATGTATAGTGACGTGGCGGACGCCCGGATGTACGCAATATAGACGTAGCTGCAACGAGTCTCAGTTTGCGCGGATGTAGCGAGGACGCAGCGGGAACACTTCAGACGCCACACGCACCAGTAGCCGATTTCATCAAAATTGCAAAGTATACTTATCTAGCAAAGTATACTTTGAGGGAGTCATCATTTATTTTGCCCAAAATGCATTATTTCATATAGAACTAACCACTGCATATATTTGATGATTGAAAGTATGCAGAATTATTATACTGAATTTATTACATTATCACAGCCAAAATGATGGCTGTGATAATGTAATAAATTCAGTATAATAAAAAATAATAAATTTATCCTTAAATTGAAAATTTCTCCCTCAAAGTATACTTTGTTAGATACATGTAAGTATACTTTGCAATGTTGGTGAAATAGGCTACTGGCCCTGCGCGCACATAGAACCCAGCAGGAACTTTGGCGCGGATGTAGCATGAACGGGACAATTTCACATTTTCTTTGATTTTCTCGAAGTTGTCGCGCAATTTTGTAGAACTTTCAAAACACAGTGGAAACTTCATTCGGTGTGAAGGGGCTATAATTGTAGTTACTCTTTATTGGATTTGATACTACTAACCAGGTCACAACTACTTTCTATGACGTTGCATGGCCGAACGTCGTCAAATGCGTTAACGAATGACAGCGTAATGACTCAACTTAAAAATAGTCTTTACAAGCAAAACAATGTTATTTGCCCATACTCAAGCATGGCACGTTATCTGATAAATAGAACACCATGCTAGTGTTTTGTTTTCTAGATCAAGTCTATCAGGCTCGGCTTGTAAACGGTAGAAATACCCTGGCGAGCCTCGACAATGCTCTATGCGTTTCCCAACCGCCTTGCCTGATAAACTTCATTTATCCCGTCAACTATGTCGCTACTAGACGTGAAAAGCAGGTACGTGTATTTTTTCTCGTTCACGTCTAGTAGATACGTCATTATGTATGACGTTACGTCATTATGTGAATGACGTAACACGATAATCTTGTCGCTTCAGAAGACAAACTTATGAGGCCACAAATGCATTTTTAGAGACATTTGAACAACTTTGATGTGGTTAACGGGATAAATAGAATATTATTAGTGTCATGAACGTGAATAAATATCTGACTCGCTCGAAATCAGGATGTGTCGGCAAGCCTCGCCCATCCTGATTTCTAGCCTCGACTTATTTATTCACGTTCATGACACGAAATCATATTCCTCTATATAGTGTCATGAACGTATAAATATGACTCGGCTCGAAACGGATGTGCTCGGCAGCCTCGCCCATCCTGATTTCTCAGCCTCGACAGATATTTATTCACGTTCATGGACACTATACTAATATTTCTATATAGAGTCATGAACGTTGAATTAATATTGGACTCGGCTCGAAATCAGGATGTGCTCGGCAAGCCTCGCCATACTGATGTCTCAGCCTCGACAGATTTATTTATTACCGTTCATGAACACTATACTAATATTTCTCTATATAGTGTCATGAACGTGAACAAATATCTGACTCGGCTCGAAATCAGGATGTGCTCGGCAAGCCTCGCCCATCCATGATTTCTCAGCCTCGACAGATATTTATTCACGTTCATGACACTATAACTAATATTCTCTATATAGGGTCATGAACCGAAGAATAAATAAATCTGACTCGTCTGGCTATCAGATGATTGGCACGAACCAAACCTCGCCCAAGCCCCTGAAAAATTCATCTCGACAGAAAATTTCTCGGGCATGCACCTATTTCTTAAACCTCCAAAAGAGTCATTTGGAGGAACTGAAATAAATTATCTGACACCGGCTCGGAAATCAGCCGTGCGCCACCCCCATCCTGATCTCTCAGCCTCGACAGATATTTATTCACGTTCATGACACTATACTAATATTCTCTATAGGGAAGAACAGCCGGGCACTAGTACTCATCGACAGATATTTATTCCACGTTCAATAACACATACAAATAATCTCTATAACAAGAGACTAGCCGCAACTCTCAGCCTCGACAGATATTTATTCAGGTTCATGACACTAAAAACTAATATTTCCCTCTATAGCAAGAGACTAGCGGCAACTAAACAGCCTCGACAGATATTTATTTCACTTTCATGACACTATAACTAATATTCCTATATCAAGAGACTAGCCGGGCACGTACTCAGCCCTCGACAAATATTTTTTCACGTCATGACAACCTATACTTAATAATTCTCTATATCAAGAGACATACGGCATCGTACTCAGCCTCCGGGACAGATATTTTATTCACGTTCATGACACTATACTAATATTCTCTATAACAAGAGATAGGTGGCACAGTACTCAGCCTCGACAGATATTTAATTCACGTTCATGGACACTATACTAATTTTTTCTATATCAGAGAAAGCGGGCACTTACTCGCCTCGACAGATATTATTTCGTTCATGAAACTATACTCATATTCTCTATATCAAGTGACTTAGCGGGCACGTACTAGCCTCGACCGATATTTATTAACGTTCATGTCACTTAATACTAATTTCTCTATATCAACGTCGGACTTAGCCGGGCACCGTACTCTGACTCGACAGATTTTTATTCACGTTCATGCACTATACTAATATTCTCTATATCAAGAGACTAGCCGGGCACGTACTCAGCCTCGACAGATATTTATTCACGTTCATGACACTATACTAATATTCTCTATATCAAGAGACTAGCCGGGCACGTACTCAGCCTCGACAGATATTTATTCACGTTCATGACACTATACTAATATTCTCTATATCAAGAGACTAGCCGGGCACGTACTCAGCCTCGACAGATATTTATTCACGTTCATGACTCTATACATATTCTATATCAGAGACAGCCGGGCTTAGTACTCAGCCTCGACAGATTTATTCAGTTCATGCACTATATAATCTCTATATCAAGAGACTAGCCGGGCACGTATCGCCTCGACAGTCACGTCATGACACTACTACTTATCAAGAGACTAGCCGCACGTATCAGCCTCGACAGATATTTATTCACGTTCATGACACTATACTAATATTCTCTATATCAAGAGACTAGCCGGGCACGTACTCAGCCTCGACAGATATTTATTCACGTTCATGACACTATACAATATTCTCTATACAGACTAGCCGGGCAGTACTCAGCCTCGACAGATATTTATTCACGTTCTGACACTATACTATATTCTATATCAAGAGATAGCCGGGCAGTATCGCCTCGACATATATTCACGTTCAGACTACTAATATTCTCTATATCGAGACTAGCGGGGCCGTACTCAGCCTCGACAGATATTTATTCAGTTCATGACACATACTAATATTCTCTATCAGAGACTAGCCGGGCAGTACTCAGCCTCGACAGATATTTACACGTTCATGACACTATACAATATCTCTATATCAAGAGACTAGCCGGGCACGTACTCAGCCTCGACAGATATTTATTCACGTTCATGACACTACTAATATTCTCTATAACAAGAGACTGCCGGGCACGTACTCAGCCTCGACAGATATTTATTCACGTTCATGACACTATACTAATATTCTCTATATCAAGAGACTAGCCGGGCACGTACTCAGCCTCGACAGATATTTATTCACGTTCATGACACTATACTAATATTCTCTATATCAAGAGACTAGCCGGGCACGTACTCAGCCTCGACAGATATTTATTCACGTTCATGACACTATACTAATATTCTCTATATCAAGAGACTAGCCGGGCACGTACTCAGCCTCGACAGATATTTATTCACGTTCATGACACTATACTAATATTCTCTATATCAAGAGACTAGCCGGGCACGACACTATACTAATATTCTCTATATCAAGAGACTAGCCGGGCACGTACTCTATATTGATTATGTAGTTACGTACTTTCGTTTTCCATTGAAACGAAATGGAACGCAAGCCGTCAATATGTTTCATATTGACGTCTCGTGAGTTCATATTGGTGAGTGCCGGATCTACGTTTGACCTCACAAAATATAGTTCCTTCTAAATCACCAGTAATTTGTTTATATTTTGTATATTTTAGGCTACATTGCGAGTGATGTACGTAATAAAACGGTTATTAGATTTGTATGTTCCGCCGCGCAAAGATAAAGTCGCGCAATATCGCACGCTGCGAAACTCGTACATATATCCACATACAAATCAAATAACCTATACATATTACTTAACTGACAATGAAAACTACAACTGACAACAAAATTCAACGCTCATGTGCAAGAAAATTCAGTATGAGCTCTGAACTTTCTGTGAAATGTCGTTGTCATTTATGGAAACTATGACGTGTTTATTTCACCAAATTCGGCCAATAACAGCGATACGACTAGCATGATAATGATAATGAAAGTACATGTAATTCGAGAGCAAAACGCATCTGTGTAACAACATATAAACTGTGGCTGTGACTGAAGAAAGGGATCTTATGGGATTTGTGACAAGTGTAGCTCTTGATCAAATAGCACACTATTGTAGCATGATAACGATCTATGTTGCTTATTAGAAGCATGACGGGTGTTTCATTGATGGAATGGCGAACTGTGTAGATCCTGTTCAGATTGTGTAGCTACATGTGCACAGGCTGATCTGGCTATACACTCATTGCAAAACCCATAATCCCAATTTCACCACCACATGTGTTTGAACAGATTGTCATTATTTTGGTGTCAGTCATGTGGGTATTGTGGTGGATGTCGTTGGTTTTGGGTAATTTACATAGTTTTGTGCAACTACTAATGCTCAATCACTACAAACGACATAAATCGTAAATTATCTACACATTCACCGTTCCGAACTTTCGGACCCATTTAATACTGTCAAAATACATGTAATTCGCGGGTGGTGACGTAACTTGTATTTTGGTAACAATGCACCAAAACCACCAGAGATACCGACCGAACTATGAAAACCGGTTGCAACAAGGACAGATAACAGTTTACCAATATCAGTTTGAATCGAAACACAAATGACAAACATAGTGCATGCATGGTATATTGTCGAAGTCTAAGACAGGTAGTATGTTGGCACACGTGACTGTGAAAGGGAGAAATTGGGCTTATGGGAATTATCACCAGTCTAACATATTGTTAGACTGGGGTGATAATTCCCATAAGCCAAATTTCTCCTCTTCACAGTCACGTGTAGAAACATATATACCTATATATAGACACTTCTTGTTGTTTACCTATTACAGTGATACCCCTGATCTCGGCCCAGCGCTGCCCCCACGGCTGGGCGGACCGGCCGGGCGGGCAAACCTGCTACAGATTCTGGCCGGCGGGCGTCAAGACATGGGTGGAGGCGAGGGAGGCGTGTAACCAGCACCAGGGTGACTTGCTCAAACTCGACTCTCAGGAAGAAACGGTAACAGGGTGTGGGATCACATAGTTTCTGAACAACGTGACGTCATGTTTGAAATATCGATGGTCTAGTAACATAAGGTCGTAAGTGCTATGCTTTAGCATAGCAGTTACGAGATTATGTTACTATACCATCGATATGTTTACAACAGATTCCTGTAATATATTTGAAGGCGGCTAATCGCCATACGCAACCACAGCAAATTAGGGTGACGTTGTGCGCATGCGCTATCCAAATCGCAAAACAACAACAACAAAAACGACCACAATGACTATAATGCGCAAGTGAATGACCTTTCTTACCTTATTTCACAATGTCATGCTTATTTCGAAAAGACATGATACATTTGTAAGTGGACGAACTCTTCAGAGCGAAATGCGCACGCGCTCTGAAATTGCATACACATACATCGTAGAAGTATTACACTTATATAAACTAACGAGAAATTTGCAATAGTGTCGCCATACATTCCGGTATCCGATTTCACCAACATTTAAAGTATACTTATCTAGCAAAGTATACTATGAGGGAGAACTTTTCAATTCAAGGATACATTTATTAATTGTTATTATACTGAATTTATTACATTATCAAAGCCATTTTGGCTGTGATAATGTAATAAATTCAGTACTTTTAATCATCAGATGTATGCAGTTGTTAGTTCTATATGACATTATGCATTTCGGGAAAAATAAATGATTACTCCCACAAAGTATATTTTGCTAGATAAGTATACTTTGCAATTTTGATGAAACCGGTTACAGGACTGGATCGTATCCAAGCTGCTGAAATACCCGGCGAGCTATGAGTGGTGGATTGGGCTCAACAATCAGGACGACGTCAACACGTGGGTGTGGGCGGACGGGGCGGCCCGCAACGATTCATTTATGTAAGTGGAGTCGAGTGGAGTGGAGTGGGGGAGTGGAGTGGGGTGGAGTGGATTGGAGGGGAGTGGAGTGGAGTGTGTTTTAATTCAAATATGACATGCTTGACAATAAGATGACAAGTATGAATATTTCTTAGGTACAAAATCACATGGCTTGTCTCATATGAAAGTTTTATGTATTATATATCACCGTAGATTCATGCCATGACATTGGTCAGATTGCTACGGAGCCCCGAAATAACAATACGTTCCCTCAATTTAACAATTCGTTCCCTCGAATTAACAATTCGTTCCCACGAAATGACAATTCGTTCCCTCAATTTAAAAATTCGATCCCTCGAATTAACAATTTGTTCCCACGAATTATTATTTCGTGTGAACGAATTGTTAAATTGAGGGAACGAATTGTTAATTCGTGGAAACGAATTGTTAATTCGCTAGTCTACAATGTCCGGCCCATTCGAAGTACAGTCCAACATCCACCACCGGCAACCTCTCTACAACAATCAGCCGTCTATAACTACCACGATTGTATTGGATATGTGCCTATATATATATAGCATCCATATATGTATCTGTGACTGGAGAAATTGGGCTTAGCACACGCCTGTAGCCTGATAACGATATATATTGCTCGATAGAAGCATGACAGGTGCTTCATTGATGTAGTAGCGAACAGCGCAGATCTTGACCAGACTGTGTGGATGCACAGACTGATCTAGATATATACTAGTCGCAAAACCCATAAGCCCAATTTGTCCAGTCACGGCCACATATAACCTCGATAGAACTGCCACCTCTCTACCCTAGCCAGTTTGTACCTTTCCATGGGTGGCTGTTGAAGAGAGATTGCACTGTACATGTACATAGCATATTGCCGTCGGGTGTTGAAATATGAAAACACCCGATACATAATCAGGGAATATGTACATAAACATGTAATATATGCGGCAAGGAATGCTTGTTCACACTTTACGACACAATGACGTCATTCGGTAACGTCAAAAACTGAACACGACACATTGCAGACTTGCCATGCGAGTCTGTACCTAAGATGTTCACAAACGAACTTTTCCGTAAATGATGTCCAAAGTTAACGAACTGTTAAGAGGAAATGTGGAATAGAATATAATTCCACTTTTGCTATGAACAATTCGTCAACTTGCACGTCATTTACTCGGAAGTGTGACTTTTCGTTGTGCTGCTATGTACATGTAGGCACGTAATTAATTGGTCTTCATTTACACAACCGCCTGCGTTAATCTCGCCCAGATATAAACGTTTCTGAGCATCTATATGCATTCTCAACTCGCAATCAAGCAGTTTGATTGGCTGAGAATGAGATGTAGCACAGCTCAGGCTGCCAATCAAGCGGATTAATTTAAAGCACAATTTACAAGTATTTTTAAATGAATATTTATTCTTACAAATATTGGCAAGATTAGCGCAGGCGTTTGTGTACCTGTAATCAGTTGCGGGCAGTAACTCTGCAAAAGTCCACGGAGGGAGTTTTGCAGAGTTATTGTCCGCAACTAATAATCTATAATCGACGTGACAGACGATGGGGATCTGGAGAGCCGAATAATTACCGGGGAGAGGAGAGGTGTTCTGAAATATGGGACAGCCTGCTGAATGACAAAAACTGTCGCCACCCACTGCAGTATATCTGCGAGCGCCCAAAAGGTAGGATATTAACCCTCTCAACCCTAAGGAACAGGGGCCCGTTTCACTAAGCTTCGTACGACTAAGAAGTTCGTAAGTGCAAATTTAGGATCGTCTGGAAATTTAAATTGATGGATTTACATTTATTGAGCATAGGCTGCATATGCAGCCTATGCTCAATAAATCTAAATCCAATAATTGTTTACAAGAAAATATTGATAATGTGAAAGTTACAGACTATCATAATTTTGCACTTATGAACATTTTAATCGTAAGAAGTTTAGTGAAACGGGCCCCTGGAATGGACTGTGATATGCTAATGTTCCGACCAATCCAATGGTCACAAAATGATTTTCAGATTCGTCCATTTATGAAAAGGGGGTGTTTTTGTTCTCAAAAATATTAAAATTACTTCCAAAAAGTGCAGATCCTGATGAGACGGCTCGTTACGAGCCGGCTCATCTGGATCTGCACTTTTTGCATAATCCGATATAGCGGGATTTCGGGTTCAAAGGGTTAATGCCACTGCCAGTGAGCGATATGCTTGTTCCAAGGGTGTAAGTAACTGTGCATACATTATGCATGCATGTAGTTACATTACACACTTAGTTTAGTTTACACACTATTTATTTCAAGTTATGGCAAGTGAGATTTCAAATAAGTGTAAAAGCTTGTATATACATACAATTGAGAAACAAGCTTTTACACTTATTTGAATTTTTCTCCTGGAGAAGATCACTTTTACAATACGGAACAAATTGGTGAAACTGTTTGAACAAACCCATATATGATACCAACATACTGACCATCTGTTCAAATACCAGTCATTCTTACTTCCCATTACATGTCTCCCCGGTAGGTGGCGACTGACGTCATAGCTACATGTAACTACATATAGGTATTGTAGATGGTTGATACATGTACACTTGTGTACTCCTGAACCACTGCAGATAGATGTACATGTTCTTATATGTAGGTAACTGGGGACCGTTTCACTAAACTTCGTACGACTAAAATGTTCGTAAGTGCAAATTTATGACAGTCTGTAAATTTCACATTAACAATGCTTTCTTGTAACCAATTATGGGATTTACATTTATTGAGCATAGGCTGCATATGCAGCATATGCTGAATAAATGTATATCCATTAATTACACTTTTCAGACGATCCTATATTTGCACTTACGAACATTTTAGTCGTACGAAGTTTAGTGAAACGGGCCCCTGTTTATTTCCAAATAATATTGAACGACCCTCACATCACCAAAGCAAATGGAAATAAATTATAATAATTTTCTGTGTCAATGTGTTAAATTGAACAAAATCATAGGGAAGATTTTCAATGAAACAGGCTGTAGTAAAAGGTTAAGCCAAAGTTAGATCATTGCTCGTTCGCAAGTATGATGATTATCGACCGTACATTCGGATGAACGGAATCTCCGTGTGTCGTTACATCCTCGTGTCCATACAGTGCCCTGGTATGTGATGCATAAACGCAGAAAGAAATATATAACATAATTATGTACTAAACTATTTACACTTTCCATAAATTCATAATGGAACGCCCATTCGATGTATTGTGTTTACATCACAATACAATACAATAGAGCCGCATGATGTGAGCCACGTGATGGCGCGACGTTATTGATTGGATAAAGTTTCTTTGACGTCAATCATTTTCACAAGGTTGTCAATAACGACACGGCACGCTTTTGACCGGCAACGTCGCTGTTCCAGGAATTGCGACAAACTGACGTAAAACAATATTATTCTTAATCCTAATGCACCGAAACTAGAAAGCACGCATCTGATTGGTCAATTGAAATCAGAGCCTATACAATATGAAAAATCACAGCATTTAAAATCTCCGTTTTACCAGCCTGTGTTTTACAACTCGACATATCTATGTAACCCTACGCGCTTTTGTAAACAATGGCCAGCGCGGCGGGGAATGCAAATATTTACAAATTAATTTCGGTACATTTTCGGTTATCCATTCGGCCATATTGACATGTACAACCCAAAGCAGAAAAGAGAATCTACCAACGGCTGACAAACGTGGCTTCAGTGTGGTGGCCCTTCAACAAATTCCTAATATTATTACCCCACCCGCCCAAAATGCAGAAGAATTTAATAAAGTGCTCAAATGCAAACTCAATATGCCAGTACCAGCCTATAATTTTACGAATTCCAATGTGCACATACATGACTATACATAATAAACTGTATTGCAGATGGGTATTCACCTGAATTAGGCGTAAATCCAGGGAAATCCTAGGCCTGTTGACACAAGTTGTTGCTGACATTTCCTTTGTAAAATCACACGAACCCAATGCAGAATAGTTGGCATTTCTTTAAATGAATAAAAGCAAATAACTGTTGCAACTACACATACAAAAGCAATACAATAGTTAATATAAACATTACAGTTGAATAAATGTATAGATGTCTTAGAAAAAGTCCCGTTAATCTCTATTTGAAATGGGAATATTCTTCGGCGGAGTTAAATTTCTTCAAATTCATGTGGTGTGAGGCGGTTATCGATATGACGACAACAACCTGCTGACGTAATGAAAAAGATCACTGTTCGTGATATGCTACGACGTTTATAGAAAGCGGGGAGCACACTAGGTGCATTAGAATGGGGATAACCATGCTTTGTTTTTCGATTTGGAGCGGTATGTGTGAGGTTTTATGGTCTGTGAATCAGTGAAACAAAGCATGGTTATCCCCTAATTTTAACGCCATATTTATTTTACATTTTTGAAACATCAGAAAATGCAGTGTAAATGTCAGTAATAAAACCATGGACTGTGGCGTTTACTATAGGAATGAATGGCCTTTTTGTGGAATTTATCGGGGTATAAACTTGGAAAAGTCGTGGGAATACTGGACGAAGGCCGGAAGGCCTCGTCCAGTATTCCCGCGACTTTTCCAAGTTTATATCCCCGATAAATACCACAAAAAGGCCATTCATTCCTTATAATTCCAGCATTTGAAATAAATTCATCAAGAAAATGTGTTTATTTTCCGTTTTCTTAAGAATTATTTGAACTGCGTCTGACGGTTACGGAAAGTAGTTCGGCATAGAGTTTACTGGATATAAATTTTGGACGGAGACTTGCAAAGGACCATTTAAATGTTAGGGAATTGTGTAAATATTTTTGTGCTGGAATTATTGGGATGTACAATACATTTGGTCTGTTTAAAGTTTGCGAGGAGCACTTTAAACATGCCAATTGTATTGTTAACCCCAGTAAACGAAATAGTCAATGGTTGTATTCCTTAATATAATGACAATTTCATGTTATCGCCGTAGCCACACCCCTTGTGTGTGACGTCGATCATGGTTGGAGTCGCCTTAACTCGGACACGTGCTACAAACTGAATGACGCCGCCGCCACATACGACGACGCCATGTAAGTATGTGACAAAGTATCCGCTATAGGAACTTATATGGCATTCAGCCACACGTGACCGCCATCGTGGAATGTATCAACGCCAGTTGCTTAGCAACGAATATTACGGCACGGCGACAACGTGCATATTTTGTCCTAGGCCCCACAAGAGACTACCCTGACGGAAAATAGAACGATACATGTAGTTTTAGACATACTTTTAAAGCTATGTATCACGTGACACTACTTATTGACACACCCTCGTACTTTATAATCTGTCGAAAGTATTATTTGTTCAGGTGACGCATTTAATTAGTATAATTAATAAAAAAATATCGTGCATCATTTGCTTATAAAAACAGCCTGATACCACCACGCGTCACTATCAGAAAAATAAATATTACACTATGATAATATCTGTATAGCGGGCACTCGTAATGTTTAGAACTAGTGGAATATTAACAAAATGTACACTTATTTAATTCCTATAAAGAACATGTTGTGCCTACTAAGTGGGCACGTACCTTTAAGTGCCTTTGATCCCGATTCATATACACCATGTTCATTATAACAGGTTGGTATGTGAGAGCGCAGACGCGACACTGGTCACAATCAAGGACGACGCGACACAGACACACATCACTGACGTTGCCAAGGACGCGGACGTCAGCGCCACCTGGATCGGCCTGAAGCACGTGACCCGGAATCGGGCGTCGTGGGTGTGGACGGACATGTCCGAACTGACCACAAATAGGTGGTGGGACGGCGGACGACCAGATGACGTCAGGTATAAAGACATTATATCCGCTCGCTAATTAACGTGAATTTTCTGTCTGTAACGCGTTACAGACAGAACATTCAGGTTACACGATAATGCAAGTGACATTTTGGATACATTTTGACATTTTGCATACCCGTACCGACTGGCTCGAATCAATCCATATTTGTGGCTGGAACTGGAGAAATGGTGTTTATTTGAATTTTGACCAGTGTAGCTTCTGATCAAATAGCATACGCATGTATCCGGATAGCGATGTGTATAGTGTGTTAGAAGCATGATGGGTGGTTCATTGATGGAATGGCAAACAATGAAGATCATGATCAGGCTGTGCGGATCGGATCAGCACTGGTACATCTACCGTTCTTATACCACAATATATACACGGAATAAGCAATTGGGAAGGGCTGTAACTAATGTTGTAAACACCGTTTTTCTTATTAGTAAACTGAGTATCGTGACATAACCCGCATACTGCCAAACTGGAGTGACCACTAGAGGATCTTATAAGAGTGACCATTTAATATGAAACGAGTTTACTGATTTCATAAGAAATGGCTATGCCGAGTTTAATAAATATCATATTAAATCAACAAGATTCTATTTACTGCATAAGCACTTCGTCATACATTGAAGCTATACTTGTCAACAAACCAATTTTCTGTAGCGAGGTAATTTGCATATTTATTACACTAGTGCACTATAATTTTGTATTACCCTTTGTTAATACACTGCGAGCACCCATTTTATGCAATAACATATGTTTAAAACAATACATGATACAATAGCATGATGTGACAATTGATCCGATTCTGGAAGCAAACTGTGTGCATGGCGCTTCATATCTGGCTTTATTTTGTACGGACTACTTTTTACTGCGCGTGAATACCTGCTTGGTGTAGAGTGGTGAAACCTACGCTGTATCTGTGGCTGGAGAAATCGGGCATATGGGTTGAGCGACCAGTGTAGATCCAGATATGCACAGTCTGATGAGTATCTACACTATTCGTTATACACTCAATGAAATCATGCATGCTTCTGACTAGAAATATCGATCGTTATCTGGGGGCCGTTTCACTAAACTTCTTACGACTAAAATGTTCGTAAGTGCAAATTTAAGATCGGCTGTAAATTACAATTTATGGATTTACATTTATTGAGCATAGGCTGCATATGCAGCCTATGCTCAATAAATGTAAATCCAATAATTGTTGAGAAGAACATACTGTTAATATGAAATTTACAGACTATCATAATTCTGCACTTACGAACATTTTAGTCGTACGAAGTTTAGTGAAACGGGCCCCTGGCTACCAGAGAGTGCTATGTGATCCGGAACAAGACTGACCACAAATCGCATATTAACTCTTTGCATGCTAGCGGCGAAAATATCCGCCAAACGAATTAGGATTATATGTTTTATTTCTCTCTGTAAATATGTCTTGAAATTTCATTAGTCCTGAGTCTCAGGACTCAATTCTAATGAAATTCCAAGACATATTCATGATATTTACGGGGAGAAATTCAAGAAAATATGATGAATTTTTGTCCGCTATTTTTGAACTATTTATAGCCCACAAG